>CAWUFW010005694.1:0-1286503 GCA_963921515.1 Calotriton arnoldi
TGCACCACTGCATTTGCATATCTTTAGTGTGCCATTGCCTGTATGTTGTTTGGAGGATTTCCCCTGCTGTCCCTGGGACTCCTAGGTCATCAGTCAGCACAATAATCATGGTTTGTATGTCCCATTGCTGCCATGGTATGGTATTTGTTCACCTCACATCTAGTCTCCACAGGATATCTACATTTGTGTGTCCATTAGTGCAGATATGTGGGTCTGCATTATGATGGTCACTTCTGGCATTGTGTAATTGATAAATGGAGACAATGTCAGCCCCCATGGGTGATGTTTGTCTGCACATGGCCAAAGGTATGTTTTATTTGCACTGCACTGTTTGCCTCACCCAATCTATGTTGCTATGGGACACAACCACTACTTTGCCACTGATGTGTTTTTTTTTTGTTTAAAAAAAAAAAAATTATTTCATCCATGATAAATCCAATACATTATAATGCATTAAGACAGAAATTGTTCAGTAGAAAAAAAAAAGAAGAAAGACAATACATAAATTAAAAAAAAAAAAGACAGTTCAAAATACATAAATATATAATGTTGATCTCAATACATGAGAATTCCTTAAAGTGCATGTGCGTAAAACCATAGAAATGCGTCCCCACTCACACCTCATTCATCCATGTAGGACAACACCGGCCCCCAAATCTCCATGCCTAATTTCTTTTTCCGAATACCTTTCAGTGCATATAAACTATATTCTATATTAAACATGGATAAAAATCTAGCCCTCCAAAATTCAAAAGTTGGTACATCCTTCTGGAGCCACATTGAGGCAATACACAACTTAGCCACAGCTGTAGCTAAAAACAACAAATACCGATATTTATAAGACAGCTGATCAGTACCCTCTCTCTCAGCTACCCCCAGCAGAACATGAGCAGCTGACAATCTGAGTGGACCCCCCAAAATTTCTGCCAAACATTTCTCTATATGCCCGAAAAAATTGATTAGGTGCCTACATGTAAAAAAAATGTGTACAATGTCAGCGTCCTCTGTTCCACAGCGAAAATATTTTCCATCATTTGTCCCACCCCATTTAGATAGTTTGGCTGGGGTATAATAAAGGTTAAACACAGACTTGTAATGTTGTGCCCGGAGATTAGCAGATAATAACAGTCTCCCCGCCAATTCAATGGAGGCTTCTACCTGAGTGCCCAAGCACCCTAGCCTGTTATCCCATTTTGCATCTCTAAATCACCATCCCTAGTGTCCAACAGTAAATTATACAATATACCAATACGTGCGTTTTTCCTCACGGCTTCAATCACAGGGTTAACTTCAATATTCCATTGATGTTTACATAAATAATCGCGAACTTGCAAATATTAAAAAATTCAGACCTGGAAAGGTGAAATTTATCAGTTAGCATTTCAAAAGACATCAGCTCCCCATTAGCATATAAATCTCCAATATATTGAATCCCTTTAGTCCGCCATCTATCTATGATTCTGTCCCAGAATATCGGTGGAAGAAGTGTCGTAGCTGTAAACGGGGTATACTGAGATACCCTCTTTAATCTATAAAACTTTCGCACAGCTTTCCACACCTTATAGGCAGTGATTAAAACCTTAAACCTAATTCTCTTATAGTAACTTGGCTCTAAATTGACAAACAGCCGATTTTTAGCGTCACTGCCCAACAACATTTGATATATCGATGGGGCTTCGGCAGTACAAATTGGTTCTGCCCCGGTTAAAAGTATATTCATATGCTGCAGCATACATACAAAGTAATATAAAGTAAAATCGGGCACAGCCCAACCTCCTTTCTCCCGAGG
This sequence comes from Calotriton arnoldi, assembly GCA_963921515.1. Lineage (NCBI taxonomy): Eukaryota > Metazoa > Chordata > Amphibia > Caudata > Salamandridae > Calotriton > Calotriton arnoldi. Next base: position 1,790 of record CAWUFW010005694.1, read on the forward strand.
GAGGGTCATATAGCGCATAGCTCTGCGGGGCTTGCCATGAGCCCACAAAAATCTAGCACAGATTGACTGTAAAACTGCAAGTTGGGCACGAGGGATTTCCAATGGTACAGATCTAAAAAAATATAAAATTTTAGGTAGTATTAACATTTTAAGAATATTGCATCGTCCCACGAGTGAAAGATGTAAACATTCACACCGGTCCAATTGCTTCCGAACATCATCTAAAATATTACACCAATTGACCTCCACCAATGATTTTAAGCATGTCCTCAGCGTGACCCCCAAATAAGTTACCTCACTCAAAACTCGCTGATCATCAAATACAGTAATGTTAGAACATAAAATTTGTGTCTTTGCCACATTTAGTTTGTATCCTGACGCGGCTCCAAACTTTAACGCCACTTGCTCAATTTCTGGCATAGGTGTAATGGGATTCGGCGTTACCACTGCCACATCGTCTGCATATGCAAACACACGATAGTGCTCTTGCCTCCAAATTACAGACTCTATCTCTGCACTTTGTTCTAACATTCTTAAAAAAGGATCTATATATAGTGAGAACAGCAAAGGAGAGCAGGGGCATCCCTGCCTTGTTCCCCGTGTGATATATACTGGGGTAGATTCAAGGCCCATAATACAGATCTTAGCCGTTGGGCGACGATATAAAACTTGTATGGCAGTAATAAAGCTTTGTTTAAAACCCATACAACATAGAAAGAGCCCATAAAAACTCCCAAGCGACCCGGTCGAATGCCTTTTCGGCGTCTAATAAAATCAGACCGAATTCACTCCCCGTGGCACTAGCGATGTCTAACAGAGTTACAACCCTATTGATATGATTCGTTGTTCCCCTCTTGGGAATGAACCCGTGCTGCCGGATTGATACCAACGGGGTTATTACTTCGGCGAGCCGGGTCGCTAGGATTTTGGCATAAATTTTGCCATCTGAATTTAGAAGCGAAATGGGACGGTATGAGCCTAGTTGTTCAGCGGGTTTATCCTTTTTTTTAAAAACAATAATGCTGGCCTCGTCCCATGTTCGGGGAGCAGCTCCAACCTGGGCCTGTTGAAAGGTGGCTAGCATATCAATTTTTAATACTCCGAAAAAACTTTTATATATTTCAAGTGGAAGTTTATCGGGCCCTGCAGCCTTGCCCGAGGCTAAGTTGTTAATAGCTCTTTCCAACTCCTCAATAGTAATCGGGGCCTCTAGTAACTCTGCATCTTGCGTATCCAAGTTTTTACCATTGAGGTTCTGTAGCAGGGATTCCCCAGCCTGTGTATCATAACCCTCCCCAGTATAGAGTGCCTCATAAAAATCATGAAACACGTTTAAGATCCCCACATCAGTTTCTATAGAATTGCCCCTAGAATCTACCACTGAGCTAATCCTCTGAGCCGCCTCTTTGGATCTAAGCCTCTGTGCCAAACAACGCCCAGTTGCCTCCCCATATTCATAGTTTAATTTCCTATTAATACAATATTTCTTGGCTATCTCTTTGCTCCAGTGGAGATTTATTTTGGCCTTGCCCCGGGCTACTTCCGTTTGGAGAGCAGTGATCTCCTGACCCCCACATATGCCCTGCATAAGTTTTTCTTCTGCTACAGTAAGACCAGCGTATAATTCCTGTAACACTGCCCGCAGTTCTTTTTTATATAAACCGAAGCTAAGGGTCTCCCCCCTAAAACCCGCTTTAAAAGCATCCCATACATCTCCAGTCCCTGCAGTATTACGATTTATGAGGAAAAACTGCTCAACCCAAACCTGCATATGAGCCACATAACTTTCATCTAATAATAACTTCCTGTCAAAAGAAAATGAACGCGGTTTGATTCCAGTTCTGAGAATACTAAGGTTTAACACTAAGGGTCCATGGTCTGAAGAAACCCGTGGGTACACCTGTATTTTAGCTCCAGAAAGCAAAAGACCCGATAAGAAAAAATAGTCAAGTCTTACTAATTTCTGGTGCGGACATGAGTAAAAGGTATAGCCTGGATCCGCACCCCTGAGAGTAGCCCACGCATCCACCAATTCGTGATCATCCAACAAGGACTGTAGCGCCTTAAATACCCTCGGTTTCCTCCCTTTGTAGGGTTTGCTATCATCCTGTAGAGCATTATGCTCAAGGTGTATATTTAGGTCGCCACACACAATCAAAGGAGTGGGCCATAATGCAAGTTCCACATTTAGCCCTTCAATTATTAAAGCCTCATCAAAATTCGAACCATATATGGAACATATAGTGCACTTCTGACTACTAATCGTACATTCCACAATGGCCCACCTCCCTTGTTTGTCTGCCAATGCTCTGCCTGTCCCTTGTATATGATTCCTAGCCAGAATTGCCACGCCCCGTGTAGTAGTGGTTTGCTCGGTGCAGATTAATACTGTCAGACCTAGTTCCGCCAATAGTTTTCGATTAACCCATGAAATATGACTTTCCTGTATGCATACCAGGTCAGTCTGAAGCACCCGTAGCTCATTCGCGACCCGTTGCCTCTTATTACGATCATTCAAACCGCTTACATTCAGGGAGCAAAACCGAATACCACGAAGAATACCACTATCCCCCATCTGTTTTCCCTGTATCTTTATACTTATAGACTGTGTACCTAAAACCGCTGACTTTCCTGTTTCTCTTCACAAAACCATCATGGATTATTTTTACTAATACCCCCCACCCCCAACCCCCCACCAACCCACTTCCCCCAACCCCCCTCCTCTCCCCTACACGGCTCCATCCGGAGACGTGGCCCACCCCACCCAATCCCGACTAGAGGCTTGGAGACACAGAGTCTCTGAGATGGGTCGAGCTTTTGTGCCCCGGACCCCCCCTACCCCACCCAGTGCTTAAACCACAAGAATATTGACCACCCACCACAATACGATATAATCACAGAGAAGAAAGAAAAACACCAAAACTAACAAACAACATCACAGTCCATAAATGAATAAACAAAGGGGCTCCTCGTCACATCCTTTCCCTCTCTTTCCAGCCCTTACAAAGATTGCAAATACTCTTTAGCAGCTGATTCAGCTGTAAAAAACCGGACATGCTCTTTGTGGATGATTTTGAGTTTAGCCGGATTCAACAAAAAAGCTTGTGCCCCTTTGTCCTGAAATGGTGTAATGAGTTGGCGTAGTTGCCATCTCTTTTCTACAGTTAGAGGGCAGTAATCCGGGTGCACAAAAAACTCTATCCCCTTCCCGGTTTTCTTTCTGTTAGGGCGTGCCAGATCGTATACTGCTTCTCTTGCCAGAAAGTTGTTTACTGATATTAAAATCGCCCTTCGTTTGGGAGAGTTCTGGCCCGGTCTATTGCGCTGAGCAAATGGAAATCTGTGTGCCCTCTGAATCTCCAGACTCCAATCCCATTGGGTTAGCCCGGGAAAGGCTTCAGAGAAAAGTTCAATTATATATTTTCGTGTGTCCTGCCCCTCGGGAATATCCAGCACTCGAAGATTATTGCGCCGGAGACGATTTTCCAAATCGGTGACTTTCCAGAGGGTGTCATCCTTGGCAGAGCGAAGGGCCTCTGTTGTTGCCTTCTGCGCCGCAAGCTCATCCTCCAGATTTGATATGCGGGTCTCAGCCTCATTAAACCTGACAGCAAACTACGAACAAGATTTTGCGATTCTCCGTACAGAATTCTGGAGTTTGCGACAAGCCCCTTGCGTGCGTAGACTCTCTGTGCGGGTCTCCTCCCTATGGGCCATAATGGTCTGATAGATAACCACCAGGGAGATATCCTCAGGTTTCGCAGTAGTTTCAGAGTTGGTTTGCGTCCCACTGACCATTTCAGTCTCTGCCATAAACGAATAATCCCATTGGATGGAATCTACGCTCTCAGCCGAATGATAGGCTGTGCCCTGACCAATATTCCCCTGCTTTCGCACCGTATTTAGACTGTTGATTCCCTTATGTATATCTGGATCAGAATCATCCCCGGAGGTGTCCGAGGGATCAGACATTGAAAAAAAGGGAAGGTCGCCAGAGTCAATCTCTTTCATTAAATCTGGCTCCACCGTTTTCTTTCTAGTTACTTTATCCCCTTTTTTTTTTTCAGGGGCAATCTCTGCGCTGTTTTCTCCCCTCTGCGCCTTCTGGGATGGGCCTCGAGAAGTGTTCCCTGTTACAGCCTTTTCTGATTTTTGCCCGTCCTTTAAAGAGCATTGGGGGGTACCGCCGATAGCCCCTTCCTCCTGTGCCACCGGGTTCACAGAGTAATCCACCCCCTGTATATCTTCATCTATGCTTAAGGTCAGTTCAAGATTAACAGGTGTAATGGGCACATTTTTCTTTATTTTCCCAGTTAAAAATAAAGCGGGGATAGATTTCTTACCGCCATCCACGCGAACAGCGTCCTTTTTACCCACAGTTGGAGTCAGCTTTTTTACCTCCATAGTGTCTGATGTATCCAAGTTGTTTCGCGCTCTGCCACGGCCAGCCTTCGGGGGCATTACAGCGCAGTTCAATTCCGTGTTCAATCCAGCGTTGAGTCCTCCTTTCGCCGGCACCATCCGCTCTCCACACCAGGCTGCGTACGCACACCCGGAAGTCCGCCTCGCCAACACCAGCAACCGGCAAACTGCAAAGCGGGGAAGGTAGCAGGCACTCCACAGCATGACCGCCACACCCGCGCTTCACCTCGGGGACAGCAGGACACACAGAAACCCGGTCACCGAGGCACCCACAGCATGGTAAGCGGAGCAGGGGGGGAAGCTCCGGGAGCTCAAGCTCACACGACCGCACTCGCGGCCGCCACTGATGTGTTTGTTGTTCTGTGACCAGGAATCATCCATGCTGTTTGGCAGTTGCAGCTTTTTCCATGACAACACTTACCTTTTGGTCACTGTGATGATGGGGGTTTAGACCCCATTGCCACAATGTTCAAAATGTGCTTCAGCTATGGACCCCACACTTACCTTTTGGTCACTGTGATGATGGGGGTTTAGACCCCATTGCCACAATGTTCAAAATGTGCTTCAGCTATGGACCCCACACTTACCTTTTGGTCACTGTGATGATGGGGGTTTAGACCCCATTCCCACAGTGGTCATGGTCTGCTTGCATTGTGAAGGCCACACACATTTTTGTGTGACACAGGTGATAGGGGGTCACACTGTATGTTCAATGTCATGTTCAGTGTTGTAGGCATTTGACACAGACTACACACTCTTGTCATGATGTTGGGGGATGTCTTTGCTGACATTCCTTATGTTGGAGTATGCTGGTTGTGTCATGCATTACCCGTCCTATGAGTGGGGATGGTAGTAGTGGTAGGCATCCAGGCCCCCATGAGTAGGGGTGGTGGTAGTGGTAGGCATCCAGGCCCCCATGAGTAGGGGTGGTGGTAGCGGTAGGCATCCATCCCCCTATGAGTGGGGATGGTAGTAGTGACAGGCATCCAGCCCCCCATGAGTAGGGGTGGTGGTAGTGGTAGGCATCCATCCCCCTATGAGTGGGGATGGTAGTAGTGACAGGCATCCAGGCCCCCATGAGTAGGGGTGGTGGTAGTGGTAATTCACGACGGTGCAGTGGTATGGTTATAGGTAAAATGGCGCTCCAAGAATGAGTAGCACTTACACTCTATTTAGATTTCTGAGAAATTTATATGGACGGTGCTGAAAGGTGAGAAGAACCACCAGTCTCCCCAAACACGTGGTCGAAACCAACATAAACATAAACACAATCCTCAGCACACGTCTTTTAAGTAATATGCAATTATCCAATTTGTTTTAGTCAAGCATAAATGATACAGAGAAATTTTCGAGCTTGGTTTCTTTTCTTTATTCTCTTTGTTCTTGCATCAGCCAACACGTGTTTCGTCGCACAAAGGAATTTTGTCCCGCGACTTTCTCAAGGCTGTATATACAAAACAAACACAAGCCCTTTGTAAAATTACACAAAACAGGTGTATTTAATACACCCATCAAACCTCACCCGTGTGCATAGCGTTATTTGTCAAATACCTAAATGGTAATGATTGCAACATCAGGTTTACTTTTGAGCACAGCACAAGTAAAATTGCGTTCATAGATGTGGAACTATACACAAGTGGCAATAAGATTCAAAGCAAACTATTCCGCAAGAAAACAGCATGTAATGCATTACTTCATGCTTCTAGTGCTCATCCAGCTCACCAGATTAGGTCCATCCCATTTGGTGAACTTGTTTGGGTGAGACGCAATTGTAGTGAAGAAAAAGAATATGAGGAGTGCAAAAAGGAGTGTTGGCCCGCTTCCGAAAAAGAGGTTACAATAATGAGACTTTGGCCAGAGCGGAGAAGAGATTCAACAAAATTAAGAGACAAGACACTCTTAGAGAACGTACCAAAGATACACAGAGAGATGACAAAGTGCGGATGATAACAGGGTATAATACACTATCAGCGGTTATGATACGGAGTCTACACAGGCACTGGCACATTCTAAAAGCAGACAGATCCCTGGGGGTTTCCGTGTCAGAGAGACCCAACATCACATACCAACGAGAGATTTCCTTGAGAAATCTACTCAGCCCTAGTTACCCCAGAGCGCTAACAACAGAAAATTGGTTAACCCAACTAATGAAAGGGTTCTATGGATGTGGACACTGTACTGTTTGTAAATGGGCTTGGAACAACAAGACAGATTTCAGAGGCCCAGGGAACAAGACATACAAGATATTGACCAACATAAACTGACCAAATTTGTGGTTTATGTCATTGAATGCAAATGCAATAAAAAGTATGTAGGAGCACAATAAGAACATTACGTGAAAGGATTGCAGAACATATGAGGGCAGTGAAACAGAGTGATGAAAGGTATCCCATCTCTGCACACATCATGCATTGCCCCTCACAGAATACCAACAAACAGTTTTAATTTTATGGTATAGAACATACTCAGAGACACCCCAGGGGAGGAAACAGAGAGCTAGCCTTACGGAAGAGGGAAGCACTCTGGATCATGAGATTACGGTGCACTGATATAGGAATTAACATTGATCCAGAGTTACATTACTTTCTGGGTAAATGAACAACTTGATGTACATAATGTTGATTAATTTAGAAACTGATATAGAAACTGAACATTAATCCAGAGTTACATTACTTTCTGTGTAAATGAACAACTTGATGTACTCAATGTTGATTAATGTAGAAACTGTATGACCTTTCATTAACCACGGTTTTTCCTTTCTTTTGCCTTTTTAATATTTACTTTATGCAACAATTCTGTTAATAACTGTTCTTTGAGTGAATATGGATTTGTTTATCAATTTAGTATGCACCACTTTACTAATTATAACATGCATGGGAATGGAGACCTCCAATATCTCAAACTCACACGAGAATGACTGTGGATACAATTGGATACATCCACATAAAGGATGTAATTGAGTAAGATAGTTCACTATCAAACAGACACAAAATTTACGCAAATGAACTGACTACAGAATATTTTTTACCTAACAGATGTGGGATCTGTTAGATATATCTATTTTGATACACTTGGGTGTTCACTGAACTAATAGGAAAACACGTGTATATGGAATAGATGGCTTAAAGATGGCGCCCGTTTTGAGAGGCAGGAACGATATACAAGAAGGGAGGAGTACGAAAGGACGTGGACGTTTTTTCTTTCATGCAATTTTAGGAAATATAATCGGCGTTTTAGAATATGTTTGATATCCAACTTATGGTCAGTCCAGTGTTGATTATAAATAGCAATCCGGCTGTTTTTAGCACATTCGGAGCACGTTACAAGATGGCTCCCAAAGCTGAGAAGGGGATCTGGTCCCTTTTCTCTGTTTATGTCACTTGTGAGCTGGAAGGTTTTAAAAATGGTGGATCATAGAGACCGGCATTCTCGCACTCGAGAACACGGCGCTGATGTGGGGACCTACACGTCCTTCTTACGGTAAGCAGAGGCACTGGATTGTAGTAGCCTAGCGTTCAAATAGTGACACGAGGTAATGGTGGAAGTTTTGATTTAAATGTGTGACACAGCAGATTTAGAAGAATCTGGAGCACATGGTTAAGTTTACTAAGAGTTTTAAGCTTAAGTGAGGCGTTTGGGGAATACCCGGCGGGAACATAGATATTTTGGAATAGCGTGGTGATTACTGTAGAGACATGCTATATGTTATTAGATACAGGTTTACATAGCGTAATATCATAAGCGTTGAAATGTAATTTTTAATAATACCCAGCGCGAACACAGATAGCTTTAAATAGCGTGCTGAATACTGCTGATTTATGCTGTGTGCTTTTATATACTGCTGTACACGGCGCTAAGATACAGGAAGTTTGCTTATACTTAGACGATACGTGATCACATATGAGGTTTAAGACATCCCTATCTTTCTTTAGTGCTCTAGGTTTGGCTCATGACGAAGATCCACGGTTAAATGCGACGTGGACATCGGAACATAGATTTTAATTTTCCAGTGGGATGGAATTATCACCACTGATAAAGTAGGTAGCCTTAATACTTCAATGTACTGGATATCTAGTGAACCGGTCTACTCTTAATAGTGCATACTAAAATAGGTTTGGGGTTTTTTCAGGGAACATTTTGGACTCTTGTAAGGTATTTCTGATCTTTTACTTGTGAGGAGTGATTTGAGATTTATTTTAAAGCCACCACACTTATTGCACTGATTTTGCTCGTCTCACCGTCACCTAGTAATTGGCACTAGGTCCTCAAGTGTGTGTGACACAGGAGGTGATCGTGCTTTTTTAATCGTGACACATATTGATCAGTGCACACACACCGGGTGCACGCAGATAGATACCGACAATCAGGACCTTTTTATTGGTTTTCTCCATCACCATTTAATATACGGGGCGAGATTCTGATGGCCTACGTTTAACAACCTATTATTTCTCATGCTTTGGAATGAGCACGGTCTCTTGGACAAAGATCCCTGTGCTTGCCGCAGAAATTCGTATAGAATACCGCTATGCACACGGGTGAGGTTTGATGGGTGTATTAAATACACCTGTTTTGTGTAATTTTACAAAGGGCTTGTGTTTGTTTTGTATATACAGCCTTGAGAAAGTCGCGGGACAAAATTCCTTTGTGCGACAAAACACGTGTTGGCTGATGCAAGAACAAAGAGAATAAAGAAAAGAAACCAAGCTCGAAAATTTCTCTGTATCATTTATGCTTGACTAAAACAAATTGGATAATTGCATATTACTTAAAAGACGTGTGCTGAGGATTGTGTTTGTGGTGGTAGTGGTAGGCATCCAGCCCCCATGAGTAGGGGTGGTGGTAGTGGTAGGCATCCGTCCCCCCACTCATAGGGGGATGGTAGTAGTGACAGGCATCCAGCCCCCATGAGTAGGGGTGGTGGTAGTGGTAGGCATCCATCCCCCTATGAGTGGGGATGGTAGTAGTGACAGGCATCCAGGCCCCCATGAGTAGGGGTGGTGGTAGTGGTAGGCATCCATCCCCCTATGAGTGGGGATGGTAGTAGTGACAGGCATCCAGGCCCCCATGAGTAGGGGTGGTGGTAGTGGTAGGCATCCATCCCCCTATGAGTGGGGATGGTAGCAGTGACAGGCATCCAGGGCCCCATGAGTAGGGGTGGTGGTAGTGCTAGGTATCCATCCCCCTATGAGTGGGGATGGTAGTAGTGACAGGCATCCAGGCCCCCATGAGTAGGGGTGGTGGTAGTGCTAGGCATCCATCCCCCTATGAGTGGGGATGGTAGTAGTGACAGGCATCCAGCCCCCCATGAGTAGGGGTGGTGGTAGTGGTAGCCATCAGGCCCCTATGGGTGTGTATGGCATTGGTGATAGCCATCCCGCCCCTATGGTTCTGCTGTTGCTAGTGTACATCATTTCTGCATCCCTATGTGTGTGTGACACATGTCGGGAACGTGTCGTTTGTTTGTGTAGTGGGTGTCTGACTTACCGTATGCGCGTACGCGTCTGTACCGGTTCCGGTAATAGATGTACAGTATTGGTAGGACCTGCGCGATGGGATTCATGGTTGGTTCGTCTCGTTCGGGTTTCTCGTGGCTTCGACTCGTACTCGTAGCTGGCTTGTTCGTCTCGTAGCCGTGGATCGTCTTGTGGCGCGAATCGGAGCTTATGTGCACTCTCCCGGATGCTCTGACGTGCCGGACGTAGCGACCAGTTCGGCGCGTACGGAGTGCGCATCGTACTAGTCCGGCCGGAAGGTGCTGTGTATTTACTTCCGTGCGACTCGAATCGGCGTTTACGGATCCGGCTTGGTCGGGGAACTGGAGCTGGATTGGGAACGTACGGCTCGGTCGTAATTTTAGCAGTAATGCGCATCGTACTTGCTCGCTCGGACGACTGTTCGAATCGGTCGGGAAAAATGCGTTTGGCTCATATTTTTTCCAGACGAATCGTATTCGGTGCGCTTCCGGCCGAGATCGGAATCGACCCCTTTATATTAATGACCTAGGGGCCGTGTTATCGGACACTAGCAAAGATACCCCGAGAGTAGGTTTTAAGCCCATCCCTGCCCTTTTATTTGCTGATGATGCAGTTTTACTTGCTAGGACACCAATAGGGCTGAAACGACTTGTAAATACTTTTATTGATTTTATGGTCGCATTGGACCTTTCTATCAATTTTAGAAATATCCCATATAATGTCATCTGGCAATATAAAGCGTGAGAAGCGATCTCTTTCATGTAAAGGTGGGGAGCTGTCGAACGTTGCAACCTATCCATACTTGGGTGTGCTATTCGATGAAAAGGGATCCTGGGTGGCCCAGCGAGCAATCAAGAAAAATACTCTAGCAAGAGCTGCAGGAGCAACATTGGACTTTGCCAGGAGATTATGGAGTAAACCCTTATTGCCATTACTGAAGATTTATAACGAGAAATGCAACCCCATGACAACGTACGGTAAGGAGGTTTGGGGTTTCAAGGAGGTTAATGATCTGCAAGGGGCCGAAAATAATTATTTACGGAAACTTTTAGCTCCCCCCCTCCCCCGAGTACCCCTGCCTTTATGGTGCATGAAGAACTAAGGCAGGGTTACATTACAGATTGTATCGCAGTGGCCCCCTTGATATGGTGGCTAAAAATATGGTCTAGACCCAGGCCCTGCCTAAATCAAATTATTTTAGAGGATTGCATGAAGTTAGATAGGACCGCAGACATCCCCTGGTTAAGTTATGTGTCACAACAGCTCACGGCTTTAGGGCGCCCTGAGCTTTTTAATCAACCTAGACAGCTGCACCTCAGTGAGGTGAAAGACATTAAAAGCCAATTTGTAACCAGGAGAAGGCTGGATAGGGAAACTAGTGAACTTAGCAAACCCACGATTAGACATTATATGATAATAAGCCCTGGGATTTTAGATCAACCCTTTTGGTCTTTTATTAATAATCTGCATCATCGTTTTATTTTATCTAGATTTAGGCTTAACTGTATTCAGTGGTGTCTTACAGTAAGTACCTAAAGGTTTCTCAAAGGCAGGGACCCTACAGCCTTGTTCCTGTGATGATTTTTCAGACCAAGACTTGTTGCACTTTATGTTTTTCTGTGGCTTTTATAATGATTTACGGTCTAAGCATATCTTACCTCTTTTAGAAAATTGCCAGTTTGCACAAGTAAGACCAGCCCTGATATATCTGTAAATGCTTTCATCCCCTTTCATAAGTTACGGGGTTGTGAGCTTTTTAGCAGGGGCTGTACGCAGAAGGAAATATATGGATCACCCATAGAAATAAATTGTGTTTTGTTGAGCCGAATGAAGAAATGCTTTTAAATCTATTTGACGATCTTTTTAATCTAGTATTGATAATGTATAATGTTTATTTTTAGTAAGGTATTTGCTGATACTGTAGGTTTCATCACGTAACACCACATTTATATAAGGGCTAAGTAACCGTTTTTAAAACAATCGCATATGTAAAAGTAACTTTGCTCTCTGTTTTTGTCATCTATTTGTACTGGTTACTCCCAGTGTAAATTTACTTTTATGGCCATAATGCGGCCGAATAAAGTTTTATTGACTTGACTTGACTGGGTTTCTCAACTCAAGTTTATAAGAATTTTCAAAGTGTTGGATTGCAACGAGTGGGTCTCCCAAGAAGTATGGCAAACATTGGCACATCATTTTCATCGCTCTGCCAACTTGAAGTTACACATCTCTGTCCAAATTCCAAAGGCCTTTTACCAAAGGATTGAATAACAATTTTTGATATTTGTTTCATTGATGCAAATACTAGGCATGGGAGTTTAAGAAATGCTATTTTTAATCTGTTTAAATTGTGAACCCTGCTGCTATAATTCTTCTTTTATGGATTTGTATAGGTTTTAATTAACCAGACAATAAATTACTTACTTACTCACATTCCAAAGGCATTATTCCAAAGAGAAAAGATCAAGGAATTGAACGGGTTCTAAATTCTCTGAATTCTTCAGGAGGGGTCTGGTATTGAATTGAAGGTAGGTACATTAAGGAGTCAATCCTCTGCCTATGGGACCTTGTATGAGCCTTAGGTTGTATGCCTGAAGATTGCTGCAGGGTTAGTCCCTGTAATTGCTGCAGGGTTAGTCCCTGTAATTGCTGCTAGTGTTCAGTCTCATACAGCTCGCTCTAGGCTATTGCTATTAAACTCCTGCCCTCAAATACCTTCTACTTGGTTGCCAATACATCATACAAATTAGGGTCCCTGCTGCGTAAACCTCTCTAATTTAGAATGTTCTTTAATTGGCTGGTTTCCGAGAATATGCCTTCCTTTATTCTTAAAGCTTTTTTCCTCTCTGAAGGAGTTCCTACCCTAATAACCAGAGGAAGTTCTCATGAATTAATTGCCCAAAAACATTTATCCATGGTGATGCTCCTTCGGAAATTAAAAGTCTTAAGGTTTCTGTCCAATCCCTAAAGGGCGGCCTGGATGGCAATTTTAAAAACATATAGTACCACTGTCCCATTTGGAGAATCCACTTGAATGGTGGCAAATTCATAGGATGTGATTCATGGGTTTTTATAATTGTGCATTTATGAAGCTGCTTCATTGTAAGTGCCAATGACTTCCATTCTCCGATACTGACTGCCCATTAGGCAGGAGGCCACACTGAAAATTTGGTTCAACTGTTCCCTCTGCAGCGAGGTGCAGTCATGGAAATCAATATACAGGTGGGACAGCAGCAATGATCTCATGTGAATTTGCTGGCGAGCTCTCTGGTCGAACCATGTGCCACTAGGTTCTATCCGAATTTAGGAAAATATGGGATTATGAAGTGGGGCCAGAAGCTAGGGCCTGATAGCTTACTGATATTCTTTAGTACTTACTCCCACACCTTTGTCTTCCCATTCCTACCTGTGAGCTCAAGCCCGTTCTTTGATGGTTTGCTTGGCTGCTTGGATATTAAATAGAGGGACTACGGAACAGAGACTCTTACAACTCCTGCCAAGTGGAGACGTGCTTATAATGGGATTTGTTTATTTAGTTAATAAAGGTGATGGGATCGAAGTGCCTGCCTCAAGAGATTGGCTCATCTCAGGTGAACTTGGCTGATGAGGCAAGGAGCAATGAAGCTTACAGGTGACAAGGGGAGTCCCCCAAAATATTTGTACCAGTGAGCAAGACAGTGGTTTTTCGTGCACCTCAATATTTCACGTCAAGGAGATGAAACTAGAATTATTTCCGTGATTTAACCACGTACTGTATCAAAACCCTTAACCAAGATGTTAAAAGTAATTAATGGGGTCAAAGCAGTTTGTGAGGAGCAGTTCTGAAGGTCCTTAGCATACTGACAGAAAGACAAGACCATATACACTAAATTAAATATTTTAGTTTCCGAACACTATAACAGATAACAAATATCAATTTGTATACATTATGAAATCAATAACACAATCTTGTAATTTTGCATGACAGTTTCATTTAAAAAACCGGACATTACTGAAAACATTTAAAACTGTTTTAAAGAATCAACAACTAAAAAATTAACGGATTAAGTGTCCAATATATAGAAATGTATGTTGACCAGCATCTGCATGAATTTTTAATATTTACCTAAATCAAACAAACAAGAGCATTTGATTTCATCCGTTTTAAGCGCCATAAGACCAGAAATCAACGTGCTATGGTCTGCCGGAATACAGAACGAGTAGCAAATGTTGTTTCATAACGGTTCTTTTAGTTCCCAGAAAATTCAAGCAGAGAAAAAAATGAAATTTATTGATTTGAGGGCATATAGGCATTGATCTCATCCTGACAAAAATGTGCATCCGTTAATAGGGTTCCGTCTTGGAGGAACTTACTCGAGGAATGTTGCGATGCCTTATGAGGGATACAATAACAAACTTTAAACTGAAATGCATTTTTATAGTTCGTATGTACACATTATCTGTTTTCACTGTCAGCGCGAAGCAGCCGATGTCTCCATTAAGGGAACTTTTTCAAGGGCTACGCTCAAGTTGCCCTTCAAAAGATTTTGCTTGAATAGACAAGTCTAATTATTTTCCGTATTTTCTAGTAGGGCGATTATTTTCTATAAAAGAGACACGAATACAAAGACCATTAAATGTGACATATAAGTGAGTGTTCTTTAAAAAACAAATTGCATTCAAACTCTAAGTCAAAAGTTAATTACCGTTCTGTGGAAAGCTTTAGCCATCTCCAAGATACTTCTTCCATACTGAAAAACAAAGCAAATCCTGCACTAAGTGAACATTCATTTTTTTAAAGTTAAAAACGAATACATTAAACAAGAGTTACCTCATTTTTAACTAAATGGTTGGCACCTTTTTCCAGAAGTAGCTTAACAAGTCTTTCATGATTATTTAATGTTGCGACCTGTAAATAATTAGATTATCGCCTCATTAGTACCTAGAAATGTTATCTTACAAGCAAATATACATTGTACCTTTATCCTAAAACAAAAACAAAATTCAAAATATTAAGCTCTCACTTCTAGGTCAAACAGAAGGCAAACATTATTTAAAAATGTCAGCACTGATAATACTGTAGCATGTTAACTGTTAAGAATGACTGATTACACATGGAATAGTATGGAATGGGCAATACTTCGAATGTTAAGTGTAGCTCCTTTTGGCCTCCCTGCATGGGTCCAGCACCGGATCCAAAGTCAGAAATTAAGAGCCTGGGTATATGGTTGGATCAAGATATGAGCTTTAGGACGCAGGCTAGGAAGACGGCAGGCCTTTGCTATGGCCTACTTAGAATGGCCCGAAAGGTTCTGCCCCTCCTCCAACCCCAGGCCAAAAAACTACTGGTCCAATCACTCATACTGTCTAGATTGGACTATGGGAACGTTTTGTATTTAGGCGCCCCCATTTCAGTAGTTGCCAAACTTCAATCGGTCCAAAACAGCGCTACCAGACTACTAACTGGCACTAACAACAGACAATCCGCAAAACCCGCTCTTCGTTCCCTCCACTGGCTTCCAGTACAGGAACGCATTAGATTTAAAGCCCTATGTCTGGCACATAAGTCTATGCAGGGGTTAGGGCCACCCATTAATTCAACTATGATCTGCCCTTATAAAGTAAGCAGGAACCTCCGGTCAAATAACCTGTATTTAGCAGAAATCCCGAGGATCAAGAGGACCAGAAGTGGTGGTCGGCTGTTTTCTTATAACGCCTCCAAACTCTGGAACGCCTTGCCCCTACACCTTCGGACAGTCTCCAACCATCTGGCTTTTCGTAAACAATTAAAGACAGTACTATTTCCATAGTCCTCTGCTCTCCTCTGTATCAGTCTCATAGCGCTGGGACGCTTAAGGGTAGCCATGCGCTCTATAAATGTCTTTCCATTCCTTCCATTCCATGCGAAATCCACTACGTTTTTTTTTTTTGAGTTGTATATAGTGCAAACTTGGCTCGAGGGCGTTGGAGCGCTTTACACAAGAACCAGACGTTCCACTTTTTATTCGCCAAGAGGGGGGGAGGGATAAGTGTTTGCCCAGAATCATAGGAGTTCCACAGTTCCAAAGCCTGCAGCCCTAACTGCTAAAACACATCTCCTCTCAGCTTTTGTGCAGGGCATGACAACCATCAGTCGTGCTGATTTCGGGGGAACAGTGTTGATGCAACACAGAAAAACACAATCTGCCTACTGGCGATGCTAGGTAGAGTGGGAAAAGATGGGAGACTGGGGAAAGGGATATTGTAATGAGTAGCGCTCTAGCAGTTCGAACGAGAGGGACGGAAGTCCCTGCACCACATCCGCAGGCCAGGCGTGGCCTGCGGGGATAGGATAATAAAACGGAAGGCGCTCGCTCGGGGGCGGCACTTCCTAACCTGACACGGCGAGTGTGGTCCGTCTGTCCAGCGCCGTGCGCCACAACCAGCGGCAGCGATACCACGGCCAAAGCGGTGGAGCCCCCAATACCACCCACACCACACTGGCGACGAGGGGGGCCGTGACCCTCGCTCGTCTTCCCGTCGGCAGTGGATACTGCTCAGTCCGACGGCGGATCCGCGGTCCCGCGAAGTAGCGGCCCTGATCACCTGACGACGCACACGCGGAGGGGTGAGTCGGCCCCCGCGGTGTTGCGTCCTGAAGCTGCTCCAGTGCTGCAGCGTGTCACCCTGTGCCTCCTACCACCGGCGCCACCAGCTGAGAAGGAGTATCGCGCAATCACGCACCTCCCCCCCCCCCCAGGCACAGGCTGACAAGTGCCTGCTCTGCACCTCAACAAGAGGACCAAGGGGGGAGAAGTCATTCCCCAGCTCCTCACTGGCACTACATCCGCAGGAGAAGAGGAGGGGCACAGTGACGTGCCAACATCAGGCCCGAGCTGCCTGACCCCAGCGCTGCCAAGCAGACAGTACATGCCAGTAGGCCCAAGGAAACGCGCTCTTCCCACGCCCTGCCTCCCTCATCTTGGCTGATCCAAGCGTGCGCACCCGCCACCTCCCAACACGCGCAGCACGCAGGTGTTTGCGTGGCACCAGGGAATACGCCTGCCACTGACGGTCTACAATGGGGGACGACAACCCTGCCCCCGCGCAAGTCCATGTCCCGTTTCAACACGCGGCCTCCGGGGTGCTGCCACCCTTCAGCGAGTTGGAGGACCCAGCGACGGCGTCTCCTCGGTGGAGAGTATGGATTGAACGCCTTGATAATTACTTCATTGCCACCAGGGAGGACAACGGAGCAATCAAGCGGTCCCTCCTCCTCCATTATGCCGGGGACGAGATCTTCAAACTCTTCAAACATCTCCCGAACACAGGGGCCGCAACGGACTACGACGCGGCCGTGGCTGCATTGGACGCCCATTTCGATCCACAGCTCAACCCGGATTTTGAGCGCTTTAAGCTGCGCCAAGCGCGCCAAAGGGAGGGAGAGTCCATAGATGCGTTCTACGCCCGCCTCCGCGAGCTTGCCAGCACATGTACGGAGGATGACCAGCCCAAGGAAATCAGGGCCCAGCTCATTCAAGGGTGTAGAGACAAAACCCTGAGAGGTCTCATCCTTCGCCAACCGAGAATAGCGCTGGAGGATATCCTCATTCTAGCCCGGTCACACGATCTATCAGCGGCCAGAGCGAATGAGATGGACCAAGCCCTCATCAAACCGGCGGGGTGCACAGAGACGATCAAGATAGAAAGAGCGGATGCGGTCAGGACGAAAGGCCGAACAGAGTTCGCACGAAAGCCAAGGTCAGAAGCACCCAGGTCGCGGTGTGGATACTGTGGCCACAAGCCACACGCAGCGAAAGACTGCCCCGCCCAGGGGAAGACCTGTACAAACTGCGGGATCCCAAACCATTTTGCCGCCGTATGCCAGAGAAGGAACAGAGGCCGCGACGCCAGAGGCCCGAAACCGCCGTCACGGGCAGTTCGACGGCTATCTGTAACAGAGGCAACCACAGCAGAAGAGACGTCGAGGACCAGCCGTAGATATCTCAGGCCAGTTGACTCCTCCTCGGAAGACGACGAAGAAGAGACATACCTCATATCATTCACACGAGCTCAAACGGCGCCGCAGGCCCCAGCCAACCTGCGTGGTCCGGATAGCCGGGTCTGAAGTAACGGCAATCATTGACACCGGGGCATCGGTGAACGTGATGGGCCTCCAACAGTATCGACGTCTACGCCCATGCCCACCCGTCACCCCGTCACGGACCCGAATCTATGCATACGGGGCAACCACTCCCCTACCACTGAAGGGAAAAATATCTGTCCCGATCAAGACCAAGAGGTAATCGCGACCATCCACGTGATCGACAGAGAAGCGGACACCCTACTGAGCAGCCATACGGCCGAAGACCTCGGGCTGGTATCTTTTGCCAGGAGTGTGCAAGCTCACCAGGTAGGCAAACTGCTGGATCAGTTCCCGGAGCTGTTCCAAGGCCTGGGCTGCATCAAGTGCGATCCCGTCAAGTTGCACATCGACAAAGCAGTCACCCCCGTTGCCCTACGGCACAGGAGAGTGCCGTTCCACCTGAGACCATTGGTGGAGAGGGAATTAGAGCTCCTCGAAGCACAAGGCGTAATTGAAAAAGTATCCGGCCCGACACCGTGGGTGTCACCCCTGGTCATCGCGGAGAAGCCAAAGCAACCAGGCGCCATACGCCTGTGCATCGACATGAGACTGCCAAATAAAGCTATCAAGCGGGAGCGCCACATTACGCCAACAATGGATGATATCATTGCAGATGTCAATGGATCGAGGTGGTTTTCCAAGATCGACCTTAACGCCGGATACCATCAACTGCCCCTCTCCAAAGAAAGCAGATACATCACCACTTTCAGCACCCACCTCGGGCTGAGGAGATATAAAAGGCTGAATTTTGGGATCTCCTCAGCGGCGGAAGTATTCCAGAACACAATAAGAGAAATGCTGTCCGGCCTGCCTGGCGTACTTAACGTCAGTGACGACATCCTGATCCACTCCGCAACAGCCGCGGAGCACCATAAGCACCTCCGAAGCACGCTAAAACGCCTGAGCGAACACGGAGCGACCCTCCATAAGGACAAATGTCAGTTCTTCCAGCCCTCTCTGGAATTCTTCGGATTTGTTTTCAACCAGGAAGGCATTCAGGTGGACCCGCGAAAATCGCATTCCATCAAAAATGCACCAGCTCCTACTACACCCACAGAAGTAAGGAGTTTCCTTGGGATGGCCACCTACTGCGGGAGGTTCATCCCTGACCTGGCAACAAGGGCGGAACCCCTCAGAGCCCTCACCCGGACAGACACCCCGTGGAAGTGGGGGAAACCGGAAGAAGAGGCGTTCCAAGGGATAAAAGATGCCCTACTGGGTGAAGCGACGCTAGCATACTTTGACCCAGCGAAGCGAACAGAAGTGGTGGTCGACGCGAGCCCGGTGGGACTCGGAGCTATCCTGGCCCAAGAACAAGTGCCTGGCAGATGGGCCGCGTTGTCGTTTGCCAACAGGTCCCTCACACCCACCGAAACGAGATATGCACAAATAGAGCGGGAGGCACTCGCCATAAAATGGGCCTGCAGCCACTTCCATCTTTACCTGACAGGGCAGCCGTTCACGATGGTGACGGACCACCAACCCCTCGTGCCTCTCTTCAAGGGATCCGCCCCCCATCCTCCGCCACGAATCGAACGATGGGCCGTGCAGCTACAGCCTTACGAGATGGAGGTCGTGTATCGGCCAGGGGCCAAGAACCCAGCGGACTTCCTGTCCCGCCATCCAACGCAACAAGCGCCCGCGGAGGACGATGAAGGCACTGAACAATACATCAACATAATATCCACGGCTGCCTGCCCGCGAGCCATGACCCTGGAAGAGATCCAAGAAGCTGCCAAGGACGACAGTGTGTATTGCCGTACCCTCCAGGCCGTTCAAATGGGGTCATGGCAGGATTACCTGCGTCATGCGAACACCTGGAGCCCGGAAGATAAGGAAGGGCTGACGAAAATGTGGCGGGTACGGAGTGAACTCAGTGCCACAGGCGGCGGGCTCCTACTCAGGGGATTCCGGTTGGTCATACCAAGAACGCTGCAAGACCGCGCGACACAGCTCGCCCACGGTGGCCATCAAGGGGCCACGAAGATGAAAGCTCGGATGAGGGAAAAGGTCTGGTTTCCTGAACTAGAGCAAATGGTCGACGACCTCGTCCGTCGCTGCCCGTCCTGCCAGCTCACCGGCACGTTGGCCCGGCCAATCCCAATCATCACAGAAGAGGCCTGCACCGAGCCCTGGTCCAAGGTGAGCGTAGACTTTGGGAGCTTCCAGACGGCCGACACACTCTGGTGTTAGTGGACGCGTTCTCCAAATACCCCGTTGTAGAGGTCGTTGCCTCGACAGCCTTCACTCACGTGCGCCCCAGCCTCGAGAAGGCGTTTGCACTGTTTGGGTTCCCTCAAGAAATTCGGAGCGACAACGGGCCCCCGTTCCAAGGGTCAGAGTTTGCCTCATTCCTGCAACAGCGTGGAATACGCCACCGGAGGATCACGCCTCAATGGCCCCAGGCCAACGGGGACGTAGAAAGATTCATGCGGACGCTGAATAAGACATTCCGCATCGCCGCACTGGATCAAGTTGACCCAGAAAGACGACTCCACGAGTTTCTCAGGGAGTACAGGAGCACCCCACACTGTACGACGCAACGAAGCCCGTGGTCACTGATGCTACAGGGCCCCAGGCGAGACCTCATGCCAGCCTGCCCTGGGTGGACGTCCCCACCCTTAGACGCCCAAGCCACGCAAGACAGGCGGGAGCAACAGAACAGGCAGGCTACCGCCCGACGACGGGCCGTACCACGACACCTTCAGCCAGGAGCAACCGTCCTCCTCAGAGATAGCCGGCCGGGAGGAAAATTCAAAACTACCTACGAACCAGGCACATGGACAGTAGTGGCCAGTCGTGGCCCCATGGTGACCGCCAGGAGGAGAGGGGAGGACGTATCGAGAAACATCTCGTGGTTCAAGGAGGTTCCGGCCGAAGGGACCGGTGAACAAGATCCAGGACCCTCAGTAGTCCCAGTCAGGGGACCCCCCCGAGACGGAAGTAGTTGAGACAAGGAATGAGAGAAGCTTAGGAGGGCTGTGTACCAACATCATGCCCGACTCTCACACAATCGCCGAGGGTGCTGGCTCAGAGGAAGGGCGCCGAGAGCGACACCATCGGAAATATGATTTACGGCCCAACCCTCGGCCCAACCAGCGGCTGCGAGACTTCGCCTGCTGAAGAGGAACACCTAAAGACTGAGAGATAAGTCAAGAACTGAGTGACTCACTGTTGAGCTAACTGTTTGAGTTTGGGTGTGTTTATTTTAGTTTATTGTTTTTAAGGACTGAGTTGGGAAGGGATGTAATGAGTAGCGCTCTAGCAGTTCGAGCGAGAGGGACGGAAGTCCCTGCACCACATCCGCAGGCCATGCGTGGCCTGCGGGGATAGGATAATAAAACGGAAGGCGCTCGCTCGGGGGCGGCACTTCCTAACCTGACACGGCGAGTGTGGTCCGTCTGTCCAGCGCCGCGCGCCACAACCAGCGGCAGCGATACCACGGCCAAAGCGGTGGGGCCCCCAATACCACCCTCACCACAGATATCACAGTGGCAGCTCCGCCGCTATGTCAGAGGAGCGTCCCCTCACTTCTTTTTAGCAGTGGAAAGCAAAGGAAATATAAAACGATAATAACTTTATTATCATTTTATATTTCCTTTACGGGCGGGCGGGGGGGGCGGGACTGCTCACGGAGCAGGGCAGGGGAGGAGTGGTTTGCCCACTCCTAAGTGCGCAATGACTGTTTGGTCGGTCCTCTCGGTCCGCCCAAACCAGTCATGCGCACTTTCCCCGTTCTCCATGCAGGCTGCATTAAAGCATGCATGCAGAACAAGCCCAGGCCCCCATTCCTTGGTTGGGCGTCGAACCAGAACGCTCAAAACCAATCACAACGCTGCACTGCAGTGCACAACGCTGCATTGCAGCGTTGTGATTGGTCAGGGGAGCCTGGCTGTTCCTGGCTTCCAATCCCACGAGGAGAGCAGGAGCAAGGAGCAGAGACGCGGGACCCGGCGCCGGCGGCAAGATAAGTGTGTTATATATTTTTTTCCTTTTACATTGTTAAAGTTTAACACCTAAACCTCGCGCTTCTCCCCTCCACCTCCCCCCGGGGACTTAAATACAGAGGGCTGTTCAGGCAGCCACAAAAAGGCAGACAGACCAGAAAGGTAACCCTTGAGAGAACCTAGAGCATAGCACTGCTGGGCAAGGGTAAGGATAAAAAGAAGGACATCGGAGTTGCAGCCTACCTGTGCCCCAGATTGCAGTGAGCAGAGTCCAGGAAGTGGTAAGGAGGCAGACTAGTGCTGTCTCTTTCCTAAAAGAGTTAAAAATCGATTTTCCGGGCCGTGGCCGAGCAAGATGGCCGGACAGACGTAGTTTGTCTCGACTCCCGGTCCACGCTCGGCTCCTGAACGGCTAACGGCGGTTCCATGTTGCCTTTCTGGCTGGGAAACACAGCGCTGGCAAGCTGACTTCGCGGGGCATGAACTGAGCGCCCCAGATTTCTGATATCGCGGCCCGAGCCTGTGGGGAAAGCCCTACTCCGGAGCCCCGGCGCTCATCAAAATGGCGGACACCACATCGTGGGGGAAGGGCGCAGCGGCTCGCCGGTGAGGGGCTCGGCGGTCTGCCGCAGCGCTAGGGCGGAGAGAACAGAGACTGGAGTGGCCGCTCCCCTTCTTCGTCACCCACAAGAGAGAACGTGAGGGCTGCCAGCTCCACCGATACCATTCACGAACGCGGGCCCCGAGCGGGGCGCGCAACTCGGCGGGCCCGCCAGATGCGCGAGTAGCGAAGGTGCGACTGGAGGGCTGTTGAGGGACACGATCTACGTGCTGCGGTTTGTGCCCGGATGGGATGGCCTCTCGACCCCCGGCCACCGTATCCTGGAAGATTTAAGCACCTCCGCGCTGGAGTTCTTAACGGGAAAGGCCCGACGAGGAGTGACTGTTCCCTCGAGACCCGACAGGTGCGTGTGGGGTGAGACTGTGGCCGGGGATCCGATGGCAGTCTCATTAGGAGCACCGGAACCCTATAAAGTGCCTCCTGCACAGTGAAGTCTCCGCTTTCAGCCTGCAATCTCTATCATGCGCCATGCCTGACCTTAATATGGCGGCCGGGCCCTCTACCTAAGGCCAAACCTGATGCCGCATTTAACACACTCAAGGCCCCGCGTACTACTCCTAGCACCTCACCAGCCACCACTTTCCAGCAGTGCCGGGTGGCCCAACGATGCGCCCTGCCTCAGGAGTGCCTACTAGGGATTTAACGACTGGAGCAGCTCCACACTGCGGACACCACCACGACTGCACTTCGTGAAGTCCCCCCACAGCTTGAGTCTCACTACATACGGAGGGTCCCAAAGAGTGCAACGCAAGGCCTCGCGACGGACACTGTGAGCGGCTCTCAGAGCTAGTCCACCTGGACTGTGAAAGGAGACGACCTGGACGCAGGTTTCAATCCTTATAGCGTCCGAACCTCAGATGAAGACTTACCTCTAATCAGCGTTCCCATATCAATAGATTACCCACCTGGCCACTGCCGACTACGTGTACGGACCTGCCCTTATGCCGCCGAAGAGGGGGACAAGTAAGGCACAGAATAAGCTGTCGGATTTCTTCACACCACCAGACAGACGACTACCACCTGACCAAGACGCGGGACAAGGCGTCATGGCGCTCACCAAGGACGATCTTCTAGCTACGCTACGGGACTTCAAGACAGAACTAAGGAACGAACTGATTCAAGATCTTAAGGCCTCGATTGAGCAACTTAAGTCCGATCTCACGGGACGGCTCACCTCCCTACAAAAGGATGTAGACTCCCTGGGCACGAGAGTGGTGGATCTGGAAGCGCATGCTCAGGACCTAGATAAGCACTCCACCGCTATGCGAGAGGACATCTGCACCCTTCAAGATCAACTACATCAGACACAACTCAAGGCTGAGGACCTGGTAAATAGAGCACGGAGGGAGAACCTACATATACAGGACTTAGAGGAAGGAGCAGAGGGGCCGGATCTCGAAGCCTTCCTGGAGGGTCTTTTTGCCGAAGTTTTACACCCGCAGGCCATCAAAATAAAGATAGACAGAGCACACCGAGTTCGGGGTCTGGTGTCCGGAGAACGGCGACGGCACGCAATGTCCTTGCCAAATTTCACTCCTACAAAGCAAAGGAAGCCGTATTGCTAGCTGCCAGGAAAAAAGGATCTGTCTCCTTTCAGTGCCATTCTTGCCTCATCTTCCAAGATTTAGCCCCTGCTACGCTGGCCAGGAGACAGCTCTTCCGTCCTATCACGTCGAAACTCCGAGATGACAACATCAGATATAGATGGACGTATCCGTTCGGCCTTTCCTTTGATTTTAACAATAAACAACTCCACATCTCGGACCTGAAGGAGGGGCTGGATCTCTTGGGACTACCCCCTGACTCTCTGGATTCCACCCACAGCAAATCTCAGGGCCCACCAAAAACCGTGCCCCCGACATATCAATGGTCCACCGGCTCTCGGAGAGGCCGCAAATGAGGATCCCGTGCCCCAGACAGCAAAGACATACGGATTCGGGTGCACGACCTAGCGAACATTGCTGATTTCTCCGAAGATGGCCTTCTCCAGAGGTAACCTAGTCAGAGTGGAGCGAAAGGAGGGGCTGCTCTGCCACTGTTGGCCGCACGGACAACCCCAGTAACGACCTGTTGCGCCATCGCTGCTTAGTGACGACGAATTTCTCTACAAACACCCTGCACGCCTATTGGCTACTCAATTGCTCCAGACCGGCGAACACAGCAGGGGCCCACATCCTTGCTGGACGAACATGGACGGGCCCCCTGAACTCGAAGCGGGGACATGCTGGTAAGACACACGTTGGGCAATTAGGCCTTTCCGCCAACTAAAACCCACGACCCCTCGAACTGTGACCTCTCCCCCCTGGGGCGCCCCGGCTGAGCAGCGCGATCTTCATGGAGAGGAAATATGGGACAGACAATCCAGATACTCTCCATCACAGGGACCCAGGGAGGCGGTTCTGTTCACATATTTGCGGGTGTGCTTCTACAGCGCTGACCTTACACGATAACCGCACTTTTAGTGGCAATTATAATTACAAATAATGTTCGGGAGGGGCGTGGACGGGGACCTCGGTCGTACCGTTCCTCCATTGTTCCCATGGGGGTTTCTCAGCCCCCAGCTGGGAATCTGTCAGCGGATCTATCACCCCTGAAGCTGGCAATGTTAGTTCTAGTTTACTACGGGTTGGGGGAGGGGGGTGGGACTATGGGCTGGTGGCGGCTTTTTAACGCTTTCCTCTGTTGGTTCACTGGGCTCCGATCTTTGCTTAAGCGTCACTTACACAGGGGCTATACCTTGTTTGCTAAGACCTTGACTAAGTACCGAGCCCCATCATATGGCTATACTAAGGGGAGCAGGGGTGTTCACGTCCATTAGATGACAGTTACTATTGGTTCATGGAATGTGAAGGGCCTTAACTCTCCCCAAAAACGTCAAAAGGTCTGGAAATATCTCACCGATCATCACATTGACATTGTAGCTCTCCAGGAGACACATCTCGCTAGAGCCGAGGTTGCACGCTTCCGACACAAACAATACCCCCTGATATACAGATCCTCCACTCTTACTAAACACAGAGGAGTGGCTCTCCTCTTTCACACCTCCACGAAATTCCAACCTTT
The DNA here is from genome assembly GCA_963921515.1 of Calotriton arnoldi. Lineage (NCBI taxonomy): Eukaryota > Metazoa > Chordata > Amphibia > Caudata > Salamandridae > Calotriton > Calotriton arnoldi. The sequence goes on from CAWUFW010005694.1 coordinate 27,422, forward strand.
AGATGTCCAGACCGATAAAGAGGGACGATTAGTCATGGTTAAAGGAGCTCTGAAGGGCACACTATGCACATTCGTGGCAATATATGCACCTAATACAGGACAGACAGCCTTCCTAAACACAATAGTAGGGAAAATTCAGGATTTTGCAGAAGGACCAAAACTTCTATTGGGCGATTTTAATCTCACCTGGCAGCCAGACCTCGACAGCACTCATCCAAACCGAGCAGACACAGGCTCCTTCTCCACAGACACTAAGCAGCAAATGCATGACCTGGGTCTCATAGATGCATGGCGTGCTCTGTATCCACAGACACGTGATTTTACTTTTTACTCACATGTACACCGCACGTATTCTAGGCTTGACTATATCTTTATGAGTCAGAATCTAATGGGAGCGCTCCAGACTGCCAAGATATTCCCTATTTCCATTTCGGACCACAGCCTAGTAGCGGTTCACTTAACATGGGGTAATATTGCTCCTACCACAGCCCGGTGGTACTTTCCGGCAGCTCTCACGAGAGATAGGGTACATTGCACCTCATTAAGGGAATCGATTACGGATTTTTTTAAGCTAAATAACCCTGAGGACACATCCGTATACACTAATTGGGATGCATTCAAGGCGGTCTTCCGGGAACACTGCATCGCTCTCAATTCCGCCTTGAACAAACAGCGAACCAGAGAGAGAGAGGCCCTAGAGGCAGAGCTGACCAACGCTGAAACCTCCCACAAAACCAATCCTACTAGAGCTACACTTCGCAACCTCACGGCCTTACGGGGCAAACTCAGAGCCATTTACAACAATAGGGCTGAATTCGCCCTCCTTAAGCTTCGCCAGCTATCATAATCACAGGGGAACAAGATTGGCAAACATCTCGCCAGACAACTCAAGGAAAAAAGGGAAAGGGAATATATAGGGGGCATACGTAGGGACAACCATATAGTGACACACAAGGACGAGGATAAAGCTGCCCTTTTCAGCTCCTTTTATAAAGATCTCTACACCAAGGACCAACGGGACAGGAATAAGCAATGTGACTATTTTAAGACTTTACAATTCCCGCAGGTCTCGCCGGAATGGAATGACAGACTTACTGCCCCCATATCCCCCGAGGAAATAGCCGCCACAATCAAGGCTCTTAAACACCACAAGGCCCCGGGTCCAGACGGATATACCGCCCAGTTTTACAAAACCTTTGCCCCAGACTTAATCCCCCACCTCACCCGGCTGTTTAACAAAATGGGTGACAATGGTGAGACCGCCAGATCCATGGCTGAAGCGGTGATTACAGTTATACCGAAACAGGGGAAAGACCCGCAACTATGCGCCTCATACCGCCCCATCGCCCTTTTAAATCTTGACACGAAGCTCTATTCCTCTATCCTGGTGACCCGACTGAACAACCTCATGCCCGCCCTCATCCACCCTGATCAATCAGGATTTATTAAAGGTCGACAGACGCATGACAACACTCGACGCATAGTTCACCTCATTGAGAAAGCCAACAAAAAACATATTCCAGCAGTTTTGGTAGGACTAGATGCTGAGAAGGCTTTCGATAGGGTGGACTGGGGATTCCTTTTTAACACACTAACACAATTTGGGTTTGACTCTAAATTTATAACCATGCTTCGGGCCAATTACACTCAGCCATGATCCAGAGTACAAATTAATGGGCTGCGCTCAGAACCCTTCTCCCACACCTGAGGCACACGCCAGGGATGCCCTCTTTCACCACTAGTATTTGCCCTTAGCATAGAGCCCCTATCGATGTCCATCAGGGCAAACCCGGAGATTCAAGGAATTCCATTCAGCGGCGTCCAACATAAAATATCGCTTTTTGCAGACGATGTGCTCCTCTCTCTTGCAGAACCCCCCAGGTCCCTTACTTCACTTCAACTGGAGCTGGCGAGATTTGAGGAGGTAGCAGGGTTCAAAATTAACGTGGGTAAATCCTATATTCTCAATCTTACTCTTCCAGAATCAGTGGCTCGCAAACTAGAGAGTGACACCCCGCTCCAATGGGCCTCTTCCTCCCTCCTATACTTGGGGATCCGGTTGACACCTCGCATAGAGGGGCTCTTTCGAGCTAACTTCCCACCCGCCCTTATCCGTATTCAAACTGATCTGGCACGCTGGAAGCCCCTCTTCATATCCTGGCTCGGCCGCATTCACGCTATTAAAATGACACTTCTCCCTAAACTCTTATACTTATTCCAAGCCCTACCGATAGAACTAGAGCGAGACTTCATTCCTAAAGTCAGGTCTATGATCCTTCAATTCGTGTGGCAAGGTGGAAGAGCGCGTTTCTCCTTTTCAATACTACGGCGTCCGCGCACGGAGGGAGGAGTGGGACTACCAGATATCGTCTCTACTACAAAGCTGCCCAATTGCGTGTCTTAGCGGAGTGGTCACAACGAGAGTCAGAGAAACATTGGCTCCACATGGACTGCACCGTGGTGGGCAGATCCATTTGGGACCTCGTATGGCGACCCAAGAGAGAAAGGCCTCAGAACGCCTACCTTAGCACCCCCATCCGCACCACCTTGAAAGTATGGGACTCTGTTTCAGGAAACGAACAATGGACCTCGTTTCCCTCACCATATACACCCCTCCACTATAATCCAGCCTTCCCTCCAGCCCTTCAAGAAGGTCCCTTCGATGCCTGGAAAGAAGGAAGATGCTTGGCACTGACACACCTTTTTCATAATACTGACCCTCTCACTTTTGCCAATTGTAGACAAGACTACGGCCTAGAGAACTCTGAGCACTTCCACTACCTCCAGTTACGACATTGGGCCCTCATCCCACATATCCGTGAGGCTGCCACACGTCCCCCGACAAAATTTGAGACCTACATACTCAACGCAAGCACTATGAAAGGGGTCATATCATTCTATACCTACTCACCACTGCACACGCTCCCCGACCACGATACATGACCATGTGGGAAGACATGCTCCAACAGGACATATTAGACAGGGAATGGTCGGAGCTGTGGTCCGATATCAGGAAATGTAACCAGTCCATAGACTTACGTGAAGCCCATCTTAAAACAATGATGGACTGGTACCTATATCCTGCTAAGCTCAAGAAGATCTTCCCACACACTTCTGACAGATGCTGGAGGGGCTGCGGCCTTCTGGGCGACTTCCGACACATATGGTGGGACTGTCCCACTATACGCCCATTCTGGGAGGAAATCTTAGCGCATATCAAAGACATGCTAGGTTACCCCATCCCGACCACCATGGCAGAATGCCTTTTAGGTATTAGAGATCCAGCCCTTAAACACCAAACTAGGGCCGACAAAGCCATTATGTGGTTGTGCATAGGAGCAGCCAAAATAGCTATAGCGGCGGCCTGGAAGAAAAGAGAGGCCCCTGCGGTCTCCCTCTGGTATTCTCGGCTCTGGAGACTGCTCAGCCTCGAAAGACTGTCTGACATCTTCAGAGATGACTACAAAAACTTTGAGTACAGATGGGGACCGTTGGTTTCATTTCTCTCACGAGGCTTACCCATGGCTGTCTGCCCTTCGTCTATTAGAAGCATGCATCTCTTCCAATTTTAGCCCACTCACGACTCACCAACTCTGAATACGTTAGGAACTTTATGCCGCCACCAATGCCCTGCGGGAGGGAGGGGGGGATTTAATTTACCTTTTGTTGTGGGTTTTGACAAGGGAGTTTATTTCTTCTGGCTGTGTTCATTCCCGTTGGGATGACACAAATACACTCCGTTGTAGGAACATGATGGATTTGGCCAGTTTACCTTGAACTTTTGAGCAGCAGGTCCTTATCCAGGCCACTTCAATGTCAGAAACTGTATCACCTATTTGCAATGCCATATGAGACACTGGCTTGGTTTGGTACCTTGTGAATTATTATGGCTCAGTTCCTTATTTGTTACTTTCCTGTAATTGCTCACTGCGATGGGCGTCATGTGACAACATACTGTGACTTCCTACCAAATTTCAATAAAAAGAAGTTTGACAAAAAAAAAAAGAAGGACATCAGAAAGAGAAGCAGAAATGGGGTCAATAGACTTTTCTGTACAATATAATACAAATTTGTTCCACCAGGAGGCATACACTGTCTTGGTGGAGGGACTCCTGGCTGCCAAAATAACATTGTAGGCTTCAGGAGGAATGTTGAAATCTGTCAACTGTCGCCGATCAATTTCCACGCAAGAAGGCACAGAGTTGACAGGTTTGTGTGGAGGAACCTCCACTGTTCCTGCGACAGAAGATTCTCCCGAACAGGCAGCCTGATCGGAGGATTGATGCTCATGCTGAGAAGCTCAGAATACCAGAGTCTCCGTGCCCAGTCCGGAGCTACAAGGATAACTTGGGCCCAGTTGTTCCTGATCTTCTTGAGAACTCCGGGACGAAGTGGTAATGGCAGAAAGGCGTACAGGAGGCCTGAGCTCCAGTCGAGATGAAAAGCGTCTCAGAGCGAGAGCCGCCTTGGAAACTCCAGCGCGCAAAACTGCTGACATTGCGCGTTCTCAGCGGAGGCAAACAGATCTAACCAAGGTTCTCCCCACTGCTGAGACCTTGCACCACCTCCAGATGGAGATGCCATTCGTGATCCGCTAGGCATCGACGGCTGAGTTTGCCCGCTCTGGCATCCAGGGAACCTGCCAGGTGTTGAACCACCAGGGATATGCCCTGCTGTTCTAGCCATTTCCAGAGAGTAGAGCCTCTTGACAAAGGGTCCACAACCAAATCCCGCCCTGTTTGTAGCCGTACCACATGGCTGTGGTGTTGTCTATGAACACTTATACTAGCTTTCCTTTAATGGAGGGTAGGAAGGCTTTAAATGCCAGCCAAATAGCTCAGAGCTCCTGTCACTTCAACATCTATCACTACCGTGAGATCTGATTGGAGAGGGGATAGAGTTCTGCCTCTGACCCAATCGCGGTTCGTTACCCACCACTGCAGGTCTTTTGCAGTTCCCTTCGAGATCTGGACCGCGTCGAAGAGATTCCCTGGTGCTGCGCCCACTGGAACTTCAGGTCCCACTGCAGAGCCCGCAAACTGCATAGTGGCATATGTCACTAGTAGGATGCAGGAGGCCATGAGGCCCAGCAGCCTCAGAGTCATTCTCACCGAAATCCAGGATAGAGCCTGAAACATCGGTATCATAGCCTGAATATCCTGGACTCGCTGCTCGAGAGGATAAGATCAAAATTGCACTGTGTCCAGAACAGCTTGGATAAAAGGGAGCGTCTCAGAAGGAGTCAGGTGTGATTTTGGAACATCGATACTGAACCCCAGCGAATGAGGAGGTTCGACGTAGTCTGGAGGTGGGAGACGACAGCCTGGGGCGATCCTGCCTTCAGCAGCCAGTCATCAAAATAGGGGAAGACTAGCACCCCTGATCTGCGCAGATGAGATGCGACCACCACCATCACCTTGGTGAAGACCGAGGGGTGCTGTTAAGGCCAAAGTTGAGCACGATGAATTGAAAGTGCTCTTGGCTTACCGTGAACTTCAGGTAACGTCGATGGGCAGGCAGAATGGGAAAATTAAAGTAAACGTCCTGCAAGTCCAGCGCTACCATCAAGTCTCTTGGGTCCAGGGCAGAGAATACCTGAGCCAAAGTGAGCATCCTGAACCTTTCCTTTTTGAGGAAGAGGCTGAGGGTTCTCAGATCTAAGATAGGGCGAACCCCTTTGTTCTTTTTGGGGATCAGAAAGTAGCGGGAATAGCAACCACTGCCTACTTCTGACACCGGAACCCTCTCTATGGCTACCTTGACCAAGAGAGCCCTGACTTCCTCACGGAGCAAGGACAAATAATCCTCGGTCAGCCGATCGTGCGTGGGAGGCAAAGGGGAGGGGAGGATTCAAAGAGAAGGGAGTAGCCCCTTCAAATAATCTGTAGCACCCACCTGTCCAATGTTATGGACTGCCAGGGGTGGAGTGATTCTGCCACCAACTGGCCACCCAGGGCAAGATTAGGAGGCCTTAGAGGCTGCGGCTGCAGCAGGATTGGTGGTTGTGGCAGACTTCAGGCTACCTGACCCATGGGGTCGTTAGGAACCACGTCCTCGCTCTTGCACCGACTGTGCAGCTGGCATGAGGCGGTGGCTGGAGTAGGGTTGGCGTGGTTGAAAACCCCTTCCGTTGCCAAGAAAGAGGCGATAGGCAGACTGAGGTTGACGGGGGCAACTGACTGGCCCAAGGTCTTGGCTGTAGCCCGTGTGTCCTTAAAGCGCTCCATTGCCAAGTCTGTCTTGTCTCTGAAGAGATGGTTTCCATCGAAGGGGATGTCAATCCCCTGAACATCCTGAACATCCCCTGAAAAGCCAGATGTTCTCAGCCAAGCCAAGCGTTGCCGTCGTCAAAACACCTGGGAAATTCAAAGGTAAGGAATCTGAGGCTAGATGTCTCTATCAGAAATATAACAATGCATTAAGATTTTGTTCTTTTTCATCCAAATAGTTTAGTTTACATGCCTTCCCATCTGCAGGACCAAACTCATGCAGGCACTCAAAAACAATTGGAAAACAAATACAGAAGATTAAATTACAGAAACAAAGGCCCTAAACATGAAAATGGCAACAAAAAAGTAGATAAACTAGTTAACAGAGAATATAGAACAGTGGATCTCAGTTCAAGCTAATGCACACAATAGCAATCAGAGGCGGCTCTCAGCAAGTTAAACAAGCGCAACACAGTAGTCAATCTCTTGTCGGTTCTGCTCGTCTCTAAGGGTTGAATAACTGCCATTCAGAAACCGGCCTGAAATCTTCTGGGACAACTTTAAAAGTCTCACTCCCCAATGATACAATAGACCTTATGTTATAGAGACCATTTGGATGCTCAGTGTCTCTAATCCAAAGTCTTTTCCTTTTAGGAAATTGTACACTTTGGTACCAGAGGAAACTCTATGGGTCCTGTCCATAGAGAAAAGAAAGAGGTGTAATAAAAGGGGAATCCCTCCCCACTCGAGTACATGAGTATCTCATGCCCTTTTAATCCACTTTTTGGAAGAAAATAAATAACGTCATGATCAACTCCTTATGAATTAGAAGCCATAACATAGAGGAATTTATTCATCTATTCTTTTTACCAGTCAAAGTTCTGTTGCTGTACCAAATAAAGCTTTTGGATATAGAATTACACCCAATAATGAAAAAAGTACAACATTCAAAGATTCTTATGTCTTCCTTATTTTTTTCCTACACCTTTGATTCCATATTCATTAAAATAATTACAGCCTCATCTGTCTCGGGAACAGTGTAGTATCAAAAGACTTTAAATGCGACCATCATTTGGCCCCATGAGTCCTTCGAGGAGTTAAGGAGGGACGTCGGAGCCTCGAGCAAGAACACACAGGTCTACTGAGAGGGAGTAGCCTTGACGGAGGTGTGACTACAGGCGCCCCTCCTTAACTCCTCGAAGGACTCATGGGGCCAAATGATGGTCACATTTAAAGTCTTTTGATATTTAACACAGACCAATTAGGTGCTGTATATTTGATTTTGTATTTTTTATTACTATTGTGCTCATTGTGACAACTGGAGTGGGAGCATCATTTCTCCTTTCTAGGTCCTGATGAAATGCCTTGGGGTAGGGCATGAAACTAGTTGACCATAAAGAGAAACAATAGGTATTCACGCCTGGGGTTTTCCCGCACATCCCCAGATTTTAGTATACCACTTTAGGGGTAAGAAATAAAATTGTTTTTGGACCCACTAATCTGGTATTTTTAACCTTTTTTCTTACTTCAATAAACCCACTCCTTTCAAAGACAACATAGGTGGTTAGGTGTATAGGGACACCCCTGTATTTTTTCAATCAAGTGCTCCCGCGTATCCGTTGGTAGTAGCACGCCCCTGTCCGTAGAGGGCAGGGATGGACCCTATGATGAAGCAAGCCACCAAGGGGAAACCCGGGAGGGTGAGGGTTTTTTGAAAGAAAAAACTTTTTTTCTTTCTTCTAGTTCCTGCAAGGGTCAATTTCTTTTCTCTTCTCTCTCTAAAATGGAAGGGACCCCTTTTTGGTTATTTGCATTTGTCTGACTAGACTGCTGTTACATGAGATTTGAATAAACTACTTCAAAAGAGAACATCCCCAATTCATGCTGTATACATATGTTATGTTATTATAGTTTACTATAGCACTCAAATTACCTCTGAAGAGGTATCTCAGCGCTAACGATAAGCATTGGCAAAACAAAATCGTAGAGAATTTAAAATAAGACTGTTTTAAGCAGTTACCTGAATTCAACATAATCAGGACAGGTGCGAATGTGATAGGGCAAAGCATTCCAATAACACAGGGCCAAGTACGAAAAGACCTGCCACCACATCTTGTCAAACGAACACGAGAAACGATAATCAAGGATTGATCCTTGGAGTGCAAAAACCTGACTGGACATCAGTAGTTACGTTTATGGCGTAGATAACTCGGTCCGTTGCTCATTAATGACTTATGAGTGAGACAACAGATTTTAAAGATTGTCCTTTTCTTAATAGGTAGCCAGTGCAGGGCTTTCAGAAAGGGATCAGACGTGGAACCGGAAGGAAGATTGCCCACAAGTCGCGCTGCAGTATTTTGGACCAATTGCAATTTAGATATTAAGGTCTCATTTGCTGATGCAAGTAGAGCATTGCCCTAGTCCAATTTGCTAATAATCAGAGCCTGAACAAGGATTTTCCTGACAGAGTGGAAGATAGGAAAAAGCTTTCTTCAGTAGACTCATCCTGCTGAAACAACTATTGCTAGTAGCTACGCCCTGGTCTTTCATAGACAAAGACTGTTCTCTTTTAAGGCCAAGATTCTTAACTAATTCTGTAGGCCACCGTTCTTTGCTCAGAATTTGTTTATTGAGTTTCAAACAAAAACAGCAAGTACATGTACCAGTCACATATGAAAATTCTACAGAATCGTTCACATAAAAAGCACAAGTAGGTGGACCACCACATAGCACCTGGGAGCAATAAACGAGGGGATAAAAAGAAAATAGCAAACACTGGAAATCAAGGAGAAGAGGTCCATATAATCCAATCAGGTTATGTAGGTGAGATCAACGCAAAGCATAAAGTATATCTGGGGAAGTCCCATAATCTATTTGCATAAATCAAGTAACATAAAGCGTAATTGTTCTATGACATGCGTGTCGATAGACTAAGACATCTGGTTTGAACTATAGCTATATAATCTTTCCACTAGAAGCTGAGTCATGTATAAGTAAGTGTGTCCATCCTAGATCTAGGACAGAGCTCTAGATTGGTACCGGCACAAAACTAAGATTATTACAAATCACACAAAGAACTGGGAGGGGGGAATGATCAGCTGCTTTTAAGGCGAAGGAGAGCCAGAGGAAGACAGACTGTAGTGTAATGATGGAGAGGATAGCAACGTGAGTTTCATCAACGCGGAAGTGAAGCGCAGGAAGTGGGACCCATCACAAGGTCAGGAAATCAGTCAAAAAGTTGGAGTGCGCGCAACTTGGGGGTTTAAGGCAAAAGTGTTCCAACCATGAAAAGTAGTCAAGGAGGGGTTGCCACAATCGCAGGAATTTCTTATCTGTAAGGGAAAGCTTATGTGATAAGTGTTCCAGTGCCATCATGTGCCAAAGTCTAGTGGACCAGGGAGCAATAGGGAGCGGGATAGGGCAATCAATTGTCATATGATGGATTAAGTATCAATCTGCATGGGTCAGTCCTTCAAGTGTGGTTGGGCGGAGGCCTAATATAGCTATACAATACTCTGCTGGGATAGGGAACCCTAGCATGTTTCTAATATGACTCGAGACTTCTTTCCAGAAAAGTGTGAGTTTTGTGCCAGTCCACCATATGTGTTTAAAGGTACCATCTTGCACCCCGCATCTCCAACAAGAAGTAGAAGCCGCAGGGATGTTTGAGTGCAGACGTATTGGGGTGTAATACCACTGAAACATTAGCTTGTAGGCAGATTCCTGGTGAAAGATGCTGCGGTGAGTCTTGCGGATTTCCTGCGATAAGAGCTCCCATTGCTTCTGTAAGGGACAGCTTATGTGGTAAGTGTTCCAGTGCCATCATGTGCCAAAGACTACTGGAACAGGGAGCAATAGGGATTGTCAGAATATCTTCCCCCTCCGCTCACTGAGGGACACCCCGGACTTGAATATTATTTCTGCGGCTGGAGTTTTCTAAATCTTCTTGTTTAGCTTGGAGTTCAATCTGCTGGTTTCCAGGGCAAGAAAACGATGCATAAGCATTTCTTGGCCTCCAATGCAGGAGTCCAACGTGCGCTCCAAATCATTGACGCATGTGCCTACCTCCGTGACCTCTCTGCGCAGGTCCTGTATACAGCTTTTAAAATCCGCCTTTAAAGAGACAATTTCTTCTTTAATGCCATTGAGGAATTGGGCCATATAATCCTGAGTGACCAGTGGAGTCACGGAAGGCTTGGTGGACTGCGAAGAACAGGCCCCTTTGTTGGACATGTTTGTTGAGGAAGACTTGGACCATAATGAAGCCACTGAACTGTCTCTAGGGGCCTGATTCACAGAACTAACTTACGTCAAAAACGTAAACGTAAAGTTAGTACTTTTTAGGTATTCACAGAAGTTAGTAGTCCTAACTTTAGGACTCCTAAATGCCTTCTGTGAATACCGAAAGTCTGAAAGTTAGGATTTTTCTCAGTTTAGGAGTAGTAAAGTTAAGTAAAATCCTAACTTTAAGACTTTCGGTATTCACAGAAGGCATTTAGAGTGCTAAAGTTAGGACTACTAAGTTCTGTGAATACCTAAAAGTACTAACTTTACGTTTACGTTTTGACGTGAGTTAGTTCTGTGAATCAGGCCCTAGATGTTTTGTCCCTTGGCATAATATCAGAGGACTAAACGGCTGGCGAGTGCAATAGTTAGGGCGAGGGTCTACCAACGGGGCGGATCTAGAGGAGGCTGTGCTGAAAGGTGTTGTAAATGCTCAGGAGGGGTGGCGTCCAGCAAATACAGAAGAGCCAGACAGAGGCCCAGTGATGCATGCCACAGGAACAAAGACAGAAACCCCAGCAAGTCCAGGCAAGGTGAGCGGGGAGCCACGTGGAGAAAGGGACAAGGGCCTTCGCGTGAATGCTCTCAGTCTATAGCGGTCCACGCAGCATGCCAGTGTTGCGGGGTAGCGGATCCTTTCATGGTCTTCTGTAGTTCTAATATACAAAAGATGGCAATGGTCTTAAAGAAAACAGTCGGCACCTCTGTCCAGTTTGCGCTTGTAAATCACAATATGTAAAATAGTGTGCTCAATGTCAACACCGTGCCATCCACAGTGTTACCCAGTGCGTAGAGAAAGAATTTCTCATGCACATCACTTATGAAAATTCGAACGACAGAGCACAACACAAACAAAGTCCCAACTGACCAGCAATAGTCAGTAAAGTATTTAATATTCAACAAAGAGCAGTAACTATAACAGTCAGTAAGGCAAGAGGTTGATTATAGGTGAATCAGTGTTGTGAAATGTTGACACGTCGTTGTAGCAAGTAAACAGCCGACACGTGTTTCGTCGATAGACGACTTTCTCAAGGCTTTGTTCGAAATCAGTATGCGGAAGAATCAACGCAAGCACCCTTATGTTCCTCCAATACGTAGTTCAAGGAGTGCAATGAAAGCAATCCCGAATCCATGAATTATGATGAACTTGTAAGTTCACCAGTTAAGTCGAGTTAGACAAACCCGTTATAGTAGACAGGTAGAAGCCAAGGTAAAGCGCTTCTAAAAAGGTATCGGTCCTCCGTTGAGGTCCTAAGAGCGAAGTTTACTGCTCCCAATGTCGGCAGTTTACATGCTACAACGACGTGTCAACATTTCACAACACTGATTCACCTATAATCAAGCTCTTGCCTTACTGACTGTTATAGTTACTGCTCTTTGTTGAATATTAAATACTTTACTGACTATTGCTGGTCAGTTGGGACTTTGTTTGTGTTGTGCTCTGTCGTTCGAATTTTCTGTAGTTCTAATGTCAGCATCCCCTCTCAGGCCGGTTGAAAAAAAGGGCGTCACTGGACTAGACAATCTCTTTGTAGCTATGTGGGCTCCTGTCTCAAAAGCTATTGGCAGAGCGAGATGTCATTAGGCCCTGGGAGTGCACAGAGTACCACCTGGTGCATGTGGGGGGCTCAGTACAATGGGGAACAGTTCACATGTGAAGGTTCCCCGCAGTGGCAAGTTGAAGCCAAGGAAGTCTATAGGCAAGTGTAGTGTGGGGCCAAACCCCAACCGTCAGGGAGCCCAGTAGCACTCACGTTCTGATGACCCGGCAAAGCAGTGCAGACAGGCACAGTCTCATACTCTGTGGCCTGTAGTCACGATGCCAGGTGGGGGCGGATGATATCAGGTGTAGCGAGCTCCAGGGGCACCGTGGCCAAACGTCCAGTCCGTGCCCACAGGTGCAGTAGTGCGCACACCACAGGAGCCAGCGCAGCTGAGGGGGAAATGGCGGCGTGAAGGCCTGGGACGCAAACCGGGAATCGGACCGGGGGCTTCCTCACCAGCAGTCCACTCCCCCAGCCCGTGCACCACCAGAGTTCCCAGCCGCCGACAGGAACCAGGCTCAGCTCACCAAGCACCCCCCCGTACAAGGCCAACACCACTGCAGCTCTGAGGACAACATGGTGGGTGCACCACAGCGCGGCACCAATTGACTCTGCAGTAGCTGAAAGACGGAGCCAGCAGACGGGCACTAAGGTCCGGAGCGCCAGGGGAGTCAAGCCGGAGCCGGGATGTAAGTGTTGAAAGGCTTCACGGCCTGTAGTGACTCAGAGTGAGGACAGGCTGCGTCCTACTCCATGCTCTGCCAAGCCGCACCCTCAGGCTACGATTCTGAAGCCCAAAGTTGCTGCGCCTTCCCAAACAGCATGATCTCTGGTTTCTCCGTATTTAATTGCAGACAGTTTGTTGCCATCCTGTCTGTAATTGCTTTCATGCCATTTGAGAACTGGTCTTTGACTGGGTCCAGGTCTTCCCCAAAGGAAATGATAAGCTGAGTATCATCAGCGTATGATATCATTTCAAATCCGAAGGTTCTAGAGATGATAGCTAGAGGGGCCACATAGACGTTAAACATTGTGGAGGTTAAACAAGAGCCCTGTGGTACCCCCTTATCAATCAACATAGTACGAGACTTGAAAGTGCCCATCAAGATCATCATCATCAATCACTTTATTCGATCTAAATAAAACATAGATCATAAAAGTACAGCGCAATATGAGACATAATTTACCAAAATTTCAGAACATGATTACATAATCCATAAGAATAGGGTCTACTCATAAAAATACAATACAAAATTATGTAACAGGAATAAAAAGACCTAAATAGGAGATCCCCAGGCACTCCTGTTTCTCAGATATACTTTCACATTAAAACCATCAGTCCGAGTTACATTAATTATATTAGTCAAAAGGAATGTAACTCAGTACCTTTAAAGAGACAGTAGGGGAATGCTCACCACAACATATATATATATATATATCCAGCTCCAATGCACCCCACTTGCGGGTCACTCAAGGGGCGGGTGCTTTTCGAACCACGGTGGTGCCTCGTGGTTAAATATCCCTGCTCCAAAAATCTCTTGTTTAAGAAATTATAGCACTCACGGGGTCGGCAGTCAGTTGATTTTATTTTCTCAACAAACAAACAAACGCGTTTGAACCAGTCCTTCATCAGTGTTTACACATCATATTCTCAAGCGCCATTTTTAAAGAGGCAAAATTATAAACATAAACAGAGGATATGGCGCATTCTTACTGAGCGCCATTACTGAGTGGTGTAACATATCACATGCACCACCATTAAACCATAATCTCGCCGTGGATCGGCACCAGGCAACCTCCATAATGGGGGTTGCCCCTTTTCTTCCTCTGTTACATTTTTCCATAAATCAGCCAGCTTCATGTAAAACTTATGTACAGTAGCAGTATAATCTTAAATTCATTAACGTCACCTATTTACTAGAGACATGTAAAATAACATAACAGAGTGCACACATAATATTATAATATTAGATGCCACGATATTAAAGAGACAAAATCATAGAGAAAAGAAAATAGAGGTATAGCGCATGTTTTCTAAGCGCCATTTCTAGTGGTGAATTGCAAGATTCAGAAATCTGATCTACTAGACTAATTTATGTGAGAATCAATATTCTTACACGAAAATTCGCCATTATTAGCAACACGTATATCACCAATGAACTACAATCTCGCCGTGGATCGGCGTCATGCAACCTCCATGATGGAGATTGCCCCAATACCTTCTGCTCCTCTCAACATGAACCAGTAAATCTCATGTTAATATTGTGTGCAATACAGTATGATCTTAATTAATTTTCTCATTACTATTCTCCTGTTCACTAGAGATGAATTAGTTAACTAAATGTACCACCAATTCTTCCCCACTGTTAAGTCCATTCGGAGTCTTAGTCTGTAAATCGATTATATATCGTGACTCCAGTCTACGTAGTTTTAAAACCCTATCTCCCCCTCTGATATTTATAGGGACATAGTCCAGACTGAAAAATTGTAGTAGGTCCCTGTTACTCCTATGTTTTATGGCAAAATGCCTGGCAACTGGATAATTCAGATCCCTTTTTGCTATGGCACGCATATGCTCTAAAATTCTTACCTTGACACTATGTATTGTGCTGCCTATATACCTGAGGCCACAAGGGCAACTCAGGCAATAGACGCAATGTGTAGTTTGGCATGTCATAAATTTCGAAATCTTCCTACGTATGTTGGTTCCTGTCACCTCATAGCTAAGTACTCTTTGCTGAAAGCACAGGCCTTACATTGCCACAAGGATAGAAACCCCTCAATTCACTCAGTGTGCTTTGCCTGGGAATTACCTCCAAATGACTATGGACCAAACTGTCTTTTAGAGAACGGGCTTTCTGAAAGTGAACATTGGACATGGTGGGATATCCATGCCAATGATCAGATCGGTTTTTAATATATGCCAATTTTTCCTCAATATTCTTTTAGAGACTCCGCCTCCTCCGAATAGGTGGTAATCATTCGTAATTCCCTTGGACAGTGCCCTTGTCTCTCCAAGACGAGTTGCCTTAACTAATTCGTCTCGTCGCAAAGAATCCACTTTTCTTAGGGTGGCTGTCAACAAATCTATATTGTATCCTCTAGCCAGAAACCTGTCCATACTGTCCTTGATAGCTACATCAAAGTCACAATTTCTGGAACAATTGCGTTTGATCCTTAGAACTCTCCATAAGGTAAACTGTTTTTAAGTTTAGGAGGATGACTGCTGGTAGCATGAAACATGCTATTACCAGCAGTTGGTTTCTATAAAGAACCGTTGTTAATTTCCTTGCCGCACTTGCACCTTTAAATCAAGATAATTGACCATTACTGCACTGACTTCCCTGTGAAGTGTAAATTGACTTCATTTACATTAAGGTGTTGAATGTATGCCCTTGCCTTGTCTATTGACCCTCTCCATACAATGAAGAGGTCATCAATGTATCTGTGCCAGGCTACTATCTCATTCGTCCAGATTTTATTAGCTGCTGACCAGGCCACCTGCTCCTCCCACCAGCCCACAAATAAATTCGCGTAGCTGGGGGCGAAGCAGGTTCCCATCGCATAGATATTTCTTGCACAAGAGATCATTGAAGTTCGCAAGTCATAATATCATGTTGATGGAACTCATTGAATTCTGCCTATTGAATAATATTTTTCTCTTTCAGGGAGAGTTGTATAGGCAGATATCCGGGATCTGCGATGGGAACCTGCTTCGCTCCCAGCTACGCGAATTTATTCGTGGGCTGGTGGGAGGAGCAGGTGGCCTGGTCAGCAGCTAATAAAATCTGGACGAATGAGATAGTAGCCTGGCACAGATACATTGATGACCTCTTCATTGTATGGAGAGGGTCAATAGACAAGGCAAGGGCATACATTCAACACCTTAATGTAAATGAAGTCAATTTACACTTCACAGGGGAAGTCAGTGCAGTAATGGTCAATTATCTTGATTTAAAGGTGCAAGAACGGCAAGGGAAATTAACAACGGTTCTTTATAGAAAACCAACTGCTGGTAATAGCATGCTTCATGCTACCAGCAGTCATCCTCCTAAACTTAAAAACAGTTTACCTTATGGAGAGTTCTTAAGGATCAAACGCAATTGTTCCAGAAATTGTGACTTTGATGTAGCTATCAAGGACAGTATGGACAGGTTTCTAGCTAGAGGATACAATATAGATTTGTTGACAGCCACCCTAAGAAAAGTGGATTCTTTGCGACGAGACGAATTAGTTAAGGCAACTCTGCCTTGGGAGAGACAAGGGCACTGTCCAAGGGAAATTCCGAATGATTACCACCTATTCGGAGGAGGCGGAGTCTCTTAAAAGAATATTGAGGAAAAATTGGCATATATTAAAACCGATCTGATCATTGGCATGGATATCCCACCATGTCCAATGATCACTTTCAGGAAAGCCCGTTCTCTAAAAGACAGTTTGGTCCATAGTCATTTGGAGGTAATTCCCCCAGGCAAAGCACACTGAGTGAATTGAGGGGTTTCTATCCTTGTGGCAAATGTAAGGCCTGTGCTTTCAGCAAAAGAGTACTTAGCTATGAGGTGACAGGAACCAACATACGTAGGAAGATTTCGAAATTTATGACATGCCAAACTACACATTGCGTCTATTGCCTGAGTTGCCCTTGTGGCCTCAGGTATATAGGCAGCACAATACATAGTGTCAAGGTAAGAATTTTAGAGCATATGCGTGCCATAGCAAAAAGGGATTTGAATTATCCAGTTGCCAGGCATTTTGCCATAAAATATAGGAGTAACAGGGACCTACTACAATTTTTCAGTCTGGACTATGTCCCTATAAATATCAGAGGGGAGATAGGGTTTTAAAACTACGTGAGACTGGAGTCACGATATATAATCGATTTACAGACTAAGACTCCGAATGGACTTAACAGTGGGGAAGAATTGGCGGTACATTTAGTTAACTAATTCATCTCTAGTGAACAGGAGAATAGTAATGAGAAAATTAATTAAGATCATACTGTTATTGCACACAATATTAACATGAGATTTACTGGTTCATGTTGAGAGGGAGCAGAGGTATTGAGGCAATCTCCATCATGGAGGTTGCATGACGCCGATCCACGGCGAGATTGTAGTTCATTGGTGATATACGTGTTGCTAATAATGGCGAATTTTCGTGTAAGAATATTGATTCTCACATAAATTAGTCTAGTAGATCAGATTTCTGAATCTTGCAATTCACCACTTAGAAATGGCGCTAGAAAACATGCGCTATACCTCTATTTTCTTTTCTTCTCTATGATTTTGTCTCCTTAAAATCGTGGCATCTAATATTATAATATTATGTGTGCACTCTGTTATGTTATTTTACATGTCTCTAGTAAATAGGTGACGTTAATGAATTTAAGATTATACTGCTACTGTACATAAGTTTTACATGAAACTGGCTGATTTATGGAAAAATGTAACAGAGGAAGAAAGGGCAACCCCCATTATGGAGGTTGCCTGGTGCCGATCCACGGCGAGATTATGGTTTAATGGTGGTGCATGTGATATGTTACACCACTCAGTAATGGCGCTCAGTAAGAATGCGCCATATCCTCTGTTTATGTTTATAATTTTGCCTCTTTAAAAATGGCGCTGAGAATATGATGTGTAAACACTGATGAAGGACTGGTTCCAAACGCGTTTGTTTGTTTGTTGAGAAAATAAAATCAACTGACTGCCGACCCTGTGAGTGCTATAATTTCTAAACAAGAGATTTTATAGGATATGATATGATATATATATATATATATATATATATATATATATATATATATATATATATATCATACGTATCAGATATAAATATCTTAAAAACATACAAACATGGTAAGAGCCATAAAATTACAATTGTCATAAACAGCGTAAATTCCGTTATTCCTATCTACTGGGGCAATCTCCTGGACATTAATGAGAGGCAAAGATAGGATGCTACACAGTAGCAAACGAAATGATCCGGCAACATTTGTAAGAAATATAGTCCTGGGCGACACTGCCTGAATTGATATTTCCGCATAAGGGGGAGGATGAAACGTTTGCAATGCACTGCATAAAATTAAAAAAAGAAGATGTGCAGATTTGTTTGGGGAGACATTTCATCACAAGGACAAGGCGGTAAGGCTTGAGGGGAGAAAATTCCCGCAGGGTAACCCAGTATACATGGAATAATCAGAGCACTCAAGTTGTCATAATGAGTCACTGTCCATTCCGACAATATATAATGTAAAGTACACTTTAATCCAATTCAAGTGTTCAAATCAAACAGGTGTAGTCCATAGGTCTTCTCAAAACAAGGCCAGCAGTGTTCCACAAAGCCTATGTAAGTTCCAAACAAATGGAAGAGAGAACTCCTCGTGTGCAGACGCGGTCTACACACGAGGAGTACTCTCCTGTTCTACGCATGCCAGTAACACCGGAATCTACTTATCCGTATTATGGCCTTTACTCCCGGCAACACCGAGCCGGCTTTCTGAATAAAGAATATCAGGACTTTTTGACTGAGCAGATTTCGAGAGATTCTTCAGCCCTGAAGAAGTCGAGGTATTGTTTATCTAACGACGAAACACGTGTTGGCTGAATCTGTACTATTGGCTGAATTGTACTACTGGCCGAATACTGTAATGTGGATTTACAATCCTATCATTTGATTGGAACTTAAATAGGCTTTGTGGAACGCTGCTAGCCTTGTTTTGAGAATACCTATGGACTAAACCTGTTTGACTTGAACACTTGAATTGGATTAAAGTATACTTTACATCAAATATTGTCAGATTGGACAGTGACTCATTATGACAACTTGAGTGTTGGGATTATTCCTTTGAGATTGCTTGTCCACTCCTTGTGGAGGGACATATTCAGGGTTGTTTGGTAACCAACCCTTTTCCTTGAAGCAGCAACTAAATGTTTTGTATATTTTTCTATCTCTATATTCAGCATAGAGTGCCCAATGTTGCGTTTTTAGACCTGGTTACCAAATTGTGCATAACCAGCATACATGGAATAAGGTTCAAGTGAAACCTTACTAAAACAAATTGGTGATGAGGGTTTGTCACAAACGTCAGATAGGAGTTTGACCCATCAGAAATAGTGAATGCCTTCAAATAAGTTAGCACCATGAGTTTATTGAAATTACTTTTATCTCTCTATCTATCCATTTTAGTTAATAACCGACTTTTAATTAACATTTTAGAGGTAGACAGGCAATTGGCCCATCAAGATACTTTAAGATCTATTTCCAAAGAAATTCCGGAACGACTGAACAGCCTTTGAATCAGTCTAGTGTTGGACAAGGTATCAAAGGCTGTAGATACATCTAGCAGTACCAGCATTGATGGAATACCTTCATCCAGGGAGAATACATTCTTTGAAACACGAAGGACTGGAGACTGAACATGCAAAGCGATTTTTAGGTAGTCACATATTGCCTATTTTTAGAACTTGTTTAAGAACAACTGTGTAGGTTTTCATTGCCCATTTACAGAGAGTACTCTATTAGCAGCTGTCCTTAAAGTGCAAGTCTAGTAGTGCTAACATGCCACAGAAATGGGAGTTTTAAGGTAATAGAGGACCAAACTAGGTGGTAATGTTAACATTATGTGCAAGGAAAGCAAATTATGGGGCACAAAAAGTAAAATTATGTGGCATACTGTGCAAATAAAGGCAAGTTATGCTTCAACTCCCTCCGCATCCTCTGCAAGACTTTCAAGTGGATCCCCCTCGAATACAGAAAGACCGTCACCTACGCACTTATAACCAGCAGATTGGACTACAACAACGCACTCTACGCCGGAATCAACAAAACCCTGCTACACAAGCTCCAAACCATACAGAACACCGCAGCCAGACTCGTCCTCAGAACCCCACGACACGACCACATGACCCAGCTCCTAGGAGACCTCCACTGGCTCCCCATCGAGAAGAGAGTAACCTTCAAGCTACTCACCCACGCCTACAAATCCCTCCACAACATCGGACCCAAATACCTGAACGAAAGAGTCTCCTTCCACGTACCCAAAAAGAACCTCCGCTCCGCTGACCTCGCCCTGGCAGAGACCCCACGCATCCACAGAACCAGAGCAGGCGGAAGAGCCTTCTCCTACGTCGCAGCAAAGACCTGGAACAAGCTCCCAGTCAACATTAGACGCTCCCCCACTCTGCACACCTTCAGGAAGTGCCTCAACACCTGGCTCTTCGACTGATCCAGAGCTGCACCCCCCCCCTCCCCCCTTAGTGCCTTGAGACCCTCACGGGTGAGTAATGCGCTTTATAAACCCCTGATTGATTGATTGATTGATGGTGCACAATTATGGCAATTAATATCCAGGTATTTGAATACCAAATGGATGCTAACGCTACAGTAAGAACCTGTTTCCCACAAAGTAGAATGATGTAAAATATATATATATATATATATATATATATATTAGCACATAGCAGCAAAAAAAAAACATATAACTTATTGTGTTAGCACTAAGTGAACCTTGTAACCATATTTTCAGCAAAAAACAGTTGTGCATAAATGATTCAAGATATAATGTTGCAAAAAGTAGCACATTGTGAAATAGACACTGAGGGAACAATATAGCGGTCTAAGGGACCACTGGCTGCTCCTACCGATCAACTTTGACCGGAAACCTCTTTTATCTCTTTAATCTTTATTTTATTAGGTTGGATAAAGTCACAATAATGTGAACATATGAAGCTCTGCAACAAACATACAAAAGTAAGAAAACATACAGAGCAAGCTACAGAGAGATAAATGTATTACAATTGTGTAAAACATTTGAACACTTACAAAAATCTATAAATATTAGATACAGTCTTTGGATTGAGTATAAAACTGAAAACTTGTTAAGCATTCAATATCTCATTGTCAATAAATATCTTGCGCTATGATTCTTTAAAACAGGGCATACTGATGTAAGAAGCTTTATATGTCAGACTAGAGTTACATAAGAATCTTTTTTGAAAGATAGCCCCTATTTGCCTCTTTGAGAAGGGAGATAAAGTTAGCATTTGGAGTTAATCCCAATTTATTAAATGTGAAAGTAACATTTTTAACAAGGATTAAGTCTTATAGTCAGCAGACCAAAGTTTTAATTAACATTTGCAAGAAATTTCATAAGGCTTTATATAATTTGCATATCCGTCTTACTATGGCAGAAAATGCTTTGAAGTTTAAAGACTTCTATCTGGTTTTAAACAAAGGGCTCGTACCTATCTGGGGTAAATGTTTTAAGATCTTCCTCTCTCCCCATTCAGAGGAAGCATAATTCCTGTGTAGTACACATCTAACATCACAGAGTAGTGTTGGAGTTACCTTAGCATTATAGATATGCATTTATTTATAGATTACTGTCAGCGGGTCGGAAATAATAGGCTGTACTCCTTGAGAGGGTATAGAGGGTTTTATTGTGCGGAGTCCTCGTTTCAGTCTGCCCGCCAGGATAGGGGGTAGTCAATACGCTGCGGCCCGATGATAGATGGTCAGGTCTCCCGGGTTCTGTCCCTTTCTCCCTGCTCCTCACGGGGTCCCTCGGGTTTTCTTAGCCTCCTGGCTTGGCCGTCAGCACTGGATACTCGTGGCAGCAAATATAAAGGGGGACACAGAAAAGGGAATGTGAGCAACGTGTACTACGCTGTGATTGAGGGAAGGGGTAGTGAGGGAGCACCTCCACACCAGTGACGAAGACAGTAGCTGAGGGGGGGTGACTCGTGGTTGTGAGGGAATAGGGTTTGCTCTCGGTATTTAGGTACAGGGTGGTGGGTTTTCTACGGCCGGCTTCTCCCGCCTCCCTACCCAGCCCGCAAACTGTTTGCGTACCTGTGTCAGCCACGCTCCTCCTGAAGCGTGGCTGGGCGAAGAGCGGTCCCCGCAGTCCCTCGGTCCTCCTGACGCCTTCGGGTTCCGGTCTGTCTCTCCCCCGCCTGATGATGCTTGCGCCCTTCTTCGCTCTCCGTCCGCTTCCTCTCCCTCTCGACCTCTGTTCTCCACGATACTTCCTTTCTCCAGCTCCTCTCGACCTCCGGTGAACCAGCACACTTCCTTCCTAGATCCGTCGTCTCTTGTTGTGGCGCTGTAGGCTACGTCAGCAAAAGGGGCGGTGTCACGGCCCTGGCTGGGCCAGTTAAAGGTATAACAGCCCGCATCGTCCGCGTTCCCGTATTCCTCCGGAGTTGCTTTCATCCAATCATCACACTGCGTGGGAAGAGAAGGTGAGCAGTCAGGATGTACCTCCCACCAAGCCGCAGTCCGTGTCAGTGCTTCCCCCGGACCACCCGCCTCGCGACACACCTCCTCCCCTGGAATCTCCCGATCGGGGAGAGGAAAGGTCCTGGACAGGTAATCGGCGCTGCCGTTCTCCACACCCCTGCGGTGTTTCACAGTAAAGCGATAGGGCTGGAGAGACAGGAACCAACGAAGCACTCGGGGGTTCAGGGAGTAATTGCGGCTCATCCATTGGAGGGGTGCATGGTCTGTGTAAAGGGTGAATGGGTGACCCTCCAGGTAGTAGCGCAGACTATCAATGGCCCACTTCACTGCCAGACACTCCCTCTCAATGGTGGGATACCTCTTCTCCCTGGGAAACAACTTCCTACTGATATACACAATCGGGTGGTCAGCTCCGTCCACGGAGAGTTGGGACAATACTGCCCCAATCCCGTGATCGGAGGCGTCAGTGTGAAGAATGAAGGGCTTCGAGAAGTCAGGGGAGATCAACACGGGTGAAGAGGTTATAGCATGTTTCAGGGTGCGGAAGGCCTCCAGCATCGGACCCGTGGGGTGGAGTAGGACTTGGGGTTTCACATCTTTGCGAAGGGTATCGGTTAAGGGAGTTGCTGTTTCTGAAAACAGAGGAATAAAGCGTCTGTAATATCCTATTAACCCCAGGAAGGCTCTCATTTCTCGTTTGGTGGTCGGAAACGGTGTCTCGGAGATGGCGCGGACCTTTTCCTCTTGGGGTGCGATCACTCCGTGTCCTAGCACATACCCCAAGTATTTCACCTTTTGGTATCCTGCTCTGGATTTTCGGGCGTTTATATGTAGTCCTGCATCCTGTAGGGCTTTGAGGATCGTTTGGAGGTGTTGTAAGTGCGTATTCCAGTCAGGGCTGAACACCACTATATCGTCGAGGTAGGCTGAAGAAAACTCATGAAAACCCTGTAAAACCGTGTTCATCAGTCTTTGGAATGTTGCAGGTGCCCCATGCAACCCAAAGGGGAGCACCGTGAACTCATAGAGTCCGTCCGGGGTAGAGAAGGCGGTCTTTCTCTGATCTTCCTTACGCAAAGGGACCTGCCAGTATCCCTTGGTTAGATCGAGGGTGGTTATATAACTGGCGTCACCTAACTTCTCAATCAGTTCATCTATGCGGGGGATGGGGTAGGCATCAAAGCGGAGATTTCGTTGAGGCTTCGGAAGTCCATACAAAAACGCGTGCTTCCATCCGGCTTGGGAACCATCACAATAGGTGACGACCAGTCGCTTCTCGACGGTTGGATGACTCCTAGTTTTAACATGTCCTGTACCTCCCTCTGTATAGCTCTTCTCCTGGCGGCCGGAACCCTATATGGTCGTTTGTTTATTGTTTTTCCTGGTGGGGTGTCGATCCGATGTTCGGCTAGATGAGTTTTCCCTGGTTTATCGGAAAAGATAGCCTCAAATCGGGCAAGAGTCGACAGGAGCGAGGTCCTGTCTTCGGGACAGAGGTCCTCATTCACGACTAGATGTTCCAGAGAGCTCTTGTTATCTGTCGGGGTCGAAAGGGTGAGGTGTGCGTTTGAGGGCAACGGGCCTATCCACTTTTTAAGCAGGTTTATATGGTACGTTTGGCTACGATTCGCTGATAAGCGTAATCTATACGTAGTGTTCCCGAGTACCTTCACAACTTTATAAGGCCCTTTCCATTCCGCTTGAAACTTCTTTGTGGTCGTCGGTAGGAGGACCAAAGCCCAATCTCCCAGACACAGCCTTCTCCACTTCTTCCCTTTGTCGTATGTGGCTTTCTGGCGTTGTTGTTTCTCCTCCAAGTGGGAGTATGCAAGGTCACGTAGTTTCCCTATCCGGGCTTTAAGGTGTTGTGTGTACTCCAGCATGTTTCGAGTGTCCACTGCGTCTTCTTTCTCCCAAGCGTCTCTCGTCATCTCCAGTAGGCTCCGAGGTTGCCGTCCATAAAGCATCTCGAACGACGAGCAACCAAGAGAACTTTGCCTTTGACCCCGTATGACGTATAAGGCCAGCGGTAACAGCTGGTCCCACTCCTTCCCGTTTGTGCTTAACATCTTCTTCAAGGTGGTCTTCAGCGTTCCGTTGTATCGTTCAACAAGACCGTCGGTCTGGGGGTGATATACCGAGGTCTTGATGTGTCGTAGACCCAATGTCTGACAGACCTCCTTCATCATGCGGGACACGAATGGGGTGCCTTGATCGGTTAATATTTCTTTGGGGAATCCAACTCGGGAGAAGAGTTCTAGGAAGGATTCCGAGATGTTGCGGGTGGTGGGAGCACGTAGTGGGAAGGCCTCCGGGTATCTGGTAGCATAATCTACTATTACTAGGGCGTACTGATTTCCCCTCTTCGTGCGGGAAGGGGCCCAATTAGGTCCATCCCCACCCTCTCAAAAGGGAGACCTATAATCGGTAATGGTTGTAAAGGGACCGCTGGGGGTCTGTGGGTGTTCGATTTTTGGCATACCTCACAAGACTGGCAGTATACTTTTGTATCTTTATACACCCCGGGCCAATAAAAGTGTCTGAGTATGTTTTGTGTAGTTTTTTCTGCCCCTGTGTGCCCCGCCGTGAGGTGAGAATGGGAGAAAAACAAAAGTTGATCACGGAAAGACTGGGGTACCAGGAGTTGGGGAGGGTCGTTTTGGGAGCCCTGTCTATACAGTAGTCCCTCCTGAATAAGGAATCGAGGGTATGTAGAGATCCCCTGGTCTTTGGTGGCGTGTGCTTGTTCCCAGGCGTTAAACAGCGTTGTATCGTTTGCCTGTGCGAATCTGAAGCTCCTATCCTGTAGCCATGGTTCCGGGGTCGTTAAAGCAGAGAGACGACTGTCGGGGAGTCTCCCTGACCCTATCTTCCTGTCCCGCCCCTCACCACCTTGAGAAAGAGATCTAGAAACCCGGGATTATCTGTTCCTATGATCAGTTCTTCAGGAAGGCTATTCAATACCCCCACTTTGATATGGTATGTTTCTCCGTTATCAGGGGTAATACTTATAGCTGCCAGCGGATAGGGTCTTACATCCCCGTGTACGCACCTGATGTGTACGGTGGTGTCCGGCAGGACCTGGCTTGGACGTATCAGGGCCCCCTGGACCACTGATTGTCTGCACCCGGAATCTAAGAGGGCCCTTGTGTGTCTCCCATTCACCCAGACACTTACATGGAAAGCACTCCCCAGCTCCGCGGTGTACAGGACGGATTTAGGGATATACCCCACTTCCATCGGCTCCTCTGTGGACTTCCTTCTGGGGCAGAGAGACGGGCGATATGTCCCCAGTCACCACAGTCGTAGCACTGTGGTCCTTTGAAGCTCGGTGGTTCAGGTCTTAGAACACGGTGTCTCGCCCCTTCTGGTATGGTTTTGGACTTACGGTCATGCTTAGGGGTAGGATAACGGTTTGGTTTTTCTATGTCCCCTCCCGGCAGCCTGGGTTGAGCACAAGAGTAGGTGGTAGCCATCTCTATGGCTTGCTCCACCGTGAGATGCGTTTGTTGTCGCAACCATTTCTGTGTGCCGAAGGGGAGGGCCTCTAGGTACTGCTCCAAATATATCTTGTCCATAATCTCTTCCTTTGTACTGTGCGTCGGTGTTAGCCATTTATCAGCCGCCATCTTCAGCCGAAAGAACAAGGTTTTGGGTTCTCACCGGGGCACCCTTCTCCTTTCGGAAACGAACCCGGTATGCCTCTGCGTCAAGTCCCAAATGGTCCAATATTATGTTTTTGACTTCCGCGTATGGCGTATCTCCTCCAGCATTAGCGACCTGATACGCGGCCTGTGCTTCTCCGGTCAAGAGGGGGGCTAGGAAGAACGGCCACCTCTCAACGGGCCATCCGCATGCCCGTGCTGCCCTCTCGAAATTCAGTAGGAAGGCATCCGGATCCTCACCGGGCATGTACTTCTGCAGGGAGAGGCCCGATGGGGTGGGGGTTGCACTTCGCGGCGTACCCGTTGGAGACCTCTCGGTCGCCATCTTCTGGAGCCCCTCTATCTGGGCCGTGATGGTGTCTTTGAATACGCTCCGGTCGGCCTCAGCCGACTTCATTTGACGCTCTACTGCCCATTCGAGTCGTTCCTGTCCTTTTACCAGGTGCTGGATAAGGACGTCCATCTCTGTTGTGCAGATGGGTTGGCTTATGTCCGCATTCTCCACCAGTGTTAGCGGGTCGGAAATAATAGGCTGTACTCCTTGAGAGGGTATAGAGGGTTTTATTGTGCGGAGTCCTCGTTTCAGTCTGCCCGCCAGGATAGGGGGTAGTCAATACGCTGCGGCCCGATGATAGATGGTCAGGTCTCCCGGGTTCTGTCCCTTTCTCCCTGCTCCTCACGGGGTCCCTCGGGTTTTCTTAGCCTCCTGGCTTGGCCGTCAGCACTGGATACTCGTGGCAGCAAATATAAAGGGGGACACAGAAAAGGGAATGTGAGCAACGTGTACTACGCTGTGATTGAGGGAAGGGGTAGTGAGGGAGCACCTCCACACCAGTGACGAAGACAGTAGCTGAGGGGGGGTGACTCGTGGTTGTGAGGGAATAGGGTTTGCTCTCGGTATTTAGGTACAGGGTGGTGGGTTTTCTACGGCCGGCTTCTCCCGCCTCCCTACCCAGCCCGCAAACTGTTTGCGTACCTGTGTCAGCCACGCTCCTCCTGAAGCGTGGCTGGGCGAAGAGCGGTCCCCGCAGTCCCTCGGTCCTCCTGACGCCTTCGGGTTCCGGTCTGTCTCTCCCCCGCCTGATGATGCTTGCGCCCTTCTTCGCTCTCCGTCCGCTTCCTCTCCCTCTCGACCTCTGTTCTCCACGATACTTCCTTTCTCCAGCTCCTCTCGACCTCCGGTGAACCAGCACACTTCCTTCCTAGATCCGTCGTCTCTTGTTGTGGCGCTGTAGGCTACGTCAGCAAAGGGGCGGTGTCACGGCCCTGGCTGGGCCAGTTAAAGGTATAACAGCCCGCATCGTCCGCGTTCCCGTATTCCTCCGGAGTTGCTTTCATCCAATCATCACACTGCGTGGGAAGAGAAGGTGAGCAGTCAGGATGTACCTCCCACCAAGCCGCAGTCCGTGTCAGTGCTTCCCCCGGACCACCCGCCTCGCGACAATTACATATCTGAGAAGCTTTTCACATGTGCATTAAGTACTGAGGGGAGGGCAGCTACAGATGAGAAGCCTTTGGCCGATAAGTAGCGCATGTTTACAGCAGGTAACTCAAGTTTTGTAAGATTGTGAATCCTAGGTATTTATATGTAGAGACATATTCTAATTTTGTGTTGTCTACGTACCATGAATAAGTCTATGCTTCGTTCGCCACATATTTAAAAGCATAACTTTTAGATTTTTTGGTAATTAACAAAAAAAATGACAGCAAGAGTATTTGCATAGAGGAGGCATCGCCATCCGTGAATGGAGCCGGTCGTACGAGCCTGAGCTCCGGGGCCTCGCCACACTGAGGCGTTTTTCCTGAGACCCCGAAGCTCGCTCCTGCAGTGCTGACCTATGGGGTCCCCCCCCCCCCAGAGGCGCCGCTCCCACACCTGGGAAGCCCCAATAGCGCTGCGGTGCAGGCGTGCTCAGCAGTGCTCGGACTCCGATGTGGGGATTCAAAATGGCCGCGGTGCCTGAGCGGGGCCGGGGCAGTGGGAAGCTGTTAGCAGTGGCGGACGGACTGGCGGCCCAAAAGGGCCTGAATAGACCACTTGGCACCACCCTAGGGATAGAGGGGTACAGTACGTTCATGCGGCCTGGGGCTGTGGGTGCACCGAGAGCGGCGGCCGCGAATGCTGGGTGAGGTGGCGAGAGGTGCTGCCGACTTCTGTGGGACCAGCTAGGGGGGCCCTCTAACCACACCAGCAGGGGTCCACTTCTTCTTCTGAAGAGGGGCGGAGGGATCTGGAGCACCTGGGGTAACTGCCCATTGACAGCGGAGGCTAGTGCTATGACTGGGACCTGCAGGCCAGGAGGATTCACTGGGTGTTGTGCCCTAAGAGAAAGTGCAGCAGAGGAGTGTAGTGGCCCGAGACAAGACCTGTGTGCCCAGTTGGTGAGGTAATCTGGGCGCTCGTGCATGCTGTGGGGGCGGGCTCGCTGCTGTCCACCTGGTACCTGGCCATTTTTTTTCTGCTCAGGTTCCGCTTGGGGAGGGGGTGGAAGGGGCAGGTGGCTGGTTCCCGGGGCCGGGGAACAAGGGGGGCTGGGGCACCCATGGGTGGGGAGGTGGTGAAGGGGCAGCCCTGGTTGGAGGTGGAATCTCTAGTGAAACACCACAGATTGTCTTGGACCAGGAAAGCAGTTCCCATACGGCGGGTGGTAGATACCCTCCACCCCCCTCGAGGGCTGAAGAGCGATCACACCAACCTACCTTGGTGAACTGATTGGGTTAGAGGCCCACACATCAGCAATCCGGGGGGAGATCAGAGATACCAAGACCGCACTGGAACACAAAAATTGATGCAGTAGCTCTGGACATGGGGCTCTTGTAGGCAGACCATAAGAAGCTAATGAAGAGAGTTGGTGAAGTGAAGTCCTCGATGACCCACTTGAAACTGACGCTTTCGGAGATAAGCGATGAGGTACGTGAGAGAAAGAAAACCATAGCCCACCTTCAGCATCACATGAAAGATGAGGAGGGCAGGTCTCATAATGTGAAGCTTGTGTGGCTTCTGGAGCGCGCAGAAGGCCCCAGGATGGAACTGCTTCTGGAAAACTGGCTCTAATCTGTACACTGTTGAGAGAGCCCATAGGGTTCTGGGAGGGCCACCACCTAGACCTGTGGTTGTGAGACTGTTGAGCTTTTGAGACAATGATAACATTTTGCAGGTGGCACATGCCCATGGCCCTTGGGAATTAAGAGGTGGTTCTGTGAATATATATCCGAACTACACCAATGTGGTGCAATGGCAGAGAGAAACCCTTCTTGCAGTGTAACACCACCTGCGAATTTTGTTTTTCTCGCAATGGCTGTAGAGGTCTGGGGATGGCTGGAGGCAAGGGGATACCCTACCCTGAGAAACAAGAGTGAGAGAGGCCGGGGGAGTGGCAGAGATGGAAGCCTAAGCGAAGGCCTCACCGGCGCTCATCTGCAGTCCGGTTGAGGAACCAGGTGGAGACGGAGAGGGCCAAAGTGGTGGCAGAAATCCAACAGCGACGATCCCTGGCCATGGGCACTAAATGGGCCCCATTGCTGAAAGACCCTGAGGACTCAGGAAGCGATTCTCTGGACTCCCAAGGGGACATAGAAGAGACAGCGCTCCCAGTGGACACCCCAATGATGGCAGACATGTTGGGTTGACAACTCTTGGACAGAGGAGGGCCCCAGGGCTCCAAAGACTTGGGATGGGCCCGGGGCCATGACTGGTGAATGACTAGTACTATTCACTCCACGGGGTCACGCGCACCTGCTGCTTGTATCCTTGCAGCAGTGTGAATTGTTTGGTGCGCAATAGTTGGATTGTTCCTACATAATTTGAACAAAAAAGCAGGGGGGTGATTTCAGGTTCCTTAACGCTCTCCTAGAAGTACACACTAAATACAATATATATAAACATAAGTAATGTGGTGCACTCGTACGGGGGGATGCCCACCCAACATCCACTAGCAGAACCTATGTTCCAAGTAAACTTGAATACAGCCTTATAGCATACACCACAATAAACAAGAAGTCCAGTCCGCAAGCGTTGTACATGATCTTCAACATTTACGAATTGCTTTATTCAGCTATCAGCTTTAATCCAACTTTGCCAATCCAACCTTGTTTTCTCTTCTTTTAACTTGGTTTGGTGTACCACCACGTTTCAAGCCGGTTGTTGAGCACGGTTTCTATTCAGACTAAGACAAGTTAGCAACTGCTGCTTTACAGAACAAATGGGCTCAAGCTCCTAGTTATTTTATATGACCTCATGATGTCGGCTTAAAAAGATCAGGAGGTGCACGCATTTAATGCCGTACACTTTTTTAACAGTGTCCTTTATGATAAGCTTGAACATTTGAGTATGAAAAGGGCCCAGAAAATTTAGTTTGAGAATATCATTCTTTTCACAACGCTCCCTGCATACATGTATAGTCAGGATGTCACCTTGGAAGTCATTTGGGTGATAACATGTATTGTATATGCCTATGAGAATCAGATAAGTAAATGTATTATTGTGTTTGGTACTTGTAGCCCTGATGAAGTCATGAATGCTAAGAAACACGTGTTCGACAAAAGTCTTTGTTGGATTGACAGTGGATATACCAACTAAATTGATAACTTTAAAAGACGCTGCCTCTTCAAATATGCAGCCCTGATGAAGTTGTGAATGCAACAAAACACTTGTTGGCTAAAGGTGGATTGGCAAAGTTGGATTATACCTGAAAAAAGCAACTCATAAACGTTGAAGATCGCGTACAACGCTTGAAGACTAACTTCTTGTTTATTGTGGCGTGTGCTAGAAGGCTGTAATCTTGTTCCTACATAATGTATGAGTTTGTTCAATAGGGGTGGCAGACTCCTCAGGCATTGGGGGTAGTGGGTAATATTAAGCCTGCAGCTCAGAGGAGTGCGGAGGGGGGCTTTTGGAGAGGTTGGGGCGAGACACAACCGTTCATGATGCACTCGAAGGAAGGTCTGGTGGGCTGGCAGGCCTTTGACACAACCATGAAATGGCGAGATGCACACGCTCTCAGGCACCCTCGGGGTTAACCCTAAAACTACTCTTCTGGAACATGAATGGCCTGGCTAGTAAGCAAAACAGGGCATTGTGTGGAAGTGCCTCTCTAAACAAGATCCAGATATTGTCTTACTGCAGGAAAATCCATCTTGTGGGCAACTGCTGTGACTTTCTGAACTGGACCGCTACAGGTTATTGGCTCATGCAGAGTTTGGCAGAGGATCTAGAGGGGTGGGAATACTGTCCCGCAATTCCCTCCCGCTACAGGTCATGCAGTCATGGGTAAACAACATGGGGTGCCGGATTGTGGTGTGGGGAATAATTGGTGCTGGTGTCCTGTTATTTGCCCTCTGAGCTGCAGTCGGTAGGGTTGGACTACCTGGGGAGCAGGGTAGTGGGACTGCAAGGGGCTATACTTATTATTGGTGGGGACCTCAACCTCACTTAGGGGAGAGGATGTAGCCTTACGGCTAGAGCGCTCGACCTCGAGCTGGGGAACCAGGTTTGAGTCTCGGCAATGTCGCCGACATCCTGTGATTCTGGGCAAATCACTTAATCTCCCCGTGCCTAACAAAAATGAATGTGTCCTCTTGTAACGCAACTGGTGCTCATGTAAAGCGCTCTGTTACCCGATTTCTCGGGTCTAGTTTGCGCTATATAAAACAAAAAAACAAAAAAACTGCACATGGGAAGATGGATAGGGTGACTGCCTCAGGAGGGACACTCCAGGTGGACATGCATTCGTTGCAGTTTCTTGGAACACTGGGACTGGCCAATCTCTGGAGGAAGGAGCACCTGGCGACGCGCCAGGCCTCCTTCACGGCCAATATGATGTGCTCTCTGTCCAGGCTGGATTATTTACTGGTCCCCAACTGTCACCTGGGCCGATTCCATCACACTGCATTCCTGTTGTGAGGTATCTCGGACCACTCACCCATAGCTACGCACTTGCAGACAGAAGTCCTGAGGTCTAGGGGGGACTGGAGGCTCGACCCCTGGAGCTGACAGAATGAAACACCAGAATGCTGGTCACAGAGACCTCCACTAACTATTTTCAAGACAACAAGGACACAGTAGAATCAGAGTTGGTTCTCTGGGAGGCTTACTAAAAGGTCATAAGGGGATGCCTTGTAGCGCACATCTCAGGGAAAAAGAGGGAGCAGACGGGGCTAGGGAGATGCGTTCAGGGAACTCGCGCATAGCATAGAAGGCCTCAGACACGACTTGCAGATGTCCAACAAGAGGCATGGGCACTTTTGTGCACACCATGGGTGACTTCATGAGATGGGTGACAATGCGGGGGAACTCCTGGACTGGTTGGCAAAAGGGACAATGCTGGGTGCAAGCGATCAGGATGACCACTGGGGAGATGGTTGAAACTCCGGCAGAGATCTCACAGACCTCTACCTTCTACCTGGAAGACCTATATCAAGCCAAACCCATGGGGTATGTCAGGGTCTGAAATGATTTGTTGAGGACCTTCCGGTTCATCGCCTGGGGCATGAGGCAAAATTGGGGATGGAATCGGGAATCATCGCGGAACAGATATCTGAAGCTATAGCCCAGATGAAGGGGAGGAAAAGTCTGGGTCCCAATGGTCTGCCCACTGCATTTTTTAAATGTATTAAATCCCGCATTGTGAGCCCCCTCTATGGGTTGTACTGTAAGTGTATATACAATGGCACCCTACCGGAGGACTCTAGAAGGTCACCGGTTGTCCTGATTCATAAGCCTGGGAATCCATGTGAAAATTGTGCCTCTTGCAGAGTTTGGCAGAGGATCTAGAGGGGTGGGAATACTGTCCCGCAATTCCCTCCCGCTACAGGTCATGCAGTCATGGGTAAACAACATGGGGTGCCGGATTGTGGTGTGGGGAATAATTGGTGCTGGTGTCCTGTTATTTGCCCTCTGAGCTGCAGTCGGTAGGGTTGGACTACCTGGGGAGCAGGGTAGTGGGACTGCAAGGGGCTATACTTATTATTGGTGGGGACCTCAACCTCACTTAGGGGAGAGGATGTAGCCTTACGGCTAGAGCGCTCGACCTCGAAGCTGGGGAACCAGGTTTGAGTCTCGGCAATGTCGCTCGACATCCTGTGATTCTGGGCAAATCACTTAATCTCCCCGTGCCTAACAAAAATGAATGTGTCCTCTTGTAACGCAACTGGTGCTCATGTAAAGCGCTCTGTTACCCGATTTCTCGGGTCTAGTTTGCGCTATATAAAACAAAAAACAAAAAAACTGCACATGGGAAGATGGATAGGGTGACTGCCTCAGGAGGGACACTCCAGGTGGACATGCATTCGTTGCAGTTTCTTGGAACACTGGGACTGGCCAATCTCTGGAGGAAGGAGCACCTGGCGACGCGCCAGGCCTCCTTCACGGCCAATATGATGTGCTCTCTGTCCAGGCTGGATTATTTACTGGTCCCCAACTGTCACCTGGGCCGATTCCATCACACTGCATTCCTGTTGTGAGGTATCTCGGACCACTCACCCATAGCTACGCACTTGCAGACAGAAGTCCTGAGGTCTAGGGGGGACTGGAGGCTCGACCCCTGGAGCTGACAGAATGAAACACCAGAAAGCTGGTCACAGAGACCTCCACTAACTATTTTCAAGACAACAAGGACACAGTAGAATCAGAGTTGGTTCTCTGGGAGGCTTACTAAAAGGTCATAAGGGGATGCCTTGTAGCGCACATCTCAGGGAAAAAGAGGGAGCAGACGGGGGCTAGGGAGATGCGTTCAGGGAACTCGCGCATAGCATAGAAGGCCTCAGACACGACTTGCAGATGTCCAACAAGAGGCATGGGCACTTTTTGTGCACACCATGGGTGACTTCATGAGATGGGTGACAATGCGGGGGAACTCCTGGACTGGTTGGCAAAAAGGGACAATGCTGGGTGCAAGCGATCAGGATGACCACTGGGGAGATGGTTGAAACTCCGGCAGAGATCTCACAGACCTCTACCTTCTACCTGGAAGACCTATATCAAGCCAAACCCATGGGGTATGTCAGGGTCTGAAATGATTTGTTGAGGACCTTCCGGTTCATCGCCTGGGGCATGAGGCAAAATTGGGGATGGAATCGGGAATCATCGCGGAACAGATATCTGAAGCTATAGCCCAGATGAAGGGGAGGAAAAGTCTGGGTCCCAATGGTCTGCCCACTGCATTTTTTAAATGTATTAAATCCCGCATTGTGAGCCCCCTCTATGGGTTGTACTGTAAGTGTATATACAATGGCACCCTACCGGAGGACTCTAGAAGGTCACTGGTTGTCCTGATTCATAAGCCTGGGAATCCATGTGAAAATTGTGCCTCTTATAGTCCGATATCATTGCTAAATGTTGAAACCAAGATTATCGCGAAAATCTTGGCCATCCGTTTGGTGCAAGTGGTCGACTCCCTGGTGGGCCCAGATCAATTGTGTTTCATGTCTACAGGGCGACGAGGCACAACTTGCATCGCCTGGCGGAGTGCTTGTCGCGCCGGACCCGTATAGCTGAATCACAAATCCTGCTAGCTCTCAACGCCGAAAAGGCTTTTGATTCCTTAGAATGGCTCTATATGTCAGCAGTCCTGGAGAAGATAGGTTTTGGTCCTGGATACCTGTCCTGGGTGAGACTTCTATATACCAAACCGATAGCCAAAGCAAAAGTCAATTGGGCCGTTTTCCCCAGAATTCAGATTGGCCAGAGGCACCCATCAGGGCTGTCCATTGTCCCCCCGCTATTTGTGGTGGCACTTGAGCCATTGGCTACTTGGATAAGGGGAGATGTGTTACGCGGGGGCTGAGATGGTGTCCAAACTGGGAGGATGGGATTTCCCTCTCAGCGAACGATATCCTTCTCTGTTTGGCAGACCTGGATAATTCTGGACCATGGATTCTGCAGATCCTTTGGGCTCCTATTCTGGGATTTGCATTAACTGGCACAAGTCGGTGGGTAACCCCTGTCCTGAAGTGCTGCCGCTCCGCGCTGGGATAGCCCTCTATGTTGGGAGCTGGCTGGGGTTATATATCTGAGCATATCTGTGTCCACAGTTAGGGAAGTCTTCCTCAGGCAACGCCTCAACACAATCCTTGAGCGTTATAAAAACACACGTAGGCTGCTGGCATAAACTTCCACTGTCGCTGATGGGACGGGCGGCCCTTTATAAAACGATCTATCTGCTGAAATGTTTATATTTATTGTATTGTATTGTAATTGTATTTATATAGCGCTTACTACCCCTAGTGAGGCGTCGAAGCACTTTTTCGGCGAGCAGCACGCTACTCCGGACCCCAAAAAGGATTAGTGGTGGAATAGTATAGTGAAATATGAGTCAATTTGAGCGGTGGATATGTGAGTCTGTTAGTTGGATTGAAAAGTATAATGGGGGATAGAAGAGGGAAGAGTCTAGAAAGTGTTTATTGGGAGATCTTAGTAGTAAGATGAGGTTTGGGATGAGTATAAGGAAAGATAGAGGAGGGAAGAATCCCTCCTCTATCCTCCTGTGATCTCCCTAATCCATAGAAATGGATTAGGGAGATCACAGTAGTAAAATGAGTTTTGGGATGAGTCAAAGGAAGGATAGGTGAGGGAAGAATTTAAAGGGTTGTCTGGGAGATCATAGTATTAAAATGAGGTCTGGAGTGATCCAAGGAGGGACAGAGGAGGGAAGAGTATAGAAAAGGTTAATTTGGAGATCATAGTAGTAGAATGAAGTTTGGGATGAGCCAGAGAGTGGGGGTAGAGGATATATTGAGAGAGATATAGGGTGAAAAATAGGGTAGTGCATTGGAGACAACATGGCTAAAACACATTCACAAAGACAATGGGGGATATTCTCAAGAACGGGCGATAATTATCACCAACCTAGGCAATTTTACATAACGCCTTCTATCGCGGGAAACTAACGCCGTGTTAACGGCGTATTCCCAACACGCCGGCAACAGGCGATAGTTTCCCGATAACGCGTCAAATGTCCGCGTTAAAATTACCGGGACGCCGATAAAAAAGGAAACCCGAACGTGAAAAAAGTGGCGATGGGCCCAACAGCGATAAAAATATCAGCGATATGCAGCGCCAGGCTTGCTATTCCCACGTCAGGTGGGGAAAATCACCATAAAAGCTGCAAAAAAACAAACAAAAAAAAACAAAAACTGAGAAGCACCATGGAGGAAGCTGGAGCAACTACAGAGGCAACCAGAACCCCACAAACCCCCGGAGGACCAGCCAGGGACCTCGGGGAAGGAGAAGGGCAAGGAGAAGAAGAAGAGGAACCCGCGATTCAGTCCGCAGGAAAACAAGATCCTGATTACGGAGGTGATAGAACACCACCAACAACTGTTCATCACCTCCACTGTGTCATTGGCAACTAAAAATGCAATATGGCAGCCCATCTTGGCCAAGGTGAATGCAGTCGGAGTGAAGAGAAGGGAAGTGGACGACTGCAAGAAGCGCTGGAATGATGTGAAGCGCAAAACCAAGCTGAAACTCGCTAACAACTGGAAAGCAGCAATGCAGACTGGAGGTGGGAGTCCAGCGCCACAGCAGGAGCTGGATGAGATGGAGGAAATGGTGTCCACAGTCATCAGTGGGGAGACGGTGGCAGGAGTTGGGGGACCGGACACTGCTCAACATGACCTGACACAACAGCAACAGAGTGAGTAACCACCAGGGACTGGGGGGACGGGGAGAGATGGGCACAATGGCACACATGCACAATTAAGTATAGCACAGTGCACACCCACAATGACTCTGGATCATGTCCCTGATCTCCTTGGAATACTGCAGCACACATAGAAACAGCAAGTAGGCCCCCGTCGACAATGTGCCGAGGGGGCCCTCCCCACACATCACTAATCTCACAACAAAACCATGCACATGTGCTGAACCCAGCAAAGCTGCGGAACCGTGAGCCACACTGACAATGCAAGTGACACTGCATGACAATTAGCATGGCTGCAGTCCAATTATCATGACATGGTGCACGCCACGACACTGAGGAGGCTGAGTGTGGACCACATCCGTAAAGGTGCGTTTTCGGAAGGTCCGCTGTCTTGTTCTGCGCTGCCTCGGTGGTAGTCCGGGGGGGGAGGGGTGGTCCTGGGGGTGGGGGGGTCCTGGGGGTGGTGGCGGTGGGTGTTGTGGCCCTCTTGGGTCTCCAAGCTGCATGATTAGTAGCTCCATGGCATCTGTTGGTCTTCAGATGTGGCTCTGGGCTGGGCTCCCTTTATACTGCAGGTTTTCGTCCTACTTAAGACCAGAAAAAAGCAGGTCTTAAGTCCCTGCTGCTAACATGCCTTATCGCCTGTTTTTGGACCGCATCACCAATCTGGCTGGTCGTTGAGAGTATCGCGAAGCGGTGTTATCGTGAGTTTTTGCATGGGAACGCCTACTCTGCATATGATTAGCGTTAGTTGTCGCTGTCTGCCTTGGCGATGTTTTTAGCGGCAGCTATCGCAGGTAAACTGACGATGTTGGCTGTTAGCGCAGGCTTGTGAATAGGGCGCTAAATCTATCGCCACTTTCGTGGCGGAAAAGTGCCGCTAAATCGGCGATGAGTCCTTGAGAATATGCGCCAATATCTCTTGCATAGGCGAGACCTATTAGCTTTGCCAATGCTTGTTTTAACTTTATTGGCCGCTTGTATTACGGCGAGAGCATCTACCATTTTTACTTCACTCTCAATTGAGCCATTTCAGAGGTGCCGTATTGCAAATGCGCTTTCTAGTCTTTGCCAATTGGAATGTGTCATCCATCCACACCCTATTTTAGACGGGCAGCAGAGAGAAGTGCCGCTAGTGTGCTAAAGCAAAAGACATACAATTGATGGATGGAATGCAGAACAAATCAAAACATTCACCCCCAGTCAAGAGATCTGGGTTAAATCCATCATTCTTTTGCTCACCATGCAACCCCAGTTTAGACCTGGCCATATGCAAATCAGTCTTGACCCTGTGCCTCATGGGAACAGTCCAGCCCGAACTGCCAAGCCAGGTTCTCCCTGGACCGGAAACAAGCATCCTAGGACCGGTTTCGGGGTTTCACCCTTCATCAGCCAGGATAGCTTGAATCCAGTGGCACAGTGAGCCCGAGACGCACGTCTGGGTATACCCGGCACACTTAGGGCAAGAAAGCAAAAGACATACAATTGTTGGACGGAATGCAGAACAAATCAAAACATTCACCCCCAGTCAAGAGATCTGGGTTAAATCCATCATTCTTTTGCTCACCATGCCACCCCAGTTTGGACCTGGCCATATGCAAATCAGTCTTGACCCTGTGCCTCATGGGAACAGTCCAGCCCGAACTGCCAAGCCAGGTCCTCCCTGGACCGGAAACAAGCATCCTAGGACCGGTTTCGGGGTTTCACCCTTCATCAGCCAGGATAGCTTGAATCCAGTGGCACAGTGAGCCCGGGACCCACGTCTGGACATACCCGGCGCGCACTTAGGGCGAGAAAGCAAAAGACATACAATTGATGGACGGAATGCAGAACAAATCAAAACATTCACCCCCAGTCAAGAGATCTGGGTTAAATCCATCATTCTTTTGCTCACCATGCCACCCCAGTTTAGACCTGGCTATATGCAAATAAGTCTTGACTCTGTGCCTCATGGGAAAAGTCCAGCCCGAACTGCCAAGCCACGTCCTCCCTGGACCGGAAACAAGCATCCTAGGACCGGTTTCGGGGTTTCACCCTTCATCAGCCAGGATAGCTTGACTCCAGTGGCATGGAGAGCACAGGACCCACGTCTGGGCATACCCGTCCCACACTGGGTGACAAATGCAAAAACAACAATTGATGGACAGAATGCAGAACAATGTCATACATTCACCCCAGTACAGAGATCTGGGCCTAAATGCTGCTCTTAACATCTACCAATCTAGATTCCATTCCACCCTCAGCACTGCGAACATGTTAACGGCCACCAGAAATGACACTGCATGATTTTGGATTCTGGGGGCTCTGTGGCCCTAATTCTACTCAATCTTTCAGTGGCCTGTGACACAGTTTTGCATAAGACCCTCTTAGACAGGCTCAGTGCTGTTGGACTGCAAGACAATGTTCTTGGTTGGTTCAAACCTTTTTTGAGTTTGTTACAGGCTGTCCATCTGCTTCCATACCAGTCACCCTATCAATAGCTCAGTTATGGGGTTCATGGGGCTCTTTTTTGAGCCCCACTCTCTTTAATCTGTATGTACCATCTTTGGCTAATCTTACTGCCTCTTTTGGGTTTCAATTTTACTCAAACGCAGACAACACTCAGATTTCCCTCTGGAAAGAGGACAGTCTACCATACAAAGTTTCTTTAAACAGTGTTTGAATTCTGTGGCTTGTTGGATGGATGCCAGTCCTATGAGACCGAATGGGTACAAGAATAGTGTTCGCTAATCCTTCCATCTGGTCTTCTAATTGGTGGCCCCAATGTCTTGGCACATTTCCATTGATGAGCTCTAGTGCTCAAAATTAGGGTGTAATTTCAATGCCAAACTTTCATTTGAGACTAATATCAATAAATTAATGACCACCTGTTTTAGCAGGATAATGTTTGTTAGTAATATTGGACCCTTTGTGACTAGTTCCTCCAAGAAAGCTATGGTTCAAGTGCTCATTAATAGCAGACTGGACTACTGTAATTCGCTGTCTGTCGGTCTCTTATGCATAGACTGTAACTTATTCAGACCGTGGAGTGCCAGATTGGTTTTAGGCCTTCCTAAATATTCCAGTATTTCCTCCCAGCTCATTAATCCTCATTGGCTTCTGGTTCATAACAGCTGTGTTTTTAAAGCTTTGTTCTTTTGCCACAAAGCGGTTCATGGCAGAAGGCCTACCAACAACAGGTCTTCCCTGGTTACCCATTACTATCCCACTAGACTGTTGCTTTATAGCTCTGCTTTTCTCATTACTATACTTAGGTTTCAAAGAACACGCACTGGTGCACAAGCTTTTTCTTTTATTACAGCGCAGGCTTGGAACAGCCCTCCTCTAGCTATTTGCGTGGAATCCCACCTTATGTACTTTCATAAATCTTTGAAAACTCACTTATTGCAGTCGTAGTCTCTTGTTCTCCCCTTTTTCCATCTCTAGAGCCAGGCCACCCTTAGGTATTTGCACGCTTTCTAAACCTCAAATCAAATGTATGAGTGAATGAATGGTTTTGTTATGTGGCCATCCTAGGCACATTAATCCCAAACCCCAGCTATTTGCAAAGCCCTTCTTGACGTTTCTCAACAAGGGGACGCTTAGATTTTAGAAATGCATGTGGCCACATACAGAGACCAGTAAAAATGATTAATTGGATACAGCGAGAGAAACTGCCATCACACCATCTTGCACATTGTGGTCTTCATGGCACATGCATAGAAACTCACCTGCATCACTTACCAGGGGTTCTTCTCCTCCAAAAGATCAGGCACAAAGTTCACCAATGCAATATACAGAATTCCCCCTGATGTGAATGGCAGAATCCAAGCTACAGTTTCACCTGCTCCCTACGACCATCTATCACTCGCGAGGCCAGCATCAGGCTCTTCCTCATCCAGCCAAGGACAGACAAGACAAGGACATCACTGGGCCCACAGCCACCCAGCCACTAAACCTGCCCCCCAGGAGCTGATGAATAGCCCCTTACCAACTCCAGTACGAAGGGACATGGCAGGGTAAGACCATCGTTCACAGGCGAAGACAGTGCCAGCCTCTCACTCAACCCTGATGGATGAAGAGAAGATTCTTGCCCTCGCTTTTAGGAAGGGGACATGGGTTGGACAAGGCCTTCTCCACAGGCTAAGAGTGCCCCCCTCTCACTGAACTCTGACACATAAAGAGAAGATTCTTGCCCTTGCTTTTAGGAAGGGGACATGGGTTGGACAAGACCTTCGTCCACAGATCAGGGGAGTGCAGGTCCTCACTCACCGAGCCAGTTCAAAGCACTACCCTTTTGGTTGAAGAATGCTCATGCCTCTTTCCAGGTCCTGGTGAACCATGTCTGATCAGGATTACAAGTGGCTTACCTGGATGACACTGCAGTGTTTAGCAGTTCATGGGAGGACCATCTGAAGCAGCTAGAGCAGGTGTTGATCAGGATACAGGCAGTAAAACTGACCACCAAGTCAAAGAATGGACAGGTGAGACAGGGCATTGTAGTCTACCTTGAGCATCAGGTGGATAATGGGAAGATACACACGTTGAATGCCAAAATTCAGTCTGTGTTGGAGAGGGAAGTGCCCACCATCCAAACACAGGTGAAAACCTTTTTAATACTCACCTGTTACTAAAGCTGTTCCATGGACATCGAAGAAGCAGTCCAAGAAAGTGATTTGAAATGAGCATTGTCAAAAAGCTTCTGAAGATCTGAAGAGAATACTGTGCAAAACAATGGTGCTAAAGGCTCCTGACTACAGTCAACCTTTCATAGTACGGACAGATGCCTCAAACAAGGGAGTTGGAGCAGTGATTGCTCAACGTGATGACAAGGGTAAAGACTATCTGGTGGACTTTATTAGTAGTAGGTTATTCCCCAGAGAAGAGAACTGGATGGCAATTGAAGAGAAATTATTTGTCACAGTGTGGGCTTTGAGAAGGTACCAGGTATATCAGTTTGTGGTGAAGAGAGGCACAAACTCCACAAGTGGCTAACTGCAAAGAAGGATATGAATCCCAAGTTGCTGAAATGTAGCAGGTTGAATTTATTTAGGTCCTTTTCACGTACTTCTACAAGACATATATGCAGATTTTGATAGAACATTGTTCACAGTGAGTGGAAGTACAGTCTGTGTCACACCCACACAAACAAATGTCAACAAGTGTCTGCAGGACAGGAAGTTTTTACAAAAGAATGGGGTCTAACCATTCTTATGGATAAGGTGATTCAGTTTACCTTGATCACCAAGTATGAGTTTCTGAAACCCTCTGGTGTTACTCATCTCAAAACGCCTTTTTACAAATTGCAAAGCAACGAAAGGGTTGAAACATTCAATCTGATTCTGGGTGATTGTGTCCAAAGCATGTACAGGGGTGGTGGGAGTGTTCCTGAGGGGGAGAGAAAACTGTTGTGAACCTATTGTGCTACCATGTGACTTAATGAGAGGAAGTGAAGTGTGTGAATTAAATCCCTTTTGCTTGGTTTCAAGTAATAAGCATTAAAACATGATGCATGGAAGGTTGGGGATGAGGCAAGGATTAAAACGCCTCTTTTACATAAGAAAGATTTATCCAAGTTTCGGAGCCTGCATGTATGATAGAAGTGAGCTGTAATTATGTAAGTCTCGAGAATGCCCAGTGGTGTCACATGGAAAGCCTTGCCCAACTTGAAAGCATGCCACAAGATGTCAAGAAGTTGTTGCTATATCCTTTAGGCTCCCTCCACTTAGTGGGCTTTCCTCTATATGCTATTGCAGCTGTATTTTTCAGCTACTGCCTCAGGCAGAATCATGTATTTGGTCTCCTTGGGCACCTTCTCTGATAATTTCACTATAGAGTTGAAGTTTTTCAGTTGTAACTTCTTTGTCGTTCTGTTTGTGTGCAATTCGTGTTGAGATTGTGCTTTTTGTAGGGAGTGGAGATGTGCACTGACTAAGAGGAGTTTCATTTTGCTATTGCACCACGGAACACCATGCAGTCAGTACTCTGAAATTTTCAGCTGTTCAGTTGGGTGACTAGAAGACTGAGAGAGAGGGTTATCAGGGTATTTAAGTGCCGGCTGCAGAAAACAGTCTAGCCTGGTCTCCAAGTCATGCACTAAAGAACAGAGCAAGTATCAGTGTTGTGTGCCCTCCGTACATCTGGCAGACCTCTGTTATTTACCCATTGCCTCAGAGCTGTCAACGCCTCACCGAATGGGACATTGGGAGAGATGGCTGGGATCTACCTGTTCCCGAGTCTCCTACAAAGTTAAAGTCTCCTCC
This sequence comes from Calotriton arnoldi, assembly GCA_963921515.1. Lineage (NCBI taxonomy): Eukaryota > Metazoa > Chordata > Amphibia > Caudata > Salamandridae > Calotriton > Calotriton arnoldi. The sequence continues at coordinate 70,245 of CAWUFW010005694.1, forward strand.
TAAGAACATGGGAAAACAAGCACTTTGTGCCATTTTCCTTGGCAGCGCCTCCAAGAAGATGGGTTGATCAGTATTAGGAGTATAGATACCCCATTTGAGGTCCAGTACCGGATGGATTCTTAAGGTCAGTAGATGATGTTACTAGGGCCCTACTGTGGGCCGAAGGGGCACCACCATTAGCACTGGCACCTTGACCAGGAAGCCCCTTGAAGATGAGATTGCCCTCCCTAATTTGCGCCTATATTATTGGGCGACTCAGTTGCAGGTAATTAATGACTGGGCTTTTCTACCACAGCAGTATAGTACTGGCACCTTGACCAGGAAGCCCCATGAAGGTGAGATTGCCCTCCCTAATTTGCGCCTATATTATTGGGCGACTCAGTTGCAGGTAATTAATGACTGGGCTTTTCTACCACAGCAGTATAGTACTGGCACCTTGACCAGGAAGCCCCATGAAGGTGAGATTGCCCTCCCTAATTTGCGCCTATATTATTGGGCGACTCAGTCACAGGTAATAAATGACTGGGCTTTTCTACCACAGCAGGAACCATTGTTAATGGTGGACCAGAGAGCGTTGGACTCATGGGGGGGTTACATCCAACGCCTTTATGGGGCGCATGGGCTGCCGCCACTTCCCCCTCTGACAGACGTTGCCATAAAAATATGGAGGACTGCAACAAACTCCCTGGGATGGAAGGGTAAAGTGACGCTGGCAACTCCACTGTGAGATTCTGATATATTGAAGGGGCTGGAAGTCTTCTAGGGGCATAGGAAATGGGACATGCTGGTTATTTCCTCGATCAGGGATGTGTGGCGCGATGGCAAGATAATACCATTTCGATAACTCCAAGAGCAGTATGAACTGATGGGTAGTCAATATCTTAGATATTTACAATTAACATACATCCTAGGCTAGCAGAAAGAGGCGCTGACCGAGATACCCAAAGAGAAACCTCTAGAAATAGGGTGCTGGGGGTGTCCCTGACGAGCCACACAGTGTCCCAAATCTGTTCCACTCTGCTACACAATGGCCTCCTTCCACTAAACACTCTGAGGGGAAAGTGGGAAGCCAATTTGGGTAAACTGGATATGATCACGATTGGGGAGTGGTGTGCTGCTACTGTGAGGTGGCAATCATAGCACGGTTTCAACGGATCCAATTAAAAGGGTGCCTCAGGGCATAATCCACAAAAATCAGGCTGTTCCGAATAGGAAAGAGTGATTCTGATCTATGCTCGAGGGAATGTGGGCAGAGGGAGACACTACTACACACTCTGGGGCTGCCCTAAGATTCACCCATTCTGGGAGGGTGTAAGTCGCAGGACCTCAGAGGTGCTGGAGATTCCACTAGATCTCATGCCGCAGCTTGTGGCCCTGGGTATTTGGGGGAAGCAATCTCTGGACAGATTCAAAATGATTTTTTGCAATGTCGCTCTGATGATAGCCCGCTGAGATTTGATCAGCAAGTGGAATGGCGATGCACTCTGGCAGTGCGGGACTGGGAATCTAACATGGAATGGTGCATGAGGGTTGAACGTCTAGAATACCAGTCCAGGGCGCTGTTCCAGAAAATTTGACAAAGTGTGGGGCCCCAGGAAGTCAGCAGTGGACGTGGAAAGATGGAGCGGACCGGGGGAAGCGGGCCACCAGCAGGAAAAATATTGTGAGAGGGTACACAGAGGGGGGGGGGGGGCAGTTCAGGGGGGAGTTGAGAGAATGCTGCACAGTATTTCAATGTTAGACATTTATGGTGGAGTGCTTGCCAAAGACTCTACCCATGACAATGCCAGAATGTACTGTATTGCCAATAGAACTGTTGTGTCTGAAGTTTTTTCGTTTGAGATTCCCAGGTATGAGGGAGTTGTTGTATCAAAATCTTCAATAGTAATGTGTTTACAAAAAAGGCGTCAAGTCCTCTTTGAAATCTAGTTTGTGTTCAATCTTAAATAATAGCATCATCTGCATATAGGATAATATTTAGGCTCACACTACACTACCAGCTTTTGGTGGAAACTTTGGTACATAAGCTCTTTCGGGAGATCATATACAGGAATGGAAAATAAAAGTAATCCATCCAGAGCCTGCTCATTACATCGTTGATGCTGGAGGTGGAGGAATAGTGTGAGGGGTAAAGGAAATTAATTCTTTGACTCCAACCTCTTTCTCCAATTGAGGAGCAGGGACTGAAAATATTTTCAGTTCAGTTCTTTTCCAGCATGGCGTCTGGTAGTTTTTGTTTTAGTAATCCAAAAAGGATGGCTACCACTGCACTTGAATTATAAAATCTTGCTGCCAATGTGAATGGGGTCCAAGCTTGTCCATCCCTCAGCTCACTCTCTCTGATTATTTCAATCTTCTGAAATATGAGATCTGTTTACTTTTCACTGTGCTCAACTCTAAGAGTAGTTATCTATATATAGTTTATTTAGTAACCTCCCAGATGATATTTCTTTGACAGGGCACAGTGGGTCCCGTTTTTATTAATCTGTCGGCTTTTGGGGCGGTATGATGTCCAGTTGCTGGTCAAAATATTTTTAATTAATCTTTGATAATTCAGGAATATTGTGCTCTCCTGTGGGTGCTCAAAATACTTACTTGACAGGACAGGATCATATTATAGATGCGTGATCCTCTTTAGAGGCCAAGAGATTTTTAAGTTGCTTTTGGTATCAAAAGTTACTCTTTGAAAATTGGTACAGATTGATGTATTTTTAAGGTATTGAGTAATAATCAAATCAATATGTCATGATTGGCTAAATCTGAGGGGACCCTCACATATCATATATAAAAGGGAAAAGATTCCCAAAGGCAAACATATAATCAATAACTGGTCCCCATTGGGAGAGGCCGGAGTCGGTGGAGGGACTTGGGAGTGGATTAAACAGTTTCTGCAGAATAGATCCTTCCAGGTGCTACAACATCCTTTTCAATTCAGAGTTTGTCCTCTGTCTCAAGGGGTGCCTCAGGGTTCGGCTCTTAGCCCTACCCTATTTAATATCTACATGCGCTCCTTGGCAGATATTGTGTTGAGACATGGGTTAAAACTGGTGTCATATGCCGATGACACACAGTTGATTGTTACCCTGGAGCAAAAGGAGGCAGGAATGGCATCTGATTTTAAGGTTTGCTTGGGGGAGCTTGTAATTGGATGAAGCTCAACTGCCAGCAGCTGAATGCGGGAAAGACGGAGGTGATGGTAGTTGGCAAGCAGCCCTCTTTATGGTCACATTTGTGGTGGCCGGAGGAGCTGGGACCTACTCCGACCCCTAAGGCTAAGGTCAAGAATCTGGGAGTATGGTTCGATGACACCCTCTCCTATTCAGTGCAGATATCAGCTGTGGCTGGAGCCTGCTTTGGCATTCTTAAAATGCTGCGAAAAATCTTGGACTTACACCCACTAGATGCCAAACGAACTATTGTACAGGCCCTTGTTACGTCCCGCCTAGATTATTGCAACATCCTGTACTTAGGGGTGACCACAAGAAATCTGAACATCTTGCAGAAGGTTCAGAATGCTGCAGCTCGGTTAATTCTGAATATTCCTAGGCGGGCCTTGAGGGAATTACACTGGCTCCCCATAAAGGCTAGGGTCACCTTTAAGGCCTTGTGTTTTTTGCCACAGGATCTTCAATAAGAAAGGGCCAAGTTTTTTGCACCCCCTTCTCACCGCATATAGACCTGCTCGTCATCTAAGGTCCTTGGGCACGGCAAAGATGATTGTGCCTAAGGTGCGGAAGGTACGGGCTGGAGAGAGCTCCTTTGGCTTCCTTGCGGCTAAGGCCTGGAATGACCTACCTGTTGATTTAAGGACGTGCCCGTCTGAGATTTTGTTCCGGAAAAAACTAAAAACTAGGCTCTTCCAGCACCCCCCGGGGGGCCGAAAGTAGGCCTTTTACCTGTTCTTCTGGGGACTCAGGCTGGAGGGAGGGAGGGAGGTTCAGGCCTGCTGGCGAGGGATTGTTGGTGTTCTAGCGCGGGGACACTCTGTTGGAGTAACCAGGCGCCCTATAAGCTGAATAATAATAATAATTGTAGAGTTTTATATGTCAGGGCCACTGGTCTATTGCTTTTTTTGTCCTTCCATTTAGCACAAGGCATCCTAGTTCTAATACATTGCTCAATAAGCATTTTCTCTGTTTATCTGAACATCGCTCAATAAGCTTTTCCCCTGTTTTCCTGACTTTTAGTATATTGTGTCAGATTCGGGAATTCCCAATGCACTGAACCAGTCTACATCTTCTATCAGTGTACATAGTAAGGATAAATGTAGGAAACCTACCTCTCGATATAGTGCACCACAATGGGGTGCACTGTGCACAGAGGTCAAAGAGACCCTTATTGGTTTACAAAGGTAAAAGTAGATAACACTAACGCTCAGTGGCGACTCCTCCGCTATGGTGGAGGAGCGTCGCCCCACTGCTTTTAAGCAGTGCCAAGTAGAAACATAAAATGATAATAACTTATAGTTATCATTTAGGCCTCTTGTGTCCTGCTGCTTTGCGGGTGGGCAGGGGTGCTGTGCCTTGGGAGCAGGTCAGGGGAGCAGTGGTTTGCCCACTCCTAGGTTCGCAATGACTGTTCGGTCGGCCCTCTCGGGCCGCCCAAACCAGTCATGCGCACTTTCCCTCTTCTCCATTAAGGCTACATTACAGCCTGCATGGAGAACATGCCCACCCCTCCATCCCCTGGCTGAGCGCCGTTTCACGGTGCTCAGACCAATCCTAAAGCTGCTTTGGGGAGGGAGCCTGGCTGCCTGCTTCCTGTTCCTGGAGTCGGAGACCGGACAGCAGGAGCAGAGACGCGGGACCCGGCCTCAAGGTGTTTTTTTTTTTTATTCCCACTCGCCTGTGCGGCCCACCCGAGACACTCCCTATGACCCCCCTACCCACGAGCCATGCCGGCCGCCACTGCTAACGCTCTATTTTGTGGTAGTTTGGGCGAGCAGTTAGGCTTATCAGAGGGTAGTGCTAAGCATTTGTAGTACACACCAAGGCAATAAATGATTACACACACTCAAGGAATGAAATTGAGACCTAATTAGAAAAATAGTACTTTTTATCTAAACAGTTAGACCAAGAACTTTGGTACAAGGTGAATACTTTTCACAATATGATAAATTACAAGAAAATGTAATAATCACAGTTGGACACAGTATGGAAGACAAAAGGCAGGTGGAAAAGCAATGCAATATAGTGGTTATTGTGGTTACCCTTTTAAAAATCAAAAGGTTCGGGCCGAGGTCCAAAGTGTCAAGGCCAAATTCTCTGGAGCTTCCCAGATTGCTCGGGAAACAATGCAAAAGGGGTCTCTGTAGCTGGCGCACTACGAAGACAAGGGGCCACCTGCTAAAGTAAAGAAAATGCAGACTTGCAGGCAAGTCCAATGGCTCTCAAGGGAGAGTAGGGGTTGCAAGGGATCTGAGGCCGTGGGAACACAGCTGGGTGCAGAGAAGTTGTACAGCTGGGCAACGGCACGCAAAGAAGCACCTCGTGGTCAAGAGCTGGCAACTTGGAGTGACAATTCTGGAGCTGTTAGGCCGCTGCTAAGGTGGGTCGCCAGAGTCCTGAAGTCCCTCGCCGGGTGCTGGCTGGGTATAAAATTGGAGTCCACCTGGACTCTGCTGTGTAGGTTTTTGCAGCAAGGAGTCCGATACCCCAGGTGCTGGTGCCTTAGGGCTCCGGTGGATCCTGGGGCCTCAAGACTTGGTGCAGATGACGAGCTGACCCTCCAGAGCAAGTGTACCTTTAGATGGCACAAGGAGACGTTGGTCGGGCTGAAGAGCTGGATAGCGCTGGACTGGGCTTTGCAGATTTTGGAGACCTGCAGCTGCATGGAGATAGTACCTCTATCTCCAGGGAGTTCTTTGGCAATTTGCGAAGTGGTGGCGACCCGCCATGGTTTGTGGAGGTCACACAGCGACGAGACGAGCTGGCGGATGACGACTGTTGAGTTCTATGGCAGCAGGCAGGAGTTTTCACCCAAAGTCCACCATGAGGGCTGCAGTTCTTGGTCCAACAGCATTTCTTCGTTTGTCTGGGGCTGCTATCTAAATACTACATTTCAGGGCATTTACAAGGGAGTGACAGAAAGTGGCAAATAGGCCTCTTACCTGGGGTGTCTAAACCCTCTATTATGCTCACATCTCATGGGAGGGTGACATAACCATAGCCCTGATTGGAGAAGCCTCACCATCTTGAAGATGGTGGGCACTGAAAAGTGTACTTCACCTCGCCTCCAGCACCTGAGGGGTGGAGTTGGCAGAGGGGAGCACACCTCCTATTCTTTCTTAGGTTTCCCACCACCTGTCTTCCCTCCAAAAAGGCGGTGAGGACAGGAAGAGGGTGGCTACCCCTTCTATCAGGAAAGGCTGGGGTTCGTGTTTTAAAGGCATCCAGGCCGTTGCAGCTTCCTGCCACAGATGGCTCTTCCTGACCGGGGGAAGGTGTGAACACCTCCGCCCACGACAGGATTTGTTCTCCACCTCTGAGCGCGCTGGCCCTCGCCCCATGAGGTCAGAACTCTGTCTGGTGGTAACAGGCTGGCTTAGACCAGTCGGTGACCACACTAAGGATTGGTAGGTTTCAGGGGACCCCTCTAAGGGGTAATCTGTGTGCAATTCTTAATAAATCTGATACTGGAATCAGTGCAGGTTTATTAAGACGAGATGTTTGGTACCAAACATCCCATAGTACAGTGAAGTCATCACAGAGCTGGGGAACTCATAATGAAGAGAGTCCAGCCCATATACTCTTCATGGCTTCCCTGTTCACTTACAATATCCAAGAATCGACAGGGATATTGCAGGGGCATATCTGCTCATACAGATACATACGCACAGGAGAAACAGCGTAACCTGCCTTAGGGCTATAAGGCCTGTCAGAGGGGTGTCTTACCTATATCCCATAGAGTTTTTGTGGGCATGGCACACAGGGAAGTGTGCCATGTGGACTCTTCGGTTTCGTTTGCACCAAGGCATGCAGTCTGCAATGGCAGGGTTCTGGGCCTTGGTGAGGGGACCCTAGGGTGGCACAATTCATGCTGCTACCCTTGGGGTCCCTCTTCAGTGCCAATGCCCTGGGTATCAGGGGTACCATTTACTAGGGACTTACAAGGGGTGCTGAAGTCGTGCCCATTGGGAAACAAAATGTACAGTTTATTGAAAAGGTTCTGGCACAGGGGACCTGGTTGGCAGGAACCTGTGCACTTCCAGTCGAAATTACATAATTTTCCAGGCAAAAAGTGGGAGCTAACCATGTCCAAAAGAGGTACTTTCCTAAATTGAACTTTAGGATTACAGTCACCAACTATTACTGCTTCCAGGTGAGAGCCTTTGGAGAATATATTCTCTATCTCCTCCACATTTTTGTGCAGTAGCTGGACATTTCTCCTATGGGAATATTAATGTCCTACAGCAAGGTATTTTTTTGTGACTTATAGACCAGTGCAGAAATTAGTAATTTAATTCATAGTAAATGGTTTTGTATAGTTGTCATCTGTGAGTAATTCAATATGAGTTTTGTATTTAGCAGAATAATCGAAATGCTGCTTTGTGGGTGACCTTGCTGAGAACAGCTTGCAGGTACACTAATAATAAGATAATAGGGAAGAGTCCAAAATTGAGGTGACCATTATTGCAGACTATTGCTCAAGATTCCCACAGAGATATTTTTCTTTTTAAGTACATTAACTGCAGGCAGTTCTAGCGACATATTCTGAGTGAGTTACTAAATGTTTGAAGGTGGTAACTGCAAGAATATTGTTGTACTCAGTATTCCATGAAACCAGACCCATGACTCTCGCTGGCTATTGACATACATTAGAACATTGCTTCCTACGACCCTATGGACTCCTTTGCCCGACTCTGAAAACTGAATAATAAGCTGAAATGGCTGGTAGAGGAAACCATTATCCAGATTTGTATTTGCGCTTAAGCACCTTTATAGATTTTTCCAGATCTCAATCAACGTCTATAATGGTAGTCTCAGTAGTGTGAGTTGGAATAAGTTTTATGCCTATCCCCATCATTTGTTATGTTATGGTCTGCAGATCTGTAGATTTTACTATCGCCCGGGATAGTACCCTGGCGCTGAGCAGTTATGAGTCTAGGCACACCTAGGGCCTAGTAAGACTACTGGAAAAGACAGGTCTTCAGCTTCTTATGGAATTCAAGAATTGAGGAGGAGGCTCTCATGTGTAGCAGCAGTTTGGTCCATGCTTTAGGAGCGATGTGGAAGGTTCGACTGCCAGATCTGATTTTCCGTATGCGTGGGATTTGTGCAAGTAGGAGTCCGGATGAGGGGAGGTGTTTGGAATGTTTGTGAAAACAGATGTGATTGTTCAGGTATGCTGGGCCAGTGTTATGTAGTGAGCTGAAAGTGTGGGTGAGGAGTTTGAATTGTGCTCATTTGTAAATGGGGAGCCAGTGGAGCCCCTTCAGGTGTGATGTGATGTCAGTGTAGCGTGGGAGGTTGAGAGTGATTCTGGCCGCCAAGTTCTGAAGGCTTCTGGTGAGTTTTTGTTGATCCCAGCATAGAGGGTGTTCCCATAGTCCAGCTTACTTGTAACCAGGGCATGCGTGACGGTTGTCCAAGGTGTGATTGGGAGCCATTTGAAAATCTTCCTCAGCATCTTCAGAGTATGGAAGCATGATGCAATGACAACATTGACTTGGGTGGTCATGTTGAGTTAGCTGTTGATGATCATCCCGAGGATCTTGACATGGGTGGTGGGGGTGGGTGTCATAGCTCTGTTGGCCACCAGGTGAAGTCTCACGGTCATGTGCTCTTCCCGAAGATCACAATTTCTTGTTGGTGTTCAATTTTAGACAGTTGGTCTTCATCCAGTGGGCGATTTTAGTCATGCAGACTTTCAACTTGATCCGTGTACTGGGCGTCTTGTCCATGAGGGAGAGAATGAGTTGCTTGTCATTGTCGTAGGAGAGGAAATTGATATCATGACAGCAGATGATGCTGGCTAGAGGGATCATGTATGCGTTGAAGAAAGTCAAGCTCAGGGAGGATCTTTGTGGAACTCTGCAGATGAGGTCCATTGGAGGGTGAGTACTTGAATTTCGATATTGTGTAGGTGTTTGAGGGGTACAGGGTGGGAGACTGTGTCAAATGCTGTGGAGATGTCCATGAGGATAAGGGCCTTCAAGTCTCCCCTGTCCAGAGTCATTCAGATGTTATCCGTGCCAGCGATGAGGGGAGCATCCATGCTGTGGTTGGGTCTGAAACCAGACTGAGTGCTGTCAAAGAGTTGGTGGTCACTGAGGTATTCGGTAAGGTGTGTGTTGGTGATTTTCTTTAAGACCTTGGTGGGAAAGGGTAGGAGGGAGATCAGTTTGTAGTTGGCAAGCATTAAATGGTCTGTCAGAGGGTTTCTTCAGCAATCAATCAATCAATCAATCAATCAATCAGTGTTTTGTAAAGTGTGCTACTCACCCGTTAGGGTCTCAAGGCGCTGGGGGGGGGCGGGGTGCAGCTCCGTTGGGGTCATTCGAAGAGCCAGGTCTTGAGGTCTATCCTGAATTGGACCAGAGTCGGGCTTTACCGGGGGTGGAGGGGGAGCTCGTTCCATGTCTTGGCTGCAAGGTGAGAGAAGGACCTTCCACCCAATCTGTTCCTGTAGAAGCGTGGGACGGTGGCTAGGGAGAGGTCGGCTGTTCGAAGGTTTCTCTTGGGTGCATGGAAGGAGAGGCAGTTGTTGAGGTATTGAGGTCCGATGTTGTGGAGGGCCTTGTATGCGTGCGTGAGCAGCTTGAAAGTTATCCTTCTTTCGACGGGGCGCTAGTGGAGGTCACGGATGTGTTGGGTGATGTGGTTGTGCCTTGGGATATCGAGGATTAGTCTGGCTGCGGCATTCTGGACGGTCTGGAGTTTGTGGAGGAGTTTCTTGTTGATTCCGGCGTAGAGGGAGTTGCCGTAGTCCAATCTGCTAGTGATGAGAGGGTGAGTAACCGTTTTCCTGGAGTCGGCGGGTATCCATTTGAATGTTTTATGTAGTATGCAGAGGGTGTTGAAGCATGCGGAGGAGACTGCGTTGATCTACCGATTCATTGTGAGCGATGCATACAGTATGATGCCGAGGTTGCGCGCATGGTCTGTCGGGGTGGGTGGGTTTCCGAGGGCGGGGGGCCACCAGGGGTTGTCCCATGCTGAGGGGGTGAAGGCGAGGATGAGGACTTCTGTTTTTTCTGAGTTGAGTTTCAGGCAGCAATTCTTCATCCAGGTTGCGACGGCTTTCATCCCTTCTTGGAAGTTGTGCCTGGTGATGTTGGGTTCCTTGGTGAGGGAGAGGATGAGTTGGGTATTATCGGCGTAGGAGACTATGTTGAGCCCATGGTCTCTGGCGATGGTTGTGAGGGGGGCCAAGTAGACGTTGAAGAGGGAGGGGCTGAGGGAGGCTCCTTGGGGTACTCCACATCTGGTCTCTGTTGGTTCCGAGAGGAAGGGCGGGAGTATTATTCTCTGTGTTCTGCCGGTGAGAAATGAGCGTATCCAGTCTAGGGACTTTCCTTGGATACCGGCGTCGTGGAGTCTGTGGCTAGTGTACGGTGGGAGACAGTGTCGAAGGCTGCTGAAAGGTCCAGGAGGATGAGGGTTGCTGTTTGGCCTTGGTCGAGGAGGGCGCGGATGTCGTCTGTAGCGGTGAGGAAGGCGATCTTGTGCTGTGGTTGTTGCGGAATCCGGATTGGGAGGTGTCCAGGATGTTGTTGGCTTCTATGAAGTGTGCTAGCTGGGTGTTGATGGCCTTCTCGATGACCTTGGCTGAGAAAGGAAGCAGCGAGTTGGGTCTGAAGTACTTGAGGTCCGTTGGGTCTGCGGGGGGTTTCTTCAAGAGGGAGTTGACTTCGGCATGCTTCCAGTCGTCGGAGAAAGTGGCAGTCTTGAGGGAGCAGTTGATTGTTCGGCGAAGCTCGGGTGCGATGGCTGTGGTGGCCCTGTGGAAGATGTGAGGTGGGCAGGGGTCTGAAGGTGCTCCGGACTGGATGCTCTTCATGGTCTTTACGGTGTCTTCTGTCATGAGTGGAGTACACATAAGTAGGGTCAGTTGGGTGGCATCGCTGAGGGCGGGGGTTGGGATGGTGCAGAGGTCTTCATCGTCGAAGTTATTGTAGAGCATCCTGATCTTGAGGTGAAAGAAGGAGCAGAGGTCTTGGGAGGGCAGGACGTCCGTTGTTTCGCTGTTGGGTTTGGCAAATTCTTGTATGATGGAGAAGAGTTCCTTGGTGTTGTGGGTGTTGGAGAGGATTCTGTCTTGGAGGAAATTCTTCTTTGTGGCTTTGATGAGTTGGTGGTGTGCTGTGGTGGCGGTTTTGTATGCGGTGCGTGATTCCGGAGTTTTGCTGTTTCTCCATCTCTTTTTCAGCCGCCGGCAGGAGCGCTTGGATGCTTGGAGAGCTATTGTGAACCAGTTTGCTTTCTTGTTGTGTCATCTTGTGGTCTTCTGGAGGGGGACAAGTGTGTTGGTACAGTTGGCGATCGATCTGTCGAGTTTGCTTGCCGCGGTGTTGGCGTCTGTCGTACTGGGGGGTAGGGTGCAGGTGAGTGCGGAGGTTGTGAGGCTCACCTGGATTTACTGCAGGGACGAATTGAATGGAAGTGAGGCTAGGTCCCAACATCCCTCAACCACCTCCTCCGCCCAACTGGGTCAAAGCAAAAGAGGGAAGGTGGGGAAGGAGGGAAACTAAACAAGGGTAGGGAGAAGGGGTAGACGTCCACTGGATCTTCAGCGGGATAATCTCCAGGACTCCTGAAGGAGAAAACACAAGGTAAGTACTAATCAAGAATACAAGTAACTGTGGCTGTATGTTAACCCCCTCCTTTCTACTGGGATACCTGTAAAAGAATATGCCAAGTACTCGAGGGGAAAGCATCCCATGGGCTGTAGAATACTCTCAGTGTCTAAATGAAAAGACAACGTTCAGTATGAGGAAGGACTGCAGAAGTTTGGCAGTAAACAAGAAAATGAACCCTGATATACAAACCTAAGTTGGAAGAACCATAGGAGTACTTAGGACCCTTTAAAGTAAAATATCCGTTACTCCTGTATTAGGGAAAAAACAAAAAACTAATTTCCCTGGACAGGAGAGAGCACGGAAAAAATAGAGCAATAAGTGCAGGGTCGCTTATCACAAAACAGAAGTAGGATTTCCGCTATTATTAATATTATCCTTCTTTTCCCTTTTTGCAGCAAGAAGAGAATAAACAGAAACTAAGAAGGCCAAAAGAAGAACACCTCTAATATCAAACCATCAGATAAGTGTGCCTTATGTCTGTAGCAAATAAACAAAATAACCCCGAAAGCGAAGAAACTGTGATTCTTTACAACACTTGCTGTTTCTTGTGTTGCAGAAACAAACTGCCAGGAAACCAAGGGTTAACAAACTGGGACTAGCAAGAAACAAGAAACAAAGTTGCAGTCCGGCAAGAGGTTACGAGACGGAGTGCTCCGGAAGAGCACCAGAGAACCCGGGAAGGAGAAGCCCTGTAACCAGGAGCAGAGCAGAGAGCCAACTGCTGTCAAAGGAGTACAGGTAAGAACTGCGGCGAAAACGGGAGGCCTGGCGGGATCCGTGTCGGAACACCAAGCGCGTTACCGACGCGGATCCCTCCCTTAAATACGCCTCAGGCACCGCCCTCGCTCGCTGACAGAAAGCAGCGGGCGGGGCTCGCGCCTACGTGCTCAGGAGCGGGAGGAAGCGCTGCCGCATGCAGCGCGTCTCGCGGAGCATGACAGTACACCCCCCAAGAACCCTCCCCCAACAGGTTGGGGTTTGCGCGGATAGCGCCGATGAAACAAGCAAACCAACCGGGGAGCATGCACATTAGAAGCCGGTTCCCATGTCCTCTCATCCGATCCATAACCCTTCCAATGGATCAGGTACTGCAACCGACGACGCACCTTTCGAGAGTCCACAATGTATGCCACCTCGTACTCGGGATCGTCATCCACCAAAACAGGGGGGGGTTGAGCAGGAACAACAGTACCAGGGGCAACAGGTTTCAATGACACATGAAAGACAGGGTGGATGCGCAACGAGTCAGGCAAGTCGAGTTTTAGAGCAACCGGATAGACCACTTTAGAACCAACATAACGACCAATAAGGCGGGGTTTGAATTTGTTTGTTCCTTTGATCTGGATGTTCCGAGTGGACAACCATACCCTGTCTCCTACAGCATAATCTGGTGGTGGTTGACGATGACGATCAGCCACCTTTTTATACCTGCCCTTTGCCTCTTCTAAGGAGTTTTTGGCCGAAACATGAATGTCTTGGAGACGAGACACCAAATCCAAAGCAGCAGGAGAGTCGGTAGGGACTATGTGTGATACAAAACCACAGCGAGGGTGAAACCCGTAGTTGCAGAAAAAAGGCAATACTCCAATAGACACATGTTCACTGTTGTTAGACGCAAACTCTGCAGTCCATAGAACCGTGTCCCAATACCTATCTCCCTGTAAGAGGTAACACCTTAGGTATTGCTCGATACATTGATTGACCCGTTTTGTCTGATCGTCTGTTTGAGGGTGATGGGCAGTAGAGAGCCGTATATCAATTTCCAGCAATTTGTTCAAACCTTTCCAAAAGCGGGACACAAATTGAGGGCCCCGGTCTGATACAATAACAGAGGGCAGGCCATGAAGGTGCACCACCTGTTGAAGAAATACTCTAGAAGTTGGTAGATTCTTCAAGGGTATGAAATGGGACATTTTAGATAACATGTCAACAACTACAAATATGACTGTATGCCCTTGCTTTGTAGGGGGCAATTCTATAATGAAGTCCATGGATATAGAATGCCATGGTGTAGGAGGTGTAGGCAGAGGAGTTAACAGTCCTGCTGGTACCTGATGGGAACTCTTACTCTGTGCGCAAATACAGCAATTTTGTACAAACATCTGGGTATCTTGACTCATGGATGGCCACCAAAAATACCTTTTAAGCAGGGCAAGAGTCTTTTTGTGACCAGGATGACCTGCTAATGCATGTGTATGGTACCATTCCAGAGCTTGTAACTGAAGGGTTTTTGTAGGGAGAACTAATCCACTCTGAACATAGACTAAGTTGTTAAACCGGACCCCATTGTGTTTGGTTTCTATTTCTTTGAGTTCTTTGGATTCGTGTGTATGAGCCACTTCTTTCAAAAAGGATTCTTCTGAAAAGGTACCCCCCAAAACACGATCAGGACTCAGAATGAGTGGTGGATCTTGTGTGCCTAGATTATCAACATTCTCATATCCAAAACGGGATAGGGCCTTACTATGTTTAGTGCCTGACTGAAACTGAATAACGTAGTCAAAATCACTGAAGAAATGTGTCCATCTCAGCTGTCTCATGGACAAGGCCCTAGCCTTGCCTTTAAGAACTGCAGATTTCTGTGATCAGTGATGACTGTGACAGTGTGTAAAGCTCCGAGTAGGTACTGACGCCATTCTTCGAAGGCCCTTTTTATTGCCAACAACTCCCTATCTCCTACAGAGTAATTCACTTCAGCAGGGGTGAGCTTATGAGAATAGTAAGCTATAGGATGTAACTGACCTGTCAGTCTATCTCTTTGTGACAACACTCCTCCTATAGCAACTTGAGATGCATCTGTTTCCAGTAGAAAAGGTTGGGAAGTGTCAGGATGTTTCAAGATAGGAGCTGTGACAAAAGCCTCTTTTAAACAGGAAAAAGCTCTTTCAGCTTCTGGTGTCCATTTAAACAACATCCCTTTTTTGAGGAGCTTGGTGATAGATGTTGTTAAAGATGCAAATCCTTGTATAAAACACCTGTAAAAATTGGCGAAGCCCAGAAAGCTCTGCACTTCCTTCACGGAGCGGGGAGAGGGCCACTCGGTGATGGCAGCAACCTTTTGGGGGTCCATGATCACTCCCTTTGCTGACAACACAAAACCTAAGAAGGCGACTTCAGAAGCATGGAATTCTCATTTGTCTAACTTCACGTAAAGGTGGTCATCTCTGAGCCGTGTTAGCACACTCGTTACATGTCTTATATGTTCTTCAATAGATGAAGAATAGATCAGAATATCATCAATATAAGCAATGGTATTTACATCTAGGGTTTCTCTTAGAACGTCATCAATGAAAAACTGAAAAGCTGCGGGGGCATTACACAGCCCAAAGGGCATCACCAAGTACTCATACAATCCGAATTTTGGGCGAAAGGCAGTCTTCCATTCATCCCCTTCACGTACACGGACCAAGGGATATGCACCTCTTAAATCCAACTTGGTAAAAATAGAGGCTTGTTTCACTTGATCGAGTAGCTCTTGAATCAGAGGCAATGGGTATCTGTTCTTAATTATCATGCAATTAAGGGCTCCA
The DNA here is from genome assembly GCA_963921515.1 of Calotriton arnoldi. Taxonomy (NCBI): domain Eukaryota; kingdom Metazoa; phylum Chordata; class Amphibia; order Caudata; family Salamandridae; genus Calotriton; species Calotriton arnoldi. The sequence goes on from CAWUFW010005694.1 coordinate 85,575, forward strand.
TAATCTATGCAGCACCTAAGACCCCCTTCCCGCTCTGGTATAAAAAAAAGAGGGGAAGATGCTGCAGATCTAGACGGGCGAATGAATCCCTTTTGTAACATATCGTCTAGATATTCTCTCAAATACGTGTTTTCTTTTTCAGTCAATGCATAGATGCGACTACACTGGATTTTGTCCCCAGGTATCAGGTCTATACGACAGTCATAGGGTCGATGGGGTGGCAAGGTAGAGGCTTTCTCTTCATCAAACACTTCTCTGAACTCTTCGTAACAGTCAGGTAGTACAGGTAAATCGAAATCAGTACTACCAGCCACATGTTGCATTATTGTGGAAGTATTTTGTTAGTGGTCCTTGCAGAACTCAGAAGTGAAAGCCACTGTATGGTCTTCCCAATTAATGTCAGGGTTGTGTTTCATCAACCAAGGAAGACCGATGATAGCCTGGAACTGTGGTGAGGAGATGATATCAAAATGAATAGATTCGTGGTGTTTATCTAGAAGGAGCATACCTAGCGGTTTGGTGGTATGAGTAACAGGCCCAGACTTCATATGACTTCCGTCAATGGTCTTAACTATGTCCACTGTCTGTTTTGGTTCCACAGGTATAGGCATATTCTCAACCCAGGCGGAATCAATAAAATTTCCAGTGGCACCTGAGTCAAGCATGATCTGGACGGCTATGCTTTGATCACCCCAACTAAGCTGGGCAGAGATAAAAAAAATGTTGTAGAGGATAGGAAGAGGGATCTATCCCTACCAGGTGGGAGACCGTTAAGCCTGTATCACCTGAGTGATTTGTCTCCACCATGCCCAGGTGAGTCAGTTTCCCGACTCCGTACGTCGTTTAGGTTTAACACGACATTCCTTTAGAAAGTGGCCTGATTTGCCACAATATAGGCACAGATTATTAACCCGTCGTCTCTGACGTTCTTACTGACTTAAACGCCCCTTAAAACTGCCTATTTGCATAGGTTCTGGCTCCTCTACTGACTTATCTGTCTCTGGTTTCCTTTCTCTAACTGTAGGGTACTTGGTTTCGTTACGCCTTTTCTCCCTTTTTCTCTCATGCAAACGGTGATCCAGTTTCACCACTAAATCGATCAATGCAGCACAGGTTTCTGGTAGGTCTACCACTTGTGCTAACATATCCTTTAAATCCTCTCTCAGGCCTTTGTAAAAAAAGGGCGCCTTTTTTGGCTTCTGGCCAATCCGCTTCAGCCACCAATCTGTTAAAGCAGGAGATATAAGACATAAGATCCTCAGATCCTTGTTTGAGGTTTAATAACTCAGTGTCTACAGACTGCATAAACGAATGTCTGTCGAATAAACGCCTTAGCTCCTCTTTAAAGGCCCCATAATCATACAACAGAGAATCGTTTCTGTCTACTAAGGGAATTGACCATGCGGCGGCTGTACCACCTAAATACGATAAGACAAATGCCACCTTGGATTGTTCAGTGGGGAAGCAGGAAGCTTTGCACATAAAGTGCAGTTGGCACTGGTTAACAAAGGTTGCAAATTTAGCTGGGTCACTCAAAAATCTCTCTGGGGGTGCTAAAGGTATAGAAGAGGGAGTTGTGATATGATACACTGGAGGCATAGTGCTAGACGCTGAAGGATGTGACGCAAAAGGGGGCGTGCGAGAGTCTGTTGACAGATCAGGAGAGTGAGGAGTTCGAGAGGCCTGTTGTAGGGAATCAACTCAAAGAGTTAGAGCCTGGGCTTCTTTTTGTAAATTCCCTATCATACTCGCCACATCAGCTAATGTTATCGGATGTTCCTCCATAACGTCCGGGCAGTAATGTAAAACGTGGGCTTCGCGTTCTGTGAGGCTCACCTGGATTTACTGCAGGGACGAAATGAATGGAAGCGAGGCTAGGTCCCAACGTCCCTCACCCACATCCTTCGCCCAACTAGGTCAAAGCAAAAGAGGGAAGGTGGAGAAGGAGGGAAACAAAACAAGGGTAGGGAGAAGGGGTAGACGTCCACTAGATCTTCAGCGGGATAATCTCCAGGACTCCTGAAGGAGAAAACACAAGGTAAGTACTAATCAAGAATACAAGTAACTGTGGCTGTATGTTAACCCCCTCCTTTCTACTGGGATACCTGTAAAAGAATATGCCAAGTACTCGGGGGGGGGGGCAAAGCAACTCCCATGGGCTGTAGAATACTCTCAGGGGGATATTCCCAACAACGTGCGATAATCATTGCCAAAAAAGGCTAACGCACGTTTTCATATCGCCGTCTATCGCGGGAAAATAACTCTGTGTTAACGTTGTATTCTCCACACGGCTGTAACATGCGATAGTTTCCCGATAACGCGTCAAATGTCCACGATACAACTACTGCGACGGCGATAAAAAAGGAAACCCGAACGTGAAAAAAGTTGCGATGGGCCCAACCGCGATAGAAAAATCGGCGACAAGCAGCGGCAGGCTTGCAATTCCCACATGAGGCGGGAAAAAGCACCATCAAAGCAGCAAAAAAAACCAGAAATAAATAAAAAAAACATGACAACTGCGAAGCACAATGGAGGGAGCTGGAGCAAGTACAGAGGACAACCCGAACCCCACAAGCCCCACGGAGGACCAGCCTGGGACCTCGGGGCCAGGGAAGGGCAAGGAGAAGAAGAAGAGGAAGACGCGGTTCAGTCTGCAGGAAAACAGGATCCCGATAATGGAGGTGACACTCCCACCATCCAATTGCCATTGGTGAAATTGACAGCACTAAATGTTGCACATACACTTGTCAGAGTGATGTGCCAATGCAGAGGAGTGACATGCACACAGGGAATGTGTCTAGGAATGAATTTATTTGCACATGCTGTGCCTGTGGTCATTTTGACCTGTCCCATGATTGCTAAGGACAGTCCCTATGTGACGAAATTGTGAATGATAGTGTCCCTTCGGGCTATTCCAGCTGCTGCTGCACTGAGGTGTGGTCCACCTGCCTCATCTTCATCATCATCATCCGGTGCATCTGCCACTTGGATCCATGGGGTATTGGTGCGTACACATATGTTGTGCAACACACAACATGCAATGATCATCTTGCACACTATTTGCGGGCTGTGCAGGAGTCTTCCACCTGTGATGTCCAGGCACCTGAAACGTGACTTCAACACGCCAAATGAGCGCTCCACAATGCCCCTGGTGCGTATGTGGGCCGCATTGTACTGCCTCTGGGCCTTGGTGTTCGGGGCTCGGAGGGGTGTCATCATCCACGGGCAGAGTGCATATCCTTGATCACCTGTGACAGGGGAGAGAGATTTGTCAATCGGTGGTTCGGCATTCTGTGTTGGAAGGCTTATTAGTATATTGGTGTGTGATGTGTGGGACTTTGGGATACATGTCTGACATGTCTTGCATGTGGCAAATGAGCGGCATCCATGTGTAGTACGTTGCCTCACAGCTGCTCCTCACTCCCCCCGAGCCCATTTACTTGTGTGCGCTGCGCGGTTGCATCACTTGCACTCCTAGGACACACCATTGTTATGACTGTCTGCGCATGTCTACAAGCCTGACAACGACACTGTGATATTGGCCGTTGAAGGTGGTCGGCCACGTGTGTGTAGGCCTATGGTCAGGATATGGCGGAAACAGAGACACACGCAGTAGTTGCCTTGGTGGCCATCCCGGAAGTGAACCACGCCCTGAGCCCCGGGCTAATGATTCCCACTCCTACGCTGGCCCAGCCCACTCCGCTTACGCTTACAGGGGGGGACGACATAGCTACATGTCCAGGGTCTACCCCACTGCCTGAGGTAACATGGTTGCGCCCACTGTCTACGACACTACAAACACCAGAAGTATATGTCCACATGGACATGTCTGTACTCTGCATTCTTGAGTCTGTCCAGCACATCCCCGCCACACTTGGCATTGTGTACATTCTGATTCATGGGTCACTTGCCTCCCTCGCACATACTTGTTTCCCGCCTCACACCACATCCTGCTATTGTGTGGCAGAGGTGCCATGACGTGGATGGCTTGTCTACATGTCTGGCCCCTGTTACCACAGTTCCATGTGTTATCGTGTCTGGTAGGTGGGCATGTTGTTTGGCATGTCGTATGTGATGTTGCAACGTGTGCATTCCCACAGTTGCGAGTTGCATGATTGTGGATTAGAGGTGTGTGGTGTGTTCCGTTGGTACTTACCAACGAGCAGTGCATTTCCGTAGGTGCCATCCTCGAAGCGCTGGTTGATGATGGACTGTCGGAAGATGTAGGAATCATGCACACTGCCTGGGTAGATGGCGACGACATTGGTGAAGAGTCCCCAGTGGTCCACTATTGCCTGCACATTGATGGAATGCGTGTGCTTCCTGTTGCGGTAATTGTGTGCAGTGTCGGCAGGGGGCACAAGTAGGACATGTGTGCAGTCAATTGCCCCCAACACGTGCGGGAAGCCGGCTATGGTGTAGAAGCCTTGCTTGGTCTCCAGCTGTTCCTGCACAGTGTGGGGGAAGTGAAGGTACTGGGGTACCAAGCTGATGATGGCATCCAAGACATGTGTGAGGAACTTTGATAGGGCTGGCTGTGAGTCTCCTCCGACTCTGGCAGTTGTTGGTTGGAAGGTACCAGAGGCCAACAGGTGCAGCACAGCCAGCAGCTTTGACTGCGGAGGGATGTTGGTTGTCCGCTGTGTTGGTACCGTCAGCCAGTGGGCAATGTGGGTCAGGATGCGGAGGATGGTCGTCCTTTTGAGCCTGTAGTGGGCAATGACTTCCTCTGGCGTTAAGTCTCCGAGGCTGGTGCGTTTTCGGAACGACCGCTGTCTTATTCTGCGCTGCCTCGGTGGTAGTCCGGGGGAGGGGAGGGGCCTGGGGGGGGTGGCGGTGGGTGTTGTGGGCTTCTTGGGGATCCGAGCTGCATGATCAGTAGCTCCATGACATGTGTTGGACTGCTGATGTGGCTCTGGGCTGGGCTCCCTTTTATACTGCAGTTTGTCGTCCTGCTTAACACCAGTAGAAGGCAGGTGTTAAATCCCTGCTGCTAACGCGCCTTATCGCCTGTTTTTGGATCGCATCGCAGATCTGGCTGGTCGTTGTGAATATCGCGAAGTGGAGTTTTCGTGAGTTTTTGCACGGGAACGCCTACTCTGCATATCATTATCGTTAGTTGTCTCTCTCATCCGTGGCGATGTTTTTTGCGGCAGCTATCGCTGGTATACTGGCGATGTAGGGAGTTTGCACCAGCTTGTAAATGGGGCGATGATTCTTTCGCCACTTTTGCTGCGCTAAAGTGCTGTTAACTCGGCGCTGAGTCCTTGACCAAGAACCATAGGAGTACTTAGGACCCTTTAAAGTAAAATATCCGTTACTCCTGTATTAGGGAAAAACCCAAAAACTAATTTCCCTGGACAGGAGAGAGCACGGAAAAAATAGAGCAAAAAGTGTAGGGTCGCTTAACACAAAACAGAAGTAGGATTTCCGCTATCATTAATATTATCCTTCTTTTCCCTTTTTGCAGCAAGAAGAGAATAAACAGAAACCAAGAAGACCAAAAGAAGAACACCTCTAATATCAAACCATCAGATAAGTGTGTCTTATGTCTGTAGCAAATAAACAAAATAACCCAGAAAGCGAAGAAACTGTGATTCTTTACAACACTTGCTGTTTCTTGTGTTGCAGAAACAAACTGCCAGGAAGCCAAGGGTTAACAAACTAGGACTAGCAAGAAACAAGAAACAAAGTTGCAGTCCAGCTAGAGGCTACGAGACGGAGTGCTCCGGAAGAGCACCGGAGAACCCAGGAAGGAGAAGCCCTGCAACCAGGAGCAGAGCAGAGAGCCAACTGATGTCAAAGAATTACAGGTATGAACTGCGGCGAAAACGGGAGGCCTGGCGGGATCCGTGTCGGAACGTGAAGCGCGTTACCGACGCGGATCCCTCCCTTAAATACGCCTCAGGCGCCGCCCTTGCTCGCTGACAGAAAGCAGCGGGCGGGGCTCGCGCCTACGTGCTCAGGAGCGGGAAGAAGCGCTGCCGCATGCAGCGCGTCTCGTGGAGCATGACAGGGGTGAGGTCTTCCTCAGAGACTTTGTTCCAGAGTCTGCGTCGGGGGCGGTGCGTGTGGTTGTGAGCGGTGGGTTTTCTAAATGAGAAATGGATGCAGTGGTGGTCCGTCCAGAGCTGTTCTGTGGTGTGGCTGAAGGAGATGCTGTTTCCTCCTGTGAAGACGGGTCGAGTGTGTGTCCAGCTGTGTGGTGGGGGTGGAGACAAGTTGCTTCTGTCCTATGTTGGTGACGTTCTCTAGGTGGGCAGTGGTGTTAGGGTCGTCGTAGTTGACGAGGTGGAAGTTGAGGTCTCCGAGTAGTATGTAGTCGGAGGAGGCGAGGGCGTGGGGAGCGATGAGGTCAGCAATGGTGTTGGTGAACGGGGCACGGGGGCCGCGCACTCTGTAGACGAGGGTTCCGCGGAGCGTCGTTTTTGGGTTGGTCTGGATCTGGAAGTGGATGTGCTCAATATAGGGTGAGACGTCATCCGAGTCGATGGTTGTCGTGTGGAGGGAGCTTTTGTGGATGATGGCGAGGCCTCCTCCTGGGCGTGTGAGGCGGTCTTTCCTCAGGATCTTGTATCCGTCAGGAATGGCGGTTGCGATGTCGGGTCCGGAGCTGGCGTTGGTCCAGGTCTCTGTGAGGAATGTGACGTCGGGCATGTGTGTGTTGAGGAGGTTGAAGTTTTTGTGGCGTGTTGGTGTAGGGAGCATACGTTGAGGAGGACACATTTCAGTGGTTTGTGTGTGCTGGCATCCGGTGGGCTGGGGGTTGCTGCAGGGGTATGGAGGTGGGTGAAGGTGCGGCGGCAGTGTCGGCAGGTGATCGCACCTTGTGTGTTGCTCGGTGTCGAGACCTGGCAGTTGTTGTTGCAGCCGGGGTTGAGGGCGTGGAGAGTGCTGGGGTGGGAGCGGCGGGGGTCAGAGCTAGGGTCCCTTGCCTTTGGCGCGCCTGCAGTGCAGCAGTCGCCATTAAGTAGGGGTCGGGGAGGGCGATCAGCTGGGAGGCAGGAACGACACGCGGGGGAGGGGCCGCGGGGGCAGCAGCGGCAGGGAGCACGGGAAGAGGGAAGAGGGAGCAAGGCTGTCAAGATAGGGAAGGAGGTAACAGAGAAAAGGGGGCAGAGAAAAAAGAGGCAAACAGAGGAAAAGGGGCGAGAGAAGAGGCAAAAAATGGGGCAAAGGGAAAAGAGGCAAACAGAGAAAAAGTGGGAAGAGAAAAGAGGTAAAAACAGGGCATTTAGTAGTAGTAAAGTTAGGATTTTGTCTTAAGTTTGACTTAAGACAGACTTAAGACAGACTTAAGACAGACTTAAGGCAAACTTAAGGCAAACTTAGGACAGACTTAGGACAGACTTAAGACAGACTTAAGACAGACTTAAGACAAAATCCTAACTTTACTACTACTAAATGCCTTCTGTGAATACCAAAAGTAGTAAGTTTAGGATTTTGTCTCAGATTACTTCTGTGAATCGGGCCCTATGTGCTAAAAGTGACGCATCCATAGATTCCTATGAATTGAGCTGTTTATAACCTTTTAAACGTGATATCTTTACTTGTGTATGTTGGAATTTTGCCGTTTTGGTCCTGTTTTATTCAGATAAATATTGGCTATTTTTCTAAATTGTTGTGGACTCATTTTGTAGTGTTTTCACTGTGTTACTGTGTGTGTATGTACAAATGCTTTACAAATAGCCTCTAAGATAAGCCTGACTGCTCGTGCCAAGTTACCAAGGGGGTGAGCAGGGGTTATGTTTGCTGTGCAATCTTCTTTTCCTGACTAGAGTGAGGGTCCCTACTTAGACAGGGATGCAAACCACTGGCAACTAGAGATCCAATTACTAACACACGCATTTAATGATAATTGATAGTATACAAAGAAACCTACAGCAGGCACACTGCCACTAACATGTTTTCTACTTAGTCATATTTTTCAGATATTTCAGAGAGGGTAAAGGTTTTAGGAGCTGATGCAATAAATAAAAAGCACTCAAAGAACACAAATAGTTGTATTATGCAGATATAACATTTTGAATTCAAGACCAATACAGCAGTTTAAAGTTGTGATATAAGCTACCCAGAACATTGGCTTATGGCAATTCAAAAAAGTGTTTTGTTGCGAGTGGGTGGTGTTTCTATAGGGAATTGGCGCCCCTGGGAATATCCACAAGCTGATAAGCCCTGTCCCAATATCATAAGCGGTGCTGAAAGGTAGGAAGAACCACCTCGCTCCCTCAGGTGTGGCCTAGGCCACCAGAAACTAACAAAAACAGAGTCCCCAGCACACGCTGGAATAGTAGTTCGCATGTATGTAAAAGCCCAAGTACACAATAAATCAATCTCTTTGGTTTCTCTTTTCTTTATTTCTTTTTTCTTTTTCTTTAGTCGTTCTGATGGATACTTAGCCAACACGTGTTTCGTCGCCTGGTGGGCACACTGTCCCGTGACTTTTTCAAGGCTCAATCTTTTGTATGTATCACTTCTCCTTTGGTGATAATTCCATCCCAAACAATATTCATATGCAAATACCTTCCATGTCTAGTAACTCAATCCTTAATAGGTTCTCCGCTGGTCATCTTTAAGTGTCTACATTTTATGTGGTAGGGAATGCACACCGTTTTTCATTTTTTCTTAGTTCATCACTACTAATCCACAAAAATCATCCAATATTGTGTGCTCACTTGGTATGGTGCCTTGCCCTAATGGCACCTTGGTACAAAATCGCTGTTTGCTGGGGCGACACTCCGCCCCGAGGCCAATGGCACAGCAAAAGTGCTATTTGCACAATTCCTCCTGTGTAAACAATTTTAATCATCATGTTGATCCTTTTTATCATTTTTTTATCATTTTCCTTTAGTCTCTGTGTAGTCCCACACGTCAGACATCATGCCAATTTACGAAGTTTTCTCATGTTCAAGTTTGTCCATCCGGACCTTTTTCCAAGAACAAGTACAAACGCGAAAATTCATCAGAGGCAGTATTTTATTGACCCAATGCATTTCGGGCAATTCCAGCCCTTCGTCAGGGGTAACTAGAAATATCAATGAAACTCGCATTATTAAAAAATACAACACTGTAAAGTCCAAACAATATCACAATCCATAATAAAATCGTTGCGCTTCAATTCCTATTAAAAACAACGTTTTACACAATGTGTTCCTGTCCTGTGTAATAATCAGTTTAATAACAAACAATATTTTGCTACCATCACTGTTGAATCCTAAGTGGTCCCAGCGCTTTTCCTTATGTGCAACCTCTCTTTTTACAAACAATAATTATTTCTGGCTTATGCCCGAGCCCCGAATCTCACTCCTCTTCCTGTCATTTTAACCGTTCTTCCTTACTCTCTGAAATCACCCTTCCCTTCCGCGTAACATTACTAACAATCTTTTCTCATTACAGAACTAGAAACCCACCCTATTCTTATTTTTTCTCATCTTAACCATGTATGCTTAACACCGATTCATCAACACTTCATCCAATCTACCACCTCTCTCTCCCTCAACCTCACTCCTCTACGTCACCTCATAACCGTTCACACTTCAATCTCCATATCACCCTCTCACCCCTCTACCTATCTCACTATTTAACTAAACCTCACACCGCAAACACCCCATTACTCTCCACTCTTCCTATACCTCCCGCTCTCTCCCATCCTCACACACACTACAACCTCACTATACCACCAGCGTGGTAAAACATGAAACCGAACCCTACACCATGGTACATACCCGCCTCTGCTCAAAAACATCTTCCTCCTCCTCTCTCAGTTCCGCCGAAAATGGTTTGTATGTATGTTCGCAAACGGACAGTTTTAAACATGCTCACGTGACGGGACTCCTCCTTCATGACTCATACCTGATTGACAACCTAATTCACCCCCCTCCTCTGGCGTCCCACCCTGTTTTCCTAACAACTACAGTTCCCATAATACAATGTAACTGTGTGTTTACACATCCCGAAGGTAATCCAAGAACCATCTTCAAAAAATATTTACAATGTAAGTGTTCTAACTGCAACTAACGTGTATTCTGACTCATTTAAAAGGGTTACAGTGGTTCTATTAAATGCCTTCCAAATCACATTAATATCTATTAACGTGGCCCCCTTGATAATCGTTCCTCTATAAAAACATTGCTTGATGAAGAAGATCTTCCGTCGTACGTGTGAAGATAGCACTCTTCTTGAAAATTCTCGGTAAAGTTCATCCTTGTCATTGGGTGCAAACCCTGGGTCGGGCAATATTACAAAGACTACATTTTATGTGGTAGGGAATGCACACCGTTTTTCATTTTTTCTTAGTTCATCACTACTAATCCACAAAAATCATCCAATATTGCGTGCTCACTTGGTATGGTGCCTTGCCCTAATGGCACCTTGGTACAAAATCGCTGTTTGCTGGGGCGACACTCCGCCCCAAGGCCAATGGCACAGCAAAAGTGCTATTTGCACAATTCCTCCTGTGTAAACATTGGCTTATGGCAATTCAAAAAAGTGTTTTGTTGCGAGTTGGTGGTGTTTCTATAGGGAATTGGCGCCCCTGGGAATATCCACAAGCTGATAAGCCCTGTCCCAATATCATAAGCGGTGCTGAAAGGTAGGAAGAACCACCTCGCTCCCTCAGGTGTGGCCTAGGCCACCAGAAACTAACAAAAACAGAGTCGCCAGCACACGCTGGAATAGTAGTTCGCATGTATGTAAAAGCCCAAGTACACAATAAATCAATCCTCTTTGGTTTCTCTTTTCTTTATTTCTTTTTTCTTTTTCTTTAGTCGTTCTGATGGATACTTAGCCAACACGTGTTTCGTCGCCTGGTGGGCACACTGTCCCGTGACTTTTTCAAGGCTCAATCTTTTGTATGTATCACTTCTCCTTTGGTGATAATTCCATCCCAAACAATATTCATATGCAAATACCTTCCATGTCTAGTAACTCAATCCTTAATAGGTTCTCCGCTGGTCATCTTTAAGTGTCAACATCTGCCCAGTCTACGAGTTGAAAACAAAAGTCTCCAGGGTCAAAACCTTAACGATGGTCTATTGTGAGCGCAGTAAAAAGTTGTAATATTTTCTTCTTATGGACCCTCCGCCGATAAGCCGTGGCCCAGCGCAGCCCCCGTGTAGGGGGAAGTAAGTCAGGCCCGTTTTGGTGAGCGGGGAGATGATAAGTCCCTCTCTGTTCCTATCCGAATGGGTTATTACAACTTCTTACTGCGCTCACGATAGACTATCGTTTGGGTTTTGACCCTGGAGACTTTTGTTTACTACTCGTAGACTGGGCAGATGTTGACACTTAAAGATGACCAGTGGAGAACTTATTAAGGATTGAGTTACTAGACATGGAAGTTATTTGCATATGAATATCGTTTGGGATGGAATTATCACCAAAGGAGAAGTGATAAATACAAAAGATTGAGGCTTGAAAAAGTTGCCGGACAGTGTGCCCACCAGGCGACGAAACACGTGTTAGTTATTTGCATATGAATATAGTTTGGGACGGAATTATCACCAAAGGAGAAGTGATACATAGAAAAGATTGAGCCTTGAAAAAGTTGCAGGACAGTGTGCCCTTCAGGTGACGAAAGACGTGTTGGCTAAGTATCCATCAGAAAGACTAAAGAAAAAGCAAAAAGAAATAAAGAAAAGAGAAACCAAAGAGGATTGATTTATTGTGTACTTGGGCTTTCACATACATGTGAACTACTATTTCAGCATGTGCTGAGGACTCTGTTTTTGTTAATTCAAAAAGTGAACAATGTCCAATACATATTTCAAAAACAAAATATTCATTCTGACCCCTAATACTGCTAATGCCTGGTCGACTACTGTAAGGTGGCATGTAAGATGGCAACACTGTGGTGAATATGAAATCAAAATTTCAGTCTGTAAAAAACAAAATATGAATATCCACCTAGACAACATTTTTCATAAAATTTGCCTTCTTCAGCAATGAAGAAAATGTGCCTAACATTAGAAAATGAGTTTAACTTTATCATATCTGTAGAAAAGAAAACAAAAAAACATAGAAAAATGATTCTTTAGAATGTAATAAATAAATCATGTAGTTTTAACCATACAATAAGATGTTTTTGAATGTGTAAAAATAAACGTGCAGCTTAAATAAGTAGTAAGTTCTTATACCTAATGTGTTTCTGTGACAAGGCCTGAAAAATATTTTGTCAACTATTGCTTGATATTAAAATAAAATGCCTCTCAAAAACTGCTGGTCTAATCTTCTAACTGTAAAATTGTTTGTCACTTTAAAATGTGCTGCTCTAAGAGAAATGTAATTCTTTGCTTCCTCACACCATATGATTTGCTCGTTTCACTAAACAATGTATTCTGCTATACTTTATAATGAACAGAGTATTAGCAATTTTGAACTTTCTGAAGATATTGGTTCGCATGGTTTCAGTAAGATTTATTGATAGAAATGTTTCATTGCTTTAGACTAGCCCCTTGTCTCCACAATGGGATACTGACAACAGCTAACAGAATAAGCCTGCAAGGGTTCTCATGAGAACCTTCCCGCATGTATCTAGTGCAAGACATATTAGAAACTTTTAGATAACTGGTCACTGGCATGAATGTTTACTGTGGGAAATGGGAGTAGAGATGACAGACCATCGGAAGACCTGTTTCCATTGGACGAACCATGCTGAATGTTGCAAATGTTTTATGTTTTCATATATACGTGTTCTTAGCTAGACAATTAATGTTTTGGATGCCTTTAATGCCATTCTTCCTTTTCCATGTAACCTTACCCTCGGTGCCTTACGCACTATTTTTCCCTTATTCTTGCTCAGATTGCTGTGTACTACTGCTAACAGTGATTTCCTATTATCCTGATCTTTTTGTGGGGAGACTTTCTCTTACAGTGGATCATAACTATTGCTGTGATTACTTCTCCTTGATTAATTAACACTTGCTACTGCAACTTCTTAGGGAACTTGGCTGAGTTTACTGAACAACTCTTTATGGGGAGTTCATTCTTTAGCTAACTAAATGCTCCAGAATCTTGCTCTTTTCCACGAGAACTCTTTATGGGTTCTTATTTAGGTTAGGACTCATACACTAAGATAGGGACAATTTCCTTTATGGAATACGCTGTCTATATTAATATGCTGATTCTAATTAAACCTTTTCTCAATATTTTTGTGATTTGACTAATCTGAATAAAACCGACAAATTCAATAGTAATCTCTTAATGAGAAATAAAGCTTTAAAACTATTCCAAACCTCTCAGCATTGACTGAACATAAAGTTATTAAAAGTTGATGATTATATTTGAAATGAAATTTGTTACAGCCCCATTCTACAATGGCAGCCTAGATCCGCTGAAGACGGATGAGCGCCAAAGATAGAAGGCTTTTGTTGTAAGTGCTTTGGGTCTGCACTGGTCATCAAATTGCCATCCTACATTATGGGCGCTAACAATAACACTTAAAACTACAGAATTCCTGGAAGGATAGAACAGTCAATGACCAGAGATAAATCTGCATAATATCTGGTAGTATGCAACAGTAGAAAACAACCACAGATCCAGAGACAAAGCTGCAGGTCCCAAGGACAGATCCACACTGCTGCTGCTCAGCGCTCCACTTGAGTTCCCACATCGAACCGCTGGCCTGATCTGCATCCCACTGAAGACCACGAATCACTCCCCCTAACTGAGCACCTTTTCCCCATAACTGTCTCTTGCCTCCTTCCAACTTGTTTTTTTGCCTTCTTCTAACTTGTTTATTGCCTCATTCTAACTCATTTTTTGCCTCCTTCTAACTTGTTTTTTGCCTCCTTCTAACTTTATTTCTATCTTTTTGCATCCTAACTCCTTTTTTGCATCGTTTTAACTTTCCCCCCATCTTTATATCTCCTTCTAACTCATTTTTTGCCTCATTCTAACTTTCTTACCATCTTTTTGCCTCTTTCTAACTCTTTTTTGCCTCCTTTTAACTGCATTTTTATCTTTTTCTTCGTTTTTCCCACGCTCATTCAGTGCCGCTCTCCCGCCCACTTCCCCCCCTCCCACTGACCCCGTCCAGCACCACTTCCGCATCCCAGGAACCTACTTAATGGAGGTCACACCACCGGTGAGATAACAGCCCTGAACCCCGCAATGACAACAGCAGATATGCATCCCCAAGCCTAACGGCAGGACCCTTCTCCTGCTGACACTGCCTCTTCTCCTGCAACGTCAGAACACCTGCCCACGGGCCCCCACCTGCCACTACTGAGCCAGGACAACTCCATTGTCTCCTAATAAACACCCGATCTCTCCACAGCCATGCCACCGAGATCTGGGACACCATCACCTACCTCACCCCGACATCATCTTCCTCACGGAGACCTCGCTCAACCCCACATCAGCACCTGACTCGCCACACCTAATGGATACAAGTTTATACACAGAGAGTGCATCAACAAACATGTAGGTGGAATAGCCATCAACACATATAATCCCTCCACTGCCGCCATCAAAGACACCACCCCCACCATGGAAAACCTCAACGTCTAACTCAACACAGAAGGCAAGACCACCATTAGAAGCACCTTTGCCTATAATATGCCAGGGCCACTACCCGCCATCTCCAAGGCCATTCAGGCAAATCACCCGTGAGCGTCTCAAGGTGCAGAACTGTAAGCACAGGAAGATTAAGTGATTTGCCCAGAATCACAGGATGTTGACGGCAAGACTTGAACCTGGTTGTCACCGGCTCTGAAGTTGGCAGCTCAGCCCGTTACGCCACACCCCTTGGATTTGCCCTGAATTCATCGCCCCTCTGACCATCAACTCCAAGAACTCCATCTTCCTTGGAGACATCAACTTTCACATTGACGACCCCAACTACAACACAGCCAATGTCCTCAGAGCATTAACAACCTCGGCCTCTCCCAACTTGCCACCGACCCCATTCACATCACCTGGCACAAGCCAGACCCCATCTTTACAGCCAGCCACTGTGTCAGGTACAGCCATGCCACTGAACTCACATGGCAAGACCACTCAATCATCCACTTCTCCATCACAACTGCCCCCGCCACCTCCACTAACCAGCTCAACACTTACCACAGAAGTTGAGGCAAGATATCCTGAAACCAAACACCCTCCGCTCCTCCTCTCCGGACACCACTTCCAATCTCAAAGAGGCAGTCAAAAACTTCAATGCATGGATCACCAACTGTGCCAATATAGTCGCCCCCATCAAACCTGCCATACCAGGTAGACCCACCAAGCATACCAGCTGGTACACACCGGAACTAAAAACCACCAAACGTGACTGCAAACGATTGGAAAAGATATGGTGCATTAGCAAAGAGCCAAACGACCGAGCTACCTTCAAGCTGACTCTCAACAACTACCACCAGTGCCTGAAAGACATTAGAAGAGATACCCTGGCCGCCCGCCTCGAAGCCAGCTCTAACCACATCAAAGAACTCTTCAACATCGTCAAGGAGTTCTCCAACCCCTCAGCAACCGAGAACACCACCAACCCTTCTCAAGATCTTTGCGACCCTAGCAGTCTTCTTTCACAACAAAATTCCACCATCTCTGAACACTTCGACCCCCAACCACCCGACGCCAGCATCCACAGCCTCCTCAACCTCACCGACTCCCAATTGAACCTCAGGATCACAACATAGGACCAACTCACCACGAAAGATCACCTCTGCCATCATGAGCTCCATCCACTCAGGAACACCCAGGAATCCCTGTCCCCACTGCATGTGCAACCTGGGGAACAACAAAGCACTCACCATCATCTCAGCAAAGAACTCACCATCATCTTCAACACCTCCATTGCCTCTGCCACCTTCCCAGAGGAATGGAAACACGCGGAGGTCAAACCACTCCTCAAAAACCCATCCACAGACTCGAAAGGTCTCAAGAACTACCGGCCCATCTCCCTGCGCCCATTCCCTGGCAAAGCCCTGGAAAGAGCTATCAACCACCAAATACCTACAGAACAACCACCTCCTGGATCGATCCATCCCAATCTGCATTCCGTGCGAACAGCACAGCACACAAACCTCCCTAATCGCAGCCACAGACGACATCAGGACTCTCCTAGTCCTAGGAGGAATTGCAGCCCTGATTCTCCTCGATCTCTCAGCAGCTTTCGACAATGTGTCCCATTACACCCTTTTAAAAAGACTCCATCAGATGGGGATTCAAGGGGACACCTTCAAGTGGACTGCATCCTTCCTCACCAGAAGAACCCTGCATCCTTCTTCACCAGAAGAACCCACGGCGTCTGCCTCCCACCCTACAACCCGGACCCCAAGAACATCATCTCCGCTATCCCCCAAGGATCCTCACTCAGATCTACCCTGTTCAACGCCTATATGACCCCACTGGCTAACTTGGTCAGGACCTATGGAATGAACATCATAGCATATGCTAAAGACACTCAGCTCATCCGGTCTCTGTCAACAGACCCCGCCTCCACCAAGGCCAACTTCCACCTATGCATGACCAGCGTTGCCCACTATATGCAGAGCAACTGCCTCAAACACAGACAAAACAGAGGTACTCCTCTTTGGGAACAACACTGGGACCCTCACCCACACCCATAGAACATGGCAGGAACCTCAGCATTACACTCAACAGCAAACTTCCATAAAAAAACAGATCAACGCTGTACCCTCAGCTTTCTCACTCGCCGTATACTTCAAAAAATCTCCAAGTGGCTCCCTGCCAGCACCAGACGCACCGTCACCCAGGCCCTTGTCCCCAGCCGCCTGGCCTACGGCAACACCCCCTATGTAGGAATCAGCTCGCACCTTCTAAAGACACTACAGACCATTCAGAACTCAGTAGCCAGACTCATCCTTGACCTTCCAAGACGGGCCCACATCACCCCTCACATCAGGAAGCTCCATTGGCTTCCTGTCCACAAGAGGTGCCAGTTCAATATGCTAACCCACGCCTACCAGGCCCTTCACAATCAGAGACCAGCGTACATCAGCCACTGGGTGAACTTCCACCAGCCCCCCAGACAACTGCACTCCTCCTCCTCGCCCAGACCCCCGCATCTGCCGAAGCAATAGGGGCGGTCACTCCTTCTCCTACCTGGCAGCCAAGACGTGGAACGGCCTCCACCTCCAGACCTCCCACTCCCTGCAGGAATTCAGAAAGTGTCTGAAAACCTGGCTGTTCGACTGACTCCAACCAGCAGAAGAAAAACCCACTGCCTGGATAACCTCGCAAGTTAAAAGCAGTGCTATACAAAACCTATTTGATTGACTGATTGAATGATGTGGCTTCATGTGTTGGACTGGGCACCCACTACAGATGAGAAATATTCAGGAGAGGATGCTGCTGCCATGGTATTTATGGTTTATTCTAACTTATTCACTCTAAAGAAAAGCATAACATGTTCCCCTAGTTCTGTAGAAAATATTATCTAAATTATGTATAAATGTAATACTATCTAAAATCTAACCTTGACAAATATGTCTTTCTTTGTCAATTTTGTATTATATTGCATCACACAAGGCTGTAGTATCATAGACCATCCTATAAATTAGTGTGGCTTTAGACACAAGCACTAAATGGATCAGAAAATGGTACCATGCTGTCAGGTTTTCAAGACAGAGGGTCACATGACTGATGAGGACACTAGGGCCCAATTGTAAGAACTAGGGTCTTTTGCCACTGGTGCCCGGGAACCCCTATACTACAGAGCCCTTTACTGGATACCAAGCACCCAACTGTAGCACTTGACTCTCTGGCTAGAGAGGCAGACCAGTCCAAGGCTTACTTAAGGGGTGCTATGGACCATAGTCTCAGCATTCAGAAACGCAATAAACAACACTTAGTAAGTCTCTCCCATTTGTAGAGGTTATGAGTGGAGTGAAAAGTACCAGAAAGTGGTCACCTCTGCCCAGTCACAAGGTGACACATCATCACTCGACCTCTGTCCTATTATTCCTGCACAGCATCTTGGGACTTTTCAAAATGGTGACTCCAAGTGACTGCTGGTCACAGCTCTCTGAGAGCTCTAAACAACCCCAACTGCCAATGCCAAACTCATTTCTTCCCATCAAACTTCAAAGGGATCTCCTTAGGAGACTGGAAACACAAGTCTGGCTTCTACCCTATTGTTTCACTGGGAAGGGCATTTCCAGACTTGTTAAGCAGTGTGAGTGTAATTACTTAATTTATTCTGCCTGACGCTTGACTCACTTTCATCGCAGGTTGATCTAATGCACCACAACTTGGACAGGTTCACCAAACACATGGATGGCGCTAAGAGTTGCATTTCAGAGGTCGAGAATGTCTCCTCTACACATACCACAACATTACAACATCAAGAAGAACACACTGATTTTACTTGTGCTAAACATATTGGCATTAGAAGTCTGTGCACTTTACCCCCTGCTCAGCAATGATAAAGTGCTTGTGCTCTCTCCCTTAAACATGGTAAAATTGGTATGCACCTAATTGGCATACTTAATTTACTTTTAAGTCCCTAATAAATGCTACTATTGGGCAGCAGCACTCGTTGTGCCACCCACTTAAGTAGCAGTGCAAAACAGGTCTCAGACCTGCTAGGGCAGCCTGTAGTGCAGTTGTAAGCTGTAATTTCGACCTTGCAAAATAAACCTTTTGCCAGGCCTAAACCTTCCTTTTTAATACTTATAAGTCACCTCTAAGGTAGGCCCTAAAGGATCCTAAGGCAGGGTGCATGGTATTTAAAATGTAGAACATGTGTACTTAAGTTTTACATGTCCTGACAGTGAAGAACTGGTTCAGTGACAGAATATTGACCAAAAAATATAAATGTAAAAAATATTGAAGTAAAAATATAGAATACAAAAATACCGACTCCCTGTGCTTAAAAAGGTAAGCACAAAAATATCGAAAAAATATTGTTTACAATAATATCGTTGTATTAAATATCGATTTTAAAATATATATAATGTAAAACATTAAAATAAACATAAATTAAATACTAACTTTAATTTATAATAAATATATAATTAAAAGTTTATTTTAACAAATACAACAAATAAACTTCATTTTAAAAATTAAAACACACATATAAATATATATATATATATATAATTATACCTATATAAAAAATATAAAAAAACTAATATTTTAATTAATAATATAATTTACAAAAATCTTCAATAGCATGACATATTTAAATATACCAAAGACATAAAATATTAAAAAGGGAATCAAAATAATTTAAAATAAAAGTTAAACACACGTATTTTACAATTTAATTACGAATAAGTTACCGAAAAAAGATTTCAAATGATATTATTATAATAAATAAAACACATAATTATATAAATTACAACATAAAATAAATAATTACAAATTAAAATAAATATATATACAATTCCCACCACATTAAAAAGAACATTTTTATACTAAATAAATATAAAAACAATTACTCCCACCTAACACAACACAACAGTAAGAAAATATTTTACATCACACTAAAATAGGATTTACTATTCTAACTACAATAAATATAAAATTACATAAAATCTAACATTACAAAATACTACAATTTTCTATTCCCACTACACTTAACACAACAATAAAATGTATAATTAACAAAAAAATAATAATATTCCCACTCCAGTCAGTGCAACAGTAGGGAAAGTGTGTGGACTGCGGCGGGGAAAAATTTAATATTTAACTATTAATGTAGTTTCAATTTTTTACATCAATATTCTGTCTCATTACCTGAAAAACTACTAAAGTCGTTTTCCACTGTTGTAAAGTTATCTCTCCCATAGACTAACACTGGGTTGCCTTATTACACTTAATATGTGATAACCTCATTAGAGGAGCAGATAGAGAAATGCTTCTTCCACTGATTTGGATTGTAATTTAAAATCCTCTTTAATTGTAAAATCATATTTTAGGTACTATTCTGAAAATGCCACTTTAAGAATGTTTATAACATACAACAATGTCTCAAAGGGTCAGTTACACGCAGCACAATTAGTTGCTGAGAATGGAATCAAAAGGGGAGAAAACCAGGGAGATAAATTTCTTTGGAAACATAAATTGTATTTTAGTGAATATACATATTTGACATATTTAGCTTCATATAATCAAACATATGGAAGGGTGACACTGCGTTACATTGAATGGCATGTAACCTGTGGGATACTGTGCACAAGTGCTCGTGAAGAAGTGTGGCGGCGCAAGTGACACGTGAGAAAGTATGAACAGCGATGTACAGCCCGACGGCTCCCCGCCCCACACCACTCCCGCAGCCCGGTGGCTCACTGCCCCGTGATTGCTCTTCCTTTTCTACCCTGACGGAGTTTAGCACCCATAACTCTGTGTATCCGCTTTTCTGGTCTGCCTCGCCGTACCAAGGGGTTACCACGCCATCACCTAGACCGCCATCTCCCTCTCTGATTCCTACCACGGGCAACAACACCATCCCACCCTGGTTTCACTCCTTTTGTGCAATTTCCATTGTACCTCCTACTTATCAGGCTTGCTCACTTGCTTTCTAGGTAATTTGCCCAGCAGCTTTTGGTTTCTCGCGACTGTGAGCGATTACCATTGTTTCTTGCTGGACCCCCTGGGATCCCCAATTACGTCCCTTCCAGTAAGTTCTGGGAATTTTGTTCCCCCCACTAATCCATCCTTTTCTCCGCCTTAGACGACGGTCTATCCCCGTATGATTCTTCCTTTCTCCCCTTAGAACCTCCGCAGGTCCTACCTTAATTGCCCTTTAACCTTGCCCCACCTGGATTTTTTGACAGTTACGACCTCTCGCGTAAGTCGTCTCCCCTCCTGGGGACTAGCGCATTTTCGCACACTTCACTTCTCTGAGCCTAGTCACGCGGTATTTGTCTGCCGCGACCTATCCCTTCCCTTTTCCCGCCCCCTTTGGTTTCCCTCCCTTTCCTTCCCCCCCTTTCTCCCCCTCACCCCCCCAAAAAAAAACCTTTCTCCCCTCTTTTCTTCCCCCCCCCTACTTGGGATCAATTTTTATACTTTCCCCTTTCAATTCTCTTGGTCCACCATGGAGTGATATATATATATATATATGTATATATATATATATATTATTATTTTTTTGATCACTCCATGGTGGACCAAGAGAAGAGAATTGAAAGGGGAAAGTATAAAAACAAAACAAAGGTTGCCCCCAAGAGGACGCCATCCCGTAAAGTTATTTCCAACAACTGATGACCACAGCCAGAACAGGTTAACAGCTTTAACGCAGGTACAGAGGCTTTACGCGTTTCGAACTTGCGTTCTTGTTCACAAGCCAGGGAACAGCAACATTGTAGGAATCTTAATAGACTTTAAATTGAATTCCCGCCCCAATGTGCGTTTTTTTACATCCTGATGGGCGGTTTCGCCGCTAAGCATTATGGTATTGGCAGTTTCTACATTATTAAAGCCCATGTGGGTGTCACAATGTTCCATTAAATTTAAAATTCAACCACAGTGGGGTGCCCAAAGTTGAAAACACTGAATGCACTGTCCATATCCGTCCTTCAGTGTTGGACCTTCCGCTCTACTCTGGCACCCGGTTTCGAGTGCCATAGATCCGCTTTTCCGCGGCGGGCCGTCCCCGAGGCCGGGCAGGGCCGCTTAACATCCACAAAACAAAGGTTGCCCCCAAGAGGACGCCATCCCGGAAAGTTATTTCCAACAACTGATGACCACAGCCAGAACAGGTTAACAGCTTTAATGCAGGTACAGAGGCTTTACGCGTTTTGAACTTGCGTTCTTGTTCACAAGCCAGGGAACAGCAACATTGTAGAAATCTTAATAGCCTTTAAATTGAATTCCCGCCCCAATGGGCGTGTTTTTACATCCTGATGGGCGTTTTCGCCGCTAAGCATTATAGTACTGGCAGTTTCTACATTATTAAAGCCCATGTGGGTGTTGCAATGTTCCATTAAATTTAAAATTCAACCACAGTGGGGTGCCCAAAGTTGAAAACACTGAATGCACTGTCCATATCCGTCTTCAGTGTTGGACCTTCCGCTCTACTCTGGCACCCGGTTTCGAGTGCCATAGATCCGCTTTTCCACAGGTTACATGCCATTCAATGTAACACAGTGTCACCCTTCCATATGTTTGATTATATGAAGCTAAATATGTCAAATATGTATATTCACTAAAACACAATTTATGTTACCAAAGAAATTTGTCTCCCTGGTTTTCTCCCCTTTTGATTCCGTTCTCAGCAACTAATTTTGCTGCGCGTAAGTGACCTTCAATTAACACCCTTTGAGACATTGTTGTATGTTATAGATGATTGCCCTAGTCTCTTTAGGGTATATGGGATACCTCCTGTAGTCTGATACTACTTTAAGAATGTTGGCATTTTTCTGCCTAAACCAAATGTGCATTTCTGCCAGTGACCATGGTCACATGACTGTAAATGGCTCTCCTGTGGTGTGTATTACTTCCAGACATGGGGATAAAAGGGGCCTAGTTGTGGAGGGAGTGAGCCTTCCTAACAGGGTGGCTTAGAAGGAGTTGTGCCCTGCTCTGATTACACTTCAAAGACCCTGCCTGTGACACACACAAAGGAACCTGACACTAAACCTGCCCTTGCCTTTGTCACACTAGACAGTTTGTAAGCAAACCCAGGGGAAGAACTGACGAGAATCAGTTTGGGAGTAGGCCAGGACTTGCACCTATGCATAGGCTGGCACCAGGTACAAACGAGACACCTACAGATCTTCTCATCAGAACACTACTAGACCTTTCAGAAGATTCAGAAGAAGCACTGCCCTGCAGTCTGAAGAAGGAAGACTGGAATCTGCTAGCCTTGAACCCAGATTTCCCATAAGTGACTTCAAGGGTCGGGTGGCTGACCTCTGGTTTGAGCTACAGGAAGACAACAAGCTTCCAGAAGCATTCCCTGCAATTGCATAGCGGACTAGCACCATCCGGACCTGCATAAGCTCTACTGCTGGCCTCTGCCTGGAGTGAGTCCAGATCCCCAAGAGGTGCCACTCCAGGTCTAGGACCCCTGGCTTGCATCAGAGTGTACCCTTCTTGCCTCAAAACAAAGGTTTTTAAACATTATTTATCAGCTTTTGCAGTTAATTCAACATAATTTTATAGCATAACAACAATAGCTCAGCGTAGCAGTCAAGTGGGATATATCCTGATAAGCGTGATACAGTCTCCAATGCTTAGTTCACATAGCAAATGTATAAGGCAATACAACTGTGACAGTTTGGGCATCACACCCTTCTGTGAGGTCCGCCACGGCAGGCCTCCCCATTGGGCATCACACCCTTCTGTGAGGTCTGCCACGGCAGGCCTCTCCATCCAATTCAATCACCATGAAGAGGCAGCGCATGTCAGACATTCATCTCCACCTCTCTTCATCATTCCCCCCATCTCGGGGTGTGTCCCCCATTTCTAAAAAAAAAACAATTTAAAGCTGAAAATACAGAAGCTGGGGCTTTTCGCAACCGGGCTCTTCACATCAGCACTGGACTCCCGCCAATGCAAAGTTCCTATGGCAAACTACTCTTCGCAACAAACAGCAATGGCCCGTGTCGACCGCCAACCTGAAGCTGCTGCTAAGCTCCTTGTGTGGACTTGAATTTGAGAAGTTTAAACCTCCACCAGGACAAATCTGATGCGCTCCATTGTGGTTGGCCTGAACTTGTGACTTTGACCAGGTCCAGTACAACTGGTTACTGTGAGAGGCACTTTGTGCTTTTAGGTTTCAAGGATTCAAGATGCTGACACACGCATACAAGGCCCTCCACAACTAAGTACCAGTATACATCATCCACCGCCTGAATTTTCACCAGCCCTCCAGACACATGCGCTCCACCTCGCTCGCCCTCGCACACACTCCCCGTATCCACTGAAGCCCCACTGGAAGACATTACTTCTCATACCTTGCCGCTAGGTCCTGAAACGGCCTTTCCCTCCACCTCGAAACATCATACTTGCACCTGGAATTCAGAAAGGGACTCAAGACCTGGCTTTTTGACTGATCACAGCATGAACCCAGCACCTGGATACCCTTGTGGGTGATTAGTCATGCAAATCCGAGCTAATTGACTAAATGATTGATAGGTGCTAATTTTACCTAAAACTTAAAAATGTATAACTCCTGTTCTACTGATTGGATTTTTGTTGATTTGGTGTAATTATATACATTAAAATTAACTTATTTTTCTAACTTGGTTTGGGATTTTTTTTGTGTTGTGTTTTCACTTTATTAATGTTTGTGTACTACATAAATACTTTACACATTGCCTCTAAGTTAAGCCTGACTGCTTTGTGCCAAGCTATTAGAGGGTTAAGCACACGTTTATTTAGTGACATTTGTGGTTTAACCTGATAAGGATTGTGTTTATTATTTGAGTGGGGCTTACTTACAACCCTCTCAACTAATAACTCCACTTCTTGTACTACGCATATCCATAAATTCTACTATAGATGACCATGGCATCCCCAACCAGAGTACGGCTTATCATCTGAAACGTTAAGGGTCTCAATCAGCCTTGCGAAGCCGGACAAATACTTACTTATGTCAAACGACAAAGCGGACATTATGTTTCTACAAGAGATGCATCCAACCCATTACAGGGAAACACATTTCACAAAATCTTCGGATACTCATAGATACTTTGCCTCCTACAGCTCACACTCTCGGGTGGCCATTTTGCTCCAGTCCACCAAACACTTTAGGCATGAAACCACTTTTGTCGACCCGGAAGGTCGATTATCTCCAACTCCATGGGTGGATAGGCCACAAATGATACACTTTCTTCAATACATATGGCCCCAACACTGATTCCTCCCCCCTTTCTATGTAAAAATGATACGCCTTTATCTTTTTTCACCTCTTGTTTCCGCTGTTGTGGGTTGGAGATCTCAACATTATCCTAAATATTCAGTTAGATCATCATTAACCTCAGGCTCCCCCACTGGCTCTGCTCAGACTAAATTGGAGTTAATGTAACATCATGCTTTAGTGGATGTATGATGCCAGATGCACCTATCCAAGCACAAAAATGTATATCAATCCTCTGACCATGATTCTCATTCGAGCATAGATTACTGAATAACAACTAGCAATATAGGTGCCAGTTGAAGAGAAGCCCTCATTCTCCCTAGGACCCTACCTGACCATTCCCTGATGCTCCTTTTTGTCTCTCTGCAGATCGCACTCCTGGGTCTTATCAACCTTGGGTGTTCCCATTGAATGCTCTAACTGATAGGGTATTTAGTGAAGAAATTCTGCAAGGTATAACTGACAATTTTAAACTAAATGAAAGCTCAGTGGACAGTCATGAAATTCCTGGGTAGTGTTTAAGGCCTTTGTTCTAAGGCACTGTATCTCTAATCAATATAGTGTCCTACTGTCAATCCAAAAGAGTCTTAACAACTGAGATCTGATATTGGAAGGACTAGAGGATAGCTATGAAATCACATATGTGTCAGCCTTCCATTGCAGAGCCTGTGTTTGCAGTTTACACTGCCATGTCGACCTGGCAAAAAAAAACCCAAGGTAGGCCCTGGACAACCCAGAGGGCAGGGTACTCTGTAAGGCTGGACATGTACTTTTAAATTTTACATGTGCTGGTAGTGAAAAACTCTCAAATTCGCTTTTCACTACTACAAGACCTATCCTTCCCATAGGATAAAAGTGGAGTAACCTTATTACAATTTAGAAGTGTAATTTCCATATGGAAAGACATAACCGGTTCATGTTTGGTGTCTTTGGAATCCTAATTTAAAATCCTAACTTATTGTGAAGTCAGATTTTAATTTACAATTCTGAAAATGCCACTTTTAGAAAGTTGGCATTTTCTTGCCTTAGCCATTTGGTGCCTGCAGCTCTCTGGTAACATAACTGTGTGTAGTTGACAGCTGGGCTTTTTGTATTCCACCTAGGCAGCCACACACATTGGGATCTTAGGTGTGAATGGATGGACCATCACTAACAGGATGGATGGGAGGGAGCAGCTGGGCTCACCCTTATTTATACGTGAATAGGCGGTGCTCAGCCTCTACACAAAGGGCTGCATACCTCCCTTGAGTGAGTCTGGAGCCCGGGCCAGGAAGGCAGGGCATCTGTGCACTTCATAATGCATGCCTCTAGAAGCTTCTCCCTACTTCAAAGGCACAGCTGTGTATAAAAGAAGGAAGTCAGACACCACCACTTTAGTACACTTCTGGACCTGTGGATACTCTGCCAGGAAGGAGGAAGGCTGTGCTGCTGAAAGGACTGTCATTCTGCTGGACTTATACTCTGAAGGAGCTGCTGTGCTGACCTGCTGCCTCCGCCCTCTTGCCTGGGGAGGAAGAACTGGACCTGGAACCCATCTTGCACCCAGAACCCCAGAGTGACTCAAAAGGATAGTCTGCTGGCCTCTTGATCTGAGCCAAAGGCACATAACACACGGCCCAGCAGTGCCTGGACCTGGCTTTAGCAAGTTCCTGACCCCCCCAAGAGGTGCTTCTCAGGTACTGGACCCTTGGTGTGGCTCTTGAGCTCTTAAAGTCAAGCTTTAGGGCTCTTTGGACAGCGAACGGGCCCGTTCTCACCAGAACCGCTGTACTCAAACTGAAAATCAGCACGAGCTGTCTTCGAAACTCCAGCATGCGGAAATGATTATATTGCTTATTCTCTGCGATGGCGAACATTTCTAACCAAGGCTTTCCCCACTGCTGAAAGAGATCTTGCACCACCTCAGATTGGAGATGCCGCTCTTGATCCACTATGCATTTTCAGCTGAGTTCATCCACTCTGTCACTGAGAGCTCACCAGGTGTTGAACTACCAGGGCAATGCCCTGACATGTCAGCCATCTCTAGAGACGTAGGGCCTCTTTACAGAGGATCCATGACTCTACCCATGCCTGTTTGTTGCAGTACCACATGGCAGGGGTGTTGTCCGTGAACACCTGAACTAGCCTTTCGTTGATGGAGTATAGAAAGATTTTCAATGCCAACTGAATCGCTCAGAGCTCCAACAGGTTGATGTAGAGTCTGGATTCCGCAAGAGACCAGAGTCCTTTGATCTAAACCTCTTCCAGATGGCCGCCCCAGCTCAGGAGTGACGCATCCGTCACTATCGTCAGATCTGGTTGTGGAAGGAAGAGGGGTCTGCCATTGACCCAATCATGATTCGTCAGCCACCACTGCAGATCTTTTGCAGTGCCCTCCGAGATCTGGACCATGCCGGAAAGATTCTCCCAATGCTGCACACACTGGAACTTCAGGCCCCACTGAAGAGCCAGCATATGCCAGCAAGCATGGTTACAAGCAGGATGCAGCAGGCGTTGAGGCCCGGCAGCCTCACAATCAGTCCCACCGAAATCCAGGATAGAGGCTGAAACATCTGTATCATAGCCTGAATATCCTGGACTCGCCACTCGGGAGGATAAGCCTGAAACTGCACTGTGTCCAGAACAGCCCTGGTGAAAGGGAGCATCTGAGAAGGGATCAGTTGTGACTGTAACCACCACCATCACCTTGGTGAACGCCCACAAGTCACTATTAAGGCCAAAGGGGAGCACAGTAAACTGAAAATGCTAGTGGCCTACCATGAAACGTCTGTGGGCAGGCAGGACAGGAATGTGGAAGCATGCATCCTACAAGGCCAACTGTACCATTCAGTCTCCCAGGTCACAGGCAGAGAGGACTTAAGCAAGCATTAGCATTTAGAAATTCTCTTTCTTCAGGAAGAAATTGAGAGGGTGCAGGTCTAGGACAGGGTGAAGGCCTCTGTCATTCTTGGGGTTACATTTAACAGGGGCAACCCTATTCCCCAAACCTGGTGTAAATAAATAATAATACAGCTAT
Source organism: Calotriton arnoldi (assembly GCA_963921515.1). Classification (NCBI taxonomy): domain Eukaryota; kingdom Metazoa; phylum Chordata; class Amphibia; order Caudata; family Salamandridae; genus Calotriton; species Calotriton arnoldi. The sequence continues at coordinate 113,363 of CAWUFW010005694.1, forward strand.
AATGGTTCGGGAAAATTGTTAACAGTAAACTATTAGAAGTTCACATGCACAAAACAATGTCTGGACAAGAAATCTTAAAGGGGTATCCAACACAAAAATGATTAATACATATTATTAATCACATAGTTACACAAAAAACATCACAAAGGACATGGTTTACAGTGTAAACAAAAGAACAATGGCAAAACTTAGAACAAAGTAAGTCCAACAAATAACAAGAAAAAAGATTGTAATCAATGCTTCCTCATAAATATATGCCAAAGACAAGCGTCGACGGCGTTTCAACCTAAAGTGTTTTCAAGGTCATCATCAGGACAGGGGAATGTTTATAGAGCAACCAATCAAGGTAGTCTTAAAAATAATTTAAAAGCTACTTTTGGGCAGGTACCACAATTAAGAAAATTGATTCAATAATTGACAACATAGCACAAAACAAAAGAAATTATCATGCTTAGGACACTGATGAAGACTAACCTAAAAATATATCAGCAGGTCAGCCACCGTGAGACACATGATCAATTCCAAGTGCCATGTAGATAAGAAAGACTATAAATCAATAAAATATAAATCAATAAAATATATCCATCACCAAAGAGCACTCACCAACCATGAGCAACTGAAATAAAGTCCACAGTCACCAAACACAAGAAATATCCAAATGACCTACTGGTGGGATCCGAGTCAAACGCACTGGGGAGGGACCTCACAGAAACAGCATCAAAAGTTCTAAAACGCCAATAGATAAATAATTTCAGCATGCCAACCAAAATTAATTAGCTAAGGCCAACCATTGATTGAGAAAGTAATAGAAAACTTACCAACAAAAGAAATTAATCAAAAATCTGCACGTCTCAATTAAAGTGCCTATATAAGGTCCAGTACATCTTTCAAAACAGACCCACTCACAGTTCAGAGCATATAGCACCCGAACGCTATAAAGAAAACAACAATGGTTTTATTTGCAAACAAAACTACAAAAATTCTAAATGTTAAGCTTATAAAAGATATAGCGTAGTGCATATTACCGGCCTGTTTAATCAGACCAGCCTGCATATCGCGACCCGTTAATGCGGTGAAAGTGGAACAATCCCGGCGTCTGAAGTAGCACTGCTCACTTCAGTAGAACTGAGCGAAAGAGTGCGCGAGATACTGAACATAGCAGTTATGCATCATAGAAAAAAGAACAAATACAACAATATCCAAAATAATTTGCAATAATAATCTTCTGGAAATAGAAGAATAAAAAAGAAAAAAATTAGAATTATTCACGGAGCAGCGCTCCCCGGTCCGGGCATGAAAGTGCAAGGAATCAGATAGCAGGTCCTCCTCAGAAAAGTATCTGTAGTCTTTATTGACAAAAACAAGGAGGAAGCATAAAGATTTGCACTCCTTTGGAAAATAAAAGCAAGACAGTGTCAACCGCCTACTTGCACAAAAACACATTCTCCAATATATGTATGAGCTGCAACACAAAAATTAAGGGAGATGCTGAATAAATACGCTATGTTCCACGAACAGTGGTTCCAAAGGGAAAGATAAAAGTCAATATCCAGCGCCGTCATTACGGGCATATATGGATATATATATATGGAATGAGTGAATGAATCTCTCCATGCCAGAGACACAGTCGATTTTGTATTGTGCTATGCTCAATTATAATTTAAAAAATAGGGGGGAGGGGATTAATTATTCGAACTTACATTGGCATAGAAAATTGCATACAATAAAATCAACCAAATAGGTAATGCATGGAAAATGACATTGAATACAGCATGTAGGTGTCAAATCAGAATACGTTATAAATACAAATGTATATAATGGCACAATATCTATCTATATTTAATTTAAAAATGCCCCGGAACTTTTTTGACTCGCAGCTACTTGCATGGAAAAGTGCAGGCCTCCTAAGTTGGGAAGAATTTAAATATCTTAAAAAGAGCATCCGACCATTCCGACATTATATTTTATCCCAAAAATTCACAAGAATGCTGATAAGCCACCGGGAAGGCCAATAATAGCAGCCTGCGATGGCCCATTGGAGAATGCCTCAATTTATATTGACTTTTTCCTGCAAGAGTTTGTAAAGAAATTGAAATCTTTTGTACAAGACACAGGGGACTTTTTAAATAAGATTAGAAATTTACAATGGAGACCAGAATATGTACTTATTGCTCTAGATGTATCATCTTTATATACGTGTATTAGGAATAGAGATGGAATGCAAGCTGTGGAGTACTTTTTGTCTAATAGGCCTATTAAGTACGCACAGCATACGAAAATGCTACTTACCATGTTGCTGTTTTGTTTAGAAAACAATTTATTTTTATTCAACAACCAAATGTATCAGCAAACACAGGGAGTAGCAATGGGGGCCAGCTTCTCTCCCAGCTATGCATGTTTGTTCATGGGCTGGTGGGAGGAGTTGGTCCTCATGCAACAACATGAGGAAATGTATGCTGTAAATATAATAACATGGATGCGTTTCATAGATGACCTATTTTTTGTATGGAATGGAGATGAACAAAGTGCTGCAAACTTCATTGAAGAAATAAACAAAAATGACATTAATTTACATTTTACCTCAACTATAAGCAGGAACATGGTGACATTTTTGGATGTACAGATTGAGGTGATTGATGATTGTCTGACCACTACATTATTTAGAAAACCAACAGCAGGGAATACACTGCTTCATGCCTCAAGTGCACATCCCCCCCATTTAATCAAGAGTATTCCGTACGGGGAGATGCTTCGTATCAGACGCATATGCAGTAGTGACCAAGAAACCCATAAAAAGCAAGCTGAAAGTCGGGCTCGATTTTTAGCAAGGGGTTATAGGTCAGAAATAGTCGATACAGCAATAAGAAGATCTAGGGGACAGGCAAGAGAAGACCTTCTATTGAGATCTAAGAGGTCAGACAAAAAATATGAAGAAACTCAAGAACATACAAGACTCATTTGATCCTTTTCCAGGCAGGAAAAGCAGATAAGGTCGATAGTTAGGCGTAGTTGGCCCATAATAAGGGATGACCCAGTGATAGGCAAGTCACTACCATCTAATCCTATGATAACATTTCGAAAGACCAATAGTATGGGTGATATGCTAGTGAAGAGTAGCCCGGAAGATCAAAGCAGGGGCATGTGGTTAACTGCACGAAAAGGATTTTTTAAGTGTTCCACATGCAAGGCGTGCCAGTATGGTTTTAATATGTCTACTTACACAACTGCTTTTAACAATAAAATACAGGAAATTAATCAACATCTGAACTGCAAAACTGAGTATGCAGTTTATATTTTAGAGTGCAGCTGCCAATTGAAGTATATAGGAAGCACCAAGTTACCTGTGCATAAGCGAATTCTTCAGCATATCAGGGCCATTTCTAACAATGACGCCAATTATCTTGTGGCAAGACATTTTAAATTATGTCACGATAGTAATTTAAAACATTTGAAATATTTTGTCATAGATTCAGTTCCTCCACAAAAAAGAGGAGGGGATCGTGAGTCAAAGCTGAGACGCCTAGAAACTAATTATATATTACAGTTCGATTGTAAACATCCAGGAGGTCTCAATACGAGCGAGGATTTATATACTTTTTTATGAAACAGTGTTACAATATTATCCTGCAGTATTGAATAGAACATTTGATATTACAGAGACATGGTGGAGAGAGAGAGATGAAATGCGTTACTTACCTGTAACTGCAGTTATCCAGTATTGGTATCTTTCATAGATTCACATGCCTGAATCATTCCCCGTCGCCGAGATGGGAGTCCCCGGTACATAATTATAGCAATGTCCCATTGGACATATAGAGTAATAGGCTAAGAGCCTTACATTAGTAACATATCCATGTCCTTTTGTAAAAGGACCGAACTCTAGAAGAGAACCAATCAGCTATCGCCACCCTGTGGAACCTTCCTGGAAGGAGCTCTAGTCCCTCAGATTTTCGTAAGCACAGTGCTAAGTAGGTGTATTACTGAGAGAACAAGGTGAGCCCTTCCAGGGGAGGTGGGTGGGTTGCATGTGAATCTATGAAAGATACCAATACTGGATAACTGCAGTTACAGGTAAGTAACGCATTTCTTATCCAGTATTAGGGTATCTTTCATAGATTCACATGCCTGAATCAGAATAGCAAGCAATGATAAGCACATTTCGGATGGTACATTACAGATGAAGTCACCAGATAATAACATATCAATGTGAAATATATATATATATATCGTACCAAACTGTAATCAAAGAAGACCATGAAAGAACACAATAAAGAAATGTGCGTATAAAAAAACAAGGATGGTGGGATGAAAAGAAGGCTCACCTCTATTGGAATAGATGGCGTAACACTGCTTGCCCCACTGCAGCATCCTTCATGAGTTCTGTATCCAAGCAGTAGTGCTTGGTAAATGTATGCGGCGTCTTCCATGTCGCCGCTCTGCAAATGTCTGTGATAGGCACACCTGCAAAGAGTGCCATAGAGGTAGAAACTGCTCTCGTGGAATGAGCTCGAACCTTGGACCGCAAGGGTTGACCCGCTTGCTGGTGACAGAAAGTAATGGCTCCAGAGATCCATCGAGAGATACTTTGTTTAGTTAGCGGAAGACCTTTCCTAGGTCGACTGTAAGCCACAAAGAGTTGGTTAGATTTGCGGAACGATTTCGTCCTGTCAAGGTAGAATTTAAGGCAGCGCTTAAGGTCTAGCGAGTGTAGAGCTTTTTCTGCCGGCGTTTGAGGATTGGGAAAAAAGGAACGTAAGATTATGGGTTCATTGAGATGAAAGTCCGAGGGGACTTTGGGCACAAATTTAGGATTAGTTCGTAATATAACCCTGTCGTGTTTGAATTGCAGGAAAGGGTCTTGAATTGAAAAAGCCTGAAGCTCACTTACTCGCCTTGTTGAGGTAAGGGCTAGGAGGAGTGCCGTCTTCCAAGAAAGGTATTTAAGATCAGTTCTGTGTATTGGCTCGAAGGGGTGTTTCATGATCTGAGCAAGAACAGTGTTGAGATGCCAAGTGGGAGGCAGAGGTTTTACGGGAGGAAAAGTCCTGAATAGGCCTTTGAGAAATTGCTTAATCAGTCTATCAGACCAGAGAGAAGGACCTGTTGAAGATCTCCTGAAACGGGATATTGCTGCGAGGTGCACTTTAATGGAGGCATGAACAAGACCTGAATTTGCCAGATGGAGAAGGTAAGGCAGTATTTGTTGTGGAGAAGACGAAAAAGGGTGTATGTTTGCCGACTTACACCAAATACAGAATCTCTTCCATTTTAGGGAATATGTTTTGTTAGTACTTTCGGCTCGAGCCCGAGCTAGAACTGCCCTGCAGTCCGGAGGAATGTCTAGGTGATGGAACTCTCTGAACTCAGGAGCCAAGCCGATAACCTGAGAGATGCTGGATCCGGATGTTGGACTTGTTCCCTGTTCATTGTTAGGAGAGAGGAAATGGTTTCAAAGGGATTGGCGGCTCCAGAGAGAGAAGGTGGAGCTCCGTGAACCAATGCTGGCGTGGCCACGCAGGAGCTATCAGAATGAGCGTGCAGGGTTCTGCTTTCAACTTCCTGAGGACCCTGGAAATTAAGGGAATCGGTGGAAAAGCGTACGCAAAGACGTTGAACCATGCGATCGAAAATGCATTCCCTAGAGATCCTTGTTGGGGATGCCAACTTGCGAAGCTTTGGCATTTGGCGTTCTGCTTGGTAGCAAAGAGGTCCAAGGAAGGAGTGCCCCATTGGGAGAATATGCGGTTGAGAGTCCGTTGATTCAGCTCCCATTCGTGACATGTTGTATGTTGCCTGCTTAGAGAATCGGCCAGTATGTTGTCTGAACCTGGAACATACTCCGCCCGAAGGAGATGTTGTGGAGAAGTAGCCAGTTCCAAATTTTTTGAGATTCGTGAGAGAGTGCCAATGAACGAGTACCTCCCTGTTTGTTCAGGTAGTGCATTGTGGTGGTATTGTCCGTTCGGACAAGCACTAGCGAACCTTTGATCCTGGGAAGGAATGCCAGGAGAGCCAGATACACAGCTCGCAGCTCGAGGAGGTTTATGTGAAGTTTCCGTTCGGAAGGAGACCACTTTCCGTTGATGCGGAGTTCCTGGAGGAAAGCTCCCCAACCTTCCAGGGACGCATCTGTTGTGATGATTTGTGGAGAAGCTTGAAGCAAGAAGGGCAGGCCTTGAGAGAGATTGCGAGGACAGGTCCACCACTGCAGCGCAGTGACTATCTGAGGGGTCACGTGAATGACGTCGTCGAAGGATCCCTGGGATTGAATCCATTGAGCTGACAGCGCTTCTTGGAGAGGGCGCATGTGGAGGCGACAGTAAGGAAGGAGAAGAATGCAGGACGACATCATGCCTAGAAGAGATTTGAAAAGGCGCACTGAGATGGACTTCTTGGCTTTTACCTTGTTTGCCAAATGAAGTAGTTTGATCTGTCGCTCTCGTGACGGGAAAGCTTTCTTCTGGGTTGTGTCGAGAGTAGCGCCCAGAAAAGTTATTCGACAAGAAGGTTGGAGGACAGACTTGTCCTGATTGAGAGTGAGTCCCAGGCGATCGAAAAGCTGTAGACAGGCGTTGGAAGACTTGGTTGCGCCGTCTAAAGAAGGTGCTTTGACGAGCCAGTCGTCGAGATAGGGAAAGACCTGATGGTGTTGTTTCCGGAGATATGCCGCCACTGGAGAAAGGCATTTGGTAAAAATGCGTGGAGCCGATTTGAGTCCGAAAGGCAGGACACGAAATTGGTAATGTTTGCCTGCCACGGTGAACCTGAGAAACTTTTTGTGATTTTTGTGGATGGGGATATGAAAGTAGGCATCTTGAAGATCTAAAGACACCATGAAGTCGTTTGCGTTGAGCAGTTGCAACACTTCTTGGATAGTGACCATGCGAAACGACTGTTTCTTTAAGAATTTGTTGAGAGCTCGTAAGTCTAGAATTGGTCTCCATTTTTCTCCTTTTTCGCACCAGGAAAAAACGGGAGTAAAAACCTTTTCCTCGTTGATGGAGAGGAACCTTCTCTATGGCTCCCTTCCGGAGCATGAGTGAAAGTTCCAGAAGTAAAGGGCGGAGATGTTTGTGAACCATAGGTCGAGGCGGGGTTTGGGGAGGAATTTGAACGAACTCTAGCGAATGTCCGAACTGTATTAGTTGAAGAACCCAACGGTCCGTTGTTATTTTTTGCCAATTGCATAAGAACTTGGAAATCTTTCCTCCTAACCTGGAAGGTGGAAAGGAAATGGAGGCCGGCGGGAGAGACAAGTCATTGTCGTCGAGCAGCGTCCTTCTGTCGTCCTCCCTCCCTCGAAAGGAGGTTTTGGTGTAAGACGATTGCTGTTGGCGTTGTTGGTATTGCGGCCGATACTGCTGGTTGGAGGAGGAATAGGAGGAGCGATAGCGTTGGTAGTCTCCTCTGGAGGTAGATTGACCTTTGCCCCTTGAGCCACGAAAAGGAGGATTTTTAAATTGAAGGGTACCCAGAGCCCTAGCCGTGTCGGTATCCTTCTTTATACCTTGAAGAGCGTCGTCAATATGTGGTCCGAAAAGAAGCTGACCATCATAGGGCATGTCCAGGACTTTTGTCTGGACCTCTGGCCGGAAAGAAGTTGCCTTCAGCCAACCTTGGCGTCGTAGTACGGCAGCACCGGCCAGTTGGCGGAAGCCAGTGGAGGCGATATCCATCGCGCAATCTATAATTTCAGAGGCCGAACGTTCGCCTTCCAGCAAAATCTTCCTTGCCTCTTCCTTGGAACTATCTGGTAATGTCCCCAGGTAAGGAGCAATGTCCGCCCACATTTGCCTGTTATAGCGTCCTAACAACGCTAGGGAATTCGACGCACGAACTGTTAGTGCAGACATTGATGAAAAACGTTTTCCAATATTGTCAAGCCTCCTACCCTCCTTGTCTGGAGGAGCGGACAGTGGAGCAGAAGGGTTTTTGATTTCCGCTGCGCAGCCTGAGTGATGACTGAATCAGGCTTGGGATGTCCGGTAAGGCAGGCCGGAGCGGTGTCCGGACCTTTATATTTTTTGTCCAGCCGAGGTAACACTGGGGAAGCGAAGATGGATTGTGCATTATTTTAACACCCTGATCCCAGATGTAGTCGATGATGGGTACCGATCTTACTGACTTTTTAAAAGGTTCCTTAAAATCATAGAGGAAACAATCCTGCTGGTAAGAAGGTATAGGAATCTGGAAACGGTGTGCCGCTCTCTCTAAAACACTATGAAAACCCCCTATGTCCTCAGGAGGCGAATCAGCTTGAGTAGGCACCGGGGAAGCTGGACACAGGATAACGTAATCATCCCACTCATCATGAGTTGATTGTGAATCATGGAGTTCTCCCTCCTCCTGTTGATCATCCTCCTCATCATCCGTGTCAGGTGGAGGTGGTATCGTTACAGGTACCGACTGTGGAGGCAGAAGCGAAAGCTGTGGTCCTTGTTGTGGAGAGACAACTGGGACAGGAGCCGTAGCAGATGTAGGGAACCTCTGCTTATAATCAGCAATGAGGAATTGGAGGTCAGAAACCAAAGCCGCTGGAAGACAAACCATGGGAGGTTGGGAAGGATGGCTGTCGTCAGGATAATACGTTTGGTTTTCTGGGTCTTGTTCTTCGTAGTCGGAACTGTCCTGGCATTTGACGTGAAGTTCAGAAGGACTCGTAGCAGCCCTGAACATGCTGTCGTCCGAGTCTTCCTCCTCATCCAAGAAGCGAGTTGGAAGCAATGTTTGAACTTTGCTTGGAGAAGTGAGAGCAGGTGTTAACGTGCGTTTAGATATTTTGAGGCGGACAGACTCACTTTCCACTTCAGACTGCGGTGTCGTCGACGAGCCCGTCGTCGTCGTTGGTGGAGCACCCACAGAAAGAGGTAACAGCGTGCCGACGCTCCCGTCGACGGTGTGCTGTCTTCGTCGTCGACGGAGTCGTCGTCGACGGGCTCTCGTCGACGGAGCCGTCGTCGACGGAGCCGTCGTCGACGTCCTCGGTGAAGGTCTCGTCGTCGACGAGGTAGACGTCGACGCTGGTGTCGACGCGCTCACCGGCGATGAAAGTTTCGTCGTCGATGATTTCTTTATTTTTATCGTCGACGATATCGGTTTAGCCGCCATCGACGATGAAGTCGTCGTCGTCAATGCGGACAATGTTGACGCCAATGCAGTCGAGACAGTCGTCGTCGATGAAGTCACCACCACAGCCGTGGATGGGGTTTTTCTCGTCGACGAAGCCACCGTCGACGATGTGGTCGACGACGACGTGGAGGCAGGCCTCTTAAAGGTGTGTAACCCTTTCTGTGGAGAAACCTTTGCTGGCAAGGTCTTAGGGTGTCCCTCTGAAGACTTTTTGTGCGTCTTCTTTGGAGGGGTTGCGACGAGGGTCCTGGAGAGGTAACCCTAGGTCTTTTGTGAGAGGACTTTGAAGATTTGTAAGAGTCCTCACTTTCAGCAGAAGACAAAGCCTGGTCTTTGTCCTTAAGTCTCTGCAGCCAAGTTAAAAGGCGTCCCTCCCGGTCTCTGAGGGTTTTTGTAGAAAAGGTACGACATACCTTACAGTCTTTAGAGGAGTGATCCGGATAGAGGCAATACAGGCAATCTTTATGTTGGTCGTCAACATGCAGCCTCTTTTTGCCACAGGAATCACAGGGCCTAAAAAGGCCTTTCTTAGAAGACTCCGCCATGACAGAATGGTGAAGAAAAAAATCACTGGAAATCCAGAAGCAAGAAAGACCTGAGCAGAGCTCAGTGGAGACTCCCTTAGCACGACGTGCGGTAGAAAATCTGAGGGACTAGAGCTCCTTCCAGGAAGGTTCCACAGGGTGGCGATAGCTGATTGGTTCTCTTCTAGAGTTCGGTCCTTTTTACAAAAGGACATGGATATGTTACTAATGTAAGGCTCTTAGCCTATTACTCTATATGTCCAATGGGACATTGCTATAATTATGTACCGGGACTCCCATCTCGGCGACGGGGAATGATTCAGGCATGTGAATCTATGAAAGATACCCTAATACTGGATAAATATATGAATCGGATGTTACAAACTAGGGACTGTCATAGGATAAGCTGAAAAATCTAGTTATATATTAGTTTTATGTATGTTCTTATCAGTCATCGTCAAACACCAAACAGAAAATATATATAGCATCCAATGAGTACAATCCGTGAATATCAGAAATGAACCTCGTGTCAACTTATTTACTAAATTAGTTTTATGAATTTTAGGATATTTTATAGGTATTTATTGCTATTTAACAGTTGTTTTTATGGATTGTATTTAATTGATGTTATATTATATATATAATGTGTATGAATTATTTATGAATTTGTTACAGGATCAACTGTGAATTAGACAATAATGTATAATGTGTCCTTCATTGATTTGCACTGGTCAATCATTAGCACCTTATTTTCTTTAACCTAGATGCAACCCGAGTATAATAGGGTCAGATATTTAGATGGTTAAAGGAATAGTTAAGTACAGTGTTGTCAGCAAATGACAACCTGGAAAAAAGTTTCTATAGGAATATGCTGCTAAAATTACAATTAGGTTTAAAATAGCTAGCAACCGATAGAAAAATATTATTTTAGCACATGCACTTTAATATTCACTTTTGGCACATTTTATAAGCACACTGTCACTTTAGGATGAGTATATATGCGTTTTTGCACAATACTATTTTAGGAGAAATGGCACAAATGTGGTCGCAACATAGGGGTAGCATAGTCACCCATGTATAAACTAATAAGTGCTCATTTAAAAACCTATTATTTAGTTATGGCATTTAAGCCTGCAACATATGGTATTTTAAGTGACGGAACACATAACGAATATGGTGGTTTTAGATAGGGATATTTAGGGGTTGATACAATAGCATTTCCTTAGCCATAAAATGTAGAATAAGGATATTACAATTGAAAACATGTTTTGATATGATTCTATGGGCCGTTTATATAAACTGGGATTCAAACCAATGAATTTTATTTTAAATATGGTCTCAAGAATGTACAAATGTAAATTAGCATTTATGCTTAAAATCTTTGTATTTAAAATGTCTTCTATGTCTATGCCATAATTGATTGCACTAGCACTTTAAAAACGGTAGCACTGTCTGAGGACGTGTCATGTGATCAAGGCCGTTTTTCGGCCGAAACGCGTCATGGCGGACAAATTGGTGGAATAAATAAGAAGAAATTTGCACTTATCGCTGGGTCCACGCTCGTTATTTCTGGTGGCAATGCAGAAGTGAATGCGAGTTTACCTCATATATATATATATATATATATATACACATATACATATACACACACAGATACAGCAAGGCAGTTATTATAAGAAAAGGCAGGCGACAAAATTTCAATGAACATCTTTTTTCTCAGTGCAGAATTATAGAACTGCATTCCTGAAGTGTATTTAGCCCTTTGTTAATGCTGTCCCACCTCAAGATCCAACGGCATTCAGCTTTATTGAGAATCTGCTGGATATAACCACCCCACAGTGGTTTCCGTATCAATTCAATCATCTGCCATTTTATTTTGTCAGGGGAATGGTTCTGTTCAAGAAAGTGAGATTCCAAAGGAGCATGCTCGTTTCTACATCTAATCCGACTATTATGCTGTGAGAGACAGGTTTTCACCTTTTGAGTGGTTTGACCCACATAAATGAGATTGCATGGGCACTACAATGCATACACGACATTTTGAGAATTCCAGTTCGTATGATCCTTTAGATTGTACACTATATCGTTGTGTATAAATTGTTTAGTGCTAACTGTAGAATCACACATTATACAACTAAGACATCTGTGGTGACCCACAATTTTATTAAGACCCCACTTGGAGGCCAAATCAGGGGAAACAGTTTTAAGTAAAGAAACACATACCACATGGTCACGTATGCTGCGCCGCCTTTTAAATGAAAATAGAGGTAACTTTTAGGAAATGTCAGTGGATTGAATCAGGGGCCAATGCATTTTGATAATATTAGTAATGGCATTGCTCTGTGTGCTAAAAGTGGTCACACAGGCAATACTCTCCATCGTTTTTTTAGGGGAGGGAGTAAGTAAAAATTCCAGATGGTTGTACCATGCTCTTTTTAGAGATCTCTTAATCAGTCGTCGAGGATAACCTCGATGTTCCAGTTTTTTGGCTAAAGTATTTGCTTGACGAAAGTAATCTGTTCTGAATTTACAAATTTGTCGAACAGGAAGAAATTGCCTAAAGGGCAGTCCTCCTTCAGGCCTGCAGGATGATGGCATGTGTATTGCAATAAAGTATTGCGGGATGTAGGTTTGATGTCAAGTTTAGTGGCTAGTTTGCCTTCATGTAGTAGGATGGTAAGGTCTAAAAAATCGACCTTCTCATTATTAGAATGTGATGTAAATTTCAAGTCCACAGAACAAGAATTCAGCCACGCAAGGAGAATTGCTAAACTAGAACTCACCAAATGAAAACAATATCATTGATAAATCGCAAAGTGAGGAGCATAAAAAGCCCCCATTGAAGTGCCCTTGATTTGCAAAAAATAATCACCATCGAACTCAAAGTAATTCCGGGTAAGTGAGATGGTCAAAAGATCAACAATTAACTCAGTAGGGACAGTGACAGGGCCAGGTCTCAAATTGCGAGCTTCCTCAATGACATGTATCCCATCTAACTAGGGAATGTTGGTATACAGGGACTCAGTGTCCAAGCATACCAACAACTCCTCCTCAGGGTCAACATCCATGTCCTCAAGCTGCATGATGATATCTCCACTGTCACGGACGTAACTCTTAGTATTAGACGCAAAATCCTTAATAAAAACATCTATATATTTACACAGTGGTTCAAGAACCAAATCACACCCTGATACTATTGGTCTACCGGGTGGGTTAGAAGGATTCTTGAGGACTTTAGGTAAAGTGCAAAGGACAGGTGTCCTAGGGGATTTCATATTAAGATATTCAAATTCATGAGAACTTAAAAAGCCAGAATTCTTGGCTTTAGATGTGCTATCAAAAATTACTTTCTGGATCTCAGATAAGGGATTGGCTTTTAAAAACATATGATGATTAGTATTGGACAACTGTCGCAATATTTTAGCCTTATATCATACCACAGGTTGAAATACAATACCACCGCCTTTGTCGGCGGATTTAATGATTAAATCATTATTGGTCTTTAGAGTAAGAAGAGCTTTACGTTCTTCTAGTGTGATATTATAAGGAATGTACTCAAAACATTTGTTAAGTGTAGTGCCTTCCTCCAGGACCATAGTTTCAAAAGCCAGCAATTTAACTGGCATTTTGTTGCTAGGCAGTCAGGACTGAAAGCTTCAGAGAAATTCTAATCTAGAAAAAAGGCTCTAAGCCGTAATTTTCGAAACAATTGTAAAAATTCAATTTGAATGTTAAAAAAAATTAGGGGCTGATTACGATGACGGTGGGACCGCCACTGCCAGCCCATCGGTGGCTGTCCCACCGCATTTGGAACCATGTATTCCGCCTGCCATATTACCATGACGGGCGGATGGTTGGCGGTCGGAAATACCGACCGCTACGCATCCGACGGGCTCCTTGAGCCCGCCGGTGCGTCGGAGGGAAATCCAATCCATACAATGGTGGCGGTGCCTGCCAGGCACCGCTGTAGGGATTATGATGTCCCATTCCACCCGCCTTTTCATGGCGGTTAACCCGCCATGAAAAGGCAGGCGGAAAGGGACTTTGGAGGCCCATATCGGGCCCCCCTTGCCCCCTTGACCTAAGCTGCAGTGCAGGGATATGTAATATATCCCCTTTTTGCATTGCGGCGTGTGCTGCAGCCAGCAGCACCCGCCGCAATGCAAAAGCGACCGCCGTGGTGGCGGTCACATCCTAATGCCTGTCGGGCGGTCTCGTTTACGATAGGGTGGCGGTCGGACGCCATCCTAATCAGCCCCTAAGTCTTCTCAGTAGGCACAAAGCTCAGCCCTTTGCTGAGAAGTGTTATCTCAGTAGATGAAAGGACATGTTCAGATAAATTAAAAATGGGGATAAGGTCTGGTTCTATAATGACAAAAGAGTCGGCAGCTAGTTGGGGGGACCCCATTGGTAAAATTTGCTGCAAGTTTGACGTTCTCCAGACTGGAAACTCCATTTTGCGGGTCTGACCTTCCCCCTGCCTCCCCCACGACCGCGTTGCCCTAAAATATGGGGAATCCAGATGTGGAAGGACCAGGACCTACCCCTGTTCCTGTGTCTGAGTCCTCAGCTGAACAAGCTGAAGATTCAGAGAAGGTAACAGCTGTGTGTTTGTTAAAACAACTCCAGGGCTGATAATTTTCAAAATAATGTTGTTTAGGCTGTGAATAAAACTCATCCACCAAATAAGGATGTGCTTTCTCTTGTTTGAAATTCGTAATGTTCTTTTAGACCTTATTTGTTTTTTTGTTTCACTCAATCTTTTCAAATTCAACTATGGTCTTATTGACCTTTTCAATAGCAGTCTTGGCGTCAGAAATTACATTAGCCTCATTTATTTTTCTTTCTAGTTCAGCGATAATTTCAATTCCTTTTTGCTATGCTCTAAAGCTGTGTCAATCCCAAGACCAAGCCAATGGCGAGAAAAAGTGACACCAATATGGCTGAAACCTTTGCGGAATTTCGGATCGTTAGTAAAAATCACTGGAACATTTCGTACTTGTAAACCAACTGGAGTAGTCTAATTTTTTAGATATTCAGTCATCATTAGAGCATGTAAAGTTGTACGTACATGTTTCTTTCGACATTTTTCTAATTCATCAAGTAATGTCTGAGCTTCACTGATAACCGGTGAAGCTATGGACGGTCACTGTGGACTTTATTTCACTTGCTCACGGTTGGTGATTGCTCTTTGGTGATGTACATATTTTATTGATTTATATTTTATTGATTTATAGTCTTTCTTATCGATATAACACTTGGAATTAATCATGTGTCTCACGGTGGCTGACCTTCTGATATATTTTTAGGTTAGTCTTCATCAGTATCCTATGCATGATAATTTCTTTTGTTTTGTGCTATGTTGTCAATTATTGAATCAATTTTCTTAATTGTGGTACCCACCCAAAAGTAACTGTTTTTATTATTTTTCAGATTAATTTGAATGGTTGTGCTATAAACATTCCCCTGTTCTAATGATGGCCTTGAAAACACTATAGGTCGAAACGCCGTCGACGCCTGTCTTTGGCATATATTTATGAGGAAGCATTGATTGCAATTTTTGTTCTGGTTATTTGTTGGACTTGCTTTGTTCTAAGTTTTGTCTCCCACTGCCATTGTTCTTTTGTTTACACTGTAAACCATGTCCTTTGTGATATTTTTTGTGTAACTATGTGAGCACCTTGTATGTATTCTTTTACTGTTTTGTAACTCTATATTTGCTGTTTTAGTACAAAATATGTTTTTGTATTAATTATCTCTGTGTTGGGTACCCCTTTAAGATTTCTTGTCCAGGCATTTTTGTGTTTTCTAATAGTTTACTGTTAAGAATTTTCCTAAACCATTGTAACCATATTATTATTTATTTACCACAGGTTTGGGGAATAGGGTTGCCACTGTTAGATGTAACCTCAAGAATGACAGAGGCCTTCATCCTATCCTAAACCTGCACCCTCTCAATTTCTTCCTGAAAAAGGAGAATTTCTAAATGCTAACGCTTGCTTAAGTCCTCTCTACCTTTGGCCTGGGAGTCTGGATGGTACAGTTGGCCTTGCAGGATGCATGCTTCCACATTCCTGTCCTGCCTGCCTAATAGTTTACAGTGAACAATTTTCCCGAACCATTGTAGCCGTATTATTACTCTGTTATTCTTGGGCACCAGAAAAAAGTGGGAATAAGAACCACGACCTACCTCTGATGCTGGCACCCTATCTGTGGCTCCCTTGCCCAAGAGATCAACCACTTCCACTTCCTTGCGGAGTAAAGAGATGTGGAAGTCACAAAGGGGAGGGCGTAGCCCCTTTGGACAATCTGGAGAACTCTACCATCGGATGTTATCGACCGCCAGTGGTATAGGTGATGGCGCACCCTGCCTCCCACTGGATGCCCATGATGGTAGGAGTGCAAACTAAAGAGGCCTGGAGGCTGCGGCTTCTGGGGCCGGTGGTGGACTAGTATGACTTCTGGCTACCTGACCCACAAGGTCTGTGGGTACTGGGTACCGCTTCCTTAGCCACACACGGGCTGGAAAGCCTGCGGGCCTTGGTGGCTGGGTGGGCAGAGACGTGGCTGGCAGAGATGAAGTTGGAAGCCCCGTCCATGGCCACGAAAGGAATGAATGGTGGAATGAGGTTGGTGAGGAGCCATAGAAAGACACAAGGACCTGGCCACAGCTCTGCTGGCCTTGAAGCGCTCCAGCACTCAGTGTACCTTGTCTCCGAAGAGACTGGAGTCAACAAAGGGCTTGTCCATGAGCAAAGCCTGAACTTCCCCCAAAAAGCCAGTGGTTCGTCACCAGACGTGGGGCTCACTGAATTGGTTGTATCCAGTCCACAGCGTATGGCGAACTTAGCTGCATTTCTCCCATCAGCAATAGCTTGGGCCCCCTCCGAGACCATAGGTAGCACCTGTGCAAACGAGTCCCAGAGTGAATGGGAGTATTGGCCCATAAGGCATGCAGTGTTTACCGGCTGTAGTGCCAAGCTGACAGAAGAAACTATCTTCTTTGCCAAGGTTTCCAGGCTTGAAGTGTAGGCTTAAACCACCAAGATCTCCAGGGTAGGGAGCTGAGTGAGGAAACTTGAGTCCATTGGAGGGGGGGCAATAACTTATGGGCAATTGACCTATTCACAGGAGCCCCTGTGCAGGGCTTGGACCAGCCCCAAATAGGACGTCCGTGAGGGCTTTATTAAATGGAAGAAGTGGTTCGGGTGGGGTGACTCCCGGCTGTAGCACCTCCATCAAGACGTTTGTCTTGACAGCCACGGAGGGCAATTGAAGGTCCAGGTCCATGACATCAGCAGCCCTCCTCACCACCAAAGCAAATGAGGCTCCCTCCTCCATAGCCATGGTAAGAGGAGAGACCAGGCCAGTATCTCTGGAGGTGTCCAGACTACTGGTATCTGCCTGACCCTCACTGACAGGTAGGGGCTGATATTCATCAGGGTACAGTGGGCCTTCCCAATCACCCCCAAGCCCTAGCCATAGGAATAGGGAACAGGCTCCGGCCCGGTTGGAATGCCTCCAGTCGGCACTGGAGTCGGTGTCGGACAACGCACATCCGGCTTTGTATCGGAGTTGGGGATGAGTATGGGAACTGCACCGCTGGTGGTGCTGGGGATGTCAGCAATGGAGCCTGTGCCGAGAAAGGTCGAGGTGGCATGTCCGGCGCTGCTCCAGATCCGTCCATGGATCCAGGGGACCTGACTGACACAGGATCGATCCTGCTAGAGGAGGACCGTAGGGACCCCTCACAAACTTGCGGGGCCCGAAAAAGCGCCAGCAGGGGAGGACCGCCCAAAAATGAGGTGCATGTCCTCAAAAGTCACAGAGTTAGGCGGGAATCACTCCCGTTCCAGCAAACTCAGGAAGATGTGTAGACGGCCTGGCACACGCTCAACCGCGGAGTCAGGCCTTGAATGCCGACTTTCCCTCATCTAGTTGGATGACTTAGATGGACTGTGCAAAGTCAAAGACCTCTTCGACTTCTTATTTTTTTTACATTTGTGGAACTTACCCGAATGCCTGGATGGCTTTGACTGCCACAACGAACACTTGGAGTGGCTCCAGGACCGATCATGGGACCTTCTTCTAGACCGAGTTTCAAGTTTCAAGTTCACTTTATTTTGCATAGTTACCAAAAACCATTGCAATACATTTTTAAAAAGAATGTTCAGTAAAATTACATCAACCATTGCCACCCTTTTCTTTCCGGAATATGTCATAAAATTAATATTGTATAGTAATAAAATCAGTAAAAAACCCAAGATAAAAAATACTGTACAGTTTGAAAAAAAGAGTTGACAATGCTGGCGGTGACGGAAGTCGTCAGTTCGCAAGGTAAAGTGCAGTGCAGTCGCTATTTTTTGGCTCATGCCAGGCCTGTCCGTGGACCAGTGCCATATAGTGCATATTGTTCAGTTGTTTGAGCCTGTTCCTCTAGACCAGGAGTGAAACAGTTGCGGGTTCGCACGTCGAGCAGCAAGGAGCTGCAAGGACCACTACCTCAAGGCCTTGGGGTACATGGCGCGACAATCGATGCAGGTCTTGGTGTTGTAGTCGCGCTTGAGGCACCAAATGAGGTGTGGTCCGTTACCGACATCGGTCGATGACAGGCGCCACAGGGCTTGAAACCAGCCGTCCTTGTGGACATCCCTGGCATACCTGGAGACAAATCTAAAAAAACTTCAACAAAAGGGGTGAGAAAACATCTGTCAAAAAGTGATTGGGGGTAGCTCTTCTCTGGATCTACCCTGACTGATGTGAAAAAAAAAGAAATGATGTCAGCAGCCTGGGGTTGAGCCTATATAGGCACTGTGCACGTCACATTTGGCTTTGCCGACACCACGCGGAGCTGAGCGACACTCTACCAGCACACAGGGGTACTTGCTCACAAAAAATGTCCGGATTCGGTCTGACGTCTCGGGATATTTCTAAGGTAAAGAATCAGCAGCTAGATGTCTCTATCAGATAGCGAAATATCTAGGGGAGATAAATGGTTTGGAGTAGTATTCCGCACACTGGGCTGTTACAAGATATCCCTGTGGAGTCCAGCACAATCACATAATGTTCTAAGGATGCTGTTCACTTCCCTATAACTGAAATTTTTTATCTTTTAGCAAGAAGAGGCAGCATACACCAATGGGGTCACAGAAAGGGCTCTTGTGGTAGACAATAAGGGAGAAGCATGACCTATAGTCCCATAAGGGTCAGTTCAGTGTTATCAATTGATAGGGGGCTAATCTACTGGGTGTGTGTAGGAAAGTAGAATCTTTCTATTATGGTAGCCCGCTCTTTTTTGCCTGGTGTCAGTATGTTTTGACTGTAGTATGTTTTGACTGTAGTTTGCAGGGATCCTGCTAACCAGGACCCCAGTATCTGTGCTCTCTCTCCCAATATAGCTTTGGTAAGTAATCAAAATCAAACGGTGCACCACTGAATGCTTGCATATTGAACAACAAGGAACAGAATCAGTGTCCAACAGAGTATGTTCTTCAAATCTTCTTTTTTATTATTCATAAATAATTCAGACGTGACAAGCGTTATGTAGTGAAGAACAGCCAACGCGTTTTGTCCAGTACAATGGACTTCTTCAGGGCTGTAGAGTAACAAATATATACATATATAAATACATTTAAATGACATGACTGACAATACGACAAAACACAGGGTCATGTATAATAGTGACACCTGTATACAATCTTTGGTTAAAACATACTTGGAAGTGGTATGGTCTAAAACAACTTAGAACATAAACAAACCACCAAGACAGGAAACAAAGAGTGAACACAAAAAAAAATCTAAACATTTATACACAACGTGAGAAACGGAAGAATTAAAATTATCCACCGTCCTTCTCTTAGATGATCAAGATATGGTATCTATGGAGATCCCATAGAGAGTGAGGCGCAGATGACCCAATGAAATATCTACACAAGATGTGGTTCCAGAACAATAGGAACAGAAACAACTGTGATAATGAGATGATGATAGTTAGAGACCCAGGGGCAGATTTACAAGGCCCTTGTGCCACTTTTGCGTCACTTTTCCCATGTTAAAAGTGACGCAAAAGTGGCGCAAGGGCCTTGTAAATCTGCCCCCCTGTGTGAACATGCCCCAAATGGAAAAGACAAGGTTTAGTAGTGTGATACATGGAAAAAAGTCACAAGTGTCCAATAACCCAGTACTTGTGGGCACCCAGATGGAGTAAATACACAAACCAGGTAATATAATACCCACCATAAGCGAAATATTCATACATATGATGATAAAGGTGATCAGATATCCTCACACAGCTTTGAATAAGGACAGATGAGTCCTTCTGAATAAAAACAGGGTAAGAGATGAGTAGAACAAAATATCCAGTAAGAGCAATCAGTACTTAATAGTGTGAGCTGATAGAACTAAGGGATATATGTAGAAGATATAAAATACTCACACTAAACAATTTTTGAAAGCTTATTCAGGTTTGCAAGTATAGATAAGATACGATCCAGTAAATATAAACAGTTTACGAAGTCAAAAACAAATGAGGCGACCCAGGGCAGAATAACCCATCAGTACGGCACCTAGGAAAAATGAATAATCATCACATAAATATATCGTAACATTAAGAAACCGTAAAGAAAAACGGACTGTACTTGATCGTGTCTGAGCTGGCAGAGAAGCAAATTACACTATCCAAAAGGGGATGCATCTAGATATATGAAAAGCAGGATCATCATCAGATGAAAAGGAAAAATAATAAATAAAGGTAAATGCATCTAGATGCTTCGCTTATGATAAAGAACAGAGAAACACACAAAGGCGGTAAAAGTGAGAGGGTATTTCTGCCATGATCGCGATCAAGTAGGGAGGCATGTGAAAAAAAGTCGCCATATTGGAAGAGTCAAAAAAGATAAACCAGGGAGGGCTGGGACCGAAGGATATAGTTTACCACTGTGACTTCATGAAGATGCAAAAGCCACACGAGAAAAGCAATTAATAATGGGAAACAAACTATTTACCGATCACGTGGATTCGTAACAAAGCCAAGTACATAACGATAACAGTAAGAGTGATGTAGATTCAACAAACAAAGCTCTTGCGTGGGGAGCAAGAACGAGAGATCACAAAAGAGAGTAAGCGTAAAACTACTATGGCGGCCATCATTGGATGTTTGCCACAATAACGTTAGGTGTGCCATCATCGAATGACAGCCTAAGTGGCATGAAGTAAAGCTATAATAAAGCGTAGATAGCATATAATATGCAAAGCAAAGTTTACCACTGCGACTTCATGAGGGTAAAAACAGTCACACATAAGAAAAGTGATTAATAATGAGTCACATATTGTATACTAATCACTAAAATTAGTAAATAAAGCCTAATATGCAAAGAGTGAGCGTGATGTTGGTTCAACAAAGACGCTCTCACATGAGAAGCCAAAAACGTTGGACAAAGCAGAGAAAAGGATTGCAAAATTGCCCAGAGGCGATACACTGAAAGAAAAAGGTCTTAGAAAAGCCAGACCAGTGCCTGTGTCATTTAACACACAATACAATACCCGCAGCAGCATGATCTATGAGGACCTGAGAAAACACTGGCCTCTCCTAACTGACATACCCAGTTTAAAGAACACCATATCTAGGACACCCAGAGTTACATACAGAAGGGGCAAGACGTTAACAAATCGGCTCTGCCCTAGTTACATCACAACACAGAAAGCAGACACTTGGCTGTCCAACACAGTGAGGCTCAGTAACACATGTGGTGGTTCTGTGGTTCCACCGAGGCATGACATGACCTGTCTTCCCTGCAGCTTGGAGAACAGTAACCCTTATGGAGCCATTGGGACCAAACCCCTGTGCACCGCGTCAACTTGCCGTTGCAAAGGCTTGTTGGCTCTGCACTCCAGAATTCTTCGGGCTACAAGAAGCTCCAGCCTCCAGCATCTCATCCATCAAAGAACAGCATCCTCCCTGCATCTTTGGTGAGCTGCCTGAGGTCCTCTTGCGACTCCTGTGCGTTTGGCCTGTGGGTCCTCTCGAGAGTTTTTTTCTGCTTTGGTGGGCTCCCCTGCTTGCTCTGGGCCTGCTCTGACTCTCCTGCACAAGGTGAGGCCATTGGACCTTGCTGATCCCAACAATTGCATCTTTTTGTCTTCCATGCCAGTTGCGGCTGCCAAGGATTGTTGATGCTCCCACCTAGACACTGACATCCGACGTGGGACAGCTCGTGTACGGCTCCTGGTCTTCCACAGCATCGCAGGGTCCCCACAGCTGCAGCGACAAGGTCCTTGTGAACTCTTCTGAACTTCCTACCAAGGGTGGGCAATGTGCTTCCGTGCCTCCTGGCCACCTCCGAGTGATATAAACTCTGTCCCCTCTGCTTTCAGGTTCTCCCTCTTCAAGAATTCACCCTTGGATTCCACCAGACATCTTCACAGACTTCTCCAGAGGCATTTCTTCCCGAGACGCCCATTGTCGTCTACAAGAGATACCAACGTCATCTCACCCTTATGCACCTGGCTTTCCTGGTGCAGGTAACCTGGTTCGTGAAGCATCCTAGGTGGCCTGGCTCTTCAGCCTTCCGTTCTCCAAAGGGTTTCTTTGGGGTGCTCTGGGAAGGGTCCTTTTTCTTTAAAACTGCAACCACGACTTCTCCATTGACTTCAATTGAGCATGCGGCTGTGTTTCCAACCTGCACACAGCCTCCTTGGGGTTCCTGGCTACTTACCATGGGTGGTTCTTCATTCTCACAGCTCTTCTAGGTCTTTTGGTCCAAGTCCCGTTCTCCTTTGCAGTTCGCATTCTACTTATTCAGTATACGGTTTAGTATCCCCCTGGAGATCAGTGTATATTTGTGCTACTTACCTGATTTCTTTGAAGCATTCTTATGTGTATTGCTGATATCTTGGGGTAGGAGATATACTAAGTTTTAGTGATTGTGTTGTTGCAATAAATAGACTTATTTTTCATAAACACTGTGTGGTTCTTTCTCATCTAATCTACACTCTTGATTAAATGTGGTCAAACAAGCTGCTTTACACTCCTTCAAGAATTTACTAAAAAGACAGTACAGAAAAAAGTTAGAGAGCTAAAATAGGCAAAAGGTTCAACAGAATTCTTAGAGGTAGGGGTAAAGTTTGAGTCAGAAGCTGCCTTGATTTCTTTTTCAAGCCAGGCCCATCTTACAAAGATCAATTGTAGCGAGCAAGGTCAACTCTTTCAAACAGACTGATGAAGAACATCACTAGGTATGGAAACATTGTGAAAGGGATCTCATTAAATAATCCAATACTCTGTCTTCCACAGTACCCAGAACCATGAGTGATGGATAGATAACATGTGTCTTTCGGGATGTGAGACCTTATAGGGGATTAGCCACTTTAAGATTTGATTCTAAGGTGTAAAGGGTATACATATGTGTGATATACATATCCACTAAAAAAACGAAAGGTTACAGGGACGTTATAGTTAGGCTGAGAGTTCACACACACAAAACCATTGACATTCAGCAGTTATAGTTACCTGAGCTAACTATAACTTACACCAGCGCAATGCACTGCTTATTAGCTCACATATTACATCACTCATGACGTAGTTGGGGAAAGGGGCGGGGCCCGATGAGGTCTGAGGAATCCCGCTGTGGGGGACTTAATTGTGGCAGCAATAGGGGGTTCTTGGCTCCCAATGACCCTTAGCATCCAAGGGGACTTCATCCCCCGAGTAGCAGGCCAGGAGGTGCATTTGCAGAGTGGAGGAGAAAGTGGGCCTCCGATGAGCTCTCTGAAATTTCGCTTTGTGGGACTGACTGGTAATAACAGGAAGGGTTCTTGGCCCCTCTTTTTTTCTGTCCCCACTTGATGGATCAGCCCGAAACTTTCCATTCACAATAAGATCCACCGGTTCACTTTTTAAAAAAAAGTTCATGAAGATTCGTCAACCCATCCAAAGAAATAGGCTAGTCAAAAAACGCTTTTCCTATGGAAACTAGGTCCTAACTACAACTACCTACTGGCGACCGCCAGTAGGTAATATATATATATATTACCTACTGGCGGTCGCCAGTAGGTAGTTATAGTTAGGACCTTGTTTCTATTCAAAAAGCGTTTTTCTTTGCTAATATCTTTGGCGCCGTTTGACGAATCTTCGCGAATTTCCAAAACTAATGCTTCACTCAGGTCAGCTCCTGACTTGAGCGTTTCGGGTGATTCGTCAAGCGGGGGCCAAGAAAAAGGGGGTCCCAAAACGCTTTTTCACCATGTTAATTTCCATAGGAAATTTTGGAACGGGCTACAGCCCGAACTGCTGAACGGAATTACACCAAATTTGCCAAAAAGGTAGCTCTTGGTTCACAAAGCACCCTTTTTTTAAAATGGTGTAAATCCGTTCAGTAGTTCCTGAGAAATTCAAAAAATAAAAATGTATATATCTGAGCACCGAGGAGTCGCAACTCCTCCCGAGCACAAGCTGACTTCTGATTGGCTGCCAACACTCCAAAGCAGAATGTGTTGGCAGCCATCTTGTGACTCGGTAACCGAGTCACAAGAAAAAGAGGGGAAAAAAGTGAAAAATTAAGAAAAGGGGGCAGGGTAGAAACACCCTGACCCCCTAGGCCTGCTCAGGGGGTCCCACAAGGACCCCCAAGCATTTAAAAAAAAAAAATAATTGGCCGAATTGAAACTGGTTTTGCGAACCCGGACGAAATTTTTTTTTTAAAACGATGCGCGGGCTCCCGCGCTTAGTTTGTTTTAAGCCCCTGGGTGGGCCAGGTCTCGGGGGCAATTTAAAATTATGGTGTGGGGGCCCGTGGGGGGCACCCACAGCCACAGGGACCGCCACCTCCCCGGGGCTTTCCTCATAATATGCGGGGGCACGCGCCCCCCCGCAGCCCCGGGGACCGCCACCTCACCGGGGCTTTTTAAAAAAAAATGCGTGGGGGGCTCCTGCCCCCCCACGCTGCCCCGTGGACCACCACTGCCCGAGGCTTTGTTTTAGTACGGGCGGGGGGCCTCGCGGGCCCCTCCCCAAGCCCCGGGGACCACTACCTCCCTGGGGCACAAATTATGTTAATATGGGGGTCCAGTACGGACCCCCGGAGACCACCACCTCCCCGGGGCTATGTTAAATGTTGGGCAGGGGCTGCGCGGCCCCCCTCCTGGAGCTCTCAATGGCCCTGGAGACCGCCACCCCCCAGGGCCGGCTCCTGCAATGTCCCAGGGTGCCCACCCCTGGGACATTGCCGTTTGCTATGGCCTCGCTTCTAAAAAGCAAACCACAATTGCTTGTGGGCAAGGGGAGCTGCATGTTAGCAGTTCCCCTTGCCCAAAAGCAATGCCGGCTCCTGCAGCAGAGTGGTGGAGAAAGGGGGCGTGGCCTGTGTCCTCCTCTCAGCAATCCCACTGTGTGGGGCTTACTGGAGGTAAGAGGTAGGCTAGTTGGCCCATAAAGGACCCCCAGCAGCGAAGGGGACTTCAATCCCCATCCAGAAGCGCGCCAGGAGCGCGTTTGCAGAGTGGTGGGCAAAGGGTGTGTGGCCTGCTATGAGAACTTAGCAATCCTGCTGTGTGGGACTTACTGGAGGTAATAGGAGGGTAGTTGGCCCCCAAGGATGTCCTTGGGGCCAACTACCCTCTTGTTACCTCCAGTAAGTCCCACACAGTGGAATTGCTAAGACGTCTTCGGAGGCCATGCCCCCTTTCTCCACCACTCTGCAAACGCGCCTCCTGGCAGACTACGGGATGGGGGATGAAGTCCAATTTACTCCTGAGGGACTTTGG
Organism: Calotriton arnoldi; assembly: GCA_963921515.1. Classification (NCBI taxonomy): domain Eukaryota; kingdom Metazoa; phylum Chordata; class Amphibia; order Caudata; family Salamandridae; genus Calotriton; species Calotriton arnoldi. Next base: position 138,775 of record CAWUFW010005694.1, read on the forward strand.
GGGCCAAGAGGCCCTCCTGGTACCTCCTGTAGGTCCTAAGCAGTGGAATGTCTGAGTGCTGGTCGGAGGCCCAGCACCCTTTCTCCACCACTCTGCAAACGCGACCACTAGTTAAAGAAGTGTTTGCAATGTAATAGGTTTCGCATTTGCGAGAGTTAGAGCTATTGGCGTTGTAAATGTAAAAGTTTTTTACTAATGTTTTTTGGAGTGGAGTGGATGTACGTTGTGTGTAGTAGAATTATGTGGTATGTTGTGCAGTGAAATTATGTGGATAGAAAGTATGTGGTATTTAGTGTATAGGAATTATGTAGAGTGGGATTATGTGTTATGGAGAGTAATTATGTGGTATGGTAGTCAGTGTTGTGGAGTGGTAACCTCAGGTTTAGTCTTCCTCGTTTCCATAGAAGCTCAACTATGAACTCAGTGAAACAAAAAAAGAAGGAGTCACTGAGGAGCACTTGTGGACCTAGTCAGAGGTATGAGCAGGGCCACTGGAATTATGCGACTGTTCGGCTGCACCGACTTTCGCACAATTATACATTTTCTGCATTAGCCACATAATTCATCATCTGCTCCCTAATCTGCAGATTTGAACAAAAAAAACCTTGTTTCTAGCTCAAACGGCTCAAACGTTCCCAAAAATGCAGCGACAAGTGTTACAGCGTGGTGGAAGGGCCGTTGCAAACCTAGAATGGTCACCTGTTACCTATTGCTAAATGTGGGTGTTAAATTGGTACTAATGGTGTGCAAGCCACTCTTGCTTCCTTCTGCGCCTCTCTTGCCTCTTTCTGCATTTCTGTTGCTTCTTTCTGCACATTTCTTTCTTTTTCTGCACTTCTCTTGCCTCTTTCTGCAAATCTCTTCTACTTTCTGCACCTCTCTTCCTTCTTTCTGCACGTCCGTTACCTCTTTCTGCACCTCATTTGCTTCTTTCTGTACCCCTCTTGCCTCTTTCTGCACCCTTCTTCCCTCTTTCTGCACCTCTATTGCTTTTTCTGTACCCCTCTTACGTCTTTCTGCACCCTTTTTGCCTTTCTGCACCTCTGTTCCTTCTTTCTGCACTTCTTTTGTTTCTTTCTGCACCTGTCTTGCTTCTTTCTGCACCCCTCTTGCCTCTCTCTCCACCCCTCTTCCCTCTTTCTGCACTTATCTTGCTTCTTTCTGCACCTCACTTGCCTCTTTCTGCACCTCTTTTGCTTCTTTCTGCAGTTCTCTTCCTCTTTCTGCACCCCTCCTGCCTCTTTTTCCACCTCTGTTGGTTCTTTCTGCACCTCTTTTGCTTCGTTCTGCACTTCACTGGCCTTTTTCTGTACCCCTCTTGCCTATTTCTGCACCTCTGTTGGTTCTTTCTGCACTGCTCTGGCTTCTTCCTGCACCTCTGTTCCAAATTTCTACATCCCTCTTGCCTTTTTCTGCACCCCTCTTCCCTCTTTCTGCACCTCTCTTGCCTCAGTCTGCCCACCTTTTCCCTCTTTCTGCACCCCTTTTGCCTGTTTCTGCAACTCTCTTGCCTCTTTCTGCAGTTCTCTTGCCTTCTTCTGCACCTCACTTGCCTCTTTTTGCACCTCTGTTGGTTCTTTTGCACTGCTATTGCTTCTTTCTGCACCTCTCTTGCAAATTTCTGCACCCCTCTTTGCCTCTTTCTGCACCCCTTTTACCTGTTTCTGCACCTCTCTTGCCTCTGTCTGCACCTCTGTTCCCTCTTTCTGTACCTCTTTTGCCTGTTTCTGCAACACTCTTACCTCTTTCTGCAGTTCTCTTGCCTCCTTCTGCACCTCTGTTGCTTCTTTCTGCACTTCTCTTGCCTCTTTCTGCACCCCTGTTGCTTCATTCTGCACTTTCCATGCTTCTTTCTGCACTTCTCTTGCCTCTTTCTGCACCCCTGTTGCTTCATCCTGCACTTTCCATGCTTCTTTCTGCACCGGTCTTGCTTCTTTCTGCACCTCTGTTGTCTCTTTATGTACCTCTTTTGCCTGTTTCTGCAACTCTCTTGCCTCTTTCTGCAGTTCTCTTGCCTCCTTCTGCACCTCTGTTGCTTCTTTCTGCACTTCTCTTGCCTCTTTCTGCACACCTGTTGCTTCATTCTGCACTTTTCATGCTTCTTTCTACATCCGTCTTGCTTCTTTCTGCACCCGTTGTCTCTTTCTGCACTCGTCTTCCCTCTTTCTGTACCTTTCTTGCCTGTTTCTGCATCTCACTTGCCTCTTTCTGCACGTTTCTTGCTTCTTTCTATACCTGTTGCTTCTTTCAGCAATTCTCTTGCCTCTTTCTGCATTTCTCTTGCCTGTTTCTGCACCCCTCTTGCCTCTTTCCGCACCCGTCTTCCCTCTTTGTGTAACTCTCTTGCCTCTTACTACACCTCTCTTCCCTCTTTCTGCACCACTCTTGCCTCTTTTTGTACCTCTGTTGCTTCTTTCTGCACTTCTCTTGTCTCTTTCTGCACCCTTTGTGCCTCTTTCAGCACCTCTGTTGGTTCTTTCTGCACTTCTCTTCCTTCTTTCTGCACTCCTCGTGCCTCTTTCTGCACCTCTGATGCTTCTTTCTGCACTTCTATTGCCTCTTTCTGCAGTTCTCTTCCTCTTTCTGCACCCCTCCTGCCTCTTTCTGTACCCCTCTTGCCTCTTTGTGCACCTCTCCTACCCCTTTCTGCACCCCTCCTGCCTCTTTTTCCACCTCTGTTGGTTCTTTCTGCACCTCTTTTGCTTCGTTCTGCACTTCACTGGCCTTTTTCTGTACCCCTCTTGCCTCTTTCTGCACCTCTGTTGGTTCTTTCTGCACTGCTCTGGCTTCTTCCTGCACCTCTGTTCCAAATTTCTGCATCCCTCTTGCCTTTTTCTGCACCCCTCTTCCCTCTTTCTGCACCTCTCTTGCCTCAGTCTGCCCACCTTTTGCCTCTTTCTGCACCCCTTTTGCCTGTTTCTGCAACTCTCTTGCCTCTTTCTGCACCCCTTTTACCTGTTTCTGCACCTCTCTTGCCTATGTCTGCACCTCTGTTCCCTCTTTCTGTACCTCTTTTGCCTGTTTCTGCACCTCTGTTGCATCTTTCTGCACTTCTCTTGCCTCTTTCTGCACCCCATGTTGCTTCATTCTGCACTTTCCATGGTTCTTTCTGCACCTGTCTTGCTTCTTTCTGCACCCCTGTTCTCTTTCTGCACTCATCTTCCCTCTTTCTGTACCTTTCTTGCCTGTTCCTGCATCTCACTTGCCTCTTTCTGCACTTTTCTTGCTTTTTTCTACACCTCTGTTGCTTCTTTCAGCAATTCTCTTGCCTCTTTCTGCATTTCTCTTGCCTGCTTCTGCACCCCTCTTGCCTCTTTCCGCACCCGTCTTCCCTCTTTGTGCAACTCTCTTCCCTCTTTCTGCACCACTCTTGCCTCAGTCTGCCCACCTTTTCCCTCTTTCAGCAAATCTCTTGCCTCTTTCTGCACGTCTCTTGCCTGTTTCTGCACCTCTCTTGCCTGTTTCTGCACCTCACTTGCTTCTTTCTGCATCTGTCTTGCTTCTTTCTGCACCCCTGTTGTCTCTTTATGTACCTCTTTGCCTGTTTCTGCAACTCTCTTACCTCTTTCTGCAGTTCTCTTGCCTCCTTCTGCACCTTTGTTGCTTCTTTCTGCACTTCTCTTGCCTCTTTCTGCACCCCATGTTGCTTCATTCTGCACTTTCCATGGTTCTTTCTGCCCCTGTCTTGCTTCTTTCTGCACCCCTGTTCTCTTTCTGCACTCATCTTCCCTCTTTCTGTACCTTTCTTGCCTGTTTCTGCATCTCACTTGCCTCTTTCTGTACTTTTCTTGCTTTTTTCTACACCTCTGTTGCTTCTTTCAGCAATTCTCTTGCCTCTTTCTGCATTTCTCTTGCCTGCTTCTGCACCCCTCTTGCCTCTTTCCGCACCCGTCTTCCCTCTTTGTGCAACTCTCTTGCCTCTTTCTACATCTCTCTTCCCTCTTTCTGCACCACTCTTGCCTCAGTCTGCCCACCTTTTCCCTCTTTCAGCAATTCTCTTGCCTCTTTCTGCACTTCTCTTGCCTGTTTCTGCACCTCTCTTGCCTCTTTCTGCACCTCACTTGCTTCTTTCTGCAATTCTCTTGCCTCTTTCGGCACCTCTGTTGCTTCATCCTGCACTTTCCATGCTTCTTTCTTCAGCAATTCTCTTGCCTCTTTCTGCATTTCTCTTGCCTGCTTCTGCACCCCTCTTGCCTCTTTCCGCACCCGACTTCCCTCTTTGTGCAACTCTCTTCCCTCTTTCTGCACCACTCTTGCCTCAGTCTGCCCACCTTTTCCCTCTTTCAGCAATTCTCTTGCCTCTTTCTGCACTTCTCTTGCCTGTTTCTGCACCTCTTGCCTGTTTCTGCACCTCTCTTGCCTCTTTCTGCACCCCACTTGCCTCTTTCTGCACCTCACTTGCTTCTTTCTGCATCTGTCTTGCTTCTTTCTGCACCCCTGTTGTCTCTTTATGTACCTCTTTTGCCTGTTTCTGCAACTCTCTTGCCTCTTTCTGCAGTTCTCTTGCCTCCTTCTGCACATCTGTTGCTTCTTTCTGCACTTCTCTTGCCTCTTTCTGTACCCCTGTTGCTTCATTCTGCACTTTTCATGCTTCTTTCTGCATCTGTCTTGCTTCTTTCTGCACCCCTGTTGCCTCTTTCTGCACTCGTCTTCCCTCTTTCTGTACCTTTCTTGCCTGTTTCTGCATCTCACTTGCCTCTTTCTACATATTTCTTGCTTTTTTCTACACCTCTGTTGCTTCTTTCAGCAATTCTCTTGCCTCTTTCTGCATTTCTCTTGCCTGCTTCTGCACCCCACTTGCCTCTTTCCGCACCCATCTTCCCTCTTTGTGCAACTCTCTTGCCTCTTTCTACACCTCTCTTCCCGCTTTCTGCACCACTCTTGCCTCTTTTTGTACCTCTGTTGCTTCTTTCTGCACTTCTCTTGCCTCTTTCTGCACCCTTTGTGCCTCTTTCAGCACCTCTGTTGGTTCTTTCTGCACTTCTCTTCCTTTTTTCTGCACTCCTCGTGCCTCTTTCTGCACCTCTGTTTCTTCTTTCTGCACTTCTCTTCCTTCTTTCTGCACCCCTCTTGCCTCTTTCTGCACCTCTGATGCTTCTCTCTGCACTTCTATTGCCTTTCTGCACCCCTCTTGCTTCTTTCTGCAGCTGACTTGCCTCTTTCAGCACCTCTGTTGTCTCTTTCTGCACTCGTTTTCCCTCTTTCTGTACCCTTCTTGCCTGTTTCAGCATCTCACTTGCCTCATTCTGCACTTTCCATGCTTCTTTCTGCACCTGTCATGCTTCTTTCTGCCCCCCTGTTGTCTCTTTCTGCACTCGTCTTCCCTCTTTCTGTACCTTTCTTGCCTGTTTCTGCATCTCACTTGCCTCTTTCTGTACTTTTCTTGCTTCTTTCTACACCTCTGTTGCTTCTTTCAGCAATTCTCTTGCCTCTTTCTGCACCTCTTGCCTCTTTCTGCACCTCACTTGCTTCTTTCTGCACTTCTATTGCCTCTTTCTGCACCCATTTCTTCATTTTGCACTTTCCATGCTTCTTTCTGCACCTGTCTTGCTTCTTTCTGCACTCCTGTTGTCTCTTTATGTACCTCTTTTGCCTGTTTCTGCAACTCTCTTGCCTCTTTCTGCAGTTCTCTTGCCTCCTTCTGCACCTCTGTTGCTTCTTTCTGCACTTCTCTTGCCTCTTTCTGCACCCCTATTGTCTCTTTCTGCACTCGTCTTCCCTCTTTCTGTACCTTTCTTGCCTGTTTCTGCATCTCACTTGCCTCTTTCTGCACTTTTCTTGCTTCTTTCTACACCTCTGTTGCTTCTTTCAGCAATTCTCTTGCCTCTTTCTGCACTTCTCTTGCCTGTTTCTGCACCCCTCTTGCCTCTTTCTGCATCCGTCTTCCCTCTTTGTGCAACTCTCTTGCCTCTTTCTACACCTCTTCCCTCTTTCTGCACCACTCTTGCCTCTTTCTGTACCTATGTTGCTTCTTTCTGCACTGCTCTTGCTTTTTTCTGCACCTCACTTGCCTCTTTGAGCACCTCTTTTGCTTCTTTCTGCACATCTCTCTCTCCTCTTTCTGCACCCCTCTTGCCTCTTTCTGCACCTCTGTTGCTTCTTTCTGCACTTCTATTGCCTCTTTCTGCACCTCTCTTGCTTCTTTCTGCACCTCTCTTGCTTCTTTCTGCACCTCACTCTCCTCTATCAGCACCTGTTGCTTTTTTCTGCAGATCTCTTGCGTCTTTCTGCACCCCTCTTTTCTGTTTCTGCACCTCTCTTGCCTCTTTCTGCACCCCTGTTCCCTGTTTCTGCACCTTTCCTGCCTGTTTCTGCACCTCTCTTGCCTCTTTCTGTACCTCTGTTGCCTCTTTCTGCACCTCTCTTGCTCTTTCTGCACCCTTCACGCCTCTTTCAGCACCTCTGTTGGTTTTTTCTGCACTGCTCTTGCTTTTTTCTGTACCTCACTTGCCTCTTTCTGCACTTCTCTTGCTTCTTTCTACACCTCTGTTGCTTCTTTCAGCAATTCTCTTGCCTCTTTCTGCACTTTTTTCCTTCTTTCTGCACCCCTACAGCCTCTTTCTGTACCTCTCTTGCTCTTTGTGCACCTCTCCTACCTTTTTCTGCACCCCTCTTGCCTCTTTCAGCACCTCTGTTGGTTCTTTCTGCACTGCTCTTGCTTTTTTCTGCACCTCACTTGCCTCTTTCTAAACCTCTGTTGCTTCTTTCAGCAATTCTCTTGCCTCTTTCTGCACTTCTCTTCCTTCTTTCTGCACCCTTCCTGCCTCTTTCTGTACCTCTCTTGCCTCTTTCTGCACCTCTCTTGCCTCTTTCTGCATTTCACTTGCTTCTTTCTGCACCTCTCTTGCCTCTTTTGGCACCTCTGTTGCTTCTTTCTGCACTTTTCTTGCCTCTTTCTGCACCTCTGAGTTAGAGGTAGTTTTAATCTCCCTGCCCTATTATGTACTAGGGCCTTACAGGAGAGGTCATGCCAATCACAGGGGTACCCCAACCCATAGTGTACCCTAGTGTATGTAGGTGTTTTCACTGTATTCTAAGTGTCTTTCAGCATAGCACTGGCTCTGGGCCTGGTTAGTCAGAGTCAGTTACCACCAGTACCAGTCAGCAAAAAGTTGGGGGCACAGGATGACTTTGCAACAAGGCCTCTTTCTGCACCTCTGTTGGTTCTTTCTGCATATCTCTTGCTTCTTTCTGCACTTTTCTTCGTCTTTCTGGACCTCTGTTGCATCTTTCTGCATTTCTCTTGCTTCTTTCTGCACCTTTCTTCCTCTTTCTGCACATGTCCTACCTCTGTAGGCATAGTTAGAAATTAGCATTTAAAAAACCTTTGAAAGTCACTGAAAAAACCATAGGCTTGAGGGACGTTATAGTTAGAAATTAGCATTTAAAAAATCTTTGAAATTCACTGAAAAATCCATAGGTTTCAGGGACGTTATAGTTAGAAATTAGCATTTAAAAAACCTTTGAAATTCACTGAAAAAACTATAGGTTTCAGGGATGTTATAGTTAGAAATGAGCATTTAAAAAACCTTTGAAATTCACTGAAAAAAACCATAGGTTTCAGGGACGTTATAGTTAGAAATTAGCATTTAAAAAACCATAGAAATTCAATGAAAAAACCACAGGTTTCAGGGACGTTATAGTTAGAAATTAGCATTTAAAAAACCATAGAAATTCAATGAAAAAACCACAGGTTTCAGGGACGTTATAGTTAGTTGGACAATTCACTCGTATAAAACCAGAGAAATTCAGCCATTATAGTTAGTTGAGCTAAGTATAACTCGCGCCCCTGCAATGCACTGCTGATGACATCACATATTACATCACTCATGACATGGTCAGTGACATCACTGATGACATCACTGATGACATCTCAAATGACATCACTGATGACATCATCCACATGATCCTCTGATGCACCTCCTCACAGCCCAATATAACCTTTGATACACCCACTCTACACCACAGACTGCCATTATCGAAACCATAGACACACCAATACCAGTTACTACCTACTCACTCACTGATTCCTAGGTCTACACACACATCCACTCACTCACCCATACAGTCACTCATACATGCAGTCACTCATCAATACAGCCACTATCATATGCACTCATACACCTATACAGACACTCACACACTGCCACTCACCCATAGAGTTACTTACACAGCTAGTTAGTCATGCAAAGAATCAATCACACTCCCATTTACTCACCTATACAGTTATACACACACCTCCTCACTTATTCACACAGATACTAACACATACTTACTCTCTTATACAATCACTGACACAAGCACACACTCATCCAGAGCCACTCTCTCTCACATATAGTCATTTATATACTCTAACACTCACATATACTGCCTTTCACATATGTAGTTACTCACACATGTACCACTGAGACATCCATTCACTCACCAACACAGCCATACACACACTCACCCACCCATACAGCCCCTCACAGACACACTCTTGAACCCATACACCCAGTGAATCACCCACTCACACATCCATGCAGTGAGTCACACACACCCCACCCACCCACACAGACACTCAGGCACCCATAGATACTCAGACAAGCAATCAATAACCCATATAGACACTCATGTAGCTACTCATCAACCCATGCAACCCCTTACACACCAATAGACAGACTGATACAGACATTCACAGTTTAGTCACTAACCCATGCATTCAGTAAGACACTTTTAATCACTCACTTATACAGTCAGTCACACACCTACTAAATCATCCATTCAGACAGTCCTACGCCCACTCATTCTTCAATACACCTTGGCCTATATATATATAAAACATATTTAAACTTTACAGAAACACAGTCACTGGATGATGTCATCAGTGATGTCATCAGTGATGTCATTTGAGATGTCATCAGTGATGTCACTGACCATGTCATGAGTGATGTAATATGTGAAACCTGTGTTTTTTTCAGATAATTTCTATGGTTTTTTAAATGCTAATTTCTAACTATAACGTCCCTGAAACCTATGGTTTTTCAGTGAATTTCAAAGGTTTTTTAAATGCTAATTTCTAACTATAACGTCCCTGAAACCTATGGTTTTTCAGTGAATTTCAAAGGTTTTTTAAATGCTAATTTCTAACTATAACATCCCTCAAACCTATGGTTTTTCAGTGAATTATATATATATATATATATATATATATATATATATATATATATATATATATATATATATATATATATATATATATATATATATATATATATTGGATAAGGGACAGGGTTTGTTACAAGTTTGCTTTATGTTTTGAATTTTTACTTTTATTGCAAAGGGTATGCGTTGAGATGATGAGATGCGCACAAAGAAATTAAGCCACAAGGGCACAATTGTGGTTACTTCTTTATGTGTACCTATTTGTAATGGACCTAAACCTGGACCTGTACGCAATATTGGTGAAGCTTGTTGTGAGAATAATTAGCCTACATGGGCTCAATTTTGAGTTAATTTTGAATGAGAGAAAAAAATCTTTCATATTGTATGCATACTATGAAATTATTAAGCGAATATAACCAGTTGCACCAAGTGCAACGATATCGGACCTCACCCCAAATGGGAAAGCTCGGTCAGAACGTAAGACTTTAAATAGAATTGGGTAATGAACTGCAAGCTACATTTTATTTGTGCGCATAATCTCATTAAGAGATGAAATATGTATTGAAAGTGATTAATTATAATTTGTAAAATGTTTGGCAGCAATGTGATACTTCTGATCTGACAAGAAAAATTAAGGAATTGTAAAGTCTTTCTTCCATAACAATTAATCACATGACATTATTTAAATGGATTAACAATGGCGTCGCATGTAGGTGAGCAAGGCCAGTGTTGTAGCCAAAACGCATCATGGCGGAACGTTGTGTAGTGAAATAAAAACCTTTAATAAAAAGGATTTTGGTGTCTGCGCCTGGTCTGTACAGATTGTACCAGAGAGATGGGAAGTTGAGATATATATATGTGTGTATATATCTATCTCTATATATCTATATCTATATCTCTCTCTCTCTCTCTCTCTCTCTATATATATATATATATATATAATGACATTTTGCGGACCTATTGCTTGTTGTACATTGGTGGATGATGCAAAGTTTTGCAGAGATTCATCAAGGGGGTGCAAAGAAAAAAGGAGTTCCAAAACGCGTTTTTCCACCAATGCTTTTTCCATAGACTCTGTACTCTAACGGATTTTAATGAAATTTGGCAGAAATATAGATTATAGTCTGTAGATGGTCCTTATAGGTATTTAAGTGGATTAGTTCAGCAGTTGTTAAGTTATAAGGCACAAAAACCTAGTGATAGATTCGGTTGTGGTACAACTGTGGTATAAATCACTGTACATAGTAATGACAAAACACAATATGATTGGTTAATGAAAGCCAATCCAAAATGAAAAGGCAGCCATGTTGAATACTACACACTATTAATGTGTTGTGTGTTTCAATGTGAAATATAGATGATTACTGATGCTGTACTGTAGAGGAAGTGATCAGCCATTGTCTCCAACTCTGTGGTGGTAGGGAAAGCTAATTTTATTGATTAATACCTTTTACAAAAATGTTACGGAGTAACGCAGCAGTACCTCAAAGGTTGCTAGGAAGTCCTGAGGTACTATAAAAAATCAAATAAAACATATATAGGAAACATTTAAATCATAAATAATATAAGGTGTTTTTTAAAAGAGCCTTTGGTTGTTTAAAAAAAAAACATAGTTAAATATGATGGAGAAGCTAATTTTGGAGGTTTGTAAGGAAAACATGGTTTCCATAGCTGATAGAATGGACACCATAGGGACGATAAAGTACTGTATTGGAATATTCTATGTCCAAATGAAAAATAGAAGACATTCTCTCAGGAATGCTGAGACTGTCTTATTGATATGTCTTCGAGTAATTTAAAACTTAGCAGCATTTCAAGTAGAACACTTCCACTTTTGTCTCTGACAAATGTTGTAGAAGACAAAATGTGAGTTTGGAAACATACACATTAGGTTTGGAGATGTCTTCTTAATCTCAACTTCTAGCCTAACTTTAGTTAAGTGCCCTATATTTTTGCCACCACAGAGGATAATCATAAAGTGCGGATGGTCAAATACACTCACAGAGGAAAGTAGAGGAATTAACTGATTCCAACTCGGACCTCTTTCTTTAATCCATGTCACGTCTCCTCCTTTCAGATCTAAATTAGCTTCAAATCTGCTTTCTTGACATATTCTCTGGCCCACAAAATGAAACTGTGTCCAACAAGCCAGACAGGAATCATCTTGCACCTGCATTATCGTACAAGAATGAGCAACACAGATCAACAGAAACAAATATATAGAGATGATAGGCCAGTAGGGAAGTGCTCAACATTTACCATTTTTAAAGGAGGTCAAACTTTGGCTTACATTCATTTTGGGCTACAAATTCAACACAATACTACCAAATACCAAAATGATGTCAGAAAATAAACTAGCCTTCAGCTACGAAGTTTCACAAGTATTAGAAAGGCATGTGAAACACCCACTTCTGGTCACATTACAATGAAAACCAGTAGGCAAATAGATAAGGAGGAGATAAGAAATAGAAAAAAACAAATAAAGCATTGTGATTGGTTAGTAATAGAAAATGGGCTACCAACACTGCCTAATACTACCAAACACATATTTGAGTCACACTGCAATTAAAACTATTAGAAAGGTAGATAACAAATACAATGAAGAAATAAAAGCTAAATCTCATTGGTTTATAACCCAAACTGAGCTATGAACACAGCTCAATACTACTAAATAGCACCAGCAACCAGAGCTACACTGGTGACTGTTGGAAAGCAATACAGTGCCATTTCTTTTTTTCCCCCTTTTTTTGGGGAGGTTTATACAGCGCAAACTCAACCCAAAGGTATCAGAGCGCTTTACATGAGCACCAGCTGCATTACAGACAGACACATTCATTTTGTTAGGCACAGAGACATTAAGGGGGTCATTAGGATGGCGGGCGGACTTCAGTCCGCCCGCCATCCTCGCGGTGCTGGGACCGGCCGCCAGACGTGCGGCGGTCCCGCACCGCTGATTAGGATGCGACCGCCACCCTGGCGGTCACATTCCGCACATTTGACATTGCGGGGGGTGCTGCTTACAGCAGCACCCGCCGCAATGCCAAATTGACATGTTGTGCTTTCCCATGCACAACGTGGCAGGCACCACGCGGTGCCTGCCACCTTGTGCATGGAAATGCAGGGGGGTACCATGGGTACCCCCCCAAGTGCACCCCCCACCCCCCCAGGGGGCCCGCAACGGGCGCCCAAAGCACATCCCCGCCAGCCTTTCCATGGCGGCATCGCCGCCAAGGAAAGGCCTTTTGAACCAGGCATCATAATATGGATGGCGGTTCACCACCATATTGTGCCCCAGCTCCGCCCAACCGGCAATCGGAACGATTGCCGACCGGCGGAAAAGCGGCGGACGCACTTTGCGTCCGCCGCGATACCCCCGCCATAATAATATGGCAGGGGATAAATCCAGTTGGGATGGCGGGCGGATCGCCACCGCCGAGCCGGCGGTGGGGATCCGCCCGCCATCCTAATTACCCCCTAAGTGAGTTGCCCAGAATCACAGGATGTTGAGCGTCCCTGCCTAGACTCGAACCCGGTTCCCCAGCTTCGAGGTCGATCGCTCTAGCCGCTATCTTCAAAGATATTACGGATGGTTTGGAAACAATATCTCATCACCTCCATCAGCATAGTTTTACCTCAAACAGGCATATTATTTTATGAAATACTGTATGAAGAAATAAAACAGGGAACTATAACTCAATTACGAGTTGTATTAGAACTATACGTACTCAAACCAATACTTCTTTAGGTCTTTGATAAAACATATTTCCTTAATTGAACACAATGCCTACAAAACAATACCCACAGAAGAAAAAATGGACACTGTACAACACAGAGAGGAAGAAGAAAATAATGGAACAGAGAAAAGGAGGAAGCCTACTAAAAAAACAATACTACTGGTAAGAGTTGTGCAAAACTATGTTCTCTTTCTAAACACAATACCCTTAGTAGTAAAAAGGTTAGCAGGAAGCAACTGCCCAACAGACAACTACTAACCTTATAATGTCTGCCCATTTCAGACCATTACTAACCTACAAGGACATTTTTTAGGTTGCCTCAGGAATCACGTGACAGCAGATTCCATCAAATCAAAATGCTCTACACAAACCATTCAACAATAAGAAAACTAGTGCGGACGCACAAGTTACTAACTTGTGTAACGATATATCTGTAAGAGACAGTAGTTAGTGACAGATTCCTTACCTTAGAATATCCCCAGGCGTCAGGCTGGATCCGGAAAAGTTTTTGCGTAGCAGTACCCTTTGCGCGTCGGTAGGCGGCGTCGTGCGGCTCCGCGTCCGTCGTCGGCGTCGTGATCGCCGGGATGACGTCGCGGGCAGTACTTAGGCGCCGCCCCTGCGCGCTGACGTCAGTTCTGTACACGACTTTCCGCGCCAGGAACGCAGAGCCATGCAAGAAGCTGACATAGGTGTCTGAAAAATACTAGGGCCCTGAAAGGGATGTCCTTAACCCTAGAAATCAGTTCGCAGAACGGGGAGGATGGGTGGGCGGTAAGGAATCTGTCACTAACTACTGTCTCTTACAGATATATCGTTACACAAGTTAGTAACTTGTGCATCTGAAAGAGACACGTTAGTGACAGATTCCTTACCTTAGAATAGATACCCCAGCAATACCAACCCCGGTGGTGGGTCTGCGAACAAAGATCAGACAAGGAAGTCCTGGAGGACAGAACGGCCAAAGAAGCCGTCCCTCCGGACCTGACTGTCAAGGCAGTAATGCTTTGTAAACGTGTGCAGCGAGGCCCACGTAGCTGCCTGACAGATAACCGGCAGCGGAACACCGCGGCCCAAGGCCGTGGTAGCAGCCGTTGCCCTGGTGGAATGGGCACGCAGCCCAACAGGAGGCTCCTTTTTAGCCAAAGAATAGCAGGTCTTGATGCACAAGGTAACCCAGCGGGAGATGGTCCTCTTGTGCACCGCCCGACCTTTTTGGCGCCCACGTAGCCAACAAAGAGCTGGTCATCCACCCGGAAGTGTTTTGTGCGGTCAATATAGAAAGAGAGCGCACGTTTTGGGTCCAGACGGTGGAGCCTCTCTTCCTCTCTGGAAGGATGCGGAGGCGGAAAGAAGGTGGGCAAAGTGATGGTCTGCCCAATGTGGAAAGCAGTAACCACCTTTGGCAAGAAGGACGGACGCGTCCGAAGAACAACCTTGTCTGGATGAACAGACAGAAAGGGAGGTTTGCAAGATAGAGCCTGGAGCTCACTCACCCGCCGAGCGGAGGTGATGGCCACCAGAAAGGCTGTCTTCAGAGTCAGAAGACGAAGAGGACAGTTATGTAGAGGCTCAAAGGGAGCGCACATTAAAAGGTAAGAACCAAGTTCAAGTCCCACTGAGGCATCACAAACGGAACAGGAGGGAAGAGGTGAGTAATGCCTTTTAAGAACCTGTTAACAACAGGGGACTTGAAAAGGGAGGGCTGATCAGGGAGCCTGAGGAAGGCCGAGATAGCACAAAGATAACCCTTGATGGTACCCAGGGCAGAACCCTGTTGGGCCAGAGAGAGAAGGAACAGAAGGACCTCAGAAAGAGGGGCAGAAAGGGGATTCACAGCCTTTGCTGTGCACCATGCCACAAATTTGTTCCACCTGCAGGCGTATACCACCTTAGTGGAGGGACGCCTGGCTGCCAGAATCACATCACAAACTTCGGGAGGCAAGTCGAAAGGAATCAACTGCCGCCGCTCAATCTCCACGCAAGCAGGTGTAGACTGGACAGGTTCGGGTGGAGGACCGTCCCCTGCTGCTGCGACAGAAGATCCTCCCGAAGAGGCAGACGGATCGGGGATCTACGCTCATATTGAGTAGCTCGGGATACCAAACTCTTCGAGCCCAGTCCGGAGCCACAAGAATGACTTGGGCCCGGTCGTGCCGAATCTTCTTCAACACTCTGGGTAGAAGTGGTATAGGCGGAAAGGCGTACAATAGACCGCAACTCCACTCGTGACGAAAAGCGTCGCCGAGCGAGTGCCGCCTTGGAAATTCCAACGCGCAGAACTGATGACATTGCGCGTTCTCTTCGGTGGCGAATAGATCTAACCAAGGCTCTCCCCACTGTAGAAAGAGTCCTTGCGCCACTTCCGAGTGAAGACGCCATTCGTGATCCATCATGCACCTGCGGCTGGGTTCGTCCGCCCTGGCGTTCAGGGAACCTGCCAGGTGTTGAACCACCAGGAACATGCCCTGATGTTCCAGCCATGTCCAGAGGCGCAGAGCCTCCTGACAAAGGGTCCACGACCCCACCCCGCCTTGTTTGTTGCAGTACCACATGGCGGTGGTGTTGTCTGTGAACACCTGCACTACCTTCCCTTTGACAGAGGGAAGGAATGCCTTGAGTGCAAGGCGGATCGCCCGGAGCTCCAGAAAGTTGATATGGAGCCGGGACTCCGCCGGAGACCAGAGGCCTCTGATCTCCGCCTCTCCCATGTGACCGCCCCATCCCAGAAGGGACGCGTCCGTCACAACTGTGTGCTCTGGCTGGGGAAGGGAGAGGGATCTGCCCATGACCCATTGCCGGTTCGAGAGCCACCACTGCAACTGTTTTGCAGTCCCCTCCGAGATCTGGACGTGATCGGACAGGTCGCCCTGGTGCTGCGCCCACTGGAACTTCAGGTCCCACTGCAGAGCCCGCATATGCCATCTGGCATGAGTGACCAGCAGGATGCAGGAGGCCATGAGGCCCAGCAGCCTCAGGGTCATCCGTACCGAAACCCAGGATAAAGGCTGAAAGATCGGAATCATAGCCTGAATATCCCGGACTCGCCGTTCGGGAGGATAGGCCCGAAACTGCGTCGTGTCCAGAACTGCTCCGATGAAAAGGAGCTGTGGAGAAGGAATCAGATGCGACTTTGGCACATTGATGGAGAACCCCAGCGAGTGCAGGAGTTCGGCCGTAGTCTGGAGGTGGGAGACGACTGCCTGGGACGAGCCCGCCTTCAGCAGCCAGTCGTCGAGGTAGGGGAAGACTGAAACCCCTGCCCGGCGCAGATGAGCTGCGACCACCGCCATCACTTTCGTGAACACCCGAGGGGCACTGGTAAGGCCAAAGGGGAGCACGGTGAACTGAAAATGCTCGAGGCCTACCGTGAACCGAAGGTAACGCCGGTGGGCCGGCAGGACGAGGATGTGGAAATAGGCGTCCTGCAAGTCCAACGCTACCAACCAGTTTCCGGGGTCGAGGGCAGTCAAGACCTGAGCTAGGGTGAGCATCTTGAACTTCTCCTTCCGGAGGAAGCGATTGACGTTCCGGAGGTCCAAGATAGGACGCATGTCCTCCTTGTCCTTTTGGGCACCAGAAAGTAGTGGGAGTAGCAACCACGCCCTACTTCTGGGGTCGGAACATGCTCGATGGCCCTCTTGGCCAAGAGGGCCGTGACTTCCTTCTGTAGAAGCGCCAAGTGATCCCCTGACATGCGGTGGAATTGAGGTGGCATGGCTGGGGGTGGTCTCGAAGGGGAGGGAGTAGCCCCTTCGGACAATGTCCAAGACCCACCTGTCCGAGGTGATGGGACGCCAGAGGTGAAGGTGATGGCGGACCCTGCCCCCGACTGGCGTACTGTGCACCTGAAAGGAGGGACTAGGAGGGCTTGGAGGCCGCGGACGGGTTGGAGGTGGTGGCCTGACCCGCACGCTGGTTGCCCGAACCGCCACGGCGGTATCCACGTCCTCGGCCACGCGAGGCGCTTGCTGCGCGGGCCGTTGGCCGGGCTGCGGACGTGACTGGGCGCCCCTTCCGTGGCCACGAAAGGGGCGAAAAGCAGACATGAGCGGAGGGCGCACAACAGCAAGGCCCAGGGACTTAGCAGTAGCCCGAGAGTCCTTGAAACGCTCCAGCGCATGGTCTGCCTTCGAACCAAAAAGACCGACACCATCAAAGGGCATGTCCATGAGTGTATTCTGGACATCTCCCGAAAAACCAGTGGTTCTCAGCCAGGCGTGGCGACGCAGCGCCACCGTCGTTGCAAGCCCAGCGAGTCGGCGGTATCAAGGCCACAGCGGATGGTATATTTAGCCGCATCACGCCCTTCCGCAATGGCGCGGGTAAGCAGTGTCTGGACCTCCTCAGAACACTGCGGCAAAACAGTTGCCACCGAATCCCACAGGGAGTGGGTGTATCGGCCCAAGAGGCAAGCGGTATTAACAGACCGCAAGCCAGCACTGGAGGAAGAGAAAGCCTTCTTCCCAAAGTGATCCAGGCGCTTGGATTCCCTATCCGGAGGGGCGGTAGGGAAGGCGGTTTGGGAGGCAGAGGCTTGGACAACCAAGCTCTCAGGGGTGGGGTGTTGGGAGAGAAACAGGGGGTCGCCCGGAGCAGGGCGATGGCGTCGGGCCACGTTCCTATCCACAGGAGCCCCTGTGGTGGGTTTGGACCAGGCACCCAAAAGAACGTCAGTCAGTGCCTCGTTGAACGGTAGCACAGTCTCCGAAGAGGAGGCCGCCGGCTGAAGCACTTCAGTCAGGATGTTAGACCTGACGACCACTGTAGGCAACTGGAGATTCAAGGCTCCAGCAGCTCTACGCAACACCGTTGCAAAATTAGCCCCCTCCTCCGTTGCCACGGGAGGAGACAGCATGCCAGAGTCAGGGGAGGTATCCAGACCACTGGCATCCCCACTGGCATCCCCAAGTTCCTCAACCCAGTCCGGGTCAAACTCGCACTGTTGTGTGAGAGGGTCGTCAGACCCCTCCCAGCTCTCCTGGTCCTCCTCAGGTTGAAAATATGGAGGAGGAGGGACATCAGGGAACCAAGGTCTCATCGGCGCCGGATACGGCGTCGGGCGACGCCGTTCCGGCACCATGTCCGGACCCGGAGAGAACCGGGGAACGACGCCGCCCGGAGCCCCGGACGGCGTCGGAAACGGCACCGGGGACATCGGCGTCGGCGGAGGCGTGGTTAGGTCAACCGGCGTCGATGGGGGTTGCGGCCCCACCGGAGCCGGGGTCGAGGCCGGGACCGGAGCCGAGGCCGGGACGAAGGCTGGTGGGACAGGCGACGCCGGGACCGGAGTCGACGGCGATGCCGGAGCAACCCAATCAGGGCCCGCGGGGCCCGGAGGGACCTTGAGGCCCGAAGAGGCGGGCCATGGCCGACAGGAATTCCTGTATATCGGCCTGAGTCGCCCCCGAGCCCGGGTAGGGCGGGTACTGCAGGGGTAACTCGACAGGCACGTCCGGGGCCGCGGGGACGGTGCCGACAGGGACCTCAGCCGAGTCGCACCGCTCTCGCAAAGCCTTAGGATGAAGTTTCCGGCAGTCAGGACACGACTTCGTGTCGTGGTCTCGGCCGAGACAAAAGAGACACTCGAGGTGCGGGTCCGTGATCGACATCATGCGACCACATTCCTCTCAGGGCTTAAAGCCGGGCATCCCTACGACACCTTAGGAGTCGTGAAGACTCGTTGAAGAAACAGTGAAAAAATTCACCAAAAAAGATAGTCAAAAAGTGACTAGGGCACTGCTCTTCCCGGATCTGCGCTTACTGGCGCGGAAAAAGAAGAACTGACGTCAGCGCGCAGGGGCGGCGCCTAAGTACTGCCCGCGACGTCATCCCGGCGATCACGACACCGACGACGGACGCGGAGCCGCACGACGCCGCCTACCGACGCGCAAGGGTACTGCTACGCAAAAAACTTTCCGGATCCAGCCTGACGCCTGGGGATATTCTAAGGTAAGGAATCTGTCACTAACGTGTCTCTTTCAGATATTATACTTAGTCCAAATACCATCACTGCAATTAGAACAACTTGGCTAAACTCTACTTCATTCTAAAACACCACAAGTCAACTGTTTGATGGACTACAGCCAATCTAAATACTTTGATGCACTCTCTGAGAACAATAATTGTCCAGATGTTGTCTGGACGGACCTCAAAAACTACCGACCCATCTCTCTCCTCCCCTTCGCGGCCAAAGTCACCGAGAAGATCGTCAACGCCCAGCTGTTGAACTCCATCGAAGAGAACTCCATCCTCGACCCTTCCCAATCCGGATTCCACAGCAATCACAGCACCGAGACAGCCCTCCTCGCCGCCACAGACGACGTTCGCACGCTCCTCGACCAAGGCCACGCCGCGGCCCTCATCCTACTAGACCTCTCCACTGCCTTCGACACCGTCTCCCACCACACTCTCACCGCCAGACTCGTCGACGCCGGCATACATGGAACTACCCTCGACTGGATTCGCTCCTTCCTCACCGACAGAACTCAAAGAATCAGACTCCCGCCCTTCCTCTCCAAACCCACATAAATCGACTGAGGAGTACCCCAAGGACCATCGCTCAGTCCCACGCTCTTCAACATCTACATGGCCCCCCTCGCCGCCATCGTCAGACAGCATGGACTCAGCATAGTATCCTAACCGTCGCCCCCCAGCTCATCCTCTCCCTCACGAAGGAACCCGACACGACCAGACTCTGCTTCCAGGAAGGAATGAAAGACGTCGCATTCGTGGATGAGCAGCAGCTGTCTGAAGCTCAACTCGGAGAAGACTGAAGTCCTCGTCCTCGGGCCCACTCCCTCAGCATGGGACAACACCTGGTGGCCCACCGCACTCAGCAACCCTCCCACCCCACGGACCACGCCCGGAACCTCAGCATCATACTCGACTCCTCCCTTACCATGACCCGAAAAATTAACGCCGTCACCTCCACCTGCTTCAACACCCTCCGCATCCTTCGCAAGACCTTCAAATGGATCCCCCCCAGAATCCAGAAAAACCGCAACCCACGCACTCATAACAAGCAGACTGGACTACGGAAACGCCCTCTACGCCGGAATCAACAAATCCCTGCTACGTTAGCTCCAGACCATCCAGAACACCGCGGCCAGACTCGTCCTCGGCATCCCACGACACGAACACATCACCCAACACATGCAAGACCTCCACTGGCTTCCCGTCGAAAAGCGAGTAACCTTCAAGCTACTCACCCACGCCTACAAATCCCTCCACAACACCGGACCCAAATACCTCAATGAAAGAGTCTCCTTCCATGTACCCAAGAGAAACCTCCGCTCCGCTGACCTCACCCTTGCCGAAACCCTGCGCATCCGCAGAGCCAGAGCGGGTGGAAGAACCTTCTCCTACATCGCTGCAAAGACCTGGAATGAGCTCCCTATCAACATAAGACACTCCCCTACTCTGCACACTTTCAGGAAGAGCCTCAAGACCTGGCGCTTCGGCTGACTCAGAGCTGCACCCCCCCCCCCCCAGCACCTTGAGACATTCACGGGTGGGTAGCACGCTTCACATTTCCCTGATTGATTGATTGAATGAATCAGAAAATCCGTTAATGGAGTTGGACAATTACGAAATGGATATTCTTGAATTTCAAGACACAATTTAGGAATTACCTAATCAAATTTGTATTTATTGCCGAAGTACCCATCATTAGAAGAAATTTACAATAATTAATCTCCTTGACAAAACAGAAAATGATGAAAAATTGTCATTGAAAATTTTACTCTCTTTCTATTTGCTGAAGAAAGCTATGATACCTGGGAATATCATGTAATCTGCAATTACTGCTTTGGAACACTAGACCATAACTCCATGCCTTCAGGTGGAATACCATCAGAACTGCACCAACTGAATTCATATGAAAGCATTTTCATTCAAACAGGCCATCCTTTTCAAACCATTGTAAGAATGCAACCAAAATCTGGAAAATTTCAGCCACACGAATTAGTACGTGCACTAAAAGTTGTTTTCCTACCAGTAGATTTCATCAAAAATAGAACTACTCTTGGAATAGAATGCAAAATTGAGTAACGTTTCATGCAAAAGACAAAAACATTTGACAACAATTAATAAGCATAGAGAGAGTTCATAAAGCAATACATTACCTTCAGTAAAATACCATCTAGAATAAAAATGTGGACATTGCTAACCTCCTTTCATCTACATACTTCTCATTTCGAAAAGAAAATCCAACCAGACAATTTGAACAGATTAGTGAGGAACAATCTGAACAAATGTATGAACATTACAGTATACACCCATTACACTCCAGAGACATGATGGGTGATCCTTTAGAACTGTGTCAGATGAAGGAAGCTAGAAGAGAGCCTATTATGGTTTGGGTAAAAACACTACAAGCAAGATATTGTCCACATTTATTCCCCTCTGGAAAAGGTAGATAATATGATGATCATTCAGTTCAAATTTCTGCATGTGATTAGCAAGCTACAAGATTATATTCAGAGAATCCACACTTTCAACAAGATATTCCTTATATTTTCACACTACTATATGAAAGTGAACTTTGTCACTTCTTATGCTGTTGCACATGTTGTGCGAACTGGAACTGGCTTTACGAATATTACAGCACAGGAATTTGTTGAAAAGGTGCACAACAAAGATGACAAATCTACAATATAACTTGATTGATAATTTGGCATGTCAACGAGGGACAAATGAATATTGGTTTCAGAGAAACTGAGGACTGAAATATATACTGAGAACTTTAGAACCACCAACTTGGTTCATCACTTTATGCTAGTACAGGTGGGAGGGCTTGTATCAATTTCTTCTTGAAGCCAATAGTAATATTCAAGATATTAACTGCAAATCACCTGATGAATTATGTTCTTTGGATTCTGCCAATGTCTGCAGATATCTCAACCACACGTTCCAAACTATGCTTACCTACTTATTTATTTATTTAATGAGTTTTATATAGCGCTGGCTAGACCCGTAGGTATCAGAGCGCTTTACATTCGGTTACACAATGTTACAGAAAATGATAACAATTACACATTACGTCAAAAAATAAGCAACACATTGAAAGAGGGAAGAAAGGAGAGAGAAGTAGGGAGGAGGGGGGAAGGGGGAATTGTGAGGGGGAAGATGAGGGAAAAGACAGCAGGAGAGACGAAGGGAAGTCTGCCCAAAGACCGACTGGGTAGGTGACGACCGAGGAAGGAGTCCACAGCCCGTCTCCCCTTTAGCTAAGCAAGGTAGCTCCATCGGGCATTAGTCAAATATCTAGGTCTCAAACTGACGAGGGAGAGTTCACGTAAGAAAGTCCAGTGGATAAAAAGGGTGGGAACTGTGAGCAAGGACGGGTGAGGGCAGGGGTCAATAGCTGGAAAGAAGAGTAGAGCGGTGGTGGGTAGGGTGAAGGGGAGGAGGGAGATAAGGTCAAGGAGAGACGCAGGAGAGTTTGCCCAAGGACCGGCAGGGTAGGTGATGGCCAAGGAGGGAATCCATAGCCCATCTCCCCTTTAGCTCGCGAGGTAGCTCCACCGGGCATCAGTCAAAATGGCTTGGTCTCAGCTGTCGATGGAGTTCACAGAGTCAATGACTGAGGCAACCATCTTGAGGTCAGGCAGGGGGGGATGAGTCCTTGATGTAAGAATTCAGAGGATTCCCACAATTTTCTATACTCCGGATGAAAGGGGGTGCAGACTAGGCAGGGGATCGTCATGATGAGCAGAGCCAGGGTCCGCATGTCTTTCGGGGGAGCGCGTGATGTCGAGTGATCTCCACCCGAGGGAGAAACAGCCGCCATTTGCAGGACAGGTGTGGCGACTCACGAGTCTTACTTGTTTCTATAGCGCGAGCCCCTGCCTATAGCGTGTTGAGAGAAAGCCCCGGCAGCGATTCAAAAATACTTCCCACTTCCTCGAATTTACCTCTCTGGGCGGTTGCACGCTCGGGGAGAGCACGGCGCTGGGCTTGCTGCTGTAGGAGGTGCAGGTCTCTAATCAAGATCAAGGGGGTGCACGCTCTCCAATGTGCGCTGTACGTACTAGGGGCAGTCACCGCGGGCTATGTTCGTTCCTCACACATAGCCTCTGAATTAGGGAAACATGACAAGTCGCGCCGCCACAGTCTCGCGTTCGGGCCTCTACCGCGCATTGTAGTGTAGCGCTTCCCTGCCCGTCACCGAGCCGATCAATGCAGCCCCGGTCTCAGCAGTACTCACGGGACCGATGCCGTAGCAGGAATCAGGGAGATACGATCCTTCTGGTGGCTCTTATGCTCCGATGCAGAGATCGGCTGCTCCTCCCTCGGCCCCGTCCGCGGTGCGTTTACTATCCGCCGGCGCCATGTTGTGAGACGGGGCACGGAGTTTATAGTCTCCGATTTTGGTCCCAACAGTCCATTTCAAACCGCAATTTATGCCCCAGCTATTACAGCCGATATTCCGATTTCGGAATCGTCACTTTGCGTGGGTGTAGGGCATTTTGATGTGCTGTTCTGTGCCGTGGTGAGTGGGGTCGGCACGGAGCTGCAGTTCTAAGCGGCAATTACAGTCGAAGCTCCTCCTCCTCCTAGTTAACCAACAAAAAGAAAATCCAGTTGGAGAAGTCATTGATTTCTTTAGGTGAAAACAGTATCAGGCAAGAGCTGCACCAAACATTCATATGCTTTTCTGGAACAAAGATGCACCTAAGTTTGGCTATGACTCAAATGAATCCGTTCTACATTTTATTGACAGTTATGTCACTTGCGACAACCCAAAAAAAGAGAAAAACAAACTATTTGAACAAGTTTTAGGCTTTCAATCACATTAGAGCGGTAAATACTGCTTAAGAAAATATTGGAACAAATCAAAACAGTATAACTCAAAATATCACTTTGGATTTCTAAGACCAATTCTACAGAAAGGAAGAGTAAACAATTTATTGCCATCTGTTAGACATGCAGTTACAGGCAAATCACTAAAAACATGCTTGCAGGCTTAGGAGAACACAAGCATCACAATAGATCAACGATTACAACCTCTTAATTCTACGTATGTGGGATACTAATATGATATACAATTTATTGAAGATAACTCTACAATGGTTGTCCTCTATGTTACTTCCTACATTATAAAGGCCGAAAAAACAGATATGAAGGAAGTATGGAAAGAAATTTCTGCTGAGAAATGTTTAAGTAAACGATTACACAGACTTAGCCTCTAAATGCTATCTCACCATGAGGTCAGTAGCTAGGAAGCATATGGCCGTTTGAGTTCCTCAAGCTTATATGGTAAATCACAGGCAATCATGTGGCTTAGTTTAGGCTTGTCATCGTCATGACGTACAGTTCTGAAAAGTCTACCTAAAATGTAATACCTTGCATATTTTGATCCCACAAAGACATTTTGAAAACAAATTTGTTAGATACATACTACCCAAACAGAAGTCCATTGTTAGAAGAACTATCACTCCATGAAGTTGTTCAGTTCTACACATATAGAAAGAATACGGTAGAAGATATCAATGCAGGGAGATTTTGAGTTCAAGGGACGAATGGCTGTTTAATACGTCATTCTAAACCTACTGAAACTGAGTTGTGAGACAGGAGAAAAGAAACAATTCTACTATTTAGCACTTCTTCAACTATATAAACCATGGTACAAAGAGTAAAAGATTAAATGTCCCTTTAAAACTTATGAAGATGCATTTAATGTTTATAAAAATGACATTGCATTGCCTTATTTTCACACATACTTAGAAATGTTGGAACAAGAAATAAAGGAAGAGAACAATATTAATACAGAAATTAAACAGAATATTGGATCAACTAATAATACTTCCACTTCCAGGACTCGTGACTCACTTGAACAACCAATTATTTATAATGAAGCTGTGGCTGCCATGGACGAGGTTCAATATGCAGTGGACGAAGTGAAAAAGGACGTAGATAATATGGATTACTTTGTATTTCAATTAAATTGGGAACAACTAGCAATATACAAAGACAAAAAAACAGTCAGTAGATCATGGACTTCAACATGAAAATGGATTATGTGCTTGCAGTAATTTTTAACCTACATTACAATATGTGACCGGCTAAGCAGGAACTGGGAAAAGCTTTCTCATTAAAGTAATTACTGCATATGTGCATAAAGTCACTATGTCAAATTTATCTTGTTTAGTTACTGCTCCTACTGGTACTCAGGAGCACATAACATCAAAGAAATTACCTTACATCATCTATTATTGCTACCTGTTAAGCAGCACAACAAATAGGAATATTTAAAATGAATTACTGATACATGCCAAGAACTTGGGAGAGTCCTTAAAAAAGTAAAACGTTTGATCATAGACGAAGTAAGCATGGTTTCAAACTTGATTTTGGCGTTTGTTTATTTGTGAATGCAAGAAGTATTCAGAACGCCTTATGAAGTGCTGTTTGGAGGCAAACATGTAATTGTTTGGAGACTTATTACAACTAACACGTGTAAAAGGTGAAGACAAACTTTTGCAGAGGCAAAGACTGAATTGTTTGGAAAATATAAGGAATGTCAACATTTGGTTGCATTTCCCAAGATATTAAAAGACATTCGCCATGGTATTGTGATAAAAGAAGCAAAGATTAAGCTAAGGGAATTACATATAAGTAAATTATTTCATAACCTTGTTACACCTGCCGAAGCTATGCATTATCTTCTTCCACAATCATGACCCATGGTATATTTAAAGCCAACTCTTAAAGAATGGGCTCGAGTAAATTATGAAATGCTACATCTGGAGAAAAAAATTGTACATCTTCCTTGTAAAGATAAAGTTGAGAATCACGGACTAAACTTACCTATAAGTGAAATTTTAGCAACAGAATGGCAAAACATGGAATAATCGTTTTCATATAAAGAGGGATTGAAGAAAGATTTACATCTTTGAAAAAATTATGTAATTTTAATTTAAAATTTACATGTAGCAGGACTAATCAATGGAACCATAGGATTTATAGTGGACTTTGTGACGTCTGGAATGATTAAAGTGATTGAATTTATTGTGGTCAAATCTGATCACTTCACAACAGAACTCTTGGGGTGCAGCCAGATTCTTATTTCTCAAAGATTTATATTTTCTTTGAGAACAATTTTCTCTTTATTTGGTTTACTCTGTAACAATACACAAATCACAAGGACTAAGCTTAGATTATGCACTAATCAACATTGGCTCTTCAGTATTCAAAAAGGGAATGACATACATTGCTCCATCTTGCATTAAAAAAATAACAGGACTATATCTATTACTGATTTTGATGAGGCAAGAATTAATGCAGACAGTAGGTGGGTCAGCGAACAAAACCATTTGTGGAATAGATACGCTTATCTTGGTTTGACAAACCCTAAACTGCCTTCTCAAAGAGAAATTGATTCAAACTACAATTACAAAGATTAATTGGATCAACCAAGGGAAGAAAAAACAGAAAATTAAACACACCGAAATTACTGGACTTCAGTTTCAAAATCAAAATGGCTTAAACTGCTATAGCAATGCCATTGTTGATCTACTTTTGTACCTACCGTCTGTGAAAGAAATAACAATGCAGCATATACATGAACGTTTCTGTAATACATTGATAAATCTTCAGCAACAAATTCTGTCAGACAACCACATATGCCACTCTACAAGTGGCATATGACATATGGAAGATATGTGTACAGGTGGTATTCAGTTTTCAATCAATGAGCACCAAGATGCTCAAGAATTCTATATGGCTGTTTTAGAAATAATAGCTAACAAGACTCACCATGTTCTGACCTCTTTGATCTAAGCTACTCTTGGGAACATGAATGCTTGCAGTGCCTACATTCAAGCTCCACAGTTACAGCTTTTGAAAGCTATCTATATAGCAATACCGAATTGCAAATCAATTCCATTTAAAAATGTAATATATAAAGCTGTGCAACCAAACTTATGTCCAAACTGTAAATCAGTCCTTGTCTCAAAGATTTATTTAAGAATGTTAACCAAATATCTGATTTTGATGAGTCAAAAGATGTAATCTCAATAACACAAAAATCAATTTGTGTATTTCTTTTTTTTAATATTTCTTTTTATCGCTTTTTACTGTACATACCAGGAATTTAAAACATTTCTTACAAAACAAATAGACTGCTGGCAATCGCAAAACCAGTATTAAAACTGCCCCCAACCCCACCCCCACACACTACATATGTTCTCAATAAATCCTCATTGCGTTCCAAGATAACTTTTATAAATAACAGCAAGGCTGATCCTTAAAATATCACAAAATAGAAAATAACAAACCTCGACCTGGTTTAAAGTGATTTTTCCTCCTAAAAGTAACCATGCCAATCCCCCCAGACTAGACCCTAGAAAACCTGGGCCCACGACCTACATTTCTAACTATACTGGGCCTGGTGATTAACTCTTGTGTGATATAAGGCCTCCCTCAAGCTGATTTTCTGCATTTTCTCTTCCCACTCCTCAACCCATGAGGCAGCAGGTGCTTTCCAGTAAGAAGAAATCTGAGAACACACTACTATCATAGCTATAAATATAAAGTGCTTAGTGCCTTGATGTTCTGGTCTCTCCTCCTCTAGTAAACCCTTAAGTGACGTCTTTGGGGAAAGGGGACCATCTACATTTTTGTCTCTCTTACTTTCAGGAACACCCCTCTCCAAAAAGTATCCAGCTGACCAAAACATATGTAGCCACCCCCCTTCTTGATCACACATCCGACAATTATTGGAGGCAGCTGGGAATACCTTAGTTATAAAACCAGGGGTCAGGAGGATGGTAAAATACTATTTCCAGCCATTAGAGAAGGCCATTTGTGGAAATTGGCACCAAGGAGACAAGAATAGCTAAAAATACTTTCCTGTTTTTCTTGTTAATCTTAATCTTGGTCTAACGTTTCCATTTCGCACCTAGCTTTCAAATTGCCTCTTCCGATTCACTATGCAACTCTTTCTGTACCAGTAACTCAGGGATGTATTTACTTTCTCTTCCCTAAACATCTGTCTGGCAGGATCCCGGGAGGAGTCACTCTTAGCCCCCGGGGGATTAAGACAAATGGCCCACTTTTGGAAATATTTTTTAAAAGTGCGAATGTTCGTGAAGACTTGTGTGTGAGAACAGGGTTTGAGGGGATTTCAATACAGCTCCGTTAAGCAGCCCATAGCCTATTTTTGCTATTAACTCATCGGTCCCGCCAGAGACAGAAACTTAAAATATCTCAATGGGGTTTCAATGTGCACTCTAGGAATTCCATATTTCCGAAAACATGTATCCTTCAAGTGCCCAATGAGGTTTAGAAACTTATATTTAACTTTTTCGGGTGATAAGGGAATTAAGGCAGGCCAGCCTATGTCTACAACCTCCAATCTCTTCAATATCAGTTGTAGGGCTGAGTTATCAAACACGGAAATCCGAGTTGCTAATCAAAGGAGCTGCAGAATGAAAAAGGCCATATAATATTTTGAAAATCTGGAAGTCCAAAGCCACCCTCGGACTTGGACATGTGCAAAACTCTGAATCTGACCCAACATTCCATATAAAAGATGAGATTACTTGCTCTACTCTTTTGAAGAAAAAAGTGTCCAGTTTACAGGGGACTGATAGAAAAAGGAACAAAAAAGGGCCTCCCCACCCTCAGCACCTCTATACTCTCACGGGTGATTAGCAGCGCTCTACAAATCCTGTTTGAATTATTGATTAAAATTGATATTTTAATTAATGCAATACGGCCCACAATAGATAAGGGCAAGCCTTTCCAAACTTCCAATGCCTTAATAGTTTTAGTCATCACTGGCCTAAAATTATTATTAAACATTTCCATTGGCCCCTCAGAATAGTAGACCACCAAGTACTTTTCTGAATCTGGTCTATGATTCTCCCTCAAAGTCGGAGGGAAGACTGTTGACGAGGTGTTGAAAAGGAGGCACTCTGTTTTCTCTTCATTCATTTTTTAGCCCCCGTTTTTTAAAAAGTTTTTAAAGCTTCCAAAACGTTCTTGATGTTACCCAAGGTAAAGGCTTAAAAAAGAGCCAAATCATCGGAGTATAGCTTAATTCTCAACACGGAAGGCAAAGCAGAAACTATATCCGGATTGGAGCAAATATTGTGTCCCAAAAGTTCAATAAAAGGGGCACACAGCAAGGAGGAGAGCGGACACCCTTGCCGGGTGCCACGTTTCAAACCAATCTGACCTACAGGGGAGTTATTAATTACTAGCTATGCCAAGGATTCTTGATAAAGTAGCTGAATGGATCTCGTAAACTGAAATTCATCTAAGATCTTAAATAAACATCTCCAGTCAACAAGGATAAAAGCCTTCTCAGCTTATATCAGCAAAGTCACAGCAGGAATAGCATCCGCTATAGCCAGGTCAATAAATTAATTCATAGAGTGCGTGCTGGCATAAAGTCTTCGCCTGCTAATGAAAGCATTTTGATTTCTGGCTATGAGGATGAGCTACCTTATGAACTCTATTTGCTAAAATTTGTGTACATCTTATAATCATAAATTAGTAAGGTTGTCTATAAGAATTCTGTTGTCGATTTAATTCCACAAAACCATCCTACAAAAAGAATCCGGGACCTGTCCTCCCTCGAGCAAACGATTAAAAAGTGTAGCCAGAGTTTGAAGCAAAGATCTTGCAAGATTCAGGGCCAAATCAATCTTCCTCTGAGGCTTTACCATAAGGGAGACCATTTATGGTGTTTTTCACCTCCTCCTCTGTTATTGATCTTAATAAAATAGAGGAGGCTTCCTCCATCGAAGGAGGCAGCTGTACCTTCTCAAGGAAATCTGCCACTTGCTGTCCAGTGTATGGTTCCCTGCTTGTTCACCCACATACAAGCTCAAGTAATAGGCAAAGAAAATGTGTTAATTTCCTCCAACTTTTCAGTATATTGGCTGATTTAGGATCCCCGTTTTTAGAAATCAGATTTTGACTGGTCTTCTATTTTGCCCGCCAGGCTAAAAATGGCCTATAAATTCCCCTATCTTGCACACCTGTTGTTGAAAGGTCCTGTCATTGACTATTTCCCTTTGGAGACGGTAATCTCAAATTTTATCCTCAACACTACACCGCCTCTCTCATAAGTGGATTACAAGCTGTCCAATCTTAATGCTTTTTTTTTTTTTTTTAATTCTTTTTATTGGCATTTTCAAAAGAGAAAATTGAAATACAGTAAACAACTAGCCAGCATGCTAGCAATGCATGTTCAGGAGTAAAGCTGCACCTTCAAAACAATACAAGTGTTGTACAATATGTGCCCGTCCCACTAATAATAGACAGAACCATGTAAATGATCACCACATTGCGATAACAATCAAGAAATAATCATATGGGGATCATGGCCACAAGTCCAGGGCATCTTCTCGTAACGCATGCCCTGCAGATGAGGTAACTGTAAAGAAAGACAGCAACAACATTTCACACCGGCCCAACAGACTACCCCACATTCGCCGAGGTGTCCCCGTCTGACCCCTGCCTCTCCCGGGCCCAAGTGATGAATGGTTCCCAAATGTCTCTAGGTCTGGAAGTGGGGGGCATTAATTCCCAGAATGTGGTTAGTTGGGAGTGACCATACGTGACGTCCCTGATCCACTCCTTAATGGAAGGCACCCTCTTCCTCCCCCAGTGCACGGCAACTTGGCGCTTGGCAAACAGGAGAAGCAAAGCATGCAGTTTACGTATCTTAATGGGTGTGTCTTTGACATAGCTCAGCAAACCCAACAGGGGAGTGGGGGTCACAGATGCGCCAATGATCTGGTTGATCAGTGTAAAGACTGTGGACCAGAATGTCGTTAGACTCGGACAATCCCATGCCATGTGTAGAAAAGACGCAGGAGTGAACTCACAGCGCCAACAGCTTTCATCTTCCCTCAATCCCATATGGTGCAGGCCTATTGGGGTCCTGTAAAATCGGTGGAGGAACTTGAAGTGTATCAGGCGAAGCTTGTAATTGGGGGATAACTCAGTGAGCTGGCGGCAGCAATACGACCACTGGTCCTCAGTGAGCGGCACAGGGAGCTTGTCGTTCCACCCTTGTAATGCCCTAGGCTTCACCAAAGGCGGCGTGTTTTGCATGTGTGTATAAAGTCGTGTGACAAGTTTCCGGGGCGAAGGTGAACTTAACATATTCTCTAACGCTGACAGAGATGGTGGGGGTACCGGGAAGCTGTCATGCAGGGAGCGACAGGCGGCCCGAGGCTTATGATATAGGAACATTTCAGCAAAGGGCACTGTCTGTCCCTCTTCTGCAACCGGGGGTCGAAATGTGTTCCCCGGGTATAGGTCTGCGAATGTGCGTAGGGTCAGCCTTTGTGCCACTGTTCTGCTAATTCCGTCTTTTATATTAGGTAGCATAGGATTTTGTACTAGCGGTATAGAAGGGGCATATAATATGGGAGCGCCCGCCCTCTTGCGCAATTCATCCCACGCCCAGCGTAGGGTCTCCGTAGTGTCTATGCCATCTCGGGGGCGGCGGTATGGTTTGTACAGTGCCACACAAAGCGGCACAGGAGCCACCACGTCAGTCTCCATGGCTACATGAGGTTGGAAAGGTGTCGGGTGAACCCAGTGGTGGAGGAATTGAGCCTGAGTGCACGAGGCGTTGAGCTGCACATCCGGGGCACCCATCCCACCCTGGCCAGTGGAAGTGTCAGCAAATCCCAGGAAACTCGAGCCTGCCCGCCCGCCCAAACCAGAGAAACCATCAGTGATCTTAGGGACTTAAAGAAGGCATGTGTAAGGGGGATCGGGATGTTGGCAAATAAATACAGAAATTTCGGCAATACTACCATTTTAGCTAGGGCAATTTTCCCTGCCAGGGATAACGGGAGTCCAGCCCACAATGCGACCTTCTCCTCCAACCAGGTAATGGCACGTCCGTAATTCAAATTCCACACCTCCTGTAAGTTCCGGCTAAGCCAAATGCCCAGGTATTTAACCGTTTCGTCTGCCCATTTTAAAGGAAACTCAGAGATCACCGGAGTAGTGGTGTCCGTCAAGGGAAACACGACGGACTTAGCCCAATTGATGGAGATACCAGACAATACTCCGAATCTAATGAACTCCCTCAGAAGGGGGTCCAGGTTCACCGCGGGGTCAATGATGTATAAGGTGACGTCGTCAGCATATAACGAGATGAGAAGGCTTCTGGTACTAAACCCAATCCCCCTGGCCGTGTGGTGCTGTCTGATACGCGCAGCTAGAGGCTCCATCGCAATCGCGAAGAGCAGAGGGGACGAAGGACATCCCTGCCTTGTGCCTCGCGAAATAGGGAAAGGCTCCGACATAAGGCCATTTACTCGGATCCGAGCCGTTGGCTTAGTATATAACAAACGGATAAGATTAAAAGAAGCGGGCTAAACTGCATGCGGCCATGAATAGCGAATAAATACGGCCATTCGAGCGTATCGAACGCTTTAGTAGCGTTGAGAAAAACCGCAGCGGCTTGTACGCCTGGATGAAGGCAGTGTAGTACCGAAAATATAGTCCTGAGGTTATGGGAGGTCGACCGCCCGGGAATGAATCCCGATTGATCAGGGCAGGCGATCAGGGGGAGTAAGGGCTGCAGCCTATTGGCTATCAATTTGGCCAGAATTTTAACATCCACATTTATTAATGACAATGGCCTATATGAGTCAAGTTCAGTCTCAGGCTTCCCGGGTTTCAACAAAGTGATTATGATTGCCTCACGCATGGTCGGTGGTAAAATACCAGTAGTTTGAGCTTCCTCATACAGCGCTATCAAATGCGGCGCTAGTTCTTCCACGTAGGCTTTATAGAAGGCGGTGGTGAGGCCATCAGACCCGGGGGCCTTGTCTAAAGGTAAGCTTTTAATGACCCGAGAAACATCTTCTACAGTGAACGGGAAGTCCAGATAATCTCTGTGCCTTTGGCTGAACCAGAGTAGCTCTAAGGAATCGAGGAAGGACTGCATTCCCTCTGGGCATGTCTCTTGGGTAGCAGTATAGAGTCTAGAATAGAACGAGGAGAATTCGTCCAGGATACCCGCCTGTCCCCTAATGGCCGCTCCATGCGTGCTAGTTAGTTCAGGAATGTAAGCGGTAGACCGCGGGGCTCGGATCATACTCGCCAACGTTCTTCCTGGCCTATCACCCTCTCCATGTCGCCGCGCCTCGGAGTATTTCCCAAGGAACTTAACCTAACGCTGCGCTTCCTCCTCAAAATCGAGCATTCTGGCCTTTAAGAGGGACAACGTTGCAGAGTCGTCGGAGGAATAAAATTGTGTTTCTAGTCCCCTGATTTGAGTCTCCAAGGAGGCAAGCAAACCCCGAATGGCTTTTAACACCCCAGCCTGGCGAGCAATACACTTAGCCCTAATGACCACCTTAAATGCCTCCCAGAGGGAGGCCTCCGTGTCCACCGACCCGGAATTGAGGGTAAAATAGTCAGTGATATCTGTTCGTATTTCTTCTTTAAACGCCTCATCTAAGAGAGCATGTTGTGGTAACCGCCAAGAAAACAGGCGTGGGGACTCAGGGAGTACCAATTGCAAAAGACATGGGGCATGATCCGACAGGGATCTAGGGAGATGAGATGCCTCCTTGGTCCAGGTGGCAACATCGCGAGACACCAGCCAGAAATCCAATCTGGACCAGGCACCATGATGCTCAGAAATACAGGTACCCTCCCTAACCGCAGGGTGCCTACATCGCCAGATGTCGATTAAATCTCCATCTGAAATTATGGCGTTCAGGGCTGCGCTAGCCGAAGGGTGCAGGGCCCGGGCCGCCCCCCTCCTGTCCAAGTCATCATCCAAGATAGCATTAAAATCCCCCTTCCCCCCCGCCCCCCCCCCACAGATAATAGTGCTGCAGCCGGTCGCCCTAACTCTAGCCCAGATGTCATGAAAGAAGCTAGGGGAGTCCACATTAGGGCCGTATAACGCGACTATCACCACTGGGGTCCCACCCAATGTGCCCAGGATAAGAATGAATCTGCCTTCGGGATCCCTGTATAGTTCCCCTTCCCTCCAATCCAAGCCCTGTCTGATCAACACCGCCACTCCTCGGGAGTAGTTGGAATATATGGAGGAGTACACGTGGCTCCATCGGTTATGCTTCAGCCTAGTCGAAGGCACGACGTTGAGGTGGGTCTCCTGCAGTACACATACGTCTATATTGTGTCGCAACAGGTAGGCATGCACAAGCCTGGACTTCCTACCATCATTCAATCCCCTAATGTTCCATGTTAAAAAATTCAAACTGGTGGCGTGGTGCCTAACTGTAATAGGTGTAAGAAAGCAGTGTGACAAGGGCAGTGCAGCATAATTTTAGATCTCCCGGTGCAGACAAACAAGCAGCAAAGAGTCATACTAGCTAAAAACATAACAAACCCCTCCCCCAGCCCCCCACCCACTCCAACCCCCCAATCAGGTTGTAGATAACCCTCCCGTGAGAACAAAAAGAAACATTGAGCACAAGGGAGTCCTCCCATAGGGGTGCAGGACCGTCGGCGCACTCCCCTGCCAAAACAGGGTGGCCAAGATACTACAGAGAGCTGAGCCAAAAACAGGAGAAAAATGCAAATATACCATCCACATAGCATTAGGACCTAACTGGAGTCCAGACAGGTCATATAGCTCTGTCCAACCTGGTGTGTCCCAACTCTGTCTGACATGTCGTAAGGTCCTCACAGTCCTCCGAGCAGGCCTCCGCCAAGGTAGACCACTCACACCCAGCCCGGGGGAAGCAAGCCAAAAGAAGGAGACTTAACATGGGGGCTCGTGATGCATCAGTCAGGAGCCAACCGAAAAAGGATCCCACATAGGTCTCCCAACATCGAACACAAAACTAAGCAACCAAATCATGGAATATGGCATAACAGGAGGGCTGTCAATCATTGTCACTTAGCTGGGTTTCTGCCGAGTCCGCCGACCTGGATCCATGTTTAGACTGCTTACCGCCGATGTGTTTTGCAAATTTGAGGGCGGATTTGGCATCTGTAAAGAAGTGTGTAGAGCCATCATAGGTAACCTTAAGGTTGGCTGGATACAACAACGAGTAGGGGACCTGGGCCTGCAGCAGGATCCGCTTCGCAGGCAGAAAGTCACGTCTCGCCATCTGCACCGCTGGTGTAAAGTCTGGATAAAAGGAAATTTGGTTACCCTTGTGCGTGATTTTCCCCTTCTCACGTGCCAGACGCAGAATCAGGTCGCGGTCTTGATAATTAAGGATCCGGGCAAGGATGGGCCGAGGTGGAGCTCCGACTGGTGGTTTAGGGCCCAAAGCACGGTGCGCTCTCTCGACAGCAAAGACAACAGAGAGATGAGTGTCAAACAGCTCCCGAAGTAGATCAGCCACATAGGTCTCCATCTTGACAATCACCGTGGTTTCCGGTACTCCCGTGATCCGCAAGTTGTTGCGGCGAGACCTCGCCTCCAAATCTTCGTTTTTAGCGCCCCAACACTCTATCCATCTGCAAAAGTTGTTCTTTTGTTTCCACTTGAAATTCGTGAAAGTCGGATTTTTTATTTTCAAGTATGTCAAGTCTATGTTCGTGGGCCCCAACCTGGGTCTTGACGGCATCCAGTTGGGTAGTGAGTGCGTCAAGCTTGGTGTCGATATTGCGCAGGCTGGACCGCATTTCAAGCATCAGTGTGCGGAGGTCTTCCCCTCGATCCTCCGTCTGCTGCTCCGCAGGTCTCTCCGCACCGGCTTCGGGGTCCGATTCCGTAAGTCTAGTCGCCCTCCGCTGGTCGAAGTTTAACTTCGGCTGCTTTCCATCTTGTTTCCCCATGTCTCGTGCTGATGTCACCAGTCACAGCAGCAGGGCCTCCCCGCCCGTCGCGGCGCAATTCACACACCCACGGCTCTCTATCTCGCACGTTGCAGCCTTTATCGAGTACGCATGGGTCAATATACAGTCCCGACCCACAGGGAAACATAGGCGGTCCACCAGCACCACGACCAGCAAGCGGATGCACCCGTAGAAATCGGCACACACTCCAGAGGAAGACTGCACCTCGGCGGATTTCCACTCGAATTGGCCTCAGTGGCGCCAAGAGGTTTTACCCTGAGCGTCCTCCCATCGCGATCTGCATGTTTTCGGCACTGCCGCCAGGCACTTCACCCCAAGGCCCTCCTCGCAAAATGGCCACAGCGTGGGGCCCAGGCCTGCAGGGCCAAGATATCGCGTGTAGCACAACCAGGGTCAAGGTGCACATTTATTGGGGTCCCACGAAGGCGTTGATAAGTATTGTCGCCCGTGGACAGAGAGGGTCCGACCACCGACCCAAGGCGCGCCGCCAAAGCTCACCAAGCAGAGCCCCCGCGTGGTCCGGCTACAAGATGGCGCCTACAGCTCCCGGGGCACCGCATCACACTTTCGCCACCGCGCCTCACCTTTAGAATTGGAGCAGCGCGTAGCGAGGCACACAGCGGGACTGCACAGCTCCGCGGCGGGATCCGGTGCCGCCTCTGGGGCCACAAGAGAGAAGGGAGCTCCTCACAGTCGCCTCGGCCGAGGCCCGCCCCACGCCAGCCACCGCGGGCTTGATTATAAGGTCTGCCCGCCCCCGCAGCGTCGGGATGTGCTCTCGTCACCGGCCTCTTCTTTGCAGAGCACACAACTCGGCTCCAGAGCGGAACACACAGATGCGAGTCGTAGCGATCGACTCCTAAGGTATTCCGCTGTCGATGGGTGGATGTTTAGCTCGGCATGAGCTCTCCTGATGTGAGGATAAAAGCAGGATTGTTTCTCGGCCGGCGGAGCTCACTCACAGAGCGGCCATTCCGCAGCTCGGCCGGCCCGCCCCCGTCCAATCTTAATGCTTGATGAGCTCAATCAACTTCCTCCTTTAGGGCGTTCACTTCCTCCCTCCATTTCTTGCTCTTGTGTGCTCAAAGGGAAATCAATACCCCCAGAATGGTGCATTTAAATGCCTCCCACACTATTGAAATGTCCACAGAAGACTACCTGGTGGTAAAAAAGCTATTTCGAAAATGATTACATCAATTGCCTCTTGTTCCCTCATAATTGTTCTATCACTCACCTCTGAGTCTTAGTGGATAGTGATGTTGCACTTTAAGAAAACATCCTGATGATCTGTCAGCCCACTAGCATGATGGGGAGTTTCCAAAATCAAAAAGGATAGGGAGCCTAAAAACAGATCTATCCTGGAAGCAGATTTATACTGCTTCAAGTAAAAAGTATAAAACCTCCATATCTCATTCTTTCTCCTCCAGATGTCCCTCACTCCTAACCAAAGGCACATACTTCAAAACGTTATTCAGTTCTTCTCTTCTCCTGCTTCCCCTTGGGGATTCGAGGAGTCCATGCTACCATCCCTCTAGGTCATCGCTCAATCATCTCTCGGCTACTGAGGGGTGAGCGGGAATTAAATGGATTAAACAGACACATAAGCACACACACATCTGAGATATTCCTAACAGAGCAAATTGTCCAGATTGTTTCCCCAAGAATGTCTAAAGCCAC
The DNA here is from genome assembly GCA_963921515.1 of Calotriton arnoldi. Classification (NCBI taxonomy): domain Eukaryota; kingdom Metazoa; phylum Chordata; class Amphibia; order Caudata; family Salamandridae; genus Calotriton; species Calotriton arnoldi. The sequence goes on from CAWUFW010005694.1 coordinate 176,103, forward strand.
AATATCAAGTATCGGCACCTGACCGAATATGTGATCAATCTGAGCACATTTTAAAACACTTTAGGTCTTATTAGATTTCTTACTTAGGCTGTAGCTGGCTCCCAAAGCTTCAAACAGCTCTAGAGAGAAAAAAAACAGGGGTATGTTTCTCCTATCGCAGTTCTCACCACAGGCTGCTAATGCTGGGCTCTCTTCCCGTTTCACCTTCTTCTCTCCAACCATGATCTCCGGTAGCCACAGCCAATGCTAATAAGCTCCCACTGTGCCTACCGCTACTTTCATAATTCAGTAGATATGTCATTATGTTGCCTGGCATGATTGATGACATTTTTAGAAATCTACTGTAAGCATTGCTGTCCTCTATGCTTTCACATTTGTCACATTAGTTAGACAGATATGTAAACAGCTGGACATGCACGGCCTCCATGGGTTTTTTCACAATCCAATTGATTAGTTTTTCCCAGTGTTTCATGATGACTACAGTCATATGATCATCTTGAACTCTTAATGTTGTAAATGGTGACATACTTCTGTAATATAAATGTAACTTAAGTCTGAGAAACACATTAAAAAGGAAAAATAATGGACTGGCTTTATGTTATGTTTAATACACACATTTATCAATCTACTAACGAAGTATGACCTTACCATCTTCTCCTATTACAGGTATCTTAAAAAATAATAGATTGACTTTATGTTATGTTTATTACATAACATACATTGAGATATCAATGTAGCAGTCTGTATAACCTTACCATCTATTAGTACTACATAGCTTGAAGTCCTTTGCATGCTTTGTACTTGAAGGAGAATATATTGTGCTCGCCTTGCAACTAACCTCAGTAGCTAGGAAGTTAATTATAGTGAAGTAAAAAAAAAAACCTGTCCTGCCAGCGTCAAGATATGAGATGTAAAATGTCCTGCCTATTGCAAAGAAATAGCTTTAGTCTCTTTGAAGCGTACATGGGCAAAATCTGCCTTGTCTCCAAACAGGCGAGTCCCATTGAACAACATGTCCATCAGGAAGGACTGGAAATGCTTGAGAGCCCAGTAGAACGTAGCCCCACATGCTGACGAATGGCAACAATGGTGCCAATAGCCCATCCGACGGAGTAGGTGGAGTACAAGGCACAACAAATTGTGAACTTGGCCGCTTCACGCCCATCCTAAATGGCCTGTGACAGAACAAAGCGAAGGTCTTCAGGAACACCTGGGAGGACTTGCGCTACCGAGTCCCAGAGGGCATGAGTGCAGCAGTCTAGCAAGCAGGAAACACTAATGGACCATAGGGCCAATCTAACGGATGAGAAAAGACGTTTTCAAATGACTCCACTCACTTTGATTCCCTATCAGGGAAAGTGGCATGAAAATTGTTGGGGTTGGCCTGGCTGGTGGATGCCTGCATCATGAGGCTCTTGGGAGAAGGGTGCTGCAACAAGAAAGCCTGATCACTTGGACCAGGGCAATGGTGCCTGGCAATTTGCAGGTAACTAGAGGGCCAGAACAAGTAGCCTAGTAGCGTATCAGACAAGGCCTCATTAAAAGGTAGGACATGCTCAGAAGCAGTCGGGCCAGGCTGTAAGACTTCCGTCAGGATGTTGGTTTTCACTTCCATAGTGAGAAGGCTGCTGTCAAGGACTTTGGCAGCCCATACGCATAACCATGGCATCGGATGCAGATTCTTCTGTGGCCGGGCCAAGAGGGGAGAAAAGGGCGGACTCTGAGGAGGTGCCAAGCCTACCAGCATCTTGCAAGACCTCATACCAATTGTCATAGGGTTGAGCAAACTTAACACCATGGGCAAGGTCATTGTCAGAGTCTGCACCAAAAAGAGAATGGAAAGAGTGTTGCCTGCCTGGTGGCAAAGCACGTGCAGGAACTTCAATTCGATTTGGCTGGCAAGACAGTTGAATCGGACCGGCGTCAGAAAGAACAGCCAGGGTCACCTCTCCTGGAGGCAAAGTCGGCATCTGCATCAACAAACCCAGCACTGGATTGGGTATGTCATCAGTGGTGGCTTCGGTACTGGAGCTGAGAGTGGAGGTGGCTCAGAGGAACCAGCTGGTGCTGTGGGAGCACCTGCCAGGGGTAATCCAGGTGGTAGGTCTCTCAGCTCCGTGGATCCTGAAGGCACACCACAATAAGTTGTTAAAGATCAAAAAAGTTGGAGCACAGCTAAGCAAAACTCTTCAATTTGGCGCGGTGTGGCTGAAGGCCCATGAAACTCAGGCTGTGCTGGAACCAGCTGTGGAATTAGCTCTGAATCCGGCCAACTTTGGGAGTGGGAATGCCATGAAGTAGCAGAACTCTGCTTCAACTTTTTAAGTATCTTGTGCTTACCTGAGGATTTGTAGCAGGACAAAGACAGGCTTCAAGAATGGTTCCGTCTTCTCCAGGAATGGGAGCAGGACCGGGAACAAATTTTTTGAGTTGGAGTGGGACTTAAAGCGGTCCTGATGCTGTGTCTTCGTATACTTGCAGACGTAGAGTTTTGCCTATCATTCCCCAATGGCCTTTTGGTTCATCAACGCGCAGTCTCCGCAGGTTTTGGAGTCATGGCTAGACCCCAGACAGCAAAGGCAAACCTGGTGGGATCTGCCACAGACATCTGTTTGCCACAGTCCTTACAGGCCTCCAAACTTGTCGTCTTAGAGGGTGACATCCCTTGCACACTGTTGAAAATTTGAGAGAATATCTCACAAAATGTAATCTCTGAGAGATGAGAGAAGCTCCGGATGCGCGTCTAGAGGCACAGAAAGAAAGCAATTGACATTGCGAAGGGGTGGCCCCCTTATAGGCCCTGCATGTCACTTCCGGAGCGGAACGGCATCTGTGCAGAGTTGCAAGGCACCACCTTCCGGCATGCAGGGATACTACAAAATGTTTTCCAAATCCAGTCTGACGTCTGGGGGATATTCACAAGGACAGTAATCTTTAACTAGAAGGCTCTGTCAGAAAATTAGCTGCACCAAGGCGGGTGGCAAGGTGATAAATGTTAGCCTAAAAAAAAATGGATTACATTTTATGGGATAGGTACTTAAGATCATTTTTAATTGATAAATGCAAAAAGGCAGATTCCTAAAACTATGTGTTAGTTGAACTTCGATACCTACAATCAAAATAAAAAGACCCATACAAATTCTTGTTTAGTCTCGCTTTTGAAAATTATAAGTAAAGTGCTTTCCAGGGTCACATGCAAGATTAAAAATATAGGGAGAAGAAAATAATACATTAATATTCCAACTACAAATTGTAAATTTAGTTCTGTTCATTCCTGGATGGTTTCCTTTAATTTATCTAGTCAACAATACCCTTATCAAAGGCACAAGAAAATAACCACATTTTCGCATCAGTACTGAGAGACCTCCACTGTCTCTTCCTTGAAGACAAAATCAACTTTGAAATGGTCTGCATCACAGTTAAAGCCCTCCACCTCGATTAGCCCAGACACCTTCAAAGACTAAAAAATGTAAATTAAATACCTCACACCAGACTTTTTCATGTAAGGCTCCCCTGAAACTAGAATCTTCTCCTTGAAGAACTGAGACTCAATGCGAACTTGCTAGCTTTCGGGCAGGATTTAAAATCCCACCTTTTCAAATTACACCTGAAGATCGTAATATAATGTTACTTGTCTCATCTTTCTTTATTCTATTGTTGTTCTATGTTGCTGAATACTTTTGTTACTTGAGAAGTGTTTTCTTGCCCACGTGGCTAGGTCAACACTAAGGGCCTGATTTAAATCTTAGCAGATAGGGTTCTCTATCACAAAAGTGATGAACATCCCGCCAACGGTATTAAAAGTGCATAATATATAGGTTATCCTGTTTTAGGTTTAAACCTATAATAAAATATAAAACCCCACAGAAAAGGAAACAGACCTCTTTAGTGTAAACATATAAACACTGATAAACACAACCACAAACTAAAATGCCATTCAAAGAAAGGAAAGTGAGAGAGAATGAGTCTTTTTTCCTTTCTGAATAGGTCAAAGCAATGTAATTTGTTAATCAAGGTAGCAACAAAAAAAACTGATCTAATATTATTCTGCTTGAGTTTTGTTGTTTAGGAATGTCACTAAAATATTATTTATTTTTTCTTCGTTGTGTTACCTCCAGTTTTGCGTGCTTGAATTAAAAGGTTTAGAAGCATGTTTTAGGTCTGATCTGATTATTCCATACACTTTAGAGGAAATGGGGATGTTAAAATAATATTTGATCTTTTGAAGGTTTACTTCTTTCACTGATTGGTGAAATAGCTGGCTCATAAGAATACTGCTACCACATGTATTCACAGACACAGAATAGGTTAATCAGTATTGATAGCAGGTCACCTTCCAAACACCCCAGGCTGTTAACATTAAATTCAAGGTGTAGTGACAGGTACCTGTGAAAAGAGTGCTGTCACGATGCACATGGGGTAGTGCTGAAAACAGGACACAAGACTTTCCACATACCAACAAAATTCATAGCTACATGGTGTCCCATTGTAATGTGTGATACCTTTAGCTTATTCTGCCTTTATACCCAACTGCACTTTACTGCTGGGGATTTTGAGCCCATACTTTCAATGTTAACAGCAAAATTGCAAGTCCCAGAACACAATGTGATGTCTCTTAAAAGGTCAGTATTTACTTAAATTGAGACATTTGCCACGGGGGCATTTGGAATCTATCAATGCCCACACAAAAGCAGTTCTACCTTAATGTAGTGAGGAAGAAAGTGCAGAAAAGCAATGGTGTGAATGCTTAAAGTATCAGATGCTTTACAAGATTATAATCCATTAATAGTCCTGACAGAGTGAGTGTGAGGTCATGAGATATGAAAGAGGGTAAAGAGATGTGAGTGAGAGTGCAATACACAAACTTTCTACACTTAAAACAGTCTTACATATGCTCTTTGGACACACTGCCGATGGGAAGATACTGCATAGCCTGTGTTACTTGTCCATTAAATTAAATATGTGCTTTATTACAGTCTCTGAAAAACACGTTTTGTAAACAGTGGGAAAACAGTTTTTGTCACAGATTTCAAAAGTGTGGAAAACAATGAGAAAACACCACTGAAATTCACAAAAATAAACACTGAAAACGAGACAGCCTAATTATATCCTACAGCACTTGTAATATGGCGAGCAGGATATCTTTCACGTTTATGACAGACTATCCCATCTGCCAAGATCTACATCAGGCCCTAAGTGTTTATAAGAATTAAATAAAGTAAGGAAGTGACTCTATTCTAGTTTTACTCCGAAAACATTTGACAGATTAGCAGTGCATATCTGCTAGTAATAATTACACAATAGACAAATATTATATAGACTATTTAAGATTATAAAAAGGAAATATAACATTGAGTGACATTGAAAATATGCAAGAGGCAACTTATTTCTCAGCCACTCTTCAATAATGGTCTGAAGGAAATTTGGCTTTTAACTCCTCTTTAATATTTTCACCACCAATCTACAAGACTGTATTCATCTGCATGGGAAACAGTGTTTACAACGCTGTCTCCACAACGCAGTACCATTACAACGCGGTCGTTACAACGACCGTGTTGTTACCACACATACAATTACATCACAAGTCATTAGTACGACTTGGTGTAGGGGTCTCAATGGTGTTGGATTTAGAATCCAACACCTTCCCTGCTGTTGCACAAACTGGAGTAAGAATAGTAAATAATACTATTCCTAAGTCCAGCGCGCCCCCTACAGCAAGTCGCAGTAATGACTTGCAATGTAATGGTATGCGTTCTAACAACGTGGTCGTTGTAACGACCGCGTTGTAATGGCATGTGATGTATATGCATGCGTTGTAAGGGTATATATTCCAACTGCAATCAAAACCAAGGTGTTTTCAACTACAATTAAAACTGTTAGAAGGCTATGTAAATCTGAATATTCAAAACGCATAATATTTGGAAAGAAGACAAAACCAGATTACAAGTGTGGATAAGCTACTTTAACTAGAAATGTTGTGCTGTTGTCTCCACTTTGTTCGTTCCTGTAACTAAAGTTACTGCGTACGCAATTGTCTATATGGTAGCTCACAGAAGATTTGATACAAATTATGAAAATGTAAGGAAGAAAATGAAAGTGGAAATCAACAAAGGCAACAGCTAGACCCATGATGCCTTGTACTGGCAGTTTCTCAGTTCAGTCCTTTTTTCCAGCTCAAGTGAGACCATGGGTGTTTTGGCATCTGTTTTTCTTAAGGATTTCTCTCAGAAATAATTTTTTTCTGCTCTCACTTGACATCTTTACCATCTGACAGGTTGATTAAAGTAAATTTTAACTTTTTGACTGGTAATTTCTCCTGTCAGAAGGCTTCCTTTAATTGTGAAGTGCCACAGACCCACACCAAGTATGTTTGTTGAGTGCTTACCATCCTCCCATTCCATGAAGGAATGTGATCTTAGTAAAATAACGTCTAAGAGGGCCTTCAAGGACCGAGAAGCGTAACACTTTGTGAGGATTTAAAGGCAAAGGAGTAGAAAAAGGAAGACAAACAAACCATTGAACACTAGGTTTTCACAGTGACGATGCCTGTAACCCAAAGGACTCCCACAGAGGGAGATCCAGATAGAAAATTAAGAAAGAGATGATAAAAGGATGACACAGCTTTCCCATCATCCATCTACAGAGGAATTGACATCACTGGTTTCTCGCCAAAACTGTCTGTAAAAGAAGAAGCCAATCAAGAAGACTCATTTCTATCATCCATCTGCACAGGAAGTGACAGCATAGGATTTCCCATCATCCATCTGCACAAGAAGTGACCACTCCACCTCCATCCCAAGACTACTTAATGGCGGCGACAGTGCAGACGTACGCATCACTGGCGTACCCTGTGCCCATCTGTGCCTGGACCATGCCCAGCCCCAGGAACCCTTGCCCTCCCCGACCCACCACTGCAGCCCTTCACACAAACAACCTCGGCAGCCGCACCACATGCTGCTGCCTCACCACACGAAATCACCAAGGGAGTGTTTCCCTGCGCTTCGTGCAAATTTGTAGGCACTTACCTACACCCAACACTCCCTGCATCCACACCGAAAGCACCAAACACCACACTCTCTCACAGTCTTGCAACCACCCACACAACACTCCTCGCTCGCATGCATTCTCCTCAACACCCGCTCACTAATGAAACACACCGCGATTTGTGACCTGCAGCATGACAACGCCCGGACCAACTTTTCATGAATTAACCCTCTCTGAACCCCACGTCGGCACCAGACATGGCCATAGCCATCTCATCAGCTATAAGATCGCCAGGCAAGACAAACTTCACAAGTCCAGAGGTGGAATTGCCATCATCCACAAGAATTCCATCAGTTGCACCATCTCCACAGATATGTCATCCTCCAACATAAAACCCTTGTTGTTCATGCTCCTCGTCACAACTAACTTTACCCTTAGCTGCACTCTCATCTACAGACCACCGGGATCATGCACCAACTACACAGACACCATCACAGATTTCGTTGCACCCCTAACCCTCAACACTAGCAATTGCATCCTATTCAGACATGTGACCTTCCACCTGGAAAACCATGCTGAGCCCAAATCAAAAGCATTTATCGAAGACCCTGGAAACCTAGGCCTCACCCAATGAGTGAAGGGGCCCTGCCCACATCGCTGGACACCTTCTGGGCTCTATTTTCACCACCTCTGACAACATTTGAGTTGACAAGCCCACACCGGTCTCCTGGACAGACCACGCCCTTGTCAAGTTCAGTATTCCTGTCCCAGTTCAACTTACACGCGGCACTGACAGACCAGCCCCCTGAAACTAGAAAAGCAACACTGACATGGACTGGAACACTACTCTTCACACCCACCAACCCGAACACAGAAACCACCGCCCAAAGCCATCAAGACTTTCAGAAACTGAATCCCCTCCTCCGCCAGTTTGCTGCCCCCACTCAAAAACAGCAATACAATAAAATCTAGACCCCAGGCCCTTTGATACATGGAGGAACTCAAACTGATGAAACGCCAGTGAAAACAACTGTAATGAAAATGGAGAACGAGCCAGGACAATATAGACAGGAGCACATTCAAATCCGCCTTGAACGTCTACCACCGAATGATCCAGACCACCAAAGGCGTCGGTCTGGCAGACCGCATCAATGCCAGCACCAACAGAAGCAAAGAAATCTTCGCCATTTGGAACAATTTCTCCTTATCAGCAGCAGCCTCCAACAGCAACAATCTCAGTTCTTTTTATAAGTAGTTCTCAATTCTCCAGCAACAAAATCACCACCATTTACAGCAACTACAACCCGCAACCAGACCTGATAGACCTTGCCACATGTCTCCCGATCTTATCCAAAGAACCAATGCCTTACCCACATGGCCTATCATCACCCCGGAAGAAACCGCCAAAACCATGAAGTCCGACGACTATCAAAGTAGCCCCAAGAGGACCCAGAATTATTGAAAACAGATTCAGACTCTAATAGTCTCGGCTGTAAGATGAAGGCATGCAACTGCTCACAAAACATCTATACTATCCGACAGGGGTTCGGTACTCAAATAAGGAAATACCTGCTATGAAAATGGGTCAGTGAACATTTAGCGATGGCGTGATCTGTATTACAGAATGGGCGTTGCATGCATCTGTGACCCCTTCTGCAATGTCAATGTGTCCAGGGGTGCTACAATTGTGTGCACATGCCCAGTGCACCCAAGGACACTGTGCATAACACAGCCCCGGGTGCCCATGTGTGCACCTCACCCCAATCCAGCATAAGTAAAAACTTCAAGAGCAGCCTGAACTAATTTTGGGATTTTACCAAAATATAAGGACTAACAGTCAAGTCTAAGACTGTTGCTCTTGTAGAAAACAGAAAGAGGATAATTAGACTAGGGTCACCATGATCTGTATAACAGATGAAGAGGCGGTGGGAAGTATTGTTTTCCTCTATGCATGATCCTAGACATGATTAAATATTGAGAGAGTGAATTCATATTACCAGTGCCTACTCATTGCTTACCTATCCATGTTAAGGTACTTGCAGTACTGTATTTCTTGGCCACTGATTCATTTCAGAAGATCATTGGTATCACAGTCGGTATCTTGCATGGGAAAGTGCTGTGTTGTGTGCTATAGATATCAAGTTCAAGTATCAAGTTTCATAGTGCTTTATTTAGACAATCAAGTCCATCAAAGTGAGAGCAGCATAATATAACTGTAATTAAAATACAATGGATAAAAAGCCTAAAGACTCCATAGACAACCCAATTCATAAATAGGTTTAAGCCAGAGATAGGGTATGACATGGTAAATGTAAATAAATGTTTAACACAATACCCAATGGCCTAGCTGCCTTTGCCGCACCGTGGCCGAGCTGAAGTGCGGGTGGGGGGGGGGGTGCGGAGGGTACAAAGGTGGGGTGGGGGGTGCTGCTGCCGAAGATGCCTGCATTTGCCGCCTCTGAGGCAAACTCATGTAAGATTGGGGGGGGGGCCCAGACCCCTGTCCCCAAAACTTGTGCCGCCCAGGGCGGACCACCCCCACTTGCAACACCACTGAAAATACCCAGCTGTTTTTGCGGCATGCATTAAAAAAATTGATTTGTCATAAATAGGGTGAGACCTAGGGATATAAATGAATGTCTGACAAAATACACAGGGGTCTATTAGCAATAACCGGCGATAATTATCGCTAAGCCCAGTTAGCGCTTGGATAATTATCGCCGGCTATCGCAGGTTTCTATTGCGGAGATAGAGTGCTATCAGCAACGCTTATCTCCAAAGCGATAGAAACCCTGGAGAACAGTGTGAATATCGCTTGAAAACAAGCGATATTCACACTGTGACCAGTGTTAGCTAGGTGATAGGGCGAGGGGGATTTAGCCATGTAATCCACCTCCCATTGGATTACATGGCTAAGTCAGGTCTGGACCAGGCGTTAACAAACCAGCGCTAAACGTGTTTAGCGCTGGTTCGTTAATCACCTCCCCTGCCTCGCTAATAGGCGATAGCGAGCTTAGCGACTGTTTCCAGTCGCTTTTAGGTTGGGAACGCCTACTTTGCATGCCATTAGCGATAAATATCGCTGGCATGCAAAGCGGCACCCAACCCGGTCGCTATCGCCTACAAGCTGTCGCTAACAGCAGTTAGCGACAGCTTGCTAATAGGGCGATTGAATTATCGCCGCTTTAGCGGGAAAAAGTCCCGCTAAAGCGGCGATAATCACGTTGGTAATATGCCCCTTAGTTATTTTAGCGACCTGCATAAAAATGCATAGACTCCATAAATGATACAATCAATTCATAAGTGGACTTATGCCATAAACAGGATGCGACATGGCAGTCGAAACAGCTATTGCAACAACATGGGTGCAACAGTGTACAAAAAGCAGCCAGGTTGGTTCATGTATGCTGGGCCCTGCGCACGTGCCTGCTACCTTGCCACAACTCACAATGCATGGGCATTTGTTACAGTTGTTCGCCAGGTGGCAGAGCTAGTCTAGTTTGCAAAGTGACGCATGCTATAACTGACCTGGGGCACTATTTATTCGTAGTGGGACTGTGGGTGATATTTGTCTACTGCAGGTTACGGTTAAAAAATTCTGACAATTAGCGCACGATTAAAACTGGGATTGTTAAAAAGCAGGAGTTTAGGCAGGAGGCTTAAAGTGCTGGAGTCAAGAAAAGGGCTTTGTGCTAAAGTCTAAAAGAGCCAAGTGATTGGTATAGCAGCATTGCAGAACACAAGTGGCATAGCCCGGTTCGGCTGATAAGCTAAGTGGAAGTGTCAAAGAGGTAGGATAAGTGAGATTCAGCACAAAATCAACAGGAAGTGATGTGCAGGTGCAGCTTGTGACCACGACATGCTGGCTGAGCTAACCTATCAGTATCATTCACTAACAAGAACAGAAACATTGCACACTCAAGCTCATTGATCAAATCCATTCTTCAACACATTCCAGAAACATCACCCTACAATCCTGTAGAGGTTGGGGGTGGTGCTAGATTTCTTAACATGTTATCCACTTTGTCCAGAAATGTCATCACTCCAGAGATTACTTGACGGCAAGCGTATCTTGCAGAATAAAAGTGCTGTGCTGTGAGCTATAGATATCTATGCCACAGACCATGCAAGACAGGCCATTTGTGGCACAGGAGCTCTACAATGTAAACCAATTCCAATATATCCCTGGTCCACAGGACCGCACGTGTTGCTTTCTGATCCCCAAGAACCACTGAACAACTGTCACCTCCTCTGGCACTGAACCAATGTACATCTGCCCGCTTGTGAGTAGTATTACAAAAGCAAATCCACTGGCATGTGACCTGTGCATTGCACCACTAGCAGCACTTTCAGGTTGCACAAACACACTCCTGTGGATGTGAAATCTTTGCAGAATGATGGCATGCACTAATGTATATATTTTTCAGACTAGTTTCATTACATACATGAGCTCACTGAATGAGATACAGTACATTTGAAAACACACTCAATTGCCAGGCATACATTTGAACTTTTGATCAATCAATTCAAATAAACTTTATTTAGCAAAATGCCATAAAAGCCACAGTTCATTTATAAGATTTACAGTGGATCACATAAAATATATCAAAATTTCCAATAAAAATTTCGAATTTATAGAAACACTATGATTTTAAATCAAAAAATCTAAATAAGAGGAATGCCTAAAAACTCATAAAAAGACTGAAGCAAAACATGATAGAGATATATGCTAATCATACATACAATTATTCAATTATCTCTTTTTAGAGGTTACTAATGATCAAAACTGATTTTTTTTTTAAAGTAAAACAGCATGACAAATCTTTAAGGTAGGAAGACATTGCAACAATTCTAATCCCAATTGGTAATTTCTCACCGCTGAACTAAGCCATACTGGGACCAGAAAACGTTGGCGTGGGCCTTGATTACAAAGGGCAAAAAATGATAAAGTGAGTAGTGCTTTGTTTTGTAATGTTATTGCATCTGCATGGGGTAAATCGCAATACCAGTTTTTTGGCAACGGAAATACTACCTTAAAATATACGTTATGTAACCTAAACAATGTTAGCAGATGCAAAATAAATGGGTTTTCTACCCACCCCTGGTTGTTGATATCAAGGCGTACCTCACAACTTGTAGGTCAAGCGCACCTACCCTTCTTATTTCCTTACATCTCTCCAGGTACCGATTCTTAATAGACTCTTTATAATTAAGATTGAATTCCTGTGGATTTGTCAATACTTCACCTATATCCAAATCACTGCAGAATTTACGCACATAGGCAACCCGTTGGATTCTGTTTGCGCCTTAAAGAGGCATGCATTCAGACAGCCAGGTTCTGACTAAAGTTGCCTCAGGACTCCCCCAGCATTTTATCCATAGCAATAGGGGGGCTAGACCTATTTGACCTTCAATATATGGCACGGCAAGTTCCTTGTGAGCAATACAAATTGCAGTACTTTTCGGCACTGCCAAGGATCCACAGGCAAAAGAGTTTTCTAGGTGCTGAATGGGCCCTACATTCCCATGACCCCTGCGCCATATAACCCTGCAGACACACACTTGCACATAAATAGGTCAAGCATCTCTTTGATTGAGTTGTTTTTCACTTTTCAAGGGAACCTAAAGATTGCTTCCATATTCCTACCCCCTTGCTGCACTTTTACGGTAATGAGTGTAATCCAGGTAAGTGTTGAGTTAAAAGTAATGCCCAAGTAATTAAAACTGTTTACCTTCTCCAGGCGTTTGCCTCCATCGCAAAAAACATTTTTTCAAAATTACATTTCCCACAAGACATCACATATGTTTTCGCAAAATTTACTTGCATGTCTAGAGAGTCCATATGGGACAAATAAAGAATCCAGCAGAGCCTGTAGGCCCTTTACTGTACGGGACATAAGAATTGTGTCATCTGCGTATAACAATATGGGTATGTATATGGTCCCCATTTTTGGCATATCCTTCCCTGTTCCTATAAGATGTACACTAATCCCATTTATATATAATAGGTACAGGAAGGGTGCAAGGACTCACCCCTGTATCGCCCCATAAGGAACTGATTTGTGTGGTATTTTCTCCCTGGAGACCATAACGGATGGATATAGTTAGATCATGATGTAAACGTTTGATTAGATCTAACAAATCAGGGTCCACCCCCAAGTTTTCCCTTATCTGCCATAGCTTTGACCTATTTACCAGGTTGAATGCACTAGTTAGATCTATTAATGCCATGTGAAGGTTACTCTTTTTTGCCAGCACATGCTTCCCAGCTATGAGGTATAGATTTAAAGATTGCTTGACTGTTCCAGTACCTGGCCTGAAGCTGAACTGCACCTCTGCTAAAATTTCATTTTCAATGGCCCAGGATTCCAGGCGAGACAGGATAACTCTCCCTAAGAGCTTAACACTAGAATCTATAAAAGGAGATCAGCCTGTAACATGAGGGTGAGGCACGATCTCCTTTTTAGGTCTCGCCTACGCAGCGCGCATGCGCTGCTTTGGCAAAAAGACCTTTTGCAATCGATTCGGCTTTTCAGCCAAAAACGTGCACGCGTTCCATTGCCTTCAATGGCAACGCGTGCACGTTTGGCGATTTACTTGCGGGAGCGAGCAGCTGGCGCCATATGGTAGCAATTATCGCTCCTGGCGCCGCTCGCTCCCGCAAGGGAATCGCACTCCCCCCCACCCCTCCCACTTCTTTAACCCGGAGTAACTGTTTCACTTTCGCGGCCGCGGCGCCGCACTTGTGTTTCAGTTCTTGTTCTACAAGTTAACTCCTATGGAGTATTGCCTCACGAACGAGCAGCGCCGCGCACGCTGCTTGCATGCCCGTATCTTCTTCTTTAATTATGCTTTCCTTTAGTGGACTAAGCTACTGTAGTCTGCGGCACCAGGGCCGTGCTCCCTAGCGCTGGCAGTTTTATACAATAGGAAATGGTATCAAGGAAACAATACTAAACAATTTTTTGAGTAGAGCACATTTAATTACCCTCTCCAAAATTATTATTATTCACAATGAATATATCAAAATCTATTTATAACATACACAAACAATGGCGCCTATTCAAAGGGGGAAAAAACCAACAAATGACATGTATCACAATACATTATACATCAAAATAAAAAGCAAACAAAAACATATAACAAAAACCCTAAAACAAATATACACAATAGTGTCCCCCCCTATACTTCTGGGCGAACCACTTGGAGATAGTCAAAGTGAAACACTTTTAGGCTTGTATACTAGTTGGCCTAGCTCTAGTGTAACACAACACAATTCCAGAGATCACTATAAATCCAATGACTCCTCCTTAAAAGTGTCGACGTGACCACGTTTCAGCCTTTTCTTCTTAGGCCTCTTCAGGACAGGGGTTATACAATACTAAAATGAAATAATAAAACAATAATAATAATAAAGTACAATACCAGAACATTACTCTAATCCTTTACTCAGTGTGGAGCATGCTGGCTGATAGTAGTGACTGGCCAATCTACAAAATAAATAAACGTGCACCCGTGCTATACGAAAAGACAAAAGGAAACAGGGAATCAAGAACATGGGCCATCTACCACTTCAAGTGTAAATCTTTCAAAGAGTGCCATGCTCAACTGAGGAAGAAAACAACAGTGGGTCAACTACCACTCAATCCCTGTGAAAATGAAAATGAGTAAAACCTTAAAACCCCAATGCAAAAGAGAGTGATCAAAAATTACCAAACCATGCAGAGTCCACATCGACTACTTACATGATCCTAAAGACCAGGATAGAGGGATCTCTCGCGCTATATCTATTCCAACACCCCGGGAACAGTACCTAAAAGTAATGAGGGGGTGGAATGAGTGGGATACCCATCTCTCCTAGCCAAACCAAGGTCCGCTACATGTGTCTGTTCACAGGGAAGCGCTTACCTCCCTATCAATATGGTGGGACACCCACTCCTTGTATCACTGTAATGAATCTCTATCCTCGTGTGTTTCTACAAACACATAAATCCCGATTTAAACCTGCATCGGGATGACACAACAAAAAACGGCACTCAGCTCCTAGCCAATTCGGGAGAATAAAACAATCCCCTCACTCACAGGCCCCGGACTCGGGGGGATAAACACTTATGGTTACTGAAACAGCTAAAAAAATCAGCCGGCAATCCCTCACTCCGTCTCCATTCTCCACGGCCGCCAAAGTGCGTCTGCTGGAAATCTAGGACGCGCGCGGGAATATACGGGAAGTCTCACTTCCCTGCGCAGCGTCATCACGTATGGCGTGGGCAAGCGGCATCGACAAGGGGACTACACTCCTACATGCCAAATCGAAAGTCCACTCTCCCTGATAGTGAATCCGCCTTATACAAAAAACAGAGCGTTCCCATGTAACGCCTCCTCTGCCATACAAAACTATACACGCTAAAATCATCCGGGATCAAAAATCCCATAGAATAATACATGTCCCACACAATAAACCAGAAAAAAGAGAAAATTCAATAAAATAATAATAAGAAGAATAATTGGGCAGTCACAACAAGTCCTGCCAGCTACCTCCTATCACGCAAAAGGTTGAGCAATATATCTCAACGGAACATATATAATATATACACTATATACACATGTCTACATAAAAACAATATATTATACATGGTGGCTAAGCCTGTATCCATAAATCTAATTAACAAGATTTATCTCAAGATACACAATAATTTTCAATGAAAACATCCTGTCTTCTGCATCACTGGCTCAATTGCCCCTCTCTCCTTCTACCTTATGAGGGGCAAAAGACCTGCCTGTGTCCTGTTTGAATGTCTCATACAATCTACAGATGTTAAATTAAAGCCCAAATCTCATCTCGATCATTCAGTCCTATACTCGACGTGTGATATCTTTCTATCATACGTGCTTCTAGATGGTTTAAACTACTTTGCAAATACCTTTTGCAATCGATTCGGCTTTTCAGCCAAAAACGTGCACGCGTTCCATTGCCTTCAATGGCAACGCGTGCACGTTTGGCGATTCACTTGCGGGAGCGAGCAGCTGGCGCCATATGGTAGCAATTATCGCTCCTGGCGCCGCTCGCTCCCGCAAGGGAATCGCACTCCCCCACCCCTCCCACTTCTTTAACCCGGAGTAACTGTTTCACTTTCGCGAGCCGCGCGCGCGGGCCGCACTTGTGTTTCAGTGCTTGTTCTACAAGTTAACTCCTATGGAGTATTGCCTCACGAACGAGCAGCGCCGCGCACGCTGCTTGCATGCCTGTATCTTCTTCTTTAATTATGTTTTCCTTTAGTGGACTAAGCTACTGTAGTCTGCGGCACCAGGGCCGTGCTCCCTAGCGCTGGCAGGTCGGGATATTTAAAGTGTCCCGTGCGTGGTCCGTGATGGTTTCTGCAGCCGGGTGCCAGAGCGCGAACTTGGTGCTCGTGCGGAACGGCGCACAGAGGGGGGGGGCTGTCTGGGCCGCGCTTCTGTTTCTTGGGGTTGGCCTGCTTGTATCCGCCTGAGCAGTGGTGTCACTTCTGCTGCTTGCGGGCAGCGCTTGGTGCCTGCACACTAGGCCTCCGGGGCTGTTTCTGCTGCCGGAGCCCCCACCCAAAGCCTGTGCAAACGGAAGCCCTTCTCCCTCTCAGGTGCAGTTCCTCCCCAGCAGGGCCGGTGGCGCCTGCAGTCCCTACCTCAGAAAGAGGACACGAGGCAGCCTGGGAAGCTTCGAGCAAGGACTGCGGCTTTATGTTTTCCTCTGTAACCTGTGAAAGGCAGCGAGTCTTCTAAGACCCTCAATGCTGCCCGGTGCAGGGTTCCACCTCTAATTCACTTTGGGTTCGCTATCAAAATAATGAGGTAAGGCGCTGGAAACTGGAAGACAAGAAGAAGGTTTATTTCTCATGAGGAGATCGCGTCAACTGAGACACCGGGATGTCTCAGTGAGGTGTTCTGCTGGCAATGCTTTTGGCTCTTCCTTTTATACAGGTTTTACACAATGTATTTGTTTCATTTATCATGGTTACAAGCTTGGAGTCTCCGCCCCGGGCAGGTTGTCACACAAGCCCGACATTGTTTCATCAACATGGTTACACAAGCCCAACATTAACTCTCCTCCCGCCCGGGTCAAAAACAGACAATTTAATTGCAGCTGGACCTTGCTTCAGGGTCTAAAACGAGTGAGACCGGTCAGATCTAAGAGTCCGTTCTGTTGATAAAAAACAGGTCCCATTGTTGGCTAAAACAAGTCTTGCTGTGTGCAGTGCAATAAACCATGTTTGCAAGAGTCTGTTTGGTGTTTGTAACCTGTTTGTGCAGGGATGAGAGGAAAGACGAGTTTGAGGCAGCAGGTGATGTTGATGTTTGTCGTGGAGATAGTTTATATCCCCCAGCACACATATCAGGTTTGGTCAGAGAGTCAGAAGGCTGAGAGGACAGGGTGAAATGAAGGTGACCAACAGAGTACAAAATGGCTGTGGTCAATCAGAATGACTGTAGTTTATGTGCACGTAGGAACTTTCATCAGACAAGATGGCGCAGAATGTTCATGATTGTTGTTTTGTTCTTAACAGTCGCCCTTTTGAACAAAACTAGCCAGCTTGTCAGTCTATTTCGATCTCCATAATGTCCTGTATCTCTTGATCATACATTACTCTCATTTTTGTTAGCTGAGTGTCCATAGTCTTAGGGTGCAAGGTAGTTATGCAAAGATAACACAAAGGTGGTATACAGTGTATACCCAAACAACAACCACATATTGTCAATACTGGGACCAAGAGAATCATTGATATTTTCCAACCCCACTCCTTCAAGATGCCCCAAAGCCAACTTCCAATTGGCCAAGTCTCTGATCCTTGATGAATTTCTGAAGATAGTCTATGGAGATGTTCGATTGCTTCATTGACAGAAGGTGAATTATCAGGCTGCGTCGAGGAACTGTGATGAGGCAGAGTCTGTTTGATCAATGTCTTTAGAACGCTTTTCTTGATGATGCTCTGCAGGGGCTGTGTAGGTTGGTGGTAGAACAAAGGCAATGTAGCACGTGCCCCCCTAGTTTCCTGGGAGCTAGGTGTAGGCTTTTGTTCCACAAACAAAGTACATATTGGGTGATGCAACAAGCGCTGGGGGGTTGGCAGTGTTCAAAGTCCTTACAATGTTACAAGTGCTGTGACCCACATTCTTAGTCCCACGGCCTTCAATGCATACAAGGCCTGAGACGTTCACCACAGATAGGGCCACAGTCAGTGTTGCAGCAGTTCTTTTCTTCAGGTAGGAAAATGTGGCTCTGACAGGATTATTGAACACTTGTATTTCCACTCGTTCTTTGGAGGGGACATTCATTGGGAATGTCGTATTGGAGGTGTGAGGGCAAAAGGGAGCTGGTGTTCTTCCTGTTTGGTTTAGCCAGAACTCGTTGTAGAACTGAGCGATTGTCCCATCGGAAGTGGCATTGTCTTTGTAACTTTCTTGTAGGAGCATCATCCAGGCAAGGCAAGATCCATGAACAGAAAAGGGTGAAGGGATGAAAGGGATGGAATGTTCAGTGGCATGTGGTAGCAGCCCACAGACCCAACAGTTAATGGCATTGGTGGCAAGATTGTGCTGGTGCAGCATCTGTACGAAAGAATTATTCCAGAATTCTTTGCGTCGTTCTCGGAGATGTGGCGGTAGTGATACCAGGTAGTGTTCTTTCTTTGTGATTGGTTGCATGGTTGGTGACAATGTTCTGTATGCAGGTGCATTCTCTTCAATGATCCAGAGTGTGACCATTAGCAGGAGGCAGGTGAGAAATGCAGCTACAAGTGCAATTGTCTTTGTACTGTGCAGTTCAAAAGTCTTGGTGTCTTTGCGGTGGCTTTGCAGGTGTTCCGTTTCTTCCATCATCTTCGAGGAGCTCACCAACTGTTAGGACCACAGACTTATGTCTGGTGTTTTTCCTGGTAGCGTTGTTTGGCTGTGCTACCGATCTGAGACTCTGACCCAGTTAGTGGCCTGGTTGTTGGAGCTCCCCTTTTCGTCGATCTTAGGTTGTACCCTTCCTTGGATGGCACCGTGGGGTCGGGAAATTCAGACAGTTGGAGGGTGTCTTCTTGTGGGTAGCAACTCAGAGCTGGTCGGTCTTTTGCGAGTATTTCCTCTTGCACCTCCACCCCTTCACAGGTTGCCAGGGTTGGAGGGACTCGTTTGCAATGGAGCGTGCAGTCAGTTTCATTTTATTTCCACTCGGAGGGCAGTTCGGGTGGTGCTCAGGACTTGCCAGGGGCCCGTCCACCTAGGCTCCAGATTCTTCGTTCTTTGGAAGTTGCAGATCAAACATGGTCGCCTGGCTTTATTTCATGTCCCGGGCCCCTGGATAGTCAGGCAAGGCTTGCTGCACCTGTTGGTGGATAATTGTTAGCTCGTTTGTCAATTTATGCAAGTAATCTGCGTAGTTCTGTCTCCTGCCGTGGCTCGGGCAGTAACGTCTGCTAGTGCATTTCCCTGTCCAATGAGATCAGTCACTTTCCTATGTGCTTGGCATTTTATCACTGCTAACTTCTTGGGGAGGAGGACTGCTTGCGTCAATGCGGAGACTAAATCTCCATGCAGGATGGGTGTACCGTGTGAAGTCAGGAACCCTCTTTCTTTCCATAAGATTCCAAAATGGTGAACCACCCTGAAGGCATATTGGCTGCCGGTGTATATGTTAACTGTCGTGTCAGTCGCTAAGATCGGTCGGGACAAAGGGTTGGTGGAGGGCGTACCGTCAAATCCTATCGGGACAAAGGGTTGGTGGAGGGCGTACCGTCAAATCCTATTGAGGTCACATGTGAGCCTGACAAGGGTGCCCTTGAAATCAGTCGTTTGGATAGTGCACTACGTGTTGCTCCCGTGTCTACCAGAAATGGCGACTTTGTGCCCAGGACCTCAGCGGTAACATAAGGGCCTTGCTGATCAACATAGAGCTCGACTGGATCCCTCCCTTGCCCCTGGCTGTCCTATGCAAAGTCGTACGTATTGTCATAATCTGTCTGTTGGTACTGATTCTGTTTGGGATGGTCAAATGTGTTCACTCTTCCTGGCCTTTCCTTGCTTGCTTCACTCGTGTACCCTCTCCCACGTCCTCTTCCTCTCTGTCCACTTGCTATTTCCCTCGCCCCTCTGCCCCTACCAGCTCCTAACAAAGCCGGGCATTGGGTTTTCCAGTGTCCATATTCTTTGCAAAATGCACATTGATCCTGTCCTAGGTCTTGGCGTCCTACATATGATGTCGATGAATTGTTACTAGGTGGCTGTACTCTAGGGGTATTCTGCTGGTATCCTCCCCTATATTGCTCCCTTCCTGTATTCGCCCCCCTGGAGTTGTGCTACCATTACCCTTTCCTTCAAGTCCTTCTTTTTCCTTTCTGTAGCCCTGTCATTTTCGTTTTTCTGATGCTCATAGTACTGGGCCATTTGGAGAATGGCCGCCGGTTTAGATGCTGCCCAACTACTTTCGCTGGCTTGTAATTTCTGGGATACATCTGGCAGTAGTCCTTTGACATAGTTCTGCACAAATAAGTGGTGTCCGGTTGCGGTGGACATGTCTTGTCCACTGTAATCGGAGAACACTGTTTCAAATCTGGAGAAATACTCTGAGACATCCTCTTGTGGTTTCTGGCGACACGCGGTTACTATGGACCACTCTATCTTTTTCTCTGGGATCAGCGTTTTCACTTTCTGCACTATTTTGTCAGGGAGGTTCAATATTGCTTTAACCGGTTTTTGACCAGGGTTCCGCTGTTTATCTAGTGTGTTAAGTTGTTCCCAGGTATGACCAAGCAGTTCGGTATGGTCTATTTTCCTAATCTGTTTCCACACATCTGCTGGCAAACATAACCCGAAGAACAAGTCTATGTCGGCAAGTGTCATTATTGTTGATCCCAGAGCGGTACCTAGCTCGGTGTAAAAGGCGGTGGGGTTCTTTCGTAAATCCGGTAGAGATTTACGGAACGTCAAAATGTCCTGTCTGTCCCATGGTTGATACACCCAATTGTAGACCACCCTTCCTCTAGCGTCTTGATGGTTTATATCGTCATTAGTCCCTTGTCCTCTAGGAGGTACCCAGTAAGGGGCAGCTTCTTTTATTGGCATCATGCTATCTGTTTTTTCCACTGGGGGTCCTGCTACCTTAGTTGTCCTGTCCCTATCTATCTGTCCTTGTTCTATGAGGTGACGCAATACTTCTAGTGTGGATGAAAATAGTTCTGCAACATCGTTGTCGTTTTCATCTCCGATGTCTACCTTCCTGTAGAGAGCCACTAATCGCTCGGGCCCTACGTCTTGGTACTTCTCTTCATAATCAGTAAGGGTGTGGTAACAGAGACGTACAATAAAGTATCGTTTGCGGTTTTCAACATAGGAGTTGCATATGTCAGTTACATACTCTTCTGTCTCCTTCCTATCTATGAGGGATTTAACTATTTTATCAATGCCTGCTCGCTCATTTTTACTTAATCGCGGGACCCTGGGTGCTCCTTTTTCTTTTGATCCTACCTCTACTACTGTATCCTTTGATGAGGCATTTGGTGTGGGTGACTCGGTGGGAGCAGAGGCGGTGGAGACTGAGGCGATCGTGCCATCTCCAGCTATACTTTGGTGGTGCTGTCGTTGTACTACGGGATGAGTAGGGGCGTAAGGGGGTGGCATGTATATGATTGGGGACCTAACAATAAATCATCATCTACCCTTTGTTTTGCTGGTAACTTGGGGTAAAGAGTCGAGGGCGTTCTAACAGGGCATTGACCTGATATTTTTGATTCCTGTTCCTTTTTATCGATTTCCTTTTCTTTTAGTTTTTCTTCTAATCTTTTACAGGCTTGGTAAGCTGATTTTCGCGTTTCTTTATCTTGTCTAGCTTCGTCCCTTTTCTTTCTTTGAGCTGCCTCTTTTCGCCATAAGCCAAAACTGTCAAACATGGCTGGTCTAGTTTTCTTTTTGTGGAGAGCTAATTCTAACATTTCTATTTTAGCGGGATGGAAAGATCCCGTCAGTGGCCACTGATTTACCCGGTCCTTCCTAGTGTATTTATGCCATAGTTTGCTATAAGCTACGCTGGCTAATCCATACTTTACGTACATGTCCTTGTTAGGGGTGCCTTCCGGCGGTGCCGGCTGACTGACCTCTAACAAACGGTCTGGTCCAAAACAATTACAATCAAACAATCTAGAGAAAACAGGCATGACGTATTTATCGGTCAAAATGAATATCTCAATCAATCAATTTAGACAAAAAGTCTGCACTACCTGTCCTTCGCTGTCTGCAAAGAGAGAATATTCCTATTCTACGTTGTTTGCAAGCAGGGAATGTCTCAAATAACTCGATATCAAAAAAGGAATACTAGTATTTCAATCAAACTATTCAATCAATCAATCAATCAATTTAAGTCGTTTTTCACGACCTTACCCGGACCGTATGGACAGTTCTTAGTCTTCCCCTTCCAGCGCCTGGTTGTCCTCTCACTCCAACAATCAATGCGGCGTTCCTCTAAGGTCCCAGTCAGGACCGCGGGTCACTCGAGAGAGGTCCGTTCGGAACTGGTGAAGTTCAGTCGATCGGCAGCCAGACAAGGGTCTTCTCAGGCAGGTATACCCCAATCGTTTAGTTGTTCACTCCGTCGTTAGGACCTCTCTACCGGACCCATGCGTCGCTGATGGGCCCCTACGCTTCGGCGCCAATTTGTGAAAGGCAGCGAGTCTTCTAAGACCCTCAATGCTGCCCGGTGCAGGGTTCCACCTCTAATTCACTTTGGGTTCGCTATCAAAATAATGAGGCAAGGCGCTGGAAACTGGAAGACAAGAAGAAGGTTTATTTCTCATGAGGAGATCGCGTCAACTGAGACACCGGGATGTCTCAGTGAGGTGTTCTGCTGGCAATGCTTTTGGCTCTTCCTTTTATACAGGTTTTACACAATGTATTTGTTTCATTTATCATGGTTACAAGCTTGGAGTCTCCGCCCGGGCAGGTTGTCACACAAGCCCGACATTGTTTCATCAACATGGTTACACAAGCCCAACATTAACTCTCCTCCCGCCCGGGTCAAAAACAGACAATTTAATTGCAGCTGGACCTTGCTTCAGGGTCTAAAAACGAGTGAGACCGGCCAGATCTAAGAGTCCGTTCTGTTGATAAAAAACAGGTCCCATTGTTGGCTAAAACAAGTCTTGCTGTGTGCAGTGCAATAAACCATGTTTGCAAGAGTCTGTTTGGTGTTTGTAACCTGTTTGTGCAGGGATGAGAGGAAAGACGAGTTTGAGGCAGCAGGTGATGTTGATGTTTGTCGTGGAGATAGTTTATAGCCCCCAGCAAACATATCAGGTTTGGTCAGAGAGTCAGAAGGCTGAGAGGACAGGGTGAAATGAAGGTGACCAACAGAGTACAAAATGGCTGTGGTCAATCAGAATGACTGTAGTTTATGTGCACGTAGGAACTTTCATCAGACAAGATGGCGCAGAATGTTCATGATTGTTGTTTTGTTCTTAACAAACCGACTTCTCTGGTTAAGTATCACAACACCAGATGGAGATGATCAATACAAAGTAGGGCGAGTATGGGGACAGGGTCTTTACTGGGTGCGTTATTTCGCCCTTGTGATGGACTCGAATGTAGTTTAAAACTAATGTAACGTTATGTGTCCTAAATTGTTTTAATGTTCCCTTTGTCGTTTCTCCATTTGCTGTTTTAAAGTTCATGCTTCACGATTGGAGTAGGTGTACGGGCTGTTATGGGTTAGTAATACAGGTTATCAAGGCATATGAGGACGAATAGGTTAGGGGAGAGGTTGTGGCCTCACTGCCAGAGCTGCCGACTTTGGACCTGGGGAACCAGGTTCGAGCCTCGGTGTCGGCTCAGCTTCCTGTGATTCTGGGCAAATCACTTCATCTCCCTGTGCCTAACAAAAACATGAATGTAACGTAACTGGTGCTCATGTAAAGCGCTCCAATACCTTCGGGTCGAGTTTGCGCTATATAAAGATGCAAAAAAATAAATAGACATGCATTTTTACTTCTCACTGGATACTACTTCTACTTCCCCAAGAGCATGACCGTAGGGACCCTTATTTGCATTTTCTTTTTTTTAGCACTGATATGCAACTGCAAGTAAACACTTCTCCTCAATGCTTCAAACACGAATCCCCTTCCAAGTCCCAGGTGAACAAACCAGAGAAGGGCCATAGAAGTCTGGGCACATTTTGCACCAGCACTAAAAAACAAGCATTGCACCGTTTGAAATGGACAAGATCCACAGTAGGACCCTAACAAGCATCGGCATAGCCAATAGGTCTCGCCTTTGGGACCGTATAAGTGCTTAGCCATACAACGGTTGATGTTGTTGCACCAAGGATATTGTGCTGCATAACTAAATACTTATAAGGTCCCAAAAGCGAGACCTATTGGCTATGCCAATGCTTGTTTTAAAATGGGGATAATTATAGCTGTCCTCCATGAGGCTGGAATAGGCCCCCCACAACACTCCTAAATACATTAGTTAGGAGAGAGGCCCACAGAAGATATTTGATTTGTAAAGATCAACAGAGACCCCGTTCCCATGGGTCATATTGTTTGATTGCCAGGACTACTTCGCCAAGTTCAATCGGAGGCATATTATTCGTATTTTTCCAAGCCACTTCGTGCATCCCTTCTGATGTCTCAAGGGTATGTGAAAAGCTAATGTTTAACCTAAAGATTTCTGCATAGTGGGACACCAATTTCTCAGTCGTGATCACGCAATCCACCCTCAGGGCCTCTCCATCCGAGAAGGAGAGGTGGTTAACAACCGCCCAAAATGTAGGACTATCTCTAGTGTTTGCTGCACATATAAGATTTTCCCACACTTGATTCTAATCTTTTGTTTCCTCTCCTCTAAGACCTTCCTATAAGCATGTCTAGCCTCTTACACATGATACACTATGCAGGTTTTGGTTTCAGGGTAGCTTTCAGGTGTTTATGTGCACCAATGCAGGCTTTGTTAACCAGCCATGGGGTTTAGGATCCAAACTTCTAAATTCTCTTCTAGGCAATTTAATACTAGCTGCAAATTTTCTTTTACGATTTTCTCACTAAAAGCTACTGGATTTACTTTTTCCCATTTGATTCCCAGGCCCTTATTTTTTGAGGCAACTATATCTTTTCTTTTCTCCCTTGGTATTTTGCCTAGGTGGCATTTTAAACCAATTGAAAGTAGGTTGTGATTGCTATTACACTTTGGGACAATTTTAAAATCTGAAAGAAAAGAGGCATATTCCGCAGAAATTAGAATAAAATCGATACTGCTGTTACCGCAGTTGCCCACATCAGTAGGAACATTTTGTGTCCAGCCCACTGCATCACCTGCAAATAAAAAGTCAAATTTCAAAATACAAGCTTTCAGTGCTTCACCAAGAACAGTGTGCCTGAAGTGCGATCGATCTTCCTCCAACCCCAGGAACCTACACTCTATTCCCTTTCTAAAAAGGCATAAAGAGATGTTAAAATCCCCTAGCCTTACTACCAAAAGTTTTCGGGTAGACTGCTCCATAAAATCCTCTAGTACAACTTCTAGGTCAATTACGACGCAAGACATTCTCTGATCAAAGATGTTATAGTAGTAGTTTATTACGAGAATATCGAGTTCCATAGGAAATAATAACAAGCTTATCAAAAAGAAAGGGGATGATCTTACGCGGGTGATTTTGATACCTACAAGTTGGATGGACACAAAGGTGGCAATACTACCCTTTGCTCTCCCTGCCAGGGATGGAAGGGCGGGCTGTGTCAAAGCCTCGTACCCTTCAATGTGAAGAGACTCTGTGGCCCATGTTACCTGGCAGCAGATGATATCATGAGAGGTCAAAATACTTAACCAATCAGGGTTTCCAATCTTGGCATGGGCACCTGCTATGTTCTGTGAAATCACAGACAAACACTTAGGATCTGATTATGACTACGACGGTCCAATGGACTGCTGTAGTCGTGGTGGCGGTCCGTGGACCGGTCCACCAGCCATATTATGACTTTGGTGGTTGGGCCGCCACTGGACCACTGCTACCGCAGGGGATCCGTGATTCTGCAGCGGTGACACAACGGTCAGAGGAAGTAATATGCTGACGGTGCCACTGCAGCACTGCTGAGCATATTACGAGTTTCCTCATCACCCTCATGTTCATGGCAGTGAGCCGGCCATGAAATGGGTGGCGGTGAGGTAACTAAGGGCCCCCTGCGACTCCAGGGCCAGGGGGTGCATGTAGGGGGGCACATGTTGTATCCCCTGTACATTTACACCCCAGTTTTTGCACACTATGCAATGCATAACATTGTGCAGTCCATAACGTGCAGGAACGGGCTGAGGCGGTCTCACGGAGGTGCATGTCTGAGGCACACCTATGTGCCTTAGAAACGCACCGCCGTAACACCGCTGCAGCACCGACCACCCACCAGGATTAAACTCATAATCCGGCAGGCAGTCTGACTACAGGTTTGGCTGTCTTCCTGCGGGGCACTGCCATGGTGGCCCGCAGGAAGACGGCCAAACTCGTAATCAGGCCCTTAGACTTCTCAGGTGCTATTACTGCTCTATAAGGAGAGGACACGCTTCACCAGATTACTGCCCCCTCTACCAAAGAATTTGGACTGGCTGACCCTGAATGTCACAATCAGTTTAATGTATTCACCTTGCTAATTGCATCAAAACGTGAGGACTTTGAGCCCTGCTCTAGGTTCCTAGATCACACTGGTAAAAGGCTCCCAGACTCATTGGATGTGTTGTGCAAGATTGTGTTGGCCTCTTGTGCGTTATACAGTTTTTCACAGCATCAGGCGATTCATGTTGACCCAATTTAATTTCTGGGCTCCATCTCCATTTAAGACGTACTGCCATAGGGCACCAAAGGGACCTGAGGTGGACGAAGAAACCTCATCATCTTTAAGTTAGCTATATACACTTCTGCATAAAAATAGATCCAATTTATTAACGGAAATATAGCCCGCTTAGAAAAAGTGACCGGGATATGCATCATCGTTCGTTTTTAGGCTATGTTGAGATCCACAGACAGGTACTTTTTTTTGAGGGACTTCCACCAACAAAATCTTTGTGGTATGCTTCATCATAGATAGAGTCTGACATCCAAGATGACAATGCAAATGGATGGACTATACTTTATTGCGTGACCTCTTGATAGCATTGGGCAGAAGAAGTCCACAAAGTAATATGTTAAAATTGCCTAATGGGCTGTCCCATCACAGTCCTTTTTAAAATATGCTGTCCAGGAATCTTGAGGGCTGGGGCACATAACCAGAAAATGAACAAGGAAAGGAAACACAGACTGCTTCAAGTGATGATCCTAAGTTATAGCAGAATACTTGTGAGACCCACGCCCCAGTGCCCACGTCACAAGGTCGTCCCTCACCCTTTGGCAGCGCTGAGCCGTGCAGTGACATGCTTGACACGCATGCCCATCTGTTGGAATTCGAACAGAAAGTAGCCTCTCAACCTACCTACAGTAGGAATACTCTACAATCTCAACATGTAACATTTATGTCCAGGACTATTCAATGGAAAAAAAAATCACAGTGTATCGTAATTGTTCAAATTTCTCACAGATCTTAAAAAACATCCCAATCCCACCGCAACATCGAAAAAATGCATATTAGATAACAAACAGATGGTATTGTATGCCATGTAAATCCCATATTAAATTTCAAAGAAGAATGGCCTTAACTGCAAACCTTTCTTCCCCTCTGAAAAAGTGGACACCATCTCTGTTCACTTGACAGGAAAGTCAGTCAGTTCATTATTTATTTTTATTTGAGCCAAACCAGTTCGTAAAACAGTAAAACAAACAATTTGTACTAACACAATGATGACAATAAATAGATATTATACAGCAGTAAACAACCCCAAAGCCATAGTCAATACAAAACCCGAATAACATCATACCAGACAAAAAGCTGGCAATACAGAGTAGTTTAAAACCATAAAACTCATCAAACATCAATGTACAAGTTCATGGTACAAAATTGTTTAAAATCTTTATTTAAGAATCTGTCCAGCGCACAGGTTACATTCAGGAATTTCATATGCAATAAAAAACTGAAAGCTGGCATTCTTGTCCTTATGTTTAACTTTACAAAGATCGATTTTAAAAATTGCCAGCGCATATAAAGGCAATCTAACAAGACATATAATCTTGTGCATTTACATGAACCATCCGCATTCTTAAACAAGCATTTGCAATGCAATCGGTCTCACCTTTGGGACCTTAAAAGTATTTTGCCATGCAATCATTATCCTGGGAAGCACCGAGTTGGGTAACTGTTATTCAGTCCCAAGGGGTGATCGTGTGCTTTAAAGATTACCTTATGTTACGTTTTAAATATATATTGTTCAGGCATGAACAAATAAATCATAGATTTGCATTAGTCTCCCATAACTTCTGTCTACGGCTGTCGCTGCTACATAGAGTGTCAGTGACACCGCAGAGCTTTTCTGGCAATAATCTAAACCTTTATCGCGATTTAAAACAATGCACTTTGCCAATGTAGGCGTGGTATACATTTGTCATTTTATACCTGTTGCTAACACCCGGCTGACGTATGCAGACGACTCAAAGATTCTTTAATATTCATTATAAATGTCAGTCCTTTTTGGATAGTATTTTGTTTTTATTTGCCTTTAAGCATTCTCAGATGTTAGAAACCATGTGGGACATTGGGTTAGTCTTTTGCTAAAATCATTTAATCGAACACAAATTATGAAGTAACTGGGCATTTTCAACCCTTGAGCATGTGGAATCTACGCTGTAAAATGCGCCACTGCAGAGGCCTCTCTTAGCCATCCTTAACTAACTGAGTACACAAGCAACAGTGATCTATAGTACGGACACTCCTTAACACTGAAGAATCGTTGCTTGTATTAACTATTACCACTATATCTGTGTTACAAAGAGACTATTCGAACAGTTCAGTGATGATGCTTGACTAAATAAAGGATTTGCTACTGATGTCACAGAAGTGCACTCTTGCTAACGGGTTGCAGTCAGCTGCTTCGTTTCTACACCGAGTTAAAAATGCTCACGCTATTTATTCAGCGAAACTATTTATTGGCTTTCTGGCTGCTCTCTGGTGGCTTAGGCAGTCTTTTTGTCAGGCGGGTTTATACACGCCCTATTTATGTAGTAGTGTCATTCATTTATCTAATGTTGTAACAGTAGTGGTCGTCTTATGTCGAGATCAGAATTCACGACTAAGGACACGGAAGTAACCTGATGTCCTTAGCCCCCACAATCGCAGTATCTGTCGCAAGGCTCTCACCAGGGCCGGACTGGCTACCGGGCGTTTTGGTGTGCTGCCAAGCTGGGGGCTGATTTCGTTGATGGGGACCAGCGTGTGCTTACAACCATTCGTTTTGCTTTGTTTATTTAGAAGCACACGCAGGTCCCCATCAACGAAATCAGCCCCCACCGCAGTGAAATCAGCCCCCAGCTTGGCAGCACACCAAAACGCCCGATAGCCAGTCCGGCCCTGGCTCTCACCTCCTTCTGCGCTGATCACCTGCTGCGGACCTGGCCCCTGATACCTGTAACTTCTGTTTTGCAGAATGTCCATGTGTTTCCTTTTGAAGTATCTTGCGTGATGCTTTATCACTTTATTAAAAACAAGCTGGTAGGCACGCTCAATCAGGATTCGGGAGAGGCCGGGCACGACTGGAGTGACCAACGATAGCCGGGGAAGTCAAATAAAAAAGGTCACGTATTATCACATCGGATTAACTCGTTTTGAACAAAAAGTGCGTTCAGGCACATAGAAACGAAAACAACAAGATAAATACTCACATCGCATGAATGTGTTTTACAATGAAAGCGCGTTCAGGCACAAAGTAACAACCAGCCTTAGGTGCGAGCAGCACTGCACTGCAGCGCTGCGGTCGGACCGAGCACCATAAAACAAGTGATTGTACTGTGATTCTGGGCAAATTGCTTAATCTCCCTGTGCCTATTAAATAATGAATGTGTCCTTAACTGGTGACCTTCGGGTCTGGTTAGCGCTATATAAAACTTTTTAAAAAAACAACGCTTGACCTGCAATAGCCAGATGGGAGGAGGGAAGAGAGGACATCACACGCTATGCTGTGTGATGGCCGACCAAAATGCTCTCTGAGTGAAATCGCTGGAAAGAGAGCTAAACACACAAAGGAGGGACAGAAATGCACCAATAAGAAGCCAGCATTTCTGAATGCCACAGATAGTAACCAATGGCAATCAGTGGGTTTGCCAAACCCCACAGAAGAGATATAACAGGTCGATCGAAGCTAGACCTAAAAAGGAATATATTCCTAATGGATGAGCGTAAAGGGGGTGGAGGCCTATTCTAAACTCAAAAACTACATTCCACAATTGAGGGTTCACAAGTTCGTGTAAATACAAAAAGGTTGCGTTTAATTCCCAGGATTCACTTATTTCCTAAGTGGAGGGCTTTGCACATAAACAGACATCCCTTTCCATTATGGCCTGACAGCCTAACTCTCTCCATTCTTTTTAGATCGAGCCTAGCGCAGCGCGCATGTGCTGCTCTATGGGAGGCTTCTTGTGTGCACTCCACACTTTCCCTAAACTTCTCCGTGTGAGTTTGTTAACTCCCACACATTCTATTGGCCTTTGCGTGTGGCTTTCAATAATGAAAGCACGCAAATGGCCAAAGACGGGTGCATGACCCGCCTTTTCACTAAACGTTCACTCCCATGGCCTAGGGGTCTCGGGAGCAAGCAGCGGCGCGCATCGTGCCAGCTGCATTCCTCCCTTATCCTTATCTTGTCTTGGCTCATGTTACTAATTACACAAAGCATGGTCGCTTTCGCGGCCGTGCTTGTTTAAACTTTGTTTTTCTCCCTCTTTGATGCTTAGAGCTCATGCCAGTTCAAAAGGCCCCTTTAAAAAAAATAAACACTAAAACGTTTAATGTTAGGGGAGAATAGTGTTTAAAGCTGCGCAACAACGTGCAACAGTCTTAAATGTAAAGAAACTGGCATAGAATACAATTGCTGCTAAAAGATTTATTTCGGGCCTCAGAAGCAGCACAGGTTCCAAGAAGTCAGGCACAGTGTTCAGGAGATGTGAGAAAGGTTGGAACACGTAAATACACTCCACATACCACTCAGTACCACATAATTACACGCCACATAATTACACTCTACTCAATGCAACATAAATACACTCCACATAATACCACTCAGTGCCACATAATTACACTCTACTCAATGCAAAATAAATACGCTCCCCATAATACCACTCAGTGCCACATAATTATATGCTACATAATTACACTGCACTCAATGCAACATACACTCCAAATAATATCACTCAGTGCCACATAATTACACACCACATAATTACACTCTACTGAATGCAACATACACTCCACATAATACCACTCAGTGCCACATAATTACACGCCACATAATTACACTCTACTCAATGCAACATAAATACACTCCACATAATACCACTCAGTGCCACGTAATAACACGCCACATAATTACACTCTACTCAATGCAATATAAATACACTCCACATACCACTCAGTACCACATAATTACACACCACGTAATTACACTCTACTCAATGCAACATAAATACACTCCACATAATACCACTCAGTACCACATAATCACATGTCACAATTACACTCTATTCAATGCAACATAAATACACTCCACATAATAACACTGTGCCACATAATTACACTCTACTCAATGCAACATAAATACACTCCACATACCACTCAGTACCACATAATTACAAGCCACATAATTACACTCTACTCAATGCAATATAAGTACACTCCACATAATACCACTCACTGCCACATAATTACACGCCACATATTTACACTCTACTCAATGCAACATAAATACACTCAACATAATACCACTCAGTACCACATAATTACACGTCACATAATTACACTCTATTCAATGCAACATAAATACACTCCACATAATACCACTGTGCCACATAATTACACTCTACTCAATGCAACATAAATACACTCCACAAAATACCACTGTGTGACATAGTTGCACGCCACATAATTCACTCTACTCAATGCAACTTAAATACACTCCACATACCACTTAGTACCACATAATTACACGCCACATAATTACACTCTACTCAATGCAACATAAATACACTCCACATAATACCACTCAGTGCCACATAATTACACGCCACATAATTACTCTACTCAATGCAACATAAATACACTCCACATAATACCACTCAGTGCCACATAATTATATGCTACATAATTACATTACACTCAATGCAACATACACTCCAAATAATACCACTCAGTGCCACATAATTACACACCACATATTTACACTCTACTGAATGCAACATACACTCCACATACCACTCAGTGCCACATAATTACATGCCACATAATTACACTCTACTCAATGCAACATAAATACACTCCACATAATACCACTCAGTGCCACGTAATAACGCGCCACATAATTACTCTACTCAATGCTATATAAATACACTCCACATAATACCACTCAGTACCACATAATTACACACCACGTAATTACACTCTACTCAGTGCAACATAAATACACTTCACATAATACCACTCAGTACCACATAATCACACGTCACAATTACACTCTATTCAATGCAACATAAATACACCACATAATACCACTCAGTGCCACATAAATACACCCAACATAATTACACTATACTCAATGCATCATAAATACACTTCACATAATATCAGTCAGTATCACATAATTACACGTCACATAATTACACTATTCATTGCAACATAAATACACTCCACATAATAACACGGTGCCACATAATTACACTCTACTCAATGCAACATAAATACACTCCACATAATACCACTCAGTGTGACATAGTTACACGCCACATAATTACACTCTACTCAATGCAACATAATTACACCCCACATACCACTCAGACCACATAATTACAAGCCACATAATTACACTCTACTCAGTGCAACATAAATACACTCCACATAATACCACTCAGTGCCACGTAAGAACACGCCACATAATTACACTCTACTCAATGCTATATAAATACACTCCACATAATACCACTCAGTACCACATAATTACACACCACGTAATTACACTCTACTCAGTGCAACATAAATACACTCCACATAATACCACTCAGTACCACATAATCACACGTCACAATTACACTCTATTCAATGCCACATAAATACACTCCACATATTACCACTCAGTGCCACATAATTACACACCACATAATTACACTCTACTCAATGCATCATAAATACACTCCACATATCACTCAGTATCACATAATTACACGTCACATAATTACACTATTCAATGCAACATAAATACACTCCACATAATAACACGGTGCCACATAATTACACGCCACATAATTACCCTCTACTCAATGCAACATAAATACACTCCACATAATACCACTCAGTTTGACATAGTTACACGCCACATAATTACACTCTACTCAATGCAACATAAATACACCCCACATACCACTCAGTACCACATAAATACAAGCCACATAATTACACTCTACTCAGTGCAACATAAATACACTCCACATAATACCACTCAGTGCCACATAATCACACACCACATAATTACACTCTACTCAATGAAACATAAATACACTCCATATAATACTACTCAGTGCCACATAATTACACACCACATATTTACACTACTCAATGCAACATAAATACACTCCACATACCACTCAGTACCACATAATTACAAGCCACATAATTACACTCTACTCAATGCAATATAAGTACACTCCACATAATACCACTCACGGCCACATAATTACACGCCACATATTTACACTACTCAATGCAACATAAATACACTCAACATAATACCACTCAGTACCACATAATTACACGTCACATAATTACACTCTATTCAATGCAACATAAATACACTCCACATAATACCACTGTGCCACATAATTACATGCCACATAATTACACTCTACTCAATGCAACATAAATACACTCCACAAAATACCACTGTGTGACATAGTTACACGCCACATAATTCACTCTACTCAATGCAACATAAATACACTCCACATACCACTTAGTACCACATAATTACACGCCACATAATTACACTCTAATCAATGCAACATAAATACACTCCACATAATACCACTCAGTGCCACACAATTACACGCCACATAATTACTCTACTCAATGCAACATAAATACACTCCACATAATACCACTCAGTGCCACATAATTATATGCTACATAATTACATTACACTTAATGCAACATACACTCCAAATAATACCACTCAGTTTGACATAGTTACACGCCACATAATTACACTCTACTCAATGCAACATAAATACACCCCACATACCACTCAGTACCACATAATTACAAGCCACATAATTACACTCTACTCAATGCAATATAAGTACACTCCACATAATACCACTCACGGCCACATAATTACACGCCACATATTTACACTACTCAATGCAACATAAATACACTCAACATAATACCACTCAGTACCACATAATTACACGTCACATAATTACACTCTATTCAATGCAACATAAATACACTCCACATAATACCACTGTGCCACATAATTACATGCCACATAATTACACTCTACTCAATGCAACATAAATACACTCCACAAAATACCACTGTGTGACATAGTTACACGCCACATAATTCACTCTACTCAATGCAACATAAATACACTCCACATACCACTTAGTACCACATAATTACACGCCACATAATTACACTCTAATCAATGCAACATAAATACACTCCACATAATACCACTCAGTGCCACACAATTACACGCCACATAATTACTCTACTCAATGCAACATAAATACACTCCACATAATACCACTCAGTGCCACATAATTATATGCTACATAATTACATTACACTTAATGCAACATACACTCCAAATAATACCACTCAGTGCCACATAATTACACGCCACATATTTACACTCTACTGAATGCAACATACACTCCACATAATACCACTCAGTGCCACATAATTACATGCCACATAATTACACTCTACTCAATGCAACATAAATACACTCCACATAATACCACTCAGTGCCACGTAATAACGCGCCACATAATTACTCTACTCAATGCTATATAAATACACTCCACATAATACCACTCAGTGCCACATAATTACACACCACGTAATTACACTCTACTCAGTGCAACATAAATACACTCCACATAATACCACTCAGTACCACATAATCACACGTCACAATTACACTCTATTCAACGCAACATAAATACACTCCACATAATACCACTCAGTGCCACATAATTACACACCACATAATTACACTCTACTCAATGCATCATAAATACACTCCACATAATATCACTCAGTATCACATAATTACACGTCACATAATTACACTATTCAATGCAACATAAATACACTCCACATAATAACACGGTGCCACATAATTACACTCTACTCAATGCAACATAAATACACTCCACATAATACCACTCAGGGTGACATAGTTACACGCCACATAATTACACTCTACTCAATGCAACATAAATACACCCCACATACCACTCAGTACCACATAATTACAAGCCACATAATTACACTCTACTCAGTGCAACATAAATACACTCCACATAATACCACTCAGTGCCACGTAAGAACACGCCACATAATTACACTCTACTCAATGCTATATAAATACACTCCACATAATACTACTCAGTACCACATAATTACACACCACGTAATTACACTCTACTCAGTGCAACATAAATACACTCCACATAATACCACTCAGTACCACATAATCACACGTCACAATTACACTCTATTCAATGCCACATAAATACACTCCACATAATACCACTCAGTGCCACATAATTACACACCACATAATTACACTCTACTCAATGCATCATAAATACACTCCACATAATATCACTCAGTATCACATAATTACACGTCACATAATTACACTATTCAATGCAACATAAATACACTCCACATAATAACACGCTGCCACATAATTACACGCCACATAATTACACTCTACTCCATGCAACATAAATACACTCCACATAATACCACTCAGTTTGACATAGTTACACGCCACATAATTACACTCTACTCAATGCAACATAAATACACCCCACATACCACTCAGTACCACATAATTACAAGCCACATAATTACACTCTACTCAGTGCAACATAAATACACTCCACATAATACCACTCAGTCCCACATAATCACACACCACATAATTACACTCTACTCAATGCAACATAAATACACTCCATATAATACCACTCAGTGCCACATAATTACACACCACATATTTACACTCTACTCAATGCAACATAAATACACTCCACATAATACCACTCAGTACCACATAATTACTCTATTCAATGCAACATAAATACACTCCACATAATACCACTGTGCCACATAATTACATGCCACATAATTGCACTCTACTCAATGCAACATAAATACACTCCACATAAATGCACTCTATGCCACATACCACCAATCAACATAAATGCACTCCACACCATGACACAATTTCACTAAGCATAATTTCACTCAACACCACAGTTCCAGGCCACACAATTCAACTCCACACATTTCCAATACACACCACATAATTACACACCAAACAACATATTTCAACTCCACAATCCACAACGTACCTCCAATCCACACCATATAGTGGCACCACCTGAGCACCAAACATCACTCACCACCACCATTTTGCATCAGCGCACCACCTAAGCACCACCTAAGCATCACCTAAGCATCACGTCAGTCTGCCCTCGGAATCTGGCATCTGTTGATTCTCCCCTAGTGTCCGTCCGCTGCTCGTGTTCTAATTAAATTACTGTTTTCCAACCTCCACTCCCCCGTTATTTATGTCCCGCTCCCCCATAACAAAAAAATTATGACAAACAAGCATGAGAACAGGCAGGAAGAAGATGCCAGCAGTGCAAGTACAAAAAAATTAGAAGACATTTTTTATGTTAAAATCTTTTTTTAATCAGGTTGTTCAGTTGTATATAATGTCGTCTTGGTTAGTATAAAGGTAACAAAAATGCTTAACACTTTTTATTATAACTTTTCAACATGATGCACAGCAGCCACAATGCTCTACAACATAGCCAAAAGTTCTGGCTAAACACATAAGGTCCCAAAGGCGAGACCTATTGGCTATGCCAATGCTTGTTTGAGTAGGGAAGGGGCAGAGCCACATCGAATTTTTTATTTTCAGGGTGGCAGACAATTGGTATAAAAGCATTCTAGTCCTCTTTGCTCAGCCTAGCTCACGTTTAAAACTCTTCTTCGCAGAGCATTGAGATTTTTCTGTGCGCTGACATTATCAGACTAGTCACGTACCTTAATGAACTTAGCAATGGAAAACCATGATTGAAGCCCAGTTTCCATTCGTATGGCCGAGGCAATGGCAGATTTGGGCATGAATAGCAATTTTTAACACAGCTCCCTTTCAGCTTTTTCCAGTCTAGGGCTTTGCTCAACCTTAAAAAGTCCACTTTATAAAGGGCTTGAAATGGGGCAACTGCTTTATAGACTGCCAAGACACAGTGAAGCGTAGTCCTTCGAAAAAACTTTAGCCCACTTATGAAAGAATATACCTTGGTGCTTAGGGAGGTCAAATGTGAGGCCCAAGTAGGAGAGGTGCTAAAAGCCACCCCAAGTACTTATATTCTAAAGTGTCATTTATCCTAGTTTGCTCAACTGACCATCTACAACCAGATCTCTTTCTGCCAAAAACCACAACTTTGGTTTTCTCAAAATTGATTGGTAAATTTTTCCTTTGGCAGTGTTTGTCAAATTCCGCCAGTTCTGTTGAATGAAGGGCACTGTCTGACTTCACATAACACATGTTTTGAGATAATGCACTTGTTCGGTGAGAATATATATCAGGATTCAATTGTGTGCATTCAGGGGATGGTAAAAGAGTTTGGGTCGAGAGTTAGTTGTGCAATACGTTTGTTCACTTTAGACATCCTCTTGCATGTACACAGAGATGCATTATACTGAAAATGCTTGTGACATATTGACAATATGAAAATGCCAATCAAACATGTGGAACAAAAACAAGATTGAGGGATACATACCATTAAAGGTGTTTGGCCATCTGTGTCTTTAAAATTCACATCAGCTCCATAATCAATTAAGTAAGATGCCACTTCTTCATCCCCTGATACTGCAGAAACTCTCATGAGTGGTGTCCATTCTAAAAGTGTATCTTTGGCATCCACCTGGTGCAATAAAGCAGAAATGCACCTGAACATTACTAAAATCACCCAAGAAAACAGTTATTTAAAAAAAATGCCAATCAACGATTTTGTAAAGATAGTAGTCTAGTGTAATACTGCATGGTTCTCTAAGCGTAGCCATCAATGGACATTAATGTAAAACTAATGGTTAAGCCAACACAGAGACACAAATGCTTTAGGGCTCAATTCAGAAAGTAGATAAAACAGAATATTAGGAGTGTGCAAGAATACTTCTATGACTACGCTTACTGGTCCAGATTGTCAACATTCACAAAAAAACAAACCAAATACTCTGTAAACAAAACGTATGTTGATTTGCTGCCATATGCAAATTAGTAATTGACTAGAATATGGTTGAGTTTGAGAATGGAAAGATCGTACTTTAAGGCTGTGTGAAATTTCCCTTACCATGCAAAATATTCTCTTTAAACAACATAAATGGAGTATTGTGCATGAAGGCTTACACTGTGCAATATCCACAATATTCCAAATAGGAAGAGTAGGAAAACTGCCAACGCTGAGCAACCCCTCCAGAAGCAATCAATCTTGAGATGGAGCTCAGTCTACCGAGGCTGCGGCAGGCCAACTTTGTATTTACCCACTATGGGAAAAGAAATAGTCTTTCTCCATAAACCTTTGGTTCAGTTGACAAACAAGCCACGGGATGGAAGCCAAAGGCAGGGTGAATGCCGTAGGGGAAGAGGTGCGCACCAGCAGTGAAATACATGAAGAAGAGTGAAAATGGCAATAGGCAAGTAAAATCTAAGTTCATTATGATACAAGTTACAGGCAAACTCCCTGATGGCAAAACTGCAGCATGTCTCCAATAAGGCCGGGCGGGGTTTGCGTAGCCATGCTACGCGGAACTCCGCGAAGTGGTAAAAAAAACTCCGCAATGCTACACGGAGTTCCGCGAGCATGCAGAGTTGCTTGTTCCACATGCACTCACATGCTCGCAAGACGTTTCTGACGTTCGACAGCACGGATTGCGTGTTCGGGGGGAAATATCGCGCAAACTTCACCACGCAGTCGCCAATGGGCGCGGCCATCTTGTTTTTCTACTCTTTGTTATGGTTATGGGGGCCTGTTTTTGAATTCTCTCAAATCTTTTCAATCCTTTGTTTCTAAAACTTTTTTTCTGATATTTTTTATTTATTATCTGTCCCTCTCTCTTTCTAAGGGGTCGATTCCGATTCGGGCCGGAAAAAGCACCGACCGACTCGGATCCGGAAAAAATACCGACCGACACGTACCCGTGGCGCCCGACACGCCAAGTACGATGCAAGGCGCGAAAAATCCGACCGACACGTAACGAAACCAAGTCGACCGACCGAGCCGCACGGAAAACAGCAATCCGGCCGGAAAAACACGCGATTCCAACCGACCAACACGCACCCGGAACAAATCCGACCGAAACGTACACGCGAACTCCAAACCGCTAAGTACGATGCAAGGCGCGAAAACCACGAGCGAGTCGGACGGAGGACAAGCCGTACGACCGACACACATACAAAACCGAGCCGAAGCAACACAATACACCGCGACCGACGCGTACGCAGCATAGAAAACTGCACAAACACAGCGTGAACGAAACGGAAAACA
The DNA here is from genome assembly GCA_963921515.1 of Calotriton arnoldi. Lineage (NCBI taxonomy): Eukaryota > Metazoa > Chordata > Amphibia > Caudata > Salamandridae > Calotriton > Calotriton arnoldi. Next base: position 216,064 of record CAWUFW010005694.1, read on the forward strand.
CCGTACGAGACCAATGCAGGGTCCGACTCGGTCACAAGAACGTTTCCAACATACACAAACAGCACAAAGGAAAAATCAACCAAAAAAGGCCAAACAAGCAATTACCAAGCCAATAAATACTGGGGGGGTGGGGACAGAGAACAAGGACACACCCACAACTCCACCTATATAAAGGACACAAATCACTACCATGAGCCTTTGCAAATGCCATTCCACTGCCAGCACCCAAGAGAAAGCAACCACACACCCACAGCTCATCCCTCACACAAGCCACACACCATCAGCACACCAACAAATACCTACCTCACATACACCCAGCAAAACACACACTCACACACCCTCACCTGCACACCAACACACACATCTCCCACCATCACCACCCATCACCATGCCCCCCAAGAAGAATCCCAAGTTCCTAGATAGTGAATTGGAAGTCATGGTAGACGAGATCCTCAGGGTGGAGCCACAGCTGTTTGGCACTCTGGTCCAACAGACCCCCATGTCGCAGAAAACCAAGATGTGGGAGAGGATCATCAACAGGGTGAACGCCCAATCACCATGTCGGCGCACAAAGACGGACATCCAGAACAGGTGGTATGACGTGCGCAGGAGGGTACGGGACATGCTGAAGAAAGACTACATCAACAGCCAACACACCGGCAGTGGCCCTCCTGCCAAGCCAATATACCTCAGGCCCTGGGAGGAGAAGGTGCGGGCCATCCTTCCGCCAGTGAGCGTATATGGACTAGAGGACATCCCAGAGCCTGGTGAGTACACAACAAATGTACACAATAAACTGCCACAAAACACACACATCACTGTCAAGGGGAGAGTCAAACCATGCACTCATAGCAATTACACAGCAACTAGAACAGAATCATCCCAAAATGTGTATGTCAGTCAGATAAACACAACACATGCCATCAAAAAAGTCACATCCAACTGTGCCAACACATGTACAAACACAACCACAACTACAGCTAGGCAGTGGCACAAATAGAACTAACAAACACATCCACACATGTAGCCACCACAACAACACCAACACACAGTGAAGACCACTCAAAGGAAGGAATTCTGTGTATGCTGGCCAAGTCAGTGTAGCCAATAGCATCATGGGAGTCGCAGTCACACATATTGCCCGCCCCAAAACTGTCCCATCAACACCACCATGAACCATGCGCACATCACAGGGAGTGGAGAAGGACTCACAAGATGGCTGACACTGGCTACTGCTGTGGGGAGCACAAGGCCCTGCTGCCAACTGTGCACCAACAAACAGCAGGACACCACTGACTGACATCCTGAGAGACAACTTCCACTCCCTGCAATGCAAGCACGTTCCATGGTGGGATATCTGGCTGGCTGGGTGGGAAGGGGGACTTGCAGCACTGACTATAGTCACCAGCACCTCCCCTCACACCCCCCCAACACAAACTCCACAGTACCCACCTGGTAGAATGCAATGCCCTCCATCCTAACACAAGATCCCACAAAGCACCACCACCCTGGGTTATGTTGTGTGAAGCACAGGGACACTCTTGGGACTCTTAGCCAAACAACTGCCAGGACAACACTCCCAGCCATCCTGTCAGCACAGCCAGCCCAACCCACAGGGAAGCAGAGTCAAAAGGAAGGAAGCATGGGCATGCTGGGAAGGGGGAGGAGGCAATAGCATGATGGGAGTCGTAGTCACAGACATTGCTCAGCCTCACAACTGGCCCATCAACACCACCCTGAACCATGCTCACATCACAGGGAGTGGAGAAGGACTCACAAGATGGCTGACACTGGCTACTGCTGTGGGGAGCACTAGGCCCTGCTGCCAACTGTGCACCAACAAACAGCAGGACACCACTGACTGACATCCTGAGAGACAACTTCCACTCCCTGCAATGCAAGCACGTTCCATGGTGGGATATCTGGCTGGCTGGGTGGGAAGGGGGACTTGCAGCACTGACTATAGTCACCAGCACCTCCCCTCACACCCCCCCAACACAAACTCCACAGTACCCACCTGGTAGAATGCAATGCCCTCCATCCTAACACAAGATCCCACAAAGCACCACCACCCTGGGTTATGTTGTGTGAAGCACAGGGACACTCTTGGGACTCTTAGCCAAACAACTGCCAGGACAACACTCCCAGCCATCCTGTCAGCACAGCCAGCCCAACCCACAGGGAAGCAGAGTCAAAAGGAAGGAAGCATGGGCATGCTGGGAAGGGGGAGGAGGCAATAGCATGATGGGAGTCGTAGTCACAGACATTGCTCAGCCTCACAACTGGCCCATCAACACCACCCTGAACCATGCTCACATCACAGGGAGTGGAGAAGGACTCACAAGACGGCTGACACTGGCTACTGCTGTGGGGAGCACAAGGCCCTGCTGCCAACTGTGCACCAACAAACAGCAGGACACCACTGACTGACATCCTGAGAGACAACTTCCACTCCCTGCAATGCAAGCACGTTCCATGGTGGGATATCTGGCTGGCTGGGTGGGAAGGGGGACTTGCAGCACTGACTATAGTCACCAGCACCTCCCCTCACACCCCCCCAACACAAACTCCACAGTACCCACCTGGTAGAATGCAATGCCCTCCATCCTAACACAAGATCCCACAAAGCACCACCACCCTGGGTTATGTTGTGTGAAGCACAGGGACACTCTTGGGACTCTTAGCCAAACAACTGCCAAGACAACACTCCCAGCCATCCTGTCAGCACAGCCAGCCCAACCCACAGGGAAGCAGAGTCAAAAGGAAGGAAGCATGGGCATGCTGGGAAGGGGGAGGAGGCAATAGCATGATGGGAGTCGTAGTCACAGACATTGCTCAGCCCCACAACTGGCCCATCAACACCACCCTGAACCATGCTCACATCACAGGGAGTGGAGAAGGACTCACAAGACGGCTGACACTGGCTACTGCTGTGGGGAGCACAAGGCCCTGCTGCCAACTGTGCACCAACAAACAGCAGGACACCACTGACTGACATCCTGAGAGACAACTTCCACTCCCTGCAACGCAAGCACGTTCCATGGTGGGATAACTGACTGGCTGGCTGGGTGGGAAGGAGGTCTGGCTGTCAACCAAACACAAGCAATGCAGACCATGTTCACACCCCAGAAAATACATAGAAATGCCCAAATAATGCAGGACAATGTGCCACACCAATATCAACCCCTGACTGTGACGACTTAGGACAATGCAATGTACAGGCCCGCACCCAGAGGCACAGTCACAACTGTCATGTGTGTCAACCACTGATGCCTGCAGAAACATGACATACATTGTTTGTGTCTCCCAAAAACAGGTGATGATGGGGACACAGCAGCAGACGCTGAGGAGTCCCAGTCCCAGGCTCAAGAGGATGCCGAGCTCACTGGCGTCGTACAGCCTCTGTCCTCCTCGGACGATGAAGAACAACCTGGCACATCCGGTGCAAGTCAACATGCAGCACCAGCAGGACCACCAGCTGCAGCACCAGCAGGACCACCAGCTGCACCCCCTGCACCCACCCCTCCAACGACTGTCACCACGAATACCATCCCTGCCGACATGGACAGAATAAGGAGCAACACCAGCACAGTGACCCTGGACCAACCTGGGGCCATGGACACCACCACCACCACCAACCCCCAAGGTGGACCAGGGTTATCTGTGCGTGCCACTGCACACACTGCACATGTCAGCAGGGGTGGTGGGAGGGGTGGGAGACAGAGGTCGCTGCTTGCAGACGTTGCTGGTGTGCATGACGACCCACAACTGGTACGCATAGCTGATGCGTACCAGTCCAGCACCGGAGAGCTCAGCCAGGTAGTGGGGCTCCTCAGAGACATTAAACAGCAGCAGGCTGCCCATCATGCCCGCTTGGACTCCCACATGTCCCACGTGGAGTCACACATGTCCCGTGTGGACTCACACATGTCCCGCGTGGAGTCCAAGTGGGATGCACTGCATGAGATGACGGCGGTGCACAGGGACATTTTACAATGTCTCCGCCAGATGAACAGCAACCAGTCCACACCTCCCTGTGTGCCAACAACATCTGGTGCCGAACAAACTGCAACTGCCACAGGGAGGGAGGAGGACTCTGGCGGAGAGTCCCCTGCACCGCAGCAGCCTGCACTTGAGGGGCCCCCCCCAAGAAGAGGGGTCGTCCGAGGAGGGAAAAGTGAGAGGCCGATGGCCAAGCGCAACTCCCAGGAAGCCTGAACCTGTTCTGGATGTTCGCCTTTGTGCACAGACTGTTCACCCTGTTGACGGCAACACTACTCCCACACATTGCATGGGGAGTACAAGTTGGACCAATGTGTCAGACAACTGTGGCCCCGATACTGGGGATCCTGTCTACCCGGACTTTCAATTCACCTAGGAACTTGGGATTGCAAGATTCATGTACAGCACAACCCATCCTATGCACTATTAACACAAATGTATCACAATAAACACACTAATACACCATACTTGCCTCTGTCGTGATTCCAACGTGGGTGCTGTTATGGGGATGATGAACTGCAAAATTACACAGTGTATGCGAACTGCAACAGCAAGGACAACACAGGCATGTGAGTACAGGCAACGTGACACACATGAGGGAGACACACCACCAGGGCTACACGACACATACACACCTAGGCCATCTGACTCATTGCCTACACTGATGTTGCCAGGGAAGACGGTGCAATGCACAGACACCACACCCATTCCCAGTTGTAGTCAAGTAGCCCACAGGTGCAGTAAGCAAATGGCAGTCAAATGTGTGACCACAGACAACGCACATCACAAAGTGAAGCACAGGTTTATTACACAGTTGCAACATGCCGTAACCACTACAGATGCAAGGTAACCCCACCTGGTAGCGGGCACACAGTCAACAACTGTAGACGGAAGGAAGTCCATGGGTGTGGCGCACATCACCTGTAGGGACACAACAGCTACCAGCCTGGATGTGCAATCACGTCGTCGGTGGACACAGTTGACCAAACGAATCTGAAAGTACCCTGTGAAGGACAGAAATGACACACAGTCAAAAGCAATGGAGTACAGGACAGAACAGCAAAACTCATGCACAATACATGTTACAAGATACCCACCCAGAACCAAGTTAGCATGTCAACACTGTTGGGGAGTACAGCCCACCTGTAACCACACATCGCAACACACATCCAGTCAAGTAGCCCATGGACACACTCCAACAGCACCAGAGCACCACCCACACATCATGCCAACTCACATCATTGACATGACACCTCAGGATACTCACATTCAGCTAAAGAAGTTGGTGATGAGCTGTGTGCGGACATCACCATCACCATCATCATCATCATCGTCACTGGCATCGTGGTCCAGGCCAGGATCCTCCACAGGTGGCGGATGTTGGTCATTGTCATCCTGGATGAGAGGCAACTCCTTCCGCACTGCCAGGTTGTGGAGCATGCAGCAGACGATGATAATCTTGCACACTTTCGCAGGGGCATATGGGAGGGACCCTCCGGTCTTGTCCAGGCAGCGGAAGCGGCTCTTCAGGAGACCAAAGGTCCGCTCAATCACTCTCCTGGTCCGACCATGTGCCTCATTGTAGCGCATCTGGGCAGGTGTCACAGGGTTCCTGAGGGGTGTCAGCAACCACGGCATGTTGGGGTATCCCGAGTCACCTACGGACAGACAAGTGCACATTAGCTGACTTGGAAAAGTGGGCGGAATACTACAGATCAGATCACACACAATGGCACAAAGTCAGTACACACTGACAAGCCAGGCACGCTGGTTCTGCATCTGTGCCATCATCCTGGGGATGCGACTACTCCTCATCACAAAGGCATCGTGTGCTGAACCAGGGAAACGGGCACACACGTGTGTGATGGTCATGTCTGCAAGACACACCACCAGTGCATTGACCGAGTGGTAGTGCTTGCGGTTCCTGTAGGCCTGCTCCTGGGCCTGTGGTGGTACCAAAGCCACATGTGTCCCATCAATGGAGCCAATGACATGCGGCATCCTCCCCAGGGCATAAAAGTCACTCTTCACGTCAGTGAGTCGTCGCAGTCTAGGGAAATAGATGTACCGGTTCAGGAAGAGCAACATTGCCGCCAAAACATCGCGGAGCACACGGCTGAACATGGTCTGTGACATCCCACCAGCGGACGCCACAGTATGTTGGAAGGTACCGGTGGCAAAGAAGTGTAGGGCTGCCATCACCTTCACCTTGGGGGTCAGCGCTGTAGGATACGGCCGGCCAGGCTGCAAATGTGGGGACAACTGCACTGCCAAATCCTCAATCAGCTGCCTGGTGAAGCGGTACCGTCGGATGCTGTCCCGTTCCACCATCGTTGCCAGGTCTGGGAATGGCCGATGGACAGCAGGAGCCCTGCAGTGCAGAGGAGAAGTAAGCAAGATCGTCAGTCACCCCACATATGCGGCATTGAACACACTCAAGATCCCAACATACATCATTATGAGGCACAACTACATGAAGTGTGCAGTACCGGAAGGACATGTATGGTACATACATGGCCAACATCTGTCAACACGGTCCTACAGGTGGCATCAATTTGTCCCAGGTTGGCCCATTGGATATCATGATGCCGTGTCACAGTTCCCATCTCCTGCTGCCGTGTCACATTCACCCCCCACAGTGACATGTGAGGACAGATGTGCCCCAGGCACCACAGCTCAACGACAGGTACATTCCCAGGGACCCTGTAATGCCACATGGACACTGGCATCACCTGGAGTATCATGTGTACACCACAGCAAAACAAACATGACCCCCACAGGTAGTGGCCCCACTTGCCACGGCAGGACAGACATGGACGTCTGTGACACACACGCACAACATCAGAGTCCATGCACACACAACGTGGATGTGGAGACTGTCTCCCATTGTGCACATGAAATCAGAGACATTGTAAACACTACATGCACAAAGACTGTGGAGGTCCATCACTATTGTGCCACTGGGACACCCTGGCTCAAACATACCGTCCCACATGGGACTCACGGGGTATGTGACATGACATACACAAACACCACTGTGAAATGTGACCATGGCACATGCACAGATATGAACAGTTGCACATCACAGTGGTCACGTACACGTAACACCCAGGATCCTGTCCCCATGAACACGTGCACAGCCTGGGGGTGGCTGCCCACAGGTGACACCCACAGGACAACATGTACACCAACATACACACAATAGGAAATGCAGCCTTACATGCCTTATGTTAAGGTTTGGACAGGCTGTCGTGATGTAGGTGTGCCCCTCACTCCCTGGGAGCTATCTGTGGCTGGCATATGTCCATCTGAGACAGGCATGCTGACATATGCCAGTCACATGTACAGTGATGCGTTGTACTGCAATGGACCGATCAGTGCCTCCGGCCGGCCCATTGCTTTCAATGTGTGCGGGTACGCGTTGTACCCCTGTGCGCGTTGAACTGCAATGGACCGATCGGTGCCTCCGGCCGGCCCATTGCCTTCAATGTGTGCGGGTACGCGTTGTACCCCTGTGCGCGTTGAACTGCAATGGACCGATCGGTGCCTCCGGCCGGCCCATTGCCTTCAATGTGTGCGGGTACGCGTTGTACCCCTGTGCGCGTTGAACTGCAATGGACCGATCGGTGCCTCCGGCCGGCCCATTGCTTTCAATGTGTGCGGGTACGCGTTGTACCCCTGTGCGCGTTGAACTGCAATGGACCGATCAGTGCCTCCGGCCGGCCCATTGCCTTCAATGTGTGCGGGTACGCGTTGTACCCCTGTGCGCGTTGAACTGCAATGGACCGATCGGTGCCTCCGGCCGGCCCATTGCCTTCAATGTGTGCGGGTACGCGTTGTACCCCTGTGCGCGTTGTACCGCAATGGACCGATCGGTGCGCACCCATTGACAATGGGCTTGCCTGGCAACGGACGCGTTTTCGCATTTCTAACGAGTCGGTTGCTGGAAAATCAGTTGGTCACCCACAACAATGTTGCAAAATCATGTATGTCATGAAGTTGAAGATTTGAAGGATGCTGTGGGCGTGTTTTGGTGCTGCTATTCCATGGATTGGCCAGATTCAGAAGATGCAAACGACTTGGACCTATCACTTTGGACACAAGGGACAGTATCTGCCTCTCCAGCACATATATATTGCTGGATGTTCCCCTGAGAGCCCACTTGCCTGCACTACATGCTCCAAGACGACATCTGCCACTGCACTGCTGCTGTCTCTGCCCCTCTGGACCCTGCAATGGCACGTACTGTGGAGAGAGCCCCAGCCTTCAGCCTTGAAGAGAACCAGGCCTTGCTGGACAGCCTACTTCCACAGTACAGCAAGCTGTATGGGACACCAGGGGAGCAGGTGAGTGTCCTGTGCACTGCCTTTCTGAATGTGCATTTTGTCTGACTAGCAAGGCTGAGAGTCTGCACGCCACTGGCTAGCAGGCTCACTGAGTAGTTGTCACCCCCCATAGTGTGTAGTGACTTGCACTGGACAGGTATGGTGCAGTGACAGTGCTTCTGAACAGGGTTTTACTCCCCATGCAATGATACCATGTAGTGACTTCTGGAAAACTGTCCATGGGCAGCCGTGCACTGCCTGTGTACACCATGTGCCCCTGTGATTGCGACATGTATATGCAACTGTGTCATGCACGGATATGTTGCATGTGTAGTAATGGCCTTATCACTTTGTCATCCTGACAGGCTTCTGCCCATCGGAAGCAGGAGATCTGGAAGGACATCGTCCGGGCTGTCCGGTCCGTGGGGGTCTACAAGCGCCGGATCCGCAACTGCCAAAAGAGGTGGCAGGACCTTCGGGGCTGGACCCGGAGGATTGCACGGGTCCAGCTGAAGCTGTCGCCTCCTCGCAGGAGGGGCGGAACACGGACCCTGACCCCCCACATGCTCAGGATCCTGGCGGTGGTCTTTCCAGACCTGGATGGGCAGCTGAAGGCCAGAGAGCAGCAAGGAGGGGGTGAGTCAAAGACTGCACTGTGAACTCTGTCTAACATGCTATGTGCCCTCCTCGGGCCTGGTTAAACTGCCACAGTACAGCAGTCATGTTGTCCAGGAGCCATGTCCCTCTATTGTGCACTGCCCACTCCTCATCTGATACCCAGGTGTGGCCCTTACATGCAGGGAATTCTGTCACTTAGGACTGTGTCCTTGCAGTTTGCTTGACTCAAGGTGGGAGACAGCATCTGTTTCCCTGACTCTGTGGTGGGCATCATGGGTGGGTCCATTGCTTACACAATGCCTGTATTCTGACATGTATTCAGCGTGTTACTTTGATCTGTGGTCCAATTGCTGAGCTGATCCACCACATGTGGCTGGGGTATCTGGCACACACCCATGCTGCGGGTGGGAACAATGTTTGGGCCCCAGGAGTATGTATATGACGTGTGTCACACATACTTAGCCAGCTGCCTACAGTCCAGGGCTCATCCCTCATTCATGTGGGGCTGGACAGTCATGCCTACTCCAGGCCATACAATACACTCTGTACTCCCACTCCCGTGTATCAGCTGACACATTGTGCGCAGTGATTTGACCCCTCAGGTGTCTGCCTCTGTGTCAGTGTGCTGTGGATTAGTCGCCAGGACTGCTGTGGAGTTTCTTGGTAGGGGCTCAGCATGCCACTGGAGATGTGACCATAGGAGACGATACTTGTGTGTCACATAGGTGTCTGATCAGCTGCCCATGCAGACTGGGGCATGTGAATGTGAAGTTCAGGCAGCTGTTCCCCATGCACAGCAGAGTGTGAGGGGCTCAGGTTCAGAGGGTAGTGTCACAGGTCTCCCATATGTCCAATAGGTATGACCTGGACAGATGAGGGTTAAGAGGATGTGTTGTGGGGGGATGTACATGTGCACTTGTGCAGCTCCAGGACTTGCATTCCCCATGACCTACTATTGTGACACAGTGCAGAGTGTTGTTGTCTGGCTGCTAAGTCATACATCACTGAGACAGTGATGTATGACTTTGCAGTCATGCCTCCACCATGGCATGTGTCTACTGATTGGTGAGCCTGCAGGGGAGTGACATGTGCTACATGCACACCATAGTGGTGCTGGCTATCAGGACATGGGTGCATCATGGTGTCTGTCGCTGGTATGCATCACATGCATTTCCTATTTGACTCTGGGCATCCCTTTCATCCGGAAACCTGTACTGACTCAGTGGCAAGAGCTGTGATGTGTGCATGTCCACATGCCACACCGTGTCCTCTGCACTGTCCAACTACTGTGTACTTGGTGCATGTGTCCACACTGGGGTGTTGCAATCCAACAGACACCAGACAGATGGGTGCAAGGCCATGTGGGATGTGAGTGCCATGCTTGGCATCAGACTGACAATTGGCTTCTCCTGTTCAGTTAGGGCACTTTTAGCAATGTACAACTAATGATGCCAGGGCTTGCTCTGTGATGTGCTGTGCTCACAGTGGTGTGTGCGTTATGTGCAGGTGACTGATGTCTGTCTGTTTCCCCATTGTTTGAAGATACATCCACGGCCACGGAAGGGGACAGCTCCACGGACCAGGAGGAGCCAGAGAGCCAGACTGGGTCAGCAGCCGAGGAGTGGTCGGAGGGACCCAGTGGCACGGAGGGCGAGGGGAGCCACACCGAGGAGTCCTCAGCAGCATCCACCTCAGCTGAGGACCACAGCAACTCGGAGGATGGCTCCCTTGTGGAGGCGGGTGTCAGCAGCCACCACACCCCAGCTAGTGTTGCTGTCCCCGCCACCACCAGCACCACCACCGCCCTCCCATCGGCTCCCATTCCCCAGGTCCGTGGAGGCTCCCATGTCCGGGAGCGTGTCTCCTTTGGGCCAGGCACCGCAGCCCCTGCCCCTGTGTCCCCTGCTGCCCTGAGTGAGGAGTCTGTGTACCTCCTTCGCCAGCTCCATGTAGGCCAGACAGCCATGCTGAGTGTCCTCCATGCGCACACCGCGCTGTTGACTCAGCTGGTGTCGTTCATGGAGGGCATCTCATCGGGCATGTCTGACCTACAGAGGGGCAATAGGTCCATGGACTCCTCCCTGACGGCAGCAGTGTCCCTCCTCAAACGGTCCCTCACCCCTCCTGCCTCTGCTCCATCCACACTCCCCAGCACCTTACCCATCCCAAGCACACACACACCGGCACAGGCACACACCAGCACACACACATCCAGCACACTGACACACACGCCAATGACAAAACGCACACGCATGCACATTCAGGGGACTGAAGCCAGACTCACAGGGGATGGGGCCCTGGAACACACACACGCATCCACATGCACTGCGCAGTCCTCAGTTCCCTCTCCCTCCAAAGCACCCTCCCTTGCCTCACCTGCAACCCCAAAGTCACAGCAGCTCTTCCTCTGTGACCTCGGCCTCTTCCCCACCGATGAAGCTGCTCCAGCATCCCGGGGGAAGAGGAAGCCCACCCACACGGAGCAGAGTGCCCCTCGCCCCCGGACACCCTCCCCCAGGCGCAGACGGACTGAGGCCCCCACCCGCAAGTCCCCCGGAGTCCTAAGAGCAAGACCCCGCCACCGCTCTGCAGCTCAGGCACAAGGTCTCCGTCCTCCATCCCTCAGGCCCCCACTGCACAGGTGCCCCCACCACACCCTGCCCCAGGTTCCCCCACCCACAGATATACCATCCCCAAGAGGATCAGGCCTTCTCCCCCTGCCACTTGCTCTCCCAGCACCACACCCCCGCTGCGCTTGTCTGTGCCACTGATGTGGTGAGGGTGTCCTCCCTCTCTGTCCAACCCACCTTGCCTGTTCCCCATTCTCCTCCCCTGGAGGTAGGCACTGCAGTGGAGTCCACTACCGCCCTGTCTGACTTGGGCCCTGCAGTGGCGGACCTGTCCACTCCATCTGCAGGGTCCACTGCAGTTGTGCCGGCACCCACGACATCTGAGTCATGCCCCCCAGTTGTGCCGGCACACACCATGTCAGACACCTCCACTGCAGTTGTCAGTGGCTCTCCAGCACCCACCACCCCTTCCCTGACTCCCCCTGGTGAGCCCTGATCCTGTCCCTGCGGTGCCTGGCCTACCCCCCCGGTTGCCCCTCCTAGTGAATTGTCCCTGGTTTTGTGCAGGCATGCATAGGGTGACATCTGCCAGTGTCACCCTGTTTGAACTTTGACAATGGACTGGCCATTGGCCTTTGCTCTATTTTTTCTGGACGTCGTTTTCATTCAACACATATGCTGAATAAAGCAACTTTCTTTTCTCTAGTGCTCATGCTTCAGATGTACATGTTGTTGGTGCTGCTAACCATGCCCTTGCTGCAGTGATGGTGATATCTGGTCTCATGATTATGAAGTGTTACTGTGCAGGAACCCATGTGGTCCAGGGGGAATGTGTCCTATCATGTGGTGTATCCATGTCATCCATAGCAGCATCTGAGGGTGTCATGTGTTCAGTATTTGGCAATGGGATTTCCTACTTACATTAGCAATTTCATATCTGTGGCTTCCACCCCTGCACATCTGTTGTGCCTGCCATTGTTGGATTTGTCTACTTCCCTGACCGTGTTGCCATCTCCACTGGACATGCAAGTTTGGGCATCAATGGGGAAGGACTCATCCGTGTAGTCAGTGCAACATTGCTATACAAGTGTGTTGGATCTGTGCTGATGATTCCGTTGGCACATCCATGACCAGGCTGATGTGACGGGAGCCCTCATTTGGTGCTAATTGTTGATTGTGTGACCAAGTGCTCAGCTGACATGATGGGGCCCTACTGAGGCAACATATGGCACAGCTTTCCTCACACAGGAGTGGAGTCCCCTCATGGCAGTGTGTACACGTGTGACATTGCCTGCGCCCAAGGTGTGTGTTGTATGTGCATGTCTGTGTGTTCACTTCCATTTATCTGCGCATGCTGTGATCCCTAGTGTTGTACCTGTTAGTGATGCTAGCTGAGTTGAGCTATGTTCCCCCAAAGTCTTCTCCCTGGGTTCTCTGTGATGTGGGTGCATGGCACATTACTGGTCATCAGGGTGTCACCCATAGGTGTGTTTGCTGTCAGGGCTGAGTTTGTGTGCAGACGCAGATGGGTCACAGTCAGGTTTCCCCTTGGCACTTGTTGTTTGCCCCTGTCATGTGATTTTCAGTTCGTGTTATCTTTCAGTTATTGTGACACGTTGTGTGTGTGACTGCTGGCACTCCTCAGGGTCCGGGCTGCAATGTTGGTTGTTGTCTATGTGTGTCCTTTGTGGGTGACCTTGGCTTCTTCATTGGTGTGTGACTGTGGCTGGGATCCCATTGGTTGGTGTGGTATCGCCGTCATGTCCATGTACAGCGTAGTGTGCAGTGTGTCAGACATTCAGGAGTCTTGTTGAGTGGCCATGTGTGATGTGTTTCTGCACCTTGGTTCCCACCCACCACCCTGGAATAGTCATGGGTGCATGTGCAATGTCACCAGTGCATGTGTACTTCACTGCTGCACATTGTTGGAGGTCGAGGGGTGTGGTCTTGAGTGTGTGCAGATGGGAGTTGTTGCCCAGCTAGACCCCTGCCTCCATGTTGGCCTTGGCTTACTGGCCATGCTGATTGATTTGTGCTTGTGTCGGTGTGATGGTAGTTTGTTGCTCATGACACATGACTGTGGTTCACAGTGTGAACCACATTCAGCTTTGTCATCAGAGTGGGATTTTTATTCAGCCAAGGGTCACCACATTGTGGGGGCCCTGGGGGTGGTGCTGTGGTGTGTCTGTGTCTTGCTGTGTCAGTTGTTGTTCCTACGTGCCTGTGTGACATGTGTGTTTTGTGCTCCCTCTCATCTGACAATGCCTGCTTGCCCACATAGGGGATTTGGATCCATGAGTTACCTTAGTGTTGCAGTGTATGCACATCTGTATGATTGGTATTCAGCTCTCCTCATGTGTTGTGTGGTTGCCTGGGGACACTGGCACCCCCACCCCTCACCTGCTGTGTATGATGACAGTGTTGGTCTGCCTGTTTGTGTTTGTGCATCTGCACCACTGCATTGGCATATCTTGGGTGTGCCATTGGCTGTATGTTGTTTGGTGTGTTTCCCCTGCTGTCCCTGGGACTCCTAGGTCATCGGTCAGCACAGTGATCATGGTTTGTGTGTCCATTGCTGCCATGGTATGGTATCTGTTCACCTCACATCTGCTGTCTCCACAGGATATCTGCATTTGTGTGCCCATTGGTGCAAATATGTGGTCCTGCATTCTGATGGTCACTTCTGTCATTGTGTCATTGATGAATGTTGACGGTGTCAGCCCCCATGGGTGTTGTTTGTCTGCACATGGCCAAAGGAATGTCTCATTTGCACTGCAGTATTTGGCTCACCCAATTTATGTTGCAATGGGACACATACACTACTTTGCCACAGATGAGTTTTTGGTTCTGTGACCAGGAATGATCCATGCAGTTTGGCAGTTGCAGCTCTTTCTTTGTCAACACTTACCTTTTGGTCACTGTGATGATGGAGCCACAATGTTCAAAATGTGCTTCAGCTATGGACCCCACAATTTCCTTTTGGTCACTGTGATGATGGGGGTTTAGACCCCATTGCCACAATGGTCAAAATGTGCTTCAGCTATGGACCCCACACTTGCCTTTTGGTCACTGTGATGATGGGGGTTTAGACCCCATTGCCACAATGGTCAAAATGTGCTTCGGCTATGGACCCCACACTTACCTTTTGGTCACTGTGATGATGGGGGTTTAGGCCCCATTGCCACAATGGTCATGGGCTGCTTGCATTGTGGGTGCCACACACATATATGTGTGGCACATGTGCTAGGGGGTCACATTGTATGTTCAAAGTCATGTTCGGTGTTGTAGGCATTTGACACAGCCTACACACGCTTGTCATGGTGGTGGGGGATGTCTTTATCTTGCATTCCCTAGGTTGTGGTGTGCTTGTTGTGTCATGCATTGTCCATCCTATGAGTGGGGGTGGTAGTAGTGGTAGGCATCCAGCCCCCCTGGCTAAGGGTGGTAGTAGTGGTAGGCATCCAGCCCCCTGGCTAAGGGTGGTAGTAGTGGTAGGCATCCAGCCCCCCTGGCTAAGGGTGGTAGTAGTGGTAGGCATCCAGCCCCCTGGCTAAGGGTGGTAGTAGTGGTAGGCATCCAGCCCCCCTGGCTGAGGGTGGTAGTAGTGGTAGGCATCCAGCCCCCCTGGGTGAGGGTGGTAGTAGTGGTAGGCATCCAGCCCCCCTGGCTAAGGGTGGTAGTAGTGGTAGGCATCCTGCCCCCCTGGCTAAGGGTGGTAGTAGTGGTAGGCATCCAGCCCCCCTGGCTAAGGGTGGTAGTGGTGGTAGGCATCCAGCCCCCCTGGGTGAGGGTGGTAGTGGTGGTAGGCATCCAGCCCCCCTGGGTGAGGGTGGTAGTAGTGGTAGGCATCCAGCCCCCCTGGGTGAGGGTGGTAGTAGTGGTAGGCATCCAGCCCCCCTGGGTGAGGGTGGTAGTGGTGGTAGGCATCCAGCCCCCCTGGGTGAGGGTGGTAGTAGTGGTAGGCATCCAGCCCCCTGGGTGAGGGTGGTAGTGGTGGTAGGCATCCAGCCCCCCTGGGTGAGGGTGGTAGTAGTGGTAGGCATCCAGCCCCCCTGGCTAAGGGTGGTAGTAGTGGTAGGCATCCAGCCCCCCTGGGTGAGGGTGGTAGTAGTGGTAGGCATCCAGCCCCCTGGCTAAGGGTGGTAGTAGTGGTAGGCATCCAGCCCCCCTGGGTGAGGGTGGTAGTAGTGGTAGGCATCCAGCCCCCTGGGTGAGGGTGGTAGTAGTGGTAGGCATCCTGCCCCCTGGCTAAGGGTGGTAGTAGTGGTAGGCATCCAGCCCCCCTGGGTGAGGGTGGTAGTAGTGGTAGGCATCCAGCCCCCCTGGGTGAGGGTGGTAGTAGTGGTAGGCGTCCTGCCCCCTGGCTAAGGGTGGTAGTAGTGGTAGGCATCCTGCCCCCCTGGGTGAGGGTGGTAGTAGTGGTGGGCATCCTGCCCCCTGGGTGAGGGTGGTAGTAGTGGTAGGCATCCAGCCCCCCTGGGTAGGGGTGGTGGTGCGCATTCAGGCCCCTGTGTGCATATGTGGCATTGGTGATGGGCATCCCGCCCCTATGGTGCTGCTGTTGCTGGTGTAAGTATATTCTGCATCCCTGTGTGTGTGTGTGATGTGTCGTGTACGTGTTGTATGTGTTTTGTGGTTGGTGTCTGGCTTACCTTCTGCGCCGTACGCGTCCGTGCCTGTTCCGGTAGTAAATGTAGAATATTGGTATGATCGGGACGAAGGGATTCATGGTTGGTTCGTGTCGTTCGTCCTTCTCGTTGCTTCGCGTCGTCCTCGTCGCTTCGCCTCGTCCTCGTCGCTTCGCGTCGTCCTCGTCGGTGCCGTGTTCGTCTCGGAGCCGTGGATCGTGTTGTGGCGCGAATCGGAGCTTATGTGCGCCTCTCCCGGATGCTTTGACGTGCCGTGCGTAGCGACGGGTTCGGCGCGTACGGGAAGCGCATCGTACTTGTCCGGCCGGACGGGGCTGCATTTTCCCTTCCGTGCGACTCGATTCGGCGTTTCCGGATTCGCCTCGGTCGGAGAACAGGACCTGGTTTGGGTGAGTACGGCTCGGCCGGATTTTTTGCTGTTGTGCGCATCGTACTTGCTCGTTCGGTGTGCTGTACGGATCGGTCGGGAAACAGGCTTTCGCATGGCTTTTTTCCCGACCGAATGGTATTGGGTGCGCCTCCGACCGAGATCGGAATCGGCCCCAATGTCTCCAAGCCCAAAGGGTTTAAGAAATCCGGTTTCTGTTGCAGTTCACCAATTAGAACACATTTTGACAGGAAAAGGATGAAAAATTGTGGCAATATAAGCAAAGGTCATAGGTAAATAATGGTCACCTGGCGTTCTTTCAAGTATTTAGACTTCATTTTAGAGGGTATTTCAGGTGCCAATACAGTGGAGGTGCCATGAGTAGAAACGCGCCATGAAGCTGCCTTCGAAGCGTCTCCTCACAAGTGAAACGGTGAATCCAAGATGGCGGTCGCGCTCAGCATTTATGAAGCGCCGAGTGCAACACGCTGAATTCACCTTGAATTAGGGAATGAGGAGACACAAAAAATACACCGCTCGGGTCAGTACATCCTCAGACGGCAAATACCGCTCACCAGCCTCTGTCTGAGGGCCGTAGAAGGTGGAAGTCTCGGCCCGTTCCGCGGAGCCTCATGGAGACACCGCCATTTGTATTGGGTGTCAAGCCACGCCCCCCTAAAATACTTTATCTTCTGCTGGTAGAAGTAGGGCAATGTTTTCCTATGCCTCGTCTGAGATAAATGAATTGCTTATGTGATTGGGACAATTCATGTTTCTAAATGTTCGTTAAGCAGTCATCAACCAACTGACCTTCTGTGTTGTGATACAATAGCAAGAATGAAAATACATAAATGAACTAACATTGAAGACGACCTACAGAAAATATGCTAAAATTACAAGCCAGAGAACACTTGCCAGAGAAAAAGCTAAAACTGAAGTAGAATCATCTTAAAAAGGTGATACAATTAATCCAGTGATAATGGAAGGGATGGGCTGGAAAAGAAATAAACATTTGCAAAAGGACTTCTAAAATTACAAGTGGACTACTGCAGGAGAATTTTAGAATTGTAGATAGCAAACCACTAGTTAGCAGTTGTCCCCTGTATGGTGTACACTTGTGTCCCTTGCCCTGTGTGCCCAACTGTGAATATCTGCCATCTCAGTTTTTGGCTTTTTGGCCTCAGCTTCACACAAATTGTGCATGTGCGTGAAGACCCAGACCTACCCTGTGTCAAGAATATAGTCCTGGATTTATCCTAGGCTTGGAGGGGCACACCATGCATGCCCTTGATAGTGGCAGAGGACTACTATCTCTGTCACCGGTTCATGCGTGTGGCACAGTGGTGACAGCATACCATGTTTTGTAGAGATCCTAGCGTGACCAAGCCTTCTTACATATGTAAAAGGAGTGGGAGCCTACTGGCCCACTTGTGATAATTTCTGCTTCTAACAATGAACCCAGAATCCTAGCATGAGATCCCAAACGTATGGATGTATGTGTGCGGTTCATAATGAACGAGCTACATACTGTATGTTGGCATAAGTAAATCAGAGGGACACAGGCCTTTGGGTTCCACTTTTTTGTATGCTGCCCTGTCCCTGTGCACAAGATGGAGGTGGGGTTGCTTTCCCAGACAGTGGAATTGTATTGCTGACATTCCTGATACTGGAGGGAGGAAACACAGACACAGAAATAGGGAAAGAGGAGACAGACCTCCCTCAAAAATTCGATTAGATCCTTTAATACTGAAGATCTGCTTAGTAGTCTACCTGGTGGATGGCAGGATTTAAGGGTGGTACTGCAATTCCTGTTGTCAAAGTGTGAAGAGTCTTTTGAGAAGGGTCATCCTTTTGTGTCTACTCCTGATCACTGTCAGGTGTGGCTTTGACAGTCAGGTGCAGACTGCTCACACCTCTTTGTGCCTCAGCTGTGGGTGCTCCAACCTGGATATGACTCTGCTGTGTAGAGCTTACTCAAGACAAAGGCTGAGTCTGGAAAACAGCCTGAAAGGATAACCGACCCAAAACAGTCCTCCGAGTGCAGACTGAGAATATACATCTCTTGCCCGCTGTTCCTGTATAAGAGAGGGAACTGTTGACCCATTTGTAGTTTCAGTTCCAAGTTCTCCCTGACTATTGAGGGGTGTTGCATAAACTGATTCTCTGGCTCGGCTCTACAAGGTTTGCTTTCTTACCCACCGGTAACACGAATGAACTCAGTTCAATGCACCAACACTTGAATGTGAAAGACAGGTTTTTGTAGCACCGCAGAACTCGACCCAATACATTGTTGAAGTGGTGTCAATGCTTTTGGGTTACTAAATAGGGATCCAGGGTCACAGTGGTAATCAGAAACAAACCTTTTTCATTCTTTACAATCACACACACACACAAGATGCGCTAAGAAAAACACACTAAGTAAAAAGCACATTTATTTCAATAGGGGCACTCTGTTGCTCAACACATCTAAAATAACCACACAGAATACGATTAAAACAGCACAAATGCACATTGTGAACAACAAGAATAAAATGAACATTTCCAACATGGTCAAAATGTCATTTTAAAACCTAACACCCTAAAATCTACTTCAATGTGCTATGCTAGGAGATAATTGAAAGTAGAATAACTTGCATCTAAATTATCTTAAGGAGAATGAGTGTACTGCATACCTTATTTACAGCAAAAAAATGGAATTATCAGGAGTCAAGGAGGCTGTATTCCTTGTGAAAGCAAACACCTGCAGCATCTTCAGCATCAACTTCTCCCGGGCTCAGGCTTGATATCAGCTTTCATTAGAAAGTTTGGCACAGTGGCAGCATCTCTGGCAGGCAGGATCATCTTCTGGTCTGGCAGTATCTTGCTCTTGATAATCCGGGGTGAAGAACCTCTCCTAACTGGTGGTCAAGAGGCAGTCTTTTTATATTGCATCTTATCTGAGATGGAATTTGCAATGTCACCGTAGGAATGTTTGATTTTACCAACAAGCATCAAGTTGCTAGTCTAAGATGCATTCCTTTAAACATATACGGTAAAAGTACAACAATTCAGACTACACTATTTTGTTCTTTGTTTGACCTTGACATTGAGCTAACAAGGCACTTGTTCCAGACTGCTATCACATCAGGTGTTTTGTTTATGCCTATATCTAAATGACTTGACACTTTCACGGTTCTTCGAAAGATAAGGACAGACAGCATCTGCATCAAGGGCAGACATGTTGATAATTCGCAAAAATACAGAAAATGGGGTCGCACTCGCAGCCTACTTAAAATGGAGTTGGGCCATATGTCTTTACGTCAGGGAGCACTCCAGAGTACCCATTGGACTATTGCACAGCCCAAACTGGTATCTGTCTGACATCCCAGCTTCCCAGAGGTGAGAGGACAGCATCTGGAGTCTGATTTGGAGGTAGAAGTGCCTGTCTGATCCTGAAACAACTGAGGAAGTCTGCCTGAGCAAGAGGGGAAGGGGCAGAAGGGATGATCCAACACTGCAGGGGAAGCTGACTGTTGGTGTGCACAGACGTTGTTGACCCTGGTGCTGTGGTCCAACCACCAGAGACTCATGAAAGAGTGTGAGTGACACGCTCCTGGCTTGCAGCTAGTCTTCGAGCTCCGAGAAAGAACTGCAGCACTCCCAAAGCGTGCCCAAGCGGATTCTGCCGTCAACCCCACTGTTGTGACCATGGCACTCGTCAGAATGTGCCTAATCAGCCTGCCTGGCTGAAGAAGGGATTGAGGCTGTGCTGCAGCCCCTGTTTGTGTGACTCAAGTGACTGTTTTCTGCATAACTGTGGCACTGGTCAATCCATGCCTGAGCGGTCTTGGCTACTGACGAAGAAGTCTGTAGCCTGTGGCATCCAACTGGGTTCCGCCACAAATGCCCAAAATGCCTAGAAGCTGCCAGGGTGCAGCCCCGGGACCTACACCTGGAAGGAGGACTGCCTCATTTTCATATCCCACTGAGGTCCAAGCAACCGAAATCAATACTCACTATGTCAGAGGACAGGGGCCACTGCAACTGCGAGGCCTGCCCGTTGCTGACACCATGAAGCCCGGAAGAAGGCCCTGATATGAAGATAGCCACTGCTACTGCTGCCTTCGTCACACTGCTGTGCTACCTGCATGAGCAGCCGGTATACCCTCAGTGAGTACAGACTATGAGCAGGAGGCTAACAGGAGGCCTAGTGCTACATACAGACGTGTAAGAAACTGAACCGACCTGCTAATATAGATTCATCTCAGCCAGTTGTACAACCACACTAACCTCCCTTAGAAGTCTGTGACTGCTTGCCATCGCTACCACTGAGAATCAGATGCTAAAGGGATTGTATGAGGCACGGTTTTGCAGATCCATAGTAGGATGGAGAGGCAAACAACCCCGGCCCCCATGGCTGTGGCCCAGTAGCCCTTGCCTCCTGAACAGTGACTGACACCAGTCATCTCTGTAGGGGGAGGTGAAACCTGAAGATAAGCCCTTTCCCATCATCTATGAGCTCCGAGAAGCAATACATTTTTGTGTGTGTGCTATAAAAATAAACCCAACTACAACCTAATAAATGTTGGGCCAGGTCATACGGATTGACATCTAAGAAAGAGATGGACTGACATGTAGGTTAGGGCGTTCAATATTATTCTTGTGCCCTGTTAACCAGTGGCAGGTTTGTGAATGAAACTCATAGGAATGGCGGTGGAGGCGACATTGTGGATGGATCAGGGAGGTTAATGGCAAAGATAAAAGATGTCAACGATGGCGAGTCAGATGAATACGAACCATGCAAAGCTCGCCCTGGCACCAAACTAGCGCTGATGTGAACAGACTCTCTCATCCTTGCCACATTCGCTCGACCGCTGGCGTGGAGCCACCAGACAACAGGCAAAGTTATAGCTGTGGTCGTCGTTAAGTGGTAAAAGAATACAGTTAACATATAAAACAACAAAACCTCCCTAAAAGAATAATACCCCCACGCTTGCGGAAATACAACACGACTGCTTTTAGCATTTCCCCACAAAATAGAGTAGTAGTCTCTCTGTAAGGTCTCATTCCGGGCGGCTGCAAGAAGTCACAGTTTTCACAGTTAAACAGACTCCTCCCCCACCCCGCGGCCAATGGAATGCATCATCCACCGAACAATGAGTCTCTATCAGGCAGGTCCGCCCAGGTTTTAAATTACTCTTGTGCTACATTAGCTACAAGCAGGAGATTAAAGAGCGATATTTATGAGGATTTCTGAGACCTGGGCTGGGAGCTGAAACAATAGTGCCTGAAACTCTGGAGTCTTAAAACCACCCGACTCAGTGGGAAATCCTTTCAATGTACTTGGTGTGGATTAAATAAATGAAATACTAGATATGCGAACATACAGAGGAGGAATTTAAAACTCAACTTAAAGAAACGCTGGTAGAGATAAGAGAGTGCACAACCAGAGAGACGACATGGCATTCTGCTGATGGAAGCTGGAATCTTTCTTCTATTTCTAATACCTAAAAAGCCACAAGCTCTCGGGGAGCCTATCACCCATCCCCCATCCATGATCAGGATTGCTCCCAATGTAGACAACAGCAAAATAGTTTTGCATTCGCCTTAACAACAGACTGGATCCCAGCTACAGTATTCCCAGTGCCCTGGGTATATTGTTTGAGAGGAGAATGTCTCAGAAAACAATAGAGACTGGAGTCTGTGAGTATGTGGTCACAATTTGCGACACTGAGGGGCATATTTACTAACCCCTATCGCCATCTAAGCATCACTTTTTGTGACGCTCTGGTGGCGTAGCACCACTTTCCGTATTTACAAGGTGGCGCTAAGCCACTTAGCGTGCCTTAACGCCACCTTGTAAATATGCCCCTTTCTGCCGCAGTCCTCTGCGGCAAAGGGGCGTGAAATGGGTGTTGCTGTGGGCGTTTCACTGCAACACCTATTGCTTTTTGACGCTGCCCCAGATTTACCAGGCTGAGGTAGTGCCAAAAACAGCATGGAATACCAGGTGCTTGAATGGCGTTCCGAGGAGAAATTATTAATTTCTTCTAGTTTTTTGCTCTTTCCATGTGTGCTGCATTCTGCAGCACACATGCAAAGAGCAAATTGCCATTATTGATTGTTTATGTGCAGGAAGGTGTCCCTTACTGCACATAAACAATCGTCACTGCAGCACAGGCACCCTTGCAACATGGCAGCAGAGTGCCTGCGCTGGGGCTAGGCAGCTTTTTTTGCCCCAGCGCTAGAGGAAACACAGGGGTGCACCATATTCTTGTGAATACGGCGAATCCCATTGTTTTAAAAATGTCAGAGCGCGGTGCTGCCAAATTTGGGGTATCTTCGCGCTCCGACATTTTTTGGTGAATATGCCACCGAATGCGCAGTGCTGGTTGTATACAAAAACCCCACTGAGATAGATGGCTATCCCCTTAATATACTACAAGTATGCTTACAATGCTGTGGGACCAAATCCTTGGCTTGAAAAGGAGGAGTCCTGGCACGTTTGTGGTATTCAAAGTCGGCCCTTGCTCTGATTTAATTCACAACACATCACAAAATTGCATGGGACATTTTTCACAGATTGAATTTGGAAATAGAGAAGCCTGAAAACATATCTTTCGCATAGGTATATCTTATATCTCCAGTTAGAGCTCACAATGTTGGCATATAAATTTACAAATGTAAGTGTTCAGTATTTACTTCCCCTGTAAGGGGCGGGCCCAACGGTCAAGTAACATTTGAAGTAGAAATAAGAAACAAAATTGTCAGCTGAATGTAGAGGTTCATATTTACAGAAGTAGCAATCAGGGAACCGCTTCCCACATCGTCCCTGCTCGAGAGAGAGCGTGAAAAGCTCTCATCACACCCTGTAAAAGATCATAAGGGAGACAACTCTGGGGTAGGCGAGAAGATTAGGACTACTAGCAGGGCAGTCCGTCTTCTAACCAGTTGTGTACCAAGTGCAAACCCTCATGAAGAGGGTTGAGATACATTAAAAAAGTGTTCTAGGTCATAAAAAGTATCTTTTTGCCAAAATTACCACCACAGGGTGAGGAGGTCACTGGCAATGTGCTATCTCCTGCAAAAAGTCCTGCACTAAGCCATGTCTTGGCAACATGACCCCAGGGCCATTCATCAAGAATACTGGGAGACCATTCCCTTTGGTACTGACATTACATAACCAGGGAACGCTTTGTTGCGCTATCCCTGCAAAGGGCCCTTCATTGTCCATCGTACCACACCTTTGCAGCTGTCAAACCAGTAGAAAGCCCTGAGGAAGAGCGGCAGGGTCTGGGGCACCATAAGGCAGCCCTCACCATCAGCGTGCCCCAGCATAACATGATATACTGTGTCAGAGCTAAAACCTATATATGATGTAAGGGAACGCTTTCTTGCAATGTCCCTAGGAGGGGCACTCATGGTTCATGGTGGCCACACCCCTGCAGCTGTCAAGGCAGTAGGCAGGCCTGAGGAAAAGCTAGAGTGTCTAACCCACCAGCAGGTCAGTGCCCCCTTCCAACCGGCCTTGTGCCACAGCGTAACATGACATACCAATCTGGAGCACGTACACATATCTTACATAACCAGGGAACGCTTTGTTGCCCAGTCCCTGGTAGGGGATCCTCACTGTCCATCGTGGACCCCCATAGCTGTCAAAGCAGTGGGCAGTCCTGAGAAAGAGCAGGAGGGTTTCATACACCAGCAGGTCGTACCCCCAATGCCCCATCGAGACCTGTGCCCGAGCATACCTTGACATACTAAGTCAAAGCTCAAACTCATCTATTACATAGCTAGGAGCCCACTTTGTTGCAACATCCCTGATATGGACTCCTTTTGGCCTATCATGGCCACACCCTGAAACTGGCCAATAAGCAGGCAGCTCCGTGGTACAGCTGGAGGATCTGAAACACTAGCATATCAGTCCCACCTCCAACCAGCCTTGTGCCCAGTCTGAGCTGAAGGGTCTGTCCCCCAAGAGCAGGTGATTCCCTCTTCATCCAGCGAGTCTCATTTTGGGACAAATGCTCTCCCTACGAAGGCAAGAGGATGCCCTCTGACTGGATAATAATTGAAAGCCCTCAAATGCACCAAGCACTGCCAACTCTGCCTCACAGATCCCGGGTGGTCACAGTGCGCTCTGACCAGTGCATTCCGTGACTTAGCGCCCCGCCATCCAGCAGCAGTTCAGACCTGCCTAAGCCCATTCGGCCATGAGAGTGACTACCTTCTTAAAAATCTGAGTGAGTCACTCAGTGCCCCAGAACTGGGCACTATAGTTGAATTGTGTATTTCGGACGCAGCTTGCTCTCTACCAACTGGAATACACAAGGATTCCCACTAGCATCCAACTATCCCAGGAGAGATTCCTCCGTCTGGTCTCCCAATGACAATACATCAGCCAGTGACATGCCCACACGACAGCGTCTATCCTAACTAGCGAGGTGCGCCAGTGCCCAGTGCCCACCCCCTGTGCAGCGGAATGCTCTTAGCCACCATTAAAGGACAGCTATTGGGGGACTTGCCAATAAAGTTGCTGGCTTTTTTGGTTACACGTGTCCCTGTATATACTCAGCAACTGGGATCATGAGCTTATGGCTATGCCACGCCAAGAACTTGGAGCACCGAATTTTGTCAGTCTCGACCCCCAAGCCTGGCTAGATGGCCTACCTTCTTGCTTATGCCC
Organism: Calotriton arnoldi; assembly: GCA_963921515.1. NCBI lineage: Eukaryota > Metazoa > Chordata > Amphibia > Caudata > Salamandridae > Calotriton > Calotriton arnoldi. The sequence goes on from CAWUFW010005694.1 coordinate 241,260, forward strand.
ATCATTCCCTGGCGCAAATGAGGCATTCTGTCTGCTAGCAGTTCTGAGGTTGGTGGCAATGATCTTCCCGCTGGATCCCAGTCTGACCATCAGGTGCTGAATTAATTTGTTAGCATTAAGAGCGCTGTTCCATGACTTCCATACTCATACAGCATGCTCCCCCTGCTTCTTGGGAAGTTCCCCACCCATTACAGTAGATGAGAGGTGCATTTGGATAGTCACGTGCTGCATACCTGCTATGGATACCTCGCCAATGTACAAGTTTTACTTGCCCCTGCACAATCAGCTTCTAGCACGTGAGGCAGTGCCTATCACTTCAGGAATAAAACATCTGCTGTAAGGCCCGGTAAGGGGATACCCCTTGCTATCAACTCTCATTGGCCTGATACCGACTGAATCACTCTGCTGTGGTGCCATTTTTGGACTGTCTTTCATACAACCAAGTTGAGGCAGATGGTTTGGTGTCTTAAAGAATTACAGGCTTAGTGAGCAACTCTATATCTGTGCTAGCCGCCCACCTTGAGGCACCCAGTGGTTACTCATCATTTTGAATGCTTACACTGCCTCTCTAGGTACCAGGCTTGGAGTAAGTAGGATACAATATTTATCATTGGGTGCCTGAGGAGTTCTTTGGTTCTCTCAATAACACCAAATCCTGCTTATGGTGTATATCATGTGTCCTCTGTTTGGCATTTCTCTTTCTTACTCCCCCACTGAAATTGGACATTATTTTTTCAGACATTCCATTCATAGATTTAATGTGAATGATCCTTATCCAGAGCATTAAGAAAACCTTTATTGCCCACATGAGGCTGTTGTATCAGATAGAGCTTGATTCCAGACCCTTTTGGATATACGTGCATAACTATCTCTGATAGAGCTTGATTACAGACCCATTTTGGATATACGTGCATAACTATCTCTGATAGAGCTTGATTCTGGACGCATTTTGGATATATGGACTAAGCTAGCATACAATTGCTGTGGAGACAAGGGGAGAGGAGCCTTTGTTCGCCCGAGTGAGGAGAAAGTCCTACTAGAGAGAAGCACCACGACCAGGTGTGGTGTGTACGTTGCGGGTTTTGCGAAGTGAGAAATAATTAATTATCCTCCAGATGACACATTAATGCCTCCTATTCATATCTGATTTTAAATATGGTATTTATCGAAGGTCAGTCATATTAAGGTTGTCTTGTGATTATGAATTCTTCCGCACCTATTCGGCAGTTGAGACACCTCTAAAAAATCTCTGGTAACAACACCACTGCCAATTTCTGGTTCTGTATTGAGCAAATGCTTTTATCAGCCGCGGTCGCTGCAGGTAAGAGCGGTGGGGCGGTGAGCCGGCTAGGGGGGATTTCGAGAGACGACCACGAGGGAAAATTAATTTTTAATTTTCCCTTGTGGTCGTCTCTAGAAATCCCCCCCAGCCGGCCCCACCACCCCACCGCTCTTACCTGCAGCGGCTGCGGCTGGCTTTTATATGAGTCCCTGGCAAAGACGTTTTATGGCATGGGCAAAGTAGGCTCGGGCCCAGGGCCCCAGCCTTTAAGGGGGGGGGCCCTGATAGAGCCTACTCTGTTCTGGAGAGAGTCTTGCCCTGATGACCTTGAATAATTCTTTAACAGATTGTTTTAAATACCGTTTTCCTTTGTAATAGACACTCACACATCACCCATATTAAAAATAAAACAGACATTTTCCAGAGAAATCTTGTGTTTATGTTACATGCAACATCCATAAAAAAAGTTTCTTTCAGATCAAATCAGGATCTCACAGATGAGAAATGGGAGGGTGTCACAGAGATTATTTGCAATAATATTAGTGAGCTGCTGCTGCTTTACAATATTGAAGACATGCGTCCCCATCCCTGAATATTAGATGTAAACACATTTAGAATTTGGACGAGCATGCCCGTGCACTGCGAGTAACTCGGCCAAAGAGGGCATGAAAGAGCTGAAATTAGATCATAAATTCAAAACTGTTCCTAACCAGGCCCCCAAAATATGGTTGGTCCAGGGCCTCCAAAACCCTTAAGATGTCCCTGGTACTCCAATTCCTCATCTTGAATGAATGGGAAATGATCCCGTTCTGACAAACCTCGGATTTATGAATTTATGATCTCCACGGTAGAGAATTTGGTCAGCAGCTTCCATTGATCCCCTCCTGGATAATAAAGACAGAGAAGGAACATAAATGTGTCTAAACATTACTTCACCTATTTCTGTGTTATGGATAGAACCTGCCTCTAATGCCCTCACGTCAATGCATGCGATTGTTTGATACTGTCCATTTGCCCTCCCTCAGTGAGCTCTCATTGCCTCATTGCCATTACGACAGAATGAAGATCCACAGACCTTGATGCTACTGATTTACAGCCTGATCTATAGTGCAGGACGGGCTTTACTCTGTCAGGGCAACGGAGTAAAATACTCCATTGCCCTGACTGAGTGCCCTACCTCCACATTTAGAAATGTCCGTCGACCCTGCGAGCATCTCTTAACAGTGGCTTTAACCGCGGTTCCTATCAATGTGTTAAAAATGTGACAGATTGGCTCCAACAAACATGACGGCCCCCGTCAAACTTTTACTTTTTTTTTTTCAAAAACAAAATTCTAAAGTGGGATTTTGTGATTGAAAAAACAAAAACTAATGACCTCACACCATGGGAGATGTACACAATGGGGTGGGGGTTATTTTAACATTTTCACAGGTCCTTACCGCCACGTTAATTCACTGCAGTAAGGTGAAGTGAAAACAGGTCATTCATCTGCCCACTCTAAATTGGGCGGGCTGCCAAGTGGCCAAAAACTGTGATAGCCTGTACTCCGTTGGGCCATTGGAGCAGTATGTGAGTGATATACCCAGAGTAGGCTTTGTCCCTGACAATTTTTAAAGTCGACCCACCTGTAAATCAGGTAGGTGGACCGAGGGGTTAGCAAAGAGGCTGATTTAAAGTGTGGACTACAGTATTTACTCCATCAGAGCGATTGAGTAAAATACTCCATCGCCCTGATGGAGCACTCGTATTCCGCATTCAGAGATGTCTACCGGTCCTGCAGGCATCTCTAAGCATTAGCAAGAACTGCTGTCAAGGTGTTAAAAGTTTTACAGAGAGCTCACTCAAACACAACTGCTGCCTGTCATACTTTTAACAGGCTTTCGCTTTTTTTAAAACAAAATCTTAAAAAGGATTTTGTTTTAAAAAATGCAATTTTTTTTTTTTTACTATCCCTCACTGCCAAGTTTTACCTGGAGGTAATGAACTGCAAAAAAAACAAATAATACCGTCCACTCTAATCAAGCAGATGGCGTTATATGTGAACCTCTGACAACCCATACTCTGTTGAGCCATTGGAGGAGCATGTCAGCAATGGGGCAGAATTAGGGGCTTCACTGTTTAAGGTCCACCTGCCTGTAAATCAGACAGGCAGACTGAGGGTTTTGCGGAAAGGGTAGTCCGTCAAAGTTACGCCAAAGTACCCTCTCTGCCAAACTCTAAATCAGGCCATTAGGTGATGGAGCCTTGGTGCATCTCAAGACCAGTGACAAAGAACCACAATCAGGAAAAGAGTTTTCCTGCTGGGGGTGGAGAACTTGGGGCCAGGTACAATCTGCAACCACTGCTGAATTTCCTATGTTTCCCACCCTGTTGCTATGGCCATTACTACTGCTACTAAAATATCTGACGAGAGATGAAGAACAATCGCCAACAATTTATTTGACACTGCAATAAAGACGTAATACACCCAATCACTCCTCGAAATCCTCCATATTAGAATAGATATCGGCTACTGAAAACAAAGGCCTCACAGAGGGAGATGGGTTTCCTGGGAGCTAGCAAGAACTGAGAACAAATAAACTGATTCTCACGTGCCCACATCTGCAGAAAAGAGCTCAAAACACAAATACGGAACAAAAAGCTTAGGGCACATGAAGACTGTGTGGCATTTTTGTCTCCAGGCACTCACATCTGTTTGCGCAGTCTGATGACGCTGCTGGTCCGGGAAATTCATCACTACATGAATTTAAAACAGTGCTAACAATTCACGGCAATCAAGGTCAAATATCCTGCGGTGGCACCAAGCAGTCTAAATATATTAATTATAATAAGCAAATGTCCGACCATTTATGTCTGACTATTGTTTGTGCTTTATTTCATGCTGTACTTCAGTGCCTGCTGCCTTTGCTGTTCTTATTTTTATACATTGTTTTTAGAGACATATCAATTACAATTGTACTGGTTTTTGCAATTTTGTTCTATCAGTTTACTGCCCTGTGTACCATATAAAATGTGTCCTATTGTACAACGTTTTCCATTGAAATGTGACAAACTGCTGTAAATAACTAACCGTAAATATAAGTGATAGGTCTGTTAGCTAAGACCTTTTGATGTTATGAAAAACAATAAATATAATACATTTGCTTACAGAGGTTTTCGCCAGTCTTCTTCTTAAATTGGTCTGTTCTTTTGTCATTCACATTTTTCTTCCACCCACTACAACATAGAGCATGGGGAAGTAGGTAAGACTACTTCAGCCACTGGCTAACTTGACTTTGTGTGACAACATTCTGCTATTTCACAAGGAACGCATCTACACATAAAGTAGTTTACTTCAGTGCGAGGGATTACTATAGCAATGTGTGTTGTTTTTTTAGACCAAACATTTATTGCTTTTAACCAATGTCTTTTATGTATATTAGTGAGGGCCCAGCAACTGCCCCAACAATAAAGGTTTGTGAAAATCATGTCAACCAAAATATGCATTGACAAAGCCAAAAAGGCTACTAGCCAGTGGAGTGCTGTACAAGGTCAAAGGCACAAACACATATATTAGAACCTCTTTGCAGCACTCTCTTTGTGTAAAATAAAAAACCATTAAGTCATCAGTATGATAGTAACTTGAATATAACTATCCACAATTTGCCCAATTCAAAACAGAAATCCAATATTAGAGTTCTCTCTTCTCATGACGGAAATAAGTGTAGGAGTCCAAATTGTTCGTTATTTCCACTGTTGATTTATTTCCATTGTTGATTTATTTTTTGTTTAATCCAGCAAACATCAGCCGACACGTGTTTCGTCTTAATCACAAGACTTTTTCAAGGCTGGAATGAGAATATAGTACACATTGTCTGGATGTATAGAATTTGTTACAAAGATGGAAACAACATGTTTGTTTTTAATTTACATGTTCTCTCAAAAAAGCAACCAAAATGAATCATAGTGGGAAAAGATTATATCAAAATAGAAGATATATATAGATTGAAATTACAGTAAGTGCTTTATTAGAAGTCAAAGAGATAAACCAAACCGAGAAATTCAGTGCAACCAAAGATTTCACCCGCAAAGGAACAGTTTTTTATATGCAAAAAAGGAGAATCCGCAAAGAAGTGTATAAATATAGAGTTGTAAAGAACCCAAGAAGAAACATAGAAATAATTCAAGCCATAGTGTCTTAAAGATAAAAATGTATGTATAAAAAACCAACCAGTTTGACAAAATCGTGTCCAGGAATCCCTGGCCTTTAAATACAGCTATACCGACATCAATTCCATATCCGAAAGTCAGTAGGAATAATAACAAATCTGAAATAGGGGAACAGTAATACGTAAAAAAACCCTGGCCTATTAGTCTCAATGATCGAATCCAAAAAGCCTCTAGTGAGGTAAAAATGAATCACAATCTCTTAGCCCATTTATTTTGAGGCCAGTGTCCGTATCACACTATAATGTTCTATATTGACACTAAGGGGCAGATTCCGATTCAGGCCGGAAATCACTCCGGCCGAGCCGGACCCGGAGAGATTTCCGACCGAATCGGACTCTAGCAGCCCGACCGAACGAGTACGATGCGTACGCATGCTATCGGACTCGATTCGGTCGGACTCCCATTGAAGTCAATGGGAGCCGGTCGTACAACGCGTACGCGGGCTCCCATTGACTCAATGAGTGCGAGGCGAACAAGGGCGCCCCCCACAGCGGGTACGCGGCGATGCGACTCGCACCGTACATGCACAGGCAGGGGGGTCCGACACGGACCCCCAAAGTCCAGCTCCGACTGCTCTTTCGAGCCGGACGGCGCGAGTCGGTCGGACTGCTCGAGGCGCGCATCGTACTTGCCCGGCCGGGGAACGTCTCCATTGCGCGGTGTGAACAGTGTCCGTGCGAGTCGGTCGGAGCGGGTCGGACCCGCGTACGAGTCGGTCGGCGATTTCGCGAGCGCTCGCATCGTACTCGCTCGCCCGGACGCACGTACGAATCGGTCGGGAAAGAGGGCTCCGAATCGGATCCGGTTAAGCCGAATCCGATTCAGTGCCCTACCGGCCGAGATCGGAATCGGCCCCAGAATGTCTAAAGATATAGTGCTATTCCAAAGCCAAGTATTATATAGGATAGAAGTTAAGTATATTTAAATCTATCCACGGCATCCCGATATCATGGACCCAACCCTGGTCCTATTCACTGCAACCCCATGTAGTTCCACACCATGAAAAAAATGGTTTAGATATTATTCTGCTTAGTTTCCTACAAGGAAACCCCGACATTGTCCCTTATCCTCAGCTGCATCCCATAGCAATACGTAAACCTCACAGTAGATTCAATATGTAATTAGAGATACCATATACATTGCTACGGATCTTAAAATGTAATATTTACAGTTTTTCACAATAGAAATAATCATGCAATATGTCCTCAAAAACGTGGTGTATTCGTCCATATACCAACGGTTAATAGCTCCTGACACGGCACAACATGGAGTCCTTGATAAGTCCCCTCCCTATAACAAAGTAAAAATGACACAACACACGTTGTAGTCGATACGGTCCATATCTGAAAAAGCCAACAATTCTAAACTTGTTAAACTCCAGGGACTCATAGTTATAACTCACCAGACCGGAGCTTGGCAAACGTGACATGACGCGGCTCTGTGTTATCGGCACTGTGTTTGCCCGTCCTTCCCGGTTAGTGTTTTTTAAACACGGTCCTAATCATGTGACTTCCCCATCCGGGGAACTCCTTCCATTTGAAAAACATCAAATGGTAGCGCCATTTTGACGGGGTCAAGGAAAACGTTTGTGGCATCCGACAGACATTCCCCTCTATCAATTAGGGGTTTGGCACATGTGGTTTCTAGTGTGTGTAAAATCGCAAACATGAAAAACGGCAAGGAAATGCATACAATAAGCCGTTACTAGTTTATAATCATCAAACTAACCGAACCGATGTCCTATTATTAAATAACCTATTGCCTGTGTTGTTACTAATGTTTGAGCGGCCAGCCAATTTTTAAAAACAAAGTTTAAAGGTAACTATCATGAATTCATTACGGTGAAATCTAATATTAATTCCTAAATTAACTCTGTTCTGAGCACATATAGAACATATCCCAGTGTGATTATACACAAATTGAGCAGTATTAATCAAACAGAAAGATGATTCTTATAAATATAATAGCAAAACTCACCAGATTTTAGAGGTAAGTGGTAAAACGCGAAAACGCATGCATAGGAAAGCGTATAGAAAAAGTGAGAGACATGGTAGAAAAAGGTGCATAGCATATAATACAGTGTTGAGTCATCATAATTGGTCCTGTCCAAACAGGACGAGCTTGTCATGTACATCAAAAATATTGAAAATATTAAAAATATTATTGTCCACTCACAAACTATTATAGGGCGAACATGAGTCCAAAGGAAAACAATACACATATATGATCCAAGAGAACAAACGATACATATCATATTGTAGAGATATCAATCCAACAGAGTCGATCTTATCCTCCAAGGCAAGTCAAGTCGTAGATTATGTTTCAGTGTCTGTTCACAGATACACTATAATAGACCTGAAGCAACACATATAGTTATCTGAGTCCACTAAATAGAAGTTCACATATATCAAATATGACATTAATCACGAAGAAAAACATGCAGTTCTCTGTCCACATTGAGTCCTAGGTCTACAGATCTAAGTTTAATCAACCATTTAGTTTCAAGTTTCCTCAATGTTAGAATTCTATCACCACCTCGTGCGCTGTCCTCCGCCACTGCAATACCATGAAAACTGAGTTTTAGGATTTCAGAGGCTGTATGCATCATGTTAAAGTGAACAGCTAGTGGATAGTACATGTTACCATTTCGAATTGCTCTTAAGTGCTCCTGGATTCGTTCCTTGAGTGGCCTAAATGTGCTGCCCACATAAATTAAGCCACAGTGACAGACAATGCAATACACTACGAATTTAGTGTTGCAATTGATAAATTGGTTAATTCTGTGAACCTGTCCAGTATTATAACTGAAGCTCAATGTTTTGTTGGCTGCATATTGGCACACACTGCATGTAGTACATCTATAGAAACCCTTGGGTCTCTTAGGTAACCATGTTGTTACTTTCCCTATCTTTTTTGGAGGAAGATATGATGGACATAGTCTATTCCTAATTGTCCTTCCTCTACTATATGTGATTTTTTTTTTTTTTTTATATGTACTGATCTAAACTATGATCAAGTTGTAATAGATGCCAATGCTTGAATAGTATTTTGAATATATTCTGACTACAAGAATTGTATTGTGTAATAAATGCAATATTCCTTCTCTCTGGTTTGTCTTTCTTGGTTGATCTCAAAAGCTTAGTGCGGCAACTTCTTTTAATCTTCCTTTGTCTAAAATAGTGCTATCGTAGCCCCTGTTTTGAAAGCGAACTTTCAAGCAATCCAGTTCCTCCTCAAATATTGAGTCATTGCTACAATTCCTCCTGAGAAGCGTCATTTCTCCAAAGGGGATTGCTTGAATTTGTATGTTAGGGTGCGCACTCCCTGCGTGTAATACAGAATTACACGCAGTAGGTTTACGATAAAGTTTTGATGCAATCTTGTCATTTTCTACATAAAGGGTGATGTCTAAAAAGTTAATCTCCCTCTTACTAATCTGATTGGTGAACATTAAATTATAAACATTGTTGTTTAGGTGTTGCAGAAATTCTTTAAGAGTTTCATCATCCCCACTCCATATCATGAGGATGTCATCTATAAAACGTCCCCAATACATGATACATCCTATCATGTTTGATGGGCAGCCTCTAAAAAATGTGGTGTTGTTCAAAAAAGCCCATATAAATGTTTGCAAAGGAAGGGGAAAATTTTGACCCCATGGCCACCCCAGAAGATTGTCTAAACCATGTTCCATTGTGTAGAAAATAGTTGTTCTCTAAAGTAATGCGTGTCAAATCCAAAATCATTTGTGTATGTTTGTATAAAGTGGCATCACGCTTAGACAAATAGTAGGTAAGGGCCTCCATGCCTTTATCCAAAGGTATGCATGTATATAACACATTGACATCCAGAGAAACAAAGGTAAATTCCTCCAACCAGATTAGATCTTCTAATTTCTTTAGTAAGTCCTTAGTGTCTAGGATAAATGATGGTAAGTTTTGAACTATAGGTTGGAGGAATATGTCGGTGTATTCTGAAATGTGCTCCGTTGGTAACCCAATTCCAGAAATAATGGGTCTACCCGGTGGGGAGGTGCAGTTCTTATGTATCTAAGGTAAAGTGTAGATACATGCAGCTCGTGGTGTTGGATTAAAGAGATATTTAAATTCCAAGTCTGTGAGAAGACAGGAATTTAACCAATAGCTCAACTTCTGCTCAATTAAGGCTGTCACTTCCTTCAAAGGATTGTGTGGCACTCTACAATAGGCATCGGTATTCATTAGCTGGTTGTCTATGTCCTTAATATAGTATTCAGTATCCAGTAGGACAATATTGCCCCCCTTATCCGCCTCTTTAATAACCATATCCGTATATCCCGAAAGCTGTTGTAAAGCTATGCGTTCTTCCTTACTGAGATTGTCTTTAAATCTAGTGTGTTTGTGATGAAATTGGTCTTCTAGTGCATATAACTCATTTGTTACCCCCTTATAAAAAGAATCTATCAAATTCTCTGATGGTAATATAGGTACAAATGTAGACTTATTTCTAAGTCCACTGTCCACATTAAGGGGCCGATTCCGATCTCGGCCGGAGGCGCACCCAACACCATTTGGCCGGGAAAAAAGACTGGCGAATGCCTGTTTCCCGACCGACTCGCACATTCTTCCGAACGAGCAAGTACGATGCGCACAACTGCATAGATTCCGACCCAGTCGTACTCACCCAATCCAGGTCCTGTTCTCCGACCGAGCCGGATCCGGAAACGCAGAATCGAGTCGCTCGGAAGCCAAAATAGAGCCCCGTCCGGCCGGACAAGTACGATGCGCTTTCCGTACGCGTCGAACCCGTCGCTACGCACGGCACGTCTAAGCATCCGGGAGAGGCGTACATAAGCTCCGATTCGCACCACAAGACGATCCACGGCTACGAGACGAACACGCCAGCCACGAGGACGAGGCGAAGCAACGACAAAGATGAACGAGACGAACCAACCATGAATCCCATCGTGCCGATCCTACCAATATTCTACATCTATTACCGGAACAGGCACGGATGCGTACGGCGCAGAAGGTAAGTCAGACACCCACCACACAAACAAACCACACGTACCCGACATATCACACACACACACACAGAGGGATGCAGAAATTACTTACACCAGCAACAGCAGCACCATAGGGGCGGGATGGCCATCACCAATGCCACATATACACATAGGGGTCTGGATGCCAACAACTAACACCACCCCTACCCAGGGGGTGCCAGATGCCTACCACTACTACCACCTCTACCCAGGGGGTGCCAGATGCCTACCACTACTACCACCCCTACCCAGGGGGTGCCAGATGCCTACCACTACTACCACCTCTACCCATGGGGGGCTGGATGCCTGTCACTACTACCACCTCTACCCAGGGGGTGCCAGATGCCTACTACTACTACCACCCCTACCCAGGGGTTGCCAGATGCCCACCACTACTACCACCTCTACCCATGGGGGGCTGGATGCCTACCACTACTACCACCCCTACCCAGGGGTGCCAGATGCCCACCACTACTACCACCTCTACCCATGGGGGCTGGATGCCTGTCACTACTACCACCTCTACCCAGGGGGTGCCAGATGCCTACCACTACTACCACCCCTACCCAGGGGGTGCCAGATGCCTACCACTACTACCACCTCTACCCATGGGGGGCTGGATGCCTGTCACTACTACCACCTCTACCCAGGGGGTGCCAGATGCCCACCACTACTACCACCTCTACCCATGGGGGGCTGGATGCCTGTCACTACTACCACCTCTACCCAGGGGGTGCCAGATGCCTACCACTACTACCACCCCTACCCAGGGGGTGCCAGATGCCCACCACTACTACCACCTCTACCCATGGGGGGCTGGATGCCTGTCACTACTACCACCTCTACCCAGGGGGTGCCAGATGCCTACCACAACTACCACCCCTACCCAGGGGGTGCCAGATGCCTACCACTACTACCACCTCTACCCATGGGGGGCTGGATGCCTGTCACTACTACCACCTCTACCCATGGGGGGCTGGATGCCTGTCACTACTACCACCCCTACCCAGGGGGTGCCAGATGCCTACCACTACTACCACCTCTACCCATGGGGGGCTGGATGCCTACCACAACTACCACCCCTACCCAGGGGGTGCCAGATGCCTACCACTACTACCACCTCTACCCATGGGGGGCTGGATGCCTACCACTACTACCACCCCTACCCAGGGGGTGCCAGATGCCTACCACTACTACCACCTCTACCCATGGGGGGTTGGATGCCTGTCACTACTACCACCTCTACCCAGGGGGTGCCAGATGCCTACCACTACTACCACCCCTACCCAGGGGGTGCCAGATGCCCACCACTACTACCACCTCTACCCATGGGGGGCTGGATGCCTACCACTACTACCACCCCTACCCAGGGGGTGCCAGATGCCCACCACTACTACCACCTCTACCCATGGGGGCTGGATGCCTGTCACTACTACCACCTCTACCCAGGGGGTGCCAAATGCCTACCACTACTACCACCCCTACCCAGGGGGTGCCAGATGCCCACCACTACCACCTCTACCCATGGGGGGCTGGATGCCTGTCACTACTACCACCTCTACCCAGGGGGTGCCAGATGCCTACCACTACTACCACCCCTACCCAGGGGTGCCAGATGCCCACCACTACTACCACCTCTACCCATGGGGGGCTGGATGCCTACCACTACTACCACCCCTACCCAGGGGGTGCCAGATGCCCACCACTACTACCACCTCTACCCATGGGGGCTGGATGCCTGTCACTACTACCACCTCTACCCAGGGGGTGCCAGATGCCTACCACTACTAACACCCCTACCCAGGGGTGCCAGATGCCCACCACTACTACCACCTCTACCCATGGGGGCTGGATGCCTGTCACTACTACCACCTCTACCCAGGGGGTGCCAGATGCCTACCACTACTACCACCCCTACCCAGGGGGTGCCAGATGCCCACCACTACTACCACCTCTACCCATGGGGGGCTGGATGCCTACCACTACTACCACCCCTACCCAGGGGGTGCCAGATGCCCACCACTACTACCACCTCTACCCATGGGGGGCTGGATGCCTGTCACTACTACCACCTCTACCCAGGGGGTGCCAGATGCCTACCACTACTACCACCCCTACCCAGGGGGTGCCAGATGCCCACCACTACTACCACCTCTACCCATGGGGGGCTGGATGCCTGTCACTACTACCACCTCTACCCAGGGGGTGCCAGATGCCTACCACTACTACCACCCCTACCCAGGGGGTGCCAGATGCCCACCACTACTACTACCTCTACCCATGGGGGGCTGGATGCCTACCACTACTACCACCCCTACCCAGGGGGTGCCAGATGCCCACCACTACTACCACCTCTACCCATGGGGGGCTGGATGCCTGTCACTACTACCACCTCTACCCAGGGGGTGCCAGATACCTACCACTACTACCACCCCTACCCAGGGAGTGCCAGATGCCCACCACTACTACCACCTCTACCCATGGGGGGCTGGATGCCTGTCACTACTACCACCTCTACCCAGGGGGTGCCAGATGCCCACCACTACTACCACCTCTACCCATGGGGGGCTGGATGCCTGTCACTACTACCACCTCTACCCAGGGGGTGCCAGATGCCTACCACTACTACCACCCCTACCCAGGGGGTGCCGGATGCCTACCACTACGACCACCTCTACCCATGGGGGGCTGGATGCCTGTCACTACTACAACCTCTACCCAGGGGGTGCCAGATGCCCACCACTACTACCACCTCTACCCATGGGGGGCTGGATGCTGTCACTACTACCACCTCTACCCAGGGGGTGCCAGATGCCTACCACTACTACCACCCCTACCCAGGGGGTGCCAGATGCCTACCACTACTTCCACCTCTACCCATGGGGGGCTGGATGCCTGTCACTACTACCACCTCTACCCATGGGGGGCTGGATGCCTGTCACTACTACCACCTCTACCCAGGGGGTGCCAGATGCCCACCACTACTACCACCTCTACCCATGTGGGGCTGGATGCCTGTCACTACTACCACCTCTACCCAGGGTGTGCCAGATGCCTACCACTACTACCACCCCTACCCATGGGGTGGTGGATGCCTGTCACTACTACCACCTCTACCCATGGGGGGCTGGATGCCTGTCACTACTACCACCCCTACCCAGGGGGTGCCAGATGCCTACCACTACTACCACCTCTACCCATGGGGGGCTGGATGCCTACCACCAACAACACCCCCACTCATAGGATGGCTAATACATGACACAACAAGCACACACCAACATAAAGAATGCAACAAAAAGACATCCCCCCAACACCATGACAAGCGTGTGTAGACTGTGTCAAATGCCTACAACACTGAACATGACTTTGAACATACAATGTGACCCCCTATCACATGCGTCACACATAAATGTGTGTGGCCTCCACAATGCAAGCAGACCATGACCACTGTGGCAATGGGGTCCAAACCCCCATCATCACAGTGACCAAAAGGTAAGTGTGGGGTCCATAGCTGAAGTACATCTTGAACATTGTGGCAATGGGGTCTAAACCCCCATCATCACAGTGACCAAAATGTAAGTGTGGGGCCCATAGCTGAAGCACATCTTGAACATTGTGGCAATGGGGTCTAAACCCCCATCATCACAGTGACCAAAATGTAAGTGTGGGGCCCATAGCTGAAGCACATCTTGAACATTGTGGCAATGGGGTCTAAACCCCCATCATCACAGTGACCAAAATGTAAGTGTGGGGCCCATACCTGAAGCACATCTTGAACATTGTGGCAATGGGGTCTAAACCCCCATCATCACAGTGACCAAAATGTAAGTGTGGGGCCCATAGCTGAAGCACATCTTGAACATTGTGGCAATGGGGACCAAACCCCCATCATCACAGTGACCAAAATGTAAGTGTTGACATTGAAAAAGCTGCAACTGGCAAACTGCATGGATGATTCCTGGTCACAGAACAACAAACACATCAGTGGCAAAGTAGTGCTTGTGTCCCATAGCAACATAGATTGGGGGAGGCAAACACTGCAGTGCAAATAAGACATACCATTGGCCATGTGCAGACAAACATCACCCATGGGGGCTGACACTGTCAACATTCATCAATGACACAATGACAGAAGTGACCATCAGAATGCAGACCCACATATTTGCACCAATGGGCACACAAATGCAGATACCCTGTGGAGACTGTAGATGTGAGGTGAACAGATACCATACCATGGCAGCAATGGGACACACAAACAATGATCATTGTGCTGACTGATGACCTAGGAGTCCCAGGGACAGCAGGGGAAACCCACCAAACAACATACAGCCAATGGCACACTAAAGAAATGCCAATGCAGTGGTGCAGATGCACAAACACAAACAGGCAGACTCACACTGCACATCAAACACAACAGGTGAGGGGGGGGGTGCCAGTGTCCCCAGGCAACCACACAACACATGATGAGGCCTGAATACCAATTACACAGATGCGCATACAGTGCCACACAAAGGTAACTCATGGATCCAAATCCCCTATGTGGGCAATCAGGCATCGTTAGATGAGAGGGAGCACAAATCACACATGTCACACAAGCATGTAGGAACAGCAACTGACACAGCAAGACACAGACACACCACAGCACTACCCCCAGGGTCCCCACAATGTGGTGACCCTGGGCTGCATGACAATCCCACTGTGATGACAAAGCTAGATGTCGTTCACACTGTGAAACACAGTCATGTGTCCTGAGCAACAAACTACCATCACACCTACACAAGCACAAATCAATCAGCACGGCCAGTAAGCCAAGGCCAACATGGAGGCAGGGGTCTAGCCGGGCAACAACTCTCATCTGCACACACGCAACACCACACACCTCGACCTCCAACAATGTGCAGCAGCGAAGCTCACATGCACTGGTGACATTGCACATGCACCCATGACAATCCCATGGGTGGTGGTGGGAACCAAGGTGCAGAAACACATCACACATGGCCACTCAAAAGACTCCTGAATGTCTGACACACTGCACACTACGCTGTACATGGACATGACGGCAATACCACACCAACCAATGGGATCCCAGCCACAGTCCCACACCAATGAAGAAGCCAAGGTCACCCACAAAGAACACACATAGACAACTACCAACATTGCAGCCCTGACCCTGAGGAGTGCCAGCAGTCACACACACAACGTGTCACAATCACTGTAAGCTAACACAAACTGGAAATTACATGACAGGTGTAAACAACAAGTGCCAAGGGGAATCCTGACTGTGTCCCATCTGCGTCTGCCCACAAACTCAGCCCTGCCAGCAAACACCTATGGGTGACACCCTGATGACCAGTAATGTGCCATGCACCCACATCACAGAGAACCCAGGAAGAAGACTTTGGGGGAACATTGGTCAACTCAGCAAGCATCACAAACAGGAACATCACTAGGGATCCCAGCATGCACAGCAAAATGGAAGTGAACACACAGACATGCTCATACAACACACACCTTGGGCGCAGGCGATGTCACAGGAGTACACACTGCCATGAGGGGACTCCACTCCTGTGTGAGGAAAGCTGTGCCATATGTTGCCTCAGTAGGGCGCCATCATGCCAGCAGAACACTTGGTCACACAGTCAACAATTAGCACCAAATGAAGGCTCCCGTCACATCAGCCTGGTCATGGGAGTGTCAACGAAATCATCAGCACAGATCCAACACACATGTATAGCAAGTTGCACTGACAACACAGATGAGTCCTTCCCCATTGATGCCCAAACCTGCATGTCCAGTGGAGATGGCCACACGGTCAGGGAAGTAGACTAATTGAACAATGGCAAGCACAACAGTTGTGCAGGGGTGGAAGCCACAGATGTGACATTGCAAATGTAAGTAGGAAATCCCATTGCCAAATATTGAAAACATGACACCCTCAGATGCTGCTAAGGATGACATGGATACACTACAGGATAGGACACATTCCCCCTGGACCACATGGGTTCCTGCACAGTAACACTTCATTTTCATGAGACCAAATATCACCATCACTGCAGCAAGGGCATGGTTAGCATCATCAACATCATGTACATCAGAAGCAAAACCACTAGAGAACAGAAAGTTGCTTTATTCAGCATATGTGGGTTCAAAAGTTGAAGTCCAGTGAAAAAGAAACAAAGGCCAATGGCCAGTCCATCCTGAAAGTCAAAACAGGGTGACAGTGGCAGATGTCACCCTACGCATGCCTGCACTGATGAAAACCAGGGACAATCCCCTCAGAGGGGCATACGGGGGGCAGGCCAGGCACCGCAGGGACAGGATCAGGGCTCACCAGAAGGAGGCAGGGAAGGGGTGGTGGGTGCTGGAGAGCCACTGACAACTGCAGTGGAGGTGTCTGACATGGTGTGTGCCGGCACAACTGGGGGGCATGAGTCAGATGGTGTGGGTGCCGGCACGACTGCAGTGGGCCGTGCAGATGGAGTGGACAGGTTCCCCACTGCAGTGCCCAAGTCAGACCGGGTGGAAGTGGACTCCACTGCAGTGCCTACCTCCAGGGGAGGAGAATGGGGATCAGGTAAGGTGGGCAGGACAGAGGGGGAGGACACCGTCTCCACACCAGTGGCACAGACAAGCGCAGCGGGGGGTGGGGCCGGAAGAGCAAGTGGCAGGGGGAGAAGGCCTGATCATTTTGGGGATGGTGTATCTGTGGGTGGGGGAACCTGGGGCAGGGTGTGGTGGGGGCACCTGTGGAGTGGGGGCCTGAGGGATGGATGAAGGAGACTTGGTGGTTGAGCTGCAGGGCGGCGGCAGGGTCTTGCTCTTCCGGGTCCGGGGGGACTTGCGGATGGGGGCGTCAGTCGGTCTGCGCCTGGGGGAGGGTGTCCGGGGGCGAGGGGCACTCCCCTCCGTGTGGGTGGGCTTCCTCTTCCCCCTGAATGCTGTATCAGCTGGATCGGAGGGGAAGAAGCCGAGGTCACTGAGGAAGACCCGCTTTGTCTTTGGGGTTGCAGGTGAGGCAAGGGAAGGGGCTTTGGAGGGAGAGGTAACTGAGGACTGCGCAGTGCTCGTGGATGTGTGTGTGTGTGCCTGGGCCCCATCCCCTGTGAGTGTGGTTTCAGTCCCCTGACTGTGCGTGCGTGTGCGTCTTGATTTTGGCGTGTGTGTCTGTGTGCTGCTTGTGTCTGTGCTGGTGTGTGCCTGTGCCGGTGTGTGTGTGTGCTTGGGACAGGTAAGGTGCTGGGGAGTGTGGGTGGGGCAGAGGCAGGAGGGGTGAGGGACTGTTGGAGGAGGGACACTGCTGCCGTCAGGGAGGAGTCCATGGACCTATTGCCCCTCTGTAGGGCAGACATGCCCGATGAGATGCCCTCCATGAACAACACCAGCTGAGTCAACAGAGTGGTGTGTGCATGGAGGACACTCAGCATCGCTGTCTGCCCTACATGGAGCTGGCGAAGGAGGTACACAGACTCCTCACTCAGGGCAGCAGGGGACACAGGGGCAGGGGCGCGGTGCCTGGCCCGAAGGAGACACGCTCCCGAACATGGGAGCCTCCACGGACCTCGGGAATGAGAGCCGATGGGAGGGCGGTGGTGGTGGTGGTGGTGGCGGGGACAGCTACACTAGCTGGGGTGTGGTGGCTGCTGACACCCGCATCCACAAGGGAGTCATCCTCCGAGCTGCTGTGGTCCTCAGCTGAGGTGGATGGTGCTGAGGACTCCTCGGTGTGGCTCCCCTCGCCCTCCGTGCCACTGGGTCCCTCCGACCACTCCTCGGCTGCTGACCCAGTCTGGCTCTGCGGCTCCTCCTGGTCCGTGGAGCTGTCCCCTCCTGTGGCCGTGGATGTATCTGCAAACAATAGGGAAACAGACAGACATCAGTCACCTGCACCGAACGCACACACCACAGTAAGTACAGCACATTACAGAGCAAGCCCTGGCATCCTTAGTTGAACATTGCCAAAAGTGCCCAAACAGAGTAGGAGAAGCCAATTGTCAGTCTGATGGTCAACCATGGCACTCACATCCCTCCTGGCCTTGCACCCATCTGTCTGGTGTCTGTTGGATGGCAATACCCCAGTGTGGACACATGCACCACCTACACAATAGTTGGACAGTGCAGAGAACACGGTGAAGCATGTGAACATGCACACATCACAACTCTTGCCACTGAGTCAGTACAGGTGTCCGGATGAAAGGGATGCCCAGAGTCAAATATGAAATGCATGTAATGCATACCAGCGACAGACACCATGATGCACCCATGTCCTGATAGCCATTGCCACAATGGTGTGCATGTAGCACATGTCACTCCCCTGCAGGATCACTCATAGGAAGTTACATGCCATGGCACAGGCATGCCTGCTAAGTCATACATCACTGTCTCCAGTCACATGGGCAGGCCAGCCAGACAACAACAGTCTGCACTGTGTCACAATAGTAGGTCATGGGGAATGCAAGTCCTGGAGCTGAACAAGTGCACATGTACATCCCCCACATACCACATCATCTGAACCCTTATCTGTCCAGGTCATACCGATTGGACATATGGGAGACCTGTAACACAACCCTCTGAACCTGAGCACCTCACAATCTGCTGTGAATGGGAAACAGCTGCCTGAACTTCATATTTGCATACCCCAGTCTGCACGGTCAGGTGATCTAACACCTATGTGTCACACAAGTATCGTCTCCTATGGTCACATCTCCAGTGGCATGCTGAGCCCCAACCGAGAAACACCCCAGCAGTCCTGACAACGAAGCCACAGCACACTGACACAGAGGCAGACACCTGAGGGGACACATCACTGAGCACAACGTGTCAGCTGATACACGGGAGTGGGAGTACAGAGTGTATTGTATGGCCTGGAGTAGGCATGACTGTCCTGCCCCACATGAATGAGGGATGAGCCCTGGACAGTAGGCAGGTGGCTAAGTATGTGTGACACACGTAATATACACACTCCTGGGGCCCAAACATTGTTCCCACCCGCAGCATGGGTGTGTGCCAGATACCCCAGGCACATGTGGTGGATCAGCTCAGCAATTGGACCACATATCAAAGTAACACGCAGATTACATGTCAGAACACAGGCATTGTGTAAGCAATGGACCCACCCATGATGCCCACCACAGAGTTAGGGGAACAAATGCTGTCCCCCACCTTGAGTTAAGCAAAATGCAAGGACACAGTACCCAAGTGACACAATTCCCTGACTGTAAGGGCCACACCTGGGTATCAGATGAGGAGTGGGCAGTGCACAATTGAGGGACATGGGTCCTGGACCACATGACTGATGTACTGTGGAAGTTTAACCAGGCCAGAGGAGGGCACATAGCATGGCAGACAAAGTTCACAATGCAGTCATGGACTCACCCCCTCCTTGCTGCTCTCTGGCCTTCAGCTGCCCATCCAGATCAGGGAAGACCACCGCCAGGATCCTGAGCATGTGGGGGGTCAGGGTCCGGTGTCCGCCCCTCCTGCGAGGAGGCGATAGCTTCAGCTGGACCCGTGCGATCCTCCGGGTCCAGCCCCGAAGGTCCTGCCACCTCTTCTGGCAGTTGCGGATCCGGCGCTTGTAGACCCCCACGGATCTCACTGCCCGGACGATGGTCAGCCATATCTGCTGCTTCTGGTGGGCATCAACCTGTGAGGATGACAAAGTGAGAATGCCATTACTACACATGCAACATATCCATGCATTACACAGTTGGATATACATGTCTCAATCACAGGGGCACATGATGTACACAGGCAGTGCAACGATGGCTATGGACAGTTTGCCAGCAGTTACTACATGGTATCATTGCCTGGGAAGTAAAACCTTGTTTAAATGCACTGTCACTGCACTATACCCGTTCAGTGCATGTAACTACACACTATGGGGGGTGACAACTACTCAGTGAGCCTGCTAGCCAGTGGCGTGCAGACTGTAAGCCTTGCTACTCAGACAACATGCACATTTAGTGATGCAGTGGACAGCACACTCACCTGCTCCCCTGCTTTCCCATACAGCTTGCTGTACTGTGGAAGGAGGCTGTCCAGCAGGGCCTGGTTCTCCTCAGTGCTGAAGGCTGGGGCTCTCTCCACAGTACGTGCCATTGCAGGGTCCAGAGGGTGCAGATACAGCAGCAGTGGTGGTGGCAGATGTCGTCCTGGAGCATGTAGTGCAGGCAAGTGAGCTCTCAGGGGAACAGCCAGCATTATATGTGTGCTGCAGAGGCAGATACTGTCCCATGTGTCCAAAGTGATAGGTCCAAGTCGTTTGCATCTTCTGAATCTGGCCAATCCATGGAATTGCACCACTTACACACGCCCACAGCATCCTTCAAATCTTCAACTTCATGACACCCATGATTTTGCAACATTGTTGTGGCTGCCAACTGAATTCACTGCATCAGACTCGTTGGAGCTTCGAAAACGTGTCCGTTGCCATGCCAGGCCCCAGCCAATGTGTGCGCACCGTTCGGTCCATTGCTGTACAGCGCGTACCCGGGATACAACGCGTACCCGCACACATTGAATGCAATGGGCCGGCCGGGCACACCGATCGGTCCATTGCTGTTCAACGCGTACCCGGGATACAACGCGTACCCGCACACATTGAATGCAATGGGCCGGCCGGGCACACCGATCGGTCCATTGCTGTTCAACGCGTACCCGGGATACAACGCGTACCCGCACACATTGAATGCAATGGGCCGGCCGGGCACAGCAATCGGTCCATTGCTGTTCAACGCGTACCCGGGATACAACGCGTACCCGCACACATTGAATGCAATGGGCCGGCCGGGCACACCGATCGGTCCATTGCTGTTCAACGCGTACCCGGGATACAACGCGTACCCGCACACATTGAATGCAATGGGCCGGCCGGGCACACCGATCGGTCCATTGCTAACCAACGCGTATTGCGAATACAACGCGTACCCGCTCACATTGAATGCAATGGCCAATGTGTGCGCACCGATCGGTCCATTGCTGTCCAACGCGTATTGCGAATACAACGGGTACCCGCTCACATTGAATGCAATGGCCAATGTGTGCGCACCGATCGGTCCATTGCTGCCCAACGCGTATTGCGAATACAACGCGTACCCGCTCACATTGAATGAAATGGCCAATGTGTGCGCACCGATCGGTCCATTGCTGTCCAACGCGTATTACGAATACAACGCGTACCCGCTCACACTGAATGCAATGGCCAATGTGTGCGCACCGATCGGTCCATTGCTGTCCAACGCGTATTGCGAAAACGACGCGTACCCGCTCACATTGAATGCAATGGCCAATGTGTGCGCACCGATCGGTCCATTGCTGTCCAACGCGTATTGCGAATACAACGCGTACCCGCTCACATTGAATGCAATGGCCAATGTGTGCGCACCGATCGGTCCATTGCTGCCCAACGCATATTGTGAATACAACGCGTGCCCGCTCACATTGAATGCAATGGCCAATGTGTGCGCACCGATCGGTCCATTGCTGCCCAACGCGTATTGCGAATACAACGCATACCCGCTCACATTGAATGCAATGGCCAATGTGTGCGCACCGATCGGTCCATTGCTGTCCAACGCGTATTGCGAATACAACGCGTACCCGCTCACATTGAATGCAATGGCCAATGTGTGCGCACCGATCGGTCCATTGCTGTCCAACGCGTATTGCGAATACAACGCGTACCCGCTCACATTGAATGCAATGGCCAATGTGTGCGCACCGATCGGTCCATTGCTGTCCAACGCGTCCCTGTACAAGTCACTGGCATATGTCACCATGCCTGACACAGGTGAACATATGCCAGCCACATATACTTCCCAGGGAGTGAGGGGCACACCTACAACACCACCGCCTGTCCACACTATCGAAAGGCATGTAAGGCTGCATTACCTATTCCGTGTATGGGGGTGAACATGTTGTTCTGTGGGTGTCACTTGGGGGCAGCCACTCCCAGGCTGTGCATGTGTTCATGGGGACAGAATCCTTGGTGTGTCGTGCACATGACCACTGTGATGTGCAACTGTTCATTTCTGAGCATGTGGCATGGTCACATTTCACGGTGGTGTATGTGTATGTCATGTCACATACCCCCTGAGTCCCATGTGGGACGGTATGTACGTCCCAGGGTGACCCATTGCCACAATAGTGATGGTCCTCCACAGTCTGTGTGCATGTTGTGTTTACAATGTCTCTGATTCCATGTGCACAATGGGAGACAGTCTCCACATCCACGTTGTTTGTGCATGGACTTTGATGTTGTGCGTGTGTGTGTCACAGACGTCCATGTCTGTCCTGCCGAGGCAACAGGGACCACTACCTGTGGGGGTCATGTTGTTTTGCTGTGGTGTATTCATGATACACCATGTCATGCCAGTGTCCATGTGGCAATACAGGGTCCCTGGGAATCTACCTGTCGATGAGCTGTGATGCCTGGGGCACATCTGTCCTCACATGTCACTGTGGGGTGTGTTTGGAACGTGGCAGCAGGAGATGGGAACTGTGACACGGCATCATGATATCCCATGGCACAACCTGGGACTTGTTGATGCCACTTGTTGAACTGTGATGTTAGATGTTGGCCATGTAGGTGCCATACATGTCCTTACGGAACTGCACACATCATGTACTTGTGCCTCATAATGATGTATCATGTGATATTGAGTATGGTCAATGCCACATGTGGGGTGACTGACAATCTTTCTTTCTTCACCTATGCACTGCAGGGCACCAGCTGTCCATAGACCATTCCCTGACCTTGCAACCATGGTGGAACGGGACTGCATCCGACGGTACCGCTTCACCAGGAAGCTGATTGAGGTATTGACGGTGCGGTTAGCCCCACATTTGCAAGCTGGCCGGACATACCCTACAGCGCTAGCCCCCAAGGTGAAGGTGATGGCAGCCCTACACTTCTTTGCCACCGGTACCTTTCAACACACTGTGGCGACTGCTGGTGGGATGTCACAGACCATGTTCAGCCGTGTGCTCCGTGATGTTTTGGAGGCTATGTTGATATACCTGAACCAGTACATCTATTTCCCTAGACTCCAACAACTCACTGACGTGAAGAGTGACTTCTATGCCCTGGGGAGGATGCCGCATGTCATTGGCTCCATTGATGGGACACATGTGGCTTTGGTACCACCACAGGCCCAAGAGCAGGCATACAGGAACCGCAAACACTACCACTCGGTCAATGCACTGGTGGTATGTCTTGCAGATATGAGCATCTCACACGTCTGTGCCCGTTTCCCAGGTTCTGCACACGATGCCTACGTGATGAGGAGTAGTCGCATCCCGAGGATGATGTCACAGATGCGGAACCAGCGTGCCTGGCTTGTTGGTGTGTACTGACTTTGTACCATTGTGTGTGTTCTGCAATGTAGTGTTCCACCCTCTTTTCCAAGTCCGCTAATGTGCAATTGTCTGTATGTAGGTGACTCCGGATACCCCAACATGCCGTGGTTGCTGACGCCCCTCAGGAACCCTGTGACACCAGCCCAGATGCGCTACAATGAGGCACATGGTCGGACCAGGAGAGTGATCGAGCGGACATTTGGTCTCCTGAAGAGCCGCTTCCGCTGCCTGGACAAGACTGGAGGGGCCCTCCCATATGCCCCAGCAAAGGTGTGCAAGATTGTCATCGTCTGCTGCATGCTACACAACCTGGCAGTGCGGAAGGAGTTGCCTCTCATCCTGGATGACGATGACCAACATCCGGCACCTGTGGAGGATCCTGGCCTGGACCACGATGCCAGTGATGATGATGATGATGATGATGATGGTGATGTCCGCACACAGCTCATCACCAATTTCTTCAGCTGAATGTGAGTATCCAGAGATGTCATGTCAATGATGTGAGTATGCATGATATGTGTTGGTGGTGCTCTGGTGCTGTTTGAGTGTGTCCATGTGCTACATGACTGTATGCGTGTAGCGATGTGTCCTTACAGGTAGTCTGTACTCCCCAACAGTGTTGACATGCTAACTTGGTTCTGGGTGGGTATCTTGTGACATGTATTGGGCATGAGTATTGCAGTTCTGTCCTGTTCTTCAGTGCTTTTGACTGTGTTTCATTTCTGTCCTTCACAGGGTACTTTCAGAGTCGTTTGGTCAACTGTGATCCCCGACACCGTGATTCGACTTCCAGGGTGATAACTGTCGTGTCCCTACAGGTGATGTGCGCCACACCCATGGACTTCCTTCCTTCTACACTTGTTGACTGTGTGCCCGCTGCCAGGTGGGATTACCTTGCATCTGTAGTGGTTACAACATGTTGCAAATGTGTAATAAACCTGTGCTTCACTTTGTGATGTGCGATGTCTGTAGTCACACATCTGACTGACATTTGCTTACTGCACCAGTGGGCTAGTTGACAAAGACTGTGAATAGGTGTTGTGTCTGTGCATTGCACCGTATTTCCTGGCAACATCAGTGTAGGCGATGAGTCAGATGGCCTAGGTGTGTATATGTTGTGTAGCCCTGGTGGTGTGTCTCCCTCATATGTGTCACGTTGCCATGACTCACATACCTGTGTTGTACTTGCTGTAGCAGTTAGCATGCACAGTGTAATTTCGCAGGTCATCATCTCCATGACAGAAACCACGTTGGAATCACAACAGAGGCAGGTATGATGTATTAGTGTGTTTATTGTCATACATGTGTGTGTATAGTGCACAGGATGGTGGGTGCTGTACATTGGGATTGTAATCCAAAGTTCCTAGATGAATTGGAAGTCTTGGTAGCAGAAATGTCCTGAGTAAAGTCCACAGTCATCTGATACACTGGTCCAACTTGTACTCCCCATGTCATGTGGGGGAGTTGTGTTGCAGTCAACAGGGTGAACAGTTTGCGCACAAAGGTGATTATCCAGAACAGGTTTTGGCTTCCTGGGGGTTGCACATGGCCATCGGCCTCTCATTTGCCCCTCCTCGGACGACCCCTCTTCTTTGGGGGGGGACCCTCAAGTGCTGGCTGCTGCGGTGCAGGGGACTCTCCGCCAGAGTCATCCTCCCTCCCTGTGGCAGTTGTTTCAGCACCAGATGTTGTGGGCACACAGGGAGGTGTTGACTGGTGGCTGCTCATCTGGCGGAGGCATTGTAATATGTCCCTATGCACCGCCGTCTTCTCTTGCAGTGTGTCCAACTTGGACTCCACGCGGGACATGTGTAAGTCCAAGCGGGCATGATGGGCAGCCTGCTGCTGTTTAATGTCCCTGAGGAGCCCCACTACCTGGCTGAGCTCTCCGGTGCTGGACTGGTACGCATCGGCTATGCGTACCAGTTGTGGGTCATCATGCAGTCCAGACCCCTCTGCGATCAGCGACCTATGTCTCCCACCCCTCCCACCACCCCTTGCGACACGTGCAGTACCTGAGGTGGCACGCACAGGTGACCCTGGGCCCCCTTGGGGGTTGTTGGTGGTGTTGGTGTCCATAGCCCCACGTTGGTCCAGGGTCCCTGTGCTGGTGGTGGTGGTGGTGCTCCTTGGTCTGTCCGTGTCGGCAGGGGTGGTATGTGTGTTGACAGTCGTTGGAGGGGTGGGTGCATGGGGTGCAGCTGGTAGTCCTGCTGGTGCTGCATGATGACTTGCTCCGGAGGTGCCAGGTAGGTCTTCGTCATCCGAGGAGGGCAGAGGCTGTTCCACACCAGTGAGCTCCGTTTCCCCTTGAGCCTGGGACGGGGACTCCTCAGCGTCTGCTGCTGTGTCCCCATCATCACCTGTTTTTGGGTGACACACACAATGTATGTTATGTTTCTGCAGGCATCAATGGTTGACACACCTGACAGTTGTGACTGTACCTCTGGATGCTGGCCTGTACATTGCATTGTCCTAAGTTGTCACAGTCAGAGGTTGATATTGGTGTAGCACATTGTCCTGCATACTTTGGGCATTTCTATATGAATGTTGGGGTGTGTACATGGTCTGCATTGGTTGTATTTGGTTGACATCCGGCCCTCCTTCCGACCCAGCCAGATATTCCACCATGGAACGTGCTTCCATTGCAGGGAGTGCAAGTTGTCTTTCAGGATGACAGTCAGTGGTGTCCTGCTGTTGGATGGTGCACAGTTGCCAGCAGGGCCTTGTGCTCCCCACAGCAGTACCCAGTGTCAGCCATCTTGTCAGTTCTTTTCCACTCCCTGTGATGTGCGCATGGTTCAGGGTGGTGTTGATGGGACAATTGTGAGGCTGACCAATATCTGTGACTACCACTCCCATCATGCTATTGCCTCCACCCCACTTCCCAGCATGCCCATACTTACTTGCTTTTGAGTGGACTTCACTGTGTGTGAGTGTGAGAGCAATGGCAAGATAGCTGACAGTGGTGTCCTGCTATAGGTTGGTGCCCAGTTCCCAGCAGGGCCTTGTGCTCCCCACAACATAGCACCAGTGTCAGACATCTTTTGAAGTGGCTTTTCACTCCCTGTGATGTGCGCATGGTTCAGGGTGGTGTTGATGGGACAATTGTGAGGCTGACCAATATCTGTGACTACCACTCCCATCATGCTATTGCCTCCACCCCACTTCCCAGCATGCCCATACTTACTTGCTTTTGAGTGGACTTCACTGTGTGTGAGTGTGAGAGCAATGGCAAGATGGCTGACAGTGGTGTCCTGCTGTTGGTTGGTGCCCAGTTCCCAGCAGGGCCATGTGCTCCCCACAACTGAGCACCAGTGTCAGCCATCTTTGAAGTGGCTTTTGACTCCCTGTGAGGTGTGCATGCTTGGGTGTGAGCTTGCTGGGCCATGTGGGTGGGGGATGTTGGGCTGTGACTACCACTCCCATCATGCAATTGCATCCACCCCCTTCCCAGCATGCCCATGCTTCCTTCCTTTTGACTCTGCTTCCCTGTGGAGTTGTGTGCCTGTGCTGACAAGATGGCTGACAGTGTTATCCTGGGGTTAGTTTGGCTACAAGTCCCATGTGTGCCCCTGTGCTTCACACAGCATAACCCAGGGTGGTGGTTCTTTGTGGGATATTTAATTAGAGTGTGTGGCAATGCATTCTCCCAGGTGAGTTGTGTGGAGTTTGTGTTAAGGGTGTGTGTGAGAATAGCAGCTGGTAACTATGGTCAGTGCTGTCAGTCCTCCTTCCCACCCAGCCAGATATCCCACCATGGCACGTGCTTCCATTGCAGGGAGTGCGAGTTGTCTTTCAGGATGTCAGTCAGTGGTGTCCTGCTGTTGGTTGGTGCACAGTTGCCAGCAGGGCCTTGTGCTCTCCACAGCAGTAGCCAGTGTCAGCCATCTTGTCAGTTGTTTTCCACTCCCTGTGATGTGAGCATGGTTCATTGTGGTGTTGATGGGCATATTGTGAGGGTGGGCAATATCTGTGACTACAACTCCCATGATGCTATTGGCTACACTGACTTGCTCAGCATACACAGAATTCCTTCCTTTCAGTGAGCTTCCATGTGAGGTGGTGTTGTAGTGGTGGCTACATATCTGACTGTGTTTGTTGGTTATATTTGTGCCACTGCCTAGCTGTATTTGTTATTGTGTTTGTACATGTGATGACACAGTTACATATCACTATGAGATGGCATGTGTTGTGTTCATCTGACTGACATACACATCTTGGGATGATTATCTTGTGGTTGGTGTGTATTTGCTGAGGGTGCATGGTTTGACTCTCCCCTAGACAGTGATGTGTGTGTATTGTCGCACAATATTGTGTACATTTGTTGTGTACTCACCAGGCTCTGGGATGTTTGATAGTCCATATACGCTCACTGGTGGTAGGATGGCCCGCACCTTCTCCTCCCAGGGCCTGAGGTATACAGGTTTGGCAGGAGGGCCACTGCTGGTGTGTTGGCTCAGGGCGTAGTCCTTCTTCAGTAGCTCCTTGACCCTCCTGCGCACGTCATACCACCTGTTCTGGATGTCTTCCGTTGTGCGCAAACATGGTGATTGTGCGTTCACCCTGTCGACGATCCTCTCCCACATCTTGGTTTTCTGCGACATGGGGGTCTGCTGGACCAGTGTACCAAACAGCTGTGGCTGTACCCGGAGGATCTCATCTACCAGGACTTCCAATTCACTATCTAGGAACTTTGGATTCTTCTTTGGGGGCATGGTGATGGGTGGTGGTGGTGAGTGATGTGTGTGGGGGTGTGCAAGTGAGGGTGTGTGAGTGTGTGTTTTGCTGGGTGTATGTGAGGGTGCTATTTGTTGAGGTGCTGATGGTGTGTGGCTTGTGTGATGGATGAGCTGTGGGTGGGTGTGTGGTTGCGGTCTGTTGTGTGCTGGCAGGTAATTAGAATTTGCAAAGGATCATGGTAGGGATTTGTGTCCTTTTTATGGCTGGAGTTGTGGGTGTGTCTTTGTTCCCTGTTCCCCCCCCAGTATTTATTGGCTTTGTAATTGCTTGTTTGGCCTTTTTTTGTGTGTTTTTCCCTTTGTACTTTTTGTGCATGTAGGAGACGTTCTTCTGACCGAGTCGGACCCTGCTGTTGTCTCGTGCGAGCTTCTCCGATTCGTTCACGCTGTATTTGTGCTGTTTTCTGTGCTGCGTACGCGTCGGTCGCGGTGTATTGGGTTGCTTCGGCTCGCTGTTTTGTATGCGTGTCGGTCGTACGGCTTGGGCTCCGTGCGACTCGGTCGTGTTTTCCACGCGTTGCATCGTACTTGGCGGGTCGGATTTCGCGGGTACGTTTCGTTCGGGATTCTTCCGGGTGCGTGTCGGTCGGTTCGGTTTGCGTGCTTTTCCGGCCGGATAGCTATTTTCCGCGCGGTTCGGTCGGTCGTATTGTGTTCCGTACGAGTCGGTCGGATTTTGCACGCATTTCATCGTACTTTGCGGCTCGTGCTGCACCGGTACGTGTCGGTCGGAATAAATTCCGGGTCCGAGTCGGTCGGTACGTTTTCCGAACCAGATCGGAATCGGCCCCTTAGTTGCGTATCTATATCTAGTTCTTGTAAGAGTTCACTAATAGTTGGTGCAGACCCCATGTTTTCATCCAATGACAATAACAATTGTATATCTTGAATGTCTTTAATCTTTTTATTACTTGAGTTACCGAAAAAATAGGTATAGTACATGGTTTCTGATTAGCACCAAAGAATTTTTTTAGTTTTATTCTGCGTACAAATTTGAACAGATCTATGTGGATCTGCGTAAAGTCTGGTTTGGATGTAGGGCAAAAACCCAAGCCCTTTTTGAGCACTTCTTGTTCAGCAGTAGATAAGGCATGTTGGGACAAATTGACAATTGATATACCATCATTTGTAACTTTAGCATTAACATTTGTAGACACAGATGCATCCATAAGTGTAACACCCACTTCAGTATTTAGTTCTTTTGAAAGCGTGATTTTGATCTCGTTACCCTCTTTTCTTCCTGATTTTTTCCTATTCTTTCTTCCCCCTCGTCTTGTTCTTTTGTTCCAGTTTTTTTTTTGTAAAAACCTGACCTGGTTCCCTTTCTGTACCTGACCAATTCCGCTAAAAAAGAGGATGCTGCTGTAGTATTGTCCCCTCCCCCTGCAGTTGTTGATGTTTCACTGCGTGCTTCACTCACTTCACTAGTGACACTCGATAAATCTGACTCACTGGCTGAGGTCGAGGCCACATGTATTACTTCATTTGGTGCATTCTGTGTCTTCCTTGGTATGAATTCATCAAACTTTTTGGCAAAAGTGAATACCCTGCCATCTCTATAATCATTCTCGTCTCTTAAGTTTTCGCATTTTCTTGTCTCGAATATAAACTTGATGTGCACTCAGAACCTCTCTCAAAATCTTGTAATTTTTTTCAGTGGCTTCTTTCAAATTAAGTGATTTGATTTCATCTTCTAGTTGTTCTATTTCACTCAACAATTTGGATCATTTCCTATCAGCATGTCTTCTTAAGATATCCATCATCCCAAATGATGATGACACTATGGCTTGAATTATTTCTATGTTTCTGCTTGGGTTCTTTACAACTCTATATTTATACACTTCTTTGCGGATTCTCCTTTTTTGTATATAAAAAATTGTTCCTTCACGGGTGAAATCTTTGGTTGCACTGAATTTCTCGGTTTGGTTTATCTCTTTGGCTTCTAATAAAGCACTTACTGTAATTTCAATCTATATATATCTTCTATTTTGATATAATCTTGTCCCACTATGATTCATTTTGGTTGCTTTTTTGAGAGAACATGTAAATTAAAAACAAACATGTTGTTTCCATCTTTGTAACAAATGATATACATCCAGACAATGTGTACTATATTCTCATTCCAGCTTTGAAAAGGTCGTGATTAAGACAAAACACGTGTCGGCTGATGTTTGCTGGATTAAACAAAAAATAAATCAACAATGGAAATAAATCAACCGTGGAAATAACGAACAATTTGGACTCCTACACTTATTTCCGTCATGAGAAGAGAGAACTCTAATATTGGATTTCTGTTTTGAATTGGGCAAATTGTGGATAGTTATATTCAAGTTACTATCATACTGATGACTTAATGGTCTTTCCTTTTACACAAAGAGAGTGCTTCAAAGAGGTTCTAATATGTATACTGTTTGGAGCACATTAGTTATCTAATCTGCAACTTGCACCTTTTGGTAGTAAGGTGAATGAACCTACATAGCACCTCAAGTTAGTTTAGATATAATTCACAGTACTGGTGGGAGAACAACACAGCAAATTGTTTAATGTGCGGTAAATGTCCCTTTGAGGAAACACTACTACCATTTTTGTAAAGTAAAGGCAAAAACACAGTTAACATATAGTTGGAGGGGTAGCTGGTTTCAGTAACGAGCTAATACTGAATCATGAAGTAGGTGCTCTTTAAATTTTTAAAGAGGTGTGTCTTAACTCTCTCTTAAATTTTAGTAGAATTGGGGCATTCCTGGTAGATACAGAATGTCGTTCCAGATCCCGGGAGCCTAGAGGCAGAAGGACTATTGTCTGGCTGTATCATTTTTGCTCTTCTTCATCCCCAGTCTGATGGTGTCCTGGTTAGAGTCCTGGTTGCTAGTGTGGTGGGAGCCACACGAGGTGATGAGCTTGTGAACCAGATATGCAGGGTTGTCAGTCGTGATGTCTTTGTAGGTGATGCAGCAGGTTTTGAACATGGTGTGGAACAGATAGCAAAGTTACATCTGGGGGTGGATGGGGTCATATTTCTTTATTTCCTTGTTGACGTCTTGCTGTGGTGTGTAGGGTCTTTAAAGTAAGCTGGTGGGGAGTCTTCCAGGCCATGGGACAGGGCACTGCCACCATCCACTTGTGGGAGTAAGTGGGCTCGAGCAGCAGTTATGAAGTCCCTTTCTGTGAAGAGTGGTTTTACTTTCTTTAGCTGATGCCCTGCCCTTTAAAGGTACCTCTGTTACAGTGATCATAAGACAGAAATACATAAATGGATTAAGGTATCTGCGTGAAACTTGTAGGTCACAAGCCCCAGTCCTAGAAACAGAGGAACACTAACTGAGGAAAAGTAGGAGGACTAATCATCTGGATAAGATGAACACAACACATGCTCTCTGCAGAGAGCTCTATGCAAACCTCAGGTCACAGGTTCCAATCTTAGAATCAGCTGTCACTTGTTGAGAAGAATGCTGGAGGGACATACGCTGGTGGATGGGAATGTGAAAAAAGCAACATGTTCTGTGTGAGACACAAAACTTACAGCAATTGGCAGGAGATAACACAGTGGTTGCAATTCAGAAATAGATGACTGGGCTTATTCAGCTATTGTAGAGAGCTGGAAGTGACCTGTGAGTCACAAACTATTTTTGAAGCAGCAGGTTGCCCTTTAGGGATATGTTGTGAGGAACATATAGTTTTTGAGAGATGGATGTAGCGCCACCATAGATGTGGTTGAGATGGTTAGTACATAGTAAAGTGATTTGGCACAGTAATACGTTTATACCCGTTTCACAGACCTGCTCAGAATTAAAAAAGAAATATTTAGTATATTTGCGGATGCACAGAGTGTAATAAAGGGAGGATTATTCGAAGAAGTACTGTTGTGCTTTCAGGATCGAGGGGCATGGCTACCTCTGCATGCCGGTCTCATGTAGAGACGTGCTACTCTGAATCTCCTGAACATATGCACCTTCAGGAGCAGAAGAGATTGCAAGGTGTACAGAGTGTAGGCACCCCCTAGAAAGAGGCTTTGTTCCTCAGATGGACATGCTTTGCTAAGCACCTGCGTGAAAACAAAAATGACTACATGCCCCATAGAGCCAAAGGAATATCACAGTACTTGTAAATGGTGGTGGCCATCTTGAACGCTTAGAGTATATTTTCCTTGTAGTCCATACCATCCTTGTAAGGCAATCTCGATACACAGTTTCTGCAGACCGGACATGTTGTTCAGACATTTAAAATCCTCACAATCTGTTATTCTTGGGAGTTGATGAAAGACATAACTTGAGTCAGGGGATTATTCTAACACAGCCCTCAAATAAAAGGAAATAGACATTGCCCTTGAACATTATTTCAGGACTTCTTCTTTAACAAAGTTAAACTTTTATTGCAATTGTTTGTTTTTTCACAAGGAGTCATCAATTAGGACTATGTTGCACTTGTTATTTACCCAATGAGTCATACATTAGGATTATGAGCTCTATATTGCACTTGCATTGTTTATACATGAGATGTTATAGGTTATTTAGTAGGATTTATTTGGTTAGTTTCCTTGATTCAGAGAATATTGTGGAACCTCTTTCAACTCCTTTTTCACTTAATCTTTGTTATTGATTATTTTTGTCTTATACAGGTATTTCAATTCCAGGAAAAGGTTGTTGGAGTACTTTGATTTACGTCTGTTCATTATTTACTTCAATCATTCCATCCTGGAGCCATCTTTAAAAGTCTCACGTGCAGGATTCAGCATCTACTCTAGAGGCTAATTGCCTTTGGCACCTTCCAATTTTTCTCACCTGCATAACCTGTTCTTCAAGGGTGCCTGTGGATGTTCTATCAATGCATACTGTCTTCTTGGAAACCCAGGCAATTGGCCAGGCGTGACAATATGTTATGACTGATTTGTAAGTTTTGGGTCATAGCCATAATACCACTTCAAGTGAATTTATTTTAGTGGATTTGTAAGACTTTATTATTACATTGAAAAATAATAATTTATTTCCAAGCTTTCGTGGCCGACAGATCACTCATTCAGGATGCAAATGAGTCTTTGAATATGTATACATCACAGGCTTCTCTTTGTGCCTGTGATTTATAGGAAGATGTTCCAGCCAGCAAACTAGGCGTGGTTTATTTTTTCTCTGCGGAGTCAGACTTGGCAGTGCAAGGAATGCATAGTCCATTTCATAGATACAAAAAAAACATCACTTTTGCAGTCTATAGAGATTTCAAGCATCCTGGTTTTCAGGTCACCTATGGGGCTGCTCTGTATGGCTTACAGTAGAACACCTGAGGTGGTGTGTGGGAGAAACTCTTTGGTCTCCTTCTCAACTGTCTTCTAGGTAATGGGGAGAGACAGTATTCCACAACTATCAGGTATATGGGGGACAACTCTGCATACAGTGTGGCCCATGCATGTACGAACACTCAAAACTAAAGTGACATTAACAGTTAATCCTTTGTGCGATTACTGATTATTTAACACTTTAGCCACTTGATTTTTTAGGTTACTAGCTCTCGATTAAACCAGAGAATCTTTCACCAATCAGAGCCACACCAATTATTTCAATAGCCATTCCTGGCATCGGTTTCTGTATGAACAGTGCTCGTCGGCCACCACCTGTATAATACAGTGAAAATGTCACATTTGTAGAGAAGTAGTGGGCTATCCTTTAAATAATGCACGAGTTACCGGCAATGAAGCAGCGTACTTAAGTAGTGTTTAAAGACCACTGTCACTCAATGAAGGTTCCTGATTAGGTAAATACTGTGAAAGCAAATGGAAAGAAAGTTACTGTTGCCAGCTCAAAGCGCTATAATTTCTCTATTATTAGTTTTTAATACTGAGTAGAAATGATAACGATGAGAATGTTTTTTATACATGCCAATATCTATGAGTCTCCGCAGAGGACAAATAGTTAAATGAACAAGCGACTATTTAAGCTACTGAGACAAGATAGAGCGCTAAGGTCAGGGAATAGCACTAAAGGTGCATCCTAACATTGGTGGAATGGGAGCTGGTCTTACTCAGGATTTGCCAAATACCACTGCAAGATTCGTAGCAAACACCCTAAAAAGGTATCCTACCAACCTTAAAGTAATTCCATGGCTCCCTGTAAACACCAACACACTGTAAAGATTTGATACTGGTTCATAAGTTGTTATATGGCAAAACTTCTATATTTGACCGATATCGCCTTTCAGGACATTTTACTTCCTCAGTTCCATTTTTTTGATGATTGCATGAATCAGATGAGCCCAGGCATATTTAATTTGTATTACCAAACTGTTGGAATTCTATTCTCAAATATCAGAGGTTGTCCAAAGGCTAAAGAAATGATCCACTATTTTGTGGGAAGTGGAGAGAATGAAATCTTTAACCAATTAATGACGTATTCTCTTCCAGTTTCAACAGTTTCCTGAGGCCTATCATTTTCTTCAACACAATACACCCACGAGGCTCAGTAGCATTCCTGTAGTTCTGTTAGCCGCAGCATTGTGGTAGCGTGCATACTGTATTACACAATTGTTTATTGGTAGGTATACAATCCAGATTATATGTAATGAGCAGAAAAATTCAACATCTGCTGCATAATTGGGCTGCATAAGTCCTTTGAATAGGGTTAAATAAAAATAAAAAATTCAGAAGTTTTCATGATTGCATGAGAAAGAAAGTAAAATGTAATGTTCCTGTGACATACTTTTTATGGTAGCTTAGTGCTTTAAATCCCTCCCATCTTTATTGCAGCTGATCAACTAATGCTTTTGTCAGTTTTGTAAAGCTTTGGAATCACTGGTGCAACATTTTCTTAGCTCACTTGTTCCTTTGTGGACTTCTCTGTCCAAGTGCCTACCCAGCTTGGTGCCCACCTCGCTACTAGAGGGCATGTCGCTATGCTCTGCGCTGGACTCCCTCCTCTTCTCCCAGTGCAGAACCTCACATGGTGAGATAATACCCCTTAGGATGTCATCAAGACAGCCTGATGAAGTGGACAATAGAAGCGGAGCCCCAAACACAGCATTGGAGGTGCACACTGGTTGTTAGGTTGTCAGCAGGAAATTAATCGCCTCAAACGAGTAAGAAGTCGCCGTAAATTCATTTAAAGGAGAAGGGAGTACAACTCTAAGTAGACTGGGTTGAGGGAAGCTGCAAGGGCCAAAGATTCTAGAAAGTATTGGCACCTAATAGCGGAATATTGCGACTCAAGGCAGACGGCTCTGCCTATTCCGATCCCAGAAAAGGACTGGGTGGATTATATCTCCCTATTATATGAGAACAGTCCAGTCATTCCTGTGACGATTGGAGTGGATGAGTCGTCTTTTTCGGAATTTGGTCCCCCGTCAGGGGATGAATTAGTGGGGTTTATAAAGAACGCCAGAACATCTGGGGCGCAAGGTCCGGACGGAATTCCGATTGTGTTAATTAAAAAGGAGGCAGCTGCGTGGGGAGCTTTTCTAGCCCCACTGTTTAATTATTGCTTTAGAACTGGGAAAATTCCCCTTTCTTGGAAGGG
The DNA here is from genome assembly GCA_963921515.1 of Calotriton arnoldi. Taxonomy (NCBI): domain Eukaryota; kingdom Metazoa; phylum Chordata; class Amphibia; order Caudata; family Salamandridae; genus Calotriton; species Calotriton arnoldi. Next base: position 277,368 of record CAWUFW010005694.1, read on the forward strand.
GAGTGTTGTAGTCCCTTTGTATAAAAAGGGTCCGAAAACTTCGCCATCCAGCTTCAGACAGATTACATTGCTGGATGCTTCGGGCAAATTATTTGCCAAAAGCATACTATGTTATCTGCAACAATGGGCCCATGACCAGAATATCATACCGCCAGAATAAGCTGGTTTCAGAAAGAAACATAGTACCCTGGACAACATTGCGGTCCTCCAGACCATCGTAAAGAAATATGTTTTTTTACGGGGCATGCCAATCTATACTGCATTCATTGATTTCTCTAACGCGTTTGATAAAGTAGACCGCCAAACACTGTGGAGAAAGCTCCTTCCACTCGGTATACCACATCATCTTCTGGGTCTCATCATGGAATAACACTCAGATACCTGGTGCCAAGTCTTGATGGGAAGTTCGCTGGGCTTATCTCGTAAGATTAGAACACATAATGGGCTCAAGCAGGGTTGCCTGCTGGCCCCTCTTTTGTTTTCTTTATATATATCTGAGCTTCCCGGCGTCTTAAATTCAGTGAGGGGGGATGCCCCTAGAATTGGTGCAATGTCCGTTGGTTCTCTATTATATGCGGATGACGTGGCCATCTTTGATTTAACGCCTATTGGCTTGCAACGTCGCTTGGATGCCCTGACTAAATATGCAGAAGCCCATTTCTTGAAAATTAACACTGCCAAAAGTAAGATCTTGGTTTTCCGTAAGGAAGAGCTCAGAATAAGGTGTTTCCAGTGGATGTTGGAGCCTGAAAAACTGGAATTGGTTGATTCCTATTTATATCTCTGAAAGGTTTTTTCAAAATCCGGGCGAGATATAGAGCATATTAAACTTTGTACTGTGTAAGTAGGGCTGGTTCCCAGGCTAGCGCACTGAACAGATTCTATAGAACCTGTGGGAGATGCCATTTTGGCCATGTTTTGTCAGTGTTCAGGGTTAAAATCCCCCCTTTATTGTCATACTCTGCTGAGGTGCTGGATATGAACCATTGGCTCTCCTTCGATAAGGCCAAAGGTCGAATCCTGCACCAAATTTGTAACCTAAACTCTCTGGCCGCCCCCAAGCTTTACGCCTTAAATTTGGCTTACTCTCCTCATATACTTTATCCCTGGCAGCGGTTTTGAGGTGGGGTAATTCCCTCTTCTGGGGGAAAGAGGGTACACTTAGGGCTGCCTTGAGAGTGGAAATCTTTGCTAAGCTGAAAGAACAATCAACATTCTTTAGGTCCTTTGAGCGAGCAAAAGATTTATTTGGGCTTAGCTGGAACACTGACTCCCCCATGCCAAAGTCTGTATTGAAGCTGTTTATAAAGAAGTCTGTAACCTCCATTAGTCTGGCCAGAGATATTGCTTTAAGTCAGCTCAAGTCGCGTAATGAGGTGGTTTGTTGGAGCGCGCTGGGGGATAAACCACAGCCCTATTTAACTTGGAACCTACCTCATGGGATTAGAAGGTTGATACTCTTATTGAGACTCCACTTGTTGACCCTAAGAGAAGTTACTGGCATTTGGGATAAAATACCGAAAGACCAGAGAATTTGTGAAATGTGCTGTTTACAAGTTCAAGATTTTAATCATGTGTTATTTGTGTGTCTGTAGCTACAAAAGGCTAGGCACATTTTTTAAGACCATCATTGATCAAATTTAACATTCATTCCGCCCATGAGGCCCGTTTATTTGTCTTGTCCCGACCAAACGAAATGGTCTGTTATAGGATTTATCATTTTTTTAAAACATTCTTGGCTGTTTATTAGGCAATTTTAATTCTATTTTATATGCTGTAATATTTTGATGGTTGGTTATTTTATTGTATGTGTCCTAATATTTTTCCTCTTGCTTCATAGGAATGCTTTGTGCTATTTCTTCATTTGTATGTGGTATTTTGTACTTTACTGTTTTATATGACTGTGTCATCATCCCTTGCACTCCGCACGGTATGTATGATAATAGATTTTTAGGAGGCAGCCTTGTACAAAGGAAGTATTATTTATTGAATGTAAAGTATTTCTTGTTTAACCTGTAGTGTGTAATTTTGTGGACCTCCGTAAGAGTTCCATAACATAATAAGCTTGACTATGACTATGCCCACTGGTTGTTAGGTTGGCATTGAGCTGGATTATGGTCCACACATTCATCATCAGTCATCCTAACTCCTTTTCCCCAGCTTTTATTCCATCTCCTCATCATGACAGGTACATATTAGGACATCATTGCTATTCTTCCTCACCCCGTCTCACTCCTCATCCCTCACATGAGAGTACCTTCTAAAGAGTGCAGACTCAGAAGTATTCCTGGGGGAGAAGGGCCATTTGTCGCCCCATATGAGGCAAGCCCAGAGTTCTTCCCTTCCCCCTTGTGCTCTTGGTCATCACTCCAATCAGTGCCTCTTGGTGAAACCTCTACGTGCCCTTAAGGCTCGGGCAGGACCTAAAACAATTATTGTTTTATTTTAATTTATAACACTTTCATACAAAGTGACTGAGATAAACTGTATTAGAAAGTAGGAAGGTTTAAGAGCCATCTAAAAAGAAAATAATTTGAGCATGTTCAAAACAGCCCCCTAATGTTGCCTCCTTCTAGTTAAAGATCACCCTCAGCTCAACATGTCAGTACTTCCTGGACACTAATGTATTTATTGTGTAATGTCTTACCCTCTGCCGCTTCCCAATTGCACACTTTTCGTTACATCTTCCACTAACTCCTTTTGGATATTTTGATGATCATTAACCTCTGTACAGTGTCCTTACTCAGGGCACCCAACGTGCAAATGCAAATGAACACAAGACTATAACGCTTACATTTATAGTGAGACGGTGATTGATGTAAGTGGTTGTTTGTTCTTTTTTCAAATAATGTTCTATGACACTGCCTCACAATGACACTAAATTTTACATCTGTGCATACGAGATAAGGTGTTTGGTTCACACGCAAACACATTATCTGATAAGGATGTCAGATTTTATGATTTCTTGCACTGCACTTCCACATTTTAAAGTGTTTCTCAGAAATCGTGTTTTGGGTTCTGAGGTATTTCTTTGAATTTTTGGGTTTGGCTGTTATAATACAATGATTTATTCAGCCTGCAGCTAAACGTTGTTCTTTACCCAACCTCTACTTACACAAGCTTAGTTGTTCCTCACTGGTGGGCTGAGTGTTTTAGCTTACACGCACTGTGATTATATTCATCCAGTTGCTATCATCAAAGTGTGGGTCACTCAAGTAACTTCTAAAAAGATAGATTGGGTAACTAATTGGGGAATTGTGTGGGAAAAGATCCATGCATCTGCCAGGACACATGAGCAGGAAGGCTTTCTTGGTGTGCTAGTTTTTATGCAAGGTCAGCTAAATGGTGCAGGTGGGGAAACTAATGGGGCATATGCTTCCTCCTCATATTGCTGTTCTGCGGGTATCACCACAGACACATGAAGAAGAGCAGTAGTTGACTTATCATTCTAATCCAAGTGGCAGGGCCATAGGTGACTGGCCAGGGCTGTTGGTTCCTTCGGCGCTGCAGGTGAATCAGCAGTGCTGGCAGGAGAACTGTCCTCTGGTGGTGCGTGGGGATGTGCGTTAGCAGTGGTTGTTGTTGATGTGTCCGGAATCTAGGGTTTGGAGGTCGGCGATGGTATAGCTGCACGGGGTGGAGTAGCCAGGGTTCCTGGCGCTGGGCATAGGCCAGGTGCAAATTGGCGCAGATAGCATCGCGGCCACACAGCAGCCTCCAAAAGTAGTCCTGGGAGGTGGGAGGAGCTGGCAGGGAGGCGGGAGGGCAGGGACTGTGAAAACGGCAGAATCGGGTGGTGAAAAAACAGCAGTCAACAGATACGCGATTTAACCACATTAGAATGGCATGGGAAAAGCAAAAGGATAAACAAAGTAAAGATATACAAAGTGAAGGAAAAAACAACAGAAAGCAAAAAGGATATACAAAGTGCAATGTAGGAAATACAGTCACCCAAACAGTGGGTCTGTTCGTGTGGGCTTGAGGACTGTGAAAGTCACAGTACCTGTGGGCTAGCACAGCAGCAGCACGCTTGACCCTGGAGGTCGAGGGCTACTCCCTATTTGGCAAACATGCCACGGAGATCTGGGACACGATCTCATCCTTGACCCCTAACATTATCTTCCCCACAGAGACCTGGCTGAACCCCGCATCCGCGCCGGAGAACACCATCGCCACCCCGAAGGCAACAAGATAACACACCAGGACCGAACAAACAAACATGGCGCTGGAATTGCCATCATCTACGAGGACAACATCTGCTGCAGACCTCCCCAGACGACCCGACCCTGATAATGGAACATCTCAACTTCCAACTCCACACAGACGGAAAAAGCACCATCAGAGGCACCCTCGCCTACAGACCACCAGGACCACGCCCTAGCTTCTGCACTACATCTTCCTAGGTGAAATGAACTTCCATCTCAATGACCCCAGTGATACCAACACAACCGACCTCCTGTAAAGCATGAGAAACACCGGCCTCAAGCAACTTGTCACCAACCCTACCCACATCGCAGGACACACACTCGACCCCATCTCACCTACAGTGACAGACTCAAGTACAACCACGTCACACAGCTCACCTGGACTGACCACTACAGCTTTCACTTTTCCATCTCAGGAAAAAGATATCAGAGAACCAGTGGAACAGCGCTTTTAACTCCCATCTCCCAGACACATCACCCAGCCCAGAATAGGCTGCTAAGAAATTCTCCCAGTGGATCACATAATGCGCCAACACAATCGCCCCCGCCAAGCCAACCAAACAGAAAGGACCTACGAGAAGAGCCACCTGGTTCACAGAGGAGCTGAAATCTACCAAATGGAACTGCCGGCAACTAGAAAGGAAGAGGCGCACCAGCAAAGAGACAGGAGACCATACCACTTTCAAGACAGCACTCAACAAGCACCACTGCCTCCTGAAAGAAACAAAGAAGAACACCTTAGCAGACCACATAGAAGCCAGCACAAACCACAGTAAGGAGCTCTTCACCATCATGAAGGAGTACTCCAACCCTGCAGCCACTGAGAACAACATTACCCCCTACCAAGAACTGTGTGACACCCTGGCGGACTTCTTCCAGGGCAAGATCTCAGCCATATACAAAAACTTCAAACCCCAACCCCCCTAACCCCAACAGCATCAAATTGCTCATACCCACAAACCCCAAACACCTGCTCACCCACTGGGACCGTCTCACAACTCAAGTCACAATCTCCATCTCCATCCGTGCAATCGGAAAAGCCACGGATCCCTGTCCCCACCACATCTTCAACATCAGAACCGAGATGATTGGCGACGAGCTCAAGAAAGTCCTGAACACCTCCATCACCTCGGTCTCTTTGCCAGAGGACTGGTAACACGCTGAAGTGAGGGCCCCTCCTGAAGAAACCATCCACCATACCAGCAGAACCGTAGAACTATGGACCCATCTCTCTGCTCCCCTTTCTCCCCTGGCCAACACCATCAGATCACATGGACTAAACATCATCTACTATGGCAGCGACACCCAGCTCATCCTCTCGCTGTCAGAAGACCCCTCCACCACCAGAGCCAACTTCCACAGTGTCTGATGAACGTTGCAGACTAGATGAAGGACAACTGTCTCAAGCTCAACACAGACAAAATGGAAGTCCTCATCTTTGGAAATAACACCTCGCCATGGATCGACGCATGGTGGCCCACAGAACTCGGTCCACCACCTGCCCTGACAGACCACTCCCGAAACCACAGCATCATCTTGGACAGCAAGCTGTCTGTGAAAAAATTAGGTCAAAGCAATCTCATCAACCTGTTTCCACACCCTACGCATGCTCCGCAAGATTTTCAGGTGGCTTCCAGTCAACACCAGAAGGACCGTCATGCAGGCCCTCATCACCAGCAGACTGGAGCATGGAAACCCACTCTATGTAAGAATCACTGCACGCCTCCTGAAGAGACTGCAGACAATACAAAACTTAGCGGCAAGACTCATCCTTGTCCTCCCCAGAATGACCCACATCACACCCCACCACCTCAAGAAGCTACACTGGCTTCCGATCCAGAAGAGATGCCAGTTCAAGATGCTGACCCACGCATACAAAGTCTTGCACAATGAAGGACCAGCATACATCAACAAACGCTTGACCTTCCACCAACTGACCCGACACCTACGATCTGCCTCCCTCTTCCTCATAGACACACCCCAGATCTGCCGAACCAACAATGGAGGAAACTCCTTCTCCCACCTGGTGGCCAAATTAAGAACAATCTTCCCCTGCACCTCAGGACCGACCCATCGCTACAGCAATTCAGGAAAGGACTCAAGACCTGGCTGTTCGAATGAAACAATCACCAAGAGGTAGCTAGCAACTCCAGCGCCATGAGACCCTCATGGGTGATTTTTCGCGTTTTATAAAGAACTGATTGATTGATAGATTGTCCCACAGGAATAACTTGGAGCAACTTCTCTTTTCAAAATAATGAGCAATTGCACCAAAGACGCCAGGAAGCAGATATCAAGGAGAAAATCTGCATCTGACAACATGAGCATTGTCACACCCAAATAAAGAATTTTGTGGGGGAAAAAAATTAGCTTCGCAGGTTGGGCATGCTTCTGAACGAGCGCCTGTTTAAAGCATGCAAGGCTACTTTTATCCCATTTAGCATCAATCTCCCCTTAGTGTCAGTGTCCTTGAACAAGATATTTGTCTAGATGGATTTTTAGAACAATATACATACAGAGAGGGGCAACCAACCCTTGGAGATTTTCAGTGGATTATTTTTGCAGAAATAAGAGTGCTGGTAACGGTGGTCTGATTTAGAAGATTTATAAGAGGGATGTGTGTGTGCATCGCTTGCCATGCAGCTAATAGAATTAATCTCATTAATCTCTTCTATGCGTCCAGGGTGGACCCATTATATAACCCAGGTGAAAAATCTATGTAATCCGGTTAGCAATCTTTAACTATAGTTTCAATGAGGAAAAAAAATTTAGGTAACCAACTGAAACTAAAAGTCTAAAAATATGTATATTAAACTAGATGCTATCGATCTTTATCATATAGAAAATCAACAACATTCGCATCAAAAGCATTCAAATGTATCTTAGGTGACTGCCATACTACTTTACAGCACACAGATAAGTTGGTGTTCATCATATATGCATGCAAGTTTGTTTATCGTTTAGTACGAAACAAATCCCGCAAACTGTTAAGCATACAAAGTGGCCACTCAATAATCAACCACAATGATCCTTTTGATTAGGTACATTTTCGGTAGTAGATGGTTACATAGCTGCATCAATTCCTTTCCCACCGGAGAGTACACATAGACGTTTGGAGCTCTTTAAGTTATAACCCTTAAATAAAGATGAATTAATTGGCAACGTTTTATGCACTTTCTTATATCTTCAACGGATAATATCCAGTGCACATTTACATACACTTATATACAAGAATTTCTAATAGTCCCAAAATTATTGTTACACTGCCTTGATACTAGTGTTCTGGCCGCACTACATTTAGAAAGAAAGTCGAGCCGAAATCATTTCTATTACTATTATCAGGGCATGATAAAGGTAGAATAAGAGATAACTCCCTAATAATATCAATAATGATGTTTCGCCTCATATATATGTACCCTCTTTGCACAAACACTGAAGAGAGTGTTACTTCATTACATACACCTACATTTCTTTCTGGCGTCCTGTGATGGCCCATTACACGGCTAAGAAAGGCAGCTTTTACTTCTCATTGGGATCCCAGGGATGGGGGAGGTGCATACTTAAAGAGACATAACATTCTGCCACACACATCCTTGAGGCCCTCTTCCTCATTGTGCCTGTGTGTTCACACATACATCTGAGAGATTGACTGTGTCAATGGTCAAGGCCATTGACACAAGGCCTTGGGACACTGTATGTGTCAGGGTTCCTTAACCTCCCCACCTTTTCCTCCATGGTGGACCAGGTGACGTAGAGTAGGAACGCGCAGATGGTTAGTATGGCAGTAATCAAAGGAATGTCAGTGAGCAGGATAGCTGTGCAAAACATGGTGACTGCGCCCATTTCAATTGGTGACAAGACTCATCAAAGTTAGCAGTCTAACAGTCCCAAACAGTCCTTTCGATGCTACAATGAGAAGCGATTTAAAACAGTAAGCATATGTGAGCACTGGAAACAAAGTTGTGCAAAAGTATGGACCAACACATAGAAGCATCTGTGGGGACAGCAGGGCAGGAGAAAATCTGAAAATCGAGGCACTAGATGGAGCGTATAGGTGCAGCCACTGAATGACAGACAGGAGCCCCTTTCTTCTCTTCTGTTATGCATTGAGCATTTCCTGAGCATCAGAGAACTATTGATTGAGCATCTGGACTCTTCTAGGAATTCCAACATGGCTGACTGCATTACCTGCGCTAAACTCCAGGCATGGGCTGGAGCTGCTGCAGCTTCAAGAGCCGCACTGCAGACGCATCAGACGTGAGAGGCCGGGAAGAGGATAAGTAGACCTGGCAGAGGGGTCGCCCAACTCTGGACCTTCTACAGCAGCTGCAAATCAGGCCAGTGGATTCAGCAGAAATCCTGAGGAAAGCTGCAAGCAGCATCGCTTGCGCCAGCAACTAGAGGAGCAAGAGAAGTCAACCAGGCTTTAATACCCTAATGACAGTCTACCACATGCTCCCAATCAGGAAGTCTTTTAAAGACAGAGTAAGGCAGAAAAATAACAACAGGGAGAAAAAAGACAAAAAACTAAGACATACTAGAAGGCTCGCAAAAAAGACCAAGCCTTTAAACTCATCTAGAAACATGCGAGGGAGTCAGTTAATTGAATCTCAGTTGGGTGAAGATTCCAAAGAATGATGTACATGTCAATTATTCATTCACCATAGCCTTGAGGCTAACAAAGGACTGTCCATTCCCACTGGAATCGTAAAGAGCTTTTATATGTACACAAAAGACTAGACCTGTAAGTGACTCAAGGCGCGCATGCTGGAAACGCCCCCACAGATGGATTGAGCATTGGGAGAACATGAGTTTCATTGGTAAGAGATACGAGATGACATGGTCTCTCTGGATCCTGGGCAGGCAGAGCTGTCGGTTGAAGAGGGTATGACCATGAGGTTGACAGATGCAAGGTGACCACATGGCCAGAGCATGGGCTGGTAGAATGATGTGGTGAAATGGTGCCTGCCTGTTTAGAGGTAGGAGGCGGTGGTTATAGTTTATCTGCACGTATAAACATGTTGTACATTATACTGTGTATAAGCATGGAAATGAGCTTGTTTGTTTTGCAAGCTTTATTTCATTTTATTTAAAAGCAGTTTTTATAGCGCTGACTGTACCCAGGGGGGTGACAGAGCTCTTCACACGAGGCCAGGTTACACCTTGCAACAAAGACAAAAACATAAAACATATCATCTAATAGAAACAAAATTGAGAGTATGTTGGAGCATCCATCACATCACATTAAGAGTGCCCGTCATCCTACCTTATGTCTACAGACTGGATAAAATAGTACATACAGCACAGCAACACGTCCCGCGGTTAAGAGTTTAGTGTTTTTTCTCCAATAAACGAGACCTCGAAGCTAACAATAAATACGATTTGATTTGCAGCACTTTAACAGCTGTTATGGCGTCCTCCTTGGGTTACAAACACTGAGGTGGGATTGACTGCGCTGCTGGCTGCATCTGTCTGCACTATTTGATTGTCAGGAAGAGATTTGCAGGTCAGGGCTTTCCATCAAATTAAAACGGTTTATCTCCAGGCAACCAGCTGCAGCAAGGGCACGAGGAAGGAGAAGAAACACTCGAGAGCTAGCATCACAAGGAAAGAGTCTGTGATGTCGACAACCTTAGCGCCCTGCTCGCTTATTGAGCAAGGGAGAGCAACCCAAGCGAACAATCTGTGCTCCTACAAAAAACGCAATAAAAGGACTCCTGAGGGGGATGCTTGATCACTTGCATGTTAATGATGCTGACAAGGTGGAGAGGTGTGGGGCAGCCGACTTCGGAGCACATGGTTCACAGTTCGATCCCCGGCTCCGGCGCAAGCTCAGCTCAGCACCATGTGACTCTGGGCAATAGCTCACTTAATTTCCACTCCGGCCCCCAGCGCCTTGAGACCCGTAAGGGTGAGTAGCTGCGCTATATAAAAACGGACTTAATTTTTTTTACTTACATGGGGCAATCTGTATGTAAGCCAAAGCTCATCTGAAACACGTTGCATAAAATGCACAGCACACCGGCACAGAAAACACCAAAATAAACACACAGGAGAGTTCCAGAGGCACAAATACCCATACAATTAACATAAATACAAATAGACACAAATAGAAATACAAACACAAATACAAATGAACACAAATACAAACAGATGTGTGTACAATGCGCACATCAGTTTGCATGTAAGCAAACTGGAATACTGTGTGCATGTCGAGTACATGTATGTGGAGTGAGTGAGTAGCATAAGTATAGTAGTAGGGCACATTGAGCCATGAATCAGGCAGAGCGGAATTACCTCATGAAATTCTGCTAAGCCTAATTCCGAGTAGTTGGGTTTTTCCACATTGGTGTGGAAAAACCTAACTTGATTTTTTCTGGTCAGCTGGAAAAATCACATGAGAGGCTGGAGCCAAATATCCTTCCCAATTTTTTTTGACAATGCTCCCCGTGCCTGAAAACATGTTCTCCGCCTTTTCCTGCCCTCCTCACCCCCTGCCTCAGCACCCCAACCCTTACACAGCCACGCACTGCCTGCTTGGCTACTGATAGAGAAGGAGTGTGCCTGGCACTGCAGGAGGAGAAACTATCCAAGAGGAGAAGCCCACCATGCTCCTGGTGTGAAAGCACCCAGAGAACTTTGACTTGCACAAGAGCGAAGCCAGGGGTGACAAGTGTCATGGAGGGGCCATCTATCTGGTCGCTCTGTGCAGTTTCCATGTGAGTTGAATAAGTCTGTACCAGAATAAGAGCACCATGACGCCTGGCAGTATGCCATGTGCTTAAGAGATTGGTGCTGCCAATGGCGCGTGTGAAAGCCATATGTCTGCCTAAGCGGGAAGCCCCGATCATCTTGGAGGCAGCAGCTACCAGAAGGACACCACCACAAGGGATTCTGCGAGGAGGCTGCAATTGCCACACTAGAACACCTGTCTGCAGTTGGACTGGTGGGTCTCCACCACCAAAGACAAGTGCTGTTGAGCAGATCTGCCTCACCGATAGATTCCGTGAATTCCCACCACACAGCTCGAATTGCTACATTAACCAGCAGGTAAGCGGCAGACTTAGCTGGCACCGGGGACAAAAGACTAGACAAGTTTGCAGCGCACACCAAGACTTTTTGCCAAGGGGGAAAAACGACATTAAGCTGATCTGCGCATTTGATCTTTGAGAGTATTCAAGCCATCTGCACCTTGTGCCTAAACCCGTAGTATGTTGGGACGGTAAATATAAGAATTGAACCATAGTGGGAGGAAAGGGGATACCGAGAGGACATCAGGAAGAAGGGGGTGTAGCGCCTCCCTCTTTAATGCAACTTAGTTTGCAACTCTGTTTGTCATGACATTTGAATTGCTCCCTACATTTTCTCCATGAAAAGCCTGTGACTGGTTGCCCTTGCTACCCTGAGTGTATAGTCCATAAAGGATTGTTCATGGTCCAGTTTGCACAGCCATAGTGAGAAAGACCCAGGACAAAAGTGGCAAATGATCTCAACCACCACAGTTAGGGGCCAATAGCTCATCTGTTCTCTGGCCGCCGAACGGGGTATGATGCTATAAAAAAACACAAAACATCACGGGAACATTTATCAAAAAATCCCGCAGGGCAGCAAGCCACCTTACTGCGCTGTGCTGCATCACAGGTAAAAGGCAAGAATGCTCCGTATTTAACATTATACAGCATATTCCTATCTTTTCCCTGCGCTGGTGCACAATGTGCTGCCTAGCGCCAATGCAGGCACCCTTGCACCATGGTGCAAGGTGCCTGTGTTGTAAGCAGGATTGTTTTTGTGCAGGAAAGGACACCTTACTGCACAAAACCAACCCTCCGAGGTGAAAAAACGAGGAGAAATGAAGATATTTCTCCTTGCTATGTCTCAAAATCCATAGGTGGATGTGTGGGTATACCCACGCTCCACCCACCCACCCTCCCTAGGGCAGAGTAACGCAATGCAGAGATTTGCGCTGCGTATCTCTAGATTTATCAAGCCATGTAGGGCCACGCAAGGAGGCCTTGCATTGCTTGATAAATCTTACTAAGTAGGTGCTTTGCTCTCGAGCCCCATTCCATGGTGCAAGGGTGATGCAGCTGCATGATAAATATGCCCCCAAACATACTCACTTTGCCTGCTACTTACTAAAGCTCACTAGCAACACTAAAATTTAGATGAAATAATCAAAAGCTTTACGGATGAGCTAAATTCCATTTATTTCAGTAAGCAGATATGAAAGTGCAACCAATTTTGCACATCATAAGAAATCCTCATTCCACACAGTGAGAAATGCACAGAACAAGGAATTCTTGTTTTGTCAAGCACTATCAGGAGCTGAACATTGTCATTAACTTAATGCCCCTGATGGTGCTCTTCAGAGTACTTCTCAGGAGTGAAGCTTTTGTATGACACCCGCCTGCTAGAGCACCAGGGGTCGTATTACACATTATCACTTTTTGGGCCCAGCGCACCTTTCAAAAGGTGCGCCGGGCGCAAACAGTGATAATGCGCCCCATTATGGTGTATGCGCTGCCCCCAGGGCAGCCGCAAACTCGCGCTGCCCTGGGGGCAGCGCATTCATGTAAAAACACGGAGCAGCTGCTCCGTGTTTTCACAGTGCAGGTGGCACCCGCCGGCACTTTCAAAGGGGATTAGAGATCCCCTTGCAGGTGGGTGCACTCAGTGACTGCACCTCCCTGCAAGGGGATGTTTGGGGGATCCATGGGACCCCCTTTAACCCCTGCAGAGGACTTCTCTCAGGAGGCGCACTGAGAGTGCGCCACCTTTTAAATGGCGCACTATCAGTGCGCCTCCTGAGGGCTTCTTTGACTCTGTGCCCGCTCCTGTAAAATGGCGTGGGTGCAAAGTCAAAGGAATTCCTTCATTTGCATAGGGCACGCCCCTCTGAAGGTAGCGCTGGCGCTTTAAGTGCGCCAGGGCTATCGGTATTACAGAAGGGGACGCACAAGTGTCTGTGCCCCCTTCTATAATACCAAAATGCCCAGTGGGCGTGCAAAGCGGGCGCAAACGCCTGTTGCGCCCTTGGGGCACATTCTGTAATATGGCCCCAGAAGGTCCTTGCAGGGAGGAGCAGCACATATTGCTGTTGAAGCTGCTTTGAATACAAGGGTCCGGGCAATGTTTTTACCTTAGTACATTTAGCATTTTTTTTCACAGATGGAGCAGTTGAGTATTCAGCACTTTGCAAAACCTCAGGTAGTCTTTTTCAAGCATGAGTCTGTAGTGCAGTTGAATTCCAGAGAGTGGAGCCTTGGAGGTGTCCCATTTGTATCTGAAGCATCAGGTGGGCAGAAGGCTCAGGGAAGTCTTCCCTTAGCATCTGGTCAATTTTAAGGGGGAAGAACTCAGGCACCCTTCCACGAACAGTTTTTTTAATGCACTTGGCATAAAATCTTAAATCATGATCCTTCTTTGATCTGTTGCGAATGCATGCCTGACAGGGTTGGATGCAGGGATATGAGAGAGAGAAACAGAGAGAGCGCCTGTGTGTGTGTGGGGGGGGGGGGGGTGTGTGTGTGTGTGTGTGTGTGTGTGTGTGTGTGTGTGTGTGTGTGTGTGTGTGTGTACACACACACGTGTGGTTAGTTTTACACTGTTACATTTTTTTCCCCAAATATGAAATAATGGAGTAGAAAACCAAACCCTTTATCACTAACGAAGTTTGCAGAAGTTAATAGCAACATCTTTTCAAAAGGAGAGGAAATAGAATGCAATTACAGCTTGTTCTACTACAGGCTACAGAGATGTGGATGTCAGCTTGCAGGGCTACCACGAGTTAAATCCGCATGCAGAAAAGCCCATACAAAATCAGGAAGTGATATAACATGTATCACTTCCTCATCGCTCTGGCTTTGAGCATGCAGCACTGAAGGACAGGTCTGCCCTGGCAGTGTGCATTATTTTTAGGTCCAGCATTCGAGACCTCTTGTATATACTATAGCCTTATAGCCCGCTGCCGAGGGCTATACCAGTTGTTAAAGGCCCTGATCCCGAGTTATAGGCCCGAGCCGCAGGCAAGGGCCTATAACGAGGGAGAGGGCCTTTAACAACTGGTATAGCCTGAGGCAGAAGGGCTATAAGGTTATTAGAACATTCCACCCACTAAGGGTAGAATGTTCTAAATTAAAAATGGAGAAACAAAAAGACAAACATTGGAATGTTGGAGTGCTGGGCTTATACCAGCCATTATAAGCCCTGAGCTACTCCATTGTCTTCAATGGAGCTCCCAACATTCCAATGTTCTAATTTAGTATATACTTATATGTGTATGTACTTTGTGGGCTCTGGAGATCAGCCCTAGGACTTGTCTGCTTCCGGTTAGGGACGTTTTTTTCTGTTCAACTGCCTCTATTTAACTGTCTTGATAGAAAACGACCAGTAGAGGTCAGTAAAATACCAGAATTGCTTTCTGCTTAGGGACTTTCTTTTTTAAATTTTTCTGTTCAACTGCCTCTATTTAACTGTCTTGATAGAAAACCACCAGCAGAGATCAATAAAATACCAGAATCACTTTAGCAATCTCTAGATTCCAGTCCATAGAAATTGTCTTCCACGAACACCCGTAGACAATATTTTTTTTAAATCTTGTATTTTCAGTGATATGACCACGGAAGGCTCTGATTTTATATTAAAAACAGAGCTTTGTACTATACCGTTTCCCGCTGAAAGGCAATATTTCTCTCCATGTGTTCCCATACCTGGCGTGTCACGCACATTGGTGCTTACTTTCCCTCCATGTTAAAAAACAGTAGATGTTTCAGCACCCAGGCTAATGTGCTGCATAGCTAAATACATATACGGTCACAAAGGAGAGACCGATTACATTGCAAATGCTTGTTTATAGATACGTTGGCTTAAGGGAGCAAATCCATGTTATACTGTTCAATCACTCTAGTTCTCAATGTGCTTGTGAGACAGCTAAGCTTTCATTGTTTAAATCTATCTTTGTTTTTTTACCCAACAGAGAGATCAAGAAAAATCGAACTGTATACCGTTGTTATAAGAGATTATTAACTATATTTATCACCAGGATAAAGACGGTCACTTGCCTTGGGGCACTAGCCACCTCTCCTATATGTGTAATTTCTTGAAATAGTTTTCTTGAGTTTGTAGATACCCATAAATAAGAATATGGGGCTGTGAGGGGTTGAATACCTGGGGGTCCTAACGTACAGATCCTCCACCTTGTTGTCCTCCCAATGGACTTCCTTGGCGTTGCAGGACCTCGAAAAACAAAGACAGAAAGGTCAAACAGACTTGCAACTCGGAAAAAGAGCATTGTCTTTTTGAACATGCCAGCGGAGTTGACTAATCAGAAGACGGCTGCGGCAAGAAAGCGGAACCGCGAACACCAGAAGAAGAGAGAAGGAATGAGGACGTGAAGCCCTGTGAAGGCAGAATGGAAACCAAGGAGGAAGAAAGATTTGCCTGGGATATTTCCGCTGAGAGAAAGAATTGCCCAACTGGAAGAGAGACCGCCGCAGAAGCCGGCGGCCTGGAGAAACTCGAAGGACCGCATCGAGAGGAGGAGGACGTTGAGCTGGACACGGAGAAGTGGTGGATTGTCCTGGAGGACACTGGTTAGCCGCCGCAACTCTGGAGAGTTACGGCAGAGCAAGTGAGTACCCAGGGCCAAATTGTGGATTTTACCTAGAAGAGGGCAGAGGAAGGAGTGTATGGGAGGGAATATGAGACACGGGCGGTGTTAGTGAAGGGTCTACTGATTGAGCCTATGCTTTCTCTCACAAAAACCTTAACCAAAGGAAAAAGCCAAATAAAAAGTATGCATGCATAATAGGACTGCGAGTCCCATAAGGCTTTGGGTGGAATAGAAGACTGAGATTGGAATCCATATTACTTGTCTTACCGCAAAGCACTAAGACAAGTGCATGAACATGATATTGTATATAAAACCACCCAAGTTTATACTTCCTGAATATCCCCAAGACAAGGGAAAGATATATATTTTTATGTTTCTTTCTTTCTTTCTCATCTCTTTATATCTCACGTACTGAATGGAGAAAGTAAAAAGGAAAGGGGCACTCATTATTTTCCTTTTATCAGCGGTATAGTGAACGTCAATTCAATCACGCTATATCCTTTAGGTTGTCTTCACTGGGATACTTCTTCTTTTCCCACATACACACCAACGGTGTTGGTGATGGAAAAATCCATATATTGGCTCTTAAACAGTTACTTACCACTTGTTTCTTTTTCTGCAGAGAATCCGGGGAACCCAGCAACACCTGAAGACCTAGAAGGAAAAGAGGAGAAGGAAATCATATTTTGAAGAGATACTCATTGACACTTATGCATATTAGTATCGCAATAAAATCTGAATAAAAGGCACCATTGCGAAACATATCAAGTCTCCTCGCCTTTACATCCAGCCCAGTCTCCTACAAGTACCACAAGGGCTTATTGACTGATTTGGAGTTTAGAGTTTGGCAGATGCTGATGTGATTCATCCACCCTCTCACAAAGAGGGTTTCCTTTGGACTGATAGCTACAAGTCTCCTATAGCTGGCGTTATTTGCTCACAATCTCACAATTTTGGAGAAGATCACATTAATCATTCAGGCTATACACACTTCATTTACACCATTCATGCGATGAGAGTAGAAAGTTAAACCCAAACTCAAAAATAATCAATTTTGTTTGAACCAACAGTTCATCAATTTATTCATTACCATGTAGATAAAAAGGATTTTTGTACAAACAAGTTCAAAATGAATTTAAAACCAATCTAAAATCAACACTCTATTACACAAGATTTTAAAATAACAAAAAGAGAGTACATATAAGAGAAGACATCAGACTTTGTCATAACATCCACATCCGTGATACAACAATAGACACCAGCTAGAACCCAATACTACAATTAATTCATAATCTGTAGTTCCAGAGAGTACACGGATTGTGTAGAAAAAAACGTCGACGCGTTTCGATGGATAGAAAATTATTGTCCCATCTTTATCAAGACTGAATTTTTGCGACTCTCTTGTTTCAAAATGTTTTTCCCAGAAAGCAGATAATAAAAACACCTTATATTTATTAAGGCAAAGAGGGATCTCCTTCTCCGATCAGGTGGTTTTGTTAGTTATTTCATCGTCTAATGGAATGACGATTCCAGCCCTTTAGATATTAAGAAAACTTCAGTCCAAAATATTTCTGTTTTTTGCTAATATTTGGACACCATATTATCCTTCCAGTGAGTTTATCCTGATTGTTTATTTTGGGATAGATCACTATCACACGCTGTGCGTCGTGTCTATTCTCCGGTCAGTTCGATAATCAAATTCATCCACCCTCTGCCATAAAATACCATCCGTCGTATTTGGAGTTTTGTGGCATGCGGATGAGCATCACCCCGTCCTTTCTGTGCCTCCATCCCGTTCCACCACCTCCATTGATGATTTGGAAGCTAAAAACTTAATAAAAGTCCACTAGAAATCTATTGCTTCATCAGCTGTATTTAGAGTGCATCGTCTGCTTGCAGATGGTGGTGTTGGCAACTCCAGAAGAAGATAGTACAGTCTTTGCAGCCAACACAAGGGGCTATTAGTCATCTGATTCTGAGTTGGACTCAGACCCTGAGATGTCTTCAATGCCAGCTCCTTGGCTCACTGCGCCACTGGGTCCTTGAATGCCGCTCGCACTTCCTTCCAACTGTTGTGGTTGCTCCAATGCATCCCTAGATAATGAGCCTGCTTCTTCCTCAGAATTTGCTAAAGATTCTACTAAACATACATTATACTACATGAAAATATGAGATAGGATAAATTGTTACAAATAAGCCAAATGCACTATTACCAATAATCTGACATTCACATGCTCAAAACACTTTCAATTTCAGGAAGAATATCACATTTCTTTCCGGGATTAGAAAATAAATGTATTTAATTACATTTATCAATTTGTTTGGTCTAACATACTATATGTAATATAATATTATGCGTGTCAGATATTCACATAAAGCATAAAGAGAATCCCTTATTTTGTCCTGCTTGTACAGTCACTCTAGGCCTTAGAGTTTGTTGGACGAGGTTTCCATCACAAATGTGGCAGATATTCCGTCTGCCACATTACAAGACATTGACTATAATGCATTTTTAATACAGCAGATGGAACAACTTCCACATTTGTGACAGAGTGCCCTGTCCGTTATGCTCTAAATATGGCCCTCTGTCACAAATGTGGTCGCTATTCTATGCCCCATATTACAAGTAGCATTCACTGCAATGCTCTTGTAGGTCCACATGTACAACCATTTCATTTTGCGACTTGCAAATTGCAATTTTTTGTGACTCACAATTAGTGAATCGCAAAATGAAATGTACAACAGTGTCTCAGACACTGCAATTCCCAAATGGGTCGCAAGTGACCTGCCTCATTAATATTCATCAGGCAGGTCGCAATTTGCGACCCATTGGGAATGGCCGGCGCTCACGGGGATGGTGGCCTGCTGGGGTCAGCAGACCACCATGTCTGTGACTGCTTTTTCAATAAAGCAGTTTTTTTTTCGAAATGCAGCCCGTTTTCCTTAAAGAAAAATAGGATGCCTTTAAAAAAGAAAAATGAAACGTTTGTTTCATTTTTTAAGAGTAGGCAGTGGTCCATGGGGCCATTGCCAGCGCTTAAAAAACTTTTTTGCTGCCAATCACAAAGGGGGAGGGGTCCCCTGAGGTCCCCTTCCTGTTTGCGACTGGCTTACCGCCAACTTGAAGTAGGCAGTAAACAGCGATTGTTTGTGACCGTATTCCGGTCGGAAAACAATCATATGTCCCCCTGTGACTCGCTATTACGAAGGGACGCCCTTGGCATGCCCCTTCCTAATAGCGCCTCGTAATCCCTATTTTGCGAGTCGGTAACAGGTTACCAGCTTGCAAAATAGGGCTGATACATGCTAAAGGCCGTTTTAGCTGTCGCAAAAGGTCTGATTCACTGTATGCAACCGCTAAAAACAGTTGTCATGTGGCCCATAGTATGGTGATTAGTACAACTGCCTGTTTGTTACACAAAAGATGCTAGTCAAACTCAAGAGAATGCACAATGTGTAATTATGATTTATGATAAAAACACACAGCTTGGTGGTCTGTCCGTTCTGCTAGGCCAGCAGAGGGATGTACTCTGACGAGCGGGCAGACTACAGGTGCCATAGTCAGAGATCTCGGTCTCCCATTGAGTTGGATAACAATAAACATCTGTTATTCAGTGCCAAGATGCCTACGAGTGAACGTGAACTTTACAAATACACGTTATGTTATGTTATGCCTAGTGGAGATCTCTCTGCCTTCAGAGGTGCTGCCAGCCACCACATTGGCTCCTCTGCAGGCACTGAAAGTTTGCTCAATGGCAGCTGTTTGCTTTTGTGAAACAAAAAGACCAACATCCCTTATGTATTTTTGAGGGGGTGCCCTGCTGTCTTGCAATGGGCTAGTAGTCAGAAAATCTGTCACCCTGGTGGGAAAATGTCCAAGACATTAAAATGTCAACTAAAGCCTACCGGTTATTTTATTGCTTTGGATGTAGCGGCACCCATAGCATATCCTTTCACTCCACTTTTATTTATACATGTGCACCTTGTTCAATGAAGACTATTTTCATAAATGTTTTAATTTGCCAGTAAACAATTTTAAAAAATATAGATTTTTTATAAACAAATTATATATTAATCAAGATTACAACGATGAATTTCATTATGTGTTGTTGATGGTAAAATATCGTTTTCTCTGAAGCATCCTTAAAATGTTACACAAAGGCTTAGAAAACTACTTTGGTTAGTCCCAATCTTAACAGGGTGTTTAAATCATTGTGTTTGCAGAGTGGAAGGAACCTCGTTTGATGACATTGCTAAAGCTACACCTAACTAAAAAGTACTAGATTTGTCTTCTTCATCATTAATAATGACCATTAAATCATTTATATATTTTTTATTTTGTTGATGTAACAAAATATTTTTTCTCACATTTCTTTACTCATTAAATGAATATAAAGGTTGTTAAAATAAACTATTATTTTTTCTTGTTTGATACTTACCTCCCTGCTGCTGTGCTCTGGCCTGCTGCTGCTCCACCAAGTCACGGTAGGCCAACTCAAGCATGCAATGCTTGGGGAGGGGGAGGGGACATTGAGCTCTCTGCTGTGTTTTTCTCCAGGGTGGACCTCCCCAGGTGATGCACTGAAGTCAGTCTGCCCCTCCAATGGAGGTCCTCCCAGCATTTCCTCACGTAAATGCTGCGGAGCTGATAGACCCCATCCACGTGCACCCTTTTTGCAGTGGCTCGCCATATTTTCTTCTTGGTGTGAACAATGACATAAAAACTGAAATTAAAAAAAAATGATAATGTAAATAAATATCAAATTACATACGTTTTATATATTGCTAATTACTATTGAATCGGTATTTCAAGGTATTATTTTGAGTTTTTAGACAGGGTACTCTTCACAAATATGTCAGAGTGCCGTGTCCACCAAAATAACGTTCCACCCGGATAAAGAGTAGTGTTGACTATCATGTTTCTGACAATGGAGCCCCAGCTGGGTTTACCAGGGGAAAACGTATGAGAGCCCGATGGACATCGGCCGTTAGTGTAAGTACCTCAGACTTCCCGGCATATTTAAGGTGCAAGTTTTTGATTTAATTTTCTTCAGTTTGGGACCATTAAGAAAAGTCATCCGGTTGAGAACAGAAAAATGACCTACACCCTATAACAAAACTCCTAGTGTGTTAGGGTAATTATTTTTTCAGTTTTACAAAAACAAACTCCATTTTGGCAGTGTGTTTTGGATAAACTAAATATTTGCCGCTTGGCCGCATGAAACATGGCAGCTGCTCAGCAAACTTACAATGTTTGTAGAGAGCCGCAGTGGCATGGTCTCTTCTGAAAGCATAGAGATATTCACCAACCAGGTGAAGTTCTCAAAGCAGAGCTAACTGCAGTTCGCAGGGGCAGTATATGGCTCCAGTGCCCAAGCAGAATGGAATTCAGTCCTCCAAAAGCTAAATGACCCCTTAAGCGCCTTACTCCATCAAACAGCGGATGTAATGCCTGACGTGTTGCAAGAGCAATACTGGCTTAGTCATTTATGTGGTGTGCTGACCATGAGCCATTTTTCAACAAACTATCCCATCTTGGAGTTTAAATATGGCCCTATATGTTTACAGTAACTATAAAACAGGATAAATTAAATACTAACATTAAAAAAAATAAAAAAATTGTACGTTCAATAGTTTAATAGCCTGACTACAATCACACAAGGGTGACATGTTTTACCCGAAGCCAGCATAGCAAAACAGCCTTCCTAAGCAAAACATGTCTGCCTGACTAATGATGGTTTCTATGAACCATTAAAAGGCACCAGTTATGGTTTACTGAACTAACTATAACATGTGTCCCCACTATGAAGCATGCACTGCATATCACATCACATATTACATCACACATGCCATTTTATAAACGTTTGCTATGTAATACTTTCAGAAATTAACATTTATTTTTATATGTATTAATTTACAACAGACATATACAGCGAAGAAGAGTATGAAGGAGATGTCAAGATTGAGTCTACAGACCATGTCCTAAGGAAGACACATAATTAGAGAATACAGGTTATGCTACAACCTTATAATGGCTCTCGGAATTATGCTGACACCAGTTCTGATTTTAGGCATAAATATTTCAACTGCAGTCTCACCAGAATGTTCATGGGAGTGTTATAATGCTGTGCAACTGTGTCTTTTCAAGCTACTGTTGTTTCATGTTTCAAATGTTATTTATTTATTGTTTCAGCTGTCAGCCTCACAATAGTTAAAACTGCTATTTAAAACACTAGAGATACAAAACCAGTCTCTTAAAAACGTGTTCAGTGCAATCAGCTGGATGACACAATCACATTTAGACACAGCATTCCATTCCATTATAGCAGTCACCAAAGGCATCAAATATATAAAAGTGCAGGTGCAAAGAAACATTAAAAGATATACGATTCAGTCAAAGGCTTATTACCTAAAAAGCACATACAATACTATCATCTAGGTATAATAAAAGCACTTAGACAAGATATTCGTCCCAATAAAAACAATCAACCACTTTGCCAGATGTGGAAGGTACAAGTGCAAAGGAACATTGAGGGTGCATACAGTTTTAAGTAGTTTACACTTTTTAAACCAGGACTAGCAGCACAATGTGTGATGGAAAGTGTGCAGAGCCTCTTAAATTATCAATCTAAACTGATACCTAACATAGAAGGCAACTCTCGCAGGCGAGGCCACGCAACCCATAAAAGTGACGCTACTGAATTAACCACATACATATCGTCCGGCCTAATACACAGCACATGTGCCGATTTAACGTATTTAATCTCATAAGATTCAAAAAGGGGGAGAAGTCATCGCCACCATGCAGACTAATATTTATTGCAGAACAGGATAAAGTGGGTTTAATTATCTATCCCTCCAAAGCTGCAATCACAGTGATCAGATCCAGCGGCGAGCCTATAGATTCGGGTTAGGTAGTCGGCACGAAACTCAGCGCTCTCTTCAGTTCGGGGTATAACACATCCAAATACTCAATACAGGTGAAACCATAGGTGCTACTAAAATAATTACATGCAATAGAACCTGGCCTCAACGCCAGGCTCTTCCTTGTCTGCATATGTACGTGGTACCGTTCTTTTCTTAGATCTGCAGTATCCTGTCTGACTCAACAGGGGGCTGCACATAGGGGCTCCATCCGCAGGTCATTTAAGATATTCTGTACATGAGATGACCATGTGCTCCCCCAGCAATCATCGCTGTAGGTAACTTTTTCTAGGGTTTTTAAATATATTGCTGCCTTAGGATTTCTTATCGGCCTAGTCCAGTAGAGAACTGGCCTGAGAGCTGCAACTGGAATAAAATTTAGCTCCGCATAAAGGGCCGCTAAAGGGGTGCCCAGCCCCAATCTCAGCAGAGCTCTTAAAAAGTTACTCTCAACTACTTGGAGTGATCGCACATTCACATATCCCCAGAGCTCAGCTCATACAGTGCAGCCATCACTGCCCTTTGCTTATATACTCGCAGAATGACACTAATGCTTCTGGCACCGGCTTTATGCCTAAATTTCAATACCGCACCTGCTATTTGTCGCAGGACTAAAGTTGCCTTCTGTATATGGTTACCCCAATGTAGAGTCCCTGAAAAGAGAATTGACAAATGTTGTTGAATCAAATGGAATGTCTCAGTCTACATTTATTGTTGCCCTCACTCAGTTCTTGGAAGTTATGCTTCTACTTATCGGTTCATCAATCAATTATTAATAAAATTAAGACAAATTTTTGTTCATTAGTAGGGATTTTACATGTGGTTGGAGCTATAGACTGT
The DNA here is from genome assembly GCA_963921515.1 of Calotriton arnoldi. Lineage (NCBI taxonomy): Eukaryota > Metazoa > Chordata > Amphibia > Caudata > Salamandridae > Calotriton > Calotriton arnoldi. The sequence goes on from CAWUFW010005694.1 coordinate 300,948, forward strand.
ACACATGTAGCCTTAATTCCACCTCAACTATGAGCAAGTCTACTGTGACCAAACGCACTTTCATTCAATATGCAGGTGGTGCTCAGCAGAAATTCTCATTACCTGTGCATGTGCAAAGCTTTCTACATCTAACTATGACTCGATAATAATTCACACATGGCTGCCCTAGCTCCAAGAAGAGCCTTGGTTGTTGGTAAGTCAATGCACAACATAATAAGAGATATTCATATATATATTCACTGAAAAAACCATAGGTTTCAGGGACGTCATAGTTAGAAATTAGCATTTAAAAACCTTAGAAATTCACTGGAAAAACCATAGGTTTCAGGGACGTTATAGTTAGTTGGAAATTTCACTCATACAAAACCAGAGAAATTCGGCTGTTATAGTTAATTGAGCTAACTATAACTCGCGCCCCGCAATGCACTGCTGATGACGTCACATATTACATCATTCATGACATGGTCAGTGACATCACTGATGACATCTCAAATGACATCACTGATGACATCATCCAGTGACTGTGTGTTTCATGTAAAGTTTAAATATGTTTTATATATATATATATATATGCCAAGGTGTATTGAAGAATGAGTGGGTGTATAAGTGTCTGAATGGATGATTTAGTAGGTGCGTGACTGACTGTATAAGTGAGTGATTAAACGTGTCTTACTGAATACATGGGTGTGTGAATGTCTGTATCAGTCTGTCAGTTGGTGTGTAAGCGGCTGCATGTGTTGGTGAGTAGCTACATGAGTGTCTATATGGGTTATTGAATGGTTTTCTGAGTATCTGTATGGGTGCCTGAGTGTCTGTGTGGGTGGGTGGGGGGTGTGTGACTCTGTGCATAGATGTGTGAGTGGGTGATTCACTGGGTGTATGGGTTCAAGAGTGCACCAGGGAAGGGCTGTATGGGTGGGTGAGTGTGTGTATGGGTGTGTTGGTGAGTGAATGGATGTCTCAGTGGTACATGTGTGAGTAACTACATATGTGAAAGGCAATATATGTGAGTGTTGGAGTATATAAATGACTATATGTGAGAATGAGTGATTGTGAGAGTGGCTGTATGGATGAGTGTGTGCTTGTAGCAGTGATTGTATAAGAGTAAGTATGTGTTAGTATCTGTATGAATAAGTGAGGTGGTGTGTGTATAACTGTATAGGTGAGTAAATGGGAGTGTGATTGATTCTTTGCATGACTGACTAGGTGTGTGAGTAATTCTATGGATGAGTGGCGGTGAGTGAGTGTCTGTATAGGTGCATGAGTGCAAATGATAGTGCTGTATTGGTGAGTGACTGCATGTATGAGTGACTGTATGGGTGAATGAGTGGATGTGTGTGTAGACCTAGGAATCAGTGAGTGGGTATGTAGTAACTGGTATTGGTGTGTCTATGGTTTCGAAAGTGGTAGTCTATATTTTAGAGTGGGTGTATCAAAGGTTATATTAGGGTGTCAGGAGGTGCATCAGAGGATCACGTGGATGATGTCATCAGTGATGTCTTCAGTGATGTCATTTGAGATGTCATCAGTGATGTCACTGACCATGTCATGAATGATGTAATATGTGACGTCATCAGCAGTGCATTGCGGGGGCGTGAGTTATAGTTAGCTCAACTAACTATAACAGCCAAATTTCTCTGGTTTAGTATGAGTGAAATTTCCAACTAACTATAACATCCCTGAAACCTATGGTTTTTTCAGTGAATTTCTAACGTTTTTTAAATGCTAATTTCTAACTATAACGTCCCTGAACCTATGGTTTTTTCAGTGAATTTCAAAGGTTTTTTAAATGCTAATTTTTAAGTATAATGTCCCTGAAAGCTATGTTTTTCAGTAAATATCAAAGTACTATTGTGCTATTTATCATTAAAAATCTTTTCAAAGTTTACCACTACGTACAATAAAATAAACCAAAAAACTATTATGTAATGTAATGTTTTTCACAAATTACACTGTTACTTTTTAAAGACTACAACATAATTTAACATTTACATTATATTTTATTTTCCCTTTTTTTGCTGTTCTCAGATTCAATTTAACTTCACTATACACAGTGATGTCAATGTAGTATCATCATGAAACAGCGGGGGGGAAAAAACAATGAAGTAGATTGTTAAAAAAACAAACAAATGAGTGTACAACATTATTTTTTAATATCTGTACCTATATGTGTTCCTCCTTACAATTTTTTTCATTACATCCTTCTTCTACAGGATGTCTTTTATTTAACTCAACAACATTTTCAAATGTACACAAATTTACATCTCCTACAATATACAGAACAAATATGTAAACTATTTTCATTTCAACGCAATTTTTCCAAATGCATTATCAATCAGCACAAATAATAGTCCCAACACTAGTTATAATTAGTAATTGTTTCCAGTGCTCTCTACTTTCTGTTCACATTTTCTCAATAGGCCGAATAATGTATTCAAAACTTTGGTTTGTAAAATATCCAATATGAATTCGTTAAAGCATCTTTACATCTTCCCAATAGGCCGAATGATGTATTCAAAACTTAGGCTTCAAAAATTTCAATATGAATTTGGTAATTCGTAAGGCAATCTGGGTTTTATTTCCAAGTGTGCATCATTGCAATGTGTCCATCCTTTATTACACTTTAAATACACAGTATAGTGTCCAGATGTCGTAGTAGGTCCAGCATGGAAAATAATAGCCACTGTTGTAAAAGTTCTTCCAGAAATAGATATTTGACTGGCAACAACATTTTTAATTCTGGTTTCCAGTTTTCTTCCATTTGCTCTACAACATTGTAGCATTAAAATCAGATATTTTCCATACCTTTCTATGTGTAATGTAGATAACATCTCTGATTTACAAAGGGAACATTTCATATCATGGTTTGCTGCTTTTACTAGTTTGTTAAAAGCTACAGATTTGCAGTCAGGTATTGTTAAGTATATGAATCGTTCTGTGTCGACTACAGTGCTTGAAGTTAATGAACACTGTTCACATTTATGATCCCATTTGTAACATAGTCCAAATAAGTATTCAATCTGTATTCCTTCATCTTCTAATACTCCAAGCATAACCATCAGAAATTCTTGTGCATCTTGTTGTATATTAAGACTGAAGGTCAAAGAACCAGTACATATATCCAAGAGTTGGCGAATACCACAAGCAGTATGGATTTTACTTCTGTCAGTTGTCAATTGTTGAAATACGTTATAAAGTGCAGAACATAATCTTTTTTCCTGATTTCCCATAATTTCATGATGAAGATCTTGTAGGTAAAATACAACATTCAGAATAACATTACCATAGCAGTTGATACCTGAACTATTTTCCAATTGGTATCCCACAACGTCATCAACACATTCCATTTTTTGTTTCTTTACATCTTTTCCTTTGTCTTCGAATTTTTTATGCTTTTCAACTGCACTTGATTCTTTAACATATTTTCGTTTTGAACACACAACACGTTTCTCATGAATGGGATATTCACCTAAATTTGGTGCATAAAGTCTTCTTAAACGATTATATTCTCTTACACAATTTACATCAGCACTAATCTTGTTGTCATCGAAATCAATCAAATACAAACCAGACAATGTTCTAACTCAAGATAATGCAACATATGCCATTCCCTCTTTGAACACAGTACTTCCAATATTTACCAAAGCACTGTCTACACTTAAACCTTGAGATTTATGAATAGTTACTGCATATGCTAAAGACAAAGGAAACTGTTTTCTGCGAACATACAAGTCTTTTACGAGCAAAAAACGTACAGCACAACGCCCAATCTGTCTTACCTCTGTAATCTGATCAAATTTCATTTTCAAGAATTCTATTCCATCTCTGTTCTGATATTTTACAAAATCAGCAACTTTCCCCATTGCTCCATTTACTAAACCTCCTTCTACATTCAAATTACGCCGCAAAATTACCTGACTGTTTATACATGCATCTAAAGTTTTTTCTAAGCCAGCAGTTTTAGATACAGACTTTTCCAAAGAGTCCAATTTAGTCTGTAGTTTCTCTGAAAGAAGAATGGTCACTCCCTGATGCTCTATATTATCAATAGCTTCAAAGTGAACTAGTTCTTGTTTTTCCAATTTCAGAAGCTCTTGATTAAATGTGCAACACTCTTGCAGTGTAGACATTAGGCAAACTATAGCCTTCTTTTCTCCAATCTTCTTATACATTACTTCAGCTGCTGTGTTTTCAGTTGTAAAAAGTTCCTTAGTAGCCGACTTTCTAAAGCTTGTTTACCATGTTTTGTTAGGACACCAATTCTTATATCTTTCAGAATATTTCCATAATCTTCATCTGTTGCTTGTCGCATATTCTTTATAAGTTCTTTATATTCAAAATGTAACCATATATTCACATTGCCAATACTTCCCAAACATTTCCTAGTGTCTTCATGCACAAGTGTTTTAAAAACTGGTTCTCCTTTTACAGGAGTTAGTTGTAGTAGATCTCCAACTACAATTACATGTTTTCCTCCAAACAGAACATCGTAATCTGTTTTTAAAAGCTGTTGCATTCTCAAGTGTACAAAGGCAAGCATTAAGTTTGAGACCATGCTCACCTCATCAATGATTAGAAGTTTCATTTTCTTCAGCACTCTTGACACTTCATAAGAAGCATCTCCAGACAACTTCTGATATTCTAATTTATTATCATGTTCAACTGGTAACATAAGTAATCTATGTAAAGTAATTCCTTTAATATTGTGCGCTGCTAATCCAGTCGGAGCTGTTACAACACAAGATAAATGTGAATCTGTAGTTTTTTGTAGATAACTGGTCAAAACTTTAATTAAAAAACTTTTTACTGTTCCAGCTTGACCACTGATGTACATAAGAATAGGTTTAAATGATGAACATATACATTCCTTTTTTTCATGCAACAAACCATGTTGTATCTGTTCTGTTACTTGTACATATATTTCTTTCTGTTCAATATTTAGTTGTTCTTCTAAGTTTTTCAACATAGTATTCTCCTGTTGTGCTTGTTGCATTGCAATTTCTACTTCATACATGGCTATTGCTGCTTCATTTTCGATTATTGGTTGTCCCAGTGGATCTTGACTAGCTGGACCAGAACTTTGACTAGCTTGAGAACTGTTGTTAGCTATTTCAGCTGTAATAGTCTTTTCTTGTTCAATTTCATCATTTAACATTTGTAGATATGTAGGGAAAATTGTACATGCAATGCTATCTTTACATGCATTAAAAGAATCTTCATAGCAGTCGAAATGTCCAAGTAATTCAGTTTCACTACGCCATGGCTTGAACAGTTGCAAAAGTGCTAAATAGAAAAATTCTCTTATCTGGAGTTTCGCAACTGAGTCTGTGGTTAATGAGATTTCCTTTGGCATGTTTTACTAAACAACCGTCACATCCAATTACTGCATATTTTCCTTCTTTTAAATTCTGTGTAACATTTCTTTTAAAGTTGCAATGTTGAAGTATTTCATGCAGACATAGCTCTTCCAGATGTGGACTCCTTTTGGGATAGTATGTATCCAACATATTAGTTTTAAGAATTTCTGTACTTTCCGGTTCATTCACTGCTAAGGGGCCGATTCCGATCTCGGCCGGTAGGGCTCCGAATCGGATTCGGCTTAACCGGATCCGATTCGGAGCCCTATTTCCCGACCGATTCGTACACGCGTCCGGGCGAGCGAGTACGATGCGAATTCACTGACCGACTCGTCCGGGCGTCCCGACCGCTCCGACCGACTCGTTCCCGGGTCGAACCGCACCGACCGACTCGCTCGGACTCGACTCGCACCGCGCAATGGAGACGTTCCCCGGCTGGGTAAGTACGATGCGCGCCGCGAGCAGTCCGACCGAGCCGCGCACTCCGGCTCGAAAGAGCAGTCGGAGCCGTACTTTGGGGGTCCGTGTCGGACCCCCCTGTATGCATAGCCGCGCGAGTCGCACACAGGGGGGACCCATGGGTCCCCCCTACCTGTGCGTGTACGGCGCGAGTCGCTTCGCCACGTACACGCTGTAGGGGGCGCCCTTGTCCGCCTCGCACCCATTGAGTCAATGGGAGCCCGTGTACGCGTCGTACGACTGGCTCCCATTGACTTCAATGGGAGTCCGACCGAATCGAGTCCGATAGCATACGTGCGCATCGTACTCGTTCGGTCGGGCTGCACGGGTCCGATTCGGTCGGAAATCTCTCCGGGTCCGGCTCGGTCGGAGAGATTTCCGGCCCGAATCGGAATCGGCCCCTAAGTATTCAATTTCTTCTAATGTTTTCAACACTCTATTTCGTGTGCAGGCAAGACCTAAACTTACCCAAATGATTCCTCGTGACTTTGAATATAAACTGGAAGAGCACAAGCGATCCGAACATTCATAGGATCCAATTTCTCTGTGGGAAAGCATTTTCAAGCTAAAGCTGTACAATTTTTTGCTAAGGCTCTTCTCTTGTGAAATTTCTTCCCACATTTCTTTCATCTCTGTCTTTTCTGATTTCGTTATATATGATGTAACATAGCGTGCAACGGCAATTGAGTTATCTGCAACATATTGAATGTCCATGTTTGCATTCCACATTTTCAAAATAACTGGATTGTAGTCATTAATATACTTTGACTGCTCTGTTCTTTTTAAGTTGTACGTATTCTTCGGAGATTTCCGAGTTATTGTATGACTTACAGCAGACAAAAGAATTTACTCTTCCTTTAGAAATTACTGGACGTGGGAATCCAAACCGACACTTGGTATAAAATTTTCCTTTAGACTTGTATTTTCGTCGACAGTACTTTCCACAACGGTGACTTTGGAAACGTAAAACTTGTTGTCTCAGACTTTTTTCTCCTCCTTCTCTTGGAATCTCACAGGTAACATACTGTTCGATGAAAGACAATACTATTTCATCAGTATCCGTTCCAAATTTTGGAGCATTCCTTATCCATAATAGCATGTGTATATGTGGAGCACCTCTTGCTTGATACTCTTTTCGCCACAAAAAATCAATAACTTCTCCAAGAGGACAATTATCTTTATTGCAGATAAAAGACATCATAGCTTGAAACCTATGATTAAAATACCTGCACACATTTACAGGATCCAATGAACACAGTTCTCCAGGTGACTTCATTTCAATATTTTTTATATTGGAATTTGCTTCTCGTAGAAATTCAAGTAAATCTTCCCATGCATACTCCGCACAGCTAAGTGTTACAAACCATGTTGGTGTACCTAAGTTTCTTAACATACACTTAAGTTCACGATGACGACGATACCAATACTCATTGGTTCCACGTTGACATGCCATCAAATGAATTAACTGTGCTTCTAAATTTTCATCTGTTCGTTGAACTTTGTCCATGAATTCTTTGGCTGAAACAAGTGATTGATGAACTCCCGTTTTAAGTATGTGGTTTACTGCATACGAAAGAGAAGACAAATCACTTTCAAACAAAAGGTGAAACATATATGGAATGCACTGTCGAAATCTAGGATCTTCAGAGTATAATCTTGTTGAGCGATAATCTGAAGCTGGAATCCGTACAGGTCGCTCATCAAATCGTCCACCTTCTCCAGGGGGGAACAGCTGTGGAAAACAACAAGCTTCTAAGCTTTTCTCCAGTACACTCATTGGAGTTCCCTGTGCTTTTTTCATTTGAAATAACTCAATGCTGTTTTCTATTACTTCTTTTGAATGTAGAGGACATATTGTGTAATGTTCATAAATCTCTTCACTCCTCGACTTGTCCACTTTCTCTATTTGACCACTTGAAATTTCTGATTCATCTTCTAAACTTATTACCTGTTCATCAACATTTACAGTTTTATAATAAATATTGTTCTGTACAAGATATAACGTAGCCTATTGAAGTTTATTACATCTACAAACTCTTGCCATATTTTCCGACTCTTTGTTGGTACACCGTTTACTAGAATAACTACTGGCTCATTTTCCTCTCTGTCTCCACCAACAGTTTCAATATTTTTCTTAAAATCTAAAGGTAAGTACACAACTCTTCCTTTCAGACCTCTTTGTAAGTCTGTTGGTGGCTCCATGCGAATTATAGCTTGAAATGGGTAAACAGATTGAATAAGAACTGACTCATATGTATTCAAATCTGCCAGTTCCTCTGGAATAGGTACTAATTCTAAATTGTTATGTACTCCTCTAGCTGGCATTTTGTTCTCTTCTAATTTGTTGTAGCAATATTTACAAATACGTTGATCAGTACCCAACTCAAATCGACCTTCTACCAACAAGTAAGCTCCAAATTGCTGCCACCTATCATTGTTCTCCTTTTCACTTTTTAAATACAAATTAACATTCCTAGTTTGACTTTTATAATGAGTACGTCCACAACAAATACAAACATAGTTTGGTTTTTCAGAACACACTGTCTTAAACTTTCTAATTTCTTCTTGAAACTGATCAATGCTAATTTCTTTCCCATGTTCTTGAACATCTGCAGTTGTCAAGCTCTCAGTTTCTACACACTGCTGTTCTGAACCAAAAAAACGAAATTCAATTTCATCACACATTTTTTCTACATCTGATAAACAACCGTGTAAAAGAGCTGTGTTCAGTTCACTTAAACATAATGCAGGAGTCTTTACATAATACACTTTCCTTACAAACTTCCGCATTCCTGAGTGGTGTACTGCTAACATTCTTAAGTGATAAAAAGTACTTTTACACACTTTTCTTGAAAGACAAGCCAGAGAATGTCCGTGCTTCTTAGTATATTGTCTTACATTACATGGATCTAGTCCTTGTAACAACCTAATCGTCTGTTTAACACTTTTCTGTGCATATTGTCATAAAAAAATTTGCATTATGTCAATAGATTCCTGTCGAATACTGCAAATACTGCTACAATCCCACTTATATAAAGGAGCTTGTGTGCGTTTCCCTTGCACTTCTTCAGCTATTAATTCTTCTGCACTTATAACAACTATTTCTTCTTTTGGAATGGGACAACCATTCCGAACTTCGTAACAGCGACCTCGAGTATCAACTGTAAATGGTAAATTATTTTGTTGAAAGTAGCTTTCTTCATTAAAGAAAGGCTCACTAGTAGAAGTGTGTTTCCATTCACCACTGAAACTTTTACAAAAGTTAGTTCTATTAACAAGTCTTTTTCTTTTGCTTTTGTCTTTCAGAAACTTCATTATTTTATTTAAAGATTTCATTCTTTTTAAAATCAAAATAAATAATTTTCGTTTCAACTTAAAAGCAGTATCAACTACAGTTTCAATCTGCTGCTTCTGTTTGTAAGCTAGTAACCTTCTTTTATACTTTTTACAATGTTTCAATAAATTCTGAATTACTCTACTTCGAAAGAGTCGTTGTCGAATCTCTTGAAATTATTTTTGTCTTCATGTAACTTGTGTTTTTTCCGTATTTTTCTTTTTTTTGTTTCCATTTGAAGTGTCATTTTCCTTCTGCTTAGTTGAAAAACTCTTCTTCCTTTCATTCCTATTGTTCTCATATAATTTCTCCACAACTTTTTTAAAAAACCGTTTAGTGGTCTTACCTAAACAAACTTTATCCTTGGTAACATTCTCATTTGTTTCTAACACATTTTGTTTCTTTTTCTTTAATTAGACCTCTTTTTTTTGTTTCCTTCTCTTTTCATCTTTTCTTCCCATCTTGAATTTGTGATCCAAACAAAATAATTTTCTGAAGAACAAAGAACACTTTCAATAGTTTCTTACATCTATTCAATCAATCAATCAATCACGGCATTTATAGAGCGCGCTACTCACCCGGGAGGGTCTCAAGGCGCTGGGGGAGGGGGTAAGTTACTGCTCGAACAGCCAGGTCTTGAGCTGCTTCCTGAAGGCGAGATGGTCCTGGGTTCGCCGAAGGTGAGTGGGGAGGGAGTTCCAGGTCTTGGCCGCCAGGTAGGAGAAGGATCTTCCTCCGGCGGTGGTTCTGCGGATGCGTGGTACGGTGGCGAGGGCGTGGCTGGTTGATCGTAGCTGGCGTGTGGGCGTGTAGAAGGACATGCGGTCGTTGAGGTACTTTGGGCCCAGGTCGTGGAGGGCCTTGTGTGCGTGGGTGAGGAGTCTGAACGTGATTCTCTTGCTGACGGGGAGCCAGTGCAGGTCTTTCAGGTGTACGGTGATGTGGCTGTGTCGGGGGATGTCCAGGATGAGTCGTGCGGAGGCGTTCTGGATGCGCTGGAGTCTCTTTTGAAGTTTGGCTGTGGTTCCGGCGTAGAGGGTGTTCCCATAGTCCAGTCGGCTGGTGACGAGTGCCTGGGTGACGGTCTTCCTGGTTTCAGTGGGGATCCATCTGAAGATCTTGCGGAGCATGCGCAGGGTGTTGAAGCATGAAGATGAGACGGCGTTGACTTGTTTGGTCATTGATAGGGAGGAGTCCAGGATGAAGCCCAGGTTGCGTGCGTGGTCCGTTGGCTTGGGTGCGGTGCCCAGGGCCGGGGGCCACCAGGAGTCGTCCCAGGCGGAGGGTGATGAGCCCAGGATGAGGACTTCCGTCTTGTCTGAGTTCAGTTTAAGGCGGCTGTTCCTCATCCAGTCGGCGACGTCTCTCATCCCGTCGTGCAGGTTGGCTCTGGCGGTAGTGGGGTCGTTGGTGAGGGAGAGGATCAGCTGGGTGTCGTCGGCGTAGGAGATGATGTTGAGGTTGTGTCGGCGTGCGATGGCTGCGAGGGGGCTCATGTAGACGTTGAAGAGGGTCGGGCTGAGTGAGGATCCTTGTGGAACGCCGCAGATGACTTCGGTGGCTTCGGATCTGAACGGGGAGAGGCGGACTCTCTGGGTTCTTCCGGCGAGGAACGAGATGATCCATTCCAGTGCTTTCTCTCGGATTCCGATGTTGCTGAGGCGCTTCACTAGGGTGCGGTGGCAGACGGTGTCGAACGCCGCGGAGAGGTCCAGGAGGATGAGGGCAGCTGTTTCCCCGTTGTCGGTTAGGGTTCTGATGTCGTCGGTGGCTGCGATAAGGGCGGTCTCGGTGCTGTGGTTGGCCCGAAACCCGGACTGCGAGGGGTCGAGGGATCCATTCGTCTCGAGGAAGGCGGCAAGCTGTCTGTTGACGGTCTTCTCGATGACTTTGGCCGGAAACGGAAGGAGCGAGATGGGGCGGTAGTTCTTGAGGTCGGTGGGGTCCGCCGTTGGTTTCTTCAGGAGGGCGGTAAGCTCGGCGTGCTTCCAGCTCTCCGGGAAGGTGGCGGTGCGGAAGGAGGAGTTGATGATGTCCCGGAGATGGGGTGCGATGGTGGCGTCGGCTTTGTTGAAGACGTGGTGTGGGCAGGGGTCGGTTGGTGATCCGGAGTGGATGGAGTTCATCGTGCGGGTGGTGTCTTCGGTGTTGATCGGGGTCCAGTTGCAGAGGGTGGTGGTGGCGGGCATTGGTTCGGCGGTAGGGTGCGTTGTTTGTGCGTTGAAGCTGTTGTGTATGTCGGTGATCTTGCGGTGGAAGAACGCGGAGAGTGAGTTGCAGAGGTCTTGCGAGGGGGTGATGTCGTTGTTTCCGGCGCTGGGGTTGGAGAACTCTTTGACGATGCTGAAAAGTTCCTTGCTGTCATGGGCGTTGTTGTCCAGTCGTTCTTTGAGTGCCGACTTCTTGGTGGCACGGATCAGCTGGTGGTGTTTGCGGGTGGCGTGCTTGAGGGCGGTCCTGTTGTCTGTGGTCTGGTCGAGTCGCCAGGTTTTCTCGAGAGTGCGGCAGTTCTTCTTGGATTCCTTGAGTTCGTTGGTGAACCAAGGGGTTTTCTTGCTTCCGGGTCTGCTGGGAGGGTTTTTTAGTGGTGCGAGGTCGTCGGCGCAGGCGGTCAGCCACTTGGCGAGGTTGCTGGCTGCTTCGTTTGGGTCCGTTGTGTCGGTGGGTGTGTTCTGGCTGAGGGAGGCGGTGAGCTGCTCGGCGGTGATCTTGCTCCAGCTCCGGCGGGGAGCCTGTTGCGGGTGGTGGTGGGTCGCAGTCTTTCTGAAGCTGAAGTGGACGCAGCTGTGGTCGGTCCAGTGGAGTCCGGTGGCGTGGCTGAAGGAGATGTGCTTGCTGGACGAGAAGACGGGGTCAAGCGTGTGGCCGGCGTAGTGGGTGGGCGTGTTCACCAGTTGCTTGAGTCCGAGGTTGGCGAGGTTGTCCAGCAGGGCGGTGGTGTTTCTGTCGTTGTTGTTCTCCAGGTGGAAGTTGAGGTCCCCTAGGAGGATGTAGTCGGCGGAGGGCATGGCGTGCGGGCTGATGAAGTCTGCGATGTCTTCGCTGAATAGTGTGCGTGGTCCTATTTAATATTTTAAAATAATTACATATGATTACTAATATTAACTACCAAGCAATTATTTACATTACTATTTTCTGGATTTCAAATCACTATTCATTCCACTTAAATATATAGGGCCATATGTAGGTCATTTCTATTTACCGATTCCTAAATACCGAATTTTACCGATTCGGTATTTAAGAATCGGTAAATAGAATGTAGGTAAACATTCGGTAAATTTTACCGATTCGGTAATATTCGTTATTACCGATTCGGTATTTACCGAATCGGTAATAAGGAATACCTTCCCATTCATTCCTATGGGCCTGGAGGCCCATAGGAATGAATGGGAAGCCATTCACTATTACCGATTCGGTTAATACCGAATCGGTAATAGAGGGAGCATATTCAAGGGTGGCAGGGTGTCAAATTGACACCCTGTTGCACCCTGAATCGTGCATGTGTGCACATGTGGCGCACATACATGCCCTAAGGGCATGTATGTCTGCCACATGGCACTTTTAAAAAAGCACAAAATTGCTTTTTAAAAGGTATTCGGTATTTACCACCAACTTGTAGTTGGTGGTAAATAACGAATCCTTAAACCAAAAATGCACTCACTTGAGTGCTCCCTACATAGGATTTAAGGAATCGGTAATTTACCGATTCCTTAAAATAACGAATCGGTAAATTACCGACTCCTTAAATCCGGCCTCCTACATCGCAAAGGGCTAAATACCGGTCGGTAATGGGAAATTTACCGATTTTCGGCCGTTACCGACCGGTATTAGCCCACCTACATATGGCCCATAGTGTGTACTTCAACAATACCTTCCCAAACACTTATACAAAGTACCATAATCACTAATTCCTTTCCTATCATGTCTTTAACCTCATTCGCCTCTTGCATCTCACTACTCAGCAACTACTAACAATGTTGGGCCTACCCAAATGCAAACCAGAAACCCTTTCCATGTCACAGTTGAAAGTCTCACCATATTACTGAAAGGATGCATACATCTCCCTGTCCCTTTTCCTAGTGGCATCATACTTAAAACAAACATACAAATAGATCTATACCTGTGTTTTATAGGTGTCAGATATTCCAATACATAACTCGTGTGAAAATACATGTTCAAGCATAGATGTACCTCAGCAAAGTTAAACTATTAAGACAAATCATCGAGCAATGTAAACTGGGGCATAATGTAAGTTGCAACTGTGCGTTTTTTTTCTATAGCATAGAAGATCATTACGACTTTCTCTGTGCTCGTCACATGTCCCCAGAAGGCCAGTGAGGGTCAACGCAGATGGGCCTTTGTTACCTTCCTTTTACAAACAAGGGGAGAGGGACTATTAGAGACCGGGAACAAAGAGGAGTGGGGGGGGGGTCAAGGGACGTGTCATTCCCAGTCTCTCGATATGCTGCCCCTGTGATGTAGGCAGCTTCAGCACGAGCAGGAAGCCTGACAATTGCCTTAACTTATATTCACGTGTGCTTCACCAGTGTGAGCAAACCCGTGCACCAAGTATGCAGGCAACATTTTATTTTTTTAATTTCCCCGAAGTTAATAAAGCATGTCCCTGTTAAAGCCCCTCCCCAGTATTTTCCCACAAGGTTCAATCTGCAGAAGACCATTTCTTGTACATTTCCCTAGCCGATTTTGGACCCCAATTCATACCTGTACCTCAGTCACAAGACCATGTAGTCCTTGCAACATAACACACTGCACTCGTGTAGCATTCAACCGATTGCGACTTTCTCTGTGCTGTACAAATGGTACCAACAGGCCAGTGAAGGTGTAAGTGCTATTTTTCACAGTAGATGGGCCTCTTTTACCTTCATTTTACAAACAATGGGAGAAGAACCGTTAGAGAGCGGGAGGAAGGGGGGGGCGGGCTCAAGGGACGTGTCATTGCCAGTCTCTCGATCTGCCGCCCCTGTGATGTACGCAGGTTCAGCACGAGCAGGAAGCTTGACAATACCTTAACTTATATTCACGTGTGCTTCACAAGTGTGCACAAACCAATGCACGAAGTGTGCAAACAACATTTCATTTTTTTCATCTCACTGAAGTTAATAGAGCATGTCCGTGTTAAAGCCCCCCCCCCAGTATTTTCCCACAAGCTTCAATCGGCAGAAGGCCATTTCTTGTACATTACCCTGGCCAATTTTCAACCCCAATTCATCCCTGTACCTTAGACACAAGACCATGTAACACTTGCAACATCACACACTGCACTCGTGTACCACTGAAACCGATTGCAACTTTCTCTGCGCTGTACAGATGCCACCAACAAGCCAGTGAAGGTCTAAGTGCTATTTTTCACGGTAGATGGGCCTCTTTTACCTTCCTTTTACAAACGACGGGAGAAGAACCGTTAGAGAGCGGGAGGAAGGAGAGGGAAGGGCTCAAGGGACGTGTCATTGCCAGTCACTCTATCTGCAACCCCTGTGATGTACGCAGGTTCAGCACGAGCAGGAAGCTTGACAATACCTTAACTTATATTCACGTGTGCTTCACAAGTGTGCACAAACCAATGCACGAAGTGTGCAAACAACATTTCATTTTTTTCATGTCACCGAAGTTAATAAAGCATGTCCGTGTTAAAGCCCCCCCCCCATCCCAGTATTTTTCCAGAAGCTTCAATCTGCAGAAGGCCATTTCTTGTACATTACCCCGGCCAATTTTGGACCCCAATTCATCCCTATACCTTAGACACAAGACCATGTAACCCTTGCAACATCCCACACTGCACTTGTGTACCACTGAAACCGATTGCAACTTTCTCTGCGCTGTACAGATGCCACCAACAAGCCAGTGAAGGTCTAAGTGCTATTTTTAATGGTAGATGGGCCTCTTTTACCTTCCTTTTACAAACGACGGGAGAAGAACCGCTACAGAGCGGGAGGAAGGAGGGGGGGGCTCAAGGTATGTGTCATTGCCAGTCTCTCGATCTGCCGCCGCTGTGATGTACGCAGGTTCAGCACGAGCAGGAAGCTTGACAATACCTTAACTTATATTCACGTGTGCTTCACAAGTGTGCACAAACCAATGCACGAAGTGTGGAAACAACATTTCATTTTTTTCATCTCACTGAAGTTAATAAAGCATGTCCGTGTTAAAGCCCCCCTCCCCTAAGTATTTACCCACAAATCTGCAGAAGGCCATTTCTTGTACATTACCCCGGCCGATTTTGGACCCCAATTCATCCCTGTACCTTAGACACAAGACCATGTAACCCTTGCAACATCACACACTGCACTTGTGTACCACTGAAACCGATTAGAACTTTCTCTGCGCTGTACAGACACCACCAACAATCCAGTGAAGGTCTAAGTGCTATTTTTAATGGTAGATGGGCCTCTTTTACCTTCCTTTTACAAACGACAGGAGAAGAACTGTTAGAGAGCGGGAGGAAGGAGAGGGAAGGGCTCAAGGGACGTGTCATTGCCAGTCTCTCGATCTGCTGCCCATGTGATGTACGCAGGTTCAGCACGAGCAGGAAGCTTGACAATACCTTAACTTATATTCACGTGTGCTTCACAAGTATGCACAAACCAATGCACGAAGTGTGCAAACAACATTTCATTTTTTTCTTCTCACTGAAGTTAATAAAGCATGTCCGTGTTAAAGCCCCCCCCAGTATTTTCCCACAAGTTTCAATCTGCAGAAGGCCATTTCTTCTACATTACCCCTGCCAATTTTGGACCCCAATTAATTCCTGTACCTTAGACACAAGACCATTTAACCCTTGTAACATCACACACTGCACTTGTGTACCACTGAAACCGATTGCAACTTTCTCTGCGCTGTACAGATGCCACCAACAAGCCAGTGAAGGTCTAAGTGCTATTTTTAACGGTAGATGGGCCTCTTTTACCTTCCTTTTACAAACGACGGCAGAAGAACCGTTAGAGAGCGGGAGGAAGGAGGGAGGGAGGGGGGGGGGCTCAAGGGACGTGTCATTGCCAGTCTCTCGATCTGCCACCCCTGTGATGTACGCAGGTTCAGCACGAGCAGGAAGCTTGACAATACCTTAGCTTATATTCACGTGTGCTTCACAAGTGTGCACAAACCAATGCACGAAGTGTGCAAACAACATTTCATTTTTTTCATCTCACCGAAGTTAATAAAGCATGTCCGTGTTAAAGCCCACCCCCCCCCAGTATTTTCCCAGAAGCTTCAATCTGCAGAAGGCCATTTCTTGTACATTACCCCGGCCGATTTTAGATCCCAATTTATCCCTGTACCTTAGACGGAAGACCATGTAACCCTTTGCGCATCACACACCGCTCTCGTGTCCCACTAAAACCGATTGCAACTTTCTCTGCGCTGCACAGATGCCACCAGCAAGCCAGACAAGGTCTAAGTGCTATTTTTCAGGGTACATGGGCCTCTCTTACGTTCCTTTTACAAACGACGGGAGACAAACCGTTAGAGAGCGGGTGGAAGGAGGGGGGGGTGGGTGTCAAGGGACGTGTCATTCCCAAACTCTTGATCTGCCGGCCCTCTAATATACACAGATTCAGCACAGGGAAAGACTCTGACAATTCCCTCCATTTATATTCACATATACTTCACCAGTGTGAACAAATTCGTACACAAAATATGCTCGGAACATTTCCATTTCTTTTTTATCTCTCACACATTCATAAAACATCTCTTGTAAACAAACGCCCCCCCCACCTGTATTTCCCGACAAGGCACAATCTACAAACATCCCTATTTCTCTTACATTGACCGGACCGATTTTCGATATTAATTCAACCCTGTACCTTACTCGCAACACCATGCAGACCTTTCAACATAAGAGACTGCATTCCTCATTTCACAAAAACACTTAAATATATACGGCGCACTTCAACAATACCTTCCCAAACACTCATACGAAGTACCATAATAACTAATCTCTTTACCACCATGTATTTCACCTCATCTGTCTTTTCATTCTTCACTACTCAGCAACTACTAACAGTGTTGACTCTATCCAAATGCAAAGCAGAAACCCTTTTCATATCACAGTTGTGTCACCATATCACTGAAAGCATGCGTACATGGAGCTGTATCTTTTCCTAGTAGCACATACTTAAAAGAAACATACAAATAGATATATACCACTGTTATATAGTTAACGAATCTCCCGATGCATAACATGTAAAAATACATATACAAAGGGACGTGTCATTCTTAGTCTCTCGATCTGCCGGCCTTCTAATGTATGCACATTCTGCACGGCCAGGGACTGTGACAGTTGCCTACACTTATATACAAATATAGCTCACCAGTGTCAAAAGTCCGAGCACAACGTCTGCACGCAACATTTCTTTTTTTTGTTATTTCCCACAAGTTAATAAAATATGCCTCTTCTAAACCCCCACCCCCTCCCCACTATTTTTCGACAAGTAACAACGTGCAAACATGCCACATTTTCTTTATGTTGCCCGAATCCATTTTGGAACCCAAATTAACCCTGTACCTCATTTTCAAAACCATATACTGCTTTAAACATGACAAACTACACTTCTTCCTCGAAAACTCGTAAATATATATGGGGTACTTGTTCAGCAACTACTCACACTCTATGCACATTTTGTAACAAATGAGAAACAGCACACTTCGGCAACACTATATTATTTTAAAAATAATTTTTTCAAACTTAAAAATATCGCCTCAAAGACTTAACCACTACTACACAATATATAACACACGTTATTAATTTGTAACTCACCTCTGTAGTTGGAATGCAAATTTCGAATTTCACAAATGCATGCAATATTTTCTTTCTCAGACAATAAATGTAATTCTAGACTCTCGTCAAGAATAGAATCAGTAATGGCAAAATTTCCATCTCTATCCGCACATAAATACATGTACATAACAAATCAAAATCCTTCCTTCATTATTTCAAATTGCAAAACACATTCCTATTGGTTACTCATATTAACCCTCTCTAACTCTCTTCTAAAACGCCCCAAACTGGTTCTCTTATTTTGTGGATTGGACACTCCCCCACACTGCTGCATCGCCATACAGCCCCGAACCCTTACAACAATTCAGAAGCCTATATCTAATACTACTGCAAATTTTAAAGAATACACTTCTTCTAGACATACTACTCATTTTCAAAAATTAACTTTAATAGCTTACCAGTTCTAATTAATTTTGCATTTCATATTTTAATACCACAGTTATTTCTACTCCTCCCCCAATCACCTTTTCGCCATACCAACAGTTTCTGCAACATTCAACAGAAGGCTGCAGGTCACAAGTTCACCAAATTTCATCCCAACAGTTTCTGCAACATTCAACGCCACGTGCAGGTCATAAGTTCACCATACTTCATCCTAACAGTTTCTGGAACATTCAACAGCAGGTGCAGGTCACAAGTTCACCATTTTTTAAAGTTCAGAACAGTACCTTCCAAATGCAAGTAGCAGGAGTGGTTGTGCTCCGCACGTCTGATCGTATCCTATGTAGTGTATGTTTCAAACATTTTTTATTAACCAATCAGAAACATACTTTTTCACGAAAGTAACATGCACCCTAGTTGTCACTACACAATGTTCTTCATCACCCAATCAGTTATCATTTTCTCAAAAAAAGCTTCTTCTCCACCTTTCAACATATCTCTCATTCTACCAACGACTACATGAGCTACAAACATCTTTTCATTCCTTGCAGCCATACCTTCAAAATGCTAGTATGGATCGTAGGACACAGCTATGTTTTCTGGTGCAAAAGGTATGCTGAACACAGACTTATTAACAAAGACCTAGGTTTACAAAATGTGGACATTAAATGGTTTACACAGAGAGGATTAAAGTGGCACCAATTGTTGCCTTTGGTTAAAACCTCTTTGCATCTCCAACCCCCTGACTTCATGATTGTGCACTGTGGTGGCAATCACCTAGGCACATTGACTGGGGTAGGTCTGGAAATGCTCATGAAGGATACCTTTAGACAATTAATGTTGCTTTTGCCTCAAACTGTCTTTGTATACTCCAATATATGCCAAAAGACAGAAGTGGAAATGGTCAAATCAATTCTGTCCTCAGATTGAGAAAGCTAGGAAGAATGTCAATAAACCTGTGTCTGCATACCTCAATGATCACACTTCAATTTTACGTATACCTTCAAACACGTGCTGCTCCTCGGAGCGGACACGGAGGGAAGACGCGTACCCCCCCCCATATCATTATATTTGCTCCAAGGAAGTGCCGGTCCCCGTGACAGAAGTAAACCCCGCACCATAACTAAATGTTGCTCCCGGGAACTGGCCCACCCGGGGGCTTAATTAAACGAAGCACTCAACACCGCGCTTCGTTTTTCTTTTTCCCGCACTGATTTACGCGAAAGCCAGCCGAAAACATATAAAAATGTTTCTTTACGTTCCGACTCCCTGTGACACCCCCTGACCACCCTAGGAAGCTCACAGTGTACCTACCCTACCCTCTTCTACTTTTTTTCCCCCCCTACTCATTTCAACCAACTCACAAAATGGCTGCCAACGCTTCCTAGTTTGAAGTGCTGGCAGCCAATCCCAGGCAAGCTCGTGCTCGGAACGCCTCAGCCAATCAGATCTCACAATTCTCAAATATCGATATCTGTAAATCTTTAAATATCTCACAAACTACTGAAAGGATTTACACCATTTAAACAAAAGCGTGCTTTCTGGACCAAGAGCTATCTCTCTGCCAAATTTGGTGTAATTCCGTTCAGCAGTTCGGGCTGTAGCCGTGTCCTATGGAAATAAACATGGAGAAAATGCGTTTTGGGACCCCCCTTTTTTCTCGGCCCCCCCTTCACGAATCACCCCCAAACTTTCAAGACAGGAGCTGACCTGAATGAACAATTAGTTTTGAAACTTTCGTGAAGATTCGTCAAACGGCGCCAAAGTTATTGGCAAAACAAAAACGCTTTTCCTATGGAAACTAGGTTCTAACTATAACTACCTACTGGCGACCGCCAGTAGGTAATGTATGTATATATATATATATATTCTTTTGTAAAAATATAATGATCTATACATCTTTCTTTCAGAGCATTCAGCCTATTGAAGTTGAGCATGGCCTTTAACATCATTAGGGGACCCAAAACACCTTAGGAGGATTATAATGAAGCATGTCAGTACCAGAGGGCCTACGGAACATGCTTAGGGCTTCCTAATAGCCTGTTTCAGGTGTCTTGATAAAACTGATGGTTGTTTATTGTACTTGCCTGGAAAGGTTTGTAAAATATAGGTGCTCTGCTGATTGCTACACAATATTGCCCTACCGAGAAACATGCCACTCATCACTGATGATGTATAGAAGCCACTGCCAGAGAATGATGTTGTTTGTGGTCACCAGCATGATAACAGTAAAGAAGAAGATGGCTGTGAAGTCAGACGTGATTTTACATGACATCGTTTTTGACTAAAGGTAAATATAATAATTTATTTATGAAAAAATGTATGACTAACATACTAATTTAATATAGAAAACTGAATTCATTGTGCTTGAAGCTAAATGTTACAGTCACACTTAGATATGTACATCACTGTCATATGCCTGTGCATGTATTTAAAAAAAGAATTTCTTACAATGTTAATATTTTTCAATAATGTTTTAAGTAATTAAAAGAATTATATTTTAGTTCAACTTAGTTTACATATGAATATAAATTCACAGGAAATGGAATTTTAATTATTAATATATTGCTCTTTCATAGGTGATTTCTTCGTGTCAACTGCTGGCTAACTATTGAGTCATGGTGTATTGTTTCACCCATGAACACGCATTGGAAATTGCAACCAAAATAACTGATTGAAATTGATTTTGCCGTGAATCCCGACCAGCGGCAAAATTCTCAACCTGCTTTATCATTGAGCGAGCAGACAAAATGCCCAGCTTGAAACCACCATCTGGTGCACCGCCGCGGCCGCTTATCGCAAGGTTCCTAAACTTCCAAGATCAGGATACAATCCTCAGGGAGTCAGGCCGGGTAGTGGAACTTAAGTTGGCTAACACAAAGATAATGATTTTCACTGATTACTCGAGAGAAATCCAGAAGATGAGAAGAACATTTGACTCAGTGAAAATCAAATTAAGAGCCCTGCAACTCCAGTATATGCTTCTTTTCCCTGACAAGCTCAGAGTTAACTTCCAGGGCAAGGCCCATTTCTTCCAATCACCAGAAGAAGCATGTACTTGGATTGAGGAGCATCCTCCTTTGAGGTGCAGGGCAGTACCTGATGGGACGCCACCCGGAGATACAACAATACGAACAGAATCCAAACCGCAGAGGGGGAAAAAGCGGCGCCTACCCACGAGAGGACACAAGACTCGAACAGGGACACCCTGGAGGGGAACCCTGTGAATGTCAGAGAAACAGGTACGCTCGGAGTCGGAAGAGGACTCAACACAGGCCAAAGCCAGGAAAAATCACTCCAGTCAACGAGACAGCACCCACACGGAGCTTTCGGATAAGGAATATCTCGCTGACAGTGACCACCCACTCCTTAAGAACATTAACCGGATGGAGGACCAGGGCACCACAGTGAGCAACCAACAGAGCACACACCAGCAGCGACAAAAACTGAAACATGGGCTGGACCGATGACAGACTAACTGCAGCACTGTCAAGAAGCCCCCCAGACATTATTGAGCTCAGCGTTTCTGAGCATAAGTACTTACTTGAAGCTTATATCCTTTATTGCTTTGATTAACACTTAGGGGTTCAGGGGAGGGGGGGACTACAGACCTCTCAAGCTATACCTGCCCTAGGTTGTCACGTTGACAGTTTAGGGGGATGGGCGTAGGAAGTGGGAGAGAGTGGGGTGGGAGGAATAGGTTGAGGGACCGAAAGTTTTATTGTAATGCTTGCAAGCATGTTACTCATACAGCCAACAGTAGGAGCACCAGGGGTTAAAGACAGGGACAGAGGGAAAGAGATCAACAGGTAAGCCTTCCCGAAACACAACATGATAAATACCAGACACAGATACAATGGGTGAGGAAAAGTACACAGCACTGACATTGAATGTCAATGGGTTGGGTAGCAAAATTAAGAGAGGACTGGTATCAAAATATACTAAGCGGCTCAAGCCCGACATCGTCTTCCTACAGGAAACCCACTTGATGGGGACACATTGTGCTTTTATAGGGAGGAGATTATACATATTGCTAGCGCACGCTGGGATTTCCTCTGGGGCTTGAGGAGTTGCAATATTGATTAAGAAACCAACCCCCTTCTGCACTACTAAAACCTCATAAGACCTGAACGGAACATTTATCGCTGTCCAGGGGACCTGGGGACGACGACAGCTAACGCTTATTAGTGTTTATGCCCCGCCAAGACTACAATCTCAAACCCTAGATGCAATGGCAAAGATACTATTAGAATCGGGCCCCTCCATGCACCTAATCGGCGGCGAATTCAATGATGTAATAGACCTAAATCTTGATCGCACACACACCACAACTGGAACCCGTGTTCCCACCCCATTGGCTGACTTTGTAGCTTCATTGGGGCTGACTAACCTGTGGAGGAAACAACACCCATTAGACCGTAACTACCCCTACTTCTCCAGACTCAACTATTTCTTTGCCCCGGCAGGGGAGATGCAAGAGGGGACAAAGTAGAGTACCTAGCAAGGGGAATCTCAGACCACTCACCTCTATGGTTAACGGTTGGAGGAGGAGCACCAGACAAAGATCAGATTGGAGACTAGATGCCTGGGAGCTTCAGGACAAAAAGGTACGGGGAATGATAAGGATGGAGACTGAACTGAACTTCCAAGAAAATGAGGGCTCGGTGGCTTCGGCCGTCACCCTCTGGGAAGCTTATAAGACACTAATTCGAGGTAGAGTGCAAGATGTGATAGCACGAAAACGAAGGGGGAAAATTAGCCAAGTAGAAGCATTGAGAGCAACATTACCCCAGCCACTGAGGCAGTGCGGATACGGCAAATAGCAATTACCCGGAGGAAACTTCAAACATTGACTGAGCGTGAAGTACAGACTCAAATTGAGGCCACACATCACCGACTCTATGAGTCGGGAGACAGGGCCGGGAAGCTCCTGGCCTGCCTGGGCAGAAGGGAGAGAGAGGCGAGCTGAGTGGCGCAGGCACAAGAGGCAGAAGAGTTACATGTTATGACACATACAATAGCAGGGGAATTTCAATGGTTCTATAGGGAACTATACGAAGCTAGACCATTATCAGATGAATCCCAGATATCAAAATACCTGGGTAACATTGATACCTCCACTCTGACACGGGAAGAAGCAGACGCTCTAGAGGCAGAAATTACTGTAGCAGAAGTAATGGACGCCATCAATAGACAAACCCCAGGACCGAACGGGCTCCCAGGGGAATTCTTCAAGCAAAATGCAAATCTGTTAGGCCCCCACCTCTTAAACATGCTTCAAGTGGCACAAGAGGAGGGGTCGCTCCCACCAGACCTCTGCCAAGCAACAGTAGTGGTTATCCTGAAGCCAGGTAAACCCCCGGAGAACTGTGGATCCTATCGCCCAATCTCATACTTAACACTGCAAACTAAAATTCTGGCCTACGTTTTAGCAACAAGACTTAACTGTGATCACATCTCTCATTCACCGTGATCAATTGGGCTTTATGCCCGGCCGTGCCACATGGTTCAACCTTCGTAGATTGGCCAACTGGCTAGACACTGTCAAGAACAGGCCCACCCCACAAGTAGTCCTTTCCCTGGATGCGGAGAAGGCCTTTGACACGGTTCACTGGCCCTTCATGCGGCAAGTACTAGTGAAGTTTGGGTTTGGAAGGGAATTTATGACCTGGGTGAAACTACTATACACTAATCCTAGAGCGAAGGTGAGGGTCAATGGGGTAAAATCAGTAGACTTGCCCATTAAAAAAGGAACCAGACAAGGCTGCCCTTTGTCCCTCCTGCTCTTTGCGTTGGTCCTTGAGCTGCTGGCCTGTCTGGTCAGAGCCCACTCAGATCTCAGGGGATTTCAAGACATAGGGAAACATTTTGCAGATGAACGAATATCTCTCTACGCGGATGACATTTTGCTGTACATCACAAATCCCAACACCACACTGCCTCTGACACTCCAGCTATTTAAGGAGTTTGGTAAATACACGGGCTATAATATAAACTGGGAAAATCGAGCCTATACTTAGAGGGCGGGCCGATGGAAGTACTCCGAATACCGAGACACCTACACATCACCGAAGGGGTTTTAAATACTTGGGACTGTACATCTCCGTAAATGAAGCCGAGTGCCTCAATCAAAACATTAAACGGGTTCTGACAGACTTCCGAGAGGACATGTCTAGATGGAGACGACTCCCCTAACACTGCTGGGAAGAGCAGCCATGTATAAAATGATAACGATTCCCAAACTATTGTACATACTCCAAAACACGTTCCATAGAATCCCGGAGATATTTTTCAAGACAATCAATGATGAACTCCAGAGTAGCGCTACAAACATTGCAGCGTACCCAATATAATGGGGGAATCGCTCTGCCAGACATACAAGCCTATTACCGAGCCGCACATCTAACGTGATCAATGAATAGGGACATGCCGCAGGAGACCACTCCTTGTTTGCTCTCGAAAGGCTCCAATTCAGGAAGCAAACATATCTCCATTATCTGTATGTGGGCGCAGGAGCTAGAGATCTGCTGCCGTCCACCCAAAGTACGATTGAGGCCTGGAAGGGAGCGGAGCGACAGATCAGATGGGATCAAAAATTAACTAGAGCCACACCGCTATGGGAGGGTGAGAGGATGCCAGAGCTAGCAAAGCTGCAGGGCTTCAGGGAGTGGGACACAGTCGGGATCACAACACTAGGCGACATACTGAAGGATGGGGACTTAATTACTTTTGGGGCTCTCCCGACTGAATACCAATTGACGCACACGCAAAGTTATAAATACCTGCAACTACAACATGCTTGGAGGGTGCAAAAAATTGATACTACGAACATACCTGAGTATGCACCGCTTGGGCAGACTACTACAAGAAGAGATACCTCAAAAGCAGTCTCCTGGACATACAAGACTTTAATCAACAACATCCCTGACAAACTGTTAGCCCTCAAGTCTAAATTGGAGGAAACCACGGGTCAGCTAGAGTATATCGACTGGGAGGGGGCACTGATGCACCCTACAGAGGTTGCGATTAAGCTCCGACTAAGGCTAGTCCAATTTAAAGTCCTGCACAGAGTATACTATGATAGAGCGCGGCTACATTGTATGGGTAGGGCAGAAACACCTAACTGCTTGCGATGCAAAACCACCCAAGGCACCTATATACACACAATCTGGGAGTGCCAGCAGATACAACACTACTGGTCACGCATAGTGTAGGAACTCAACGATATATTAGAGGCGCAGATACTTGTGGACCCTAAATACTTATTATTGGGCTTTTCTGCAGACATTGACCTCCCTAGATACAAACTCCTATTGAGTAACTTAGAATTGATAGTCGCAAAGAGAGATGTTGCATGACACTGGGGAGTTAAGGGCCTACCCACACTGGTGGAATGGCGCGCCTTTATGGATCTATATATGGGGGCCAAAAAACAACATACACAGCCAGAGGATGTCCCAAAAAGTTCACCAAAATATGGCAACCATGGCTGAGATATTACGATCTAGAGATCGAGGGTCTGTGAAGTCGTCAGGCCCTGGTGATTTGTCAATTTTAAGGGCAGTAATGGCCACTTGGACCTCGTCCTTGCTGATCGGGCTGACCAAAGCCTCATTCTGATCCTTGATCACCTGGTAAAGGGTTATGTCATTTAGAAGATTTAATTGGTCTATGTACAGCACTTTGTAAAAGACTATGAAGGCCTCGGCTTTGTTGATTTCCAATGTTTTCACTCTCACACCCTCTAGGTTGATGTGACTAATATATACCTTCTCGTCCTTAGCTCGTAATTGGCGATTTAGGTGAGCTTTCACCTTATTCCCTGGTCATAAGTCTCATATTTGAGATGGAGTTGAGTGAACTCTTCCCTATTTGTGTATATTGTGTTTAACTTCCCTAGAGTGCGGTAACTCTTCGTTGGAGAGGTAAAGAGGGGTTTTCTTTATGGGCCCCTTCTGCTTGTTGCAATCTGCCTCTAATGCTAGCCTTTCCTGGGTTTTTTGCTAGTGTGGCCAGGAGGGAAATGCATTCCTCCCTAATAACGGCTTTAAAGGCGTCCCAATTATCAGATAGGTTAGTATCCAGAGGATCATTTGTATTAAAGAAGCCTCTGATAGTCTTGTGCAGATCATCTAAAAAAAGATCGTCTCTCACTAGTGTACTAGGGAAAACCACCTACGATATTTAGGTGGTCGGAGGCCCAATCTAACGTCAGGACCACCAGGACGTGGTCCGAAAGGGCTATCAGGTAGATTTCTGAATGCAGAATAGAATGCACCAGGGAATGGCCTACAAAAACATAATCAAGGTAGGAATATGTGTGGTGTGAATGAGAAAAGTAGGTGTAATCTCGAGTATTGGGATGTGTGGTCCTCCAGATATCTATGAGCTCAGTGGAGTGAAATGTTTGTTTCAGGGCTTTAAAGAAGCTCCCAGTGAAAGCGCGTTGTGGATTGGTGCTGTCCAGAGCCGGGTGCCATGTAAGATTGAAGTTCCCATTAAGATGATCTCCCCTCAGCGAACTCTCTCAGAAGGGAGAGTTACAATTGTATGAAAGCAATCTGGCCAGTATTAGGGGCATAGATGGAAGCTATTGTGCATGTTCGACCTGCTATGTTTCCCTTCACCAGTAATTTCTCCCTCTTAGTCTGATTTACAACCTATCTTAACTTAAGAGACGAGTGAAAAAGGAGGGCCACCCCATTATGTTTGGTGAGAGCCAAAGATGTGTATATCAAAGGAAGAAATCAGTCTTTACTCGCTGCGGTGCAGGCGTGTAAGTCAGACACCGCTATAGCATTGTGGCAATATGCACATGAAAACAAGGCAAAGTAGTATTAATAGATTACACTTTCTCGAAGACAGGAAACCCCTTCCGCAGGGGGTAATCAATCATTGTCAAAAGTAGCTTATGGAGTTTATAAATTAAGCAAGAGCACCATCGCAGCTAAAGAGGTTGCCAAGTAAGTCAGCCGAAAGGAAAGGCAAACTGTTCAAAGTATATTTTGACTGGAGTCTCATACTGATGTGACGTTGATGTTCAGGGTGGAAGGTCTGCATCAGCCCTGGCCCAGAACCTCCTGTCTCGTTTCGATTGATCGTCTCTGAGAAAGCTATTGTCCTTTTTCAGATCCCAACATTGACATAGTGGAGGGATTATCTCGGCGTCTCTGCAGTCCAAAGGTGGTATACCCAGTAGTTTTGCTGCATCCACTACTTCCGTAAAGTGGTAGGGCTTATTTTGGTGCAAGGCCCAAGGGATAAGTCCACCTATTTTTGACATGGTCATGGCGTAATTTTTCATTGACTGGTCAGAACTGGAGTCGTCGGGCCAGTGTGGCTGGCGCAATATTCTGAAAACCAAACATGTCGCCCCTTGGAAGGAGACCGATTCTATTTTTCTCGCTGTTTGCAAGATTGTCTCCTTCACCTGAAAAGAGTGTAGTTTGTCAAGGACATCTCAATGTTGTTTACCTTCACCAGCTCTGGGTGGGCCAACTCGGTGAGCGTGGTCTAATTTGACCTTGAACTGTTTATCTCCCAGGAGTTCAGAGAACATGCCCAAGTCCGGGCCCTCTACTCCCTCCTCCAGGTTCCGTAGAGGAATGTTATCCCACCGTGAACGGTTTTCTAAATCTTTGCAATTTAAGAATGTTACCTGCAGCTGATCCTGGAGTTGTGCAGAAGAGCCTTCCAGTCACTCCACTTGTTGCTCTAAGGATTGGTATTTAGACTCCAGGCAAGAGTGTGGACAGCTACAGAGTCCACGTCTTGTTGCAATGTTGAGAGTCGTGCAGTGGGGTCAGTGCGAAGAGCGTCTAGGGAATTGGACATATGCATTTTCAGTTTCTCTCTCTATTCTTTTTTAAAGTCTTGCAATGAGGCTAGGAGGTCTTCCTTGGTTAAAGCCATGGCGCCGTCACTCGAAATGGGAGGGTGCACGTCCCTGGTTTCTGACGGTTGAAAGTAGCTGGAGCTGTTGTGCCTTTTCAGAGGCATGTAAGCTGTTGCCAAGGGCCTAGGCAAATGATTCATAGAGGAAGCTGACTATGGGCTACTCCCAGAAGGTTGCAGGTGACCGAATAGCCCTCCCGGTCGTCCACTATTGTAGCCTCTGTCAAGAGTAGTGTATCACAAGGATTAAACAGGCAGCTTGAGAGCCTGGGTCCATCACTGGGGATCAGGAGAATATGTGGCTTCTGTACACGGTTGAGGTCTAGTAACCAGACAGGCTTTACACACTATATATTCAGATTATTCTGCTTAGTTCGAAGGGACTAGCCTCAATGCCAACTGTCGTCAATCATGGCATTCCAGAGATCCCCCACAGTCAGCATCTAAGGTGGGGATGGGGCCCTTGTATTAATGTCCGTAGCACCTGGGAGGATCCTCCTCCTGTAGCATTTGGCAGGTGGCGTAAGCTGTACAGGCCTGGAGTTGCCAGTAGTTACATTAGCTCATTCACAAAACATGGCGACTGGTCAGGACAGCTAGTGGGCTTTTGTGTGGCTGAGAGAGGATTCACGGCATAGTTACCTGTGGATTAAATATCAAGTCCCCAGCAGGCCCCAGCCATGTGGGCTTCGTGCCTCTTTCCTGACGCTGCGATGTCTATTTCGTCTGCCATTTTATAGTCAGGCAGTCATCCCTGACTCCGCTTCAGAAAGTAAAAACCAGTGTTTCTGGCCCCAATGCGTGGCGCAACCCCACCGCTTCAGAGATGAGTGTGGAGGAGAGGGGCCCAGGGAATCAGAGTCGCCTTAGCGCTGCAACACACCAGCGGCACGTTGAGGTTCTACGATGGCGGCAGCGGCCCTCTCATCCCACGCTGGATGGCTGAGACAGCACAGTCGCTGCCCGAATCTCCCCGGTGCCTCCCGAGGATTTCTTCAACCCTCTTGCCTCACGGTGCGAAATTCATGCCGGAACAGATGAGGAGACCTGGCTGAGTCTCCTGCTGCCCTCATTCTCAGGATGAATGCAGCGGAGCTTAGGTGGCTCACCTCGGCCATGTTGGTTGGCCACGCCCTAATCCAAAGAATATAATTAGACATTATATGTCAATATAAAAATTGTTAAACTTATATTGTGTTATGTTGTAGATGCTAAAATTTGTAAGTATGGCATAAGCAAAAAGAAAAGTTTTTTTTCATTTTGTTTAAGAATGATCATTACATATTCCATTGTTAACGGTGAAATAATGGATGAAATGTTCAAATAATTAGAATAACAGATATGATTTCATGACATCACCTTCAAATAAACTTCCTACATTCATTCCAGTCTTGGCTTTCAGTCAAGGAATCGACAGGAATATGTTAATTGTAGTTTTAGTTTTATTGAGAATATAAATATTACAAACAGATAACGCCAAATGTTTTTGATCAATATTATCATCATCATCATTAACTTTATTCGGTCGTTACGACCATCAATGTGCAAGTACAAACATTACAAAGAATCAGTTAAAACTAATATGGCTGTTATTCAATCAAAAGCAGAAATTGGTTATGGTGTTACAACCAATATTATCAGACAATATATTCTTGATGTTATTTCAAGTTTAAAAGCAGCTCAATTATTTAACGATCACCTACTTGAAAAGCATCTCAGATATTTCTCAAGGAAAATTGTTACTGTAGAACCAAAGAAGGCAAAAAGGTTAATTAATCAGTCACCATGTTTTGTGTGACTTCCCTTCAGCAAAAATCAGTTTCTAAATTGTCTTTAAACATGAGAAATATAACATTTGAAAAGCCCCCAATCACCATTGTATTTTAGTGAGTGTATACATAGGCTATTTCAAGGTCATGGAGTTTGTGGTTAACATTCTTTCGTTGCCAGGCTCGAGTAATATTGTATGTTTGCGGCTTAGTGCTCTGTGTGCTATAGTATCAATACGATTCTGTGTCAAGGATTACATGAATGTATTTACTCGCTCTAAAATCATATATAAGTTGCGATTTTGTGAACGTTGGAATTGGGAACTGAGAAAAGAACCATAGGAATAATGTACTTATGACCTAAAAGAGTCTATATATGTGGAACAGTTTTATCATTTTTTTTTTTTACATAAATTCTTTTTTTCAAACTTTATTTATCAGTTTTCACATCACAGACATGAGCAAACATCAAAAGACAAAGCATTTCAGTAGTAATACAGAGTACACACCTGAAGACTAGTACCACAGGATCCCAATCATTACAATAGCGAAGTAACTTTACATGTCAATACATACCGTGTTACCGAGAAACAATAGTTACGGACATTTAAGACAGCAGCTTTCTTCCTGGAAATTCCTGCAACTAAACAGCGTGTTGTAAAAAAAAGGTATCCAATGGTATTCCTAACAGAACAACCTCATCCTTATCCGACATACTGCACCGCTCAGCCCACTCCAGTACGTTCGTGTTCCGCCGGAGATACATCTGCGGCCGCCAGATCCAGCAAGTATTGTTTATATGGACCCCAGTTATCCTTAGGTGCACATCTAATAGGCATCAATTCGTTATAGCTTTCTGATTGAGTGGAACAATACGCCAGATCAGTCTTCCACTCGGCAATAGTAGGCATAGGACCCCTCATCCATCTCATTGCAACTCTCCGTTTGTCCAGAAGCAGGCCAAGCACTGCTAGCTTACGCACCCCTTTTGGTATCGATTTATCAAACCCCAGAAGAGCCAGCAGCGTCTCCTCCGGTAATGTACAACCCAGCATTTTAGACAGTACCTCGAACACCTCACTCCAAAATATGCGGATGCCAGGGCACTCCCACGCCAGGTGCGTGAAATGTGCCCTCGGGCGGAACATCTCATGCAGTTATCATTCTCCCGCAGACCATATTTAAATAACCTTGCCGGAGTGTAATAGGTTCTGTGAATATATTTAAAGTGTAGCAGCCTATGTCTGCCATTCAATGAGATTGTTTTAATCTTATTGAAGCACCAAGTCCACTGTGCTATTGTGATTTCTACCCCGAGTTCCTCTTCCCAGTCCCGCTGGTACTTTAACTTGGTCTGTTCACCCTGGGGTTTGAAAAGTGTGTACAGCAGAGTTATACCACGCTGCGGAAATTGGGTTTGTAACATATGTCAGGGATGGCATCCCCTCCGGTTCATGCATTGCGGACCCAAGCAACCCCCGTAGAGTCTTCTGGAATCTGAAGTAATGAAAAGCATCCAATGCAGTAAGCCCCGCTACCTGTATTGAGACCTGGTCCCAAGTCTTAACTGTCCCTTCGTGAAATAAATCTCCCAGACTATGTATATCCAGTTTAGCCAGAGTACGCATCACAGCCCTATCCTCCCTGAGCGGAAGCCAATCACACCAACTTAGAGGCAGTTTTGGAGAGTACATCACACTATGCCAGTGTTTGTTGGCAAACCTCGAGAGCTGGTGTCCAGTGCACTGTACAGGGTCAATCGAACGTGGCTTATGCAGCGCAGCACCAGTCAAAAATATTGGGAGTGGGGTAGGAGCAACCATATTTTCCTCTATTAGCCAATGTGGTGAATTAGGGGACTGTGTATCCAGCAATGTGCATGTAGAGTCTGGGCAGCTCTGTCATATCGCTCCATATCAGGCGCATTCAACCCACCCTCAGAGAATGGTTTGGTTAGAATATACCATTTGACCCTTGATTGCTTCCCTGCCCAGACCAACCGCGAAAACAATGTGCGCAGAGTGCGGAAAAGGACTGTGGGAGACTGATAGGTATGTTTACAAACAGGAACAAAAAATGAGGGAGCACCACCATTTTTGCCATGGCAGTACGGCCAATGATTGAAAGCGGTAACTTGATCCATTTTTCTATGGCCTCTGTAAGTTTCTGTATTGCACACCCATAATTCTCCGATAAAACTAGCTCGGCATCAGTGTGAATTTATATACCCAGATACCTCACGGGTTCAGTAGTCCATTCCAAGGGGTAAACAGTCTGCACCGGTGTGGTAACAGCCGTTAACGGAAAAATAAGTGATTTATGCCAATTTATATGTAGCACTGAATGCCTACTAAGGTGCTCCACTTCTTGCAACATAGGAACCAAGTTCTGTTCTGGGTTACGAATGTACAGCAGTGTATCATCCACATAAGCCGCTATAGTTAAATTATAATTCGGGGACCGAATACCGCGATAAGCGTGATATTCGCGCATTGCTCATGCCAAAGGTTCTGCCACCAAGGCATACAACAGAGGAGAAAGGGGGCAACCTTGCCTTGTACCTCTCGTTATTTCTATGATACGTGATAGCGCACCATTGAGCCGTACCTTAGCCAGGGGTTGTGTGTAAAGCACTTTGACTAACTGAATAAAAATGTCCCCGACACCCACTCTACGCAGGACCGCAAATAAAAACCTCCATTCGACTGAATCGAAAGCTTTTTCGATATCTATAAACAGTGCAGCCGCCTTAACCTGCGGTTGAATACGTGCTATGGTTCCGAACAACGTACGGAGATTGCTGGACAGTGACCTACCGGGTACAAACCCTGTCTGTTCCGGCCCCACTATCTTAGGTAGCAAGGGGGACAATCTGTTGGCCAACACCTTCTTAAGGAGGGTCACTATGGTGGCTTCCCTCAAGGAGGGAGGCATTTTCCCCACTTTTGCCATTTCTTCAAATAAGTTAACTAGGTGTGGGATCAATTTATCCTGAAACGCTTTAAAAAAGGCCACCGTCAGACCATCAGCACCTAGGGCTTTCCCAGTAGGCATGTTTTTCAATGCAGCTATGATTTCGGAGGGTCTGAGTGGGCCAATAAGTCGTTCCCTGTCACTGTTGTTTAACCATGTCATGGCTATATGGGCTAAGTAGTCATCATCCGATTCAGGGTCAGTAGCCTCCTCGATGTGTATAACCCCGAGTAGTAGTCGGCAAAGGCCTCCAATATGGCCGGCGTGGTGTCCACCAAATCAGTCCCATTATACACACACCCTATGTGACTGTCACCCCTGGGAGGTCTTATCGTTGCCGCCAAAGTTGAGCTTGGCCTGTCCCCTTCCGCATATATCCGCGCCACAGCATACTTTCCTAGATGCTTTACCTCATCATCTGCTAACTCGTTATATTCGCTAATTAGGGTCCTCATCTGCGCCAGTAGGTGAGAGTTATCTGCATCCTGCAATCTGCCCTCCAGCTTCTTAAGAGTGGTCTCAACACTTAGCATGCGTGTTCGTATGGACTTGAGCACGCCCGCATGTTTAGCGATTGTAATCCCCCTAATGTAGAGCTTGAAGGCTTCCCATATGGAGCACATTGTCGAGACACTACCCAGATTTGTCAGAAAGAATTCATCTATCGCAGTACCTATGTCTGCGCGGAAAACAGAGTCAAGAATGGAGTATTGTGGAAACCTCCACGATTGTCTATTAAGCCCAGCTTCGGGGAGCACTAACCTAAAGAAAACCGGTGAATGGTCCGACAATGTGCGAGCCTTGTGCTCAAAGTCTTGGATTGAGG
Organism: Calotriton arnoldi; assembly: GCA_963921515.1. NCBI lineage: Eukaryota > Metazoa > Chordata > Amphibia > Caudata > Salamandridae > Calotriton > Calotriton arnoldi. Next base: position 334,735 of record CAWUFW010005694.1, read on the forward strand.
AGAGCAGTGTGGTGGAGGCGAACCAATAATCAATCCTAGTATGAATATCATGCACTGCCGAATAGTGTGTGTATTCCCTGTCCAGAGGATCGAGATGGCGCCACACATCTCGCAACCCTTCGGATTGCGCAATACTGGCCACTGCGCAAGCTGCGCGCGATGGGGGTCTAAGGGCTCCCCTTGACCTGTCTAATTCAGGGTTCTGAACACAATTAAAGTCCCCACCCCACAGTACGGGTATATGGGAGTGTTTCATTATCTTCTGATGTAAGGAATAAAAAAAGGACTGATCATCATAATTGGGTTCATAAATCCCCACCAACAGAACGCTAAAATGCTCCTTGCGGCATCTTGCAAGCACGAACCTGCCTCCCTCGTCCACTTTAATGGCCTGTAACTGTATGCCTGAGTTACGGCGGACCCAGATAAGCACCCCCTAGCATGCGATGTAAACCCGGCCGCCACACATGAACCCTTCATTCTTCTGTGTGTTAACAATCCAGTCATAGGGGATAGGTGCGTTTCTTGCAAAATAGCAACGTCAACATTGTGTCTACCCAAATACGCTACTACTTTGCGTAGTTTCCTCTGATCATTGAGACCCCTAACGTTCCAGGACAAGAAACTAATGGTAGCCGGCTGCGTATTAACCTTAGACATGTGCTGTTCTACGTATCTGGGGAAACGAAGCACTTAAACCATACATGACATAGCCGAACATGGTGTAATACATGGACTGAAATGCAATCTAAAACTCCCCCAACAACACTCCCCCCACCCACACCATATCAAAAGAAGTAGATACGGCCAATTGAATCCCCCCAAACCCCATCCCCCACCGCCCAAAAATTACCATTCCCTTATAGAACAGTTCCCCAAAAGAAAATACCAGGTGGAATACACAAAGAGGCAATGGCGGCCGGACCCATGGTGGTATAGAGTAGACCGGTTCTGCCCGCCCATAACAACACCAACAGGGCAGCTAGCGTAAAAAGTTGAATCTTAACATGGTGGTATTAACACTAACAGCAGATCTCAGTGGAATAAAAAAAAACGAAATTTCTTCTGTGAAGCTTAACACATATAATACATTCAATAACGTTTTAGCAGAGTGCGGTATATTTAAGAGGATGACGAGTCCGGTCATTCTGATCCTGACAGATTCCCTGAGGCTGTCCCCCTTTGAGGCCTCGCCCTGCGATTCCTTTGAAATTGGCCTATTTGCCCTTTCTGCGCTAAACTTTTTCAGGTCCTTTTGCAGCAAATTAGGGTCCACATAGAATCTTGATTTGCCATCAAAATTGACCCGAAGCCGGGCCGGGTACAACATTGCATAATCCAGTAGAAGTTCCCTTAATTTTCGCTTCACAGGGCCGAACTTCTTCCGTGCCTCTTGCACAAGCGGAGTGAAATCTGGAAAAAGGGACTGTTCAGTTCCCTTGTATGGAAGTGTTTTCAGTTCTCTTGCACGCCGCAACGCAGCATCTCTGTCCCGATAATTGAGAATACGGGCAATCACTGGGCGTGGAGCCGCCCGGCGGCGGACGTGGGCCCAACGATCGGTGCGTCCGCTCAACGACAAATGCATCTGAAAATGTTTCTCGGCCCAGCAATTGTACTAGCAGCCTCTCAACGAACAGTTCCATGTTGCCTGTGGGTGTTGACTCCGCCAAACCAAGAATGCGCACATTATTGCGCCGGGAGCGCGCTTCTAGATCTTCGGCCTTTTCCTTCATCGCCGCCACTAGTTTTTCCATCTGTTTTTGCGCCGCTCCCATTTCTGTCTGAGCATCCTCCACATCAGAAACCCTACGCTCTGCCATATCTATCCTCTCTGCATGTTTATCCACTCTTTCGGACATTCTGTCCATACGATATGACAGGGAATCCATTTTTGCATCAATGGAGGAAAGACTACGCTGCATGGCCCCCAGTATTTGGCGTATATCCCCATCAGGGTCAGTAGAGTCCTCCGTCAGCATTGCCGGCGTGGACTCGAGGTCATCTTCCCTATGTCGGGCCGACTTTCGTTGATCAAATTGGAGCTATGATTGCGTCTTGTCACCTTTCCCCATGGCGCCAGAAGACAGCAGAGGCCAGCGGAGTGGTCAGCAACAGAAATGAACTCGATTTCAGATGACTGCCGGGCAAGTAGTGGTAGTAATTGAAGTCTGGGGCAGAGCAAGCCCCAATGTCGTGTGACTATATACCCAGTCAGGGCAGAGTCGCTCCTCAGACTGCCAACCTATTGTGACTATCAGGTAAATGCTCTTTTCGTGCAGTATATATACTGGCCTCCTGTGTTACTCACTGCACTCGATGCGTGGTCCGAACACCATATACCGTGCCCGAGGACCTCAACTTTTCATAAGCCGACTGGTGCAACACCCAGGGACGATGGGGTAGCGAGGGAACAGTCACACGTCACCAGATCACCAGGGCACTCCCGGCACCAGAACAAAGAGGCTCATCCACCCCACAACGTTATTCGCCGAAGTGGCGCCCTCTTAAAACAGCATTTGTGAACATGTGGGAGCACCAGCAGGGACTGCAGGCGTATTTAAGTTCCGACACTTCGCCACGGCAAATTCACCCCCAGGCCGCAAGCACCACAGTCCGCTACGTACAGGCCGGGAGCCAAGGATCCTCAAAGGGGGCAAGATCCAGATCTTACCGGTACAGCGCCGCGTAGCGGAAGCCGCCGACCCCGATTCCAGGAAAGCCTCGTTCTTCCACAGTCTGCAGGCAGGCCGGGGACTATCAGTTACCGCAGCTCCGCGCGGCGTGGCCGACTCATCACTCCGCGGCACCCTCAAAATGGCCGACACAGGCCGCCGTCGGAGCTCCGCCGCGTAGCACAACGCTATTCGAGCAGCAGGGCAGTCAGCGGCTCCGAACTTCTTCTGTGCGCTCTCCGTGTGCACAGGGACTGCTACCACCAATTAGAGAGCCATCAGACACCCCGATGGAACAGGATATTTAAGGAAAAATCGGGCGGACGCCGGAGCTCGCTCAGGTTGCAGCCATTTTCGAGCCAGGCAAGCCACACCCCATCCAGTTTTATCATTTTAATGTTAAACTTTACAATTTTGTATAACATTTACCCAAAAGTAGTCATAGCCGACCAAAATTGAAGACATGTTCACTGGGTATTTACCATGTTCTATTCCACCTTCAATGCCCACGATCCCTTCAGCATGAATATTACCAATGTCTTTTCCTCCCAGGCACAGAGGGTGAGAGGCCTGGGAAACCCACCACCTCTCCCCATTGCATGTTGGTGGGAACAGGCATAGAGAGAACAGATTTGATATGCGAGTCATTCCACCTCTACTCAGTATTCACTCTATCCAATGTTCTGGCCCACGTTTCCCTACCCTAGTTAATGGTTGTGCTCTGCACGCAAATCCCAAACATCCATCACAATTCGACCCATCATTACAGTTAGCTTATTCTCAGAAAACTGAGGGACTCTTTTGCCTGGCATGCTACGGGCTTCTATTGTTGAGCAGCACAGATTTGTGGTCTGAGTGGTAAATGGTTTAGTTAGTTTGTGAGGCCTGTTTTTGCAGGGGAGGCAACTGGTGTGTGAAATTTGTGAATGGACATCAGGTGTGTTTTGACAGACTGTCTGCTACATTTTGACGGATGTCTTACATATTGTTGGCTTTCAGCCATCCTCTTCACAACGAGTCATCCGTCACATCATGGCTGTAGATAACTCTAAATAAGGTGTGCAGTATTTTACAATATCAACGTTGACGGAGATGGGACTGCCAGTGGAGGGAAGCTGAATCGCCAACAATGGAGGGAAGGACCGCCAATGGACCTAGCTCTGCCTTAGCAGTTGGCGGACCAGAAGGACCGTTTTTTTCACCAATCTGACAGACTACAACGTTCTGCCAGGGAGGAGGAACAGCGTCTGTCACAAAACTCTAAACGAGGCCCTGTGTCTAGTGTAGGAGGTTCACTTGCTCTTTCCTGTATCTCTAATTTATTTTACTTGTCTTGTACCCTCTTTTTGGCCAGTGAAGTTTTGCCTGAAGCTCATGTGTTTCAGATTTTCAGGACACATCTTTACTATTGTGCAACAAGACTAGCAGACAAAATGGAAACTGGCTTAACAAGAGCTGTATAAAGTATGGATTTACTGCTTTGTAATTTTTGAGAAAGCTTAAATTGGCAAATGATATAGAGGCTAGTTTCTAGAAGGCCACAATATATCTAGTGAAAAGTACACTAGTGATAAAATAACATTTATCCAATGTATTGTAATGGAGAAGGATATGTTCTATGATTGCTCCCTTTACCCAAAGAAATTGATTGCTGTCTTTGCATAATCAGTGGTATGCAGGCAGTGACTGAAGCTTACACAACACGCAGTAAAGGCGACCCTGCATATGGAACGCTGTTGCACACCGGGTGCGCATAAGTGATGGTGTGGCAGACAGTGCCTAAGGAAAGGTGCTGGCTGTGGGAGTGTGAGGAGCAGACCAGAACACAGAGCTTAGAGGCACGGCTGAAGGCGGGTGTCTATGGAATCGTGCGCAGGTGTAGAGAACCATGAGGTACAAGTAAAGGGCACTTAAGCAAAGAGAAGATTTTCCCGACACAAAGTGGAGTCTGTCTGCCTCGTTTAGTTTCTGCTGAGTAAAAGCACTATAGAGATGATTGCTGAGTAGGTCCTTTGCACACCCCTGGAGAGTGCATTGTGCATACACATTACAGAAACATTGACTTTCGAGATCACTTTCTGTTGGGACCCTATTAGAGGGAAAGAAATCCCAGTACAGTCTACATTACCCCAATCCCCTAAAAAGCAATGGCTTTGCCACCAAAACATCAGCACACTACCTCGAGCCAGCTAAGAGAGAATTACCAACAGAGACTCAGATTGTTGAAGAAAACTGCACCTCGTGTTTAGGTTGTATTTATTTGCAAAATATAACATCCTGTAAATCACTGTCTCGTAACTGATGTAAGGATCCCCTTATATCAGTTACGAGACAAGCTTCCCGAGACAAGATGCAAATATATACCCTATCACAGACATTTCTAGTATTTATCACATGACAAAATATTCACCACGAATACAAGCAGGTGCATAGATGAACTCATGACAAAACTCGGTGATGGCTTTCCTAAGTAACAACAGTGTACATACATTCACAATCCCTCCCTCTTGTGTTATCATACTGTGAAACCATGTATACCATCAAACAATTCTATCTTCATTAAATTAAACACTTCCTGGACTTCTCCATCCTCTCTGTCTTCCAGAACACCATCCTTATATTCATCTCACCATCATACGCTGGTAAATTGGGGAAGTGCTCTTGCCTTCTATAAGCCCCTTTATTGAGGAGCTATGAACTGGGATGACAATATAAATCATCAGCAGAACTACAGCAGTGATCAAGACATCCCTCAATATTTTCATCCTCAATCACCAAATACACTCTGCTGTCCGAGCCAGAGGCCACACCACCCAACTTCATCATCAAAAGCATGTTATTTTTAACGCTTTCCTGTTTATTGTTAACCTGTACTGTAATCTCTATGAGTGTCAGATCACAGATTGGTTAACAGCATACAGCCACTAACCTTCAGGAACAAATCCAGCAGTGGCGATGCATAGGCCCCAATTCCCCACTGCACTACCTCTCCTCCCCACTCCCCCTCCCCCCAGGAAGCTTGTAAGCATTTCCTCCGCGGGGCAGCACGCAAGGGAATGGGGAAAGTGGATAAATTAACAAAAGGCAGCGGTCTGCTACTTAAAGAGCCTTTTCGATCCTCAATTATGGATGCGAACCTTCTTACTCGAAGAATTCCACAGCCACTGGAGGTATCCTGCACATGGAAGAAAGGAAAGCAATTACTTGCATCAGACTAACAAACGTGCCGCAGGAAGCAGTACCAACTCCCTACCACCCCAGCGATATTACTTACAAACTATACCCCGGTGAAGGAATAGGGTATCAGGTGGGCTGCGAGTGAGGAATATAACCTGGAATCCAAGGTACAGACAATCCAGAGTAACAAGGTTCCCAAAGAGAATTATATGAGTGTGTGTCACTCTCTCCCATAGAGTGCGCACCAGCCGTGCGTAGCCAGTCTCTCCCACAACTAATAGGATGTCTATAAGGCAGAGAAAACAAAGGATGCATAAAAAGAAAAGCAAATATTCCAGCTGGGGCGTGATAAGTCTCACGCTGTGCAGAAAAAGAGTCACAATCCAAAAGGGCAACACTGCCCAACCACAGACACGTGCATGGAATGGTGGCACGTAGGTATATAGATGCGGAGTTAGTGGCACGACAGATGCTCCTATCCTTGGAGCAGTCCCGACCACAAATCCGTAAATGTGTTATCTAAAGCAGGCTTACCTAGCGTGCTTCTGATACTTCACTGTCTTGATGTAAGAAAATCCTGAGAGTCAAAAGACAGCGAGACGACAGCTCCCACAGCCTGTGAAATCTCCAAATGGTGTGAGTATGCTCCCGTCTATGGAGCGATGCGAAGTGATGCAAACAACAGCGAGGCAGTAGTTTCTACCGCCTGGAGATGCTCTACCAGAGCGGGGAGACTCCGAACCTACGGAGCGCTGAAAATGATTACCGGCAACAGCAAGGCAGGGCTCCCTCTGTCGGAAGACGCTCAACTCGAGTGGGAAGGCTCCGATCCTACAGAGCGCGGTGAACATCTATGGGCAGCAAACAATTCACAGAGAGTCTAAGAACAATGCTCACTGTACTGAAAATTGACAAGCACTGGTGTGCCCCGAGGAAAGGGCTTATAAAGGCAGCCTCGTTTCCCTGAGAAAACCCGGTGATCGCCCCGGTGAATGTTGGGAATTGTAGTTATACGGTCCTCGTGTGTCCATTTAATCCACGAAGTATCATGACAATGAGGGTGTCTAAAATAAGCAAACAGCATTCGAAACCTACAAAGGGACAAATGCCACCCATAGCTCTGAGAATGAAATCCAGAGCGATTCTGTTCTATAAAATAACAGTTGTATGTGCCACTTCCTGGGTAACTATGGTATTAAGAGAATTCATAGTGGAATTAACCACTTACTGCACCACCCAAGCAACTAACCAAATCTCTTTGAGGCAGGCATATTTGAGAGCCTGGAAATAAGATAGCAAAGAATGGTTTGGTCCCTGGAATTTCTCTTTCCTTTCTCCTAAACAAGGCAGAAGGGAGTGTAGCAGGGAGTCTGATAGCCCAAACTACATAACCAGACAATCATGAATGAAACCAGTCTTTGGGTGTTCACGCATACACACAGTACTATGTTTGTGGCTCATCTGCCACAAACTGTTATGTATCCCAATATAGGCCTAAATAGCTGAATGACCTTTCACCTACATTTGTCCTACCTTGTTCTGCATAACGAACGGTTCTAGCACTGACCTTTTTCCCAGTTATGTAATGAATAAATATCAATCGGTTTCCTTGAAACTAGCCTCATTTGTTATGCATGAGGATTCTTAGAAAAGCCCCTTGCACATGACGTACATAACAAAATTAACATACTCTGTATAAAAGTCATGGTCATCTTTATCCTAGGGCGAAAGAACTACTTTGCATAATTGCAGGTATTGATTTAGGCTCATTTACATAATCGTACTCACAACACATCGATTGTGTAAGGAACCCCGAGGCTATCTTTATGGTATAAAAGAACCATACCTACCCTATATAGACAGAGGAGAAGCTTCCACACTGACACAAGACGCAGAGGTCCCTGAACGCAGAAGCTCCAGCACGCAGTGGTCGGACATCCCTTGTGGGGTGTCCAACTCGAGACCAAGACGGGGTCCTTCATTCTCTCCCATCAGGTAATGGGATTGGCTCTTTCCTAGCGGATTCTTGGCTTTACACCCACATACATGCTAGGTACACTTAGATAGATTCTGCATAGTAGGAGTACGCTTGATTACTGTCATGTCTATATGCCTGCATATATTCACTGTTTTAGCACCATGGTAGAATTCTACCTTTCATTCACTCTGTTGTGCTTGTAATCTTATACATCTGTTTCTGTCTAATGATTGTCGCAGCAAACATGTTTTATACTAGAATGACGCTGGTTCAATAAATGCTTATTGAAAACATCCTCATCGTTTATTCTGTGTATCTCTCTGAGACTAAGTTGCACTACTGACTGCGCGAAAAGTACTGCACTGTTTCCATGATCCCCGAAGGATCAAGGGCTGTCATGTTCGATAGTTGCCGGAAACTATTCGGTCCTTGGTAAGGTTAGGGGGCTTATGGTGGCACTGTGAGCTAGCTGGTCTAAAAGCTAACATATCCTTCGGGGTGTCCGGAATCAGTCTAGACACCAATCCCTTAGTTTATGTTAAACCAAAACACACCGAAGCACACCAAATGGTCGTGACTATTATCAAAAAGCACAAAGTAACTCAATAAATGTGAAAAGTTTTTTTGAAAAAGTTTTTCTTCCTCCTCCCTTCCCACACTGTATGGTTCAATTCGACATGGTTGCTGCCGGTTACGAGGAGCAGAGAACATAGAGAGATGGAGAGAGGACTTATCAAGGTCCCGAGCACTGAGTTAAGCGACATCGTGAAGCGTATCCCTGAAAGGAGATGCATGTACTTCTAAAGAAGCAAACACCACTGCCAATCTGATTGACTTTGCATCCTAAACATTTGTTCTGGAAGAATTAGTATTGAGGGGAGTCAATAAATACTATGCGCTTGAAATTATGGAAATGAATTCAACCTGTATATCTGAGCCTTGAGAAAGCCCGGAGGGGGCGAAACGTACGTCGGCTGCTGCTGTGTTTCATGTTTAAAGAATTGAAATAAAACAAACAAAAGGACCTGACTCAAGATTCATTGTGGACTTTTATAAAAAGAAATTGATCCATGTCGAATTGAACCATACAGTGTGGGAAGGGAGGAGGAAGAAAAACTTTTTCAAAAAAACTTTTCACATTTATTGAGTTACTTTGTGCTTTTTGATAATAGTCATGACCATTTGGTGTGCTTCGGTGTGTTTTGGTTTAATATTGTTCTAGGCTGTTTCAGTCCTAGTGTAAGCATACACTGGTGGGTGGGTATTGTGACACCATGGGAGCACCCTAAAAAATGTTTGTAGTTAATGATATAGTTACAAAATTGTTGCGAATGGATGTGCAGATCATAGGGCAAACCCACAATTTTTTGGAATGACCCTTAGTTTATGTTGTCTAAACGCGCAGATCCTATGTATTCTTAGGAACTACACAACAAAACATAGTACTTCAGTTTAATTAGGGACACCACTTCACATAAGCAAGACATCAGGAAGAAAAATAATTCCTCCAAACTCAACTTGGGTAGAATATGGATAGGGGATTTGGTGTGTACATTTGGATATAGTCACATTACATTCAATGCGTCCCATGAAAATGATTCACAATCCAGTCCTTGGGCAGTGGAGCCAAGATAAGTAGCATGGGAAAAAATCTCTTGATCAGGCAAAGGTAAGTCAGATTCCCAAGAATGGCATGAGTGGTGCACTTATTGTATTCAGGAATAAAGTGTCCATTCAGGTGCAAGTCAGCGTCCTGTTCCTTTCATATGAAAGGCATGCTCCCATTTGAGTCAATAGGAACACAGAAATTAAGCCAACTTGAATAAAAATTCAGGTACTGCTTGTATTTATACAGGACCAACAGGAAAGTGTTGTCTTTGTTGATCAATCATTAATTTCTACAGAAGGTTGTGGCCTCCTTGCAGTCGACATCTTCAGATGCATCACTTGACCCCTCCTGACACTGCAACATGATGAACCAACCAAATATGCTTGCTGCAAATAGGGCCAGCCAGACCCCGTGAGGGATTAGGTAGATTGCAGTCTCCCCTTCAACAGGGTCGCAAGCTGTAGCCATGGACAAGAGAGGTTGTGTTTCCGAGGTGGGCCTTTGGGGACATGAAGTTCACTGTCAGGCGGTTCAGCATCTCAGCTCTGTAGTACTCCTGCAACAGAATGCGTGGATCCAGGTATGTAGTTCTCTACACAATTGATGATATGGCTTCCCGGAGCCCAGTCACCTGGCTACAAATTGTGACAGGCTTCAGCCACGCTGGTAGGTAAGGTGGCTTGAGCATGCGACTGGAAGATGTTAAGACAGTGAATCCTTTGTTTGCAATATTCTAAAGTGTGATCATTAGACAGGTGCAAACCAAGTAACACTGGAGGAGTGGATGGGAGAATCACTGGTCTGCCCAAGATATTTTTTTGTGTGGGATTACATTAGTTTTTGTTTAGGAATGGCTTTCAATGACATTAGGGCTAAGGGCAGGGCAGCAGGCCCTTGAACTCCGGTTTCTTTGTGTATCTCTGATATTTTATTTTTCAGAGTCCCTTTACATCACTCCATTCTCCTCAAAGTCGCATGGCAATAGGTACAAGTAAAATGTATTTGGGATCCTAAAGATTTGCACTATTCCTTTTCAACACACAAAATTAGTTTCTATGTCACTCTGATCTTAAGACAGATACATGGAGACAAAGTCTTTGATCAGTCTTTTGGCAATGGTGATAGCACCAGACCAGTCACAGGCATATGTTCTTATCCATCATGAAAAAATACAGACCAAAACTTAAACATAAAAAGAATAAAGCAACTTTGTGTCATCTGAATGAAATCTATTTGCATATGCAGAGAATTTTAAGAAGTGGGCAAAGCCCAGAGCCCTAACCTTCCAAGGGCCTGCCTCGGAAAATGAACTATCTCCCTATTTGACCACTGTCTCTGCTATTTCTCTGTCAAAACCTCTCTCCCTCCCTACCTACCTCTATCTCTGGGTCTGTCTTTCTACCTAGTGTCCGAGCAAGACATATTTGAACTGTTGTTGGTGAACATATAACATATAATTTAGTGTTGTTTGGCGTCATGCAGGCTTGAGTTAGCAGGAAATGGATAATACAATTCATCTTTATTCCATACAGGGGTCCCAAAATATGGCTTGCCCGAGGCCACCAAAATCCTTAAGATGACACTTTGCACATGTGCAAAATATTCCCACGGTGTAAGGAGGTCATCGCATCTGTTTTTATGCTCTTGCCAACATTATAGGTTTAGCAAATAGCACACGAATAATGATATTGCTGAGCAATGGAGGGCAAATATGGTGCAAACCAGTTAATGCATGAGGCACAGATGATAACATCTTGATTGAATTGTGCAGAACAAACATACAAATGAAGTAAAGTGAGTAACAGAATCCTAAGAGCCAGAATTTTGCCATGCTTGTCTAGTCACAAACAATGTGGAAGTGTAAGATACCAATAAGGGTCCAAGTTGTCCATTTGTTCTCTGGTGCTTGCTCCTGTACAGAGACAGCAAGAGCATTCCCATGGCACTTTTCACCCTGGATGGATTGATGAGCAGTACATTGAAACATCACTACCTCTCTTGGGAGTTGGAGAGCATGAAGTAACCCTTTACAAAGGATCCATTCGTTATAGGAGTACCCACAGAGGATTAAGAAACCACTCTGTAACCATAAGAGTCCAAAATCATGAGCAACCACAAAGGCATATTTTAAATCAGTGAAAATGGTGACACGTTTCTGTGTAGCTAGTGTACACACAAGTACAGATGATAGCAATTAGTTCAAATACCTGAGTAAAATGGTAAGAATTGATTCTCATTCATCTCTAAACCCTAATGGGAGCTGTTGTTTGGGAGCCACTGAATGAGGATGCAAAAGAAGCTTTATTTCAGAATGCATAGGAATAGAAAAGAAAGCAGAACACAAATCAACAACCGTAAAGCCGGTGGCTGTGAGCGGAATGTACAAAGGTATACTGGCTAGGATTGGTGTAATATGGAACTGCAACAAAATGAATGGCTCACAAGCCTTTCTCAAAACACTATTAGGCTTATTAAGAGTTGGGTGGATGCTGGACATTTGTCAAAAGGTGTGATGTCAATGCGCTCTAAACACGGTGGACAGGGCATCCACCAACTCTCTATAAGGCTATGTGTCCTTACTGGACTTTTGGTGGATAAAATAGGAGTATTGCAAATGGCGTTAGGGTGGATCAAAACTTTTTGTTTCAATAGGACAGCTACCACTGGGTGATTTGCTTCCATTCCATCAGGCTAGAGTGGGTATTATAGTACACAGGGAAGTTTTCCATTGGATTCAATCAAAATTTAACAGGACCAGCAGTCAAAAAACAGCTACATCGTTTGTGCCCTGGGACCACAAAGATGGAGGAGCTTGTGCTAAAACACCAGACATGTCTTGGGAAGAAACATTTTGATCTGCATTCGTAGCAGCAGAGTAACCATTTTCACTTAACGTAGATAAAAGAGCACTTTAATTTTTAATTTGAACATTAAATAACGGCACCGTCACTACAGCAATACACAGTACACTTCACTTTGCATGGAAAGTATCTCCCCAGCCAATTAGCTGGAAAGAAGGGGCTTGGAAGGAAGGTATGTTGATTTGTTACACGACACAAGGAGACTGACATAGTGCTAGTAGCAAGGTGGTGAACAGATCTGTTACAGTACACAAGGAGATTGGCATAGGGCTAGTAACAAGGTGATGAACATGAGTGTGGCAATTGCATCAATGGTTTTACTCAAGACAGGAATAAGGGAAACTCCTGTCTAGGTTTGCAGAGTGGCCCGGGTGGATGAATCAGTGTACCTCTTTTAATAGCACTCATCCAATAAGGTCTATTACAGGGGACCTAGCTCACCATGCAATCCCTCCCGAGACCCCTGCTCTAAATCCAGTGGATTAAGTTTTTTTAAATATTTTTTTATTTCAGAAAATATCATACAGTTGGTACACAATACAATGGAATAACAAATTATTTGTAAATCATGCCCTCTTCAAAATAAGAGAAGAGAAGAAACAAATCACAAATGGGTTACAGAGAAAAAAGCCAAGTAACAATAAAATGAAGGAAAAAGGGTGGAAATCTATCAATCACAGATTAGATAATCACCATAAAGTATATTAATTATTAATAGATTCCATTCAGTCAATATTCATGCCCCAAGTATGTTTATGCCATTTTGTTTTTGAGTTACATTTAATGATAGACACTTTTTTCAGAGAATGGATTCCACCAAGAGTTAACAGGTGCAGGGTGGTTACGGTCTAATCATAACTTGGAAATACAAGGCCTTTCCGAAATTATAGTGATAAATACTCGCCCAGCAAATTTAGCCGGTATTGTCCTTGAACATCCAAGTATTATTAGCGGGTATACCCGCAAAGAATTACCCTAGAGATTTCTTCAAATACCTGGACCCAGAAAATCCCTGTGCTACTACATAGCCCAAAATATGCATCGTGTCCACCATAAATTCCCCACATCTAAAAGATACTGAGTTATCTTGACAACTACATTTATGCAATTGACTAGATGTGTAATAATGATCCTGGATTTTCTTCTAGTGATGAACAGAGGGACTTGAATAATGCACGTTGAAAGAACTTCTGATGTTTTGTGATGTCCAAGGACTGTTTCACTTTAGGGTGGGTACCGCTAATTTTGGATTTCATTGATATTTTCTTTTCTTTGAGGCAATAAAAATATCCTGTATTGTGAAATCAATTAGGCTTAACAATCAATGTGTGAATATTCTTTAGAAGGAAATCCATCTTCTCCAAATCTGTTTTCTTTTTCAATCTATAAGGATCTAGATCAAAAAGTGTTCAGTGTAATGGTGTCAAAGACAAGGAAGTTCTAGAAAATGCATTGCACAATTTCTGAGACTTCAGATGCATACCCACTAGCACACTGATATTTATATTGTCTTTTTTACGCACATTTCCCTTTTGCTTCATTTACGGTCTGATTCAAGATATTTCCTTTAAGATACAACTCTGTGAGTGTCTGAACTTTAGGTCTGCAGTGCGGTGCTTATGTTACTTTGTCTTAAGGGAAGGTAAACAGCATTTCTTTTAAGTTCTCGCCCAAAACGGCTATATTTTGAATACTTAGGGGCCGATTCTGATGCGGGTTGGAAAAGCTTCCCGACCGAATCGGTTGGGAAATGGTGTCCGACCCACTCGGATCGGGAAAGTCCGACCGGCGGAGTAGGATGCATCCGGATGCTTCCAGATACGATTTGGTTGAACTCCCATTGACTTCAATGGGAACATTTGTTCCTAACCGCATCAGAATTGGGCCCTCGGTCGGGAAGACACGTTCCCGATCCAATTTGGAAGGAGCAAATGCCGTTAGGAGGCCTTCCTAACCGCATCAGAATCAGGCCCTCGGTCGGGAAGCTTTTCCAACCCGCATCAGAATCGGGCCCTTACTCGTGGTCACTACTTTGATTATAACTCTTTTATAATCTGAAAGAGTCCGATGTGAATTTGAGATTACACCTAATGTGTGTTATCACAAATCCTACCCCACGAAACTGCTTTGCCGAAGAATATTCAGATTCATTTTGTTGTTCATTCCAGTTTTCACATTCCCACCTCCAAACTCACAACTTTCTCCCCCTTCCTGACAACCTTTAAAAACATTATGGGCCCGACATGCTGACGTTTCCCTCCGACCGCCGTATTTTGATTAAGGCGGTCAGAGGGAAAACCAGAAGGGAATTCTGCTCCTCTTCCAATGGGCTCTGTGAGCCCATCGGAACAGGAGCGGAATAGTAATCACCTTCAATGATGGCAGAGCCAGGCTCAGCTCCGCCATCGGGATTATGATGTCGGTTTCTGACAGCCATTCCATGTCGGCCTTTCTGACATGGATTGGCTGTCGGGAACTGACTTTGGGGTCCCCTAGCAGGGTCCATTTCCCCCTGGCCCTCCGCATATGGAACATCCCTGCACCGTGTGCCTGCCACACGGTCCAGGGATGTTTACAAGCTTCCATTTTCCAATGGGAGCGTGTGATGCGGGTGTTTTCAGCCCGCCACACAAGCTCCCATTGGAAAATGGATGTTTCCAACCGCACTATGTGCGGTCACATCCTAATTAGGGTGTCGGAATGTCTGACCTATGGTCGGGCGGTTCCTTTCCCGCAACGGTGTGGGCGGATGCAAATCCGCCCAACATCATAATGAGGGCCTATATGTTTCTTCTCCCTCCGTTGCCTACCTTTTTCCTACCAGCTTCCTCCACTCAGTCCATTTCCTGGCTCATTATTTTTATTCTATTTATTTTTATGATTAAGGGGCAGTCACTTTCGCCTCTGGGCTGTCCTCGCCCTTTGTTCACCACCAGATTGATTTACCCTGTCTCCGTCCCTAGCAATAATAGGAAGAGATCTACCGCAGTCTTTCTGCTTTTTTGTAACCTCTTCCAGGTTTGAATGGCCTGCCTATCTTAACTTTCATTTCTTTCTATTTTATGAACTGTACTTTGGTATTCTCAGTTTTTGTGGAGGTTTTTTGCCTTCAGACTCAGGATTTGATACGGGGTTCAATCATTTTATCCATCCAGCTGTCATTTTTAAATCGCTTTTTATCATTTTAACATTTCATCTGAGTGAATTTTTGTCGGTTTTAATTTTCATGAGACATGGCTTTGACCGGCAGGGAATTCAACAGGCCGATCCTCTGAAAGTTCTGTAACTTACAGAGAATAACCTTTTCCATAGCTTCGCAGACGCCTTAAGGGAAAAGTCAAAAAATTTAATTTGTTTATTCAATACCCTGCCCTACCAGCCGCCTCAGCAACACTACACCCAAGGGTCAGCCATATTGCCATGAATTGCCATGGACGTGGGATGTCTATCTATCTATCTATCTATCTATCTATCTATCTATCTATCTATCTACCTGTCTGCCTGTCTGTCTATCTATCTATCTTCCTACCTACCTACCTATCTATCTGTCTACCAGTCCTATCTGTCTGTCTGCCTAATAGTCCTATCTATCCATCCATATATATTATTGAGGTACTTTGATGTGGAGTTTAGTAAATCTATACTTACCTTTATGTACTTACCTTGATAATATGGTGACACAATATTTTTGTTGGTCAGTAACAAACACTTAATTTTTTATATGCAACCCCTTAGACTTTCCCACTGCATGTATGGTTCGTCACTAGAGTTGATGGGGACAGCATGTGCAGCAAGACTGCTTTCCTGAATTGCTCTGTCAGCACTAATTGCAGTAAAACCTCTTGTCATTCAAAGGCAAAGTGTGGTATTAAGTTATTACTCTGATTCTCAAGCTTCTTCTCCTGGTCTTAATCATTGACTTAATTCCGGTCCAAAAAGACTCCTATAGGAAGTGGATCCATGCTGCATTGCCATATTTAATTCATGGATGACACATTATCATCAGGACCACCTTCTAGAGGACCTATTGGCCAGTGGTGCTCAGTCACCACATCCTCAGTTACAATCTCATCTTACTCTGACGGTGATGAGCCATAGGTGCCTCACTAAACCATTGAGTTAGCATGAGACATTGCCTAACTTTAACACAGATGATTGGTTTGTTACAGCATAAAAGCGGATTATTTGCTACAGGGATGCTACAGTCTGGTGTTGAAGTAAGGAACTCTGTACCCGGCGACCTAACTAGTTTGTGGATCATGGACGCGACCCAAATTTTATTCCAGAGGATCTCCATGCCCTGCCGACTTACCCCCAGCAGAGCGTGCATTTAAAGACACTAGCACCTTTGGTGCTCATTTCGGAGTACGTATTTACTACGCCGCACCAGGGCTCTGTTCAGACTACCTTGCTGCCAGCCAACTCCAGCTGTGGAATATAAATATGGAGTTTTCCCTCGGAATCCTCCATACCTTGGTTATAACGAGTTTAAGTTTGGGTGATTCTGGTCCCGCATTGGCCTGAGGAGGCCATTATTGGAAGGCCGAAATGTGTCAACCCCTACTATCCAGGACCAATGTCATTCCTTCAAGAGAAAGAGATATATATATAACCCATAGGGTTTTGGACCAAAAACTACTGCTTGAGGCAATTAATTTAAGCTATGTACTAGTTGGTCTATTTTGAATTGATGTTGTTACCTGAAGACGTTTTTCTCTATTGCTCTGCCTCAACAATTGCAGGCTATCTGTCATTGCGGTCACTTTTGTTCAGCTAATCTCAAATATTATTCGTTGTTTTCCCTTAACTTTGTTACAATTTTGTATGATGAATTGATTGATTGCAGCCTTCTTCAATGCTTTTGCAAGTCAGTATTATTTTCTGTAAAAATGACAAAATAATTTTTAATAATTAAATGATCAGAATAAGAAATACATTTTGTGGTCGGTGCTCTTTCTTTGACTTATGTACAGTAATGCCTCTAAAAAGTTAAGACATTCATACCACATATCTTAAAATGAAGAAATCATATCAGGTGAGTTTTTCTGCCAGAGGTGACAAATAAAAAGTTGGCCTCTCTTTAAATTCCTTTGCATTTATGTCTAAGGTGTAGCCTAGGTTCTAGAGGGGTATCTGGGCTCCCCCTTTACTTTGTACGATTATTCTTTACACGACATACAACCCGATTATGGAAACGAAACTCTAGTGTGCACCTTGCACACGTCTAGAAAAACAACACTGAAACTGAGAAAAGCTGAAGTACAAGCACCATAAAAGTGTACTTGTATATGTAGATATAGCAAAATTAATAAAATAATCAACTTAACATGTTTATTAACTGATTACCTTATATTTTTAACAAAGTTGTTAAGAAACATTAATGATGAAACTTAGAATCTCTATTGTCTTTATTGCAATGCACCATAACCAAATGAAAAGTGGTGCAAATGATTTATGCACTGTGCTATATGACTGAAACTTTCAGTATAAGTGCTTGACATTATTAGGGTCTTAGATTTCTAAAAACATTTTTATTTTAATGATTTTTAGGAATAGTTTGCACGTAGGTACTTATAAAAGTTTTGGTAGTAGGCCCAATTTAGAGTTGAACATTTTTGTGTAGTAATCACGGACATTACAAATATTTCCATATATGATATGCTTGATTTATTTTGTTATGCTTGAACTTAATTATGAGTTTATTTTACTAAATAAGAAAGGCTAACTTTAAAATGTATTAAATTGCCTTTTTCCTTAGGCTGCATTATTTCATAGCCTGGTGTGATTTCCTTAAATATTTATATCTGTTCTCCTAAGGCAACATTTTTAAATCAATAGACATTTTTTCCAGTACTTGGTTGTGAGTTAATTGTTGTTAACTTGACCTTTCATCTTAATCCATGAGGAGCAACAAAGAAAATGAGCTCTTTGGCAACTAACATGTGAGTATGGAATGGACAGTCGTTTCTCATGAGCAACATGGGAAAATATGTCGGAGTATCAATTTTGTACCTGGTGAACGGAAGAATGGTCACATGACGGTCAGACCATTGTATGGTGACAAATGATATCACAAATGGACAATTTGGAGTATAAAAAGTGACTTTACTATGAGGAGGGAGCCTTTCATTTGCCTCCATACTCTCTAGCCTTCATTGCCGACTGCCCGCTTGATTACCTTTCATGCCTCTGCTTTTCTCCCTTGCTGATGAACTAGCCTTCTAGACGATTTGGAGCTGTCTGGTGAGAAAGCCGGCTTCAA
Source organism: Calotriton arnoldi (assembly GCA_963921515.1). Taxonomy (NCBI): domain Eukaryota; kingdom Metazoa; phylum Chordata; class Amphibia; order Caudata; family Salamandridae; genus Calotriton; species Calotriton arnoldi. The sequence goes on from CAWUFW010005694.1 coordinate 353,297, forward strand.
CTTTCCTGATTAAGGCTTCACTTCCCTTGCCCATGCCATTGGACTTTTCCTTAATGGACTCTAACTAAATCCCTTTGCCCATGATAAGAGAACTCTTTTGAACTATCCTCTTGCCTTTGTTGGTGGAAGGAATTCTACCCTTAACCATCCTCTTTATGGATTCTTATGGATTCTTATATTTAGCAATAGGTTTACTTTAACTAAATGTGTGGTTTTATACTACGAGCTGTAAGACTCATGACAGAACTGCTTAAAATGTTACTTAAAGGCATTGATTTGGGATCTTTAATACAATAACCAAATTATCTAAATTTGTCTGAATCGTTCATTGTGTCTTAATGTTCTTTCTGTAGAAACTGTGCTTACAACTATCTGATTTCTAAATGCATGATAGAGAGAGTCATAGATTATTTTCAGAACATTTGGTTCTTTTGCTTGTGTTCTGTGTAGCCACAGATGAGCTCCTGGTTTGTATAATTCTTGTTAGATTGAACTTCTTTAGAAGGTTGGGCGTTCCAATTGTAAACTCTATTTCTATAGCATGGTTCTGAGGGTAGCGTACAACTAAATTGTAAGTTGGCTACCAATTATTGGTCCTCAGTGGGTGGGCAACAGTTTGATAGCCTGATTTCTCACCCCTCACGATGATGAAGAAAGGTCCATCGGAGGACCAATGCCTCTGTGGGTGAAGTATAGAATCTGAGTGAAGTGACTAAGTTAGTAAAATAACTGTATGGACTCAGTAACTGAAAAACAAAAAGAGCTTCCGCTGCAACAGGTGAGCAAGTAATCCTCTGAGCTGTTGTCACCAGCAGCATTTCAACCTGGGTCCTCCCTTCCTGTGGCTAGTCAATGTGCTCCTAACAGCCTCTAGGACCTTCATTATCTTAGTCATTGCAGTCGGGGAATTCATTCAAAGCTTTCAAAATCCCCGAAGTTTTTCATGGGCCTTCACCATCAATCTGATTCTGGGAGTCCTCTGGGAGTCCTCTGGAGTCCTCTGCAGCAGCTGCCGTTGGTGCTTCCCTTGGGGCTGTCACTTTCATTACTTCTGGGATTTTCAGATCTTGTCCAACATTGTTAGTGATCAGCCATAAAGCATCTAGCAGGCATGCTCATCTTGCACTTTGAAGTTTCTTTCCCAACCATTATCTTTATGAAACGCTGTTCTGTCTCCAAATCTTTCTTTCACACCATTGCACCAGCTCCTCTTTCCATCACTTCTTCCATTTTGAAACCCTGGTTAGGCTAAGAAGGGACACTGAGGGAATGAGTCTAGTGCATACATCCTCCTAAAGCCTACCTGGCAGATGCTTCCACTTTACTTTGTGGTAGGGCTTGGATTGCAGAGGATAGGGGAAGCGTCTTGGTACCTGAAACCCTACCCTACCATATTCAGGCCCACTGAGATAATAAAGCTGCAGCAGAGGCACTGTCAGGCAGTGGGTGAAGTAATACTGGGATGCAATATACATGTGCCCACTCCTATATGGCATTATCCATGTGAATAGCAAATGTTAGGCTACAGCTTAGGTGAATAGATGAAGAAAAGGCATGTGTGTTTGTCTCACAAAAGGTCTTTAGACTTCCTCTTTGAGACGTCTGGAGATCCACTTAGACATAGAATGCTGTGACAACAGTAGACTACACACTTGCCCCAGGTGCGCATATATATGTTAGAAATAATAAAGTTCTGTGGCCGGCCGCAATTCCTGCACTGTGCCATCACACTAGTGATAAAGAAGACACAGACCCTCGGGCAATAAACTAAGTGAGCCCTAGGAATGGCAGCACACCGTACCCATCTTTTATAATCTGTGGTTTGTGCTCTTATCACAATTAAATGTACTACTCTGAAGTAATGAAAACTAAAAAGAAAAGCATACTAACACATTTAATTTCTCCTAGCCCCCTTCCCCACCTCGGTCTGCTTAGGTCTCCTTGATAAGGCATACACTTTATATACATCTGGGAATAAAGATATGGGTTGGAAACAACCAATCAAACCATAGGTTCTAATTTAAAAATCCCAAGCAGCGAAACAGAAGCCAAGTGCTGCAGTATTCTTTTCCCACTGATTCTACAGTTGACAGATGACTGTGCAAAGGTGAGTGGGCAATCAATGCACCCCAAAGGTACAGTGATCAAAATCACCTTTAGTGCTCTCACGTGTAATGAAAGCAAAAAGGAGACCCCTCAATACAAATATTTATGCTCTCTTTAACCATCCTCTACTACCTCTGCTGTAAAATTCCCTATTTATCCAGAGGTCGACTAAATAGCTGCCCCCCTGATTTATGAAGTGATTTAGTGATCGCAAACACTTAATTAAAGGGTTTGTGACTCCTCATCTTTTTTTCTGATAGGCTAACCCCAATTTGCAATTCAAAAACCTTTTTCCGGATCGCAAATTGGGTTAGAAATCCATATCGAATTATAAAATGAAAGGGGTGTGTTAAAGCCGTTTGCCCCAAATTGTGAATCCGTAAGGTATGAATAAATGGTTTGCGACCCTAATTCCAAGTTCGGGTGGTAACTGAATTGCAAAGGAAAAGGGGTTAGGGAAAGGGGTCCCTTTAAGAGACCCCTTCCCCTTTGGGAATCAGTGAGGCAGCTTCAGGGGTAGTAAGCTTCTTCCGACTTTCAGAATAGTTTTCTAAAACAGAAAACTTTTTGCTTAAAAAAGGTTTTCCATTTCAGAAAGCAATCACAGGCATGATGGCTATCTGTCCACTGCGGCCATCATTACTGCTATTGTAAACAATCACAGGGAGTCGAAAATGTGTGACCTGCCTAATTAATATTTATTCGGCAGGTCGTTCTGCAACCCCCAGCAATTTGTTTTTTTGTGAAACGACCTATTTGTATATAGGTTGGTTTGCACTATCAGACTGCTTTCACAAACAGATGGTGCACAATTTGGAACCAGTTTTTGTGAATATAATCTTTGTACAATAGGCGCACAAATATGTTTTGCAGTCGAAAAAGCCAAACAAAAGAATGGTTCAAATTTTACAAACCAATCATATTAATTACCAAGATCATACTGACCTATAGGGCAATCTGAAGTAAACAGAAAAGTGATGGGTAGAAAGCTTGAATTAATCTCAGCCACTGGTAATTTTTCGGACTGCATCCCAGTCCGTCATTTATTTCTCACAATGTCACCTCATATTAAAGCCAACCATATGCAAATAAGCCTTGATCCAGCTCGAATAGGAATTGTCCAGACTGCCAAGTCAGGTCATTTCTGAGCCAGAACAAAAGCAATCCATGACCTGCTTCACCCTAGTTGGGGCTCTTCAGTCAGGTGCAGCTTGGTTCCAGTGGCAAAGTGAGCCCAGGACCCATGTCAGGGAATACCTGTCGCATCTAGGGTGTTTCCCTGAACTAAACAAAAAAGTGATGGTTGGGAGGCTTGAATTAATCTCAGCTGCGGGTAATTAAACAGGGCTTCATCCCAGTCCATCATTTTTTGCCCACACTGATGCCTCAGATTAGATTCAGCTAAATACAAATCAGCCTTTATTCATTGATCCATCACTTTTTTGTATACTTCACTACAGGGCAATCTAACACTGCCAGAAGGGCTGGTCTAGCAGGTCAGTGTGTAAGCCATGGGTACTCGCAAACATTTTCCAGGGGGCCAAAATGTTTGCCTGTAGTGTGATTGTGGGCCACATTGATGGCAGGTGGAGGGTGTAAGGCATAGGGGAGGCAAACATGTACATATAAAGGCTGAATTGCACATTATGAAGCAAGAAAACCTGGGATCAATCCCAGCTTCCCCACTTGACCAAATTGTGTGATCCTAGAGAATTGTTTTATTTCACTTTACTTTCTTTTTTTATCATTATCACATATAATGGGACCTCGAAATACATGACCTCAGGATGCGCACTATATGAAACCTTCTCTAGTGTTTTATTTGCTAAACTATGATGTCATCCATGTATAATAGGAACCCTGGCCACTCAGGTGGTAAACATAACAACTGACTTGCCTCTTTGTTCACTATTTGCAGTGTTGCCAGGGTGGAGGGGAAGCATGAATGTTTCTAAATTCATCTTTGCAAACTATCACTTTAAAGAAAAAATAATCGAATGTACTAAAATGAAACGCTTCTGCATATTAATGAAATAAACTTTTAGAATTTTGAAGAGACTCATATTTTCACAGTTGCAACATGTCTTTAAAAATGAAGATGTTCTTAAATTAAAATGGTGAAGGATACCTTAATTACTTCCTTTAACTTCCGTTAAGTTGTAAATAATTGTGTGCCCCTTTATTTAATATATTTCTCAATGTTTATGCTGAGTCGGGAAACAGCAGCCCAGTGCTGCTGTTGACCAGGGGCTGCATGTGACCCCGGGCCGTACTTTGAGTATCACTGGTGTAAGCCATCTTTTTTACTATTGGTGGGCCTGTTTTATGGTCTGGTGGGCCAGTCTTTACTGTTGATTTCCCTGATATTACCACAAACTTTGCTTACAGCAAGCACAGATGCATGCAGCCGTCCATTCCATCTTTACTAGTTGAAATCTGCAAATTGCAAATGTGCGCCATTTTTTTGTTGACCGATACGCTAATCAGGGGCCTTTTTTATTTTCATGCCCGGGCCTATTTTCTTTCCTAGTTCAACACTGTAAATTACTTTATATTAACAGAATGTTGCATAAATGTAGCAGGTGCTCGTTTGGATTTCGGCAGGAACAAAAAAAAGGAGTAGAAGTTAAACAAGGGTGTGAATTGTGAAGGTAAACATGGCTCCTCTTGATAAGGAAGTGTTTTAGGCAGGCCTGCAAACACCACAGTGCATTAGCAGCCCAAATGCATATATGCCAACCCTCCCGATCCACGCAGGAGAGTACCTATTTTAAGGCTAGTCTCCCGCCTCCCGATTCCTGCATGCAGGAACCAGATTCGGATTGCGGCATCATCATCTGCTAGAAACAAGGCAGCTTGTTCTTGGAAGTATATATCCTGAGCCAGAACGCTTTGCCCTTAATTCTTAGAGGGGGAGATTAGAGAGTGTAACAGGCCTCGACATTTATTTTTGGCAGTTTTACATTGCACATAAAAAAAAAAAGTTTAGAACTCTGTTTTTGTTTGCCCTATGTTAATAAACTGTCAAAAATGAAATGCTGGTTGTTTGTCACCATAGGTGCCAATAGATCGATTCAGACAAATTGCCTTTGTTTGCTTCAGTCTAAGTCAATGGAGAAAATACATTCTCCCAACTTATATTTTTTAAACCTTCCACTTGCCTGCTCTAAAATGCTGGCATGTATGCAAACGCCCCACAAACCGAAACAAGACTGCAGCATTCTGAACCTACTGACTCCTACTGTTTGTTGACAAATAGAAAAGAGGAAGCAGCGCAGAGAGCAGAACGCGGCAGAAAGCAGGTCAGGAGCCAAACAAGCTCTCGCTTAAGGAAGAGAATGTGACGAACTGGCATTTTAAAGGTTAATTCTTGGCAGAGCTCTGAGTAAGGCTAACAGCTGTGTTGACGGAGTATGGACTGGGAGGAGAAGTTCGTGCTCCTTACTAAACACTGCACTCTGTCTGCACCGAGGCAGCATATTCCTGCTAATGTGGGAGCAAAGCTGCTCTCCGGTGGGAGTGGTGGGGGTGTGTTCGAGGGGGTTGGGATTTTGTTTTCTTTCTTTCCGCATTCACAGGGTGATTGGAAGAGTGGGTTTTCTCAGCCATGCTGCCATCTGGCGTGAGCACGAAGAAAGCTTGTATAATTCAGCATGGCTTTGTTATCCGGGATTCCAACAAGAAAAAAAGCATTGGCAAAGCCATTAGGTTTGAATTTCCCATTCCGTTTACAGCGCTGACGAAAGCAAAACAATATGTCTGCTGCAGTGCAAAACAATTAAAGAAAAAAGATTGACCTGTGTATACAATGCATGGATAGAATAAAGAATTAAATATTAGGTGACACGGTGTACATTATAGTGGTAAATTAGCCCTGCGTGTATTTGTTGTAGCTATTTTCTGATCAGAATCATAACTGCATGTTAACATGAAATATTTGCAATTCAAACAATAATACTGTGATGTACAGAACTGTTTTCCTGGGTAGACCAAACTAGGCCTCACTGAACTAGGTCTCAACTCTATCTTGTTTACTTGGAGCATCCATAATTTTCAATGTGAATATATTTTTCATTGATACAATTGATGGAGCAAGGTTTCAAAATTGAAACTTGCTTGTATGCAATCCTCCTCATAGTATTAATTTATTAAACTTGTACTGTCAATACTAATCTTTGCATTCACAAACACGAAAGGGATAGACGCTTGCTTATGTGTTTTACTAACGAATAACGCTTGTCTATAAACCAAGATGGCCGCTAAAGCGCGGGAACCTCAATGCGCATGTCGCAACCTGATCACATGGTGTGACGTCTTTCTTTGCTTGGTGGGAAACTTCTGCTTCTGCGCAGTGTGCATTAAAATGGCCGCTAATGTTTTCACATGCTTAAGCTTGCTCTCATGTCATTATTAAATTGTCGTTTTCTTAACGCTACTAATGCAGGATAGTATTATGATTAAATGGGAATAGAGTTAGGGAAAGTGGGTATACAGTGAAACTTTTTATTTGTGATTTTAATATTTCCTTCTTGCACTTTTAGTAATTCGTAAACTTGGGCCTGGGTTGGTGTCTTGAAACTCGAGAGACAGATGGTTCTGCGCATGTGTCCTGTATGCCTGCCAAGTGAAGTCAACTTGGACGTCTCCCAAGGCCACGACCTATTGGCCGAAGATGATGTACTCAATGTTTCCGGCGGACAAATTGTTACTTTTCTCCTGTAAAATGTATAACATTTGTCGTGAGACGGGTGGGAAATAAAGTGAATGTATTAATTTGAAGGGGCGGGAAGCTAAAAACAATAGGCTTCACAATTTAGGCCAAAATTGACATGGTGCGAGAATCCACCCCCTGTCCCTGTCCAATCAGAAGTAGTGGTCCCATATTTTAGCAACATTAAGGGGAGGTACATGGGTGTAGAAGGGTATAATAGAATATAGCATTAGTAAATTAGTCGGAACATGCGTTCTCGAAGAACAGGCGTCCATACTGCCAGAGCGCTCTCAACTCCAGACTGCCCAGCAGATCGGTTGCTGACTGAATTCCTGTCCGGAAGAGGTCCTGAGGAGGGGGGCGGCGGAGTCCATTAGAAGGAAGGCACGGGAGAATCGGGAGAAGTCGAGTATCAGAGAGGGGAACGGCGCAGGCGTCGTTGTAGAGAGATTACCGGTCCTGTCCTGATCCTGGAAGAAGTCTTTGCTCTTCATCCTTCCTGGGTCCTATCTTTTCCAACTCCTTGGCCAAGGGGCTTGGTTCTCGCATTTAGGTAACTATATTGCAACCTTTAGTTGCGCTGCTGTCTCTATCTTCTCCTTTTCCTTAAACACCGTCATTTATTAGCAAAAATCATTTCTATGCTTTTTCTTGGGTATTTCAATCAAGTACCGTGTTTTCTGTATTTTACTCTGCTAAACTTTAGATAAACATTTTAAAAACTTCCTGACTCAGTGGTTATTTCAGGATTATGTATTATAGTGAATGTCACTCATTTTAAACTTCCCAATTAGCAAAGGATCCATTGGTAAGTTATTACTCTTCAATCAGAAGGTAATTGGTAGCAGGGACTTTGATAAAAGAGTACATCTGACACCCAGCGTAAGTATTAGTGTAGTGTGAATGTATGGGCCCAAGTGAGTATATGGTGTATGAATGCTGTTGGCTAATATTGCGCTGGATCAGTTTTCTGGTAAGCAGAGGACGGTTTTTGTTACTCTTTGTTAATTGGGTAATGAGAATTTTATTTGAATTTTTTATGAACTAACATCCGCTTATTTTGAGTTTTTGTTATATGTTGTCCAGAATACCCCGGGGTAGGTAAAAAGAATAGTGGGTGGCAAGTGGAAGCCATACTGCAGTGAGGTTATCTGTCAGGCAGAAATAGTACTGAGAAGTTAAGCAGGACTTCAAGTACTGGTTAGGGACTCTATGCATGTGAGTAATAGCAAAAGGGTACGCTGATAAAAATGTGATGTTATATCACCTAGTAAGGGTAACATTGGAGAAGTAACAGGTACTTCTGGAGCTTGTGTGAAGAGTAGACGGAAGTGTTTTACTCGTAGTGTATGTATTAGTAAACGGAAAGGTTTTACTAAAGTGTGGAAGAAACTATCTTTTTCGAAATTAGTGGAAACTGGCACGATAGCGAATGTTTTATGTTGTTACTGAAATATAATTAAGATTTATAGAGAAAATAAGTTTGCGTAATTTTGTAAAGGGAGGGTCAGTTGCCGGAGAGGGAGCTGACGTCACAAAACGCCGCGCTGTGGTAGGTTGAAACAGCGGGTGTGGAAAAACCCTTGTAAAGGAGGGGTCAGTAGTCAGGAGTATTACTGACGTCACAGGTGCCGCGCTGGGATTGGTTAATCCAGCGAGAACAGAAAAGAGCAGATTGTAAAGGAGGGGTTGACAGAGAAAACGTCACCAAAAGGCCACGCAAGGATTGGCTCAGAAATAAAAGGTAGCAGACATTTGATTGGACAAAATTTTAGAAGCGAAATTCTTAGTGGAGAAAGGATTGCATGTTAAAACGCGATCCAACTATAACAGGAACTCGTCCGGATAGGAGATTCCTAGGTTTTGCAGAATATAATTTTGTACACAGAAGATTAGATAGAATGTACGGAGAAAGGAGAAAAATGTCATTCTTACAAAAGATTAAGAATTATTTTAAAAAGGACAAACCAATCAAAACTAGAGAAGGAATTATTATTCCACCAGCTAAAACGCCAGCATCATTCATGATGATGGAGAGAGGTTATCATACTTGTGTATGGATGGAGAATTGGATAGAATATACCAAAAATGATGGAGTATTAGCATTTCCTGAAAATGGCACGTTCAATGGGCGAATTCTTCAAAACATGAGATTGAGGATGAATGATTTAGAACCCAGACCTAGATTAACCCAGTATGAAGCCCTAGAAGAATGGGAAACCGAGGCATTTGAACGGGATAGATCTAGAAGTAATAGAAGTTACCCAGGATCTTACCCCAGATATTTACGTGAGTCGAGAGAAGGTCAGATGAAACAATGGAGAAGGGCAATGATTACAGAGGGACTGTATCCATTATTCACAGAAGGAGAAAAATCAGGAGGCAAATGTACAGAAAAGACAAAACATTTAATAAGAAATGAGGATTCAGAAGACGAATTTATGGAAGAAATGTTAAGAAATCCCCCACCATATCAGGAAGGGACAAGTGGATGCCCTCCTAGTGCACAACCACAAACTCCAATGGTACCAAAGGTAATGCATGAATTCACCCCGACTAGAATACTTCATGACAAAGAAAAGGAAGCTTTAGAAAAGACTAGAGCAGAATTAGTACGGAAAATAACTCAGATAAAAGTACATCCTGATTCATTGACTATTCCTGTAACAATTGGTCCAGTAGTTCCATTATATGGTACTCAAGGAAACTGCCCTCCATTGATACCTGTAACCACTCCTATGAATACTACTGTGAGTAACCCAAAACCTGAAGCTCCAGTTATAATCGAGGATCAATTTAGTGACTGTGAATCCACAATATCACTCATGGATTTACCTATTCGAGGTTCTGTAAATAATAATCCAAGAAGAGATGTACCTGGAGGTTCAAAAGATGTAAGTTTAGTAACTTCATCAGGAACAAAAAGTGCTACCATAGTAACACCTGAAGATCTAGAAAGATGGGTACAAGGGTCAGTTAAACAGTGCACACCTCAAAAAGTACTGGATATCCATAAATTAAAAGTTGAATTAGAAGAAATAATAGCAGGAAATGTAGGAGTAGAACGCTTGAATACCTATGATGAAGAAGAATTATTGTTCTTATGCAGAAGTATCACTAGAAATGTGAGGGTATTTCATGAAAAATTGTCAAATCTAGCACTACAGATGGGAATTGAAATAGGGAGATCAAAAGTACTACAGAAACCCTATAGAGCAGAATTTTCAGACAAAGATTTAGAAAATATGAATGCATCTGGAAGAACACTGCAAATAAGAGAATTAATGTTAGTTTTACAAAAATGGGGAGATCTAGATAAATGGAGATCTAGGTGGGCCAAGAAAAAGGAAGAAGCACGAACAAGTAGAACAGCATCTGAATATGTGATGAAGGAAGCAGGAAAAGCAGATCAAATGTATCCAATGCGAGAAGTTGCGGGAGGAGGATATGTACATGTCCCATGGAGCAGACAGGATATTTTATCATTTACGAATGATTTTCCAAAGCTGAGGGAAAAGCCAATTGAATGGTACAAGCAGGTTGAAAGGTTTGTGAAGGTGTCAAAGGTATTGATGAAGGATTTGGATGGTCTGTTTGACATAGTGGTACCTGCCGATTTATGGACAGATTGTAAAATCACAGTGGATTGGCCTAGTGATGAGTATCCCGGAGATCCAAAGACAGGTGCCCCGTCAAGTGACGTGATGAAGAAGTATTAGCAGGTGATAACATACCTGAAAGGGAAAATACCCCCGAAAGAAACAGATTGGGTGAAAATAGATAGAACTACCCAAGAGCCAGTGAAACAGTACATTCTTACTATGAGCGTTTATTACAGGTCTTTAAACAGTATAGTGGATTTGAGGACATTGGAGACAAGAACATGAGTCAGTTTGTGTATCGGTTTGTTTATGGTCTGAAGCCAGAGATTTGCCAGATGATTAAACAACACATGCTGTGTTGGCAGGGAAAGCCCATAGATGAAATTTTGAAATATGCAAAATATTGTGGAGACGATATTGAGGATAGACATAAGAAATTGCAGGAGAAAGTGATGTGGGCACAGGTGAAAATGGCTGAGAAACAGGGAATTAATTTGGAAAATCCGAGTGAAAATTCAGGAAAAGAGTCTGGAACGAGTGGTGATACGGGAAATGGTGGAAAATTTAGAGGACGAATGAGTAGAGAAGAAGCTAAAAAGAAGTTTCCTTGTCATGGATGCGGAAAATTGGGGCATTGGAAGGATGAGTGTAAAAAGATTCGGAATAATAATGGCCCAAATCAAAACTTAAATCCACAGATGCAGAATGATTCACAGCAGGGTGTAAATCCCCAGAATCAATTACCACCTCCACCTGTTCAGGGTAATATAAGCAGAGCAAAACATGGTACAGACATTGGATACCCAGGAGGGAGTGGTAAGAATGATTATATGACATCACAATTTCTTTTGCAGGACATTTACTGTAAACTCGACTCATGACGGTGCCTAGGAGAGGGGAAGAAGGAGTGCATACTTGGCGCATCCTTACAGGTAGATCAGTCTGGTCCATATGTTGAAGGAAATGTGAAAGGTAATGATATTACTTTCCTTTTGGACACTGGTGCTACCAGGTCTACTGTGAGATCAGCAGACATCCCAGACCTTCCTCTCTCAGGTGAAGATATCCAAGTAGTGGGGGTAGCTAATCAAAGAATTAGAACACCTCTTACCGAACCAATGGAAGTTAAAATTGGAAACTTCAGAGAAATGCACCAATTTGTAGTGTGCGATTCTAGCCCAGTGAATTTATTAGGTAGAGATTTATTGTGCAAAATGAACTGTACAATTTTCTGCACGCCGGATGGTGTGGCAGTTCAGACACCAGATGAGGACCATGTATATAAAATTATGGTTGCAAAACAAGGTACAGAAATAGATGAAATGTTTTCGTTGATAACAAAAGATGAATTACCAGAAGAATTAAAAGGTACAGTAAACCAAATAGTATGGGATTTCACCGGAAAAGAAGCAGGACTTATGGCAAAAATAGATCTAGTTCAAATTACTGTAAAAGAAGGTGCGATTTTCCCAAATACTAAACAATACAAAATGAGTGCAGAAGTAAAAGCAGGAGTCATTGAAGAAATCAATCGAATGGTAAAACAAAACATTCTAAAAGAAGTAATGAGTAGCCCATGCAATTCACCAATCATGGGACTAAAGAAACCTAGTGGAAAATATAGGATTGTTCAGGACCTGAGGAAAATAAACAAGATTGTGGAACCATGTTGTCCCATAGTACCAAATCCTGCAGTAATACTATATCAGATTCCTTGGAATGCAGGATGGTTCACAGTAATTGACTTGTGTCAAGCATTCTTTTCAAAACCATTGCATCCAGACAGCCAGTATCTTTTCTCATTCAAATTTGAGAATAAAGTATATGTATGGAATCGCGTTCCTCAGGGGTACACAGAAAGTCCTTCCATTTTCAACCAGATACTGAAAAAGTGCCTTGAAAAACTAGTGATGCCAGGAAGCTCAGTTTTAGTTCAATATATCGACGACTTATTAGTAGCGTCGACCACCAGAGAAGACTATGTTGTTGATTCCATAGCATTATTAAATCTTTTGGCTGAGGAAGGGCATAAAGTCTCACCTGAAAAGTTACAGTTTTGCAGGACAGCAGTTAAATATCTGGGACATCAAATTGAGAGGGGAAAAAGAAGAATAACCTCTGAAAGAGTAGAATTAATAAAGAGAATGCAAATGCCTGTAACCCAAAGACAAGTGCGAATGTTCCTAGGAATAGTAGGATACTGTCGACAATGGATACCAAATTTTTCCATGTTGGCTAAGCCCTTAATTAACATGACGAAAAAGAAAGCAAAGGACCCTGTTGAGTGGGAGGATGAAAGTGTAGAAGCTTTTGTAAAATTGAGAAACGCACTTTGTTCAGCACCTGCCTTAGGCATGCCTGATTATAAAAGAGAATTCGCATTATTCTGTCAAGAGAGAGAAAATTGTGCACTTTCTGTCTTAACTCAGAGACATGGACTAGACAGACGTCCTATAGCGAATTTTTCTGCTACATTGGACCCAGTAGCAGCCGCGTTGCCAGGATGCTTAAAAGCAGTAGCAGCAACTTGTTTGAGCATTGAACAAAGCGAGTCAATTGTGATGGGACATCCTGTAAAAGTGTATGTTCCACATGCAGTTGTCATTCTCTTGACAAGAACCCGAACTCAGCATCTTACTCCTAGTCGGCTGACTAAATATGAGAGAATAATAAGGGGTGCGGAAAATGTGACCATGGTAAGGTGTACAATAATAAATCCAGCAAATCTATTGCCAGACCCATATCATGAAACAAATAAAGATGACGAAGAAGATGAACATGATTGTGTACAGATTACAGAATTATGTACAAAACCACGCCCAGACATTGAGGAACAGCCTCTTAAAAAGCCAGACAGGGAGCTATTTGTCGATGGTTCATGTCAAAGACATGAAGATGGTAAACTAACTGCTGCCTATGCGGTATGTGAATTAACTGGAATAGTCGAAGCATCCTATTTACCAGGAGTAAAATCTGCACAAGTAGCTGAATTGATTGCTTTGATAAAAGCTTGCAAAATTGGGAGGAATCAGAGAGTAACTATATTTACTGATAGTCAATATGGTTACGGGGTTGTGCACGATTTTGGCCAACTGTGGATGCAGAGGGATTTCATGACTTCTTCAGGATCCCCTATTAAAAATGGACAATTTGTAAGGGAATTGCTAGAAGCAATACAATCACCAAAAGAATTGGCTGTGGTGAAATGTGCCGCACACCAGTCAGGAGATGACTGGGTAGTAGTTGGCAACAGATATGCAGACCTGGTGGCTCAACATTGTGCCAAAACCAGAACGTCAGTAAATAAGAGGGTGGAAAGAATGGGAATCAGATGCCAACTTATGCTGTATATGCCACCAGAAACTTGGAATGAAGTAAAGAAATTGCAAGATCAATCAATCAATCAATCACAGAATTTGTAGAGCGCACTACTTACCCGCGAGGGTCTCAAGGCGCTGGGGAGAGGGAAGGGGGATGCTGCTACTGGTCGAACAGCCAGGTCTTGAGTAGCCTCCTGAAGGTCAGCAGGTCTTGGGTCTTTCGTAGGCTTAGTGGAAGGGTGTTCCAGGTCTTGGCGGCGAGGTGTGAGAAGGATCTGCCGCCGGTGGTTGTTCTTCGAATGCGGGGGACGGTGGCGAGGGAGAGGTCGGCGGAGGGGAGCCGGCGGTTGGGGTCGTAGAAGAGGAGCCGTCTGTTGAGGTAGGCTGGCCAGTTTTGTGGAGTGCCTTGTGTGCGTGGGTGAGGAGTTTGAAGGTGATCCTCCTGTCGACGATGAGGTTGAGGAAAGTGAGAAGAATTTGTGGATTAAAGTAGGTTGTTCTCAAAGAGGAGATGATGAAGTGTGGATCAGTGCAGATGGCAGACCAGTCATGCCAGACTGTTTACTCTCACAAATGGCTAGAATGCATCATGGAGACACACATATAGGGAGAGATGCAATGATTAGGCTGTTCAGACAAAATTGGTACAATCCCAAATTCAGGGCTATTGCAGAGAGTCTTTGCCAGAGATGTCTAACTTGCCAAATGCACAATCCAGGCAGGAAAACGATAATTGGGTTTGGAAAGATTGGAAAGGCAGAAGGCCCATTTATAAGACTCCAGTTTGACTTCATACAGTTACCACCATGTAGAGGGCTGAAATACGTACTAGTCATAGTGTGCCTATTTTCAAAGTGGGTGGAGGCTTATCCTACTAGAAGAAATGACAGCATTACAGTCGCAAAACTATTGCTACGAGAGCTCATACCAAGATTTGGTTTTCCAGTATCTTTGGAATCAGATAGAGGAAAACACTTTAATAGCGAAGTGATGCAGATAATCTGTGAAGCATTTCAAATCAAACAGAAATTGCACTGTGCATATCGCCCAGAGGCTTCTGGAGTGGTTGAACAATTGAATGGCACTATAAAGTTAAGATTGGGAAAAATGTGTGCATCAACATCATTAGAGGGGCCAGACGCATTGCCACTTGTCTTGATGGGAATTAGAAGCATACCTGACAGAACGACAGGATTGAGCCCCCATGAAATAATGATGGGAAGAGCAATGAGACAAACACATGTTCCCACAAACAAATTAATAAATATATCTGATGATATGGTTCTGGATTATTGCAAATGATTGGCTGACCTCGTGCGTACTGTCTCTCATCAGGTTGGAGAAGACGCAGTTTCCAGGCAGCCTGAAATAGAACATGATCTGAATCCTGGTGATTGGGTGGTAGTGAAGAATCACACCAGAGAAACGTGTCTATCACCCAGGTGGAGCAGACCTTGTCAAGTCATATTGACCACCAATACAGCCGTGAAGTGCGCAAGATTTCCTAATTGGATTCACGTAAGCCACACAAAGAGAGTACCAGAACCTGAAGAAGAGAATCCACAGACAACGCCAATCACTGAAGAAGCTGAAGGTTGCCCAGCTGAGGAATCTCAGGCTAGAGATTCGAGAGAAGCTGACAGAGAACAACCGAGCACAAGTCAGGATTGGATACCAGTGGTAGAAGTTCCTGAAGTATATTACAGAACGAGAAATCAAACTAAATTGGAAGAAATTGAAGAAGATCAGATAGGTGAAGAAGAAGCCGTTCAGGATCAAGAAGAAAAGATAGTAAAAGATCCTGAACAAAATAAGATAGGGAAAGAAAATTGGACACAAAACAGTGAAGATTTAATAAACTTTAAAGAGGGACAGACAGGTCTAGAAGAATCAGGTCAGGCTGCAGAAGTTCACAGTGCAATAAGCCCTGATCAGAAGCAGTTAGATCAAGAAGAATTCACTAAAGAAAAAGGGGTTAATACAAATGAACATAAAGAAATAAAAAAGGAACAAGGTCAACATCTTGAAAGTCATTGTGGAGCTACTGAAGAGAAACCAATCAGACCTGAAAAAGAACAATCAAAAGAAGCAGTAATCAAAGAAAACAAAACAGAACAGTGCCAACCAAGAAGACAAGAAAAGGAGATCATTGGCCAAGTGTCATTAAAAGAGTAAAATACCACATAACAACCAGAAGTGAAGATCCAGAACAAGTACCTGAAGTGACAAGTCAAACTGAACAAGAGAAAAAGTCAGGAAAAAGAAAAAGTAAAAGACTGAGACTTGTGAATAACAAATTCAAGGGTCCTGACTGGACTTATATTATTCTTGAAGATTTTAAAAGCCCAGAGTCAAGTGACAGTGGTGGCGAAGGAACAAGTGCAGAACTAACATACGAAGAAGAAACAAGACCACCCTGACTAAACAAAAGAATCCTCTAAAGAAAAGAAGAAGAGATAAGAATAGCAATCTTCCTTGTCGAAAAATGCCTGATGATAGAGTTACTGGGAGACCAAAACGAAATTGTTGTAGGAGATGCTGTGCAATCTGCATATGTAGTCTAGTATTGGTGCTTATAGTATGGTTAGTCCTGATTGTAGCAATTCCTTACCTTATGATAATAGATAAGAAGATTAATAATGAAACTAAAGGGAGGACAGCAAACATGAAGGGTAATAGAGTAGAATTAATGACAGAAGATGAGGCAGAAATTCATCATGAAATAGCTGATAACGACACTAGTTTAAATGTTTTCACAAAGTTATTGTTTCAGTATGTAGACACAATGGAAGTTAGTAATTGTTATGTCTGTATGAAGTTACCTGAATCAGTAGCGGAAGGATTAACATACCATCATTTACCACTGACATATGGCATCTCATGTAGTGTATTAACAAGTTTATTTTATAGACCAGGTAGGCTACAGTATTATTATTCAAACTTAGATGTGATATTTTCTGAGGTTCCGATTCGCAAGAGTATGAACCCAGTGCTTAGTAGTCAAGACGCACAGTTTATGGGAGAGTTTTTCTTAACAATGAAATCGATAGACATAACACATGCACATAGACACAATCTAACATGTTCTTTACTAGAAGAAGAAAAGATATTTTTGAATTTAGTAGAAGATAGAAGACATGATTTTCAAAAGAAAGCTTCAGAGCATAAGGCTCAGTTGCCACCTTGGGCGGAGAAGGAAGGGAGTTATACACCTGGTAAAGCTCAAGCTGCAATGGCTCTGGATTTCGAGAAGAAAGGGAAAATTTGTCTTCATAGGTTAAAGACTGATTTTAACAATGTTTTCATTGGTACCAGTGAATGTGAACACAATTTTTTAATTCTTGGAGGGTGGGGACTCAAAGGAGGAACAGATTCAGTTTTTCCTGGAATTTATTATGTATGCGGGAATAAGGCTTACTTTAGGCTTCCTGCACGGTGGTATGGAAGTTGTTATTTTGGAATAGTTTTTCCAAAAATATACCACGTAAAAAGAAACACTGGAAGCAATGAAAACTATAATGAATTAATACGTAGTAAAAGAGCTAGTTTCTCAGAAATTGTAGGTGATATATTTGGTGCATTGATACCTTCAGTGGGAATAATTCTGAACTCAAGGAAAATATGTAAATTGTCTACAGTGGTTGATCGTTTATCAACGGATACTGCTGGAGGTTTTCTAATGATTAATGCTGAAATGGTTGCAATTAGATCTATGGTGATGCAAAATCGACTTGCTCTTGACATTCTATTGGCAAAAGAGGGAGGAGTCTGTAAATTATTGAAGACGAAACATTGTTGCACTTATATTCCTGATAAGAGTGCAGAAATTGGAACGTATATTCAGAATATAACTAAACTTGAGAAAGAACTTAAACCACTGGAAGTTGATAGTGTATGGGAAAGATTGACAAATAGTATCTCGTCAATTGGAACCTGGTTTGCTAATGTAGGAAAAGGACTTATAGGTCAAATATTAGTACCCTTAGCAGGGATAGCAATAATAATTTTAGCAATAACAATATGGTGCAAATGCTGTAGAAAGAATGGAACATATAAAGTGACAGGAAAAGGAAAGAAGAGAAAACTAGATGAAATCGAACTAGAAGAATGGAGAAGTGATTTATATAAGAAATTAAAAGGAGACTGTAAGAATAGAAAATGGAAAAATGAGAATGAAACGAATTGCTAGAAGTTGGCATCTGATTGAGGGTAGTATTTTTGATGGCTCAGAAACGCCATCAGAGAGGGGATTGATGGAGCAAGGTTTCAAAATTGAAACTTGCTTGTATGCAATCCTCCTCATAGTATTAATTTATTAAACTTGTACTGTCAATACTAATCTTTGCATTCACAAACACGAAAGGGATAGACGCTTGCTTATGTGTTTTACTAACGAATAACGCTTGTCTATAAACCAAGATGGCCGCTAAAGCGCGGGAACCTCAATGCGCATGTCGCAACCTGATCACATGGTGTGACGTCTTTCTTTGCTTGGTGGGAAACTTCTGCTTCTGCGCAGTGTGCATTAAAATGGCCGCTAATGTTTTCACATGCTTAAGCTTGCTCTCATGTCATTATTAAATTGTCGTTTTCTTAACGCTACTAATGCAGGATAGTATTATGATTAAATGGGAATAGAGTTAGGGAAAGTGGGTATACAGTGAAACTTTTTATTTGTGATTTTAATATTTCCTTCTTGCACTTTTAGTAATTCGTAAACTTGGGCCTGGGTTGGTGTCTTGAAACTCGAGAGACAGATGGTTCTGCGCATGTGTCCTGTATGTCTGCCAAGTGAAGTCAACTTGGACGTCTCCCAAGGCCACGACCTATTGGCCGAAGATGATGTACTCAATGTTTCCGGCGGACAAATTGTTACTTTTCTCCTGTAAAATGTATAACATTTGTCGTGAGACGGGTGGGAAATAAAGTGAATGTATTAATTTGAAGGGGCGGGAAGCTAAAAACAATAGGCTTCACAATTTAGGCCAACATTGACATGGTGCGAGAACCCACCCCCTGTCCCTGTCCAATCAGAAGTAGTGGTCCCATATTTTAGCAACATTAAGGGGAGGTACATGGGTGTAGAAGGGTATAATAGAATATAGCATTAGTAAATTAGTCGGAACATGCGTTCACGAAGAACAGACGTCCATACTGCCAGAGCGCTCTCAACTCCAGACTGCCCAGCAGATCGGTTGCTGACTGAATTCCTGTCCGGAAGAGGTCCTGAGGAGGGGGGCGGCGGAGTCCATTAGAAGGAAGGCACGGGAGAATCGGGAGAAGTCGAGTATCAGAGAGGGGAACGGCGCAGGCGTCGTTGTAGAGAGATTACCGGTCCTGTCCTGATCCTGGAAGAAGTCTTTGCTCTTCATCCTTCCTGGGTCCTATCTTTTCCAACTCCTTGGCCAAGGGGCTTGGTTCTCGCATTTAGGTAACTATATTGCAACCTTTAGTTGCGCTGCTGTCTCTATCTTCTCCTTTTCCTTAAACACCGTCATTTATTAGCAAAAATCATTTCTATGCTTTTTCTTGGGTATTTCAATCAAGTACCGTGTTTTCTGTATTTTACTCTGCTAAACTTTAGATAAACATTTTAAAAACTTCCTGACTCAGTGGTTATTTCAGGATTATGTATTATAGTGAATGTCACTCATTTTAAACTTCCCAATTAGCAAAGGATCCATTGGTAAGTTATTACTCTTCAATCAGAAGGTAATTGGTAGCAGGGACTTTGATAAAAGAGTACATCTGACACCCAGCGTAAGTATTAGTGTAGTGTGAATGTATGGGCCCAAGTGAGTATATGGTGTATGAATGCTGTTGGCTAATATTGCGCTGGATCACAGTACGCAGCAAAATGTGCACTGGTGTTTTATGTTGACATGCCATTCTTAAAGAGATCCGGAAGAAGTGACTTTCAAAGCTTTTCTTGCTTGCTCACTCTATGCTATTCATTTGTGAGGCTTTTCATTGATTGTGTAACTAGATTTGTACTGTTGATTCCGATGACAAGTCAGAGGTATCTTATTATTATTCATTTAGAGGGATAGTGCTAGGATGGTGGTATTACATGACGTTTTATGATGCTATATTTTGATTCAATGATGTTTTGTTACTTTTACTCACCTGATGCTCACTGTGCAATTTCCATTGTTTTTCATTGTGAAATTTCTTATAAAAAGCCATGAATTTGGTGGTGAGCCAGAACATTGCACACTTTCATTGAGACTCAAGCAATGCTGACCAATTTTCTATTGATTTGCTAAACATTCTGGAATTAGAGCCCGATTTATATTTTAGTAGTATGTATACTCCGTCACAGCGATGGAATTTACATACCTCCAAGTTAAAGGTCTTCCCCCCAAATTTAAATAAAAATTAGGTTTAATCACCGCGGACACAACTCCGTCCCTGCTGTGATTAAACCCCTCCAACAGTCCTGTGTAGTATAGCCCATAAGAGGCAGACCTCTAATTCCGCCCACCTAATTTAGATGGGCAGAATTAGAGGTCAGTTTTCACTGCCCCTCACTTCCAGGTAGACCATGGCAGTAAGGGGCTGTGAAAACTATTAAAAGCTCCCTTCGCCATGAGAGAAGACTCCCATGACAGGGGGGGGCAGTTTTATTTTTATTTTCAAAAGGAAAATCCTACTTCAGGATTTTTTTTTTTTAAATAAAAAAGTAAAGTTTGGTGCAGGGCTCCATCATGTTGTCGGAGCCCTGTACCAACCTGTAAACGGCACTGACAGTAATCGCTGTGATGGCATTTCCTGCCAATGCTTTAGAAATGACCACCAGCTTTGCAGTAATTTTTAAGTTAAGCGGTTGGCCCCTCCATCAGTGTGACGGAGTAATTTACTCTGTCCCCCTGAAGGAGAACTGGGCCATCCACCTATATGTAAATTAGGCCTTTTTTTATCTCTTTACCCCTACTCACTTATCATACGCCTCATCATACTCACCTCAGCTACCATTCATCTACAGTAATTCAGAATTTGCCCAATATAAACCCTACAACATCTATTTCTACAATATCACAAATCATCAAGGTCCTCCGATAGATCTTGAATCGAGCTAATAGGGACTAGGATAATTCAGAGACGAACGGCTACTCCTTCATGAGGACCTGGAACAAAGAAGTGCCTATCTAAAAATGCATAAAACTTATAACTTTTTCAATATCTAGACAATAATAATAACACACTCATGAATGATTATAACCAACAAAATCTTTATCTAAGCTTTAGTTTGAATGGTCAAAGCACAAAATACATTTAGAATCATTTAATCTGATTATCGCTTTAGTACAGGTAAATTCACAACACATCACAGTTTTCGAGTCAAATACATTTCAATTCAACTACCTGTGAGAAAGAGAGAGAGAGAGAGAGAGAGAGAGAGAGACGTAAATCGCAAATTCAGGAAACAGTTATGAATCATACAAACCAAAGTTCGGTTGCAGATTATCAGGAATACAGAGACTCAAGGTAAGCGTAAAGAGTCGCTAGAGTACAGCGTGCAATAGCTGGAGTCATATAACCCGCAGGAGATCAAGAAAGTTCAGTTCAGGGGAAATCAGAGTTCAGTCCGACGGCATGCCAGGCATATAGGAAATTTCAAGATAGCCAGCCCTCATCTTTTTTCCCACAGGGCAATTATACTTCCAATTATGCAGAGATCCTTCCCACAAAAGTATCCTTTACGCAGTTTGTACGATTTCCATTGGTCAAAGTCTATGGTCTGTCCATAGGGTGATCATTACTTTACCAAATCGATACGGAAATTATACATAATACCATTGTCCGATGTTTATCATTTTACTAAAGGTGCAAGTTCAGCTTTCCTCTGAACTAGGAAGTTCATTTGTATCTTATCATGTCCGTTCCCAAGCGCTCTCTTTAGAGCTTTCAACAAAGTCGACACAGATTGCACTAACAAAGAGGGTGTCCATTATTCGAGAACTAGAGAAAGAAACTTTAGGAAGATTTCTCACAGTAAGAAATGAAGTCATGTCAGCATATTCTAGTCTTCGTAGAAGGAATTTAATGAATAAATTGCGTTCTGAGGCCTACTCGGAACCCTACTGTACAGTGTTACTTACTAAATGATTCAAACATTTAACTGAACAATGATGAAGCTAATTCATTTGATTCTTCTTCTTCATAGAAATCAATATTTCAAACATTATTTTGTATTCCATCAAGCATTAATTCATTTGCGAAATTGTTCGTAAGTGTGCAAACACATTTCTCTCGACATCTTCTCATTAACCGTCCTACTACGTGATTAGAAATAATTTTATTCATCTTCAGAGTAAGTTAATCCATTTTCCTTACAAAATGAGCACTTTATTCTAACATTTTCATTGATCATATTGATTAAATGCTACTTCATTATGCCACACCTTATACCATTTATATGATTTCATTGCACATTAGCTTATCGTAAATTCATTGACATTATCTATTTCTCTCTTTTTCTCCAAGATTTTCATCTCTAACTGGTTTGCGATCATGCTGCATGCTTTTACGATGCAGATTAAACTCCCGTGTGTTTTCCAAAGCATACCGTTAGTCATGCTCTTTTAAGTATATATTAGTATCATGTTATCCAATGGGCAGGAATTGACTGAGACAATCATACTAAGAAAATTGTGCTCCATCAATTCCCCCTCTGATGGCGAATTAAGCCATCACACAATCTATTTAATAATCTGATAACAATCTGATGACTCTTAGAATGCACTTGTCTTCATTTGTTTTAGTCTAATACCTTCCATATCCTTCGCAACATCATAATATGTACTTTTTCTGTCTTCTAATTCTTCTTTTTATTTCGACATGGTGTTTACAGCGTCTGTATATCGGTATTAGTATCAATACGCTAATCGCAATAGCTATTAATGGTGTTAGTATTTGCCCAACCAAGCTATTCCCCAATGCTGCAAACCAACCTCCCACTGAGGAAAATCCTTTTTCCAATTTTCTCCCATGCACCATCAGCCTTTAGTTCTGTTAAATCTTTGCTCAAGTTAGTAATGTTACTTATATACCCCGCAATTCTTTGATTTTATCAGGAATGTAAGTGCAACATTGTTGAATCTTCATCATGCAACAGACTCCGCCCTCTTTGACCAACAATACATCCAAAGCAAGTTGGTTCTGCAAAACCATAGATCTCATAGCAACCATTTCAGTATCAATCACTAAGAAACCACCAGCAGTATCTGTTGATAATTGATCAACCACTGTAGACAGTTTCCTAATTTTATGCGAATTCAATATTACCCCTACCGAGGGTATTATTGCACCAAATATATCACCAATAATCTCTGCAGCACTTATTCCCCTTTTGCTACATGTTAATTTCCTTTCATTGATTCCATGATGATCATTCACATGATACATTTTAGGAAAGACAATACCATGTAACAACATCCATACCAATTTTTAGGCAATTTATAATAAGCATTTTTCCCACACACAGTACACTCCCAGAAATACTGGATCAGTTCCACCCTTTAATCCCCAACCTCCCGTTATTAGGACGGTATGTTCACACTCGCTGGACCCAATGAATTTATTATTAGATTCAGGGCCATATGTATGAAGGCAATTTTGCGATCGCAAACGCCGAAATTTGCAGAATTTCGCCGTTTGCGATCGCAAAATTGCAGTGTCCAATGTATGACACAAAACACCCCTCGCAAAATAAGGAATCGCAAATTTTGCGATTCCCTATTTTGCGATTGCATTTAAGGAATCGCAAATTGTGATTCCTTAAATGCAATGTAAGAAGCACAGAAAAAGTGCAATTTGGACTTAAGGAATCGCAAATTACCACCAACTTCAAGTTGGTGGTAATTTGCGATATCTTTGAAAAATGCACTTTTTTGCATTTTTCAAAGTGCCATGTGCGCCACATCTGTCCTTTTGACACCCTGGCACATTTGAAATTGCATTCGCAATTTGCGATTCTCTAATTGGGAATCGCAAATTGGGGAGGTATTCCTTAATTGCGAATCGCAATTTGCGATTCGCAATTAAGGAATATGTAGGATTCGCAAAATTTATTGCAAATCCTACATACATAGCGTTTTGCGAATCTCAAATAGCAATTCTCTAAAAATCGCTATTTGAGAATCGCAAATGTATCCTTTGATACATATGGCCCTCAGTCTGTTGTCTTAGTATGCGAAGCTTTCCCTTATTTTGCCAATCCAGAGACATTGCAGCGTAAGTCTCACCTTTTTTGTAAATACCTTCCCTATGAGCCCATGGAGGTATTCTAGTCTTATCTTCAGCAGATTTTCTTTTTATTTCTCCTCGTCTATCTTCTACGGTGTTAATAAATTATTTTTCTACACTATGTAAGAGGCATGTCAGATTATTTCTATGCACATATACAATATCTATAGGCTTTATAGTATGGAAGAATTCACCCATTACTTCAGCATTTTTCGCACTTGCTACATTATTCATGTTTTTCTTAATAGGAATTTCAGAAAATACTAAATCATAATTGGAGTAGTAGTACTGAAACTGCTCCTTGCCATAGAATAAACTTGTTAGTACACTACAAGAGATACCATAAGTTAAAGGAAGGTGATGGTAAGTCACCCCTTCAGACACAGACGTAGGTAATTGCATGCACACATAACAATCTCTTGCATCCATTGTGTCAACATATTCATACAAAGGGGGCAGAGCTTGCCAGGGCTCAAGATGGCCGCGTGATGAGCGAGCTCTGCAAGCCATCTTGACTATTCAAAAGGAATCCTGACATCCTAGCTGACAATAACCTGCTCGTTCGTCGCCTCTTAGAGTACCCTCGGAGCACCTTCATCCGGTGCCCCTATCGCCCCCCGTAGAGCATCTGGAAAAGCGTGGGGGCGCTGCAGACGAACGAGGCCTATCGCGGCCCGATAGTGAGGCCTGGCACCGGAGACGGCGATACAGGGATGCTTACTGTGGCCTGGGAGCTGTCGTCCGGACCCGCTGGTGGGTGCAGAGAGAAGTGGGCGTCCGGCTTGTGTTGAGGCCTCCGAGATCGTTGGGATATGGCTCCCTTGAGACGAGTAGAAGCGGCGGTGCAGAGTCCAGGCGGTGTACTGCATACACAGGCGATACGAGAGAGCTGTTCCGGGGCCCCGCTGCAGAGTCCCTGAGCCTGTGCGGGTGCGGGGAGGGTCGCTTGCCTGATCACTTGGCACTGGAGTGCTCTGCGAGCTGACCGCGACTGGCTGGAAGAGCTCCTTGTCCCCTGACTTTGGAGTACGCAATGACCTGGCCCCAACAGAGAGCGTCGCCGGCTGTTGCCTGGGGAGTTGCCTGGAGGGTGGCTGGCTGCCGGGACCGTGCGGCCTCACTCATCACGCCTACGGAGCGGGCGACGTATACCCGGCTGTGCAGGCCTCCCGGGTGGCAAAGCGAACTGCAAAGAAGAGATATTGACGCGGTGGCGACAGCTTGGTGAGTGCGGCCCTAGATTGATACCTGGCGGCAAGAGGCCATATTTAGCTACCCTGAGCTGCGAAAGGGATTCACAACTACTGCCCAGATAGCAGAGGGGGCCCACGTTGGATAGTCAGCGCCCGGACACCAGTGGTCACTCTGTAGAGAGCGCACTTTTGTTAACCAGTGCACGTAGACTACCGAGTCCTGATTGTGGCCTTGGGACTGCCCTCCTCCCCCCCTGGTAGCTTGCTGCTCTCCCTCCTGGGGTGCCTGGGGCTGCAGCTCTCGGACTATTAATAGCCTCCTGTCTTGGATCAGAGCCTTCACTGAGGTCCGGGGAAATTGCCCAGCGGCCCTTGACATCTGAGTGCAGTGGCTGGAGCGGCTGTGGGCCCGGGTGCTGTGGCGGCGTAGATTGGTCTATCCATCAGTATGGGCAAGGTGGGCAAATCTCAGCCCAAGCTGCAGTTTGAGCAGCGAAAGTCGAGGCACAGGGAGATGGGGGAGGCCCGGTCTCCCGAAAGGCAGAAAGACACTGTCGAGGAATCTGCTGGGGATATCCGACAAATCCTTGCGGCGATGCAGAAGAGTTTGTCCACTATCGACGGCAAAATGGACACCCTAGCCTACCGCATGTCAGAGAGGCTTGACAAGCACGCCCAATGCCTGGACATGGCTGAGCGACGTGTGACGGAAGTTGAAGAAGCTCAGACGGAGACAGACAATGCCCAGAAGCAGTTGGGGAAAATCCTCACCGTACTGCAGGATAAGGCAGAGGACTTGGAGGCTAGGCCTTCCGGAATCTACCGCAATAGGCAACATGGAGGTGTTTATAGAGAAGCTCCTGGTTACGCTCCTGGGCCGAGATATTTTTTCTGCCATGTTTGTGGTTGAGCTTGTCCATCGCTCTCTTGGCCATAGGCCTCCTCCTGGTGCGCCGCCGCGCCCAGTCATTGCTAAACTCCTGAATTATAGGGACAGAGAAGCTTCGCTGAGGCAGGCCAGAGAGAAAAGAGATCTTCAATTTGAGGGCTCCTCGATTTCGCTCTTCCCGGACTTCACCATGAAGATGCAGAAGGCCAGGCGACAGTTCGCTCCGTTGAAACGTCGTTGAGAGAGCATAATCTGGACTACGCTATGCAATACCGGCCAGATTGAGAGTCACCATGAATGGCAAATCAAAGATTTTTTTAGATCCCAGGTCCCTGCAGAAAGCCCTCAAGGACTACACTAAAACCGACGAGCGCAGTAGAGATCCTGAGAAGCTGGCTGAGGCTGCTGGCAGTGACTTGGAGGAGCAAAACATGGTGGTTTGCTGGTACTCTCGCACATCTCCGAAAGGGTAGGTGGAAACTGTGACTGAGTTATGCTTTGCAATGTGGAGGGCAGGCGGTCGCCGGCCTCCGGAAGATCAAGGGGACATTGCTATACGAACATTGGAGACCACAACTGGCGAATATTGGGGCAAACACTGAGACAATGGACCTGGTGATAGCGGTGGGCGATATACCCTGTCTTGGTCGGAAAGACTTTGAGATGGCGGTAGCTGCCTACCCCTGTAAGATTGAGGCTCTACTAAATGTTATTAGTCAGATGTATATTATGTGCTCAGATGGCATCATCTTATTTCTATTTGAGTGGTGCACTTTGCGGCGAAGAGGCAACATCCGCCCCTGTGTGTTACCTACCATATGGCGTTATGCCAGAAAATTTCTAGTTTGGGGGGAGGGTGGGTTTTTCGACTATGCTCAGGTGGAGATTGCATGGCGTGGGTGGGGGGATTTTTAAGGGTTTGTTTTTTCGATCAAAGTGTACTCAGCGCATTCAAATATTTTACTAGTGAGACACCTCTACAGAAACGTTTACCAGGGGAACGTAGTGGACAGAAATAATGCACGCATAGTTATGAACACCAGCTGTCCTAAACATGGAACATCAGGGGGCTTAATGACTTCAGGAAGATATGCAAAGGGATAGCTTATCTTACTAGACATGGAATAGATGTTGCTCTCCTGCAGGAGACCCATTTGCCCACAGACAGCAAAATGCTAACGCGCAGACGACTTCAGGGCCCTTTCCACGTGGCAGGTTTTTCCACCCACGCTAGGGGGGTTCTCACATGGGTCAACCCTAGATTGGGGATCACTCTGGAAGCTATAGAGACTGACACGGGGGCAGATATGCTATTTCTAGGTGCAAAGGGCGGGGAATAGATATGCTCATTGTTAATATTTATGGTCCTAACTTCGATAATTCTCAATTCTATCAAGATCTGCCTGAGCGTCTGAGAGGTGACACCTCGCTACCGCAAATTTGGGGTGGGGATTTTAACTGCTTGCTCGATCCGGCACAGACCGCTCTGGGGGCCCCGCCCAGCGCCCGTCGGCTGCGGCTAAGGCTATCATTGATGCAATTACCCAGTTGGGTATGTTGGACGTCTGGCACTTATGCTGTCCAGGGGTGGGGGGCTTCACCCACTATTCCGCATCTCATGATCTCCACACCAGAACGACTATTGGTTCATCTCCAGATCCTTTTTCCCTCAGTTTCGCAACTGCACGATACACCCTCGCTCTTACTCAGACCACTCTCCTATTCTGATGGACATTGAGAGTCCGCAGAAGAGACCTGCCCCATTCACTTGGCGGTTCCAGCCATACTCGCTACTAGACAGCGTTTTTAAATGAGAAATGACAGAGGCAATAGAGTCGTTTTTTGATATAAATATCGGATCTGTACGCCAGTTTTCCACGGTGTGGGAAACCTTCAAAGTCTACATACGTGGGATAGCCATATCTAAGCACTCGGGGGTCCTCTGCTCTCTGAGAGGATGACTAGATCTTCTCGAGAAGCGCTTAGTTGACTTGGAGCGAGTGGTCTTGGCAGGGGGCGACGATCAGACTACGGAGGATTTTAAAAAAACGCTGGAGGAATACCATGAAACTGCAGACAGCGAGGTCAAACATATGGGGAAGTACGCGGTCGCCAAAACATATGGGGAAGGGGAACGGCCAGGTGCAACCTTAGCGGCCCTGATGCGTGACAGAAGGGAGTCGGCTGGAGTTACGGTACTACGCGCAGCGACTGGGGAGTTGCTGAGAGATCCGACTGCAATAGCAGACAGATTTATCCAGTATTATACAGACCTGTATCGTTCCAAAGCGTCAGCTGACAGGCAGCGATCCTCGAATACCTAGAGCATATTAAATTGCCATGGTTGGCAGACAAACACAAATACCTTAAGAGGCCGCTAGAAACTTGGGAAGTCCTTGCTGCATTAAAGACCATGCGCGCTGGTGGTGCCCCGGGACAAGACCGTCTCACTGTTGCATTCTACAAAGAGTCTAAGGAGCTCCTAGTCCCTCACCTAATCACTCTTTTTGAGGAGATGGGCGAGAAAGGGGAGATGCCCCCCTCCATGCGGGAAGCCTTGATAGTCACGCTTTTGAAGCCGGGCAAACCTCCCGATGAATGCTCGTCTTTTAGGCCCTTATCTCTACTCAATGTAGACACCAAACTATTTGCTAAAATTTTGGCTAACCGTTTGGACCCACTGGTGCCACAGATGGTTGGGCCTGAACAAGCGGGGTTTGTCCCGAGGCGCAACTTGTCGTGCACTCTGCGCACTGTGTTCGGTGCAATACAACACACTAGGCCGGAGATCAAAGCTACTGTGGTCTTTCTTGACGCAGAAAAGGCTTTTGACTCTGTTGAATGAGCCTTCATGATATCAGTATTGAGGCGGATGGGCGTGGGTGACGTCTTCCTACAACTAGTGGCGGTCCTATACAATTCCCCAACTGCCAGGATAAGGGTAGGGGACTCGGTTACTGCACCTATCAAGATATCACGAGGCACCCGCCAGGGGTGCCCTTTATCACCCCTGCTATATGCTATAGTGGTGGAGCCTCTGGCTTGTGCCCTCAGAAAATACCACGGGCATAGAGGGATTTGCTTCCAGTGATATAATCTAATAGTATTTACTTACGCAGATGACACGCTACTGTATGTTAGAGACCCTGAGTCCAATTTGTCACCGGTGCTGAGAGAAGTGGTACGATATGGCGAATTCTCTGGCCTCAAAATAAATTAGACTAAGTCTATGATTTTCCCCCTCACCCCGACCACTGAGCCTATCGAACTAGATTTCCCACTATCCTGGACCACCGAGCCGGTGCACTATCTGGGCGTACAAGTCCACACGAACTCTGAGAAGGTATTCTGCGAGAATTATGGTAAAGCAATCGCTAAATTGGAGGAGGACGTAGAACGCTGGAGCCGTTTACCATTGTCACTTCTGGGCCGCATCTCCCTGATGAAAATGGTGGTGCTGCCGAGGTTCCTATTCCTGTTTCTAAATGTGCCAATGGTGCTACCCGCACACTTCTTCAAAGTTGTTAGATCTTTATTGGTAAAATTAGCCTGGGCTGGTGAACATTCTCGTGCCAAGTGGGAAATACTAACACTCCCTTACACTATGGGGGGGGCTTGGGGCACCAGATTTTGAGCTTTACTATCGGGTGGCGCAGTGTTCACATGCTTACCATTGGGTTCACCAGCAAACTGGCCTACCTCATCTGAAGATCGAAAAGGTGGTGGCAGCTCCCTTCCCCCTCACAACGCTGCTATTTCAGGCTCCATCTAGACGAGCCGGTATTCTGGATTCTATTAACGCTACTGTACACGCATGGCAGAAACTGCTGAAGAGGCAGGCGGGCACCATCCTATGCTCCCCCTTGACTCCGATAGAGTGGTGCCAATGGCTGCCGATATTCAGGAAGAGGGAGATGGTTCACGTGTTGGTGACACTCAATATCACCAAAATTGGAGATTGATTCTTGGAAGGCGGGGCCCGTGGGTGGGCTGAAATTGAGGCTGAGGGACATAATACTACTCCTCTGGCGGTTTCACTTCTATAGGGTGAGACACGCTATTCGTGGGTGTCTCGGGGACGGTATGTTGGAGCCGCCTGAGGTTGCTCCTTTCTCTTTTCTACTGCGCATAGATTCCCCTAACAAATAGTCTGCAGCATTTACAGCATAGTGCAGGATTATCGTAGGACTTTTTTCACCAAGGCCAGGCTGGAGTGGTAAAATGATCTTGGGGAGGCCCTGGATGACACCACTTGACGTTATTGTTGTGAAGCCACACAGCGCGTATCCTTGAATGGATGACAACCCCTCATACACTTCAAATTTCTCAATAGAGTTTATTATACTCCGACCTGGCTACACGACTCTGCAAAATGTGAGCGATGCAGAGCCAATCCTGCTGGGTTTATGCATGTAGCCTGGTCATGTCCCGATGTAGCTAATTACTGGAGCTTAATAATTCAAACGCTGAGCGACATTATAGGCTTACCACTGCCGCTGGACCCCCTTTTGGCTCTTCTAGGGCACTCTAGACAGATGCACGCCGTTTGGTTGACATGGGCTTACTGGTAGCAAAGCGCATAATAGCCATGCGATGGGCCCGGGGACCGGTGCCCACTTTAGCAGAGTGGTCTAAGGACATGATATATTGTAACACGCAGTCTGAATTGTATAGTGAATTACTCCCCCCACAGAATCGCCCCAAAAGCTTTTGGGGTTTGTATCAAAGTTATTTGGCCAGAAGGGAGTCGATCGCGCCTGAGTGAAGGGATCTGACCAGAGGAGATTGACAGGGCCATGGACATGCCCTCTGGGCCCTATCTGCACAATTATTTGTTATTTGCTGTGTATGTTATCGCATTGTAACATTCCTACCTAGTCTGCGGCTGATTAAGAACCTACAGATGTCCATGTTTAGGTATATCATGATTCGGATGGAGTGCACGATGTCTCACAGTTTGTATGGCCCTAAAGACTTGATCTTCATTTTAGGTACTGATGCTTGACCATCATTGATGTAACACTGTGACTGTTTCTGTTTTTTTTGCTTTTGTTTCATTGTTAACAGCAAAAACTCAATAAATAAAATAAAAAAATAAAACATATTCATACAAAAGTTTAGTAAACACATTTAACGTAAAGTGATTAATTGAATTATCCTTGTGTAAGTCACTACTGGTTAATTCTTTAATGTCTATCTCTTTTCCAGGGACCTTTGTTAATTCAGTAGTACATTAGTAGATTTATCAGAATAAACAAAATGAGATGCATTTAGAACGAGCAACAACAAAACAAGTATTAAAACAAGAACACACAAAAAGCAAGCACCTATACATTTTCGCTTAGGTGAAGCAACCCTTTTTGAATCTTCAATTTTGGAACCAGAGACATCCATTTTTAGAATATATATTTTTTTTTTCTTTCTTTTCTATAAAACAAAATCTATGATTGGCAATAGGTTTTGAGTTTTCGATCAATTACTTATTCCAGTGTCTAATCACAGCTTTATTTTTCTTCAGCCTTTTTCTTTTTTGGCACCCTTTCTTTTTCCACACAGTTCATTTAGGGCGGATTATATGCTGTGTTGTCTTTAGAACAAAATGTGATAAAATCTTTCTCCTAGTCGTTTGCTGCAGCTAGATATGTCCATTCAGGTGCTGCGTATCTCTGGTTTGCACTCGTGCTCTCTTTGTTCTGTGCACCGTATTTTCTTCTCCATCAGTATCACTTTGTTCAGATTGACTGGAGACTTCTATTACTGTGGTTGGTGTTCTGCCCACAATCAGAGTGTCTTTCAATTGTTAATTTCTTCTGGGCCATCGGTCACCTTTTCTCACTTGTTTTTCTGACACACTGTTTATTTCATTTGTGTCAATGCTTCGCTTAGCTGAATCCCTTTCTTTTTGACCCTCGTCACTTACAGGGACCAACTCAATTTCACTTTCAACAGTGTTTCGAGACCCAGTAGCTGGCGCCCACTCTACTCTGTGCTCGGTCTGTTTAGGCTGTTTCACTGCTACCACCGGTTCACCTACAACTGACTCTGCACTTTCAAGTGGACATGGGACTCGACGAGTGTGGGCTGCATGAACCCAATTAGGTAGATCACCACATTTTTAACCCCAGTTGTTGTCACAAGAATCACTTGATAAGGCTCACGCCAAAGAGGTTCCAAACAGGACTTTCTCACATGTTTCTAGACGAACACCCAATCTCCTGGGCACAAGTCATGCGTTTGCTCCTGTTGGTCAGTAGTGGCGACTTCTCCAACCTGGTGAGACACAGAGTGCACCACATCAGCTAATCCTTTACAATAATCGAGCACCAAATCATCAGATATGTTCACAAGCTGATTTGCTGGGACTGTAGGCTGTCTCATAGACCTCCCCATAATTATTTCATGAGGGGACAGTCCTGTTCTTTTGCCTGGGATACTTCGCAAACTCATCAACACAAATGGCAATGCATCGGGTCATTTCAGTGATGATGTAGACACACATACCTTTGCCAATTGTGATTTTATTGTGCCATTCATTTGCTCAACTACAGCTGATGCCTCAGGTCGATAGGCACAATGTAATTTTTGCTGAATGTGTAAAGCTGCACAGAGCATTCGCACCACTTCAGTGTTAAAGTGTGTTCCTGTATCTGATTCCAATGAGACTGGAAATCCAAATCTCGGGATGAGCTCTCTAAGCAGCAGTTCAGCAACAGTTAGGCTGTCATTTCTTCGCGTAGGATAAATTTCAACCCAACGTGAAAACAGACAAACAATCGCAAGGACATATTTTAATCCATTACAAGGAGGCATCTCTAAGAAGTCCACCTGCATGCGGGTAAAAGGACCTCCCGACCTTCCAATTTGACCCATGCTAACCACTGTTTTTCTTCCTGCATTTTGCTGCTGACATGTTATACATCTCTGGCACAGACTCTCTGCAATGGCTCTGAATTTTGTGTTGTACCGCAAGTGTCTCAAAAGTCGCATCATTGCATCCCAGCCTACATGTGTCGGTCCATGGCAGACTCTTGCCATCGGTGACAGCAAACTGTCTGGCAGTACAGGTCTTCCATCTGTATAAACCCACACTTCATCTTCTGGTCTATGTGTACATCCAGCTTTGATCAACCCTTCCCTTTCTGCCTAGGTAACTGAATCCTGCAATTCTCGAATCTCTTTCCATGTCTCAACCACTGAAAACATAAACTTGCACGCAGATTCATCAGATTGTTCCTTCAGGGACTCTCCATTAAACGCATATGAATTTAGAGCACAATAACGTGTGGTCTCGTCAGCATATCTATTGTCGTTAGTCACATAATCGTGTCCAGATTGATGAGCTGAACATTTCACCACTACAATTTGAGCTGGCAATTGTTGTGCCATCAGTAGGTTCTGTACACACTCTCCGTTTCGTATGAGTGAACCCGAAGAGGTCATGAACCCACGCTAAGACCACAATTGCCCAAAATCATGTACCACCTCAAAACCATATTGACTGTCTGTAAATATGGTGACTCGCCTCTGCTCTGTAATGCGACACACTCTAGTAAGCACAATCAATTCCGCAACTTGTGCTGAGTTTACTCCTTTCAACCATGATGCTTCAACCACACCCACCACCGTACAGATCGCATATGCAGCTCGCAAGGTACCTCCAGAGTCTCTAAAACACGATCCATCCACAAACAAAACATGATCAGATTCTGGCAACGGAGTGTCCTGTATGTCAGGTCTCTGCATTGTACACAAATCAGTCACGTCAAGGCAATCATGATCAGCTTCTTCCACAACCACTTCACAACTTGGGAGCGGCATCAAGGAAGCTGGATTCAGACTCGTACACCTTGTTACAGTTACATTCTCAGCACCCAATATCGTTTGTTCATATTTTGTTAAGTGACTGTTTGTAAGATGCTGTGTGCAAGTTCGCGCTAACAAAATTTTAACTGAATGTGGCACATACACTTTCAATAGATGACCCATTACAATCGTCTCACACTGCTCCAAACTCACACATGTTGCAGCAACAGCTTTCAAACAACCAGGTAAGGCAGCAGCCACGGGATCCATTGTGGCTGAAGAAGATGCCACAGGTGCGGTTCCGTGCATTTGCGTCAGAACTGAAAGTGCACAACCTTCTCGTTCTCTGCAAAATAGAGTGAAACTCTTATTAAAGTCGGGCATTCCCAATGCTGGAGCTCGACCCACACTGTCTCGCAGTTCAAGGAATGAATGCATGCATTCTTCGTCCATATGCACAGGATCTGTCACATCCTTGTGTGTCAGTCTCTGCAAGGGCTTTGCTATCAGTGAAAAACTGGGTATCCACTGCCTGCAATATCCAACCACGCCCAAAAACATTAAAACTTGCTTTTGTGTGCTCGGCGGATTCATTTGCAATATGGCATTGATCCGGTCTTGAGACACTTTCCTGACTCCCTTTTCAATATGATGTCCCAAATAAAGAACTTCTTTCTGGCAAAATTTTAATTTCGCTGGTGACACTTTATGCCAACTTACTGCTAAATGGTTCAGTAGAGCAATCGTATCAGTCACACAAGCTTCTTGGGTTCCTGATGCAACTAGCAGATCATCAATGTACTACACCAGCACAGAGTGATTAGGCATTACCAATGACTCCAGATTTCTCTTCAGAATCTGATTAAAGATTGAGGGACTTCCAGTATACCCTTGTGGAACTCGGCACCATGCCAAGATACGGTCTCTGAACCGGAACGCAAATAAATATTGACTATCCGGATGCAAGGGAATCAAGAAAAAGGCTTGGCACAAATCAATCACTAGAACCATTCGGCTTCACATGGGATCTGATATAGAATCACACTATTGGACAACATGGTACCACAATCTGATTAATTTTCCGAAGGTCCTGCACTATTCTGTATTATCCGTTCGGTTTTCTGATACCCATGATAGGTGAATTACATGGACTCCCTAATATTTCTTTCAGGATGCGCTGTTCAATCAAAGTTTCAATCAAAGGGGTTATTCCAGCCACTGTTTCAGGACTCAGATTATATGCTGGAGTTCTCGGGAATTCTGCATTTGATTTTACAGTGATTAGAATTGGAGCTACTCCTCTCGTCAAACCCATGTCTTTACCTGAAAAGTCCCACACCTCAGGCAGAACTGTATCTTTCAATTCAACAGGCAAATCATTCGCTGTAAGTAAAGGATATAAACTTTTCACTTCCAACTCTTGTCTAGCCATCTTAAACACCACATCTTCATCTTTTGTATCGAATTCTATTCCATCTGGTGACAATAGAGGGAACAGTTCATTTTGCACAGCAAGTCTCGCCCTAACAGGTTAACTGGACTGGTATCGCACACCACAAATTTGTGTAAATCTTCAAAACTGCCAGTCTGTACTTTCATAGGTTTGATCACCGGGGTTGAGATCAATTTATTCGATACTCCTACAAATTTGATACTCTCTCCCAAGATGGGTAGGTTGGGAATTTCCACCGTTCTCACGGTGGAACGGGTAGCACCAGTGTCTACAAGGAACGAAATAGGCTTTCCGTCTACCTTGCCATCCACATAGGGACCACTCTGATCTACCTCCAAGGATGCGCCAGCACACATTTCTCCTCCCCCCTCAGGCACCGTCATTGAGATGTACCTGAATCACTCTCATCCATCTGCAACAAGTATTGTGAAGCCACCTGCACATTTGAATTCATTTGATCATTGTTATGGAAACCCACATTCTGTTTGTACCTTTGCATTTGACCATTCCTGTTCTGCATAGCTGCTTGAGGCATTTTCTGACCCTGTCCTCTACCTACAGACATCTGTTGATTCTGCTTTTGTTGATTTATTATTTCATTACCCATTTGAGACTCTCATTCCATTTATTCCTGGGTCTATCGTCTGTACACCTCCTGTATTTGTCAGAATATTTCTATACTCGCGCCTCCAATGCCCGAACTTGCCACAACCATGACACAGAAACTTCTTTTTCAATTCCTTTAAATTTCCACCTCGACCTCTCCCATGCAACATCAAATTTGGCACATGATTCATCACTACACCCCTCATTCCAGTCGTAGTCTTGCCATTTCCCTGAAATGCTCCTGAAAAATCTGTATTCATACTTATATAACTTCCTTTCTTTGCTGCTTTCATCTGGGCTAACATCAATTTCTCTTTCAACATTTTGTGACGTGAATCAATGTCATCTCCAAAGTATTTTCCATAATGGAGTATCTCGTCTACTGACTTACTTTGCCAACAAATTAAATGCTGCTGAATCATGGCACTTATTTCTGGTCTCAAACCATACACAATTCGACATACAAAATGTCCCATATCTTTCTCAGAGACATTCTCAATCCTACTATACTGTTTAAAAGCCTGTAAAAGCCTCTGATAATGTGCATGAACTGACTCTTTAAATTCCTGAGTAGTTCTATCTATTTTTACCCAATCTCTTTTTTGCGGTGAGCTTTTTCCTTTCAAGTAAGTAATGACCTGATAATATTTTATCATGACTTCATCTGAATGTGCTCCTGTTCTCGGATCTCTCAGATACTCCTCTTTAGGCCAATCTACTGCAATTTTACATTCGACCCACAAGTCAGTCAGGACCACAATGTCAAAAAAAGCATCTAGATCATTCCACAAAACATTCGAGACCTTCACAAACCTTTCCACTTGTCTGTACCACTCAACTGGTTCTTCTCTCAACCTGGGAAAATTATTTGTAAACGACAATATATCCTGTCTCGACCATGGAACATGAACAAACCCTCCTCCTGGCACCTCTCTCAAAGGATATACTGTTGCGTTTGCTTCTCCTTTTTCCACCTCTCTCAATGGATACAGAGGTAAATGTACTGTTGCATCCTTCTTTTTAACCCATCTGCCTTCCCATCTATCCACTTCACCCCATCTCCTTAGAGTGTTAATCAATTCTTTAATCTGTAACCGTTTTCCTGAAGCATTTAAACTCTCTAAATCCTTGTCACTAAAATCCAAACGAAATGTCTTTTGTAAAGCTTTGGACTTTTCTATGTCGACTCTATACCTTTGTGCAATCTCGGCAAATTTATTTTGTGTGTTTTTCGCTTTCCGAGTAACATCTTTACACATGAAGAGTAGTTCTTCATCTTGATATTTAGCTAATCTATCTGGACTTAATGTTCCTAATATCATTTCTTCTATTTCCACTTTTAATTTTCTTACATCTATGCCCAATTATCCAGAGGAATAACTCTGAATACTACAACCGGGTGCAATTTCCCTTATCCATTCATCAAGTTCTTCTGGGGAGGTACTAAGGATGTATCCCCACCTGATCTCTGTAATCTCTCAACAGTTCCACCCGTTTTTGACCCTCCCAATGACGGTGATAACAGTCTTTCCATCCGTAACATCCTTCTCGAATCCATTTGTGAACCTGTTATTGGTGTTTCAGTCAATCTGTCTGAACTTGAACTAATGGCTCAACTTCTCCTTCCATAACTAAATTTCTTCTACTATTCCCTTTCAACCCACTCTTATTATTTTCATTTCTTTCGACCATTCTCTGATCTTCCACCCTCACATTTCTCTCTAAAACAATATGAGTTTCACCCATATTTCTATTGGGGACTGTTATAGCATGACCTTGTGAAACTCCTTGTCCATCGTTAAATAACGGAATGATGGGTCCAATAGTCACTGGAACAGATAAGGCATCTGGATGATTTGGCATTATTAGTCTTGATAACCCTTCTCTATCTGGGGTCGGATTCTGATTCAAAAATGTTTTCTTTTGAGCCAGATCTAAATCTACTAGTGGGGCATTTGGATGTAATCCCACAAAGGAACTTGTCTCTATATCATTCTGTTCTTCGTGATAAGGTTGGGTATTATTAAGTAATAATTCATTCAAGAATTCATCATCTACATCATCAACTCCTTCATTAATTAAATCAGTACTTCTGGACTTCAACTCCTCAGCATGTTTCTTTTTCTCTGAGCATTTCTCTACTACATTGGTCTCGTCTACCATTACTGGATACATTCGTTCCCCCTCAGCTACATCCTTTCTCCATCTCCTTTTCTGTCCGTCCGGTTTTGCTTCAGCATTCCTGCTTACAGTATTTCTGTACCTACTCTGATTTTTTTCTTTTTCTCTCTTATAAGCTTCATGTTCCCATTCCCCGAGAGCTTCATATTGCATTGGTCTAGGATTTGGTCTCAAACTATTCATTTGATTTCTTAAATTTTCCAAAATTCGGGTATTAAACGTTCCAAATTTTGGGAATGCCAAGACACCATCTCGCTCAGTATAGTTCATCCAGTTCTCCAACCAAGTACACGTACGATATCCCTTTTCCAATGACATAAACGCAGCAGGGGTACCTTCCGGAGCCACGAGAATTCCTTCCCTAATTGATATTGGTTCATCTTTATGAAACAAAGTTTTCAACAGTTTAAAAAGCTTCATAATTCTTCAATTCTAATACAGCAACCTTTGCGAAAAATCTTCAACAATATTCTCTTCTGTGTTATGATTCTCTACCACCAATCAAAAGTCGTCCTCATCCACCAATGCCAGCACGGCTTCTCACCAACTGACCGATACCAGCGCGGCACCTAATGAAGTCAGTCTAACTCCTCACTGCGACTGACCCTCCCTTTATAATGTCGTTTGTCGTCTTTTATAAAGTCTTTTTAACAATACAAAAACAAACAACATAAAACAACTTTGTCTGCTCCACTAAAAGAGACGATAGAACCATATATTCCAAGAATTTTCTCTCGCTTCCAGCGAAATCTCGACCAGCGCGATTTCAACCTCACTAAGTCAAAAATCCTCGAGATTTCCCCAAATGCGCCTTTCTAAAGAAACCTCAATAATTTTCACTTGTCACACTTCAAGTTTTCCTATGTTAGCACCGGCAAGGCCTTTTGCACAGTACTTACTTCCACAGCAGACAAAACACGCTTCGTGTATGCCACACAAAGAACGCCCTTAGGCTTTATCCCGGGATCTTAGGCAGCAACAGACCCGTTTACTTCCATTAAGGTCAACGACAGACATTAACGTGAGACACAAACAGAACAAACATTTCCGTAGTCAGTCATAAGTCCAATTTTAAACGTCTTGATTAATCAACCCTTACCATTATTTTTTACTTTTCAGTGTAAAACATCACTAACTATCACTTTTAACCTCGTCTCTTCATTACCTAGTGTATTTAGTCAAATAAACCATCCTCTGCTACCAGAAAATTGTTGCAGAGTGAAAACATGATTTTTATCTCTTTACCCCTATTCCCTTATACTCCACATCATACTCACCTCAGCTACCATTCATCTACAGTAATTCAGAAGTTGGCTCATATAAACCCTACAACATCAATTTCTACAATATCACAAATCATCAAGGTCTCCGATAGATCTTGAATCGAGCTAATAGGGACTAGGATAATGCAGAGACGAACCGCTACTCCTTCACGAGGACCTGGAACAAAGAAGTGCCTATCTAAAAATGCATAAAACCTATAACTTTTCCAATATCTAGACAACAATAATAACACACTCATGAATGCTTATAACCAACGTAATCGTTATCTAAACTTTAGTTTCAATGGTCAAAGCACAAAATACATTTAGAATCATTTAATCTGATTATCGCTTTAGTACTGGTAAATTCACAACACATCACAGTTTTCAAGTCAAATACATTTCAACTCAACTACCTGGTGAGAAAGAGAGAGAGAGAGACATAAATCAGAAATTCAGGAAACCGGTATGAATCATACAAACCAAAGTTCGGTTGCAGATTATCAGGAATACGGAGACTCAAGGTGAGCTTAAAGAGACGCTAGAGCACAGTGTGCAATAGCTGGAGTCATATAACCCTTCAGCCGAAAGGTTTTGCCTGCTCGACTTCACCAGCCGGTAAAAAATGCAGGAGATCAAGAAAGTTCAGTTCAGGGGAAATCAGAGTTCAGTCCGAAAGCATGCCAGGCATATAGGAAATTTTAAGATAGCCAGCCCTCGTCCTTTTTCCCACAGGGCAATTATACTTCCAATTATGCAGAGTTACTTCCCACAAAAGTATCCTTTAGGCAGTTTGCACGATTTCCATTGGTCAAAGTCTATGGTCTGT
Organism: Calotriton arnoldi; assembly: GCA_963921515.1. Classification (NCBI taxonomy): domain Eukaryota; kingdom Metazoa; phylum Chordata; class Amphibia; order Caudata; family Salamandridae; genus Calotriton; species Calotriton arnoldi. Next base: position 393,500 of record CAWUFW010005694.1, read on the forward strand.
CCATGGGGTGATCATTACTTTATCAAATCGATACGGAAATTATACATAATTCCATTGTCCGATGTTCATCATTTTACTAAAGGTGCAAGTTCAAAGGGGCGTGGCTACGCGGCATTGCGAGATGGCCGCCGTTTAGTGGAGCTCCGGTGAACCTAGCCTCTCCCGCATATCCGCCACACTAATCCGCACCATCTGTAGAGGGAACTGTGAACCGGAAGACACTATACCCGGTATTCCCCAAGAACTGGACTCATGGCTCGCTCCCGGACCGAGTTACAGCTGCCGACGGGTTGGGGCCTGCCGTGAAGTGAGAGCCGGGGCCTCAAGTGACGACAGACGGCGGTGGCGTGTTGACGCAGGCGGCTGGGGCTGAGACTCAAGTCGGGAGGAGTGCCCCGGTCTCCCCACTGAGGTGTCTCCATTGCAGAGCGTGCCTAGACAAACAGCCGGGGATCCCGGAGGGGAGCGGCGACGCTGTGGCCAAGGTGTGAGGTGGACTAACAGGGAACCACAGTGAGCGAGCTGGACCCATGTGCCCGGACGAGTGTCGCAGCCGAGAACTGGCACCGTCTGGACCTCTGGTGAGTGGGGTGCTCCCTCTTTCCCCCCCCCGTCGATGCCAATGCAGTGACTGAGTGACTTCCACCTCCGCGTCGCTGGTCTCATTTCTGGACGGCGGCCGGCGCGAGGAAACGCCGGAGTGCCACACCAACAGCGCCTGTACTGGGTGGGAAACGGGCACTGGCGGCAGAGACGGCGGTGGTGATCTGGGACCGTGTGCCCCACCAAACAAAGGGGAAAATCGCCTTCAACGGCTGCAACGAGGCACAAATCCGTGCCTACTGGAGATCCTGTGGACGAGTCAGGAGTGTAGGGGTCTGGAGGTGGATGCGCTGTGGTCCCGCGTGGTGCCTGAGAGTAAAGCGCAGCTTATTTTTGCACACACGACCGGCGGACCTCTGGGGGTACATGGGAGTGCAGCCCCGCCCGTGCCCCTCGGGAGATAGTTCTGTGTTGCACAGCTGACCACTGCGGGCCCATGGCGACAGCACGAGGCCTCAAGTCTACTCAAGGGAATAAACTGGATAAATATGTCTACAATAAAGAGAGTGTGCAGGACCCTTCCCCCAAACAAAAGGCAGCGGGTGATCAAGGGAACTCAGACAAAGACCCCACGCTTAAGGATGTCATGGCAGCAATCGCAGATATCAAATCCTCCCTAGAGCACAAAATGGACACCATCTCTCTTGAGGTTAACCTCATTCGTGCAGATCTTAATAAAAATAACGAAAAATTAAAACAGGTGGAACTTAAGACTAATAGCCTAGTTGAAGACACCTCCCAAATACAAACGGCAATAGGGGAGTTACAGACCTTCAGGGCACTCGCAGAGGCCAAGATGGACGACTATGAGGGACGTCTCCGCCGAAATAACGTCCGAATTTTAGGGGTTCCGGAAAAGGCAGAAGGAGAATCAACGGATCTATTCGTGGAGGACCTTATTCTTAAACATCTCCAACCCAAAGGACTTGGGAAATTCTTCGTGGTGGAGCGGGCCCATAGAGTCCCCGGGGGTCGTCCGAAGCCGGGGGCCCCCCCACGTCCGATCCTGGCCAGGATCCTTAACTATCGGGACCGAGACGCTATACTCCAATGTGCCAGAACGAGGGCCCCGTTGCGCATTGAAAACGCTGACATCTCCTTTTTCCCCGACTTCACTCAGTTGGTTCAGAAACAAAGGCGTTCATTCCTGGGGGTCAAGAGACTATTTCGAGATAAGGGCCTGAAATACGCAATGCTTTTCCCGGCTAGGCTTCGAGTGGAGGCAGACGGAAGGGCCTGGTTCTTCGATCTTCCAGAAATGGCGGCGCAGTGGTTGGAGACCCGTACGGGGTGAATCAGGATGCGATGAGACTGTGATTTGGAACATTGTAATAATCAATAGTTGTTTGGAGGCCCGAGTGCTCTGTTCCGAGGCATCATAGACGGATAAGGGTTCAGTAGAAGGGGGCATAGTTGACTGTTTTTTTTTTTTTTTTTTCCAACCTCTGGATTATAGGCAGTTTCCTCTCAGAACTTAATGTAATGTTTATTGGGAGGGGTTGGGGGAACCGGGGCCATTGCGTTCCCCATTTACTTCAGTTAGTATTGGACATTGGGCGACAGGCACTCTGCCAAGTAGTTACAAGTCCGGAGGGGCGGGCAGCAGGGTGGGGGTTGTTGGTGGGGGTTTTGTTTTGGTTATTATTTATCTTGTTTTCATCGACACACAGGCAGCGGGCGCAGCGAGAGATCAAAAAAGCTTTCTACCTTATCAATGCATACACAATGGGATAAAAGTGTTAAACTTCTGAGCTGGAACGTAAATGGGCTGGGTGACAAAATTAAGCGGAGTATAGTCCTCCAGTATGTCAGAAAGCAGGCACCTGATGTGGTACTTCTTCAGGAGACGCACTTGATGGGCAGCTCCTGTAGAGCATTGAACAGGGGTGGATATAAGTTGATTGCACATGCAGGTTTCACGACCGGATCAAGAGGAGTGGGCATTATGGTAAAGAATACCTTCCCCCTTCACGTGGACTCCACCTGGGCGGACGATAGAGGCCGTTATGTGGGCATCACGGGGTCCTGGGAGGGACGGATCATTACGTTACTATCTGTGTATGTTCCACCTGGCCTTCAGACCACCACATATCAGGATCTCCGCACCACTCTTCTCTCTCTCCCGGTGGGACTGTTGGTACTGGGAGGGGACTTTAACTCGGTGGGCTCGGGCGGATTAGATCGTTGCCCTCCCGGGACATGGGGACCTCCACACGTTGGCTGCCCGACTTCCTCGAGGCAATGGGATTGGTGGACACTTGGCGCACATGTAACCCTGAGAAAAAACAATACACTTTCTATTCCGGGGCCCACCGCAGCTTTTCGCGAATAGATTATATTCTGGTACCTAGTCCCCACATCTCACATGTCCACGAGATCCGACACTTAGCTAGGGGCATATCCGACCACTCACCGCTATGGGTACACATACTCCTGGACTATACACGGGTCGGTAGGGTGGCCCCGATCAACCCCTGGTTCCTTCGCAATCCCAAAATCCGTACGAGCCTGCTCACCACTATGGACAACTATTTCAAAGACAATGAGGGCAGTGTGTCCTCCGCCCAGACGCTCTGGGAGGCCTTTAAAACTGTGGTTAGGGGGGAGGCCTTGTCCCTAATCTCTGGTCACAAGAAGGAACGACTGAAGGAGGTGTCGGACATAGAGGACGACATTTATAGACTAGAAAAGGAATTGGAGGGGCGAGACGCGCCCGAGATACTCCATCTGTTGCGACTTAAACAGGACGAATATAAGGCGTTAGTCACAGAAGCGGCCTGTACATTAGGGAGAGAAAAACTTGGGAGACTTTACGACGTCAGCGATAAAGCTGGGAAACTGATTGCATGGCTTGACAAACGGGAATGGGCAAGTAGACTGGTTCCGGTCCTCCACGATGCAGCCAATACCAGTATAGTACTCCCTCAGGAAATTGCAAACCAATTTGCAATACACCTCAAGGCAGTATATAAGTCGGCGGCACCCTATGCAGAAGATGACTCAGCAGAACTGTTGAGAGACATTACTCTGCCCACCCTTTCCCCATCAGACAGGCAGTTAATGGACAGTCCCCTATCCACAGACGAAATAGCACTGGCAATAAGATCGCTTCGCTCAGGAAAGGCCTCCGGGCCTAATGGGATCCCCATAGAACTGTACAAACTTAACCCTGATAGATTGGCGACCCACCTCAGGTCTATGTTTGAAGAAAGCAGGGAGAAGGGGGAATTACCCCTAGATCAACGTATTGCTAATATCGTAGTTATCCACAAAGAAGGCAAACCTAAGACGGAATGTGCCTCATATAGACCTATCTCCCTTCTAAACACCGAACCTAAAATTCTGGCAAAAGTCCTCGCCAATCGACTAGTTAAAATTATTCCAGACCTCGTTCACCCAGACCAGTCAGGTTTTATTCCGCATCGTAACACGACGCTGAATCTGCGCCGTATCCATGGAGTTCTCGGTAGAGCCGATACAATACGTGAGCCCGCGGTCTTAGTATCCTTAGACGCCACAATGGCGTTCGACAGGGTCGAATGGTCTTATCTTTTTGCAGTACTGCAGAAATTGGGGTTTGGCTGTGAGTTTATCCGGTGGGTACGTCTTTTATCTGCAGCTCCGCTGGCACGTGTTGTGGTTAACAAGCAATCGGACACATTTGCTTTAAGTTGTGGCACCCGCCAGGGATGTCCGCTTTCCCCTCTCCTTTTTGCGCTGGCGCTCGAGCCGTTGGCGGCCTGGATCCGGTGGACCCCAGTGATTCGTGGACTTCGGTGGTCACCGGCTTGGGAGGACCGCATATCACTCTACGCCGATGACGTGTTGCTCTACCTAGCAGATCCCCGGAAATCTTTGGTGGCCCTAATCGATATATTGGAGGTCTATGGTAGATACTCAGGCTTCATGATTAACTGGAATAAGTCTCACATATACCCCCTCTATGGAGGACTGCCAGTCCTACCCCGCAACTGCCCAATACAAATTAGTACCTCAGGTTTTAAATATTTAGGGATCTTCATTTCCTTAGACCCCATGCTCCGTTATAACAATAACCTACTTCCCCCATTGCAGCGTCTAAAACGCGACATAGCCAGCTGGAGGACCCTTCCTCTCTCCCTCTTGGGGAGAGCAGCCCTTTTTAAAATGATGTCCCTCCCCCGCTTCCTCTATGTCCTGCAAAACTCGCTTGATGCTATCCCGTCGGCCTATTTCAAGGAAATTGAACACCTTCAGAGAGAGCTTTTATGGAACGGAACACCGCGCATAGCTCTCAGAAAACTTACCTTAAAGTGGTATGACGGAGGCATCGCTCTCCCTGATATTAAAAGATATTATTGGGCTGCCCATTTGGCAGCTATTAATCATGGACCCTATGGAGCCCCTAGAAGTCCAGGCTATCAAATGGACAGATGGCTTCTCCCGGGTGGGAATTACACGAGAGCATTGTATTCGAAACCCGCAAGGCCCCCACTGTCGGGCCCTACGGGGCATTCGGTGGCGGTCTGGCATGCCGCTAATAGGTCCCTGGGATGGGAAGGGAAATTGACGTTGGCCACCCCCCTGTGGGACTCCGCGCGGTTGGGAAATCTGTGGAAGACAAAAGGATTTGATAGGTGGGACACAATTGGTATCTCTCGGATCCAAGCTCTATGGGAAAATGGCGACATTAAAACATTCGCTACCCTTCGGGATCAATATGAGCTGGCCAATTCCGAGCTTTTTCGTTATTTACAGGTGCGACATGCCATACGCTCAGTCTGTCCGCGGGGTTTCTCCCCTCCGGAGTCCTCCCCATTAGAGAGTAGGTTGCTGGATGGACACCTCCCAGAAAAGACCATTTCATTGATCTATAACAAACTAATCTATAACATGGAAGACCCTCTTGTGTCGTTGCGACGGAAGTGGGAGAGTTGCCGCCTGCTTACTTATTAGAGTGCCGCGCATAGTCTGCTCCCCTTGGTTCCAATCGTATTGGGCTACACCGTGGGCCCTGAAAACATCATGTGCAGGCTGGATCCCCTCTTTGTATCTACCACCACAGAACGGCTACAGCGCATGAGGCCTGCCGGTCATTGATGTGCTCCAGTGGGCAAGGTGCTGTGGCTGAGTGGACCCGCTGCGACCCTGGAGGCCTAAATTAAGAATTCCTATGTTGCGATCAATGCAACGGCCGGGATGCTGGCACCTCTAGACGGCCTTTGAGGACTACCAAGCCTGGTAAGAAGTATTCCCCAGACGATACATACATTGGAAGAGCGACTTGCGGCACTGTGTCTACTGGCCGCGCATTGAACACAACCTTGTATGGGCTTTTTGTACGACGTATGTTCACTTGACCACCCTCTCACTCTCGAACCCACGTCGTAGTAATCTCTTGACTTAATTGGACAAGGCCCTTAATACATTACTGCGATAAACATTGAAGGGCCCCCACTAAGGCTTTAATCGGTCTCTAATAAACAGTATGTATTGATCCACAAACTGGGTGTTTTGGCTCTACGACACAGTGAGAGATAAGAACACCCTCGGACAACTGGAAAACATACCCCACAACGGTCCTCGCTATGGTCAGGCCATCAGGGGTGAGAGGAAGACAGTTTCTCAAATGGACTGCCATTATAAGTGATACAGGCCAAACGCACGGCACCTTAATCAGTCGCACCATTACAATGGGTAAGTCCAGAGCCAATAGGACACAAAACCAACCAGGGGACACAGTAACCCGGATTGCTCCGCCGGACAGGGACACGTAAACGGCGACTCCTAAACCCGCAGACCACGCAGACCTTTCCCATCGGTTCGACAAGCTAATGGCGGCAGTACTAGATATTAAAACCACGCTGGGCCCTAAAATAGATACACTCTGTGTGTACGTAGGATTCCTACGGGAAGACCACAAGAAATTAAAAGGCCAAGTAGAAGAGACAGAATCGACACTGGCCTCCTTGCGCTCCACGGTGGTACCAGCAACAGAACAGATTAAATTGTTGCAAAACTAAGTGGAATACCTAAAAAACAGGGTGGATGATCAAGAAGGCAGATCCCGTAGGAATAACGTACTTATAGAAGGGTTGCCAGAGCGAATCGAGGGACAAAGTATGGAACTATACTTGGAGACATGGTTCACAACGGACATTCTCAATGGCAAACGTGCACATAGGGTGCCAGGTGGCCCCCCTCGGCCAGGCAACCCTCCAAAGCCGGTGGCTGCGCGTTCAACTACTGGGACAGGGACCACATCTTGCAGGTTACACAGGCTGGTGGCCCATGGCAAATAGAAAACGCTATGGTACATATTTATCCTGATTACACCCTGTCAGTAAAACAGCGCAGATCCTCTTATATGGATGTTAAATGATGCCTATGAACTCACGAAATACAATACGCACTGCAATACCCTGCCACATTGCGAATCCGACACAAAGACAGAACCACCCCTGCCATTCCCCTGAAAAAGCCTGGTCCTGGGTGGAGCAGAATGGCTTCGCTAGTGCCCCGCCGGCGACGGCGGTGGCTTCTCACTGACAGTGGCGCACTGTGGGCACGCGGGGAGGCCGCAACAAGGCACAGGCACGGCATCCTACTAAAGATCAGGTAGCAAGAGAAAAGGAGGAAGCTATTAAGCAGGCAGAACAGCACAGCAACCTACACTCGCTCTCCAGATCGGGATCTGACACAGATACTGTCCCAGAACAAGTGTACCAATTAACGGAGGCGCAATACTCAGCACTGATGGGGGGAGGATCCGTAATCACACCGCAAACGGCGGAGGAACTCGGATGATCCCTCCATGTGTCTCTCAAGGAACTCAAGCAGCTATTCATTAGAGGGACCTTTCTTACTGCAGCCCAACTCACCACAAGAAACGTCTGATGCAACCAGCATACACTGTCACAATGAATATGACGGACACACACAGATATGGCGGCCACTCTGCGGATAATCAAGCAGCTCGACTACGCCCCACCTAGATGATAAGTAGCTGTTACAGCACTGTTATGATTTTCTTTTTTCTCTCCGCTCCTTTATTCTTTTTCTCACTACAATATTTTCTCAAATATTCTTTGTCTCATTATTTAGTTTGTTATTTGATATTTAGTAAGTTTGCATTTCAGTGCAGATGGCCTTTCGCCCGTTGGCAAACTGGCCTGGGATGGGGAGTTGGGAATTGTAATGTTACTTGTAATCTGTCCACCCAGTATTGACACACACCGTATTCAATGTGTACTACATTACCAAGGTAATATTCGAGATGCACCTGCCAGGGAGGGGATCCGATAGCTATTGGCCACGTTGTATGGGGGATTATCTCCCTGCTATTTGCTACCCATTAGACAAAAATGTCAAGTAACGATTATCTCCTGCTCACCTGGAACGTACGGGGATTGGCTGGCTGTGCCAAGCGGCACATGGTATACCAGTATCTGCGCAGGCATAAGATCACAATGGCGCTGCTCCAGGAACCGCACCTCACCCAGCAAACCCTCACATCCGTGCGCAAGAGTTGGAGGGGTATGATGATAGGGACCACGTACTCGGGCTATGCTAGGGGTACTTTGATATGGGTGGCACCTGGGACTCCCTTGCAGTTACTACACACTCAGGTAGACCCACAGGGCCGATACGTCATTCTGGAGGGACTCTTAGATGGCTCCCCGTTAACACTTGTTTCTCTATATGCACCGTACTCGGGACAGATCGCGTTTTTGCAAACCATGACCCTATCATTATTGAGCGACCTGTCGGCTTCAATGTACTGGGGGGGTGACTACAACTGTGTTCTAGATTTAGAATTAGATAGGTCGCGTCCACCATTACCAGGTGCACAATCTATAGGTCTGGCGCAACATGTGAAGGTTTGGGCCAGGGACATGCAGCTAAGTGAAGTCTGGCGTAGCAAGCATCCCAAGACTTGCACATGCTCACATTAGTCACCAATACATGATTTAGATACTAGAATAGATGCAATATTCTGTTCACCAGAAGCTTTGACCAGTGTATCGCGTGCAGAATATCTAGCCCGCACACTGTCGGATCACAGCCCCCTCCTGGTACATCTCTCATGGGGCACGCGTAGAGCTAGCATTCCAACATGGCGTCTCCCCCTGGAAGCACTTAAAGATGTACCACTGCGCACATCTATGGCACAGTCTGTCACCTCATACTTTCAAGTAAACACTGGTACTGCTATATCTGCTGGTGTAGAATGGGACGCATTTAAGGTGGTGCTGCGCGGATTGATGATTAAAGCCGTATACGGCTCCCGAATGACGCTCTCGAAAGAGCTACAGGACCAAGAATCCGAAGTTAGTCGCTGCGAACTCCTTCCTCCTGCCGACATAAGTATTGCGCCTACATTGGCCAAGGCCCGATTGGCTTATAAAGAGACACAAGACAAGCTCTGTGCTCTTGACTACAAGCAATACCTGGCCTGGCAACATGTCGACGGCAACAAAGCTGGCAGGACGCTGGCATGGCTGCTTAGGTCTGGTTCTTCACAGCCCCCAATCACGGCCATACACACACTGGATTGTCAATTAGTAAACATTCAGGAACAGATGAACAACTCCTTTTATAAATACTATGTCTCCCTCTATACAGCCCCAGAGACTAGCCCACCACAGGAAAGCCAGCAATTCCTGTCATGCGCCACACTACCGTAGATAACTCAGCCCCAATATGAGTAGCTCAAGGCCCCCATCTCTGAAACTGAGATCTCTGAAGCAATTAAACAATTGGCAAGAAACAAGGCACCGGGGGCGGACGGTAGGCCGTCGGAGCTCTATGCGACGTATGCAGAGTTCTTGACGCCCCGCTTATGCAATATTTATCGTGAGGTGTTTGACCATGGCACGCTCCCACCATCTCTTCATGAGGCCTTACTGGTGGTGCTACCAAAACCCGGGAGGGACCCATTGCAAATGGGTTCATACCGTCCTTTGTCACTACTGAACACCGATTATAAAATTCTGGGTAAAATACTAGCTGACCGTTTAATAGACGCGGTGCAGATCTTAGTCCACAGCGATCAAAATGGGTTTATACCAGGGAGGAATACAGGACTGAACTTATGTCGGCTCTTTAAATTACTGGAGTGGGCACGGTCGGAGGCAGAAACACCTTGGATTGCTTCCTTAGATATTGAAAAAGCATTCGATACCTTGGCCTGGGGTTACTTAATGGCTGTCCTCTCAAAGTTCGGCTTGGGCCCTAACTTTCTCCATTGGGTACAAATACTATATACTAACCCGCAAGCCAGGGTAAAGACAGGACGCATTATCTCCCCTTCCTTCAATATAGAACGTGGCACAAGTCAGGGGTGCCCTATCGCCCATTATTTGTGCGCTGGCCATGGAACCCTTAGCGAGCGTGCTTCGCAGCCACGTCCTGGATTGGGGCATTCAACCGTACACCCAATGGCATATTGTTTCTCTCTATGCAGGCGACGCGCTGGTCTATCTGCGTGGTCAAAGCGAGATCCCCCAGGGCTTAATGAAGGTACTGGATGAGCATGCCCAAATATCCAGTCTGAAAGTGAACTGGTCCAAATCAGTAGTGTTCCCAATGAAACTCCTGTCTGCGACACAGATGGCACTCCTGCCCATTACACCACTCACATGGGCCTTTGATTCTTTCAAATACTTAGGGGTCCCAATTTATCACTCTCAGACAGATTTAATAGGTGGCAATTTGGGCAAAGTGCTTGCCAACGCTCGTTTCACGGTGCCATTCTGGACCGGGTTGCCTTTATCCCCAATGGGACGAGTGGCCATCGCCAAGATGTTATTACTCCCCAGACTCCTATATTCTTTGCAACCATCCCCTACAAACTCTCGCGCAAATTTTTTGGGGAATTGGAGTCATTCCTGGTATCATTGATTTGGGGGAGGTGCCAGGGCTAGAGTAGCTCTCCAGAAATTATACCTCCCTCTCTTGGAGGGGGGTCTGGGAGCACCCAAATATGAGCATTATTATGCTGCGGCACAACTCCAATGGCCAATGAGATGGCTTTCAAATAGTAACCTCGCTGAACTAAATCCCTGGGCGATGACACTCCAAAGACCAGCCATGCTCGAGTGGCTGTCTGGCACCAAAACTCCACTACTGAAAAAACAGGGCAATCTGCTGATGTTAGCGGCTCGGGACAACTGGTCGAGATATGTTCTGACTACCCAGCAACCCTCACCGTATGCCCCAGATTTACCCCTTGAGCTGCAACCCATTTCCCACGCTTGCCTCAAGGGAGCGGAAATCGGTGTGTGGCGCACTGCTGGGCTTGATATGTGGGGGGACTTATTCATCAACGCGAAACTATGTGAGTTTGAATGCTTGATGGACGACTATGGACTACCACCGGGAACTTTCCGGCTCTATGCAACATTGAAACAGCAAATTATCCAGGAGTGGGGAAACATACATACCGAACCCACCACATCCAAGGTTTTACAAACACTACTGACTCATGGTCGGGGCAGAAAAGCGATTGCAGTGTTATACAACTCCCTTAGACCTGACTCCACCTCCCTGCTGACACCTTTACGGGAACACTGGGACAGCTCCTTGGCAGCTGACATCACTGTTAAGCAGTGGGCACAGTGCATAGGCCATCCTAAGTACATATCAAACAACGCCAGACTGAAATACACACAATTCAATTATCTCCACCATACATATTTTACTCCACATAGGCTGTCCCGCATGTTCTCTACTTCCGCTGATATATGCCCTAGGTGCCTATCCGCGGACGCCACATTCCCCCATATGGTCTGGACATGCCCTCGGCTTGGGACGTTCTGGAATGGTATAGCCGTGATACTAACGGAGGCGACGGGATCCCCAAAGGCGCCCCAGGCTCTACACTTTGACCTTGGAGTCATGAAGCGAAATGCCCGCAGAAAAAACCTTAACAGATTCTTGGATCTGGCACTGGGATTGGCCAAGCGCAGATTAGCTATGTCTTGGAAATAATCCATGGGCACAGACATACGTGTATGGCTCATTGACCTTCGCAGATCGCTGGTTAGAGAACATATGAACCAGCTGGCCAACGCTATGCGACGCCCCCCAACAACAAATCTCACGCAGTGGCAAGACTACTTAGCTGCCATAGAGTCAAACTTACATACCATGGCCTCTGACACATCATGACTCGCAAGCCGGTCTGCATCCCCGTAGCGTTACACAGACTACGTGATAGTTACAAAAGAGAATAGGTGCTTTGCTTACACCTTTACATTCCGGTCCACCACAAGCAGAGCCATAGATAATAATACTGGTTACGAATTCCCCTCATTCATATGCTGTTGCCACATATGCACACACAAGTAGATAGGCGGAGGCCTGGCAGGGCCCTAAAAGTAGGTACACATTGCACATATACGGATAACAAGGGACAGTTTTCTTTGCTATTTGTTAATAAAGTTCGAGACAACATATTTATGATATAGAATGTCAATATTGATGCAAAATTAACGTTACTGTGACTGCATGTTGCCCTGTTAATACTGTATTTGCTTTCTTTTGGTCTCAACAAATGTGTATGGCCATGCATAATCTTGTCAATATGACGCAGTATAAGGACATTTTGTTCTTCTACTCTTTTTCTCGTTTTGTATTCTTTCTGAAAATCAATAAAGACAATCCAACAAAAAAAAGTTGGGGTTCTTTTTTCCATATGATATGGAGTTGCCCTGTGCTTCAGGACTATTGGAAGGGGGTGCTCGAGTATCTCGGCGAGGTGGTGGGAAGTGCTCTGACATTGTCCGCCGAGTGGTGCCTACTTAATGTGTGGGAGGAATCGGACCTTTCCCGCGTGGACCAGGTTTGGGTCACCTTAGGACTAATGGTGATCAATCAAAATATAGCTTGCGTGTGGAGGGCTGCATTGGGTCCAAGCTTGAGAGACTGGTAGAAAAACATGGACTGGTGCATGCTGGCGGTGAGAGTGGTATACGTGGGAAGGGGCAGCCCGAATAAGTGGAACAAAATATGGGGCAGTTGGAATGAATACAGGAGGGGCCTGTATGAACCCCTGACTGGTAATGTGTATGCCATGGTGGAATTAAGTAATTATTACTATACTACCATCCTGTGAAAACTCTATGTCATGATTTGCTCAGAGAAATTGATTATTCTGTTGGTCTCTGTTGAAGGCTGCTGCTACCTGTTTTTCCTTCCTTATACCTGATATGAGGCAAGGTATAGCGTCACTGTCGTTTATTTTGTATGATTGTTCAATAAAAAAGAATTTAAAAAAAAGAATCTCTAAGTTGAATGTGTTATAATCTTGCTTAAATTGGTGTTTGTTTATTCTTTGGTGAACAAGAGTAAGCATGCTAATCAGGGGTGGCCGAGAATCTGCCTTAGTGTGATTGGCAGTGCTGTGAGGGAACTGATTCTTTTATTTTGTGAGATTGACTCTCTTCTTTTCTCTTCCTCTTATAGTTAAGCAGACAAAGTTGATTTTGTTGTTTGTGTATGTTTATTTTGACTGAAGGCCTTGTGTTGATTTTGTTAACGAAGATGTTGCGCTGCAATTGGTTAATTGTCACTGGAGAGTCACTCTGGGATTGGTGAGACATCACCACAAGTCACACTGTCATTGGTCTCTTCTCGCTGTAGGTTGTGCTGTGATTGGTTGACCTTTGCCATAGAGGCGCTGTGATTGGCTGGTTGTCGTTTTTTTGTTTTACATGCTTTGTGTATAATCTGATTGGGAGAAATGGGTATTCTTTTGAAAAAGCCCAAGGTTCCTATGGTTCCTATTATCAAAGGAGAAAGCATTCCTCCTGAAAATTCCCCTGCATATGAGATGATGGCGAGTGTGGGTTTTTATGCATGTATGAGGTTAAAAGATTGTCACAAGATCTCATCTGGTGACAAGAACATGCAATTTCCTTCAGAGGGTACCTTTAATGTCAGAAAGCTTGATTATTTGAGACACATATTGTGTAAAAGACAGCTGCAACATAGACCTACACAATTTGAGGTGTTGAATAAGTGGGATTGAGTGGCAATTGAGAAGGAACGGAAGAGAATGAGGACACAGGTTAGGAATATAGTGAGTCAATGGTTGGAAGCTAAGTGGGGCATGCAAAGAGTTATGGAGAGAAGATACAATGCTGTGTGTGGGTGTATTTCCTGCAGTAATTTGTGAGTCAGAAAAGAAACTTGGAAAGGAGCCGGATAAGTGGTATACAGAGGTTATAAGACTAGTGACTATTTTCAAAGTGTTTAGGGTCGATTTGAACACATTACATGAGATACATTTTCCCAACAGTTTGTAACTTTGCCAACAGAGGAGCCTCCAAGAGTATCTCTTAATAATGGTCCAGTTGCTCCTGTGATAGAAAAATATAAGGCAGTAATACAGCATTTGAAGCAGAAGGTGCCAGAGAAAGGTGAATTGGGCTAAACTCTAGAGGGCCAAACCGGAGCCAAAGGAGTCAGTGTATGCATACTATGAGAGGTTAATGCAGATATATAGAAAGTACAGTGGATGTGTTGGCAGACTAAGTCTATTGATGAAATACTCAAGTATTCAAAGTATTGCAGTGACTGTTTCGATGCAAAACAGCAGAAATTGAAAGAGAAACTGATGGTTGCACAGACAAAGCAGTCTCAGAAAGATGGTAAAAATCAGATGGTGAATTCGAGTTTTGATTCTGGTTCTGTTGACAAGCAAATTATCCTGGCGCAAATTTTGGAATGCATGGGGTTGGTGTGTAAGGAAATAAAACATTGTCTACACTGGTTGGAAACAGGGGGACAACAGCGTTTACAACATTTACAACGCTGTTTCCACAACGCAATGGCTTTACAACGCGGTCGTTACAACGACCGCGTTGTTACCACGCGTGCCATTATATCGAAGTCGTTTCAACGACTTGCTGTAGGGGGCGTGCAACATCAGGGAATGTGTTGGATTTTAAATCCAACACCTTCCTGCTGGAGTAGGAATAGTAATTAATACTATTCCTAAGTCCAGTGCGCCCCTACAGCAAGTCGTTGAAACGACTTGCGATGTAATGGCACGCGTGTAACAACGCGATCGTTGTAACGACCGCGTTGTAAACCACGCGTTGAGAATGTATGCGATGTAACGTCATACATTCGAAACAGGGTTCCACAAGGTAGAGTTAGAGGTTTTTTAAATAATTCTAATTGAATGAGTGTGACTATTAACATGCTTAAGAAGGGCACCCCTTGTTAATGCTGTGGGAAAATTGGGCACTGGAAGCGTGAATACAGACTCTATCTGGGTCTAATTCAAAATGATTTTGTTCCTCAAATGCAGCAGAATACAAATCAGATAGCACAGTTTGGTACCCTAATCCAACAGAACTTTGTGGAAAATGTGCAAAGTCTAGGGCAATTCTTTAAGAATACGCCTGTAGCTCCAGTGCTGCAGCAAAACATGAGAAATAAAATGCCTCATTATCAGAATTCAGGTATTCAGCAGAACCCTTTGATCATAAATGATTAATTTTCTGTTTACACTGAATGCAACTAATTCTCAATGGCGGTACCTGAGGGGAGGAGGATTGCATGATTGGTGCAGCCCTAGAGGTAAGCCAGTGTGGTCTGTATTTAGATGGTGACGTGAATGGCCACCCCATATAATTGATGATGAGGACTTAGGGGCATATTTATGGGAAAGTCGTGCAGCACAGCACAGCAAGTCACCTTGACTGGGAAAGGGCAGGCATGTGCAGTATTTAAATTAGTATGGCACATTCCTGCCTTTGTTTCTGCACTGCCGCCATTTTTGGCACCATGGTGCAAGGGTGCCTGTACTGCATGCAGGATTGTTTTTGTGCAGGAAGGGAAACCTTCCTACACAAAAACTATCCCCTGTGGTATATTCCTCTTTCTATGTGTGCTGCAAAATGCAGCACACATAGAAAGAGAAAGTAACAAGGAGAAATAAAGATATTCCTCCTCATTATGCATCCCCTGGGAAGGCATAGCATTTTGGCATATTCCCAGGTTTACCAGTTCTGGTAAATGTGGGAATGCATCAAAATGCATGGGTGTTGTGTGGGAGCACACACGCAATGCCCGTGGAACGCCTACCCAGGGCACAGTAACGCAACGCAGCGATTTGCACTGCATTGCATTACTCCAGATTTATTAAGCCACTCAGGGCCATGCAAAGTGGCCTTACATGGCTTCATAAATCTCATTTTGAGTTGCGTCAAGCATGCACCACGTTGCGTAGTGCAA
Source organism: Calotriton arnoldi (assembly GCA_963921515.1). Classification (NCBI taxonomy): domain Eukaryota; kingdom Metazoa; phylum Chordata; class Amphibia; order Caudata; family Salamandridae; genus Calotriton; species Calotriton arnoldi. The sequence continues at coordinate 409,331 of CAWUFW010005694.1, forward strand.
GTGCAACACACCTGGGCTCATAAAAATGGCCCTTAGAGTTTAATTAAAATCATAAGAATCAAAAGTACATTTGTTCCCACTTCGTACAAAAGATGTCCTGACTCTTGATTTAAGACAAACAGTGAAAGAAGGGATTTCACAGATAAACAGACTGAACTAATTAAAAGTGCAGAACTAGTAAAGATTACAGTAAAACCAGATGCTGTTTACCCTTAAACCTGTCAGAATAACTTTCCTTGAGAAGTAGAAGAAGGAATGAAGCCTGTCATTGAGAAAATGGCATCGCATGAAATTCTGAGAGTGGTGCTTGGTAGTCCTTGCAACTCTCCTGTGATGGGCATTAAAAAACGAGCAGTAAATGAAGGTTAGTCCTAGACCTTAGAAAGTTCATTTACGCTGCAGTTCCATGTTGTCCGGTGGAATCGAATCCTGCTGTGATTTTGTTCCAAATACCTGCGGATGAAGAATGGTCATTGACTTGTGCCAACCATTCTTCTCCATTCCTCTTCATGAGGATAGTCAGTATCTCTTAACATTTAAATACCGCAATAAAGTCCTGTTTTGGTGTTGTATCCCACAGGGGTATACAGACATCCCTCAATCTTAAGTCAAATCCGAAAGAAAGATTTGGAAAATCTGCAGCTGCTCTTTAACTCACTGCTATTGCAGTATATTGATGAAGGGATGGTCACTTCAAAGACAAAAGAAGAATGCAAGTTGAATACAATTTCAATCTTGAACGATCTTGCAGATAATGGGCACAAGGTGTCACCTACAAAAATGCAGAACTATATGAAAGACCTGGGACACCATACTGAGAAAGGGGCAAGAAAGGTGTCCAGAGACCTCCAACTTCCAGAGGGAAGTGAGGATGTTTTCGGGAATGGTTGGCTACTGTAAACAGTGGATTCCTAACTTTTCTGTGATTGCAAAGCCTTTAAAAAAACTTAACCATAGCGACATAATGGATCCGGTCCATTTGATGATGAATGCATGAGTGCCTTCCTCGAGCTCAGAGACAAACTCTGCAACACACCTGCTCTAGGAATGCCAAATTAAGAGAAGCATTTTTTCCTGTACTGTCATGAAAGAGAAGGGTGCGCACTTTCAGTGTTGGTACAAAAGCATGGTGAGGAAAAGATGCCTGTTGCTTATTTCTCTGCTACATTAGATCCTGTAGACGCAGTTCTTCCTGGTTGTTTGAAGTCTGTAGCAGCGGTTTTCCTTGCAATAGAAAAGAGTGATGAAATTGTGATGGTTTACACATTTATTGTGTTAATCCCTCATTCCATTGAGATTTTGCTGACTCGTACACAAACTCAGCATATGACAAACAGCTGCCTGACAAAATATGTACAAATGATATTGGCAGCTGAACATATTTTGATCAGAAGATGCAATGCCGTGAATCCGGCAACACTGCTGCCGATTTCAAAAAGAGATGAAGATGAGGAAGAATGTGACCATTACTGTATAGATGTAACCAAATTGTGTACCAGACCAAGACCGGAAATAAAAGACTCTCCACTTGGAGAGGCTTATCTAACCTTGTTTGAGGTTTATTCTTGTCTGAGAGACCATCATGGAATACTGAGAGCAGCATCTTAAGTCTTTTCTATTTCTGAAATTGCGGAGGTGTAGGAAGCTGGCTCTGTATATACTATAACAAAGTAATGTATAGTGTGCACAGAGTCCAGGGGATCCCCAGAGGTATAGCAGAGGCTAAATTAGATAATCACTAACAGCTCTCTTTGTGGTAGTGTGGTCGAGCAGTTAGGCCTTTCAGGAGGGTGTGTTAAGCATTCATTGTATTCACTCAATGAAGACTGAAGGCACACACTCAGAGACTGAATCCGGACCAATTAGGTAAGTAAAAAAAAAGGTATACTTAGGTTTTATTTCTAGAACCAAGCAGGACTTGGCACAGGTAGGTAAAATATACTTTTAAATGCAAAACTTTACAAGGACATGCAATGGTGAATGGAATTGGCTACATTACAGATTTGTATTGGCTTTTAAAACAGTTTAGAATACTTAAAAATTACTTTTGATTACTTTTGGATTACTTTTCAGTTACTTAGAGTATTTGAGGTGATATGCCGAGATATCACACACTGGAGCTTGCACTTTACAGGTAAGTATGACACGTTTTAGGTTAAAGTACAGTTACTTTTCTTTCATACAAAAACAGTTCAACACTTAGAACATTTTTAGGAACAAAACTTGTAACATTGGTTCCTTAGCGGAAAAGAATGTTATTGGTTTGCAGGTAAGTAAACGATCTGCAAGAATAGTTTTTGGGGGTTAGAACCAAGGTTCCCCAAGTTTCAGTTAGGCACTCAAATTGCACCACCAGCGGCACTAGGGCGGCCAGGTGCAGAGTGCAGGGGCCCAATGTTAGTCGATGGGGCTAAGAGGGCCTTCTGTCGGGGACTGCTTACGAGCAGGCCACTTGGTTGTGGGAGCAAAGCTCCTGGGGTTATGATCAGTACTGCAAGGGCCAACAATCAGCACAGGAGCTGCACCACAAGCGTCAAGGAGGCGGCCGGATGCAGAGGGCCAAGGAGACGTCGGGAGCCCTGTGGGTTACAATGGAGATCTCTGGTTTGGAAAAGATGCTGCAGGCTCAGTCGCGGCGACCACCGGCTGGAGAGATAAGTTGGGTTCTTGAGGGATGCCTGGACACCGTCGGTTGTGCCACCCAAGGCTGTGGGGCATCGAGTGCAGGGGTGTCTTTTGGCGTCTGATTCTTCTTACCAGCTCCAGTCGCTGTCAGGGGGAACCTTCAGGTTGAGGCTGCAGGCATCGGGTTGAAGCTCGATATAGGTCAGGGAACACCAGATCTCATGTCAGGATCACTAGGGAGACCTTCCCATGGTGTTGGGCCACTCCAACTCGGGCTGTAGGCGTCGGGTGCAGAGTGGTGCAGAATCGCAGAGCCGCCTGGATCCGGTTTCTGTGGCTGGAGTCTTTGTTGAGCAAATCCGGTGCTCGCGGGAGACAGAGTCATTTAGATGAGTGCATGGCAGATCCTCCGGGTTCTGGGGAGCTGCTGGCTGCTGGACACACAGGGGCTTCTGCTGTAGGCAGGTTGGAGTTGGGACAGGCCAGTATGGCTGGGGCCAAAGCAGTTGGTGTCCTCTTCTTCCTGGGTCAGCACGACTCTTCGGCTCTTCGGTCCTTCTTCTTTCTTCCTTGAATCTGAGGAGGCAAGGGTCAGGGTGACCCCTAAATACTAAATTTAGGGGCGTTAAAGGGGTGTGCAGGTAGCGACCAATGGGTCCCTTCATTGGGGTGGTTACACCCCCTATTATGCCACCCTCCAGGGGAGGGGGCATGAGCCTCTCCCTAAATGGCTGGGTCCCCTCATCTTCAAGATGGAGGGGACTGAGATGTGTGCTTCACCTCGTCTCCCCCACCTGAGGGATAGAGGTGGCAAAGATGGGCACACCTCTCCTCCTAGCTTGGTTTTCCCACCAATTCTCCTGCCCAAAGGCGGGGTCAGGACCGGTGGGAGCCAGTTGCTGGGGGCAGCAAAAGGCAGGGACAGCTTACAAAGGTGGCAGGCCTTTGAAGCTTCCCCTTCATGGACCCAGCCCATCCTGGGGGAGGAGGCATGACACCTCTGCACAGGATGGGCTTTGTTTCTGGACCCAGAGAGCAGAGGCCCTCTACCCAAGGGTTCAGAAACCTATCTGGTGGTGGCAAATGGCGGGCAGCCATTCAGGAACCACACCAGGGCTGGTCGCTTTCAGGGGGCATCTCTAGGATGCCCTCTGAGTGCATTTTACATGAAATCCCACACTGGCATCAGTGTGGTTTTAATGTGCTGATAAGTGTGCTACCAAACGGGGTCAGGACCGGTGGGAGCCAGTTGCTGGGGGCAGCAAAAGGCAGGGACAGCTTACAAAGGTGGCAGGCCTTTGAAGCTTCCCCTTCATGGACCCAGCCCATCCTGGGGGAGGAGGCATGACACCTCTGCACAGGATGGGCTTTGTTTCTGGACCCAGAGAGCAGAGGCCCTCTACCCAAGGGTTCAGAAACCTGTCTGGTGGTGGCAAATGGCGGGCAGCCATTCAGGAACCACACCAGGGCTGGTCACTTTCAGGGGGCATCTCTAGGATGCCCTCTGAGTGCATTTTACATGAAATCCCACACTGGCATCAGTGTGGTTTTAATGTGCTGATAAGTGTGCTACCAAACTTCCCAGGTTTTAGTAGAAAGCCTTTGCTGTGCAACATGTGGGTGGAACGCATTCACGCTCCACTTCATTCTGAAAACACATCCCTGTGTGCCATGCATGCAACCCACTGCCTGGGGCCTGGGCAAGTCACCTCTCTAGCAGGGTGCACTAGCCCACAGAATAGAATGGAATACTTGAGGTATAAGGGATTTCTTTGCACATTCTTTGCTGTGCAACATGTGGGTGGAACGCATTCACACTCCACTTCGTTTTGAAATCATTACCTATGTGCTGTTGGGGCAGAGCACGAACATGCCAGCACGCAATAATTCTGCCAAATGAGCATCATCTTAAAGAGTTGACTAATGATATGCTGGTGTGCATTCCATCATTTTCACGAACACAGAGATGTGTGCCATGACGACTCTTCACTTTTCTCTGCACCAAAGCACAAAGCCTGCAATGGCAGTGTGTGGATGTTATCATGCAGGGCCTCTAAGGGTGGCACAATAGATGCTGCAGCCCTTAGAGGCCTTCCCTGGTCACAGTGCCCTTGGTTCCCATGGTACCTTTTACTAGGGGCTTACCTGTGGCCAGAGATGTGCCAATTGTGGGTACAAAGGTTCAGTTTGGGGAAAGAACACATGTCCTGGGTGTCAAGTACTACGAACCTGAAACCTTGACTTCCACAGGAGCAGATGATATTAACCCAAATCCCAAACTCCACTGCCAGCGGACAATATAATTCCACGAGCAGGGAAGCGGGGGAAAGGGGTTTGGGAATGAAAAAACAGAGAGACTGCACTGCTACGCCTTTTCCTCACTGGGCTCCTGGCGAGGGTCTTCACAAGCGTCTGTAATTGCAAACACACAACATTACTAATTCACAACCTGGATCCTCCACCCTCCATAGAATAACTCAATTTGATTCCCTCTAACAAATCAGTACCTGCATTTAGCAGTGGTTTATCCGCTCTCTGATATTATATATATACATATTAGGCTTGATATTACATGTTAATTCACACTGAGACTTCCTAATATCCTGTTCTTTCTTTTTAGTTGAAACGAAGATGGCTGGAAAAGTTCTGCTGTTGGTAAGTACACACATATATATATATATCTATATTTACTTATTGTCTCTGTAAGTTTTGCCTTGAAGTTTTGTAATGGTGACTGTCCGGCTGAATATTACATTTAATTGCCTCACAGAAAATGAAGCTCCTTGAAAAGTCCTTTATAGTTTTGTGCTCGATAGTTGAAAAAGAGTTCCTCAGGAGAAACCCCACAACGAGTGGAGCAGCTGAATAAATACTTTGCTCAAGCTAGCAAGGTTACGAAAATAGATACTGTCTCTGAGAGAAACTACTGCAAACTGGAACTCTCGATGAATACTGGATAAAGAGATTATTCCACTTACTTGGATTTGACTTCTGCTGGTTCTCAACTGCCTACAAGAAAGTTCTCTTCTGCACTGCGGTGCAAAAATAACTGGATAACATTACCTGAAAAAACCAGGAATTTTACCACAAGTAAAAAGGGGCGGAGCTTCGAAATATACGTGGACTGAACTGCTGCCTTGAAACAAACTGGAACGCTATTCTCAGCACAATTCCTGACAGAAAGAATGCGCAGGGAAAAGACACTGCTTCTCCCTCAGATTCGACAGTTGAAGTGCGCTGAACAACCGACGCGCGAGCGCGTTAGCAGCACACTTCACTTCAGCCCAGGAACACTAGAAGGCTAACCTACGGGTCTCCGATCGGAAAACCGCCATCTTGGAATTCCGCCTCCCAAATGCCTCAATCTGCCTGCACTGCTTCCTGCGGGAGTACCTGCGAGATGATGAAAGACTGCCTGAGTGGTGAGTTAAAGGAAATCTCTTGAATCTGGAACTGAAACTGGAAAGGTACCGCGTAGTTCTGGACCTGGGCAGAGCAAACCTGACAGTACCCCCCACCAAGGCCCCTTCTCCTCCCTCCTTCGGCTTTTTAGGATTAGTTCTGTGAAACTCACGAACCAAACGAGGGGCATGAACATTAGTACTGGGTTCCCAGGACCTCTCCTCTGGACCATAGCCCTTCCAATCCACTAAATAGAATAATGTTCCTTTAGTTTTCTTTGAGTCTAGAATACGTTTGACTTCAAAGTCCTCTTCTGATTGCAATTGGAGTGGGGCTGGTGGAAGATCTTTTCTTAAATCTGGAGGATTTCTTTTAATCAACAAAACATGAAAAAATGGATGAATTCTTAACTGACTGGGAAGCTTTATTTTCAAACTGACTGGGTTTACCATCTTGTCTACCTCAAAGGGCCAATAAATCGAGGCTGGAATTTCCTATTCCCTTTCAAACACATATTGCGTGTAGAGATCCAAACCTTATCTCCAGGCACATAAACTGGATTCTCTCTCCTCCTCTTATCTGCGTGCTTCTTAAAGGAACCTTTTGCTTTTATTAGATTATTGGTGGCTATCTGATAGGCCTTTTGTAAATCTCTGACTACCACCTCCACCGCAGGTACCTCACTCTCAACTTTTCCCACTGACATGTTAATATGCCTGCCAGAATTCAGGAAGAAGGGAGAATAACCTGTGGACAAATGAACCGCATTGTTATAGGCGAACTCGGCCGCCCACATCAAGGTGGGCCAATCACCCTCTTGGTCCATTAGATACAAGCGCAAATATTGCTCCAGATCTTGGTTCACCCTCTCGGTTTGACCGTCGGTTTCAGGGTGGAAACCGGTAGACAACCGAGAATCTACTCCCAATCTCTTCAAAAAGGCCCTCCAAAAATGGGAGATGAACTGTGGATCCCGATCGGAAATAACCACTTTGGGAATTTCATGTGTCTTGACAATGTATTGAGAGAACAGTGTGGCCAACTGTCTAGCATTTGGGATAGATTTTAACGGGACAAAATGACTCATTTTGGAAAAGTGATCTACTACCACCCAGATGGTAGAGTAGCCCTGACTGGAGGGTAAATCTACAATGAAATCCATGGAGACTGTATGCCAAGGATATGGGGCCACTGGTATTGGCATAAGCAGACCTTGTGGGGCTTGCCTGATGAACTTCCCTTTGACACATTGTTCACAAGATGCCACATATTGTCTCACCTGAGCTTCAATCTCTGGCCACCAGAATTCACGTCTTATCAAATCCACAGTCTTTTTAACTCCTTTGTGACCAGCCAATGGATTGTTGTGACAGAGCGAATGACCTCTTTGCGCAAGTCCTCTCCTGAAACGAATAGTTTTCTTGAAAATAAGGTTTTCCATTCCTTATTTCTCTTTCTGTACCCATTTTGACCCAGTCTAACATCTCCTCTTCAGAAAGAGCTGTCTTGAGTCTGTCCTCCAACTCAGTAAAAGAGATGGTTCCAATGATCTTTTCTTCAGGAATAATCAGTTCCTCCTTAATCGACTCCTTCACTTCTCCTGTATTTAGATGAGACAAGGCGTCCGCCTTCCCATTAGCCGATCCAGGTTTGTAGGTCAACACGAAATTGTAATCTGCAAAGAAAAGAGACCACCTCAATTGTCTGGGGGTAAGGGTTCGTGCTGATTTTAAAAACTGCAAATTTCTATGGTCAGTAAAGACTGTGGTTTCGTGTTTCGCTCCCATGAGATAATGCCTCCAATCCTGGAAGGCATCCTTCACTGACAGCAATTCTTTGTCCGCAATGGAATAGTTTATCTCTGCAGCTGTTAATTTTCGAGATCGATAGGCAACAGGATGGAGCTGACCTGATTGCTTGTCTCTCTGCGATAAAATTCCTCCGATGGCGAGATTGGAAGCGTCTGCTTCCACAAAAAAATGGTTCTTCAGTATTAGGATGCAAATGAACTGGAGCGGTTGTAAAGTTTTCTTTAAGTAGCTGAAAAGCCTTCTCAGTTTCTGGACTCCAAATGAACTTTTCCTTCTTCAGGAGAAAAGTAAGTGGGTTAACCTTTTCGGAAGAATTGAGGATGAAACGCCTGTAAAAATTGGCGAATCCGAGAAAGCTTTGTAATTGTTTTAAGTTTTGGGGAGCAGGCCAATCTTTAATTGCTCTCACCTTTGCTTCATCCATAGATACGCCTTCCGGAGACAGCACGAAACCCAAAAATTCCACTCTGTTGGTATGAAATTTACACTTTTCCAGCTTCACGTAGAGTTGATGACTCAACAGTTTCTCCAAAATTGCTCGCACATGCAGGACATGCTCCTCCAGATTTGCAGAAAATATGAGTATATCATCAATATACACCACTGCGCAACGATCCAAAAATTCTCTAAGAATGTCATTGACAAAGTGCTGAAAAGCCGCAGGCGCATTGCACAAGCCGAATGGCATCACCTGATATTCAAATAGACCAAAACGAGTGCGAAATGCCGTCTTCCACTCGTTGCCCTCTGCCATTCACACCAGATGTTAAGCCCCTCTCAGATCTAATTTGATGTATATTTGGGCTTCTTTTACCTGATCCAAGAGTTCAGAAATCAGGGGCAGAGGGTAGCGGTTCTTCTTGGTGACCTGATTTAAGGCTCTGTAATCTATGCAAGTCCGAAGTTTCCCATCCTTCCTAGGGATGAAAAACAACGGTGAAGAGACGGGAGACTGCGAAGGCCTAATGAAGCCGTTGGACAAATATTGGTCCAAGTATTCCTTCAGATGCAAGTTCTCAGCTTCAGAGAGGGCATAGATTCTACTGCAAGGTAACGAGGCACCAGGTTCCAGTTCAATCTTACAATCGTACTCCCGGTGTGGAGGTAATTTCTTGGCCTCTTGCTCATCGAAGACTGCAGCCAAATTGCGATATTCTCTGGGAATCTCTTGAACTTCAACTGTACCAATCACGTGACACTGCTCCGCCAATAGAGACGAAGATGATGGTTAAAAAACTGAAACACTAACATCGTAGCAATGATGTTCACAGTATTCGGAGTTCAACTCCACAGTTCTTTTAGCCCAATCAATCCTAGGGTTGTGTTCAGTTAGCCAAGGCAAACCAAGGATGAGCTGAAATTGAGGGGCGTCAATTAGACTAAATTAAAAAAAACTTCGATGACTACCAGGTCCAATTAATAAGATCTCCTCGGTGTCAAAAGTAATGGGTCCGGAATATAGGTTGGTCCCATCCACAGCTCGGACGGGTTCAGGCTTTTCTTTTCTTAAGAAATGAATTCCAAGCGACTTAGCAAATTTAATGTCGCAAAACTTTCCAGTTGCCCCGGAATCGATCATAACAGTGACCTTATCCACTTCAGACCTTCCAAATTTGATTAAACTGGAAATGATTAAATGCGGGGCAGAGGATTGTAAAGTATTGGCCACCAATTGGGAATCGGGAGTTGACTTATCATCAGCACTCACCAGAGCAACTCCTCCTACTGGTGAGGCCTGTCTTTTACCCAAGAAGTGTTCTTCGGCTTTTTTGGGCACTCCTTCACAAAATGCCCAGAGCTTCCACAGTACATACAAAACTTCCCATTTCTTCGCTTTTCTCTCTCTTCTTTTGTCAAAGGCCCTCAGACCGTGCCTATTTGCATAGGTTCTTCACTTGATGAGGCTTCGCTGGGTTTTACCACATCTGATTTGACTCTATCGAAGCGAGGAGGAAAATGTCTTACTTCTTTCCGACGTTCACTCTTTCTCTCATTTTGACGTTGGTCAATCTGTAAAACCAAATCGATTAATTCAGAAACATCTGTAGGCCTCTTGGGGATCTGAGCCAAACCATCTTTTAATTCGTCCTTAAGACCGCTGTAGAAAATGGCAGCTCTTTTAGCTTCAGGCCAGTTTGTTTCAACGATAAGTTTGTTAAATTGCGCAAGATACGCAATTAACTCACAGTTTCTTTGCTTAAGGTCTAGAAGTTCATTATCTGTAGTTTGTGAGATGGTGCGATGGTCAAAAATGCACAGAAACTCAATTTTAAATCTATCGAAATCATAAAGTATAGGATCATTACTATTCACCAAAGGCATGAACCAAGCTGCGGCATCTCCACTCAGGTAAGACAAAATGAAGGCTATCTTGGACTGGTGTTCTTTGAAAATTATGGGCCTACACAAAAAATGCAGGGAGCACTGAGTAAGAAAGATTTGAGCCTTGTGAGGATCACAAATGACCCTTTCCGGGGCTGCGAGAGGAATAGTAGGGGAAATGGCGTGTATAACCTGTGTAGTTAACTCTGCAGCTGATGGGGAAGGAGAGAATTGTTGGGATTTTTGTTCCTGGGACTGGGAATGGGGACCACCCAACAACTCATCAACTCTCTGTCTAAGATAACTAGTCTCCTGACTGGATTTCCTCATCTCATCTCTAAGAGCCTTGTTTTCCTCCATTGTCTCACATAACTGTTTCTGAATACCTTCTAGAACTGACGCCAATGCCTTAACATCTAACCCTTCGGCCATTCTGCCCTGGTGGAAGTACTTTTGGTAAGGGTACTTCAATCTGTCAAGTACCACAAACCTGAAACCTTGACTTCCACAGGAGCAGATGATGTTAACCCAAATCCCAAACTCCACTGCCAGCGAACAATATAATTTCACGAGCAGGGAAACGGGGGAAAGGGGTTTGGGAATGAAAAAACAGAGAGACTGCACTGCTACGCCTTTTCCTCACTGGGCTCCTAGCGAGGGTCTTCACAAGCGTCTGTAATTACAAACACACAACATTACTAATTCACAACCTGGATCCTCCACCCTACATAGAATAACTCAATTTGATTCCCTCTAACAAATCAGTACCTGTATTTAGCAGTGGTTTAGCCGCTCTCTTATATTATATATATACATATTAGGCTTGATATTACATGTTAATTCACACTGAGACTTCCTAATATCCTGTTCTTTCTTTTTAGTTGAAACAAAGATGGCTGGAAAAGGACTGCTGTTGGTAAGTACACATATATATATATATATCTATATTTACTTATTGTCTCTGTAAGTTTTGCCTTGAAGTTTTGTAATGGTGACTGTCCGGCTGAATATTACATTTAATTGCCTCACAGAAAATAAAGCTCCTTGAAAAGTCATTTATAGTTTTGTGCTCGATAGTTGAAAAAGAGTTCCTCAGGAGAAACCCCACAATGAGTGGAGCAGCTGAATAAATACTTCGCTCAAGCTAGCAACGTTACGAAAATAGATACTGTCTCTGAGAGAAACTACTGCAAACTGGAACTCTCGATGAATACTGGATAAAGAGATTATTCCACTTACTTGGATTTGACTTCTGCTGGTTCTCAACTGCCTACAAGAAAGTTCTCTTCTGCACTGCGGTGCAAAAATAACTGGATAACATTACCTGAAAAAAACAGGAATTTTACCACAAGTAAAAAGGAGCGGAGCTTCGAAATATATGTGGACTGAACTGCTGCCTTGAAACAAACTGGAACGCTATTCTCATCAGCACAATTCCTGACAGAAAGAATGCGCAGGGAAAAGACACTGCTTCTCCCTCAGATTCGACGGTTGAAGTGCGCTGAACACCTGACGCGCGAGCGCGTTTGCAGCACACTTCACTTCAGCCCATGAACACTAGAAGGCTAACCTATGGGTCTCCGATCGAAAAACCGCCATCTTAGAATACCGCCTCCCAAATGCCTCGGTCTGCCTGCACTGCTTCCTGCGGGAGTACCTGCGAGATGATGAAAGACTGTCTGAGTGGTGAGTTAAAGGAAATCTCTTGAATCTGGAACTGAAACTGGAAAGGTACCACGTAGTTCTGGACCTGGGCAGAGCAAACCTGACACTGGGAACCTGATTGGCAGGGACCCAGGGCACATCAAGTCAAGTTGCATCGGATGTCAGGCAAAAAGTGGGGGGTAACCATGCAAAAAGGGGCACTTTCCTACAGGAGGCATCCTACTTGTGTAATGCAACTTCAGCACAGGTAGCAGAGCTGATTGCCCTTACGAGAGCATGCTATGTAGCTAATGAACTGAGTGTAACAATCTACACAGTATGGTTTTGGCATGGCCCTTGATTTCTACCAATGATGATCACAAAGGGGTTTTACGACATACTCAAGTGCCCCTATCTGAAATGGAAAATGCATTTTAAACATATTAGAAACTTTACAGCTACCTATAGAAAATTCAGTTGTGAAATGTGTTGCCCAAAAGACTGGTGATGATATGGTCACCCTAGATAATAAATATGCTGATGAGGTTGCTAGAGATTTTGCTCTTTAAACGAACAATCAATTCGAAAGAGCAATATAAAGATAAAACTTAAACCAATGAAACTGACAGTGTATCAGTTGAATCACGAGGAAGTACCAGAGGATGAAAAGAAACAGTGGGACATAGCTGATTGTAAGAAGGATTTCAATTATGTGTGGGTACCTTTTGAGAATCAATATGTATCACCTGATTCAAAGTTGTCATCGATGGCCAGGCTGATCCATGGCCAAACGCATGTAGGGAGAGATGCCATGTTTAGGGTTTTTAAAACGTATTTCTATGTCATAGATGAAATACTTGTCAGAACGTTAATCAGGGCAGAAGAACATTGGTGACCATGAGTCACAGGAAAGTTTGAGGGACCATTCACTATGCTTCCTACCCAACTAGGAGATGAGACAGCCTGACAGTGGCAAAATTACTATTGAGGGAGTTGCTCCCCAGATTCGGTATGCCTACTTTTATGGAGACAGACAAATTAACCTATTTTAAAAAATACATTTTGAAGTTGCTGTGCATAGCTTTGCAAATTGAGCAGAGGTTTCACACAGACCGGAAGCATCAGGTGTGACAAAAAGAATTAATGGCACTATAAAATTTAAATTAGTTAAGGTGTGTGCTTCAATGTCCTTGAAATGGCCTGACCCACTTCTACTCATGTTGATGAGCATCAGAAACACTCCAAATAGAAAGACTGGCTTTTCTCCACATGAAGTGATCATAGGGAGGGCTATTAGAAATCCCGGTTTTTCCTCGGCTGCCCTTGTATCAATAAGTGGTGACATTGCGTTGAATTCCGGAAAAGGTCTGTCACAGGAGGAGCCAGAAAATTAAAATACCCCCCACTTTGTACTAAAGTTCTGATGGCAAAAAGAAAAGTAAATTACCCCCAACCCTCCCTAGAAGAGCTTGCTTGTCTCTTCCATCCAAGCATCTATCCATTCATCCTTTCACCCTTCCATCCCACTGCTGACATCCACTATTACACTTTTACATTCTGTCACAATTCACTATTTGATCTGTCAATCAATCTTTCCCTATTCCATCCATCCAATGTGCCATACATTGATACAACCATCCAATCTGCCATCAATCCATCCATCCACTCTACCATCTATCCATCCACTCCGCCATCCATCCATCCATTCAACATACAATCCATACTACCATCTATCCGCACTTCCCTCCATCCATCCACACTGTCATCTAATCTATCCACTCTACCATCCATCCCTCCACCCACCATACATACATCCACTCTGCCATCAACCCATCCATCCACTCTGCCACCCTTTCCCTCATCCTTTCACCCACTCATCATTCATCCACCCCTCTACTCTGACTTCCTTTCACCTGTTCATCCACATATCAATCCCTTTAATCTGCCATCCTTTCACATGTCTATATCACCTATCCATCCATTCTTTTACTCAGTTATCCATTCACCTGTCCATCCACCTAGCCATCCATCCATTCATCTTCTCTGCCATCCATCCGTCCACTCTGCCTTCCATCCATTCATCCATCCCCCATCCATCCATCCATCATCCATCCCTTTACTCTGCCATCTTTCCCTGTCTATCCAATACCCGTCCAATCATCCTTTCACCTATTCATCCATCTATCTACTCATTCAACCACTAATTCATTTATTCACCTACTCATTCATCCGTTCTTCCTTACTTTCACCCTTTCTTCCATTCAATACTCCTTTAAACATGTCCTTTTCTATTTGCACATCTTTTGTTCTTCCTTGCTCTTGCTTGCTCTTCCGACTGTAGCTGTTAAAGCGGGGGGGAGGGTGTTGACAACACCCTGGATGTGGTGCATTCTATCTCTAATCAGGTGAATTTGGCCATCGACAAAAGAAGTTCTCTGCCAGTTCATTTTTCTGGAAAACTACCTTAAACTTTTTTTTTTAAAAGAGAGTCATTTGCATGGATTTTTTTTAACTGAAATTTTTTAAATGTCCACACTTAAATTCATGATTAGAAGCTTCATTGAAGGAGCGAGACTGATTAATGTTATTTAAGTATGAAGTTGATGGAAGCACCGTAATATTGAATCAGTAATTCTTTAAAGTAACTGTTGAACGGGTGTGGGGTTGGCACACGCACCACAAGTTAAAGGGGTGGGCGATAGGCACTCTGCAAGTTTGGGGCGGCGGAAGGTTCCGATACCGCCATGCAGGGAGGCGGGGAGGGGGTGAAGTTGACTATAACAAGGGGGTGGGGCTCCAGTCACTGAGAATCTCCGACACACTCTATAGCCACATCACTACCAAACAAAGGGACATCTCTCGGGACAGGAAGGGGGGGAAGGGAATTTAGTTCAGTTTGAGAGTAGTTTGGATATGATTGACAACAGACGGAAAACTGGTGAGAACACACTTAGCAAAATTGACAAGGAATACTGGCGGATGGCAGGGATGGGTGGACGATGGACGCTGAGCAGGGGATTCCCCTTGAGAAAGCTGATTAATACCTTAGGCGACTATGGTGTCCACACTTAAACAAAGACTTAAGTTGCTGTCCTGGAACGTAAACGGGCTGGGAGACAAGATAAAAAGGGGAGTAGGGCTCCAATTCATAAAGCGACATTCCCCTGACGTGATTTTGCTACAAGAAACACACTTACTAGGGAATACATGCAACGCACAGTCGAGATGGGGGTTCAAACTCGTGGCACACTCTGCATTTGGTTCCGGATCAAGGGGTGTGGGCATAATGACTCGGAAAACCGCAAATGGACAGATAACCTGGGTAGATTTGTGGCAAACTCCGGGACGTGGGAGGGAAGTATGATAAACCTAGTCTCAACCTACATACCGCTGGGTCTTCAGGCCCCGGCATTTAGAGAACTTGGCGACCTCCTTCTCGACCTACCAGAGGGAAGGCTAGTGATCGGGGGCGACTTTAACTCAATTGTCTCTGATTCATTAGATCGGTGGCCCCCTAGAGATTTGCCACCTGCCCGTACACAAATCCATAATTTTCTGGGAGCAATGGGTCTAGTGGACGCATGGAGGATGCTCCACCCAATAGAGCAACAGTATACATTCTACTCGGGTGCTCATCGAAGCATGTCTAGAATAGACTACATTGTAATGCCGGCGGATCAGATGGAAAGTATTAAAGAGGTGAATCACCTTGCCAGGGGTATATCAGATCACTCGCCCATCTGGTGCCAGTTGGAGGTGGGGGAACCTAAAATAGGTAGGACGGTCCCTGTAAACCCGTGGTATCTTAAGAACCCCCAGATAAAAGAGAGAATAATACGTGACACAGAACTTTACTTTCAGGAGAACGAAGGTTCGGTGGACTCTGCCTTGACTTTGTGGGAGGCGTACAAGGTAGTTATTTAGGGTACAGCTATAGCTCAAATCGCAGGGTCCAAAAAAGAAAAACAGGCAGCAGTAGTGCGTTTAGAAACAGATATATTACAGTTGGAAGGAAACCTCCGAGATGACAACTCGGATGAGACGAAGCATGCCTTACAGTTAAAAACAAAGGAGTACATCGACTTGGCCACCGATGCGGCCAAGACACAACATAGGGCAACACTCAGCAGAATTTATGAAGTTGGGGATAAAGCCGGGAAATTACTAGCCTGGCTAGACCGGAGGGAACAGGCAAACAGAGTTGTAGCGGAATTGGTGGTGGAGTCTGGTAAGAGACTCACCGAACCGCAGGCTATCGCAGATGCATTTGGTCATTACTATGAAAATATCTATGCGTCCCAGACGCCACACACGGAGGAGGAGGCACACTCCTTTTTGAGGGACATCTCGCTGCCAATGCTTACTGGCGAAGAACGGTCGGATTTGGAACTAGAATTAACAGGGGCTGAGGTAGAAAAGGCCATACATGACTTGCGAGCGGGTAAAGCAACAGGTCCAAATGGCTTGCCCATCGTACTATATAAACTTGCCCCGAGTAAAATCGCACCTTATTTAATTAAAATGTTCCAAGAAAGTAAGAAAGTGGGCTCGCTCCCCACCGATCAAAGGTTGCCAACAATAGTGGTCATCCATAAGACGGGGAAACCTAAGAACATATGTCCATCGTATAGACCAATATCACTGCTTAATGCGGAAGCCAAGATATTGGCAAAAATACTAGTTACTCGCTTACTATGTGTAATCACAAAATTAGTGCACCCAGATCAATCGGGCTTTATGCCAGCCAGAAATACCTCTCTTAATTTGCGGAGGCACCACGGAGTGCTAGACCGAGCCAAGACGATCGGCGAAGACGCGGTGGTGGTGTCCCTTGACGCGGCCATGGCGTTCGACACGATCAAATGGCCCTATATGTTCTCAGTGTTAAAGAAACTGGGATTCGGCCCGGGTTTTGTGGGGTGGGTTCGCCTTCTATACATGGAACCGCTCGCCCAAATAGTAGTCAATAACAGGAAATCTCACACTTTCACACTCAGCAGAGGTACCAGGCAGTGCTGCCCCCTTTCCCCTTTCCCCATTGCTCTTTGCCTTGACACTTGAACCATTAGCGATGTGGATACGGAAAGATCCCGTTATCAGAGGGCTCAGGTGGGCTGAGGACTGGGAAGACCGTATTTCATTGTATGCCGATGATATTCTATTGTACTTGGCTTCACCGGCGGCCTCCCTGAATAGGATATTGCACATCTTCATAGTGTTTGGTAGATTTGCCGGATACAGGAATAATTGGTCTAAGTCAGTCATCTATGTACTTAGTGGGGGGATGCCGTCATTGCCTAGGGGCTTTACTATCACAGAAGTGGCTATGGATTTCAAATACCTAGGAATCCGAGTCTCTAAAGACCTGGCTCTCTTTTATGAATATAATCTGCTGCCCCCACTACAGCGGCTTAGGAGTGATGTCCTATACTGGAAGTTGCTCCCACTGTCCCTATTGGGGCGTGCAGCCCTATTTAAAATGATGTCCCTCCCCCGGTTTTATATGTCTTGCAGAACACGCCACACCCGGTGGGATCAGATTACTTCAAAGCCATAAACAGTGCCTTAAGGAAGCTTTTGTGGGACGGGAAGCCGCCTAGGATTGCCACTCAGAAGTTAATATTAGGGTGGTACGATGGAGGAATTGCCCTCCCGGATATCAAGAAATATTATTGGGCGACACAACTCGCTGCGATAAACCAGTGTACATATAGATCACAGGAAGATCCTGGATTTCACATGGACAGATGGCTCCTCCCGGGGGGGGGGGATTGCAGGGGCACTATACACTAACCCAGCCAAACTGAAGCTGTCGGGACCCACGGGGCACGCGGTCCAAGTGTGGCGGGCAGCCACGAGGAGCTTGGGTTGGGAGGGCAAGATCACACTGGCCACCTCACTTTGGGACACTGACCTACTTGGCAATTTAAGACACACCCGTGGATTTGACCCTTGGGACTTAATAGGTATCTCTAAGGTGGGAGATCTATGGAAAGGGGGTGGAGTGATTCCCTTTGTCCAATTACAACTGGAGTATGATTTGGCTAATACCGAGTATTTCAGGTACCTGCAGATCCGGCACGCTTTACTAGCGGTGCTAAAAAAGGGAGAGACACCACCAGAATCCTCCCCGCTAGAAGATAGGGTCTTAGATGGGAATCTCCCAGAAAAAACTATATCGCTAATATATAAAAAATTAATTAACAATATGGATGACCCCCTATTTCGACTTCGAACAAAATGGGAATACGACGTCGCTGGGTTGGAGGATGAGGAGTGGCTCGAGGCTCTGGCCTCTCCTAGAGAGACTGCCTTCTCCGCTAGGCTCAGACTCGTACAATTGAAAATACTCCACAGAATATACCTAGTGGGACCGACAATGGTAAGGATGGGGTATGGCACTGAGGCCGAATGCCTTAGGAGATGTGGACAAGAGGGCACTTTTATACATACGCTCTGGGAATGTGCGGTCATCCAGAGATACTGGTACGAGTAATAGGCTATAAAACTGACTGTAACATCAAATTAAGTCTCCTGAATATCTGGGGCCCAACGGATCTGAGTACTAAAGAGAGAATATGGGTGACACACGGAATGATGATTGCTAAAAGAAACATAGCAAGAAAATGGAGGGCGCAGGAACCACCGACACTGGATGAGTGGGGGAAAGACATGGACTGGTGCATGGTGTCAGAAAGGACTATATATGAATCCAGGGGGTGTCCCACTAAATGGACGTATATCTGGGGAAAATGGAATGATTGTAGGGGAGGACTCTGTGATCCCCCACAACCCAGACGGGACAGTGAGCCAGATAACCTGCCATAAGAGAGTTTAATGCAAATGTGTATGAAAATGCATGTGATCTCAGATTTGTCGTTCGCCTTTTGCCAATATATAACTCCGTATGTACGTGATTGTTTGATGTCTACCATGTCTACTCTTGTCCTCAATAAAAAAAAAGTTATGTTAAAAAAAAAATTCATGATTAGAGTTTGTTTTTCTTTTATACCTTACGTATCCAGTTGAAGATAGTAGGTCTTCGTGAATTCTATGGACTAAAACTATGAACTGAACATTCTGAAGTGACCGAAGGTAGATTCCGGATTTTGTAACTTTGAAAGTAGATTCTTGTTTTTTACTTAGTAGAAAGATGGTGAACAGCAAACAGATGCTGCAACATTGTTAGTGTATTCTAGTTGACAATGTTAATAATAATTCTAGTTGGCCTATTATGTTTGATTTATCCAGTTAGAAAGGTTTCCCCAGTCATAACATACAATGATTTATTAGTCATGTAGTTGACTTATAGAGATAGGTCTGTAGGCAATTTTAAGGAAAATTTTATTTGAATTTATTAGAGGCGTAAATGAATATTATGAATGTGAAAAATTGCGTTGTTTGCATTTATTTACCGTTCTCGGTAGTAGAGAAGCCAACCTATTTGCAATTTCATCTCTTGTACTCATTTTCATGTAATGTTTTTGTTAATGTGCATTATGGTCGTGAATTTGTGGCTTCATATCTTTCTGACTTTAAAGCTTCTTTAGAAGAACTTCCTGAACCTGAAAATACTGGGAATTCAGAAATATTGCCTAAATATCTTAAGCGAATTATACAATCTAACCCAAAACGTAATAATGGTGAATTTGTGTGTCTCTAGTGTGAAGAAGAGCGGGAATATATTAAGGAGTATAATTAAAGATGGGTGAAAATTCTGAGAAATTGGGGAGACACAAGTAAGATTAAAATGCAAATAGAAGCTGAAGAGAAATTTAGAAATTTAAATGTGCATTACAGACTGAGAGTAGAATAAATGAAAAGAGGAGGGTTGTGTATAGCACGACAGACGTCTCAAAGTACAAGTCTAATAGAATTAGTTGAAGTGAATGAGTGAGTGTGAAAGGAGTTATGGGGTGATGATGAGTTTTTTGATTTGTGATGAGCCAGTATTAAGAGGAATTTATTATGTTTGTGGTAAAACTGCCTATTTTAATCTACCACGTAAGTGAGTAAGAAACTGCTATCTTGCTTTAGTGGTCTGTCAGGTTCACCATGTAAATGAAATGAGGGATGCTGTTGGTTTGAAAAGAGTTAAACCTGGGTTTAGACAAATTCTATTAGATGTATTAGGTACTATGAACCCGTCTGTAACTGTGGTGTTGACTGAAGGGAAAATCAGAAGGTTGTCTACGATGGCAGATCGCTTGGCTTCTAACACTGCTGGTGCATTAGCTTGTATAAACAAAGAATTAATGGCTATGCATGCTATGGTTATGTACATCCGCCATCCTTTAGATATCCTTTTAGCAAAGGAGGCAAAGTTTGCTGTGTGTTGAAGGTACAATAGGGCTGTACCTTCTTATCAGATAATGGCAAGCTTACTAATGCCTACATAAATATCATTACTAAGATTTCTCATGAAGCCAAAGTTCTTGAGGAGTATTGTTTGTGGGAATAAGTTGGTTCCTGGTTTAAAAAGACTGGAAAGGTTTTGCAAAGGTTGGTGAGTGGTTTGACAGTGTGGGAGCAAGTATGTTGCATTCAATATTAATCCCAACACAAAATCCTCATATGGACATTAATATTGTAACTGGATTTATATATCGCTTATTATAGCTATATAAATTCATCACACGCTCTGTGTCGGAATGGTATGTATTAATGTTTTGCGGCCAAATTCTAGCTGCAAAACTTCAATTATTTAACAACTATAAACATGTAGTGGTAACCCATTCGCAAATGGGAAGAGGCCTCACAGGGACCCCTTCCCCTTTGTGAATGTTTTAAAAATGTTTGTTGAAGAGGAGACAGTGGTTCACGGAACTACTGCGCCTTCTTAAACAAACAAAACCAATAGAAATGTTTTAATTACAGTCCTGCTTCCTTTAAGGGAAACAGGCTGAATTTAAAAAGTAACAGATTGCTTTATTAAAAAGCAATCATAGATATTGGGCTCTGTTGACCCAAGCAGGCCACCATTCCTGTGACGACAGCGATTCCTAATGGGTCACAAATTGCGACCTTACTCGTCAATATTCATGAGGTAGGTCGATTTGTGATGCACCAGGAATTACTAATTTAAAAGTAAATGTTTCCTACATTAGCATTAGCGATTTTCTAATGGCAATTCAGAGACAATCGCAATTTGGAAACCGCTATACCCAATGTTTGTACATCTGGCTTTTGAATTCTTAAAATCAAAGAAAATATTTATAGATCCTGTAAGTCTGTTATTGAAGGAGGATTGCAAAAGAACTTCATGCTCCCTGTGCACTAAGTTCAACCTTCTGTACAAATATATTTTTTAAATAACAACTACAAAACTGACACACAAAAATGGATAAAGAAGACATGACATATCTTTTATGTGGCTTTTGCTGCATGGGTAATTTCAACTGGTCTCTTTGGTACCATACCATTGGCTGGTGTTGGGTTGACTCTATGAGCGACTATGAGTTCTAGGGTCTATGCAGAGATCATTGCATTTGATTAGGGACATCCATATTTTAAACCCGGCAAATACTTCCTATTAATGAACAGTGGTTTATATCTTAATTGTAGCTTGTCTGCTGAACCCGTGCTCTGGTGACATTTTTCACCTGGTTAATATTAGTCCTTGTTCATACTAATGAGCGGAGTAGTGAGTGGAATTAATGAGCCATCCTAGCACTACCTCCCATATGGATATCTACGCCACAAAACGTCTTGGGGGCTGCATGAGAGGGAAAAATGTTCCTACTCATTTAAATGACCCTTTCTGTTGTCATTCTATTCTTATGGTATTCGGGATATTCATAAAAATAAGAAGGTACCTCTTACTCACTTGGTGACATGCTTTATCATTGGGGCTTCCTTCACCAGCACCTTGATGGTCTTTAATTGTCTTGAAGACCATTAAGGGATACTAAGAAAGGAATCCTAATAATTGGCAACGCCCCACTAACCGATCCAGAGGTGAGATTTAACTTTTTCAAAGGAAAATGGAGTTTTAAACCAAAAAATTATTTAGATGGATAAATAAAGCAGATTCCCATTTCTGACAATTCTCTGATTCCATTAAGAAAGGCATATTGAAATTAGAAGCCCAATGGTACAATAGCACCATGGCTTGTGCATAGCAACTCATTGTTACTAGTTCTATATTTAAGGCTTGAACGGATAAGCTGATCCCTACAGAAATGAAAGATTTCAACTATCTCCCCTCTATTTTATTTAAGAATAACAATTGTCATATGGGTAGGCTGTCTACTCCATGCAAGAATTTTGGAGGTTGCTACTAGATGTTTCTTGTCTGTTCCATAGTAAACAACCCTCAACCAGGCAGCATGATAGGTGGCCCTCCCTACAACGTATTTTACGTAGGGCAGAAAAGAGAGATTCTATGAACATACCATTTCTAAGTAGATATGACTCTTCACCCTCTGAAGCGGTACTGACCTGATCTTCCAAGAGAACTTTATTCTTGTCTAATGAATGGCAAACATCATTATCTTTGTCTTCAAGATGCTTATTTTCAGAAAATGATTGTTCGAATAATTATTTAATTCTTGTAAGCCAGGCCTGTAGGAGGTTCATCAAAATTTATAATGCCATCTTCGTAAAGTAATTTGTGATGCTGAATACTACCTAATGGTATAGGGATTTTTCTGAGGCTACGAAAAAATCTTTGGCAATGTCATCTATGTATAAAGAAAAAGCAGGTGTGCCAAAACATTCTGGTTTAAAGCCATTCGATCTTTTAATATGTCTAGACAGATCGACATAGGAACCATTCAGAACTTAGCTCAATGTATTAAAGTGTGATAACATTAGAACCCTCAGCAAATCATTCAGGAGTTTATGCCACACTGCCGGTGAATTCATCAAGTCAAAAGCAGTGGAGACATTTTCAAAATAAGCATAAATTGGCTGATTCTTCTGCTTGACATATGTATCCATTAACTTCGAAATGCAGTCCAGTTATCTAAAAAATAGTCAGGACAGAACTCTGGGAAAAAGTTGCAGATTCTGGAATTATCTTTGCAAAACGTTATCAGAGGTATCAAAAAGTGGTTTTAATGCTAATATTTTGTGTCTTCCTTGAAGCATTTTTCATGAATTGGGAGCAGGTTACTGTCCTTCCAGGACCTGGGTATTTGTCCAATATTCAAACATGACCTAAAGAGAGGCACCAATATTTCTAAGTGAAATATGGAGTGCGTCTGGATCAAAGCATTAAAATGTATTGCGTTCCTAATAAAGCCCACAATTTTATTAGGTTGTAATAGTTCCTCTGGGTGGGAAATCAGTCAATGGAACTGTGTCTCTTGTTGTGGCTACCGGAAGCCCAGGTTTACAGAACATAGCTTTTGAATTTAATTTATCTTCGTTCACTCCGTGATGGCAACAATGGAGAGTAGAGTCTTAGGGGCTGATTACGATGGCAGACGGACTAAAGTCCGTCCGCCATCGTATCAGGGATTGGGACCACCCGCCTACAAGGCGGCGGTCCCACAGAGGTAATTATAATGCGACCACCACCGTGGCGGTCGCATTGACCATGTTTTGTATTGCAGTGGGTGCTGCGCTCTGCATCACCCGCCACAATACAAAACAGAGGCCCCACACATATCCCTGCACTACGTGACAGGCACCATGCAGCGCCTGCCACATGGTGCAGGGATATGTAGGGGGGCACCCCAGGTCCCGTGTCTGGGGGCCAGCGAGTATGGGGGGCTCGCTACGGTCCACCAAAGTCCATTTCCGCCGGCCTGTTCATGGCGGGTTAGCTGCCATGAACAGGCAGGCGGAAAGGGATATCGTAATCCCTACGGCGGTGGCTGGTAGGCACCGCCACCATTGCAGGGATTATGAGCCCCTCGGATGCGTGGCGGTCGGTCTTTACGACCGCCATACATCCGCCCGCCATTTTAATATGGCGGGCGGTGAATTTGGTTACGATGGCGGGGAGACCGCCACCGGCAACCTGTCGGTGGCGGTCTCCCCGCCATTGTAATCAGGCCCTTAGTTCCCATTTTGTGTGATATTATATTGCAGGATTTCCTTCTACTTTTCTCTTTGAATAACGAGGATCGACACTCATTTTCTTCAGCTTCTGGTTTATTGTGCTGAAACCCATGTAGTTTTTTTCATAATGTTATATCTTTATTGCTGGATTTGACAGGATTTGCGCACTGCAGTATTAGTTTTTATTTATTCTGATCACAAATTCACATTTGGCAGGAGCGATACTTTTCTCAGTGATATTTCTGCTAATATAATTTCTTGAATTGGATTTGTGTTTAACTTGACATTAAGGGGCCGATTACGATGCGGGCAGGAAGGGGTCTGACCGTCGGTCGGAGCCCTCCTACCCGCATTGTAATCACTGGTTCAGATTCCCTTCCGACCGAGCCATTTCGATCGGCTCGGTCGGAAGGGAATCTGAACCAGTCTCCCATCCGCCATTCGGAAGGCCCATAGTAATCCCCCGGCCGCCTCTTTCCAGCCGAGGGATTACGATGGCAGTTTCCCACTGCCTTTTTGTGCCGGCCTTTCCGGCACAAAAAGGCAGTGGGAAACACCTTTGGGGGCCCCCAGCGGGGCCCCCATGGGTGCAAGGCCGCCAAATGGCAGCCTAGGGGGCACTTATGGTGCCCCCCGTTGATACCTGCACCCGGTGGCAGGCACCTTGAGGTGCCTGCCTCGGGGTGCAGGGATGAACTGCACCTTGGCATTTTGCTATGAGAGCATGCATTCCGTTCGGAATGCATGCTCCCATAGCAAAGTATAGGATTGCGACCGAACAGGGTTCGGTCGCATCCTAATTCCTGGAATGGAACCGACAACTGGAGGTCGTTCGGTTCCATTTCCAGAACCATGCCAAACGGACTCGGGTCCGTCCGGCATCGTAATCGGCCCCTTGATTGTGAGCCAGTGACTTGAAAAATAAAAGGAGATGCTTAATTAGCTCTTATTGATTTATCTCCAGTATGGGGTGTAGGTAACTACTCCCCTACACCTACTGCTCACTCTGCAAAACGAACATTGAGTCCAGAAAGGAAATGGGAACAGAGGAGCCACACCAATTGCAGTTCATTGAATTTGTTATATCTCATTAAATGCCCTTGCAATAGAATGTACATAGGCATGACATCTAGGAGTGTGAAAGTCCGTATATGGCAAAATCTTAGCAACATTCGCTGCCAACACACTACTACATGTTTAACTGCACATTTCCTTGAAAGAAACCATTCTGAGAATGACCTCCAATGGACGGTGATGGCAAAAATCGAGATAAAGCCCGACATGACTGGAGTATTATTCAAAAAAGAACAACGCTGGATATATAGATTACATACCCACTTGATGGGACTTAATCATGACATACCATGGACCCAGCTGAACAGTTTACAGTAATATCAGAACATATTGGATCACCACGCGCATACATCATGACTTACTAGGGAACATTATGTCCACACTTATTCTCCTGCACGTGCAGGGGCTCCTATTATCACTCCCATTATTACCTCCATGAGACATATATGTAATACTAAAAGGCATATGTCACACACAAACATATGCAGTGTCGGCCTATTACGTGTCCACACAAAGAAAATTCGAACTTGCCCAACAGTACGGATGTCATGGCGAGGCTTTGTTCTGCGTTGGCATACCATTGACAAAAACAAAGAATAATAAAAAACAGATATTTACCACCAGTAATTAAATAATTTTTTTAAAGAATCCCCATGGAGATATATAAAGCACTACCAGGATTTAGGGGCTATTAAAATACTGTATGTATCTCACGTTGGCACATTATAAACTGAACACCTGACACATCAATGAGAAGGGTTTTCTTAAAAAGAACCGTTTTGCATACCTGCCAACTTATAAAATAACTTCACAGTGTGAGGATGGGGCGGGGCTTTGGAGGGGCGGGGTTTTGGAGGGGGCGGGCCTGCTTCCAAGAGCTTCCTAAGAGGTACTCTGCCCCTCACCAAGCTCCCCACCCCTCCCCCCTAAAAAAACAAAGGGTCTTCGAGGATGTTGCCGATGTCCTGGGGTGTTTTCACACCTTTTAATGGACATCGGCTGCTTACAGCCTCCAAAAACGAGCTGGAAATCCATTGTTTACAGTAGTTTCCAGCTCATTTTACCTGCCACCATGTGCTTTTGGCCCCTCTCTGTGTGACCATGTGAAGGGAGCCGAAATCGTGTGACACACAGTGGCACCGTGTGAGTTGGCAGGTATGGTTTGAGAAATGTTCACATAATGTGTTATGTGAACATTAATGTGCATTTTCTACACTCGCAGTCTGGTGCAACTCACCGGAACTCCCTTTCCCATGAGGCCCCACTGATGTAATGCACATACATAAACACACACTAGCGCGATGACGCAGATTTTTCCCCACAATCCCAGTGCTGTCCCAACCAAGAGATTAAAGCGCCCAGCCTCTCCATTCCCCGTTATCATCGGGGAGGTGACGGGGCCAAAAGAGGTGGAACAGGTGACATGACACCTGTGACGAAATAAGTGGAACAATTGTATTTAGAGATAGATGAATGATTGAAGGTACGAGTACTTGCTAACCTAGTCTCCTGTTCATTTACAATGCCAACAGCTTAAACTCTCGCAAATGCAAGACCTATTGAATTGGTTAACTACAAAGGGTGAATCAGCATTTTTATTGGCACGACATTCTTTTCCTGTTGATTTGCTTACTCTGCAAAAAACTTGCCCTTTAGTAATGCTCATTTTCAGTGCTTTTCTAATATCTCAATATTTCAGCAGCAAGCATCAGGGCACAGGTTTATGTTTAAGCCATTCAGCAATAGTCTTTCCGTCTCAATTTCTTTTAGTTTACTTGCCTTTCATTAAAAAAATAAAATGTCTTGTCGTGAACACACCAGGTGATTTCCAGCATTCTCAACAGTTTATTAGAAATAAAAGAAACTAACTTTCTTGAGAAAAGTGCAGTTCAGGAAATAAAAATCACAAAAAATCACAAGAATCATGTCGGACAATGAACTCAGCCCGAAAGTTGTGTAGTTTCTTAAACATTACAAAACCTTTGTGCTCATGGTGAGAATGAGTGGGTGCGTGCGGTGAAGGTGCAGGCATGTTGTGCGAGGTCATGCCCCTGCGATTGGTGGCAGCATGAACAAGTGATAACATGAACACCTGTCAGTCCACCATCAAACAAACCGCTCTGGCGCAAGGGTGTCCAACTTAAGACCAGGAAAGCCGGATCCGTGCCGGATTTGCAGGATATCCCCGAGATATATTTGCATATATGAAATGAAGGATAGGTGCTGATTTACATCATCGGAGGTCACCCTGAAAACCTGGCCTGGACAGCCCAGCCTCCACTGCCATGGAATCCATTCTCTAACACACAGGATGGCGGGGAATGGTACTGCCTCCGGCCGGGCCTCGGCTAGTGCAGGAAGGAAGCCAGGCAGGGACAGTTTCTATTAAATGCAACACAAGCAGTGGCAACGTATAATGATTACACATATAAGGCCACACCCAACTTTCTCTGCAGCTTGCCAGGCTGTGAGCAGGCACGGGGTTTGCAAAGACTCGAACAGATCCACTTCTGATTTTGAGGCTCGCCACTCTGGATCTGTAAAGTGGCCACCCGTCGCCTGCCACGGTGCACGTGACGGGGCCTACTCACACGGTTCTGTGCTCTTGTGCAACAAAAGAAAGGTGAAGTTTTATAAAGTGTTTGCTAGGTCAGTATGGCACCTCCTTAGAACCGTAATAACAGGTATTCATATCGCCCAATGTATTTTCCTCGTGATGAAATAGGGTTGAGCACACTCTGTTTGGATTTAGGATGCCAGCAGGAAGCAATTTACTCATGAGTCACTGACCACCCCACCTTACTGAGACAAGCATCTGTT
The DNA here is from genome assembly GCA_963921515.1 of Calotriton arnoldi. NCBI lineage: Eukaryota > Metazoa > Chordata > Amphibia > Caudata > Salamandridae > Calotriton > Calotriton arnoldi. The sequence continues at coordinate 437,038 of CAWUFW010005694.1, forward strand.
GTGAAAAGCTCCTTGTCCCCCGGTAGGCTAGACCACATCTGGCTCTCAGAAGGCATGGCTCGCTGACGCAGCCATCCTCTCACCCCCCGAAGCGCCTAGAAACTCTGCTGATAGGCACTCTCGAGCACTGTTCCAATTCCACGTCTGCATGCTTCACCGTTGACGTCTTCAGGGTGCCCTCGCGCCTTCCACATACAGTGTAGATCGTGACGCCCATCACCAGAAGGGAGATTATGGTAGGGCACAGAAGCTAGACCCTAGGTGCTACGTTATATACATTGCACTGGTGCTGGATCCATTGGGCACCATCGCTTGGACGTCTTTTCACTGGTTAGTCAGTGCAAATGTATTTGTATTTAACACGTTGATGTGTTTCAAATGTCAGCACAAAACTGCGTCAGTACGAGTGTAACACAGCATCCCAGAAGTGCAGAAGTGCTGGTTCAACATTGCACTAGCATTGGTGAAATGTATGTAATTGAAAAGAAAAGCATTTGTAATGCAATAGGTTTCGCATTTACGCAAGACCTATTGCATTACAAATGGGAGGCATCACGGACAACGGGAGGGAGGGGGGGAGGCATCACAGACAATGGGAGGGAGGGGGGAATGAAAGGCACGGACAACGGAAGGGAAGGCGGGGGGGAGTGAAAGGCACGGACAACGGGAGGGGGGTGGGGGGAGTGAAAGGCACGGACAACGCGCACAGACAACGGGAGGGAGGGCGGAGGAAGTGAAAGGCACGGACAACGCGCACGGACAACAGGTGGGAAAGACACGGACAACGGGAGGGAGGGCGGGGGAGTGAAAGGCACGGACAACGCGCACGGACAACGGGAGGAAGGGCGGAGGAAGTGAAAGGCACGGACAACGCGCACGGACAACGGGAGGGAGGGGGGGAGTGAAAGGCACGGGCAACGGGAGGGAGGGCGGGCGGGGGAAAGAAGGCACCAAAGCACGTCGTGCGTGCAGTAGGAGAACCTCATTAACGAAAATAGTGCTCACTGTCTAAATAACACGCACTGTGTAACACTCGAAGTAAAGGGGCCAGTCGCCATGGGAGGTGACAAATTAAGAGGAGGCGGTACTAAGGAGGGACTAACAAGCCTATTGACGAATCAGAAGCCAGCATTTAGGACGGACAATGACACAAGCCTTTGCCAAATATGGGTGGAGAGTGGGCGGAGCTTCTACTGCGTACTCCTCTACAAGAAGTCTCGCAGGGCAGCGAATGCGCGCTGGCTCTAGGCTCGACCTAAAAAGGAATTATGTTGACTTGTTTGTGTCAAGCCTTCTACATTGTACAATAGGGTACCTTTTGGTGTGATAAGTTTAGATGGGAGAACATATCCTAGGTTTTTCCTCTCATCCCCTCCTTAGCATTGGGTTGGCCTTCTGGTCTCCCTTTGCTACCATGTTTGTGGACATAAGATATCATACCCCCACACAATATCAGTATCGAACAGAATGGCTAGCCCTTGCTTTGAGTGTCTTTTTGCAGACTGAGTTTTAACATTTGACCTATCAATAACATGATAGGAATCTATTCTAAAGGTATCAATAAGCCATATCAAATGCAAACAATACATTTCTAGATTCTTAGCTCTACGAAATACTCATGTGGGCTGATCCATGATGTGATTGACAGTGCCTCAAGCCAATGGATGAAGGTTTCTGAATCAATTGAAAATGTGGACAACGGAGTGCATTTTTCAGACATTATTGAGTTATATTCTGAATCAAAGAAGCCAATGGCTGAAGGAGACTGAACCAAAGTCCTTTAGGACATGTATAGAATATAAACTTAAAACACCATCGCTTTTAAACGGTATTTCCATGTCTTATACAGTCCTCTACCCAGAACATCTCTTTACAGGTTTCGTTACGGGCCATACATTATGTACTCTTCTTTGACAAACTGCATCGACTGACTATCAAAATGACCTCAAAGGACCATATAAACACCTCTTATGCCAAATATACATGATCAGCTTCATACTGTAATATGTACCCTCTTTCTCTCCTCCCGCTGTATGTACCGATTACAGGAAACATTCTTACTCCAATTACACCTTCTCGTCCCAGTAGTTACAATATGAGCTGTATTCACCGCTGACCAGTCTACAGCAGCAATAAAAAGCTTCCACCCTTCAATTGCAGATCCTTCCTCTCATCCTAGGAACTCCTACTAGAAAAAGTGTTTTTTTTTAAGATACATAAATGTGAGCAAATTAATGTTTTGGCCAACACAACAACTTTTGCAGGAACTTGTGGATAAGAAAAGCTGCTGCAATCATTCCCATCTCTCAACTCCCTGGATCTCTTTCTTTCTAATATGCATAAGGTGGGAATTTTTTTTTCCTTGCTACCTGTGACTATGGTCAAATAATGCAGCCATTGCACATGCTAAATTTCTGTAAAAAGGCCATTTCAAAATGCCCATTCTATGTTTGTGGTTTTGTCCTAGCCCTCTCTGGTATGATATACTCACCAACACAGCAAATTTTTGCGATTCAGAATACATAAATTTGAGATACTTGCGTTTCTTAGCAATAGATTGACAAAAGTGGTATCAAAGGTAAGGAAACATGATGCAGTGCACGCCCCTCGTTCCGGGATCCACTTCGGTCTTTAGTTTTCATAAATGTCTTGGGTTCATCGGGTTCCCTGGGGAGCATGTGCGCTGGTGCCAAAAACTACTGTTATCCTAAACACAAACTGTCTGTAAAGAATTCCATCTAAACTGCATTTGACATGGGGCTTTGGCACATTCCTCTCCTATACTATACTATATGGCCATTCACACACGAAGGGCATCATTTTTAAGTCTCATCTAAGACAGCGCATGCACTGTCGCTTACAAGAAATTGTGTTTACACACAGGGTGCTTAAAACCCACCCATTGCTTACTATTTGTTTGCTTCATTGTCAGTCTTATCTGCTGGCTTCTGTTTGGTCAGTGTGTGCTGGCTTTCCTTTGGCTCCACTTTCTGTTTGTGTGTTTACTCTTCCCTGGAGCAGGGACTAAGTGCGGCTTCTTTTTTTGGCAGGATCGATCCACTGCTTCTACTTTCTGTCTGGGCCTATTTTTTTCTTCTACTTATAGCATTTCATACGAGTGCTTGTGTTTTGAGTTTTTCTTGTTCCTGATTTTGCACCGAGCTATTGCTTTCACCGTTCGTTTTCTGTTTGGTCCTTTTTACATTTCATCCTCTCACCTTCTACTTGGTGCAGCATAACAACTCCATCAGGCCACAGGTTGTTAGCATATCATTTAACAATAACTTCAAAATACATTAACGGCTTTGAGCTATTGCTATTAAGAAATCGGTAATTTATTTTGAAACAATGGGCTTTATTGGTAAATTTTTCATGATTTATAGTATGCCTTGGGCATGATTAAAATGTTTTATGCAAAAAACAGAGTGTGTTTTAAATTGGTTATGATTGCACAATTACGGGTTGGATAGTACATCCTAGAGTGTAAATTACATATTGTAAATCACTTTTTTGCTTGCTTGTCTGATCCTATTGCAATTCCTCCCTTGGCTTAATATGCACATTGTAACAAAGATTACCATACTATGCCATACTATACAATGACAGGCCATCCCATAGCATGCCATACTATACAATGACAGGCAATACCATACAGTACTATACAATGACCGGCCATACTATACCATACCATACCATACTAGTCAATGATGGACCATACCATACTATACAATGACAAGCCATATGTAGTCTGGTGATTGCCCTTCCCAAACTTTCCAACATGGACGCAAGATGGGAGCCTGAACGAGGACACAACTGCGGTCCAGTGGTGCTCGATGACATCACCACGTCAATAAACCAACAGGACTTATAAGCAAACACGAGGGAGATTTAAGAGGAAGTGCCGGGATCTACGACGGTGTGCAAGAGTACCAGAAGGAACGAAGGAGTGACGACAGCGAAGGAAGAGTGACGCCGGGAAGAAGACGAAGAGGACAAGGCAGCGAAGAGCCCGAGGAATACCATGGATCTAGCAGAGACACTGGACGAATGGTACCTGGACCCCAGGCTTCAGCCCAGCCGTCCAGGAGAGCAGGCGGATGCTGCAGCACCAACTGCTGCGACACAGGAGTGTCGCAGCCACAGCCAAGTCCCGGGTGTGGGAGCAACCGCTTTAAGGAGGTGGTGGCAGGGGGTTTGAGGCACAAAGGAACAGATTGGGATGGTGGCACGGCATGTGATTGTTTTGGCACTAGGTTGACTATAAAAGTACACTCAATACCGTGAAGCGCACAAGTGTGAGCATGGGAACTAAGGAGCAGTCAGGGTGCTTAAAGCAATTCCTTTCCTACAACGTACACACGCTGTGATAAGGGCCCAGTGGAAAATAGCGAGAGTATACTGTCGTAGTCCCTACTGATACATTTCCTATACTTTATTTTGAGGGCCGCTGTATGCCTGCTGTTCCTGAGAGGACGACCAGGAGAAAAGGCAAAGGAAACATCACCGGATGTGTCCAGGGGAGCAGAAGATAGGGAACCACACCAGGAGCCGGGCAAAGGCTGTGGCTATAAGACACATAACTTAAATAAACAACCACCAAATACATCCATGCTTTGTAAAGACTATCTGTTCCTTGCCAGGCCATATTTTACACTATACCATATCATACCATACTATACAAAGGCAAGCCACGCCATACCATGACAAGCCATACCATACCATATTATACCATACAATTCAAAGACAGGACATGCCATACCACACCACACTATACCATACGATACCATACCATACAATGGCAAGCCATACCAAACTATACCATACCATGACAGGACATACGAGGAACACAGGATGGTAGGATTTTTTCAATGAGCTGCAAATTTCAGCTTTAAAGAATACTAATGTGAGGCGCGATTAGTGTAATTCACCTCTTGCATTTCTCTTGTTCTCTAGTTTTCAACAATGCATATTGTTGGAAGGTTTTCTATGTGTCTGTCATCCTTTGGTGGGTTGGGGGTGGGGGGGTCGGCAGCCATTCCCCATGCATAATTGCTGTGAACAGTTGCATCTGAAATACACATGACGGTTGCGGTATTTGCCTATTCCTTTCTCCTATTGTATGCCTATAGACAAATGTGGGGTACATTTTGTATCAGGAGAAAAGAGGAAATATAATTAATGGATGACAAATGCTGTCATCCTTGACTTTTCTTGAGAATTTAGAGTTAATATTGTAAGTGACAAAAGCAATGTTTGCTGAAACTCCCTCACCGATCATTTGTGTATGCATTGTAGTAAATTGCAAATTTCTGGGCTCTACAAATGTCATCTCAGCTGCACAATTAAAATATGCCTAGCTTTCTACTGATTTTATTTTTTAATGTCAAATGATACAATGTGGGTACCCAATTAAAAGTCTCTGCGCGAGGGCTCATTTCTTGGCTAGGGGTATCACAAGTTTTCAAACAACCCATGAAAGGCGTATATGTTTGTCACAGTGGAGTATAGGGGACTTAATGGTACATTTGTTTCTTAGATGAAAATTGTCGGCAAATTCTCATTTTTAGGTCGCAGCTGTCTGGTTTGCTAAAAACATCTTGGGGACATTCAGAAAGTTGACCTAGGAATGCATTCTGCCCATTGCTTACCATTGGCTTTGTGGTTTGTAACACATTTTCTGGCTTTCTGTTTGCTGTTTTTTTTTGCTTTAGGTTGTCAAGCTCGAGTTCGTCCCTCCCATTGCCCAAAGCTGTAAACAGGCCTTTACATCTTGTTTTTATCTTGTCAAGCTTGCTGTGCATTCAAAGACAGAGTTCAAATGTCACGCTGTGTCTTGCAGGGAGCTTGGTGTTTGTTTTTTCTTTCTCTGACTTCAAAGTGAGAGGATTTACGTGACAATCATGCTGGCTACTGGGGTTCTGCAGGCTGTACGATGTTATTTTTTTTCCTAGCACACACCAAAATGTAAATGTCTGTAAATGAACTGTGCTGACGTTCAAATCAATACATTGGGTGATGACATTTCCACACATTATCGTTTGTGCGCTGTATACTTTTATCAGTAAAACTGTATGTGAGTGCAAATGTAATGGTCATTTCAATTGAAGTTGTGTTGTCTGCAATGGCAGTACGCTACCATACATTGCATACTCAACATTACCCCACTCTACTCTGTACCACTCCACTGCACTCTACCCTGCACCACTCCACACTGCGCCCTCTTCTCTGTACCACTGCACTTTACACCTCTCTACTCTAGACCACTCCACTGTACTCTATGCCAATGCACTATATCCCACACTACTTTACTATGCACCACTGCACTCTTTACCACTGCACTCTACACCACTCCGCATGGACTCCACTCTATGACATCCTACTCTGCCACACTGCACTCTACGCCAATGCACTCTACTCTGTAACACTCCACTGTACGCCAGTTCACTCCATGCCAATCCCCTCTAAGCCGCTCTAATCTACTCTGTACCACTGCATTCTACTCTGAAACAATCTCTCCTATGCCACTGCACTCAGCGCCACTCCACTCTACTCTACACCACTTTACTCAAAACCAATGCACTCTACACCACTATACTCTATGCCACTGCACTCTATGCCATTGTACTCTGTCACTGCACTCTACACCACTCTATTCTACTCTGTGCCACTGTACTCTAAGACAATGCACTCCACACCACTCTACTATACACCACTGTGCTCTACAACAATATACTCTGCAACACTGCACTCTATGCCACTCTACTATATGCCACTGTACTCTACGCCACTGAACTCTATGCCACTCTACTCTGCATTGCTCCACTATACGCCACTGCATTCTATGTCAATCCACTCTAAGCCATTCCAATCTACTTTGCGCCACTGCACTCTACAACACTCTACTCAATTCCACTGCACTCTATGCCACTTCACTCTACTCTGAAAGAATCTACTCTATGCCACTGCAGTCTACACCACTCTATTCCACTCAGCGCCACTCTCCACCACGCCACTCTACACTACGCCGACCCACTCTATGCCACTGCACTCTATGCCACTGCACTCTACTCTACACCACTGCACTCTACACCACTATACTCTATGCCACTGCACTCTACACCATTGTACTCTGTCACTGCACTCTACGCAAGTCTATTCTACTCTGCACCACTGTACTCTATGTCAGTCTACTCTGAGCCACTGCAGTCTAAGCCAATGCACTCCAAGCCAATGCACTCCACGCCACTCTATTATACTCCACGGCACTCTACGACAGCATACTCTGCAACAGTGCACTCTCTGCCACTCTAATTTATGCCACTCTACCAGTGGCGGCTCGCCGAGGGAGTGCTGCGGGCGGTGGGGCGGGGTAGGGGCAGGGTGGGGGGGGTAGTGGAGTCCGACATACGACGGACAGGAGTAAGGTAAGTAATGAAATAAATAAAACAATGTACCTTGCGCGCGCTGCATCGCCGAGTAGGTGATGCAGCGTGCGCAAGGTAAATTGTTTTATTTATTTCATTACTTACCTTACTCCTGTCCGTCATATGTCGGACTCCACTACCCCCCCACCCTGCCCCTCCACCGCCCTGCCCCACCGCCCCGCAGCACTCCCACGGCGAGCCGCCACTGCACTCTACTCCCTGCCACTGCACTCTACGCCACAAAACTCTATGCCACTCTACTCTGCATTGCTCCACTCTACACCATTGCACTCTATGCCAATCCACTCTAAACCACTCCAATCTACTCTGCACCACTGTACTCTACAACACTCTACTCTATACCACTGCACTCTATGCCACTTCACTCTACTCTGAAACAATCTACTCTATGCCACTGTAGTCTGCACCACTCTATTCCTCTCCACTCTACGCCACTCCACACAACGCCACTCCACACAACAACACTCCATACTACGCCACTTCACACTATGCCACTCCACACTACACCGCTGCACTCTACGCCACTGCACTATATGTCACTGCATGTTACGTGACTGCACTCTACACTAACGTACTTTACACCACTTTACTCAAAACGAATACACTCTAGGCCATTGCACTTTATGCCAATCTACTCTGCACCACTCACTGTACACCACTATACTCTACTATATGCTGCTGCACTCTACTCTACACCTTTGCACTCTACGTCACTTTACTCTGCACCACTGTATGCCACTGCACTCTACACCAATGCACTCTATGTCACTCTAATCTACACCACTGCACTCAATGGCACTACTCTGCAGCACTGCACTTTCTTCCACTGAACTCTATGCCACTTTACTCTATGTCACTGCACTCTACCCTGCACCACTCTACGCCTCTCTACTGCACTCTACACCACTCTAATCTACTGTGCACCACTGCACTAGGGTCAGCTCTAGCTCGGTGCGAACGGTGCCACCACCCCGGGTGCTGACTTCAGGGGGCGCCGTGTTTGCAATGTTATTTTGGTTTTAAAAGCACCTGCTGCTGGTTCCTTGCCTCCAGCAATTTCTAGGCAACAATAAAAATGTCAAGATAACTCCGGTGATTAATGTTTTTCCTGGAGAGAGATCGAAGTTTTGTCTAGTTGAGGTTTTGACTGATCATAAAATAGTCTGCTGCAAATAATGTGTACCATGCAGATCACAAAGTTCTTATAATGTAAATAGGTCAGTGGCTTACTGCTTTTCTAAGAATCATCCTTTTGTGACTTGCAATTTATAAGTTAAAATTCTAATATAGAACAGTAAATTATTAACTGTCATCAAAGAATTGCATGCACACTGCAAATAATAGATTACAGCATAGATTAATGTTGCAAAAAGGGTTCATTTAGGTATAAATTGATTCTTATTATTAAAGAGAACTCCCAACTATGGTGTTCTGTTTTCAATTCTGAGTTTGTACTTCTCCAGACCAAGCACACTTAAACTATACTGCCTACCAGTGTGGATGACATGTCACTCCTACACGTATGATTGATTGTCTCTGTGTAATGTGTGTGTGATGCAAAGTGCTCTGACACTGGTATGAGTGGCGCCATATGACTAATAAAATGCATCTGAAAGAGAGTGGTGATGGAGACTTGAGGGGCACTGTTAAAAGGTGGTGGTGAGGGAATCCGTGGTGGAGGTGGTCACCACCTCCACCATGGATGGGGTGGCGCCAACAAACATTGTTGCCCAGGCGCCACCAGCGCTAAAGCCGGCCCTGCACTGCACTCTATGCTACTTCACTCTATGCCTCTCTATTCTACTCTGCACCACTTTACTCTGTGCCAGTGCACTCTACCCCACTCTATTATGCACCACTGCACTTTTCGCCACTGTACTCTACACCACTCCACTCTGCGTTGCTACACTCTGCAACACTGCATTATACCCCAATGAACTACTACTCTATACCCCTCCACTCTACCCTGCACCACTCCACACTATGCCACTTCGCTCTACTCTGAAACAATCTACTCTACGTCACTGCACTCTATGCCACTGCACTTTATGCCACTCTACTCCACTCTGAGCCACTCCACTCTACACCACTGCAAATTAACGCTGTGCCACTGCACTCTACTCCACTGCCCTATGCCACTGCACGACCATACTCTACCCTGCACCACTCCACTCCACTCTACTCTGAAACAATCTACTCTACAACAATGCACTCTATGCCACTGCACTCTACCCCACTCTACTCCACTCTGTGCCACTGCACTCTATGCCCCTACACTCTACAGTGCACCACTCTACGCCAATGCACTCTACGCTATGCCACTCTACTCTAAACCACTGCACTCTACACCAATTCACTCTGCACCAATTTACTCAAAACCAATGCACCTTATGCCACTGCACCTACACCAGCTCCTTTGCACCACTGCACTTTATGCCACTATACTCTACAACATTCTACTGTATGCCACTGCACGCTACGTCACGCTACACCATTGCGCTCTACATCACTGCACTCTACGTCACTGCTCTCTGCACCACTGTACTCTGCACCACTCTATGCCACTGCACTCTATGCCACTGCACTCTATACCAATACACTCTACACCACTGCACCACTCTACTCTAAGCCAATGCACTCTGTGCCACTCTACTCTGCATCACTCCACTCTATGCCACTGTACTCTAACCTGCATCACTCCACTCTACTCTGCACCACTCCACTCTATGCCGCTTCACTCTACGTCACTCCACTCTACACCACTCCAATGTACTCTGCACCTTGCACTCTACGACACTCTACTCTATATCACTGCACTCTATGCCACATCACTCTACTCTGAAACAATCTATTCTATGCCATTGCAGTCTACGCCACTCTATACCACTCTGCACCACTCCACTCTACTCCACTCCACACTACGCCACTCTAGTCTACACTGCTTCACTCTAAGCCACTACACTCTACACCAATGCTCTCTACAGCACTTTACTCAAAACCAATACACTCTATGCCACTGCGCTCTATGCCAATCTACTCTGCACCACTGCACTGTATGGCACTATTCTCTACGCCACTGCACTCTATGCCACTCTACTCTACACCATTCCACTCTGTCACTTTACTCTGCACCACTCTATGCCACTGCACTCTACATCAATGCACTCTAAGCCATCCTACACCACTTCACTCTATGACACTCTACTCTGCAGCACCGCACTCTCTGTCACTGAACTCTAAGCCACTCTATACTCTATGTCACTCTACTCTGCACCACTTTACTCTATGCCACTGCACTCTACTGTGAACCACTCCACGTTACTCTACTGCTCTCTACACCAATGCACTGAACGCCACTTCACTATATGCGACTAATCTACTGTGCACCACTGCATTCTATGCAACTGCACTCTATACCACTTCACTCAACGCCTCTCTACTCTACTCTGCACCACTTTACTCTATTCCAGTGCACACTACCCCACTCTACTATGCACCACTGCACTCTTTGCCACTGCACTCTACACCACTCCAATCTAGGCCACTCCATTCTGCACCACTCCACTATACGCCATTCTACTCTGCAAGACTGCACTCTATACCAAATGCACTCTACGCCACTACTCTGTACCCACTCCACTCTACCATACACCACCCCACTCTGCCCTGCACCACTCCACGCAACTTCACTCCACTCTGAAACAATACACTCTAAGCCACTGCACTCCATGCCACTGCACTTTATGCCACTCTACTCTGCAAAACTGCACCCTACACCACTACTCTATACCACTGCACTCGACCCAGCACCACTCCACTTCACTCCACCCTGCACCAATCCACTCTATTGCACTTCACTCTACTCTGAAACAATCTACTCTACACCACTGAACTCTATGTCACTGCACTCTACACCACTCTACTCCACTCTGCGCCACTGCAATCAATGCTGCACCACTCTACTTTACGCCACTACACTCTATGTCACTACTCTATGCCACTGCATTCTACCCTGCACCACTATTCTCTACCCTGCACCACTATACTCTGAAACAATCTACTCTATGACACTGCACTCTGTGCCACTGCATTCTACTCCACTCTATGGCAATGCACTATATGCTGCACCACTTTATGCCCCTGCAGTCTATGCTATGCTGCACTGCACGCCAATGCACTCTACACAACTTTAGTCAAAACCAGTGCACCCTACGCCACTGCTCCTACACCAACTCCTTTGCACCACTGCACTTTACGCAACTATACTCTACAACATTCTACTCTATGCCACTACACTCTACGCCACTGCTCGCTACGTCACTTTACACCAGTGCACTCTACATCACTGCACTCTATGCCAGTCTATTCTACTCTGCACCACTGTACTCTACATCACTGCTCTCTACACCACTTTACTTTGCACCACTCTATGCCACTGCACTCTATGCCCCCGTACTCTATGCCCCTACACTCTACGACCCTACATTCTATGACACTAAACTCTACAACACTACACTCTGACACTCTACTCTGCATGACTGCACTCTATACCAACATCAGTTCCCTCTGTAAACACGCCATAGAAATTTGGGACACGATCACCACACTCTCCCCTGACGTGGCCTTCATCCCCAAAACATGGCTCAACCCTACCGCGAACTCCGACATCATTACCGCCACACCCAACGGCTACAAGATGAGACACAGAGACCGCACAAACAAACACAGTGGAGACATCGCCATAATCTTTAAAGAAACCATCTGATGCACCATCACGAACGACAACCCCACACTTCTTATGGAACACCTCAACTTCTGACTACAAATTGACGACAGAAACCACGATAAGAGGCACCCTTGCTTACAGACCACCGGGATCTTAACCAGCCTTCTGCGACGCCACCTCCAACCTCATTGCCCCCCTCGCCATTGACTCCCACCACTACAGCCTGCTCGGCGATCTCAACTCCCACATCGACCACCCCAATGACACCAACACCACCCCCCTCCTGGAGAACCTCAACAACATAGGCCTCACCCAACAAGTCACCGAATCCACGCACAAAGCCGGCCACACACTCAATGTCATCTTCACCTCCAGCGACAGACTCAAATTCACCCACGTCACAGAGCTCACCTGGACCGACCACCCCATCGTCCACTTTACCATCTCTGGCAGAACTCAGCATACTATCACCAAGCACCACAGCGCCACCCACTGGAACTGTGGTAAAGTCACCGAGACACAATGGAACAATTCCCTCAGCACCACACAACCTGAAACCTCAACAGATCTCAACCAGGCCATCCGGAACTTCGCCACATGGATCACCAAATGAGCCGACGAAGTCGCCCCGCTGAAACCAGCTAAATCCAACAAAGCCTCAAAACAAGCCAGCTGGTATACCCCAGAGCTCAGAACCACCAAGCGCAACTGCTACCGACTCGAGAAGCGATAATGCGCTTCCAAGGACCCCTCCAACAGAGCCGCCCACAAAGCAGCCCTTAGCAACTACCACCGGCACATCAAGGAAACCAAAAGAGCAGTCATCACCAACTGCATTGATTCCGCGGCCAACTACACGATGGAACTATTCAAGATTGTCAAGGAATTCACCAACCCTCCAGCCACAGAAAACACCATCCACCGCTCCCAAGAACTCTGCGACTACCTTTCTGACTACTTCCAGATCAAGGTAGCCACTATCTACAACATCTTCAACCCCCAACCCACCATCGCCAGCCTCGACAACCTCAAGCAACCAACAATCAACAGCCGAACGCTAACCACCTGGTCTCCACTCACAGCGCAGACCACCTCCACCATCATGTCGTCCATCCACTCCGGGGCGCCCACCGCTCCCTGCCCACCACCTCTTCAACCTCGGAGCCAACCCAATCAGCACGGAGCTCACCAGCATCCTCAACACTTCCATTTCTACCACAACCTTTCCAGACGTATGGAAATACACAGAGGTCAGACCCCACCTAAAGAAGCCCTTGGCCGACCCCAGCGACCTAAAAAATTACCGACTGATCTCCTTGCTCCCCTTCGCGGCCAAAGTACTCAAGAAAGCCATCAACCAACAGCTCACCAAATACCTGGAACTCAGCCACCTACTCGATGGCTCAAAGTCAGGATTCCGTGCCAACCACAGAACCGAGACCACTCTGATTACCGCCACAGATGACAGCAAAAACTGCTCTGATCCAACTCGACCTCTCCGCTGCGTTAGACACCGTCTCCCACCACACCATCATCAACAGAACCTACTTCGCTGGCACACAGCAAAACGTACTCAAGTGGATCACTCCTTTCCTCAGGATGCACACAGAGCATCCGACTGCCTCCCTTCACCTCTGCAGCAAAGGATATCACCTGTGGAGTACCTGCAATGACATACCTCTCCACCTCTGAAAAGCACCCTCGTTGGTGGACTTCAGAAAGAAGCTCAAGACCTGGCTCTTCAACTGAGACACGCTACCTTCAGCGCCCTGATGCCCCAGGGGTGACAGTGTGCTCTCTATGCCACTGCATTCTACTCTGTACCACTGAACTCTACTCCACTCAACTGCACTCTACACCTCTGCACTCTACGCCACTTCACTCTATGCCACTGCACGCTACACTACTCTACTCTATGCCACTCTACTCTACACCTCTGCATTCTACCCTGCACTACTCCACTTTCCCCTATGCCACTTCACTCTACACCACTCTACTCCACTTTGCGCCACTCCACTCTATGCCATTTCACTCTACACCACTGCAATCTACTATGCACCGATCTACTGTATGCCACTGAACTCTACTCCATTCTATGTCACTGCACTCTACACCACTTTACTCACAACCTATGCCACTGCACCTATGCCAACTTCTTTGCACCACTGCACTTTACGCCACTATACTCTACAACATTCTACTCTATGCCGCTGCAATCTACACAATGCATGCTACGTCACTCCACACCATTGCACTCTACATCACTGCACTCTACGCCACTCTATTCTACTCTGTACCACTGTACTCTATGTCACTGCTCTCTACATCATTCTACTCTGCACAATATGGTTCTGCACTCTATGCCCCTACACTCTATGACACTGCACTCTACAACACTGCACTCTTACACTCTACTCCGTATGACTGAACTCTATGCCACTACACTCTATGCCACTGCACTCCACCCTACACCACTCTACTGCACTCTACACCACTACACTCTATGCCACTACACTTTATGCTACTCTACTCTACACCTCTGCTCTCTACCCTGCACTACTGCACTCTACCCTGCACCACTCCACTCTATGCCACTCCGTTCTACGCCACTCTACTCCACTCTGTGCCACTCCACTCTAGGCCATTTAACTCTACGCCACTTCAATCTACTCGCCACCGCTCTACTCTATTCCACTGCAGTCTACGCCACTGGGTCACTGCATTCTACACCAATGCACTCTACACCACTTTACTCAAAACCACTGCACTCTACGCCTCTGCACTCGATGCTAATCTACTCTTCATCACTGTACTTCACGCCACTTAACTCTACGCCACTCTACTCCACTCCACTATATGACACTACATTCCACGATACTCCACTCTATGATGCTCTACTCCATTGAACTCTGCTCCATTGACACTCTACTTCACTCTATGCCACTCCACTTTACAGCACTCTACTCCACTCTATGCCATTCTACGACACTACTCCACTCTACGAAGCTTTACACAACTCCCTCTATGCCACTCCATGTCACTTTACTCCACTCTATTCTATGACACACTACTCCACTCTACTCTAATCCACACCACTCTACTCCACTCTATGCCACTCCACTCATCTCTACACCACTCAACGACACTCTATGCTAATCCACTCTACAAAACTTTAATCAACTCTGACACACCTTAACTCTACCCCCTTCTACACTACAATCTCTCTGTTGCTGTTAGAAATGGGGTCAAGGCGATGGAGCCGAGCGCTGCTCCCAGGATGGTAGCCGCATTCTTGTCCGCACACTGTGGCAGCTATGGGTGGAGTTTTTGGGCCTAGCACAGCTCTTCAAGTGAGCCCATCAGTGGCGGCCGGCTTGGCTCGTGGGTGGGGGGAAGGCATGGGGGTCACAATGGGAGGGTCGCGCGGGGGGTGGGGGAACGCGATTGTGGGAGGGAGCATAATAAAACAGATGTTTTTTAAAAAACGTACTTTGCCGCCGTGTCCCGCGTCTCTGCTCCTGCTCTCCTGCCTCCGACTTCACCATCAGAAAGCAGGCAGCCAGGCTGCCTCCCCTAAGCCAATCACAATGCTGCAATGCAGCGTTGTGATTGGTCTGAGCGCCATGACACTGCGCTCAGCCAGGGGCTGGAGGGGTGGGCATGTTCTCCATGCAGGCTGTAAACGGGGAAAGTGCGCATGACTGGTTTGGTCGGCCCGAGAGGGCCGGCCAAACAGTCATTGTGCACTTAGGAGTGGGCAAACCACTCTTCCCCTGCCCTGCTCCAAGAGCAGAGCAGCCCCGCCCACCCGCCGGCTGCAAAGCAAACCAGCACAAACATAAAATTATAATTACTGAAAGTTATCATTTTATGTTTTTGCTTCTCGCACTGCTTGAAAGCAGAGGGGCGACACTCCTTCTCCATAGCAGAGGAGCCGCCACTGGAGACCATGTTGTTGTTCACACCACATAGCTGCCAGAAAACATCAATATTGCACCTTTGAGACAACAGGGATAGAAACGTGAAACTACAGGTCCCAGAATGCAAAATATCTCTCGGCTCAGGAGCTTGGGCAGGATAAAGCACTCTTGCAGCACACTGCATGGAGATTATGCAGCAGTTGTGTGCTAAAAAAACATGCTTTGTTCCAGCCAGTGGTCGAAGTGGGGGAAAAAAAGTAGTGGAACCGTGAGCGGCGGGTCAGAGGGCGGGACTAACCCGAGGATTGGGTCAGTGGGCGGAGTCAGAGGTGTGGCCTGAAAGAGCAAAACATTCCAATTTTTAGTATTTGTTTGCCATTTCACTGACCAGCTACAGCGTATTACGTTATTTAATTCAACCAATGGATACACATGTTTATTTAAGGTTTAATATGAGTTATTGACATTAAAATTCATTCACAAAATGGGATACGTTTCCAGAATGTCCCAAATACACTTAAAAGTGGAACCACAAGCCATTTGTCTCTGAGCCACGGAGTTTCTGTCATCAACACCTCTCCCTTTTTCCACAAGAGCAGTTCAAACATGAATGTCAAAATATCCTAGTTTGCAAATGTTTTCAACATAATTATTGCTCTGCCATATTTTCCACATAATACATCATCTACTGTATAATCTGACGATTTTAACTAATAAATTGTTTGCAGCTCAAACGGATCAAAAGTTACTAAAAAATTACTTGTGTTGCTGCGAAGTGGACGGCCCTTTGCAAAGGTTGACTGGACACCTTTCTCACTGCTGCATTTGTATATTAAACTGGTACTAATAAGGAAAAATCTTTGCAGAGACTGTTATTATGCGTAAAAATGTCAAAATAATAAAGTATCAGAAAATATACCGCATTACGCTGCAGCCTTTTTTGCTGCATAATTTAGGCAACACTGCGGCATAATTTTGTCCTCCATTGCCGCATTATTCCAGTGGCCCCAAAGCAGGTACCACATGTAAAAGTGCTTGTGCATGAAGCAGAGAGACCGTGAAGTATGCAAACTTAGTTTGGTGTACGTGCAAATCCTGCATTGCCGATCCCTGGTGAGTTACACTACTACTGCTGAAACAAGTCCAATGGAGGTACCAAAGGGTGAGGCTGACTGGCCTCAATGGTCCAGTGACCTCAGTGACAGAGTCACTACCGCTCTAGGGTGTGCTGCTTCATAGGCCTGCCCGCAAGACTGGAGGTGAACTTCAGTGTGGATTGTGGTGGACAGGCTTTCAAGGTTAACCCACACTTGCCACCGCTAGGGGCTAGGATCCACCTGCTGGTGCTAAGACACCAGGGCTTCTAAGGTCTAGCAAGGCCTTCTCAGGTCTAGCATGGGAATGTGCTCCCTCATGAGAATGGTCTGGTGGACTGGTCATGAAGGCTGAACCTGGTTCCCCAGTTCCAAATTCGGCAGCTCTGGCCATAGTGCCACATCCTCTCCCACACTGAACACATTACTGCCCCACTGAGAGAAACTCGCACTGCCTTCAGCTCAGCTACAACACAATTGTGCCCCGTTATAAACACCTGGATGTGACTCAATTCAAATTATGCACTAGACAAGAGTAGTATGCTCCTGAAAAAAAAAAGTTGCAACATCCTGGAAAAAGCAAACACTCATAGGGAATGCAAAATTAGGTAAAGTATGTAAAATGTAAGCAGGCACAACAAACAACATGGTTACCTTAAAGCTTTTACACTCATTCAGAAATCAGTGAGTGCTTTTGCCTGCAAAGTTAATGACATGGCTACAGGGCCCAGAATGGACCATTTCCATGTCCATTGCTTATATCCTTACAAAACGTAAGGAGTATGGTTTAAAAAGACCACATCCGTGAGCACAGAGCCGCGGTACACATTTTGTTTTCCCATCCACCAGGTATTGCAGTACCTCCAGGATTGGTGCACTTCCCCACCGGGGAAAACAATGTTGTTCAAAGAAAGACGAGAAAACAAAAGTAGCGCTTCACTGGCAACCTCTGTAAAGTGGCACTAATGCGTTTGGGTATGAATAAAATCAATCTGGCCACTTTGTGACCTCTCTGTCTTGCTTTATTTAGTTATTTTTCATATATTGAACCTTTTATTTCTCTCCGTACAGAGGCTGCACTTTGGAATGGAACGATATTTCAAGCAAAAGTGTTTTTCTGTTTTTGGACCCATTTCACAGGGGAACAAATAAACTAAAGAAGAGGAAAAAGAGTGTTAGAAGAGTTTCTTGAAGTCACGGTTTTCAGCAAGTGAGGAGGAGCAAGACAGAAAGAGAGGGAATATGAGGAAGAAAGAGAGAGGGGGGCAGCTGCCAGCAGCAGAGCAGGAGAAGTGGACACTGTCCTTGTCTTCTCTGAGCAAGAAGGAAAATACAGAATCCTTTTCCTTCTCTGCCCACCCGCCCGTCCTCGAATGGCCACAAATGCCGAGTCTTATCTATAAGCCCTGGCTATGTCGGTGGTCCTGGGACGCATTCTTAAAAATATAAAAGTAGGTGGACGGATTCCACTAAATTAAAGAAGTAGGGGCACGCTGTGCCCTGCGTGGGGGCTTTTGGTACGCCCCAGGATCCCTTCCACTTCGACCACTGGTTCCAGCACGATAAACAAACAAAAAAACCTGCAAAATGAAAACTCGCCTATTGTAGACATAGATCAAGCGCACAATAGGAACGTGGGAGAACTAACAGCAGCCACGCTGGGGAAATAAAGTCTTATTTTTCGAGTTCTGTACCTGAGGCGCTGCTTCCTTCTTCTCGGCGCTCGGAGAATATTATCACAAGAACAATTGACAAGAACTCCAGGATGTGGAAAGAAACTACACACTCCTCCCAAGCCTGCCATACGTTTACTTACTTAAGTTAGAGGGCCAACGCTGCACAGGAATCTTTCCAGTAAAGACTGTTTCATAGCTCCCAAAGCGCCTTGACCTTCACCGGCTCCTTGCCTGCCAAGTAGCTCCACGCGGCTGTGAGCAGCGGCCGCAGTAGGACTCGAGTCGACGACTAACGCTGGCCCACGGCATTCTGAAACAGGCTGCTCAGTGCTGGCAGCACCACTCCGGTGGCGGCCATGGTCCAGATTGTCAGACTTGCTTTGCACAATGCTGCCCGGCTGCGTTCACTAACAAACTTTAAGTTTAAACTATTACCTCTTCTCGCGCCACAGACAGCACCGGCCAGGCTAGGGTGACCAACTGGCATAGGTGCAAATTCAGGACAGTGAGTGTAAAAATTCAGGACAAAGGGTCAAAATTCAGGACAAAAATTCAGGACAGAAGGTCAAAATTCAGGACAGAAATTTGGACAAAAGGTACGTTTTCAGACACATCAGAGGAGGGCGTACAATAGTGTATCAGTAAGTAAATAGACAACCAACATATGTACACGTCAAAATAAGTTTATATTAAGTTGAGACAATCGTGCACCTCACCGTTTTGGTATGCGCACAGCTTTGAGCAACTGTGCAGGTCTTTTTGTGGTATTTCATATGATATTTTGTTTACAGTTTGGGGTTCCTTTGAAGTGTTGTCCCACCCGCACTGCAGGGGATGCAAAGGCCTTCAGCCTTTATTACACCCCTTCACCAAAGACCTCCCTCTGCACAGATTCCCTCACTATCAACCTCCCATGGTGCCCCTCATCTCTATATAGACCCTCGCTCATGTGTATGTCATTTATTTTACAGTGCGGCTCAGCCCAATGTAGAGTGTTGAGCGCTTTAGCTCACACACTTATTGGTCAGAGACAATGACTCATATAAGTATGTAAATCAATATATAGGAAATGTTACTTAAGACAAGGAGGGCTACAAGGTGTAGGAGTCACATGGCATCCATACTGGTAGGTACTATATGCAGGGCCACTGGAATTATGCAGCAGGGAGGGCCAAATTATGCTGCAGGGTTGACTAAATTATTTGGCAAGAAAAGGGAATTTATGCAGCGTAATGCTGCAACTTTTGTCATAGTATTACCATATTATTTTCTCATTTTTGCACATTTTAACACTTTCTGGTCATAGTTTGCACCTCTTTAGTACCCGTATAACACCCAAATATAGTAATATGCAAAGGACGGTGACCAGTCAACCTTTACAAAGGGCCTTTGCAACACGTCACTGCCATTTTAGTTATTTTTTAACCATTTGAGGTAGAAACTGTTTTTAAATTAGAATCTTCAGATATATTCAGCTAATGATGGATTATGTGGCACATGCGGCAAATCCATAAGCATGCGAAAACTGTTGAAGCCGCACAATCGCATAATTCCAGTGACCCCGAAATACAAAATGATGATATAACACATAACGTAGTGGTTGATGTTGTCTTTACAATTATTATACAAATGAATACTTTGCTCTGCATGTTACACTATGTGCTTTACAAGAGGCGCATTATGCCTCTATATGATGAGTCAAAACTGGGATTAGTGAAAACTCAGATCTCTCCAAGAGATACATTAATCACCAGAGTTAAATAGACATTTTTGTTATGGCCCGAAAATTGCAGGCGCGCAAGGCACTCAGAAGTCTTTGCCTTTCATCCTGTCGGATATTTCAAAATGTAGCTTAGTCCTCCAGCACGGCTCCTCCACAAAAGCAGCATGCTGTGCCCTAGGCCTATGCAGAGGACGGCACGCCACATGCTGTAACTACACAAGGGCCCATTGCAAGGGAGTAGCCAAACAAATAAAATACCCCTGCTTTATATGGTACTAAATAAAGGAGCAAAGTGAGCTATCCTGGTCTTTCCTTTTGAAGTCTTTGAAAATAGTTCCCCTGATGAAAATGTGCAAAAATAATGCAAAATTATGCTTTTTACAGCAGGAAAGAAACTTGGTCAGAAACTGCATTTACCTATATTGACGTTTGTCTTTTATTCTTTCAGTCTTTTCATTTTCTTTCTTTCCTTATGTCCTTCTTTCTATCCACCTTTGTTCTCTACTTTCTTCCTTTACATCCTCCATTTATTTTTCTTTCCATCTTTCTGTCTGTGCATCCTTTCATTTCGTCTCTCATTCTCTGGTGGCTCAGTGGACTAATGCGTCTACTGCAGGGGCCTGTGTTCAACCTCATGGTCACAGGTTCAAATCCCGGCTGGTCCACTCAGCCTTTCATCCATCTGAGGTCGATAAAATGAGTACCATTGAGTTGGGTAACAACAAACATCTGTTATTCAGCGCCAAGATACCCGTAGGGGTGAACGTGTGCTTTACAAATACACATCTTATGTTATTCATATCATATTTCATTTTCTTTTCATATTTCCATATTCCACATTAACATTCATTTTGTGTTCCTTTTTTTCCATTTGATCATCCTCTTGTCCTTCCTTCCATTGTTAAATCTTAATCTTTCTCTATCTTTCCAGCTTTCTTTCATTATTTGCATTCTATTCTTCCTTCGCTTTCTCACTCCATTTGCCTTGTGCTTCTTTTTGATTTACCATTATCATAATTTCTCTTTCTGTCGCCGCTTTTGGCTACTTCGGCACCCTCTGCCCCTCTACACCACCACCCCCCCACACACACACACAGCTGCATCACAGTGATTATTCTTGCTTTATTTATTTGTTTGTTATTCTGTCCTGTGCTGATCTGAGAGTCACAGATCAAAGTTAGGAAGGGCCATGAAACACTTATCTGACCCTGGGTGCTTCCCTACACCTTTGGCCCATTGTCATTCTTTAGGTGACAATCAGCCACATCAGAATGACAATGGGCCTGTACAAAGACCGAGCGAGGTCGGGGAGGGGCTGCTGCAGCCTCAGAGAAGTGCGAGCTTGCTCCGATTGTCACAGGGGAACAGCACAGCTTGCTGCCATCCCCAAAATTATGGACAAAAGGCGTCCGTGAAAGAAATGCTCACGGACAAGGGGCCCAAATAACGGGCAGTCTGTGAAATTTACGGACGGTTGGTCACCCTAGGCCAGGCCCGTCTAGTGTGTGACTGACACAGAGTGTCTCCTCTTCTGGCTGTGTCTCAGCAGTCACTCTGACTCACTCCGTGATGTCACGTCAGTGAATTCTGTGCCGTGGGTGATTATAAACTTCTTGTTACATTGTAGCTGCTGCCTAAGCCAGCACAGAGCAAGCTGCGCCACTAATCCTGCCGCAAGCAACGTGAACTGCACGCTGCAGCCAGCTTTCTGATTGTGGTGCTAAAACAGCACTCGGCTTCAGCTGATGAGGCGCTATAAAAATGTGACACTTTGCATTTCAGTATGGTGATGCAGACCGCCACACTGAAATGCGTTAGTCTAATGCCTGGTGCGTGGTACTTGACAGTGCTGAACTGCGGACACCTTTTTCGCAGTGACCATAAGAGAGGGTGCTCCCTGGTACACAGGGGGGCATATTCATTCTCTCTTCGAGGTGAGGGTAAGCGGCCTGCGATATTGTGTGTTCCTGAGTGTGTCACCAGGGAGAGGGGCGGGGGAAACAAACGAGTGTTGTATCTGAATGTGTGAAAGTAAAGCTCACTTTAAACTCTGAACAGCCTCCACCGTGTCCACGGCTTACAACTATCACCGGACAAGTATACCACATACTTTATAACGCGTAACATAACAAGGGGGCTGTTTGTGGGGCAGGGTGGGCTGCCAGAATCCAGCCACGCCCCTATCGGCAGTGTGTGGTTGCTTTAAGTGTTTTCACTAGTCCAGATTTTCGTTGCCTGACCGGCTCTGCGTGTTTATTTTAAACGCTAAAACCATTTCAGAGTGTCTCTGTTTTTTAATTTTTTTTATTTACCAGTTCAAAAAAAGACAATTATAGCACAAAACACATTTTGCTGATGTCTTTAAAAAAAGCACACTCCTAAACAGCACTTTTTAGTGCCACTTTTTTAAAAGCATTGTTGCCCTATGATGACTATAAATCAAACAATATGTGTCCCATTGTAACCTCCCATATTTGGTGGAGAATGGATACCGAGCTGGACTAGAAATTCATATTGTTTTTGCACAGGGTGGAATCTTTGCTAAAGCACAACCAATTGAATAAATAAAGGTGCACAGTACAATGGAAGGGGAAGACTTATTGTGAACTTGTGCGTTCGCCTCATGCTCCAACAATGTAAACAGGGAATTATTAACAGATTGCTGAGTTCCACAGGTCCTGCCCTGTAAATATTTGCGCTTGCAAAAGATGCAAATTTCTCACGTGGCGTGTATTTCTCTCAGTACAGTGGACCGGTATGGATTTTTGTCGCTCGCTTAATCAAACATGCATTGCTTATGGGGAAGGTGTAAGTAAATTTAATTTGGTTATGCTAATATAAATGTCCCCACTAAGCTGGCATTCTAATAAATGACGTAAAAGCTCAACTCACGTTCTGACTTCACAGAATATCTGCTGCAAGAGCCAGCGGTCAGGCTGAAAGGCAAATTACAGAGCACCAGTACAGCTGCAGTTTAAACAAGGAAAACGTGAACTTGGCATTTCTTTCTCTAGATATATTTATCCATTAAAAGAAAACATTATCTGCAGAAAAGAGATGTTAATGACAAAGTTTATTTTTTCAACATTGGTAATTGCAGAGAAGATAGAATCTTTGTATTTTTCTACACAATCTGAGCCACTGCATTTTGTAAGCTGACTTTCATTAAATTGATTCGAATATATTGTTGTGAAAATGATTAACTGCTTTTTGGTGTGTTTAATTTATCAGTACATATTCTTCTTTTGTTCTACTTGTCTGCAATGAAAACAAAAGAGCAAGACACCAAGTATTTAAGACGTTTATGAGAAGAATGTTGGTAGACAATATAAGTAATAAAATACCCTCTAACATAAGGATATTGCAAATCACCTCGGAGTTCCATGACCTCATAAATGAATTGCTTGGTCACTTGCAATATCTTTATAATATACAGCAGGAGGATAATTTATCCCATGTATATTTGCTACATTTGACTTTAGATCTTTAGTCTGTTATTTTGTCAAAATAAGCATACATCCAAAAATTATAATTTCACTATATAATTGGACAACCTTTCCTCTCTTATTTTACAAGTTAAATTATATCAAAGATTGTTAGTTTAATAATGCCAACAGGGAACCTCAGTGAGTTGCACACTTGAAGCTGGTGAACTTGTTGATCTGAAGGTCACAAGTTCCAATTCAGACAGGGTGGACTCAGGCTTTCATCATTAAGTGGTCAGTAAATGTAGTGTCATAGATTAGGTAATTTTACCACCTGGTATATACAGTGCTTAGAAACAAAAGTGGGGTATGAAGAGCTATGTAAAAATAAGTCGTTATTATTAATGAACTAGGCAGCCAATATGTTTACTCAGTTCCAAGAGAGCGAATCTGTAGTGCACAATATGCATAACTTGTCTGTTATTGTTTCTGTTGTTCTTGTTATTGTCCCTTTGCTCTCGATACTGTACAAAACAATGCCAGAATTTTGTGCAAAACACTAAAGTGGCACAAACAGCCTGGTTGGCTAGAAAGCCAGAAATGGAAGAAGGTGTCATACATGACATTAGGCCACTTAAGTCAACTGAAATGTTTAGGCCTTGGAAGAGAAAACTCAGCCTTCTTCCTGATCCCCCATCTAGTCTTCATTGGGTAGTTACACTAACTTGCACCACCAACCACCATTACTTTCTGCACCTCCCTGGTGCAAATTCCCTTTGATCCATTACTGTTGCGTAAACTAAGGCTTAGGCTTAGTTCTACAGGGTTTGACTTTCCCATACATTGATGCCTGAGCTTGGTTCAGTGCACCAATGCTTGAGTGTGAAAGTCCAGGTTGAGTATAGCCCCACAAAATCCCACGCAACGTACTTGTTGATGCGATGTCCGTGTTTTCTGGGTTACTAACAGTCTCTTAAAAGGGGCCAGGGATGCAGTGGTAATTCAAACACAATTTTGTTCTGCAGAATATCACACACAAGTACTGTACTAAGAAGAGACACTTTATATTTAAGAGTGTTTTTTACAACAGTCTTATCCTGTTGCTTAGTACGTGAGTAATAACCACACAGAATATGATTAAAACAGTACTAATGCATGTCACTAACAGAGAGAATAAAATGAACATTTCTAACATGCTTGGAATGTCATTGGCAACCTAACACCCTAAAGGCTACTTATATGTGCTACACTCTGAGGGCATGGAGTAGCTAACTTGCATCTAGAGTTTCTTGGGATTCAGAGCATTTCATACCTGTTTACAGCGAAAAAGCTGTGGTTATCAGGCTTCAGCCTGAAAATAGTGTACTCCTAAAAAGGAAGACACGCATCAGCTGGGCTCAGATCATTGCCTCTCAGAATTGGCTTGATATCAGCTCTCTGCATAGTAATGGATGCTGCACCAGTATGGCAGTATGACAGTCTCTGGTAGGACCTCGGGCGATAATCTGGGGCCAAGACCTCTCTAAATCAGTGGCCACTTCATTGGATTTTTATAGTATTGGTCACTGACCTTTACCCTAAATCGGGGAATTTTCACTTAATTACAGACACAGCTGTTATGAGCCAATATGATAGTTCAAGATAAACTAGTATTAACCACTATGACTAAAGTACGTAAATTCAGACTACATTGTTTCCATAATGCATTCACTGTCTGACCTTGAAATATAGATAACAGTGAACTTGTCCCAGACATATGTTGCCTTAAGTATCTGCCAAGTTTGCTGTCTGGATGATTTGACACTTTTGCAGGTTCTTCGAAAGATAAGGATAGATGGTATCGAGGTCAAATGTAGACAGGCTAACTTAATGATCTGGCACAAAATGGAGTCTGGCCTTTGGATCTTTTCAAACTGAACCAGTTGCAGAATTGAGGCTTTCGGATATCGAACTGTACATGTCTGGTCTAAACATCATGTACTGCTTTCGTAGTTAAGACATCAACAGACACTTTTTAATAATAACAAAGATAAGCCTGTAAATGACATGAGTTTTCGCCACAAATTTAACAGATACTCAAAAATAAAATGGCAGGCAACTGATATAATAGAAACCATTCATAACAGGTCAATACAAATATCCTCCAGCGTGTCTGGGTGAGAGGCCCTCTAATGCAAGAGTTTGAGCACTGGGGCATATGATTTTTTGATTTATCATGAGAGCTATATGTGCTCGACCAGTGGGCATAACGGAACTAGCTGTGTTGAAATTATACCAAAGGCTTTCAAAATGTTTACCTTTTCTATTAATACACTACAATTATTTTTTTTAAATTGTACATAAATAAAATCAATTTCATGTGGGTTTCAAATAAAATAATACTTTTTGAAATGTTTCACTGAAAAACCATCAACGTTTGAGAATCGTTTTATCAAATAATCACACTGTATGGAACTAAGTTATATTGTTTGACAATGAACACTCACAAACAATGACTATAAATATGTAGTTCACATTTTTACGGTTGCACTAGGGTTTTCAACAAGTGTCCCACTTACAATGCTGAGGTGCCACCCATGCAACTGGGGGCAGGGGGGCATTTTCTCAATGAAGATTCTTCCTCACAGCCCCTCTTTCACTGAGGATCTTTGAAGGCAATGTAGGATATACTCATACTGCTATAGGGTATTCTCTGACAGGATGCACAGAAATGTTGCTAAAACTGTGCCTACATTTTGCAGTGGGGATGGATGGCCATTAACTATTCTCCCAAAGTGAAGGATCAAGTAATTTATTTTTTGTATAAGCCTGTGAATACTACAACTCATAAAGACAAACACTGTGGGCCAGATTCACGAAGGCAAACTTACACGTTTGTGTAAGTCTACGTTTGTTTTGGAATTCACAGAACTGGATTTCAATACTAAGTTTACGAGTGTGGGGACTCTGCAGTCAGGGCAGAGAACTCCCCCCCAAAAAATAGCCATGTGGTATGCCGTGAATCAGGCCCTGTGAGTGGCTCTGCAACTCACTGTGGAGGAAGCCTCCATCATCAAGTTACAGTTGAGACTAAAAATGTTTTTTATTTAAAAAAAAAAAAAAAAGCTATGAGTCACAGGAAAATGGAGCAGGGGTTCCCCAAGCATCTGCCAGGGAGTCAAACTTCCCGAGGTGAGGGCAGTATACATATATACCTTAAAACAGCACCTTCTTGAATTTGTCACATGCTTAAAGATTTTGATACTACAGTGAGCAGCTGCAGACGTGATGTCCTGAGAATGAGAGCAGATGACCTTCAAAGCACAATTTCTAGAAAAGAAGTACATTTTTTTAAAATTTTCACCTGGGGTGCCAGGGGCACTTGACTGGATGCAAACCTTTTTCCCTCTTCTATCCCTCCAGTATCCTTCTCAATACAAATAACTGACTAACATATCCACCACTCATATTACCTTCATATTTCACTATACTAATTCATCACTAATCCTTTATGGGTTCTGGAGTAGCGTGCTTCTCGCCAAACAATCGCTTCAACACCCCATCAGCGGTAGCAAGCGCAATATAAAAGCAAACCTTTTTTCCCTCGTCTATCTCTCCACTATCCTTCTCAATCCAAATAACTAACATATCCACCACTTAAATTACTTTCATATTTCACTATACTAATTCACCACTAATCCTTTATGGTTTCCGGTGTAGCATGCAACTCGCCGAAAAAGCGCTTTGACACCTCGTCAGGGGTAGTAAACGCTATATAAATGCTATTACAATACAATCTTGAAGTTTAGCTGCATACCTATCCTAATAAGGCGCCCTTTAGCTCTTATAAGAGGCCTGTTCATTACTCGCCGTTCCGCCCAAATCTCAGATTGGAGATGGGGACTTCCGGTTAAGTGTTTAAGTGCGAGCAAGAAAGCATGGCTGGTACGGGTTGCAACAGATGTTAATCTGACATCATGCATATTCCCGAAATACACAAAATAAGAAAGGTAAGCACTATTCTATCAATAAAGGAATGGTGACGCCCTACCATTATTAAAGAAAACTGTGTCAGGAGTACTCTATATTCATTATTCCTTTCTCGCACAATCACTCACAGACTCAAACTGAAAACTACCTCCCCAGACATACAATAAATATTATTCTAACAGTATTCAAATGGTTACATAAAGTACCACTTTCTCCAGTTTTAGTCTCACCGTCATCAGGATTCCACAGACAACAAACACATGAACGCGTTTTACACACGAAAAGTTACCACTAACCACAGCTGTGCGCATCCTTTCACAGTGACCATAAGAGATGGTGCTCCCTGGTACCCAGGGGGGCATATTCACCTCTCATCGAGGTGAGGGTAAGCGGCCTGCGATATTGTGTGTCACCAGGGAGAGGGGCGGGGGAAACAAACGAGTGTTGTATCTGAATGTGTGAAAGTAAAGCTCACTTTAAACTCTGAACAGCCTCCGCCGTGTCCACGGCTTACAACTATCACCGGGCAAGGATAACACATACTTTATAACGCCAAACATAAGAAGCAAGGAGGCAAGCTGCCTTGCATTCAGGGGTCCATTGTTTACAGGCCGGACTGGCTGTTCTACCACTGAGGCGTTGTCCCGTGCAGGCTGCAGCTGCAGGAAGGGGGCTGTTTGTGGGGCAGGGCAGGGCACCCCGCCAGGATTCAGCCACGCCCACATCTGCGTGTGTGGTTGCTTCAAGTGTTTACACTAGGGCAGATTTTCGTTGCCCGGCCGGTTCTGCGTGTTTATTTTTTAACGCTAAAACCATTTTAAAGTATGCAAATCGTGTTTTGTCAGGTTTCAGCCATGTCATATTCTTTTTCCACAAGGGATACTGTATTGTATTGTAATTGCATTTATATAGCGCTTACAAGCCCTGACCAGGCCTCGAATAGTATGGACTATATAAAATCAGTATATGAGAGCGGTTCTTTCATGAATCGGTTCTGTAGCTGCTATTGGCTTACAACGGGAAACTGTAAATGAGAGCGTTTTACTATGGATTACTCAAGGTACCTGAGGCAAGACAACATAGTGCCAATATCGGCAATACACTCCCCCCACAAATACAGCAATCTCCTGATAAAATAAAACACACCAGACACCTTGTTTGTGGAGAAACATTGCTGCAGGTTTATTTGCATAATGAAATATGCCAACATGGTGGGTCAACTTACGGGCGATCCAAGGGCAGGCAGCGGAGACACGCCTAAGCTGCCCTGCCCACCTGAAGAACCAAATTGCACCGTGGCCATAACCAATCGGTGCTCACCAATTTTGGGGGGTTACCCCTTACTACCTGTGGACCACCAGTCCACCCATTTACTCACGCCCCTTGAGGGGGCAGAGCGTATCCAGGCAAGCCCCCGGTTGCTCAGGTTTACAACCGCCCGTAGGACTAACGGGGCGCCGTCATTCCTCCAGGGTCCTCCCGTAAGGACTTCCTGGGGCTATTTGGCATTTGCACCCTTGTTGTGCTCCTGAAGAGGGTACCCCTATGTACCATTCAGCCTCTGGATCGCCCTGTAGCTCCGCCTGCAACACAAAATAACAAGCCTCCCCCACCAACCACCCTCCAGTAGACACGCCGGGTAAGCGGTAGGGAGGGAAACGGCATGAAGGCTTGGCGAAAAAGAGAGTGCCAGATTGGTGGGAGAGGTAAATATACCTGGCTCCCTGCCCCCTGGCGCCCCGGAAATGACACTGGTGCGCCGGACCCCGAGAGGGTCCCAAACACTAGGATGTAGTTGTATGCCATCATGTGGCACTAAGGCGGCCGCCCTCCTATGGGGGCCCCCTGCGTGGGCCGCGGGCAGCCACATAGTGCCAATATCGGCAATACACTCCCCCCACAAATACAGCAATCTCCTGATAAAATAAAACACACCAGACACCTTGTTTGTGGAGAAACATTGCTGCAGGTTTATTTGCATAATGAAATATGCCAACATGGTGGGTCAACTTACGGGCGATCCAAGGGCAGGCAGCGAAGACACGCCTAAGCTGCCCTGCCCACCTGAAGAGCCAAATTGCACCGTGGCCCTAACCAATCGGTGCTCACCAATTTTGGGGCGTTACCCCTTACTACCTGTGGACCACCAGTCCACCCATTTACTCACGCCCCTTGAGGGGGCGGAGCGTATCCAGGCAAGCCCCCGGTTGCTCAGGTTTACAACCGCCCGTAGGACTAACGGGACGCCGTCGTTCCTCCAAGGTCCTGCCTTAAGGACTTCCTGGGGCTAGTTGGCATTTGCACCCTTGTTGTGCTCCTGAAGAGGGTACCCCTATGTACCATTCAGCCTCTGGATCGCCCTGTAACTCCGCCACAGCTCTGGGTGTGGCCCCCTTCACACCCAGGGCCCCCCACCAAGGCAGGCATCCCTACTTACACCCAGCTGATTCCAGGGCGTCGCCCAGGTCCAACAGAAACAGGTCCATGCCCACTCTAGACAGGTGGACCCCGTCCTCCTCAAAACACCCAGTGGACTTGGCCCGTGCCTAATGAAACCAAAAAAAAAAAACCTCTGTTCAGTAAACTTGTGCATGGACCTGTTAACTCTCCTGCGTGATGTTTCCACGGCCTCCCCCGACCGGGGCCCTTGCCACACTAAACGTGGGGTAATCTCTGACCACCATAATTCGCATGCCCCCAATTGGTTGCTTAACTTACATATGGAGGATTTCATCTCTTGCAGCAGGGCCTTCCTACCCAGGAAAGTCAAATCATTGCCTCCCAAGTGTATAACCAGAATGTTGGGAGTGGAGTCACCTCCCCCTTGTCTGTGTCGCAGCTTCTTCAGCAAGCTGTGCCTGTGCAGGCCTGGAAACCCCAACCAAATTATCTCAGTGGCGGAAAACCCATGCCTCCCTTTCCTGCTTTCCGCCCATCGTGCCACTCTCGAGATGTAAGAATGGCCAATCACCCAGACCTTTGATCATGGCAAAATAAATAAATGCAAGGTTGCAAAACACATTTATTGAAGCACTGCACACAATTCTATACAATTACTCAAGATGGCACATAGTTTACACAAAACACACACTGCACCCAACAAAACATCTTGTGCGGCACAAGGTTGCCTTTGGTATACTCAAAATTCGCACTGCACCCAATTCACTTATAACGTCCTCAGGCCACTCCCCTCGGTGGCTTACGGACGGATGTACCGTTTGAAACATTGGGATTCCCATCGTCCCACCTGCATGATGCGGTCCGCTGACATGCCCGCCTTAAATGCCGAAGTCGCTGCCCCTATCCTGAAAGAGGGACTGCAAAAGTGCTTGCCAGGACCCGCTTTGCCTGACATTATTAAGCATGACTTCATTACCTGCTCCACCTGAAATTTAGTAAGGGGCGTGCTGTCAGCATGGATCAGTAAATAGCCCTCTCCTGAAGGGCGAAGGGCCAGGTAGGCAGCGACCAAGCCCACTGGGCAATACCTCTTATCCCCCAGTTGGTGCAACCAGATCACCCTCCCTTGCCCAGCCTGGTCCGTTTTGGATCTTCTCACTAGGCTTCTAAGGGATGCACCAGAGAGCACTGCATCCTGTCCCCTTAATGCTGCTCCCGATGTATCTGTCTTGGACCTGGCCACTAATTCGCTAATTCTCAGGGCCCCGAAAAATGCCTGGCTGAATGTTGCTGAGAAAAGGGTGGCTTCAAAAGTAGAAAAGGTTGCCCTGTGTACAATGTCAATCATGTCCTGCAGTGTCTTAAACTCGATGGGGGACCTGGTGTCCGGGGCTCTCCCCTCGCCCAACCCTTTAGTGCCGCCCTGATAAGGAATGACATGGTGGGATCAGCCTAGCCCCTCAACTTAGCATAATGGCTTACTGCTGCCAGGTGGCCTGAGATCCAGGAGTGGCTCTTGCCCTGTTCCTTGGCCCATACGATAAAGATTTGTACCTTGTGCTCCAAGGATATCAACACTTCCTCCCAGGCCCCCACCACCGTGCAGAACATCACAACGAAGCCTTGTAACGCTTCCTAGTCCTGGGTGCTAAGGAAAGTTCGCCTAGTTCCTTCAGTCGTTGTTCAACTTGAGAAGGAACCAGAGGAGCGGTGGGAAAGGGGTCATCTCATCTCTCGCTCTCGGCCACGCATCCCGGAAACGGCGCCACTGATGGCTTTCATGTTGGAACATTTTTACCCCACATAGCCAGAGAGTCTTGCGTTTTATTGATCCAATGATACTGTCGGAATCAGGATTCCCATTTTCATGTTTTGCTGCAACCCACCTTTTGTGCGGCCACTGGGCCCCATCTGCCTCCCTGCAAGTAACCTTGTTACTTAATACTGCTCCCTTACTGCACTTGCCTGTCACTCAAAGCCAACTGGCCACAACATGACGCCCTGCAGCTCGGAGAAGAGGATGCTTGAGCCAATGTACCCCAGTCCGTGTTTTCAGCAGTTACCATTTATGGAGGCTCCCGTTCCTGTAAAGTGTGTGTCAGTGTCCTGGCAAGGCATACCCAATAGCCTGCTCAACCTTGGTGACTTATCCTACTATGATGTGTAAAGGCTCAACTATCCAATGAGCTTAGAACTATGTGACATTAAGCAAGGGGTCTTCGTGTACTTGCCATGTATCCCTTCTTTCTTACAGGATTTTTGCCTGTTCAGTTTATCTGTGGTGTTTGCCCCCTGACTTCCCAGGCTGATTACTACTAAAGACGTGAGCGGCTGCTGACGTTAATGAGGGAAATCTCCCGGTTGTAACTTGACTTATACACCGCCCGCCTTAATGTGTAGGTTGTAGGCGATGAAGTACCTACTTATATCTCTTCCCCTTGAAAAGATACAATAAACCGCCTCGGTCATGAGAACCGTCATAAGCACAACGTTTTAACATGGACATCCTCTAAGTGAGAATGGCTCTACCAAGCCATAAGACCAGAGATACTCATGCATTAAACCCACAGATATATCTTTGAGGTATGCGCACCTGCCCCAAAATCTGCTTCCCTATGGCTCCTGAACTGGGAACCTGTTGCCTGGAAGAACAACCCCTCCGCCCTGAAACCCTCAATGATATCAGCTGGCTGAAGCTGTGACTAAATGCATTACATTTGTTTGCCCAGGCCTGTTGAAAGTAAATTTTAATCCTTATTCGGAGTCTGGGTGATCTTGAGGTGGGTGGGGGGACTAATACCTGCCTTTGAAGAACCAGCTTATTGTTTTAACCCATTTATGATCCACCTGCTGCAGAAAACTGGTCCTTCAGATCTCTGACACTATCCAATTAAAGCATAAACCTGTGGCTTTGCCTAAGAAACCTGTATGTATGTGTATTTGAGTGCACCGTCACCCTGAAAGGTCTGTTGGCTCTGAATAACAGATGTCTGTTGATACTCAACTTAATGGTAGTCATATGATCGACTTCAGGAGGCTGAAAGGCTAGGTGAACCTGCTGGGAGCTGCACCTGTGATCAAGGGTAAAAGACAGTCCCCTACCGGGGATGCAATATTCCTAATGCTCCCATATTCTAAAGCAAGGAATGCCCCCACGTGCAGCGCTCAATCCAACCCGAATCATACTTGTTTGCACTGGCAAGGTTAGCCTAGGTGATAGTTCCCTTGAGGTCCTTTATGGGGCCTACTTCACACTTAAAGAAATGCCTACTATCTTGAAGGAGGGGCTGCACGTTTGAACTGGTGGCTACCACGTTACTTATGCCTGCCTATACTAGGCTCAGAACAGAGTGCACTTGCTCTGCAATCCCCTGCATTCTTGCCTGGCATTTCTATATGCCCAGATATACCTAAGGCACTGCTTCAATTCTGACATGAAGAGTCTGTGCAAGAGCCGTACTGCGTCTTCGCCTACACGTCGCCCCACAGACGAATTGGCCCTGATGAACCTTGTGTTCTGGTGCCAGATTTGGAAAGAGCCTTGCCTTCACTTGCCGCTCCCTGGGGAAACAAAGTCCTGTGCACTGGCCGCAATGCAGCGATGCCCTCGTGTAACATCGAGCGCTTGGTCAAAGTCAGTAGACCACTCCAACTACTTAAAACCTACACCTTGGCAATAGTGCAACCAACAAACATGCACCTGAGCCCGACTGCTCAGTTTCCCACCTAGAATGCCTCCTCATTGGCCGCATGCCAGAGGTCTGATTCAGCGTGGCGCCATGGGGTGAATATTTACGCATAACTCCTTAGCTAAATGAGAATGCCTCAAACGGTTGGCTTCCTATAAGACATGGAATGCTTTGTAGTATCACCAGCGCTGTAAAGTGAATCTCTCGCGCCTAACAAAACCAACAACTGCACCCTACTGAAACAAACTGCTCAAAGTGCACAGCGCCAACAGCGCCACCCCGTGCCTATTCGTGTTCAAGGATCTCTGTATGTCCTTATTAAAAGAAACTGACTACAACGTTCACGCTATTTCTTCGAAACTTTCAACATTTTGCGAAACTAAGCAATGCTGCTTTAAAGTATTGCTGTGTCATTCCACAAACGAAAGCAAGAACCATCTAGGGTCTACATCACAATAAGATTGCAACTCCCTTACGAGGACAGCGAGGGGTTGGAGGGGGCGGATAAAACACCAGATACAACATTGTAGATAGCATAATTAGCATACACCTATTCAAATGTGCCACCTGCAGGGTTAAAATTATTTTGTCGTGCCACCCTGTGGCCTAATGCTTCCAACCCGAACACTTGCTCTGTCTTTGTCGTTGGATTAACACATTTAAGCTGAAATCTACGCTTAGCATAGCGTGCCGCAGAGTTCCGCCTCTTCTGTCATTGCCTCCAAATATATAATCAACCCGTAACCTTACCTACAGCAAGCCACGGCCCTTGACCTTGTCAATGGTAGCAAGTTGTATAAAGTAAATATGCATCCCCGTACCCGCAAAAAAGGCAACCCCTTGATCTAAACCCCACACAAACCCCCAGTCCACACGACTATGTCTTTCGCGTATATGGGCATTACCAACCTTACCCAGCAAAACATTACCGTACACCCACTTGCACTGTCTTCTCTGAGACTAAACTATGCCAACGTGGTGTGTAACGAAACCTTGAGGAAGGCTGGAGAAACGTCTGCCCTTTCGGTAGCCCAGCTACTAGATATCCTGGTATTTGAGGGGACTACAAGTAAACTGAAATGAGATGAACAATAAGGCGCTTACCGACAGTGCTGCAATCCGCCCAAATGAGTTTCTAAAGGTATCCAAACAGAACCCCATGGCAGCGCGATGGTTGATGCTTTGGAAAATTCTGTGGCTTTGCCTCTGGGTAATTAGTTGTTAGGGATGCTGGATATATATATTCTAGCACAGCAGGTGAAGCTGAGGTTTTAAATAAGTGGTTTGTTTAAACAAACTCACCATTTAAACTTAGTAACGTTTAACACTCACCTAGATGCCCTTTCAGAGTGAATACATACACCTACCATGTTAGTAACCTTTCCTTGAGTTATTTGGCAACTAGTATGTATGTAACTAACAACTAGTATCTGTATTAACTTTTGTGCTTCTACCATTCTTATGTGAATTAGGGCTTTTCTGCTTGTATCTTGGATGTAACGCATGTCGCTGCAGTCTCTATTTAATGTAACTGGTCCTATTGAAATGCAAAAACAACAGTTGATGGACAGAATGCAGAACAATGTCATATATTCACCCCAGTACAGAGATCTGGGCCTAAATCCATCGTTTTTTTGCTCACCATGCCATTCCAGTTTGAACCCAGCCATATGCAAATCAGTCTTGACCCTGTGCCTCATGGGAACAGTCCAGCCCGAACTGCCAAGCCAGGTCCTCCCTGGACTGGAAACAAGCATCCTAGGACCGGTTTCGGGGTTTCACCCCTCTTCAGCCAGGATAGCTTGATTCCAGTGGCATGGAGAGCACGGGACCCACGTCTGGGCATACCCGTCCCACTCGGGGTGACAAATGCAAAAACAACAGTTGATGGACAGAATGCAGAACAATGTCATACATTCACCCCAGTCCAGAGATCTGGGTCTAAATCCATCGTTTTTTTGCTCACCATGCCATTCCAGTTTGAACCCAGCCATATGCAATCAGTCTTGACCCTGTGCCTCATGGGAACAGTCCAGCCCGAACTGCCAAGCCAGGTCCTCCCTGGACTGGAAACAAGCATCCTAGGACCGGTTTCGGGGTTTCACCCCTCTTCAGCCAGGATAGCTTGATTCCAGTGGCATGGAGAAGCACGGGACCCACGTCTGGGCATACCCGTCCCACTCGGGGTGACAAATGCAAAAACAACAGTTGATGGACAGAATGCAGAACAATGTCATACATTCACCCCAGTACAGAGATCTGGGCCTAAATCCATCGTTTTTTTGCTCACCATGCCATTCCAGTTTGAACCCAGCCATATGCAAATCAGCCTTGACCCTGTGCCTCATGGGAACAGTCCAGCCCGAACTGCCAAGCCAGGTCCTCCCTGGACTGGAAACAAGCATCCTAGGACCGGTTTCGGGATTTCACCCCTCTTCAGCCAGGATAGCTTGATTCCAGTGGCATGGAGAGCACGGGACCCACGTCTGGGCATACCCGTCCCACTCGGGTGACAAATGCAAAAACAGTTGATGGACAGAATGCAGGGTCAAGACTGATTTGCATATGGCCAGGTCTAAACTGGGGTGGCATGGTGAGCAAAAGAATGATGGATTTAACCCAGATCTCTTGACTGGGGGTGAATGTTTTGATTTGTTCTGCATTCCATCCATCAATTGTGTGTCTTTGCTTCCTCGCCCTACGTGCGCCGGGTATGCCCAGACGTGGGTCCCAGGCTCACTGTGCCACTGGATTCAAGCTATCCTGGCTGAAGAGGGTGAAACCCCGAAACCGGTCCTAGGATGCTTGTTTCCGGTCCAGCGAGGACCTGGCTTAGCAGTTCGGGCTGGACTGTTCCCATGAGGCACAGGGTCAAGACTGATTTGCATATGGCCAGGTCTAAACTGGGGTGGCATGGTGAGCAAAAGAATGATGGATTTAACCCAGATCTCTTGACTGGGGGTGAATGTTTTGATTTGTTCTGCATTCCATCCATCAATTGTGTGTCTTTTGCTTCCTCGACCTACGTGCGCCAGGTA
The DNA here is from genome assembly GCA_963921515.1 of Calotriton arnoldi. Classification (NCBI taxonomy): domain Eukaryota; kingdom Metazoa; phylum Chordata; class Amphibia; order Caudata; family Salamandridae; genus Calotriton; species Calotriton arnoldi. The sequence goes on from CAWUFW010005694.1 coordinate 474,143, forward strand.
TGCCCAGACGTGGGTCCCGGGCTCACTGTGCCACTGGATTCAAGCTATCCTGGCTGAAGAGGGGTGAAACCCCGAAACCGGTCCTAGGATGCTTGTTTCCAGTCCAGGGCGGGCAGCCACAAACACAGAATCACCTTATTGTAAAGAGAAGCTCCTTGTGTTGTGTAGTTCCTATATTACCTATACAGAATCTGCGTGTTTGGATAACATAAACTGTGGGATTGGTGGCGGACTGATTCCGTGCACCCCCCACCGGATATGTTAGCCTGTCTGGATTAGCTAGCTCACAGTGCCACTAGAGTCTCCTCTTATCGGGGAGAGAATAGTTCTTGGCAACCTCAGAACATGACAACCCTGATCCCCCAGGATCGTAGAAACAATATACTACCTTTCGCTCAGTCACTCGTGCTCACTTAGTTTGTCTCAGAGATACACAGAATAACCATACTGGGCGTTTGTCAATAAGGATTTATTGAACAGTTGTTATTCTAGTGTAGAATATATGAGCTGCAACAACCATTAGACAGTAGCAGAGATATATGATTAGCAGTACTACGAAAGTAAAGGGATGGTATAGTTCTACCATCTTGCAGGGATCATGAATATACACATGTACATAAAACACATGATAAAAAGTGCGTACTCCTACGATGTCTCCCTAACTAGATGTACCTAAATGTACCTAGCATCTATGTAGGTGTTATGCCAAGAATCCCTCTAGGATCTAGTCCACCCCATTACCTGAGAGTTTAGAGAATGTGGGACCCCGTCCTGGTCTCGAGTTGGACACCCCGTGAGGGATGATAGACCACTGCTAGCTGGAGCGTCTGCATGCAGGAACCTCAGCGGCTCTGGTCAGTGTGTCAGCCGGGAAGTCACTGTCTCCTCTTTCTTCCTAAGCAAGATGTGCTGTATATATACGCATAGGTCTCCCCAGGGTTCCTACCTTGCTGTGTTACTGTGTCGGCCTAAAGGATGACATTGGGCCTGAACTTTATACAGAGATATTATACAGGAGATGGTAATCCTTCTGTTAGTCCTGCTGTGCTTCCAAGAAGCCTCATGCATAATGTATGAGATTCGAACCAGGGAAAACCCCACGTTCTGAATGCAGTGTCATATCTAGGTAAAAGGTCAGTGCCTAAGAACCGTTATGTATGTAATGTAGGGAAGAATATAGGTGAAAGGTTGCAATGTTACCTGCGCCTATATAGGGTACCTATATGGAATATAACACTTGCTTCAGTAAGAAACATTGGGCTCTTTATCTTAGAACAAGCCAAGTCACTAGGTGACTAAAAACATACATTCCATGTCGCTCACATTTTTCTTTTACAAGGTTTGGAAAATCTATAATGATTAGGGCTCCCGGTTTTATGGTATTTATTTTTTTGCCATTTCGGTCTGTATTTATCCATATTTATTTTTTGCTAATTTTATCTGTATTTATCCATATTTATTTTGGGTTTTGTGGAAAAATTAGCTGAAATGAGTATATTGCCACATTTATTCAACCGATAAATATGCACTCATGCTTGAATGTCTGGCAGGTTTCAAGGCTGTGAACACCCGCAGAAGAAAAATCTGTGCATTTATATGAAAATATGCAAATTTCAGTATCAACCTTGTGCATATCTACTGCTGTTAAAGCCTCTTTACTAAAATTCCTTTTTTTTAACCCCCTTATCTATCAATCCACACATCTATTGGCCTGGCAGTCATGGCAGACAGTATTTAGAATTACTCAAAGAGCAACCCAATTTCCGTTTTTATACACATTTAAAAATAAATACAGGCAAGAAAAGGAATGTTTTCTGTCAGTATTTATCTGTAAAAATCAGTAAAAACGGAAAACAGGGAGCCTTACTAATGATATAAGGGCAGGGTGAATCTTATTTTGGACACGTTAAGGTTTACCTGGCTTGGCAATATGGGGAATGAATAAGGACCCAGTTATCCCAGCGGCTCAAACACAGTCTTCATTCACTCTGCACATTCTCATGGTCTCCCTGTCTGCTGTTCTGGCACGACAAGTTTCAACTCTCTTACCTTGCTCTATAGGGATCAAGGTGAGTTCCTCTGCTCCCCGGCAGGGTTACAGACCTTTTATTGCTGTGCATCTTATGAATGTTCTATAAGTCACGAGGACTGTGAAAGGGTTAAACAGTTGCAACCCTGGTTTGTTTTTCACGTGATGAGTCCTCCAAAGTATATCTCACAGGGTTGCAGTAACGTGTACCTCTTCCCAATCCCTAGTTACCTTCTAAGGGCCCGATTACGATGCGGTTCGAAAACCATTCCGACCGAATCGGTTTGGGAATGCTTTCCGACCGACTCGGATCGGGAGAGCCCGACCGACCGATTACGATGCATCCGGATGCTTCCAGATACGATTTGGTCGGACTCCCATTGACTTCAATGGGAGCCTATGTTCAAACCGAATGCATAGGCTCCCATTGAAGAAAAGGGTGGCTGGGGAAAATTGGGCACCCTGTGGCAGGCACCCCCTGGTGCCTGACACATTGTGCATGGCTGGTAAGGGGGGACCCATGGGTACCCCCCCCCGGCCCGATTGGGAAGGCTCCAGTTGCAGGGGGCCCGCTACAGGCCCCCAAAGTCTGATTTCGACTGCCAATTCGAGTCGGACAGCACGATTCGGAAAGGCTGTCCGAATCCAGCATCGTAATCGGTCGTTTGGAAACGCGGCCGGTAGAGACGTACGAGTCTGCTCCATACGGCTCGGTCATTCCGAATGCCGTCGGGTTCGGATTAGGATATTCCTAACGCCTAACTTGCATCATAATTGTAAAAGGACACAGGTATGTAGGTGTAAGTCCTTTTTATTAAAGAATAGAAAAGACAGGACGAGCCAGACCTCCGACTCGGAGAACAGCCACCTCCAACTGACAAGCACTCCGTTGCCCCGGCAACCTTGATTCCATCGTGGAACGAGATGGAACCCAACACATCTTCCCCCTTACATAATAGACACAAAAGATCATGCAATAAAATAAAATGTAAAAATACATGTTAACAATGGGGAACAATTTTTGAATGAACAATGAGAAGAGAAAATTTTTTGAATAAACAATGAGAAGATGAGAAGATGACACATCCTCCTCCTATGTATAAAAAAAACAAAAAAACAAGTGCTATGCAGTAGCATTTTAAGATATGAAATCACGAAGTCTAGAAGATGGAAATCTGGTTCTGGTGGAAACACGTCTCTCACATCGACCAAACCCAGAAGATGGACTGCTGAGGTGGTTAGACACGCAATCTTCACCACCATCATCAGCCACCAGATTACCACTGTCAGAGTCGTGAGCAATGGAAACCTTATCCTTATTCCACCATTTGCCATTTTGTAATTTAACAACATTTGTTTTAACATCAACCACTCTTTGCGGAGCAGAAAACTTGGCATCTTTCACGGCAATGATCCTAGGTACCTTGATCCTGACAAAATCACCAACAGCTACTTTTGACTCCCTTCCCCGTGCAGTCACGTACTTGTTCTGAGCAACAATCCTCTTCTTAATCACACCCTCTACTTCCTGCGAGGAGGGAGAAGAACACCCCATCTAATCTCTAATTAATTTAGATGCAGGTAATCTTCCTCGTAAAAGAGAAACGGGAGAAATATCAGTGTCGGCATTGGGGGTTGTGCGCACAGCCCACAACAACTTGCGCAACTCCTCCTTACAGTTTAAACCACTGGATTTGGCAAGCTGAACATTATCTTTAATAACCCTATTAAAACGTTCCACCAGTCCATTACTCCTAGGATGATATAAGGAGGTCCTAGTGTGTTTAATACTTAAAAAGGTGACAAAATCAGAAAATTGAGACGAAGTAAACTGACAACCATTGTCAGATAGTATTTCATCCGGAATCCCTCTCTAAGGAAAATAGATTTCAAAAATTCAATGACACTTAAGGTGTTAGGAGACTTGACAAACTTGATCTCAGGCCAACGACTGTAGAAATCAATAACAACAATGCCATATTCTTGTAACCCTCCAGAGAATACCATGGGACCAATAATATCAATAGCAATCTTTCCCCAAGGTTTGTTGGGAACTTCAATAGCTTCAATAGGACTGGGAATGGTTACTTGGCTCTTGTCGCTTCCAGCACAAAATATGCAATCTGTAACAAAACGCTCAACACTCTTGTCAAACCCAGGCCACCAAAAATGTTCTCTGATCCTTCTCTTTGTGGCACGCATCCCGATATGCCCCTCGTGGCCTAACATGAGGACTTTGGCCCTCATGGATTCTGGCACAACTAGGAGACTAGAACGATAGAGTAAACCATTGATGATAGAAAGTTCTTCAAAGACATGCTTGTAAGCATCATTCTTGACACCATCAGATTTCCATTCTGACCAACCTTGCAGAATACCATTTTTTACTTCTGTTATCTGGATATCAGTTTCACAAGCTATGCGCCACTCATTCTCCTGAATGGCACCATCACAATTGAGTTCCACTGCACATACTAAGGTAGAGTCAAAAATGTCAGATGATTCAACTTCACCCACTTCGGTGCAATTAGATAGACGAGACATACAATCTGCTAACACATTTTTAGCTCCAGGAATATACTCAACGGTGTAATCATATTCATGAAGCCTATACTGCCATTTTGCAATTCTAGGTGTTGCACGTTCCATGCCTTTGGTGGTAAATAATTGCACTAAGGGCTTGTGATCCACACAAACAGTAAAATGAGAACCCCACAAATACATTTAAAATTAACGATGCCCCACCAGCATGCCAACGCCTCGCGTTCAATTACAGAATAGGATGCCTCAGCACCCTTCAAGCTTCTTGAAGCAAATGCCACAACCTCATCTTTGCCATCCCTACGCTGCATGAGAACAGCACCTAAACCCAACTGGCTGGCATCGGTCATGATGATAATTTCATCAGAGGTGTTGAAGGGCTTAAGAGGAATGGCATGAACAAGTTCCTTCTTGATAAGAAAAAATTCTTGGTTACACAGCTTACACCAATCAAAGGAAACATTTTTTTAGAAGACTCCTCATGTGAAAGGACTTTTCAGAACATTTAGGAATGAACCTTGAATAAAATTCAACTAAGCCCAAGAAGGACCTCAGTTGATCCTTGTTCTTTGGAGTATCAAAGTCATTAATGGCTTTAACAAGACTGTGTTTAGGTTCTATGCCCTTCTCACAAAGTTTGTACCCTAAATAATCAATTTCAGAAACATCAAATTTACATTTCTCAGTACTGAGAGTCACACCTTTGTCCTTTAATATGGACAAAACATGACGCATCCTGTTGTCATGTTGTATTTGATCCTTGCCAAATACCAATACATCATCCTGAAAAGCAAGAACACCCTCAACCTCCTTAAACATGCCTTCAACCGCCCGTTGAAAAACCGCTGAGGCTGAAGCTAGCCCAAAAGGCATGCGTCTAAATTGAAACAAACCTTCAGGGGTAATGAAGGATGTTAGGTGTCTGCAATCAGGATGAAGATTGATCTGGTGGTAAGCTGAGGTCACTGAGGTCATATCTAATAAGCTGAAAACTTTACCTCCTTGCAACATGGAAAACATTTCAGTGATGTTGGGTAAGGGGTGACGATCAATCCAAATTTGTTAGTTTAAGTCGCGCAAATCCACACACATGCGGACAGAACCATTGGGTTTGCGCGCTAAAACAATGGGGGCAACCCAATTGGAGCTTTCAATTGGTTCAATGACCCCTAGATTACAAAGTTTCCGTAACTCATTTTTTAACTCAGAACGTAAGGCTAAGGGAACCCTTCTTACTTTGTGAGCAACTGGAGATGATTCTTCAACAAGTTTAATTTTATGGGTATAGCCTTCAAAGTACCTAACCCACTGCGGAAAACCTCAGGAAACTGAGACTCCCACACGTTGAATTTAGTGACAGGCATAACTGGTAAGTAGCTGTCTCTTAATACAACTTGATCCGGATTGTTGGGATCGAGTATTATGCTTAGATTCTTCTGATCAAACCAACCCAATAAACACGAGTCATCCTTAGCTATGTAAATAACCCCATTAGAAGAATTGGATTGGAATTTGAGAACAGCAGAAAATTCACCAACCACATCTATAGTTTTGCCACCGTAACCCACAGGACGTAACATAAAGTTGGATAATTGGGTGCCATTGAAATGATCGTGCCAAACCTTTTCACTTAATAGAGTATATGGTGAACCCTAATCTGCCATGACTTTTACATCAATGCCGTTAACACTGATCGTACAATATGGTCTAGTGAAATTGTTTAAAGAAACAAGACAAACAGAATGCTCAACAACAGGATCTTTGATCAGGAGTACTTCATCATTGTCGTCAGAATCTTGATCTTCCTCAACAACATTGTTTGGATTTATTTCTAACACTTTTCTTCTATACTGGACTCTATTAGAGGCTCTACAGACTTTAGAGAAATGACCTTTTCGCATACATTTGGCACAAGTTCGGTCCTTAGCAGGGCAAAAAACAGCATTGCCTAAATGAGACAGATTTCCACAACGGTAACACTCAATTTGCCTGAAACTAGGTTTTGTAACTATATTGTCCAAACTTTTAGTGGGTCCCGAAGTGCACCTAGAAGCATCACTGTTCTTAAACTTGGAATATTTGGACTTGACTGCTAGGACTTCCGAGGTTTTGTTATCAGAAACAGTCAGTTCACTCATGAATGATGTAGTGCTTTCAATTCTAGAAGCAATCTCTATAGCTTTCTCTAGCGTTAGATTGGGTTTAGATAATAAGGCTTCTTGAACCTTCTTATTATTAGTCTTCTCCACCAATTGGTCACGAATCATTTCATCTTCAACGTCCTTATATTCACATGTAACAGCAAGAATTCTTAATGCACCTACATAACTGGCAGCTGATTCACCAGAAATTTGAACTCTTTTGTAAAATTTGTGCCTCTCCATGATGTCATTTTTCCTTGCCTTGAATCTTGAATCTAGTGCTTTTAAGGCCGAGGCATATTCATCAACCACAAAATCTCCTTCTCTTTCACCTTGACTAACTAAAACAGGATCGGAAGGAATGTGTTTGAGAATTTTACGACCTTCGTTACCCAAACAATGGCGAAGAACAGCGAACTTCTTTTTAGGTGTAAAAGTATCGCCATCTAAAGCATCTAGATATGCCTCAAAAGCCTCTTTCCATTGTTCCCAATCAGATTCAGGAGTAGTAGGATTCGGAGAAAAGGCAGGTGGAGGTACAAGTGAATTTTGCATTTTGAAATAATAAAAGCAGAACACGATGAAAGCTGTGTGCATCAGCGTAGGAGCGTGGCAGTGCACGTATGAACACAATACTTTTGACAATAGAAGGTAAACACTAATGAGTGAAGGTAGCATACACCAAGAGATGAATAAATATGTGAAAAATAAGTGCTGTGCGTATCAGCGATGAATACGCAATGAAACAAAACAGTACTTAGAACGGCTGTGTGTATCAGAGTACACGATGAGAAGAGGTAAATGTGAGGAGAAACACGTTGTGTGTATCAGCGATGAATACACAGTTGAAACCACTGCACTGAAGAACTGTGCGTATCAGTGTGCAGAGATACGCTGGAATGCAGACCTATTAGCTGAAAAGTGGCGCAGGAGAGTGCAGCGGTGACAAATAGCTGAGCAGATGAAATCTAGATTGCAGGAACTGCACTGAAGAACTGTGCGTATCAGTGTGCAGAGATACGCTGAAGGCCACGACAAGCAGCTGAAGGTAGGCACAGAAGGATTCAGCGGTGACTCGATGGAAACAGCTGATCAGAATGAAGGCTTCGGTTGCTAGGATACGGAAGCTCCACACCGAAAGCCGAAGGAGAAGGCTGACGCAGCGTGAAGCAGTGACGTCAGCGGAGTCAGAGGCCGCGCGCAGAGGCTCGAGCAGAGGCACTCAGAGCTTGAGACGCGCTAGAAATATTAAAAAGTACTTACAGCTGCAGATTCAGGGCAACCCGACCTGAAGAGGAAGGTTGTAGAAACCTCGGAAGAGAAACCACGCTAATATCCAAGCAGGCAGCAGCCGATGAGCCACACGATAGCAGGCAGGCAGCCGAAAACAGTATTCCAAGGCAGATGCCGCGTGGGGGACTCGTCCTGTCCCAGTAACTCGTCGCCACTAAAAGGACACAGGTATGTAGGTGTAAATCCTTTTTATTAAAGAATAGAAAAGACAGGACGAGCCAGACCTCCGACTCGGAGAACAGCCACCTCCAACTGACAAGCACTTCATTGCCCCGGCAACCTTGATTCCATCGTGGAACGAGATGGAACCCAACACATTGGTCGTTCGAAAACCTTTCCGATTCGATTGGAAAGACACGTTCCCGATCCGATTCGGACGGAGCAAAAGCTGTTAGGAGGCCTTCCAAACCGCATTGTAATTGCCCCTAAGTGTCATTCTCCTCAGAAACATGTTGTCTTCACTGAACATTTCATTGACTTCACTGATACTCCCAGACATTTAGACATTGTCACCTGGTCCGTGAAGTTCTGTCCACATGCCTATATTTACAGTCAAACACCATTCTGTGAAACTGCGTCAGGACAAAACCCAGGACATATGAAACTGGTAGCAGAAAGTGCCCCCTACACTTCCAGAAAGGCCTTCATGATCATAGCATGGTATGAAAAGACATAGGGGCTGCCTACTGGGATACTGAAGTGAAACTCTGCCCAACAGCAATGAGGCCTTTATTGGGGAATTATTGCCTGCCCTCTTCAGCGGTGGTTGGTTAAAAAAATTCCACCCTTAAACTTCCCATCTTACTGGCAGACTCAAAGAGAACGCATTTAAGCCATAGAAGGCTTTAAAAATCAACAAACTGCTACTATACTTAGAGATCAAGTAATTTAATAAAGTGATTACACCCTAGACCAGTGGTTCTTAACCTGTGGTCTGGAGACCCCCAGTGGTCCTCAAAGCCTACTCTGGGGGTCCGCGACTGCTTAGAAAATTGAATATATTAGCAGATTAATAAAGTGAATACAAATAAAGAAGCAAAATGTACTACTGAACGTTTTAAAACGTTCTGTAAATATGAAGGAATTTTAAAATGAAGGCTAAAAATTCAGATAGTTTCCTTAGATTGTTCTGTTGAAGCAGTGCAAGTGCATCAAACAGAATATAGTATGGACGGTGAGTGGTCTCAATTGAATTTATAAAAGCTCCAAGCTTCCTATTAAAATTTAAATGTAGATTTTTTAAATATTTGTTTATGAATTAATTAAATATTTAATCATTTGCATATTTGTTTGATGAATGCTTGTTTCCCTATTTTTGTGTATTGTTTTGCGGTACAAAGCATCAAAAATGCTTAGGCCGGGGTACCTGGCTTCCAGGAATGACTCAGTGAGGGTCCCTGGATTCAAATATTAATTCAATGGGGTTCCCCGGGTTCCAGTGATGATTAAGTGGGGGTTCACAGAAGTCAAAAGGTTAAGAGCCAGTGCCCTAGGTGGAATTCATTTAACCTTGCTTTCTTAAAACAGGAGTAAATATATATTTCATGTGATGCAGTAGTGCAGCGATAGAGTCAATCAGATGTGAGACAGACTTATGACTAATTGCCCCAGCCAGCCTTTCAGATGTTATAATGACACAAGAGTGATGGTTACCAGCGCTACTACGAATTCAGCCACTGGTGTTGTATATTGATTGAACCTGTACCAGACCTACTAGCCTTTGAGATGTACATTTACCCTTCTAACATTTTGCAGGTGATCTGGCATTTGACTGCCTGCTGCTCACTCCTGCAAGCATGCAAAGGGTAATGCTGGCATGTCTGCCTGTCTTTCAAACATGTTCCTAAAAGGTGAGCGTAGTGCTAGCAAGTTACCCCATGTCATGTGTGACAGCTTATGCCAATCAGCTCTGTTGCCAGTGGCATTCCCTACTGGACATGTAGTTTTGCTGTATTCCATAAGGCGTATTGTAAAAAAATGCCCTCTTTTTGTAATGGTTGCCCCCACCTTTTGCCAAATTGCTGATGTACTTTGACTGAGTGTGCCCTGGGTTCCTGCCAAACAGCTACCCAGGGCCCATGTTCTTTCCCTAAACTGCATTGAGACAAAACCCAATTGGCACTCTTTGGCCACATGTCAGTCCCTTGTAAATGGTACCACAGGTACCAAGGGCACTGTGGCCAGGGAAGGCCTCAAAGGGCTGAAGCACTTATTGTGCCACCCTTAGAGGCCCTGTACCTTACACACACACAGTGCCTTTGCAGGCTGTGTGTTTTGGTGCAGAACAAAGTGAAGGGTCGACATGGCACACATCCCTGTGTGCCATGCCTACAACCCACTGCACTGGCATAGGTCAGCCACCCCTCTAGCTGGGTGCACTATACCAGTGGTGAGGGTACAGGTGAATGAGACCTGTATGTAGGAAAGTGGCTCTATATACACTGCACCAAAGTAAGGTACAGTGTGTATAGGGTCCACAGTTCCTCAATGGTAAGGCAGAGGCTAAAGTTAGATATAACCTTACTCTCTAAAGTGGTAGCTTGAGTCGAGCAGTAAGGCAGTATCAGAGGACAGTGTAAAGCATTTGTTGTACACACTCAGTCAGCAAATGGTCTCACACACTCAAGAACTGAACTCTAGGCCAATTGTTTGTATAAAAATATAGGTGTTTTATTTTAGAACCACAATATGTATCCAAATATACTTTCTCAGAATGGGTTACCTTAGTTAAACACTTTTCAAATAGGCAATAGACTTTTTGATTACAGTAGTCACAGTTGTTGCAAAAGGCAACACAGTGTCAAACACAATGCAACATTGAGCTCAATGGAAAGTTTTAGTTAAATGCAATTAATTACTTTGTGGATTACTTTTCTAACCACAGGACTGGATCTTGGATTCAGTCCCGGGACACTTCCTGTAAACAGTTAAGTAAAAGCGTTTTGGTTACAGTAGTGATTTTTTAGGAATATTATTGTTTTTAAAAAGTTGACACTTGGAAACTTTTCTAGGTAAAATTACCAATGTTATCCTATGGAAGGAAATTCAGTTTGCAGGTAAAGTATGTTTACGTTACTTTTGTAATCCAGTGCTGGGCTCTTAGGTTCAGCACTGGGATATCTATCTAAAACAGGCAAGTAATTACGTTTGTATCGTTGGCACGATTTTTAAAGAATATTCATAAGATTCAGAAATCGACACTTAGAAACTTTTTCAGCAAAAAGCAGGCAATGATATCCTATGGAAGGAATTTCGAGTTACTGGTAAGTACGGTAAAAATTACTTTTCAGGGTCAGTACTGGACTAAAGATGCAGCACTGAGGTCTCTCCTGATAACAGGTGAGTAAATCGGAAGTCGTTACTGTTGTGATTTTTAAGCAATATTTTGGTATTTCAAAAGTGGACACTTAGAAGAAATTTCACAGAAAACCAGTCAATGGATCCCTACGGAAGGAAATTGAGTTAGCGGTAAGTAACGTTGTGATTACTTTTCAGGGTCAGTGCTGGGCACCAAGATCCAGCACTGGGATCTCTCCTGATAACAGGTGAGTAAATCGGAATTCGTTACTGTTGTGATTTTCAAGCAATATTTTGGTATTTCAAAAGTGGACACTTAGAAGAAATTTCACAGAAAACCAGTCAATGGATCCCTATGGAAGAAAAGTGAGTTATCGGCTTTTGGGTAAGTACTTGACTGGCAAAGTTAAGATTTTGGGCATAGACTCAGGGGTCTCTCAAGGTCAGGTAAGTACAGTTGTTTCACCCCCAGCGGCACAGGGGCGGCTGGGTACAGAGCGAGTTAGGCCCAATGTTATCCTATTGCAGGCAGGGGGCCCGTGGTTGGTGGCTGCTGGCTAGCAGGCCACACAGCTGTGGGAGCTGGGCTCCGGGTCACTTTCTCAAGGTAAATGGGGAAGTAGTTTAGGACAAAGGTTGCACTGCCAGGGGCACTCGGGCGCCTGGTGCAGGGTGCTTTCGAGCCGTGGGCGCTCAATGGATTGCAATGGAGAAGCTCAAGAACAAAGACAGGCTGCAAGCTCGGGGACGAAGATTCTTCAGGTGCCCCCACAACGTCGAGAGGTAAGTTGGGTAGTTGGAGGATAGGTAGGTACCCCGGAATTGGGCACAGGGGGCCGCAGGGCACCGGGTGCAGGGGTGCCTTTTGGTGTCGGGAAATCTTACCCTCTGTTGATCGCGGTTGGGGGGGTCCTGGGTTCCGAGGCTGCAGGCGTCGTCAGGAGCATCGAGGTGGGTCCTTGGGGCCCGGATTCGGGATCACAGTCGCCGGGGGGACGTCCGCAGGGTCTTTGTCCACTCCCACACAGGCCAGGCTTGGCGGGTGCAGAGTGTGCAAGGTTCGCGGTTCCTGGCTGCTGCCAGGGGTCAGTTACTTGCTTTGAGCAGAGCCACTGCTCGTGGGAGTCCCAGATGCTCAGAGTCACAAGGTAGCCAGGTCCTCTGGGGTTGGTGAGGTTGCTGGCCACAGGAGGTGCCGAGATTCAGCAGGAGCTGGATCGAGGGTCGACAGGCCGGTAGGGCTGGGGCCAAAGCAGTTGGTGTCTTCCTCTTCTTAGCAGCTGCGCGGCAGGTCTTCTTTCTTCTTGATCTTCTTTGCTTTTTCAGAATCTGGAATCTGAGGAAGGAAGGTTCAGGGAGCCCCTAAATACTGAATTTAGGGGTGGTTACAGGTAGGTAAGGGCAGGGACCAATGGGTCCCTTCCCTGGGGTGGAGTACACCCCCTATTCTGCCACTCTCCAGTGGGAGGGGGCAGGAGCCTGTCCCTGGTTGGCTGGGTCCCCCATCCTCAAGATGGCGGGGACTCGAGTTTGTGCTTCACCTCGCCTCCCCCACCTTAGGGGTGGAGTTGGCAGAGGTGGGCACAACCCATTTCCTGCCTCTGGTTTTCCCGCCGGTTCTCCCGCCAGAAGTGGGGGTAGAACCAGTGGGGACCAGTTTGCTGGGAGCAGCAAATGGTCTGGGGAAGCTCAAAAGGCGACAGGCCTTTAAAGCTTCCCCTGCCCATCCTGGGTGAGGAGGATTTGGCACCTCGCCCCAGGATGCGCATTGTTTCAGGCCCCTGAGAGCAGAGGCTCTCGACCCAGGGGTCCAGAAACATGTCTGGTGGTGGCAGCCTGGGCAGCCACTCAGTCCGGACACTGGAGGTCGGGTTGGTTTCAGGGGCATCTCTAAGATGCCCCTCTGGAGTGCGTTTACATTAAATCCCACACTGGCATCAGTGTGGGTTTAATGTGCTGAGAAGTTTGATACCAAACTTCTCAGTTTTCAGTGGGGCCATTATGGTGCTGTGGAGTTCGTAATGACAGACTCCCAGCACCATATACTCTTAATGGCAGCACTGCACTTACAATGCCCAAGAATGGACTTGGGCACTGTAGGGGCACAGGGCTCATGCCTCTGTGCCCTCACCACTGGCATAGTGCACCCAGCTAGAGGGGTGGCTGACCTAGGCCAGGGCAGTGGTTTGTAGGCATGGCCCACAGGGATGTGTGCCATGTCGACTCTTCACTTTTGTTCTGCACCAAGACACGCAGCCTGCAAAGGCAGTGTGTGTGTGCAAAGGTACAGGGTCCCTAAGGGTGGCACAACAAGTGCTGCAGCCCTTAGGGGCCTTCCCTGGTCACAGTGCCCTGGGTACCCATGGTACCATTTACCAGGGGCTGACCTGTGGCCAGGGATGCCAATTGGGTGTAGGCATCAATGCAGTTTTAGGGAAGGAACACAGGCCCTGGGTACCTGGTTGGCAGGAGCCCAGGGCACCCTCAGTCAAAGCACATCAGCAATTCAGCAAAAAGTGGGGGCATACCATGCAAGAAAGATGGCACTTTCTCACACTGTACCCCTACAGTGTCTAAGCCAATTCTTAGACATTGTAAGTGCAGTAATGCCATTAACAGTATATGACGCTGGGAGTTTGTCATTACGAACTCCCCAGCACCATAATGGCTTTACAGAAAACTGGGAAGTTTGGTATCAAACTTCTCAGCACATTAAACCCACATTGATGCCAGAGTGGGATTTAATGAAAAATGCACTCAGAGGGCATCTTAGCGATGCCCCCTGAAAAACAACCTAACTCTAGTGTCCTGGCTGAGTGGCTGCTCGCCAGCTGCCACCACCAGACATGTTTCTGGACCCCTGGGTCGAGAGCCTGCTGCTCCTGGGGGTCTGAAACAATGCACATCCTGGGACGAGGTGCCAAGCCTCCTCCCCAGGAGGGGCACGGTCCACGAAGGGGAAGCTTTAAAGGCTTGCCACCTTTGTGAGCTTCCCCAGCCCTTTGCTGCTTCCAGCAACTGGCTCCCACGGTTCTCACCCCCACTTTGGGGGGGGAGAATCGGCAGGAAAACCAAGTGAGGAAGGGAGTCGTGCCCACCTTTGCCAACCCCAATGAAGCACAACTCTCAGTCCCCACCATTTTGCAGATGGGTGGACCCAACCAACCAGAGAGAGGCATATGCACCCCTCCCACTGGAGGATGGCATAATAGGGGGTGTACCCACCCCAAGGAAGGGACCCAATTGTCCCATCCTTTACTTACCTGTAACACCCCTAAATCTAGTATTTAGGGGCAACCCCGAACCTTCCCTCCTCAGACAAGAACTGACCAGAAAAAGAGAAGAAGAAGGACAGAAGAAACCGTGCTGAACTAAGAAGATGAGGACGCCCACTGACTTGGCCCCAGCCCTACCGGCCTGTCCGCCCCTCGAACCTGCTGTAGCGAAATCCTGGTGTGTCCTGCAGCCAGCAGCCTCAAGAACCCAAAGGACCTGCTCTGCCTTCCAAACCCAAGACTTTGTCTCCCGTGAGCACCGGATTTGCTCACCAACAGACTCTGGCCCCAGCCAAAACCGTGAGTCTGCACCACTCTGCACCCGACGCCCATGGCCAGAGTTCGAGTAGCCAGACACCACGAGGAGGACTCCCCGGCGATCCTGACCTGAGATCTGGTGATCTCTGACCTGCCTCGAATCTCCAAACGGCGCCTGCAGTCTCTTTCTGGAGATTCCCCCCGACCGTGCCCGGAGCAGGTAAGAAAACCCGACGCCTAAAGACACCCTTGCACCCGACATCCCACGGCCTTGGGTGGCCCAACCGACTGTGTCCCAGCATCCCCAGGCATCCCACCTTACCCGGTGGTCACCTCCAGAAGATCTTCGTCCCCGGGCCTGCAGTCTTTGTTGCAACCGGAGAATCCCAATTGAAATCAACAGGGCACCTGACGCCAAAACAGCACCCTGCACCCAGCCGCCCCTGCGCCGATGCGGGTGTACTTTGGGTGCTAACTTGGATCCCCCTTTGCCCTGAGCCTAACACCAGGAGCTTTGCTCCCACAACCTTGTTGCCTGCTCGTGAGCAGCCACCAACCGGAGGCCCCCTATCTCCCATTGGATAACATTGGGCCTCAGAACTCTGCACCCGGCCGCCCTAGTGCCGCTGAGGGTGCTTTGAGAGTGCATCCTCGACCCTGGGGGAACCCTGGATTTAACCTCAGAATCACTAACACAAAAAGGCCACCATGGGTAAGGACAAAAAACAGATGCAATGGAAGGAGTGTATGGGGGATTCCCTTTTATAGGACAAATTCCCTCACCCACCCAAGGGTGGCTTGCTTCATCATCGGGAACCTCCTCGCACTGCGAACCTAGTCGCAGTGCAGGCTACAACCCCCTCTCTGAGAGGGAGGAGCTGAGGGATGTTTTAGTTTTATGTAACAAGAGTAAGCCTGGGCGTAGTTCGCGAAGTAGCGCTACGCGAAGTTACGCAAAGTGCAGTTCGCACTACGCAAGCTACGCATAGCACTACGCGAACTGCGTAGTGCACTGTTCGCAATGATTGCACAGTGCCGGATGCTTGTCCGCACTGTGCAATCATTGAAAACGGCATCTTGCACAGTGCGAGCTGTCTTTTACTGCCGCTCGAGTAGATTTTTACTCGAGCAGCAGCTTTCTCAACGCGGACTGGTAGTTTCTCATCGCGAGCGGTCGCGAGCATACGCGACCACTCGCGGTTGAAAATCTCGCCGGGAGGTTTATTTTCCACGCTCGCGATCGGCAACTTGATGTTGCTGATCGCGAACGAGGAAAAAGTCTCGCCGGGATGTCATTTTGCTTGCTCGCGGTCGCCAACTTGACGTTGAGGACCGCGAGCAAGCAAAAAATGACCGCTGCACTACGCTACTCTACGCTATGCGTGTTTGCACTGTGCTACGTGCAATTCGCATTGTGCAAAGTAGCGCAAACTTCACAAACTACGCGAGCGTAGCGTAGTGCTTTGCCCAGGGTTAAACAAGAGGTATACTAAAACATGATGATGAGCCGGGTGTGATGGTGAGGGAGGGTGTAAGAAAGAGGGTGCTAGTGAAACTGACTACCTGCTATGTAGAAACAATGTTACTGGAACACCCAGGGGTCAGGGTTAAAAAACAGTTGTAATCACATGCCTGGAGAATTCAACCTAGCATGGATATGGGTGATCATTGGGTCGACATGTTTCAGCCACGATGCCCTCCGTAAAGGTGCTATGGCTTTCATCAGGACCTAATGAGAGATGTGTGTGGAGATGACACCAGACCAGCTCAGGTAGGTGTATGAAGAGTGCACCGACTGGCGCATTGGACGTCAGTCGTGATAAGCTGGTGTTCTGCGGTGTTCCTATAAACAAAAGTTGCGTTTAATGACAAGCAAGAAAAGCAATGCAGTAATACTCTTTAATAGACGTGCTTAATCAATAACATACTGGCTACGTATAAACAATTATGAAAATCATAAGAAAGTAGGGGCTTACCCGTCACTTGAGGGGAACTACTGGCAGCTCGTCCTCGGCGCACTCGAGGAGGGTTCCACAGAACCTAAAAAAGGTTGAGGAGGGGGCAAGTGTGGCTGTAAATTACAGTCATATGTGCATATAGGCTAAAGAACAGTTGACTCAAAAAAACACGTGAGGAAAGAGTATGTGTGGTTGAGAAAATTATTATGTAATTTATTGAATGCAACATTCCCTGTAGGTTGCCAAACATCTTGTTCAGGTAGGATGTGTACTGAAATCAACATCACCACAGAAAGCAGAGCAACAAGCTGGAACACCTTCATAGTGTGGGTATTAAGAAAACAAGAGATCTGGAAGTGCGACATAGTCTAAGCATCGGTGGGGTGCTAGAGAGCTGAACGGAAAGGGCATGAAGCCCTCGGCAAGGAAACATAGGAGCTAGGAAGGAAGAACCACAGGATCATGGGCTCCAAGGTGGGACTCGCCGGGAAGTCAGCATATTAATGTAGGAACTCCGAAGTGCGGAGCAAGCAAAGAAGGTAACTCAGCTGCGTGCCGTTTGAAAACGGGGATAGGTGAATGCGGGCTGGCTGAGAGGGGATGCCCATATGCAACCTAGGAGACAAGCTCCGACGTGCGGAGCCCACTGAATCGGAGCACCGAGATGCGGAGCCCGTCTGGGGGCACATGGGATCTGCTAAATGTATCAGCGCCCCGGAGCCAAGTGCGATATAGTCTATGCATCGGTGGGGTGCTAGAGAGCTGTACGGAAAGGGCATGAAGCCCTCAGCAAGGAAACATAGGAGCTAAGAAGGAAAAACCATGAGATCATGGTCTCCAAGAAGCTAGGACTCGCCGGGAAGTCAGCGTATTAATGTAGGAGCTCCGAGGTGCGGAGCAAGCAAAAGAGCTAACTCAGCTGCATGCCGGTTAAAAAAGGGGGAAGGTGAATGCGGGCTGGGTGAGAGGGAATGCCCATATTCAACCTAGGAGACAAGCTCTGAAGTGCGGAGCCCAGCTGTGACCGAAACGGAGCACCGAGATGCGGAGCCCGTCTGGGAACACATGGGCGCTGCTAAATGTATCAGCGCCCCAGAGCATGTGAAATGAAAGGGCGCCGGAGAGTGGAGCACGTGTATAAAACTCACATGACTGGTAAATGCATGAAAGAGGCGGAAGGGGTAGTCTCGCCCGACAATGTACCAGTGGGACGCCTGGGGCGACAACACCGAGCGCGGCGCCGGGGCTGGGAAAATTGGAGCTCATGAGCCAAAGTTGGTCCGGGGCGGCAGGGACGGGGCAGGGGATAAAGGGGGGGGTTAGGGTCCATTGGCCTGTGAAAAACTTACCTCTGCTCGAAGGACAGCTACGGGCTGTGTGCGTCCGTAGAGAGCTGGAGGAAAGTGAGGAGGAACGGCCCAAAAGAAATACATCAGGTGGGCGGGAACTCCGCCTCCAGGGGGACAAGCATGGAAGAAGGACAAGGAGTGCAGGAAATGGTGGCGGCCATCTTGGAAGGGTAGGCAGTGATGCTGAGAAGCATACCCTATGAAAGAGGAGTAGTAGAGAGACACCTAAATAGGTTGTGTAACCCAGATGGGGCAGAGCAAACACCAGATAGGAGAATCCGGAGGACCCAACGGCCATCTTGGAAGAGTAGATAAAAGTCCATACCCTAAATACCCTGCGAGGTGGGTGCATTGGTAAGGGCAGGGAAGGATCCCATAAATAACAAAAAGCAATTGAGCCTGGGGTCTACAAGGTGAGGCTGAACCAGGGAATCTCATCATTGAGCCCGTGGGTGTCGGTATATAGCCTAAAGACCCACCGTTGTTCTCTCCAAAAGAGAAATTGTGTCATATTAGTGGTAGTTGGACCGGTGGGAGTAGGTTTGTCAAGGACCACCCACTTGAAATCAGTGGCATCATGGCCCGCTTCGAGGAAGTGTGTGGTCAGTCTGTTGATCTGTTTCCCGCATCTGATGGTGCTCTTATGTTCTAACATGCGTGTCTTAACTTTCCTCGTAGTCATCCCAACATACCTGAGGCCACAAGGGCAAGTGATCAGGTATATCAGGTTCTCGGAGTTATAGTTGGTGTGGTGTCTCAACTACCAAGGCCGATCTGTACCTATGTCAATGGTTGAGGTTTGTGTTGTTTGGTTACACATGCTGCAGTTCCCACAGGGAAAGTGCCCCTTGACCGGAGGGAGATTCCAAAGTGTGTTCTGTGGGGAGGGATGTTTGGTGCGAGGTCTTGTATGTACCAACTGGTCCCTAAGGTTGGCGTTGCGTTTAAATGAAAACATAGGCTTTGTCAAGTTGCCACTGCCCTTATTCAAGATGTGCCAGTTCTTGTTAATACATTTCTGTAGGAGACCAGATCTGTTGCTGAAAGTACTAACGCATATCAGTCTGTCAGAACTCTCTTTTGCCGGTTGTCGCTCCAAAAGGGCTTCTCGGTGATTGTTGCGTGCCCTCTTAAGTGCTTTCTGTATCACGGTCTGATGATATTGGTGGTCCAGAAGGTTACCAGCCAGAGTGGATGCATGTTTTCTGTACTTGGTCACATCAGAACAGTTGCGACGGATTCTTAAAAATTGGCCAAAGGGCAAGTTTTCCCGAAGGGATTTGGGATGATAACTTGCATAGGAAAGTAGCGAGTTCTTTGCCATAGGTTTAGTGTATAATTCCATGCCCAGACCGTCCTCGGTGCTGTAAAAGAGGAGATCCAGGAAGTGGATTTGGTCTTTGTTATATTCACAAGTGAATTTAAGAAACTGATTGCAGGAGTTGAGCCAGAGATGGAAGTTTTCGATCTCTTCACTGTTTCCACGCCACACCACCAGGACATCGTCGATGTAGTGCTTCCAAAGACGGATCTTTGGCTCAAAAGGGTTGTTGGACGTCAAAATGATGTTCTGTTCAATCGAATGAACGTACAGATTAGCCAAGCTCGGGGCGAAGGTACTGCCCATTGAAGTACCTGAGATCTGTAGAAATAGGGTGTCTTCATACTGAAAGAATTTTTCTTGCATTGCCATGGTGGCACAGGTCATGATAAAAGAAACAGGGGTAATGGTGTCAAGGACAGTGTCATTGAGTAGTGACTCTATTGTTCGTAGAGTTTGATCCTGTGGTATGCAAGTATACAAAGACTCCACGTCAAAAGAGACCAGGTAATCAGTATTTTTATCGAATTCAAAGCCCTCAAGTGTGCGTAGCACGTCGTTGGTGTCTTGAAGGAACGTTGGCATACTTTTCACAATGGCCCTGAGGAAGAAGTCCACAAATTGGGAGAGTGGTTCCAACAGTGAGCCTATCCCTGAGATAATGGGTCTCCTGGGGGGAGGTCTGGTGGGCTTCTGTATCTTGGGGAGGACGTAGAAATACGGGGTCACCGGATTGGTATTGACCAAGAAATCAGCCTCCTTGTTGGTGATCCACCCTTCTTTCTTAGCCTCATTAACCCGATCATGTATGGTGTTAAGTAGCCTCTTTGTTGGGTCCATTCTCATAGGTTTGTACGTCTTGGAATCCGCCAATTGTCTGAGGCATTCTTCACGATAAGTGGAGGTATCCAACAACACTATGGCACCACCCTTGTCTGCTGGTTTGATGATGATGGATTCGTCAGTAGTGAGCCTGTCCAAAGCCTCTTGTTCCAATCTAGAGAGGTTTTTGAAGAACAGGTTTCTGTTGGCAAGGCCCTAGTTCAGTTCCTGGCGGACAGTTTTCTCGAAGGTAATCACTTCGGGGGGGATCATGTGGGGTGGTGGCATGAAGGTGGATTTGCTGCTAAGATTGGTGTTGCGCTCAATATCATCGGCAGCTATTTCGCTGTCAGATGAGTCTGACTTTTCTGAAGAACTGTGCCATTTCCTGATTGATGAGGAATGGATCTCCTTCGTAGGTTGGGACATAACCAAGGCCTTTGTTGAGTAGTTTGGTCTCCATAGGGTCCAATGGTCGTTGGCTCAGATTCACAATGAGGCTGGTGGTCCGTTCAACCGGATCGCCAGGAAGCTCCTGACCGTTATCGATGTTTGTGGTAGAGGCGAGGTTAGATTCAGTTTCTCTGTTGTCAATAATATGGGTAGGGTTGGGAAAGGTCATGTAGTTATTTCCCTGCTCGTCCCTGGTTGGGTTGTCGTCTTGTTCGAACTCCGGGTGGTCCGAGACTGAGGTGGTTCTTCCCAATGCACTTGCGCCTGGGTTCTTCTTCTGCCCCTTGGGCGTCCACGGCCCTGTTCTAAAAAATGGTGGCCGAAAAAAGGTTGCGTTGGCGGGGCAAATTGAGTGTTAGGGTGTTGGTAGGGTGGCATAGGGTATGCCCACGGTCCTGGAGGCCACCATTGTGGCTGTTGGTTGGGATTGGGAAACATCTGTCTCCTACCTCTTCCTCTTCTCCTATTAGGGTTTAGTCTACCAGATTCAGAGTCGCTGGAGCCTGAATCCTGGTCGGTTGATGACTGTCCTGATCCAGACGAAGAATAACCGGATCTGAACTCACGCCCCCGTTGATTGAATTCGGGTGGTTTAAAGTCATCTGCCGAATAGGGGTAGACCTTCTCCATGGAGAAGCGGGCCATGTCCTTTTGGAATTTTTTAATTTTTGAAGCCAGAAGACTCTCTTTCAGTTCCTTGTTCGTCTTGTTAGTCTCATCAAGATTCATTTTGTACAAACTAAGGGAGACAGTGGTTTTGATCTGCCCTTCAAGAATTTGTATCTCAATGAGTATGGCGTCGGCAATCCTTTTCGCGGTGCTAATGATGAGGCTTAGCCAATCCCTAGTGCAGCGCCACGCTATTAGGGACCAGTCCTTCCTGAAAGGTTTGTCTTCCAAGAATAATCTTGGGACATTCGTGACTATCAGACCATTAGGAGCACAGTTTCCTCTAAGGTACTCGGTCATAATGGCACCATGTGTCAAGGTTCGGGTGGTTGACTTTTTAACGGTCAAAAGTTTGTTCCAGTCATCTGACTGTGTAATGGTTTGTGAGATCGGTGTGTCTAGTAGGCTAGGGGCATTTAAGATATCCTGCACCATGGCGTCATCAAAAGCTAAACCAGTGAAGTCTGCCATGGCGGAAAAAATACCCAAAGAATAATGAGGAGTGAGAAAGAGTCAAATGAGTGTAGCTATGCACGAGCCCACCTGGATAAATTGCACAATTGTCAGAATACCAACTCCCACAAACTTGTACTTACCTGCAAACCAATAACTTTATTTCTTCCCAGAGGATTGCATTGACTGTTTTCCTTGAAAATGCTTCTAAGTGTTGAGTTGGTTTGTATGAAACACTGAAAAACTGCAAATGTACAAAAACTGATTTACTTACCTTTTCTCTAGGAAATGTCCCAGTGTGAAATCTAGGCATATCACACTGAGTAGAAAAAGTAACTTAAAAAGTAATCTAAAAAGTAACATACAAAGTAATCTGTAAAGGAACTTAAAAGTAATTTTGAAATATTGACTTACCTGTAATTCAACCAACTGCATTTCAACCTGCATTCAACTATAAAACATTGCATAAGGGGGCGTGGCCAAGATGGCGACTTGAACAGTCGCAAGTTCCGGAGGCTCCTCGTCCCTTGCCTTCCCACCCAGCCATTCACGGTGCCTGCGGCCCCAAAACCCCGCAGGAAGGGGTAACGGCGAAAGCGGAGGCGAAAGGTCTGGGCCCGCCGCAACGCTGAGGGGCGCCGACCCCCGATTCCTCCTGAAGAGAGCGGCGGCCGGCGAACAGCGGAGCGCACAAAATGGCGCCGCATCGCGATTGAACCGAAGCCGAGGGAGGTAGGAGGACCGGAGGGGCGGAAGCGGGACCCCAGCAGAAAACGGGGGTATCGCGTCTGGAGGAGGCACCCCGCCGAGCGACAGAGCGGGCGGCGGGGCACTGCCCTGGTGGGGGAGCAGCCTTCGGCAGCCCGGGGCCCGCTGAGAGACGCACGGGACACAGGGCAGAGAAACAGTGGACGGCGTAGAACGCCCGGCAGACCACGATACCGGGGGAGAGCGAACTGCGGTGAGAAGCGGAGGCCACCGGGCCGGTGGCGAGCGATCCCTCCCCCCTGGTGAAGGCGATAGGGGGGAGAGGTGGAAGACAGCACAGAGGGGGAGAGAGGCCCCCATGATAACGACTCACGGGTCCCGACGATAGCAGTCTCAGGAGCTCGTCCAACGGTCCAGAGGAGACGGGAAGCTGGGCCCGCCGACCCGGAGGTGAGGCTGGGCTGGGACCCCTGATGGTGATGGAGCGCTGAGCGGGGGGAGCAGGCCCAAGGGCACACAGGATGCGAGGCCTGGGGCAGCGGCCTACATGAGATAGGCGGTGTGGACGGCTGGTACAGGGCCCCACGCTACGGACAGGACGGGAGACACCCGGCCAGGATTGCCGCCTGGCGGAGGTACAAGGAGCAGCAGGGTGTGGTGCATACACCATCGGTGGGCGCTTCTGAGGTTGAGGGAATTAACGGGGGAATGAGAGCAAGGCACGAGCAGAGGAACCCCCACCCTAACCAAAAGAGCACGAGACCCCTAGGGCTAAGGAGAGGGGGCGGTCAGCGAGGCAGGAGTGACGGAGGTCCACACCTCGAGGCAGGAGTAGGAAGGCGATCAAGGGGTGCGAAGGGACTAAGCTCAGGTGCGCCCCCCTTCAGAGAGCCGGGAGACAGGGGCGCGAGATCGTGTACGAAGGCCAGATTGCTCGGAGACGGGGGAGGAGAGCGGCGGACCACACAAGAGGGGTGGACGAACGCACGGCCTCGACTCTAGTCCTGCGACGTGCACCAGCCGAACGTATCCTAGGAGGGCTGGTGGGACGGGTACCTCTTGGCTTTTCTCAACCATAGGAGTGGGCCGCAGAGACGTTGGGCCCCGCTAAGAGATCGAGTCGTGATCACAGAAGACCCCCACGACTCCTCCAAGGCCCTGCAGGGGAAGCAGGAGCAAGATGGCCACGGCAAAGAAGAAAGGGGAAAGGTCCGTGAGGGAGATGCTCACAAAACATACGGTGGTAGAGGAGAAAGGCAGTAAATCCCCCAGGTCAGAACTAGCGGGGTCGCCCCAGAAGATGACACGGTCCCGATCACCCGGGCCTTCCTCGAAACGCTATTCAACACCCTCCGGGAAGACTTCCAGGCGCTCAAGAGCGAAGTCGCAGGAGAGGTAAAGGACATCCGACGAGATGTAGACGCAGTGGGGGAAAGGGTGGCGGAGCTTGAAGACCGAGAACACGCAGCGGGGGAGGAACTCGCTCAGCTCCAGCAGGAGGTCATTCGACTCAAAGAGCAACAAATCGACCTCCAGGCCCACACGGAGGATCTGGAAAATCGCTCCAGACGCAATAACATCCGCGTGCGGGGGTTCCACCGAAATCCGAAGGGACAAATGTGGCAAGCTATCTGCAGGGATTATTCCGAGAGGTCCTGGGAGAGGACCAAGAGTTTGAGATCCGCATAGATCGTGCGCATAGGGTGGGTTTGCCGCGGCGGGCCCCGGCGCCCCCGGACATCCTGGCCTTCCTCCCAGACTACCCTCTAAAGGAACGCATCTTACGCGAGGCACGTCTGAAACAGTCCATCATCTATCAGGGCCACTCCGTGGCTTTATATCAAGACCTTGCCTCCATAACGCTACAGAAGAGGAGATCCTTCAAAGATGTCACCCGGCACCTCAGAGAACAAGAGATAGCCTACTCCTGGGGGCATCCATTTAGACTAATTTTTAAGTGGAACGGCAAGGTACATCAACTTAGGTCAGTGGAGGACACGTGCAAGCTCCTGGGCCTTGAAGTCCACGACGCAGAAGGTTTGCCCCCATCCACGAAACGACCGACGGGGGACGGATGGCGAAGAGTGGGACGCAGACGCTCCCCGACTTCGGAAGCAAGACCAGACTCTGACACTATGGCGCATGAGAGGCAAGCAGCTCTGGAAGCCGTCTTAAAGGATACTGCCCCGACACAGTGAACTGAAAACATGGAAGGGGTCAGTAACGCTATCATATTAGAGGCTGGGGGGAGGTGGGGGCGGGGAGCCGGGAACACTTGGTCCACACATGCCCCGATTGTCGTCTTTCCACGTACCAGGGCATGGGGCCCTGGGGCTACGGACAATGTTAGGGTTTTTGGGGTTTCTTGTTGGGGTTAGGGAGGGGGAGGGGGAGGAGAGGGGGGAGGACGGGGCCAGGGGGGGTTAGGGGGTTGGGGGAAGGGGAGGGTTGAACCGATGTGCTGCAAGGGGTTGGGTTCGGGTGGACTCCTGAAAATCGGGGTCCTAGCCCTAGCAGGGCGAGGCTTACTGGATAACGAGCTGATGGGCGGGCCCTACCAGACTCAGCGCCCACTAGGGTTCAACATTCGGGATGGCTCACAAACTCCAGATTCTCACCCTTAATGTGAAAGGGTTAAATAGCCCCATTAAAAGAAGGGCCATCCTATCCTATTTGGAGCACATGGGGGCGGCTATCTGCCTCCTGCAAGAGACACACCTCCTGGCTAAAGATTGGCATCGCATGAGATCTCGAGCCTTTCCTCAGCAATTCTTTTCTTCCATAGCGGTGAAAAAAGCAGGGGTGGCAATATTAGTATCTAAATCCTTTCAGGGCCTGGTGAGCGAGAAGGTGGCAGAAATTAAAGGACGGCTGCTGGCATACAAATTCTGGGTAGGAGGGGTCCCACTGGTGGTGGGCTCCCTGTACGCCCCTAACACGGGACAGGAGAAGTTCCTTACCACAGCACTCTCAGAGGCACTCGCCACGCAAAACAGGATGATGGTGGTAGGGGGGACTTGAACCTAGTCATGGACACGGAGATAGATCGCTCCGGTCAGCGTTACGGACAGGAGGGTGCACTTTCTACTGCAGGGAAGGACTGGCTACGGGAGCGGGGTTTGACAGACATTTGGAGGACAAAGCATCCACACAACAAACAATATTCATTCTACTCTCACGCACACCGAACATATGCTAGACTTGACCATCTCTTAGGGTCGTCGGACCTGACAGCATTAGTGGACACGGTAAATATAATCCCTGCGGCGCTTTCCGACCATGATGCGGTGACACTGACTCTCTCTCTACCTACAACACACAGGACCCCGGGGAGATGGCGATTAAGGGAAACGCTGCTTCAGAGGCACGGGGTGGTAACAACGCTACACAAAAGCATCACTGACTATTTAACCCGCAATGACCTCGCAGATACCCCCATCACGGCCCTCTGGGGGCACTGAAGGCAGTGGTACGCGGCGAATTAATCGCCATTGCAGCGGCGGAGGCTAAAGAGCGTAGAGAGGTTAGGGAGAAGCTCACAAAGCAGGTAGTAGAAATGGAACGAATCCACAGTCGCACAGGGGCCCCTAGGATTTGGCGTCAGGTGAGAGCGGCAAGAATGCAGCTGGCTGCTCTTGATACCGATAGAGCGGAGTATGCGGCGCTGAGGCTTAAGCACTCGTATTATATCGGGGGTGATTCAACAGGCCGTCTGCTGGCC
Organism: Calotriton arnoldi; assembly: GCA_963921515.1. Classification (NCBI taxonomy): domain Eukaryota; kingdom Metazoa; phylum Chordata; class Amphibia; order Caudata; family Salamandridae; genus Calotriton; species Calotriton arnoldi. The sequence continues at coordinate 500,431 of CAWUFW010005694.1, forward strand.
AGCAAACTTAGAGCTCCGCGTCCAACGGGATAGGGTACCCGCAATAATAAATGAGAAGGGAGTGAATGTGGTCAAGGATGAGGAAATAGCAGACGCTTTCCGGGAGTTTTTTTCCTCTCTTTATAGGGAGTCGATTCCCGACTCAACCGAGGGGGAGGATTATCTCAAGGGAGTATCGACCACGGCTTTAGATCAGAACGAGGCTGAGGCACTGGAGGCGCCGATTCGGATAGAAGAGGTGATAGGGGCCATCGCTCGCCTTAAATCACACAAATCACCGGGCCCAGACGGGTACTCCGCAGGTTTCTATAAGACCTTCTGTTCACTGATCGCCCCCATACTAACACGACTCTTCAATGCCTTCCAGGGGCGTGGGTCTATCCCCCCAGATATGTTAGCGGCAGACATTGTAGTCATCCCCAAACCCGGAAAGGAGAAGACAAAATGCAGCTCTTACAGGCCGATTTCTCTTCTCAATCTCGACCTAAAACTGTTTACTGGAGTACTAGCGGCACGACTGGGACCGCGATTACCGGGCATTATAGACCCGGATCAGTCCGGTTTTATTCATAATCGACAGGGGAGCGATCACACCAAGCGGGTACTACATTTGATAGATAAGGCGCACCGAACCAAGATGGAGGCTTTGCTACTGTCAGTGGACGCGGAAAAGCCTTTGACCGGGTCAACTGGAGCTTCCTGGACCATACCCTGGCTCATTTTGGATTCGGGGAACGCTTCAGGGCTTGGGTGGCGAGCTGTTATGATGAGCCTAGGGCCATGGTTCGAGTCAACGGTACAACATCACGGCCGGTAGTGATTCAGAGGGGCACACGACAAGGGTGTCCGCTTTCCCCACTCCTATTCGCACTATACGTGGAACCGCTCGCCCAGAAAATTAGAGATAATCCGGACATAAGGGGGATTCCCTTTGGGGGGAGAGCCATACAGTGAGCTTATATGCGGATGATATTCTGGCCACGTTGGAGAAGCCGGAACGTTCGGTACCAGCCTTTTGGAGGAGCTGGCCTCCTTCGGCCGCGTCTCCGGGTTTAAAATTAATGTGGGAAAGTCTACATTGCTACACCTGGGTCGATATGCAGACGCCGCAGATCTAGATCGACCATCTTATGGAAACCTACGAGCAAGGGAATCCATCACATACCTGGGCATAGAATTAGCTCCCACGGTAACACAGACGGTCGCCCGGAATTACGCAGGGCTCCTTTCCCAGGTCCAGAGGTGTCTTCAACAATGGCGCAAGCAACCACTCTCGCTCCTAGGTCGAGTCGCGGCGATTAAGATGAGCATCTTGCCCAAAGCGCTATATATATTTCAAACCATACAGGCCAGACCGCCGGGGGGTGCCCTCCAGCAACTCCAGAAAGAAGTCAACCACTTTTGTTGGGCCGGAGCGCGACCCCGGATGCGTAGAGAGATATCCCATCGACCCCTAGACCAGGGGGGGTTGGGTATCCCGAACTTCCTGGACTACTATAGGGCTTCCCAACTCCGACACCTGGTGGAATGGAGCAGGCCCGAATCAGAAAAGAAGTGGCTGTTTCAAGATAGGGCACTGGCAAAACTCTCGTTATGGAAGGTGCCGTTTTTAAAAAAGCGTGACAGACCCCCGAATCTAAAGGGCTCGCCGATTACGAATACAATTTTAAACATTTGGGATACAGTGGCAGTGAAACGGGGCCTTACCTCCTTCCCTTCCCCAATGACGCCGTTATTTGATAATCCGGAATTTGTCCCAGGGATGAACGAAAGAGCTTTCCCCCAATGGAGGAACACGGGATGCAAATCAGCAGGTCACCTTTTTAACCTCGAGGGATTTTTGTCCCTGGCCGAGGCACAACACTCTTATGATATTATCGCTCCGCAGCAGTTCCAATATTTTCAACTCCGGCACTGGCTCCTTCAACCGGAGGTGAAACCCCTCGTCGGTCGGAGGCTCACTAGCTACGAAAGGTGGCTTCGTGATAAAACGTCCGATAAAAAAACGATCTCAGAAATATATGGTCTGCTTCGACCCTTGGCCCCATTTGCGCCCTCGGCAGGCCAGAGGCGCTGGGCTAAGGAAATTGGGAGGGATCTTACGGAAACGGAATGGCGAGATATCTACTATCGGGCTGCACATACAGCTCGGAACGTGGCCAGCCGGGAGACGGCTGTAAAAGTAGCCACGTACTGGTACCTGACTCCGGTCCGACTGCATCGAGGGAACCCAGAGCGTAGCCCGACGTGCTGGCGGGGCTGCGATGAAGAAGGAACACTGACACACATCCTATGGGAATGCACGGAAGTACTAGATTATTGGAGGGAGGTCTTAGATGATATAGACAGCTGCTTGGACACCGAAATCCCTAGATTCCCAGCTTATACGTTATTAGGCCTGCCTAATGGACTCACATATCCGTTGAAATCCATAAGGGGGAAGCAGATGGGGGTGGCGATGGGAGCGGCGGTACAGCATATACTTTCACTATGGGGCACACAGACCAGACCAACACACACAGGGTGGTTGCATAAACTCTGGTATATAGTGGGGATGGAACGCATTCAGGCGACACTTACAAACTCAATAGAATCCTTCCACACCATATGGAGCCCACTTCTGGCACTGTTGTCGAGGGAACTTAATGAGGTGACTTGCCCGAAGTACCTCCGCCTTCTACGTCTCACCGATAGGCCAGCTGAGGAGGGAGCCCATGGAACAACTAACTGAGGTCCTGCAGAACATAAGGCCCAATACTGGGAGTAGTCAGCACATCGGTTCGGGGGGAGGGACGGGGGGGACAGGGAGGGGGGATAGTTATTATATTAGCTCATTTGTTGGGTGTTTTGTTTTTTTGGGAGAAAACGGAGGGGGCAACCAGCCTTTCAGATGGATCACTCATCTACGCGGCCGGCCTCCGGGTTGTGGCAATAGCGCTGTGTATCGACCTCCTAGAAACGCTCTGCCGGCCAACGGATGTAGGCAGTAAGCTGTGTAGTGCCAAAATGTTTCCTTCCAATAAACAAGATTTAAACATAAAACATTGCATAAGATTTTGCAAAGTATTATTTCACTTACCTGCACCAGGCTTGGCTTGGTTCTAGAAATAAAATAACTTAATAATATTTTTGATACTAACAAATTGGTCTGAGTTCAGTCTTTGATTGTGTCATCATTGAGTTGAGACATCATTTGCTGCCTGAGTGTGTACAACAAATGCTCAACACTACCCTCTAATAAAGCCTTAATGCTCGCCCACAGCTACCACAAATAGAGCATATGGTGCTATCTACTTTTACCTCTGCCTACCTTTGAGGTTCCACTGGACTCTGTGCACACTATACCTCATTTTGGTATAGTATATACAGAGCCAGCTTCCTACAAGTATGCACTCATTTGTCCCTGCAGTGAGATATGCTAATCACACTTGACAAGGGGCCTCTATGCAGATGTGTGACTGACTGCACCCCAGCTCGTGCAAGATTTCAGTGACAGGTTAGAGAAAGCAATCCTACATGAAATAAAATACAAACTGTGTTATTAGCAACACAAATAACTCAAGTACTGCCCAAGGTGGTGCTTCACAAACCTTTAAAGAACCACAACACTTTTTTTAGAACTGCAAACTTTCACGACCCTCCTAGCTTTAATAGACATGAGGCGGGAGATTTTTTAATGTAACTTAAGCATCGTATTTACAGACAGCATTTTTACATTGAAATGGCTACTAAATTTGCACACACATACAGTTTTTTTAACGTATTGCACACCAATGATAATGTGTAGAAATCAGGTTTCATTGAATATTTATCATTTGTGCATCACCAAGTAAAGTCTCTTGATTTGTTTTGATCCCACTAAGATCTTTATTTCCATCACACTTCAGAATTACAAAAAAAGTGCTTCATTTTTGCTTTCCTAACTGCTGAATGTGTACAGGTCCTTTACAGGCATTTACATTTTGTTGTGTGTGCTATAGCCTTTAATTTCACACTCCTGGTACTCTAGAAAGATTGTCACATAACTTATTTTTCTTTCTCTGACTCCAAATTGAGAGGAGTTTGTAAACACCAATCCTCATGTTAAAAAAATAAGCAGCAAATTGTCAGAAAACATAGATTTGACCTCTGTCATTGAAGCACAGCAAATGTGACAAGATAAATACAGAATTTAAAGGCATCTTTATTTATTGGTTGAACTTTTGCGACACACCAAAAAATCGGCTGGGTCCTGACCCACAGTTTGGGAAACACTAGCCTGAGAAAATGCAGCAATATCAGAAATTATATGTAAATTACAACAATAAATTTTAGGCCGTTTCACACATGAGGTGATTTGTTTCTTTCTCAGCACCTGAAATATAAACATATACAAAAGAGATTAGAGACAGTTCATAAACAGCTAGCTCTCAAAGGTAGAAGATTAAAGGATACTATCCCTGGGAAGGTGTAACATCCATATGGAGGGTAAAGCTGACGACTTACTCTAGATTACGCAGATTCAAGAAGGGAAGCAATACAAGCACTACCAGGCACCATGTTTCAGAATGCCATGTCCAGTGCATGGCAGTGTGTCTACACCACCCAAACTGCTACTGCATCTCTGACCTTGCAGTCACCTGGAAGAGTTTTTGGCAGGCTGCCTGGCTCTAGGAATAAAGAGTGGCAGCAGGACAATGGCATTCAGAGCACGACAGAGGATGTCAAACTAGGACTTCATTTACTAAACAAATACCATAACTTTCTGGAAAGGGGTGTGGACAGGCCTTATGAACAGCCTTTTCCAAGATGTTGGTCTGTCCATTGGATGTTTATTCGAGGTACCCAATCTGAGATGAAATAAAGCTGTTTACTATGATACCAGTTCCTGTATCAATCAGACATATGGGAGACAATCCAAGAGGAAGGTGCGTCGGTACACATTTGTTCCCTTATTTTATATCAGCTTCTTTGCACATAGCTACTATTTGTGTTCCAGATTTTTACTTCTTACAGTTGGATCATCTTTAAATTCCTGCTTGGCTCTTATCTCCTCCCTGTGGTTGGGGGGAGTTTGATTTTGCTGATTACTTCATTATTAATCTTCACCTCCATTCAAGGGCTACAAAATTGCCAAGGGGGTTTCCACTGTGTAGGTTTTTTCTCATATGTGGGAACCTTCTGAAGAGAAGCTTGACAACTTTCACGTATACTATTTTGTGAAGGATGGGACCGTGGCTCTTGGGAGGAGTCACCCTTTCTCGGGCGATCCAGAAGGGAACTCAACATACCTTCTCAGCATTCAGTCCTTGGCAGAAGGTAAAACCCAGTGGACTGTCCACAAATCTTCTTGACATTGTGAGCAGGTGAGAAGATATTTTGAGGATCCTCAGCCTGGACAATACTCCTGCTAAACGAAGACTGATCATCATTAGTCTTACATATTATATCTGGAATTGAGGAACTTCCGTTACCCCAAGGGTTCCACGCTCTTTGAGTGTGAGCACACCCTGTTCGAGACAATAGCACAGTGGCACACTACAAATACCAAACTGTAAGCGCAATCAACCGTGAAGCCTTCCTCCCTATCCAGCCACAGGATATTTATGGCATGAGCGATGTAAGCAAATATTACAAGAAATAGAAGTTACCCTAAGTATATATTTAGGAATTATTTGAGATCCTAAGTGTGCAAACCACACACAGGGTGATGAATAAGTAAGCTGGTGTCCATAGTTTATAGAGTCCAGTTATAACGTAAATCATATGGCAGTAAGTGCATAACTTATCAAAAACTATTTCTTTTCAAACTCTTTGAGTCCCTACTAAAACTAACAACCTAAAAACACAACACATTTAACAATATATGGTGCCTTTTAATTATACTGGTCTATTCCAGGTGTTTCACATGTGGCTATTCCCCTGCACCAAATAGAGAATATATTCACTATTACCCTCTTTGGCAAAATTAAGTGCATCTGTTCATGAATCAACATTTACAAGTGAAGCTCATCACAGTTACTTTTTCAAAAGTTTTTTTAAAAGTTTGATTGCAATAGTTCTACAGTCTCTCTTTTATTTTCGATTGGCAAAGAGAAAGTCAAGACATTGGCCAAATGGCAAGCCGGCAGCTGTGGGCTTTGGTGGGGCATGAAACCAAAATCCAACCACAAATATAGAAAAGTATATCAAAGAATAAGAAGATACTAAAACGATGTGGGGCAGATCTATATGGCTATGTGGGACCAACACTTACCGTCTGTTCAATTCTCTCTGTATCTTCGTCCCTCTCTCCCCTCTCATCTCGACCCCTACTCTCTCATCTCCCCCTTGTTTATAGGCGTTGTCAGCTGGCATTGCCTGCAGTGTGGACCCGACTGCCTATCCCTCAAGGGGTTTTGTTATTGTAGTAGTATTGCCCGGGAATAGTTGTGGCTTCCTTTGGCAAATGTGGTAATTGATCAGGGCAGTGAGAGCAGGTCAGCGGTCACAGTGAAGCAAGTTCTTGGCAGTAGTTCAGGCGCTTGGATTTGAGAGTCACAAGCAGGCAGGTAATAGCAGTGGATAAGAAGGATCAGGATTGCGTAAAGAAGAAGTGTATTTTACTCACCTAAGACCCACACCTACAGCAATTGCAGAAAGTTCTTATAACCCCCGACTCAAGTGGTGCAGATGACACATTTTTACAATGGTTCTGGTTATGCAGTGGGGTCATGCTTAGAAAATGTTATTGTAAAAGAGTTTTTAATATCTTCTTGCCATAATACTGATTACCACAATATAGTGAACGTAAGTACATAAAGGTAAGTATGGATTTACTATCCCTAACTCACTCACTCTCTCTCTGTCTCCTGTAATGGCAGCTGCTACATTTCTCCTCATGTTACAGCCAGCCAATCAGGGATCTCAGTCCCGCAAGACTGCTCTCGGTACCTCGAGCCCAGCCAAACAAAATACTTTATTTTGACATTTTTTCCACAGGAACCCTATGCAATAGATATCACTATTTTTAAACCTTAATTTCTCCAAAACGGCTGAACAGATTTACAACAAATCACAAAAAGCATGCTTTCTGGGTAATTATCTACTTGTCTGTCAAATTTGGTGTAATTCTTTTCAGTCGATTTCTCGTATAACTGTTCAATTTTCCCTATGGAAATTGCATAGGGGAAAAAGTGTTTTGAGACCTCCCCTTTTTCTCAGCCCCCTGCTTGTCTGATCACCTGGAAACTTTCCAGGAAGGAGCGGAGGTGAATTAACTTTTTTCGAAAGTTACGGGAAGATTCATCAAATGGTGGCAAAGTTATTAGGAAAACAGAAAAAACGGTCTTCCTATGGGAACTCTGACTTGCGTATATAGTACTTATACACAAGTCTAATTTGAGCTGGTGGTTGCAGGTGGGGTAGTAAATCTATACTTACCTCTATAGACTTACCTTCACAATATTATGGCAGTCAGTATTCTGTCCACAGTATATTTGCGGGACAATATACAACACTGAAAACACCGTGGGCAAATTGTCTCTGCCAAGTACCTCCACAGCCAGGATGAGCCTACATCCACATTAATATTATTTGTCAAACCATCATTCCTCACAGACACCCTGGCAATAACCCAATTAGTCTCAGAAACCTTCAAAATACTCGTATATTGGAAAAGGCTTTGATTCTAGGCAAGCCTACCTACCCATCTAAATAATCTCTAAAAAGCATGACTGAAGGGAGACACATGACGGGATCACACTGACAGAGACTGTAGGTCAAACAAGATCACAGAAACCAAACTTTTTATATGGTGAATATACTGTGACTGAACTTCTGACATGAGGACTAGACTTATATCAGAAACTAAGATCACTGCAGGGATGCAAAATTGTAAATGGACTAATTCTGCGAAGCATGGTGACTTACAAATGATATGAGAGTTTGCTGTTGAAAGCTCACTGGCACTACTCACCAGACTGAAATATGTGCCACATGGAATTTGCAGAATTACTTATGCCTATCATGAGGGATTTGTTATACACAAATTGATTATTAAACCCATATCTAAATTACACACAATATACCTACATTTATTCTGCACATAGGCGCTACTAACCTTTCCTCATAGTTAATGCTGGATCTCATTGAAAAGGATGGGCTCTTCCAGTAGGGCTCTCAGCACCTCCACTTACTATGGAAACCCATTTACCAGGTCTGAAAGGAACGACAACAAAACAGAGACTAATTATTTTGGAGAGGACCTTTAGTTCCCGCTATCTTACCAGGATACACTAACTTTGTGAAAGTTTTGAGGACTGATAGAGTGGCGGACCCGTTACCGGTGGCAACTCAGCTAAAATTAGACCTGCTGCCTTATCCTGTTCTAAAATTTGACTATCCGACTGAACATCCACATACCTCGTTAACATTAAATCAGTTATAGACAGTAACTGCAATATTTGTTCAGTTAAATGCAGGGCAGCCCTTAAAGTGTTATGAATGACTGACTCCCTGTGGGGAATAATACCTCTGACTGTGGGAAAAGGGATAGAGCTCTCCAGTTAAGACTACAGAGATTCATCCATCTCACTTGGTCTGTTCACCCCATCGACCTTACACCCTGCAATGCATTCACTTCTTAGGCACAATTGCTAAACATATTTTGGTGTAATAATAAGGAGCATCATCGTACTCCTAATGCAACAGGCCTCCATTTACGCTTTCTTTCCACGCTCTAACTTAATATGTAAGGAGTCCGCTACTGCTGCTTGCCACCCTTGCCTGCCAGCCACTACCGGGGACTCCATCCCCCAGACATCCTTGCGCCAGGAGGCGCAGAAGCACGCACGCACTTTTCCGCGCCCGGAGGCGCATTAAACCGGATCCGGGGGCCCACAGCGCAGGACGCGCGCGGGCGTGCCCGGGCAAAGCCCGGGCCAAGGGCAGGCCCGTCTGCGCCCGTCAGCGGCCGGTAGAGGCTGGGCTGGGCCCGGTCTCTTTGGTTTTTCGTTATATTGGCTGCTGGCATTTTGGGATTGCAAACACCCCTGGAGAAGAGGATACCCACGCTCTTCGAAGAGCCTTGGAAGGTACCTTTACTGTAATCCATTGTAACCCCATGATGGGGAAGAGAAAGGGGAACCATTCAGACCCATTAAAGGAGAAAGGTGATGTACAAAGTAAATCGATTAAAAGTTATCTGACTTCTGCAATGGGTGCAATTGAAAGTGAGTTAGATAAAGTTGAGGCAAGGATGGATTCAGCCATAAAAAAGTCATTAAAAGATCTGTTCCCACTGCTACAAAATCTCCCAGCGTAAAGCACATACAAAGAGAACAGGGTACCCCGTTCTTGTTAACACCAAAGTCTATAAAGAGGGGGGACTCGTTACCCTCTAGAAACCCCTTGGAGTGCTCTCTGGGTCAGTCCTCAAACCCTGTGTGATTAAAGACACGCAAACCTTGACCACACTAGAAGTGATATCACTGCTGGATAGCCCTCCCTGTAAAAAAAGTAGGCAAGATTTAAATAATTTTGGAGAGTTGCCAATACTAAACTCCGTGGAATTAACCCCTTGCTCTCTAGTCAAACAAGGCGAAAAGATAAAGAAAGGCGCAGGGAAAAATCCTACAACAAAGACTTCCAAGGGGGAACCCGCTAGGAGAAAACCGGTTGTAAGCAACAACGCCAGTCTTGGCCAATTGCGTGAGCAGATCAATTCTGTATTTAAGTTGTGCTCCGACACATTTGAAAAATTTATTCATTTAGAGGAGAAGATCAAGAAAGTAATTACTGCCCAAGAAACCCTCATAAGAAGAGTAGGCACTCTGGAAGAACAAGGGACCTTTAAGGGGGCCCAAGGGGCACATCTTGGCCACGCAAGCATAGTACACGCTAATTCACAGAGTCAGAAGTTAAAACACAATCTAACATTAAGGCCTAATAATCTATCATCTTCTGGGCCACCACAGGATAAACAACTGGCACGAGACCTACAGGACACAAATCATAGGGCGCCTAAAGGGCCTAGTGGCATTAATCAAAATAACCAAAATAATATACATCCTCATATTCCACCAGAGTGTACTCCATATATAATAGTTTTGGAAAACGTTCCCCCACTCCAGCAGGCACAATATGAATCCCATGTATCCCTGGTAAATAAGGTCTCTTTTTGGCTGAGAAGAAATTCAAACTGGTCCAATGATCTAGCCAGGGAAATAATCTCTACAAGGAGAGTTAACTGGGTGGGCCCAGCACTGAAGACATCTTCTGGGGATTGTATAATTGTCAACTTTAGGAACCCATGCCTGGTTAAAAATCTCCTTCAAAGCCTCGCAAAAAACTTTACCTATGGTGAAGGCGTTAGAGCACAACCCCTAGGCTTCATTTACCAACCAAAAGCCAGCACATCGACAGGTCATGTAAATAACTTATTGCAACTTGATCCTAAAATAGGTAAGTCTGCCGTCCAGAGACCTGCAAACTGTCTCTCACTTTCCAACAGATTTGAAGCCCTGTCAGAATTGGATGCACAAGACTGACAGTTACTGGTCTTAGAGGGCAAAGAAACTTTACAAGAGGACCGACGTTATCTCATCCTGCGATTTACACACTACAAGAGGGTCTCAGTATTGTCTCATGGAACATTAGGGGCCTCCAGTCTAAGATCGATAATCCAGATTGGAGAACTTTGCTTGACCAACATCATATTGTTTGTTGCCAAGAGACTTGGGCAGTGGACACTATGCATATTGATGGTTTTACCTCTTATCATATCCCAGCTGTCCCCTCCAGAGCAGGCCGAGCGAAAGGGGGTTTAGTTACCCTCATATCAGTGGCACTGACAGACATTTTAATAAGAGAACTATGTAAATCTCAATATTATCAGCTGCTTTTAATCATTACGTCAAAGTCTTTTGATCTGCTCTTAATTAATTATTATTATAATATTTTTGATTCAACTGTGATAAATATTGTAGATGATCTAGAGGATGTTATAACTGATGCCCAGAAAAAGTATAGAAAGGATGTGCAAATAATTTGGGTGGGGGATTTTAATATAGGAACATGTGATCCCAAGGTCCGGGAATCATGTGGCATCTGTGATGAGAGGGATCAGTCTGTGAACCATCTTAAACATACGCCGTATGGGGACTCATTGAATAGAATTATTATGGCTACGGATCTGAAATTTGCACAAGACATGGATGTGGTTATCTCCCCCCCGATCCCAACATACGTGGGCCCTTTATCTTCTTCGACTATAGACCATATTTTAGTTAGTAAAGACTTAGTGCAGTTTTTTAGGTGATGTGTAGTTAAGGCAAGTTGCATGAGTGATCATAACCCCATTATTTTAACTTTAAACCTGTCTGTGGTGAAAGAACGGGATAATAAAATAAAGCATAGGGTAGTATATAATAGAAATAAGGGCATCAAATGAGAAAAGGTCGATAAGGCGGCCTTCCTTAAAGACCTTATGACAAATAATAAGACAGATTTAGAGACAGTACTCTCAGATTCCGCCCCCCAGAGGACATCATAGAGGCCTTTTCAAATCTAAATGGCATTATGGCTGATAAATTAACCAAACGTAATAGGAAAGTCCCTGAACACCCAAGGTGGTTCAATAAGATCTGCTCTGAAGCTCATAAGGCGCTGTGGGTGGCCTTAAAAAAGAACCGAGGAATAAGGATGAAATAATAAAAGTAAGGAAAGTTTATAGAAAGGCAATTGGGGGAAAAAAACGATTCCTGAAGGATAAGGCCTGGGAAGACCTAAAAGTTGCATGGGCTTTAAAAGACTCTCGTGCTTTCTGGGAGGTGGTTAACTCAGTCTCTATGTCTGGTGACGAAACGCCCTAAATAGATATCATAGTCCCAGCTGAAACCTGGGTTAACCATTTTTCGGAAATGTTCTCCCCGGAGCCAAGGACAGTAAATCGATCCTCGGCCATAGAAATTCCCCCTGATATAGGATCAGCACAGGCCCTAAGCAAATCGATATAGGTGAGTGAGGTACTTTTGGCTATAGAAAATAGTCGACCACAGAAAGCGCCGGGTCCGGACAGAATTCCTGTGGACCTATATAAGTACCTACCAGATTTTTGGGCCCCCTTGATTGCAAATGTTTTAAAAGCTGAAATAGTGGGCCCACTAGTCAAGACCTGGCAAGAAGCCATTATAGTCCCAATTTTTAAAAAGGGGGACAAAGCCCAACCCTATTGCTATCGCCCAATTTCACTGCTCGATAGTTCAGTCAAAATATTGGGCAGGGTAATTTTGGCTAAACTAGAACTTTGGGCACTGGAACACCAGGCGCTTTCAATTTATCAATTTGGATTCCGTCCAGGACTTGGAACCGTGTAACAATCTTTAAATCTGGCATTAATTGTCCAAAGGTACACCAAGGCACAAAATGGATGTGTTCACTTAGCTTTTATGGACCTAACCTGTGCCTTTGACACAGTGAACCGTAGTCAATTATGGTCCATAATGTCACAAATGGGGATTGATGGAGCGATTATTACCTTGCTCAGTAGGCTTCATGAACACACCTCAGCCACAGTTCGCTATAGCAGTAAGGGAGACCTGACAGAAGGATTCCCCTCTGACATAGGGGTAAGACAGGGCTGTGTTTTGGCACCATTTCTCTTTTTATTATATATTAACGGGCTGGGAGATCAACTATGTAAGGTGGGTAAGGATATCCCAAGATGCAATACGTGCCAAATCCCCGTCTTCCTATATGCTGATGACGGTGTCCTGATAGCCAGGACAGCAAATGCCCTACAAATTCTGCTAAACTCATTTAACGTCTTTATGAATAATCTAGGGCTAAAAGTAAACCGTACAAAATCATTCATTATGAAATGTGGTCCGAAAAAAGCCAAAACGAGAACATTGGGGGGTGAAGAAATTGAGAAAGTTCCATATTTTACTTATTTGGGGGTACCATTGATGCTGATTTTAATTGAAAACATGCTTTAAATATTAGAATCATGCAATTTCAGAAATCGATTGATGCCATCTTTAGATTTGCTAAAAGACTGGGATGTAAACCAACTAAGGAGATTTTATGTATTATTAAGAGTAAAAGCCTATCTGTGGTAACCTTTGGGGCCGGGGTGTGGGGATACGTAAACTGTAAACTGCAAATCACTCCAAATAATAGAGAATAAGTTCCTAAGAAGACTCCTCTCAGTACCCCAGAGTTCCTCTGTTTCATTCTGTCATGAAGAAGTTGGTTTGAGTTACTTGAAAGATTACATTGCGATACAACCGCTGCTAATTTAGTTAAAAACTTGTAAGAATCCAGAGGCTGCCCTCTGTAGAACAATATTGACAGACTGCATGAAGTTGGACAATAGTCTAGACATACCTTGGCTTAGGTATGTCAAAACGTGTTTTTCCAAAAAGGGTGTTATAGAATATTATACAAACCCCGATACATTACAAAATGTATCGTCTGCCACTATAAAGTCACTTTTCTTCCAAAGCTATGTTCGGGCTGACTCTATATGCAGTGTGACAAGTCACCCAGAGCGACTTCCTCAACCACAAAGAGAACCTGCCATATATCTCCAAATTGACCTAAATGAAAGAAGGAAATTCCTGTTGACAAGGCTGCGGTTAAAAACAATACACTTCTTAGTGGCTTTCCCTATTCAAGGCCCGTGGTTTGCTTCACTCCCAGTCTGCCAGCGTGACAGTTGCTCACCACAAAGCACTATGCACTTTATTCTTTTTGTAGATTTTATTCCCCCCAGAGGAAGCAGTTTATTCGCCCATTATTACTTGCTGCAGGGATCACGAATTATAATATGGCAATGGAGTTTTTACTTTCTCTAGGTACAGTTGAGACCATATTTTGTATTTTAAATTACCTTTTTACTGTTTTTAAGATTCAAAGCAAATATTGATTATTTTAAAAATCTGTAATTGTTGTGTATGTCGACCTGCTGCTCTTTCTTTAAATGAAAATATGTGTGTACAATCTTTTTATGGCTCTTTTAGAGTCGAAATAAAGTATTTCTGACTGACTAATATGTAAGGAAATCATTACTTTTGAAATGTTATGATGAAAGCAATGAATAGACTGTTAGACCTTAGAGGACGTTGCAACAAAATGAGCATACAAAGGTGGGGAATAGTTTTGCAAAATCTGTCACTGTGATAATGAAATGCTGAGACAGTTCAACAATACAGATCATTATTTGACACTTACTAAAGATCCCTCAGAAACATATGTGTATGAGCTATGAGATTAGAAGTTGAACTGAGAAAGGATGGAATAGTGAGAAGGAATATCTATATCTGTATCCAGCATCGGTTTGGGAAGGCGGGCAGTCGGGCATTGGCCGATGGGCCGGTGCCTAAGGGTCACCAGTGGGCCAGTTTTTGTCAACCGGCCCACAGAGCCTTATTTTCTTCCCCGCCAGGCCACTGCAAGGGGGGGAGGGGCAGCATCATGAGCAAGGAGGCTCTGAGGGGGTTGCTTTCAGCAGCGTCGCTATGCCAATATTGTTCTGTCTGCTGCAGACTTTATCTTGGCCCAGTGCTTAATTTGTAAAATATTAAGTGCCAGGGCCCTGACCAGGAGGCCACTGCAGGTTGCACCCCCCATCGCCCTTGCTACCAAAACAACTAGTAGCCATCTCTATCGCATGTAAATGCGACAGTTCAGATTATTCCAGGTCCCCAAAGCTAAAGGAATGGCTGGGGAGGCAGGTGTTAGCAATCTTAATGTATATTGTATTCCTAAACTACCGTTGTTCTGCTCATCTCTAAATTAGATGAGCAGCGCCACCATGTGGTGGACTGTTCTAAGTATGATGTTGACAATTAGGTGCCGGTGCCGAGCACCAGAAACCAATTAAGTGCCGGTGCTTAGCACCGGAAAGCCCCAGCTCAAATTAAGCACTGTCTTGGCCTCCCGTAGGGCCGGCGCAGACGCCCAAAAGCAATGTCTCACTCCCCTGCTGTGGGCCATTATCACCTCGGCTCCCCTGGAGCAGCAGCAGCTCTGTGCTTTTCTTCACCCCACCCCTGCCAGGCCATCACCCTGAGGCTACAGTTGGCTGGGCTGGGGTGAGTAAGTGAATGGCCTTGCTGAGGGCCTGTCGTTGGCACCTAGGCTACAGTGTCTTTCAGGCCTTGATGGTGGTGGGAGGTGGGGATTGTATGTTTGCATAAACCTCGCTGTGAAGCACCTTTCCCAGAGCAGAAAATTTAGATAATGTAATGTTAGGGTCAGAGCTGCCGAATGTGGAACTATGGAAGTAGGTTCGAGTCCCAGCCTCACCTCAACATCCTGTGATTCTGGGCAAATGACTTAATTGCACAAGGCCTAAAATAAAAATGAATTTGATCTTCTGTAATGTAACTGGTGCTCATATAATTGCGCCCTTTCGCTGAGTTTACGCTATACAAAACTACAATTAATTTAAGAATCTGCAAAGGCTGGAACTTAATAATGAGAGAGGATTCTTTATTATAGCCTTATAGTAGCGGGTTATACCGGCTATTAAAGGCTCGCTCCAGCGTTACTTTAACAAGGGAGCGGGACTTTAATAGCCGGTATAGCCCTGCTACGAAGGGCTATAAGGCTATTAGAACATTCTGCCACTAGAGGGCAGAATGATCTAACAAATAAAACAAAGGTTTCAGGGAGCGCGATGGGATTGAAATCCCCTCAGGCTCCCTGAAGCCTTTGTTCACAGTCACAGCTGTGAACAAAGAAACATTGGAATGTTGGAGCTCTGGGCTTATACCAGCCATTATAAGCCCGGAGCTACTCCATTGTTTTCAATGGAGCTCCCAACATTCCAATGTTCTAATCAATAATAAAAAAGTCTGTATTCCTTCTTAACATGGCTTTTCTTCCTTTGTTTAGTTTTAACTATCAGTCACGGATCATTAAAGATGCTTTAGACCACATTTTAAACTGCTTTCACCTTACGTTTACTGTTCAAACTTTAAAGTACATATCGATCAGGGGAGAAAATACCAGCTTTAGGTGTTTTTCTTCATTTTTATACTGGCAAGGGCATTTAAATACTGGTAATGCTGGTTAAAAAAAATAGCCAAGTGGCAAACATAGCCATATCAGGAGTTGTAGCCTTTGGGCCACTTTATTTCACTTCGCCCGCCACGCCAAAATGTAGTGCTTCTAGTTTTCAACAATGTTTCTGGCTCTATGAGCTTCAAAATACATAATTTATCAAACATTTCTCTAAAAATGAGCCCGATGAGACTAGCCAAATGCTGTTTCGTGAACGGGCGTGATCCAGGAATGTGGGCCACTTTTTTGGGAGTGCCCGGGCAGAATTGTGATCCCAATCCGACCCTGTCTGTATCTAAACAATCATGGTTGACACTAAACTCCCCCTCCCCCCCCATTTGCTCACGCCCGAAAGAGCAAAAATAAGCACACAAAAAAGAAAGTCTGGTAAGTACTGGTGGGTTCTCAATCTAGTTTACAACCACTATGCAATTTTGTAGACATATTCATAGAGCCATTCATCCCTCTAGACTAAGGTGTATATACTTAAAATTATGTCCATTGCCAATGACATGAGGGTGACTTCTTTGCTGATAATTCATAAATTACTGTTACATTGTACATAGAGAGCTTATAGACCAATATCCCCAAACTGCTCTTGAAGGCATTGACAAAATCCTTAATTTCTAGGATTTAGCACACAAAGTGCTTACATTCTTCGTTATTACATGCACTAAAATAGCTCTAAGAGGTTCTTCCTCTTTAATGACACTTACAACCTCCAGGAGAACGGGATCACCATGGGAGCATCATTTGGGTTAAATTCAGCAACTGAGGCTGCCCGCGGCCCACGCAGGGGGCCCCCATAGGAGGGCGGCTACCTTAGTGCCACATTAGGCACAAACCCGACGGGTCTAGTGTCTGGACCTCCAGGGTCCGGCGCTTCCTGTCGTCAGTTCTGGCGCGCCGAGTGGGCGGGGGACAGGTATATTTACCTTCCCCGCCCATCCGGCGATCCTTAAGCGACGAGGTTCCACGCCGTCTGGTTCCTCCTGGTCACGCTGTCCAGAGGCCTTGGTTTGGCATCGGTGGCGTGGTGATGGCATCCCATGTACACCCCCTGTCGTGTGTGCAATGCCGGTTGTTTAGCGTCGTTCTTCGGCTTCTTTATTCGTGGTGAGTCGGGACCCCTGCCTCCCCGTGGTCGGGGACAGCCCCATGGATGTGAGGTGTTTGGGAAGGGGTCACGGCATGCTGGGGGTGTGCAGTGGTTATCTGAGCTCACGGGCAAACGGGGCTGGGCTCACCGCTCACGCTGGGACAGGAGTTCTGGCCCCACTGGTGGTGGCTGTGATTTCGTGTGGCAAAAGTCCGCTTAAGCAGGGGATTGCTTTTATGCTGACATTAATAGGAATTTACCTATTACAGTTTGCTGGGTCTGCACGTTAAAGGTGATGTAGTTGCGTTCCAGGCCTCGTCAGGTTGCACACGTGCTCTGTTTTTTGCGCGCAAATTACTATAGAGAGACAGGCATGGCAACATGGACATAGCATGTCTTGACTCTTTTCCGGTAGAGAGCACGTTCAACGATCCAAGTGCGGCCAGATTGGGTCAATGTAAAGAATCGGGATCGGTCTAAGGTACTTCTTTACCTCACTGCATGCATTGGCCTCCCTGCTGGATGAATGGGGTCTCAGGCAGGAAAACCACTGACCGTCTATCCTGGATAAGGGCAAGGCTACAGGGGCATAGAGAAAGAAGAAAGACTGAATGGATAAGTGACTGGTGAATGGCAGTCGCGTGAGAGCGTAAGAAGGCCTCAGGGTGACTGCGTTCTTTTCTTCAGTGTCAGGGCAGCTGCCCCTAAACGCTGCCAATACCATTGGCCAGCTTAAATCAGTAGTAAGTGTTAGGCAAGGCAACTTAGTGGGGGCATGCCTTTACTGAAGAGAGATACGTGGAACCGGCCTGCCACAGGTTTGAAACCCCCCTTTTGGAGCCGGTTGTTCGTGTTGTTAAGCCGGGCGCGGGGAACAAGCGACAGCTTGGTGGGTGTGTGCAGCGGTTTTGCTTCATTGGTGGGCGGGCAATATCAGCCCCCACCCCCCCTTAGTGTCTCCCCTTCTGTCCGGTGGCTTTGCCCGTCGGCGGTGGTGCTGCAGGGCTTGCCTTATACTTTGAGCAGTGGCTCGTGGGGGGTGCGGTCGCCACTGAGGATGCTCCGGCCCGTGGTCTTGAAGGAGTGGCGCTGGAGAAG
The DNA here is from genome assembly GCA_963921515.1 of Calotriton arnoldi. NCBI lineage: Eukaryota > Metazoa > Chordata > Amphibia > Caudata > Salamandridae > Calotriton > Calotriton arnoldi. Next base: position 518,657 of record CAWUFW010005694.1, read on the forward strand.
CGGCCCCGGCTCTTAGTGTGGCGCTTGGGGGGTGCCTCCTGCGCGGCTGAGTGGTGTTGTGGCAACGGGGGAACAGGGAGCAGCGTGTTGAGCGGCGCGCAGGCCTGTCGGGCAGAAATATCTTGCGGGGCGCACGTAGCTGGGCGGCGCCATTCCACATGGTCGGGAAGTGAAGAAATTGGCAGCCCGCGGTGGTTCATGCCGGCGCCTTGCATTCCACGATCTGGTCAATTCCGCTGCGGGCAGCGCACCCATCTGTTGTGGGGGGGTCTGCCATTCGGGTTGTTGATAGTGCCTTGGCGAAGGTATACAGGGAGAGATGATTGGCGGTCGGCCAAGTGCGCCAACTTTGCAGCTGTGGATCCAGGTTCGAGCCACGGCTTCGGCTCAAATGACCTGTGATTGCGGGGAAAATCACTCAATCCCACTGTGCCTGGCAACGGCATCTTGAGAGCGCACGAGTAATTGACTAGTCCAGGTACAGAATGCCGAGTAAGATTATGGGTGTACGGCATACTACATGTAGGAGCAAATGTGCCATTTGGTGACTTATTGAACTTGCTTTATTCTGGTTATCACATTTTGTGTGCTACCCACTGCATCCTCAACGAGGTTTTCATTAAACAGTGCTTGGTCAAGTGGACTACAAGGTGGGCTAGAGAGGCCGGGGCAGAGGCTTTGGCTGGTGCGTTTGCGGAGGGAATCCCATTTAGCCATGATAGCATCCGGTCTCCCAGGGAAGAATGCAATTGCCTCTTAGCTGCCAGGTAGGCAGTGCACACGTAGCTGCCCTGTGGCTTTATGCTATAAGGTGGTGGGGCCCACGTTCAGGGTGCGCGCACTGGAGCTACACTGTGAGAAAGTGTAAGTTTAGGGAGTTTGGTGTCTGTGATGTAACTTCAAAATGACTCATTATATATCTTGCACAGTCTCAGCAGTTCGGAACTGAAGGTTTTCTAATATTCTTACAATGGAGCCAAAGTGTTGCTATTCACCCCATACAACTATCAACAATTGACAAAGTCAAAAGTCCTGGCATTACCGTAGGTGTATGTGACGTGTTGCTTATATAGCTGGATACACTGACAAAAGGGGCATGAATAGGCGGCACAGCATGCTAAGAAAGATTACAGCTAAATGTTTTAAGCCAATGCCAAAGAGGGCGAGCAGTCAGGCCAGATTCATTAGGCTACGGGGTGGCACGACAAAGTGCTTTTAAACGAGCAGGCGGCACAGGTGCAGTTGGGGTCACGAAGTTAACGGTGAGTGCAGGCCCTTTGGTGGCCATGGCTCTTGCACCCGGGTGGCCTCCTGTCAGGCCAGCTGGCTCGTTTCCCTGGCTGAGCGTGGCGCAACAACTGGCTATGGCCATCACATACTGCACGGTTTGTGGGGGGAACAAAAAAGCAACCAATTTGGTTTAGTTAGTCATGGATTTATTAATGCGAATTTATATAGAGCGAACTTTACCCGGAGGAGTCCGAGCGCTTTTCAATAGGACCAGTTACATTTCAGTTTACTTGTAATCCCCTCAAATACCAGGATATCTAGTTTCTGGACTACCAAAAGGGCAGACGTTTCTCCAGCCTTCCTCAAGGTTTCGTTACACCCCACGTTGGCATACTTTAGTCTCAGCGTAGACAGTGCAAGTGGGTGCAGCGGTAATGTTTTGCCGTGTAAGGTTGGGAAGCTCATATATGCGAAAGTACTCGTTCGTGTGGGCGGAGGGTTCGTGTGGGGTTTAGATCAAGGGGTTGCCCTTAGTGGGGGTACGGGGATACATATTTACTTTATGCAACTTGCTACAATTGACAAGATCAAGGGCCCTGGCTTGCTCTAGATAAGGTTACGGGTCGATTATATATAGGGAGGCAATGACAGAAGAGGCTGAACTATGCTGCTCGCTATGCTAAGCGTAGATTTCAGCTTAAGTGTTTTAATCCAACGACAGAGACAGAGCAAGTGTCCGGGTCGGAAGCATTAGGCCACAGGGTGGCACGACAAAATATTTTTAAACCTACAGGTGGCACATTTAGATAGGTGCATGCTAATTATGCTATCTACAATGCCTCTCCTCCCCACCCCAATCTTATCGTGATATAGACCATAGATGGTTCTTGCTTTCATTTGTGGAATGACACAGCAATAATTAGGTCTAATTCATGCCAGTCAAATGGGGACGACTTGTACAAGAGACGAACAAGAGTGGTTACTCAATACTGTTTTCTGTTGGAAGGGATGATTTGTCTAATTCAGAATTCAAACTAATTAGCCTTCAACGCATGATGTCGATGATTTGTAAGTGACATGCCTAAAGCTGTAAACATAGTGCTTAATTGATGGCATGCCAAGGGAGATGACTTCCATATTTCACTGGATCCCCACAATCCAACACTCCCGAAGTAAGCGGAAGATGCCTGATTGATTTTGTTAGACCTGTTAATAGTTTCATTAAACACACTAAGTATTATTAAGTATTGACATTTGCACTTAAATCATAGGAACTTCCAGTACACATTTCTTTCAGTCCACACACCTCCAGACAGGCTGCTCTCTCCTTGAGCAAAGGGAAGTAAAACACCATATACGGCATAATGCCAACATTTGGAAGCAAGAAAGAGTTTGGATGGATTGGGGAGCGATGAGTGCTTGGTCTGCTCGCACAGGCAGGCGATTTCTGCGTGGGCTTAGATTTGCATGCTACCCTGCATTGGTTTTACTGACTAGGGTGATACAGTGGACAGTGTTGCAGGCATGCGACAAGAGATGGGTCCTTCGATACCATCCATAATCTTAACCTGGTTAGTATTCAGGCCAAGAAGTAGCCGCATGACCCCCGAGTGCTGTAGATGGATTGTTGGTTGGCATGCTTTTCCAGATGTTTGTTGCAAGCTCGCACATGTTGTTGTTTCCGCAGAGTTTGGGGCAGGTTAGTATGCCTCATCTTGTCTCTGCGGGTTTGATGTGTCTGTCGGGTCATTAGGCCCAAGTAGAGCCATTATCGCTTTGTATACCTGGGCTTAAAGGAATGCCAGGCAAAATTCGAGGGGATCATAGAGCAAGTGTTCCTTTTTCTGAGCCTAGTATATGCAGGCGTGAGTAACATTAGTAGCCGCCAGTTCAATCGTGCATCATTCTCCTTCAAGAGAGTAGGCATTGCTTTAAGTGTGAAGTAGGCCCCATACAGGACTTCAAGGGAACTATCACCGAGGCTAACCTTGACAGCGCAAACAATTATGATTCGAGAGGGTTTGAGTGCTGCAAGTGTGAGCAGTCCTTGCTTTAGAAAGATGGAAGTGTTAGGACTATTGCACCCCCGGCAGGGGTCTGCTTCTACACATGGTCACAGGTGCAGCTCCCAGCAGGTTCACCTAGCCTTTCAGCCTCCTGAGGTCGATAATATGACTACCATTAAGTCAAGTGTCAACAGACATCTGTTATTCAGAGCCGACATACCTTTCAAGTTGTCGGCGCGCTCACATATGCATCCGCTTTTGGCACATAAATACAGGTCTCTTAGGCAAAAGCCACAGGTTCATGCTTCAATGGGATAGTCAGAGATCTGAAGGGCCAGTTTCAGCAGCATGTGTACCATAAATTGGTCAAAACAATAACTCTGGTACTGCAAAGGCAGAGAGTAGTCCCCACCCACCTTAAGTTCACACAGACTCCGAATGTAAGGAGTACAATTTACTTGCAACAGGCCTGGGCAAAACAAATGTAACACATTCAGCCGCAGCTTCAGCCAGCTGAGATCATTAAGAGTTTCAGGGGCGGAGGGGTTGTACCTCCAGGCAACAGGCTCCCACTTCAGGAGCAGGGAGAAGCAGATTCTGGGGCAGGTTAACATACCTCAAAGGTGTATCTGTGGGTTTAATGCATGTGTATCTCTGGACTTATGGCTGGGTAGAGTCATTCTCACTTAGAGGTATGTCCAGGTTAAATTTTGTGCTATGACGGACCTCATGACCAATGCGGTTTTTGTACCTTTCCTGGGTGAAGAGACATAAGTTAGGTACTTCATCGCTTACAATGTAGCACATTAAGGCGTCGGTGTATAAAGTTCAAGTGTCAACTGGGGGATTTCCATCATTAGCGCCAGTAGCTGCTCACATGGTTAGCAGTGAGCAGCCTGGGAAGTCTGGGGGATAAACTGAACAGGCAAAATTCCTGTAAGAAAGGAGGGTTTCACGGCAAGTACACGAGGACTCCCTTGGTTAAGGTCACATATTCCTAGGCTCATCGGATAGTTGAGCCTTTACACATCATAGTAGGGTGGGTGCATCAATACGGCAACACAGCACCCAACTAGAGCCCGCAGTTAGAAGGGGATTGGATGTTGTACATACTGTCTTCCTGTTCTCACCATCCAGAAGCTTTTAGATCGCTGGTCTGCATCCTGGTTTTTCACTGGGCTACTCACGCTAGGGTGGGAACATCCGCAGGGCGACTCAGGAGTGAAAAATCGCAGTCAGATGTGACGAGCTTGCAGGCAAGGCTGACAGGAAGTAGAATACTTTAAGGATGAGTGTGGGCTAAGGCTCCCTGCAATTAAGCCAATACAACCTGCTGCCTCTCAGCCAGGTGGGTGGCGTGAGTTATCTTCTAAAAAGTGTGCGGTGGCTTCAATAGCGTTGAGACAGATGAATTTGGAAAAGAATATGCTGACAACCACCAGAACACATGTGCATTTTCAGTGACGGTGCAGGTAAATTGGTTCGTATGATTCACTACAGGATCACAATCCAAAAGCAATGGCATCTGTTCGGCACGCTGGTATACCTTTAGCAAAAGTAGGGTTATGGGCCACACACGAAAAAGCACTATTCAGTCAGGTGGGGCATGAGTTGGTCATCCCTAAAAGGGTGCTGTTACCTCAACAGGGTTGAAAAAGTTGGGTTGGAGCACAAATGCGGACAACTTCCAGTGCACGTCTTGCATTCACATTTAAGAAAGTGCAGGTACACCTGCTCATATGTTTTACCCCATGTCCTCAAATCCAAAAGCTTTGGCAAACCTTTTTGCACACTGATATACTGTTGGCTTAAGCGGTCTATGGGCTACTACTCGGGTGTGGACACCAGCATGGCGACACAGCAGCTGTCACAAGACTCCTCCCGATTACCCTCTCCTGGGGGTCCATTATTTCTCTTGGTACCGCACATGGTAATCAGTGAACCTCCAAAGGTGGACTTGCCAAACAAGGGCGGTAAACAAGGGCTTAGTCAACCCCCATATGGAACTGCACATAAGGGTACACAGTGAACAAGGGGTATACCACGCAGGGTTGTATGACATTACCACGCCTTCCTTCACCACGCACATCTTTACATCGCACATTTCACAACGCATACCACTACCATGCATTTACATCCATTCACATTACAAACACCTTCACCACGCATTCCAGTACCACGCATACTTTTACCAGGCTTAGTGCCTCTGAAAAAATCTATCACAGTGTAACACTGCGCAGTAGCCTGGTCAAGAGGAGAGCAGTAGTTGTAATTTCTGTGGTAATATCGCTGGCTGGCGCTGTACTCCCATATACCAGAGGTCTGCGGGTAGAGAGAAGGGTATTGTGCGGCCACAAATAATAACCATTAACAATTATACTGATGGCCTTGGAGGCGAACTCCACCATGATTCTGGCAAAGCCTTATACCAGGGACTGGCCGGTAGGGGTAAACATATGACGCTGCAACACCTAACAAGAAGGCCCTTATTGGCGCAAAGGGCACCATATGGATTTCTTACTAGAAAGTGGTAAAAGTAGAGACCAGTTGCCGCAACCCGGGGAAGCCATTGAACATGCCCATGGGGGTAAATAAAGCTTTGGTTAAAACAGACAACAGGAGTTCCCAAGTTAAGTGGAGGCCATCGAACTTGCCTACGGAAGGGTAAATAAGCAATGCGCAAGCAGACCAAGCATGAGGGCTTGGTTCATCGCTAATTCAAAACCACATTAAATCTGAAGGGCTCGGTGAATTAGGAATGGTCTCTTTAGTGCTACATTGCAAGGATTCCCCGATAGGGCCGGGAAACACCTGCAGAGGTAGATGTTAATTGTCCAGCCAAAAGGACTGGTAACCATGTCAGAGGAAAATGGGAATTGTCCGGGTCTGGAGAGGCCGTGGAAATTTCTCGCAGTAGGGTAAAACAGCGCCAGGCGCAACATTCACGGAACAGAAGGTTTCCTGGATTTATCAGACTCGGCTCTTGCATTGCCAAGACCACAGGATGTTTTGATGTGGATGGGGGTCCATTTGTCTAATATGGGCATGGTCCTGTTTTGTCGGACCTGGGTGATGCCCTAGAATCAGCAGGGTGCAAGTAAGAATGCCTGCCTTGGTGGGGGGCCCTGGGTATGACGGGTGACACACCCAGAGCTGTGGCGGAGTTACAGGGCGATCCAGAGGCTGAATGGTACATAGGGGTACCCTCTTCAGGACCAGAAGAAGGGTGCAAATGCCAAATAGCCCCAGGAAGTCCTTACGGCAGGACCCTGGAGGAACGACGGCGCCCCGTAGTCCTTCAGGCGGTTGTAAACCTGAGCAACGGGGGGCTTGCCTGGATACGCTCCGCCCCCTCAAGGGGCGTGAGTAAATGGGTGGACTGGTGGTCCACAGGATGTAAGGGGTAATCCCCAAAATGGTTATGCCACGGTGCAATTTGGCTCATCAGGTGGGCAGGCAGCATAGGGGCTGCCTGCCCTTGGATCGCCCGTAAGTTGACCCACCAGGTTGGCATATTTCTTATGCAAAATAAACTTGCAGCAATGTTTTCTCCAACAACCAATGTGTCTTGTGTTCTTTATTATGGTTTTGCTGTATTTGCGGGTTAGGTGTGCTGCCGATATTGGCACTATGCATTCAGCAATTTTATTCCACCCAAGGGGGGAAAAGAACTCGACCAGTGGTGTCCAATGTGTAGCTTACAAACAACACGAGCAGAGCATGTGGGGAGAGGGTGGCACAGAGGCAGGGGCGGCTGGTCTTAAGGGGCGAAGTGGGCGTTGCCCCCCCTAACAAAAAAACACGGAGTTCTAATGAAAGGCTTCATAGTGCTTTGTTTCAGGCAGTAAGGAGCCTGAAATCGGTTTTTTTTACCAGCTGGATAAGTGAACACAGCTGCGCATGTGCCGGCTGCCGGGCGAGAGAATACTCGCCCTGGAGGCACAAAGCGGTGTTGTGTCGTCAGGGTGGTGGGCGCAGCATTTTTCAATGCCATTGTATTTGCTTGATTCTGGGCGTTAATGCCTGCGACCTTGGGCGGGATCCACGTAACGCCAGAGACAAAGGAGGCAGGGCTGATTAGGTGTCAGCAAACATGTGAGCCCCTCCCCAACCCCATACGTTGGTATGCTTTTGGTTTAGAGGACGTGCTGGAGGAGGGGCCCGCAGTGTATTTGGCAGTTGATACACCGGAGGGAAGAAGACGTAACGGCGGGTGAAGCAAGGTACGGTTTTTGCTCGGTTCTACTATGGGTTTGCAGCCTGGGAACCTTTTCCTGTGTGATTTGAAGTTCCCTTTCAATGCAGAGAAACACCAGGAACGCTGTTTGTGTTACTATTGCGTGCCTGTTCATGGCCCTGTGTTTACTAGCTCTTGCACGCCCAGGAAGTCACATGTGAATGTGAAAGCAAGAACACTTCGGCGGGCAGCTTTGAAAGTAAAATGCTGCCTTGAATGGTCTGCCTTTCTGTTTCATCGCTTCTTGCAGACGCTTATCGGTGTTTGAGCACCAAGTCAGCATTTGACAAGGAGGCTGCAGCAACAGTACTAAGGAAGCACAAAGTGGGTGTTTTAAATAGCTGACTCCGACTACCCTAATTACAAAAAAACAGCGTGTAAAACAGACACGGTGAGAAATCCCTTTTAAATTACGTGTCCACATTTTTTAAACCAACTATCTCATAAACTTTGAACATACTAGCCAGTGCTGAAAAAAACCTCTCAAATAGTAATAATAATATAGTCCGAAAATTAGCAATGATAATGAGCAACATTAAAAACAGTTGTTTTCAGCTCACAGAGTCAGAACGTCTTTATTTACCTAAGGCATTTAGAGCCAGGGGCCAGAAAATAATGTGCACACTGCTGAAGGAAACAAGATTATTGTGGAACTCTGCAACAGTCAACATAAAGTGCTCAGTTCAGAGGTAAGGACAGCCTTTTTACATTTCAGTCTGAGGCTGTGTTCATCATAAACATGTCACAAAATGTTTCTAGCTGACAGTCTATGTGCTTAAGATTTAAAACACACTGGTTCTTTTAATAAGCACACCGTCTTTTAGAGTGTGGACAAGCTGCTCCCACTATTCTTGAAACGGGTATGCAATGGATATGCAAATGAAGGGACACTACCCTAAACATGTAGTAACTGGGTGAATTATGATAAAGGAGTAGAAGTTATCCATCATTTACCTATTTAAACTGCTCAATATTGCTCGTCACAAAATGTCAAAGATATGTTGTGGGTTTATGGTACTGTAAAGACCCTTTCCATACATTTGCCTGCATAATTGGATGTGGACACATTGACCTTCAGCATGAAACCTCCTTGGATCAATTGGTGCCACTTGCTTTGCTCTGTCAGTTCGATGATGACTTTTCGCCCTACCTCTTTCAAAGGTCACCAGCCGCCACTGCACAGAGGATGAATGCCTCCCCTCCTTTGGTGTTCCTGCTCGTAGCATTGAACCTGCCAGGCTGCCCTTGTCCTGCTAGTGCTGATGCCTTCTGTTTTGCCAGCAGACTGAGCAGTGGGATCTAATGTCCGCATGAGACACTGCCAAGGCTGCCCAGGGGGGCCACGTAGGGGACCCTCCAAAAGGGCGGCCGCCTTAGTGCCACAGGAAGGCACAGAAGTCTGCTGACTAGGCTCCCTGGGCTAGGGACCAGGGGGTCTGCTGGCCGCGTCACTTCCGGCCGTGGGAGGGGGACAGGGGTACAAAAGCCTTCCCCCGCCCACTGTACGGTCTCTTGACCGCTACCCGTCTCGCAGTTTACTTCGCCCTGGTCGCGTCGTCCTATTCTGGTCTGGCGTCGGTGTCCGGTGAGTGTGTGGGCATTTTCGCCCCCCCCCCCTTTCCCATGTCTTTTACAGTCGGTCGGTGGTTCCGGCCGTGTGCTGGACTAGGATCGGGGCCCGGGACGCCCCCTTGGCCGGGCGTTTTGTTGTGTGGCGAAGCAGCATAGGCCGGGCGGGGCGCGGCATTCTGGCATGGCTCGAGGAGGGTTGCGGTCGCGGAGTGAAAGTGTATAGGGAAGCGTTGTAGTGCTCTGATGTCTGGCGTTGTAGTGCTCTGTTTTCAGGCGCCAAGGATTAAATGAGGCCCGGGTGTTTCTTCTTTGAGGCAGCCAGTCTAATGCACTCCAGACGCGGCCGCGAACCATGGCGCCTTGTGCTTGTTTTCCGGTAGGAGGGGCCTCAGTCCAGCCCGGCTCAGGAGCCGTGAACCCACTAAGGGTCTCGGGAATTTGCTCCAGTCAGAGACCCCTCGGCATCCTGATCTGTTTCCGGCGGGGAGAATAGGCAACCTTCCAGGAATCCTCGCACACCAGGGCTGCACTGCTCCCCATGGGGCACGAGTGGCTGCCAAGCCGGGTAGGTGTGTGTTGGGAGGGGGGCGAGCTGCAGGGGTTAAGGGCCCTTTCGCAGCTGTCTGGACAGCGAGATTTGTGCGGAGTGGTGAGGTGACGTGCAGAGGGTGCCTAAGTTGGTGCGAAGTGGCCAGGAGGGGCCTTCGGCATGGCAGCTGTGCTTGCGGGGTTGGGGGACTGGAGTCCGATGGTGCGGGTACCGGGTGCTCCACGTGTGTTGGCGGGACACGCGGTATGCACGTCGCCTCCGGAGCGGAGTGGCGTTCATACTTGGGGGGGCGCGGGCGAGTGTGTTCGCGGGTCTGCGCCATTCAGTCCGAGTCCACCTCTGCTGTTAGATATGCAGGGACCTGGATCAATTGGTGCCACTTGCTTTGCTCTGTCAGTTCGATGATGACTTTTCGCCCTACCTCTTTCAAAGGTCACCAGCCGCCACTGCACAGAGGATGAATGCCTCCCCTCCTTTGGTGTTCCTGCTCGTAGCATTGAACCTGCCAGGCTGCCCTTGTCCTGCTAGTGCTGATGCCTTCTGTTTTGCCAGCAGACTGAGCAGTGGGATCTAATGTCCGCATGAGACACTATAAGAGGATAGGAACCACAACTCCCTTAACCTAGTGAACCCAGTGCTCTGCTAGGACGAGTCAAGTAAGTACCATGTATTGTGCTAACTGGAGCATTTAAAGTTCGCGACGTGGCACACTGAGACCTTTACTGAAAACAGTGTGCTTGAATGAGCCTCAAGAAACATTGCATCGTGTGCTACATAGCCAATTACTGGATGTGAAAGTGGGCTAACCGGGTATTATGGAAATGGCAGCCAATGTACGTTATTAAAAGTTTGCAAAAATAACTGGAGAATTACGGAAAATGCAAAGAAAATATGAATAGCTAGGGCATCTTAGAAAATAGTAAAGGGCGTTAGTTGGCTATTACAGAAAACTGCAACGTGCTGGCTAGAGAAACATGTAAACGAACAACGATGGTAAAGTGAGATCGACCCAGAACAGACGACACCCCTCTCCCCCTTCCACCCCCTTTCTCCCCCGGCTCCCACGTGACCGGGCCCCTTTCATTTCCGTGCAAAACCCGCACGACCGACCATACCATAACACGGACGCACGCGGGTGAGGGCTGACAATCACCCCTCCCATCCTTTGTACACATGGTGTGGGCCATGACGGTCAACGCTACAATAATAGTGAACGTTTTGAAAATGTCAATTGAGATAGTGAGAATTTCCACGTGTGTGGTTTCTCATTGTTTATTTTGCATTGTTGAATTGCTGCAACCACAGGTTTCTTTTATAATACTGTGTCTTATACGGTGGTTCTGGCGGCATGGCTGAGGCTGAAACCGAGGCATACAAACTTTTTAAACAAGCATTTACAATGCAAGAGGTCTCGCATTTCTGAAAGTTTGAGCTATTGGCGTTGCATTATTATTTGCAACTCCAAATAAGTCAAACTTTCAGTAATGTGAGACCTAATGCATTGCAAATGCCTGTTTAATCTTGATCTTACCTCCAGGATCCCATGACGTACTTTAGCAGGCAGGTGGCCTGTAGAAAAGGACCTAAATATTCCCCCTCCAGATAACGATATGGAGGGACGTTGCATTTGCGCGTGATGGGGGGGGGACGGTGTTAGCCAGGAGTCAAGAGATTGCCAGAGCTGGGCAACTAAAAGAATTAATTGGTGATGTCCGTTGGGAGGGAACAAAGCACTGAAAGGCGGGACAGATGCACAATATAAGCGAATCAGAAGAAATTAATTTTAAAAAACAGCCCTATTAACCAACTAAAAGCGGTGGGCGTGTCCAAAATCCCGAATGTGCAGTGGCATAGAGTGCAGTGGCATAGAGTGCAGTGGCGTAGAGTGCAGTGGCGTAGAGTGCAGTGGCGTAGAGTGCAGTGGCGTAGAGTGCAGTGGTGCAGAATAGATTAGAGTGGTGTGTAGTGGCGCGGAGCAGAGTAGTTGACGAAGAGTTCAATGATTTTGAGTAAAGTGGTGCTGACTGCAGTGGCATACAGTGCAATGGTTTCGAGCAGAGTTGCGTAGAGGGCAGTGGAGTAGAGTGGTGCAGAGTAGAGTGGCACAGTGTAGAGTACAGTGGCATAGAGTGACAGAGTGGAGTAGTGGGGCGCAGGGTGCAGTGGCGTAGAGTGCAGTGGTGCAGAGTGGAGTGGTGTATAGTGTAGTGGTACATAGTAGAGTGGGGTAGAGTGCACTGGCATAGAGTAGAATGGTTTAGAGTAGAGAGGCGCAGAGTAGTGGCGTATAGTGTTGCACCAGATGCCAGCAGTGCTAACGCCGGCCCTGGTGGTAAACAAAGCAAACACAAGGAGATGATGGACGGAGCGCTGAAACTTTTCAGACACTCACCCCCAGTCACAGATCTGGGTTGAATCCATCATCGTTCTTTAGCTCACTTCGCCACCCCAGTTCAGACACAGCTATATGCAAATCAGTCTTGACCTTGTGCCTCATGGGATCAGTCCAGCTCGAACTGCCAAGCCATGTCTTCTCTGGACCGGAAACAAGCATCTTGGGACCAGTTTTGGGCTAACAGCCCTCATCAGCCAGGCTAGCTTGAATCCAGTGGCAAAGAGAGCAAGGGACCCAAGTCTGGGCATACCCTGCCAACTTAGGGCGAACAAAGCAAACACAAGGAGATGATGGACGGAGCGCTGAAACTTGGTGGTAGGCAGTTGTTGTTTCAGTGGAACATGTTCACCTATTTCATTGCTGACAACACACGCATCCATCAAATAGTATAACAACTATGTTTTGAATTAGGCAAGAAGTTTAAGGCTGTAGTGTAAATACTGTAGTGGGTTTCCGGGCTCCTGTTTGTAGTTTTCAGGGAAACAGTAATTTGTATTGTCTAGGTTTTTATGGCACGATGCTACTGCACGTTAGTTGCAATTACAGAGGATATTGCTCTTTAAGTATAGTTGTGTAGGCTACACCTTTTGGCTTGACAATGAGTGTTACTATTAAAAGGGTTTGGTACACGGTCCCACTGACTAAACAGAAACATTCACTAGAGGGTCACATTAAGCAAAAGACAACAGTGCTTTGATAGAAAAACCTCAGCATGAATATTTGTTTAGTGCTTGCACATTCTACCTGCAGGCCTGTTTTAAAGTTATGTTACAGCCTCAAACTGGAGCACAGGAGGGGCACGGGCGGGCTCCATGGGGAGAGTAATGTTAGTTACAAACCACAAAGCAATGGGCAGAATACATTCCAAGGGAAGCTTTCGGAATGTCCCCAAGATGTCTTTAGCAAACCAGACAGCTGCACTGTCCGGTAGGGTTCGACGTAATAGCGTTATTTACTTTCCCCTTTGACTTCCACTGAAGTAGGTGCAATTATAGATGGAGAAAACAAAGTCATTTTTGGTTTTAAAACTCGCTAGACTCCCACCTGAATCAGAGATGTTGGCCAGAAGGAATTAAATGTGTCCACTGAACCATTACATGGCAAAAGCCTTTGGCAGTACCATCGCCACTGAAACCCGTCATACCACCACCACCCCACACAGCACCACAAATAAGAAGTGTGGAACGAACTGGCAGCACAAGCAACAGTCATTTCATGACTATTTTTCACAAATTTACAAGGCTAAAACTGTTACAGCAATTTATCACTGTGATTTTATATAAACTATGTGTAGGTTAACTTTTTTCAGCTTTATATAGCACAGACTCGGCCCAAGGGAACTGAAGCACTTTACATTAGTACCAGATTATGTTACCCAAAATCAGAATTTTTCCCTTTTTTCTTTTTTTATAAAGGCACAGGCAGATAAATGATTTGCCCAGAATCAAAGTATGTTGAGCTGACGACGGGACTCCAACCTGGTTCCCAAGTTCCAAAGTCAGCAGCTCATCAGGCCACATACTCGGGCCAGTTTTTTTTTTTTTTTATGTTAAATTATATAGAGTTGGAAAATTGGGAACGATCGCCCCTGGTTATATCCTGAGCGCAAAGGGCTTTGGCTACACCAACTGCTTTGGGCCCAAGCACGCAGACCGAAGGCCAGGGCTTTAACCCGCCCTGCCCCGGCTGATTCCGATGCATATCCAACAGACATGATATACTCAAGAAATTAGGACATGCAGGGCCGGCTCTAGGGCGGTGCGATTGGTGCGACCGCACCAGGCGTTGACTTGGGTTGAGGCGTCATTTTTTAAAATGTGTATCATCATTTTAAAAGCACCTGCTGCCTTATTCCTGGCCTCCGGCAACTTTCAGACATCAATTAAAATGTCAAGATAAGTCCGGTGAATAATCGTCTTTCTGGAAAGAGACTGGAGGTTTGTCTAGTGGAAGTTTTGACTCATCCAAAGGTAGCGCAGTGGGTTAAAATGCCTGCTGTTAAGAACGTGTACCATGCAGATAACGAAGTGCATATAATGTAAATAGGTCAATGGGTTACTGCTTCTTTAAGAGCTCCTTTTGTTACTTGTGGTTTATAAGTCAAAATCCTAATATAGAACATTGCGCTATTAACCATCACCCTAGAGCTGCTGCAAACTGCAAGGTATATGTTAGAGCTAAATGTTTTTTTCCAGAGTCTTTCATTATCCTAATCTTGTGAAAAGGGTTCATTTGGGTAGAAAACAATTCTTACTATGAAAGAGAACCCCTAACAATGATGTTACATTTTAAATTCTGAATTTGTGCCTTTCCTGAATAAGAACTTTAACTATATTGCCTACCAGTATCGATGACATGTCACTCCTACACTACACCTTGTAGTATTGTCTGATGTAACATTTCCTATATACTGATTTACACACATATGATTGTCTCTGTGTAATGTGTGTGTGGTGTAAAGTGCTCTGACACCTTACACTGGTATGAGTGGTGCTATAAAACTAAATGAATCTGAGAGACAGTGGTTATGGAGACTTGAGAGGCACTGTTAAAGGGTGCTAGTGAGGGAATCCGTGGCAGAGGTGGTCATTGGGGGGGAGGAGGGGGGCGCCAACAGACATTGTCGCACAGGGCGCCACCAGCGCTAAAGCCGGCCCTGAGGACATGTATTTAGAGTGTCATCTAAATACTGCTAAACTCAGGGGCGTAGCTTCAGGGGGTGTCTGGTGTGTTACACCCCCTAAAAAATGTATTTTGTAGGAAGTAGTTGGGGACAAGTGCTTTCAGTCAGCTATGGTGAAGTGTCTCAGATTTCACCAGGAATTTTTACATGCCCACAGGGACAAAAAAACAGGAACACACACGTTGATTAGTTTGAAAAATATTGTTCTCACAATCCGCCCTCCACGTCCTTGTAAGCCCCCCGTTAGGCCCTGCTTCTTATATAATGTATTTTTTACACGATTTCCCAGCGTGATTGTTGGGAAATCTGAAGCTTACACTCCAACCTCCACCCCACCCGCAGTCATACGGACCAAACCACGCCCCTGGCTAAACTACCCGGCAGGAAGCTCAATAGCACCGGGTCGAAGTACGTGGGTAGCCGGGGCCGTTCCCCACGCTTCCGGCACCTCGGGCGGCGCGAGGCCTGTCACTGCCCGGCCCCCCCTGCGCGCAGCCGGGCAGGGTTACCGTTCAGAGGGCGCTAGGATTTCCATCCACAAGGGGCTGCCAAAGAACCCAGAGGCGATGGGACGAGGCCGAGGACAAGTGGGATCTTTTTATACGGTCCTCTGCGACTTACATTCTGCAGTGCCCGGGATCCGAACTGAAACGGACTGGAATAAATCGATAATAGATTGTAAACCGCCTAATGAAAAGTGCACGACCAATGCCTTTATTCTTTTCATTCGTTATCCGTGTTTTTACATGTTTTAGTCATGCTATGTTTGATTAAACCAAGTCTTCGGGATACAGTAATTAAACGCAACAGTACCTTTTCTCTGCAGCAAAAATAAAAACAAAATCCTGTGATGTGCATTAAAGCTAAACATTATTTCCGTGACCATTCTAATTACATCTGCCTACCAGGAAGTATTCCTATTATTTCAAAATTATACACCTTTTACCATGTTTAGGCAATGGAAAGTTTTCTTTTTTTATTCAGTTTTATTTTTGTGTCATGCCTGCCATAAAAATAACCACCACACCAGCTTGTTCAGGCCAGCTCCCCTGGTTTTGCAAATGCTTGTTTTGCCACCCGTTGATCGATCTACGAGGTGCTGGCACTGCCAAGCACACACACCTGCTGTCATGCTCGGAATTTCCAATATCACCTGATCGCTGCAAAGGCTGCTGTACAAATACAAACCACCCAGTGAACTGAGGAGACAAAACAATCTACTAACAACAACCCCTACTAAGAAGTAGCCTGGGGCGACAAGCCACTCTACTGAGGTTTGTGTACTGCATTTCACATGGACATCCAGAAGTGCAGGTACTCAAAGTTTAGAGTACCTGTCTGCTCTTGTGAAGTGCCGGTACTCTCCTATTAAATGTATTTCAGCCTTGCTGCAAAATTCACATGTTCTCCCTTTGAAATTAAAGTGCCGGTACTCCGTACCGGACAGTACCGGCATATTTAAAGCACTGGTGTACTGGATACAATTATTCCATACTTTATATGAAACCTCTACATTTTTGCTGTGAGCCAAACGCACAATCTTCTTTCAAGTCCCTAGAATTAAATGTCTACAGTTAAATGCTCCATGTGTTTTCATTTGCTATCTTACTACGCGTGAGGGTGAAAAAGATGCGAGGGATGTGGGAGGGAGGTTATGGGCAACCACCGAAATGAAAACAACAAGCAGGAAGGAAAGAAAACAGGCATTGAAAGGAAAACAAAGGGCGAGGAGTAAGAAAGGGTGGGGAACAAGAGGCGGTGGCGGGGAGGTAGAGAAAGGCGGACCTAAAGGGCAAGGTGTGGGGCTTAAAGAAGATGGACAGGAACAGGAGACAGCCTAGTTGCTTACATCCCACACATTGGTGAACTGTCTACAGAGTATGGAGGAATGTGGAGGGATGACGTGTAATGCACCAGTCTCTCCACATAGGAAAAATACAATGTTGTACCCACTATTTTATATCATCCTGTATCTGTAACTGGTATCCTAGGCCTCCACATGAAATCATACTAGATCCAATAATCTATCCTACATGCTATCTTTATCCACACCGTGCCCATATCTGTATTATGTACCCTGTCCTACTCAGCGCTACACATTGAAAATAATATTCGTATACACGTGATTCAGAGCAGCAAATAACACGTAAATCATCCCTGTAGGTAATGGGACCAAACAGAACACTGAGAACAAGAGGACCAATTCTAGTTCAAGAAATAGACGAGAATTTTTTTTTTTAAATGCTCATTATAGTAAGAGTGCCCATAACCGTGCCTGTTCGACATAATTAGAAAAAGGAAAACAAATAAGTCTTCGAAAAAAGAAGTTGGCAACAACACCCGACCCAAACATTCTCGCACCTTGTTTTTGCAAAGAAAAACACTGCAGCCCTCAGGAGATATCGGCATTCCAAGAGCATCTGAGTGTCTCCGGCGCAGCCACTCCTTAAGTAATATGTATCTAGTTACACCTGCGCTTTGTACAGTACAGCAGTGAATTCTGGGATACCTGCCTATTCTCCAGATGCAATCGAGAAATACGTTTGAAGGTAGACGATGGGAAATATTTGTCAATTCTGGGGCTCTTTATAAAGATGTAGACTTAAATGAAACAGTTCAGACAATGATCAATGAAACTAAACAGTGGTGCGCGCACACCACAGAGGAGCGGGGGGGAGGGGGAAGGAGCGCGGCAGCGAGGCGAACGCGCGCTGCTGCGCGTTCTGGCCACTGTCGGGAATGGGAGGAGCAAAGGCGGGACATGCGCCCGCCTTTGCCCAATTGCGTGCCGTTTCGGTAAAAACGCACGCTCCAGCCAATGTGGGCTTCCCAAAGCAAAACCACACGCACGAGCGTGTGGGTAGCTTTCAGAAGCCCTTTCTAAAGGTCTCGCGCTGCGCGAGCAGTGCTGCGCACTGCAACGCTAGGCGCGAGACCTAAAAAGTACCCAGTGAAAGTGCAGTCTGTTTTGCTAGTTGGATGGCGGTATATTTTATTTTGTTGTTGTTGCATATTTATATAGCGCGAACTCGACCCGAAGGTATTGGAGCGCTTTTACATGAGCACCGTATTTACATTACACATTCAGGCACGGGGAGATTAAGTGATTTGCCCAGAATCACAGGATGTGGACGCGACCCCGAGGCTCGAACCCTGGTTTCCAGCACCAAAGTAGGCAGTCTAGCCGACGGACCACATCCTCTCCCATATTGAGAAACCGTCGAGCATTTAAAGAGACTTTAAAATTAACTTATGAATGTTACATGCTGCACTCACAGCTGATACCTCTGCTACAGGATCCATTTCTTCTAAGAAGAAACATATCTTAATTTGAAAGCTGGAATGGTGGAGCCTTCCAGTGAATATCTCTTTACGGCTAGGATGGAACTTGCAAGGTCAGTATATTGGATTAATTGCGAAAACTTGCAGGGGATGCTAAAGGTGTATAATGGAAATTTGCAAAGTGTGATAATTGCGGCATTATGGAAAACAGAAAATAAATAAATAAACTAAATAGGAAAATTGTTACTTTCCAAGTATGCTACAAAATGCACCATCTGCTCTGGAAACTGTCGAAAATTCCTATGTAAAGTTATCTTTATACCCTACCATATTTTGACCAACACGTCAAGACTACATTCATGAATATTCACCTTTTTCCTCTATATTTTCCAAGGGCCCCTTGGGAAGAACCCACAGCCACCTACAGGTTTGCTAATGTTTACTGGGACAAACCCCGAACCTTACACATGGTATTTAAATCTAAACAAGGGGATACCTCTGCTACTACCCTAATGTTTTTCACCCTGCAGCATCTGTCCTAGTTCTCTAATTTTTATGGGGGAAACCCACCGAACCCCCTTACAGAATGTTTTTTTTAAATCCTTTCAATTTTTTTTCACAATTATATAAAACATTTTTTCTAGCAATCACGTGTATCTCAAACCAATTTCCATTAATAATAAAGATTACAATGGGACTTCATCACTGTTTTCAAAAGCTATTTTCCAAAAATGCTCAATATGTCGCTACTCTAAATGACTCCCAAAGAACTGTTAATTACTGCTAATTTATGTGTTAATTTTGTATATTGTGCTCATAGGAGGACCAGTTCAAGTAGCCATCATTTTACAAATACATCTATACTCACATGCTCCATTATTTGTGGGGAATTGGTCATCATTTCTACTGAAACACAAATGCTTCTCATTGCTTACAAAAGGTTGGGTACCTGTGACCTAAAAAGACACTAGACCATACTGGCTTATTATATTCATAATGTGCTCCTGATATGAAAAGGTAGCACCAAGCAGCTGCTAGATGTTTGTCAGGCTGGATCCTAAGACCAATTACCTTAAATTCACAATTGAGTGAAGTAAGAGTAACAGTAACTTCCTAGACCTCAAGGTTGTGATGAATCGAGGAACCTTGTAAACGTCACTTTTACACAAACGACAGAGAGATATACATTGCTACAATATGCCAACGACAGACTATGTAACCTAAAAGATAATTTACTATTCAGACAATTCTTAAGGTTATGCCAAAGTTATTCTAACAAACAGGATTACTTCTGGGAGGCCAGTAACCTCAGTCATCTACTACTAGAAGGTGTTACCCCAGCAGATTGGTGAAATACTCCTTAAAACGGTGTGGTATTTGGAGACAGAGTCACTACTGTGAAAGAAAAAAACGGGGGTGGCTCCTCTGCTAAGACAGGGGAGCGTCGCCCCACTGCTCTGTGAGCAGTTGACAAAAGGAAAAATAAAATGATAGTAACGAAGGTTATTATCATTTTATTTTCCCATCTGTGTCTCACCTGGTTAGGGGCGGGGCTGACCTTCACATCACGGGAACAGTGGTGGCACTCTCTTAAGTGCACATGAATGTTTGACCGGCCGTCTCGGACCGGCCGAACATTCATGCGCACTTTGCATGTTCTCCACCCTGGCTGCATTACAGCCTGGGTGGAGAACATGCCTAGGCCCCCAGTCCCCAAAGAGCGCCGAACCATGGCGCTCAGACCAATCACAACGCTGCTGTAAGGCAGCGGTTTGATTGACTGGGAGAGACTGTGAGCCTGGGTGCTTCCTGGTTCCTGCTTCTTTCCTGCTCTTGGACTCCGCCGAAGAGGTCTGAGAGGAAGCGGTCAGTTACGTGCAGGTATGTGCTGTTTTTTTTTTCTTCATTCCCTCCCCCACCTCTAGTCCCTCTGCCTCACCACCCCCGTTAAGTAGCGGCTGCCACTGTAAAAAAAAAAAAAAAAACATGACCGGAAACTAATCTGGGTTACTGGATGTGAAAGCACTTGCAATGCTCTAAAAAGTGTAATTAATAACTCTTTTTACTCAATGTGGGTTCATTCAGGTCACCTGTTTGCATCCATAAAAGATATGACTTTAAGGAACTACATAGATCCCTCAAAAGTCACCCAATAATTGAAATGTGGGAACATAGTCACTAAAATGTGAACATTGTAAGGCGTGTCCCCTTGAAAAGACATTGGAAAATGTTCACATATGATAGTTGTGAATGATAACACTGAATGCCCATATAGGAAATTAGGAAAGACAATCCAAAAAATAAGTTGCAGGTCAAATGCTTATTTAGTTAACTATTATTTTACTGTGCCACATTCCCCTACTGAAAGACCCAGCAAGTAATAGAACTGTGGAGAGGTGTGGTGCACCGGCCAGGGCAGCTGACTTCGGAGCACAGGGCTCACGGTTCGATCCCTGGCTCCAGCGGCAGCTCAGCTCAGCACCATGCGACTCTGGGCAATAGCTCACTTAATTTCCCCAGCGCCTTAAGGGCGAGTAGTTCGCGCTTTACAAATACGGATTTTAATTTTTTATTTTTATAACTGATCACAGTCTTTATGAAGGACACCAATGTGGACTACATTTTGTCCATGAATGTGGACCAGTAGATTTTTAATACAGAACCTGGTTCAATAGGGTCTAAATGAAACCACGCTGCTCCTTTTTGTAATAGAGCTTCGTGAGGTACATCCAGGCATTGACTTCTTGGTAACCAATCAAAGTTTACCATATATAAGTGTTTCTCGGGTGACTGAGCTCTCGCACCCACTTTCTTTCCAAACAAGAGGTGAATTTTCAATTCATCTTGAGCTTTTCCTTGGAAAGGTGATGATCTTTGCTCCTGTTTTTGACACCAGCACTGCAGCTCCTTTCAGTAAACATATAATTGTCAGTATGCGACTACCAGGTAGTTTGTAGCATATCTGATTCGCAACCTGAATACTAACCTTAGAATCATGACTACAAGCACACACCTCCATATTTATTGTAGTCACCTGAATTGACTAATCAACAACAAATTCCTCTGAAATAAAATATGCCCTAGAGTGGCTGTGATAAACTTACTAAATCTGAGTGGAAGGATGGAGGGCCTTCCAGATCTGCTAGATTATTATCAAGCATTCACCATTTAGCTTCTTGTGCCCCTTCCTTCAGGGAGAATCCTATATCTTATTGGTGCCCTTACTAGTCCGTCAAGGTTTAGCCAGTGGCGTAACGAAAGTTGAGAGGGCCCCCCTGCAAGGTACATGGAGGAGCCCCTGCTCTGGATTTAATCTGGAGTTCTCAGGCCCGAGTACTGTGCTGAGGGGGCCCCCTGCAGCTCGGGGGCCCCCCCGCACCGCGAGGGCTGCGGGGGCCTGTGTTACGCCCCTGGGTTTAGCTTTATAATTTCAGCCATTCCTCATCTATTGGATAGAGAAAGTCCTCTGCATGGCTCTGGAGAGCATACACCATTGCCTAAAGTTCTTCATGTGAAGCTGTAGATTTTTTACCTCAGCACACATGCCGATCATGCATGCTCAATCATTTTTGTGACACAGCTTGAGACCCAAAACGAGGCTCTCTGGTCAGGAAGGGCACGCCATGCACACGTTTGTAACTGAGTGTGACTACTGTTAGCTTGCTGGGCTGTACAAGACTAATTGTGTTGGCAGTGATACAGTTTATAGGGGCAAGACAGGCTTGTTTACCTGTCCAAGCCTGGATAGCAACCTACTGGCCTATCCCAAATATTTCTAAAAGATTTTTGCCAGTCCCCTGCAACTGGGTCCTTTGTCCATCCATGGCAGACAAAGGTGCTATATGTGTAGAGGAAGTGTGTGGAATATGTGAGATACAAGTGGCCATAGGCACACTGGAATCCATTTTGTGTTTGCTACATCTAAGTTGTACCTAAGATGAGGGGTAGGAGAAATAACAGAGGGCAGATGTGAATTTCAGGGCTCCTCCAGGACATTCCAGTTCCACTTCGTAGAGGGTCATACCTTTGGGTGTGGAGGAGAAGAGACAGAGGGCCCCAGGGAACCAATGTAGCTTAAAGAGTGATGGGGCCGGGTTCCGCATTTTAGATTTACTTGGAAACCCCTGATCGATGGATCGTTGGTTCCGCTTAAAAGTGTAGAGGGGAGAAATATCTTATCTAATTAGATTTCACACTGGCCACAAACCATGACTCTGAAGAATCACTGACTCCAGGTTCTAAATTTAGTTAGTTTATTACAAAGCCAAGAACAATTGGGCATACAAACACCTCAAGATGAGGGTGTAGAAATATATCAGAACTAATACAAAGCCAAACCTATGGGCGAAATTTAGTCTGTGAAGCATACAAAGAAAAACCAATTCTAGAATCAAGACGCAGAAGATAACTGCAACGACATCAAGAGTCTTCTTAATTGGAGGTTCATAAGTAAAAATCATTAGTCTGTCCCTACACTACCACTAACGTGACATCCTTACTTAGCATTTCCCCAGGCAAGTTCCGGAAAAGGGGTCAGCGCGTGAAGACTTCCTAAGAAGTGCACTCACGTTGAATGGGTCATGTAGCATAAAGCTACGGAGCTCGTTCTAAGATGCTCCTTCTGTCTCCATTAGGTCTCATCTCCTAACTCAATCCCCCGGGGCACTGTCCCTAACCCCAACACAAAAATCTCAGGACACATCATATCACGCGATCGTCCCATCCAGCTAGGCATCTCTTCATAGGTAAATTTCCATGAGGTTTCGATGCTTACAGCCTCTGGCTCGATGACCTTGATTCCCAGGTCTTCTCCAGTGAGAAAGAACACCATCCCACATTATCAGCACCACATATTCAAATGTATCCTCTCCTCCCTAAGCCTAACTCCTAAAACAAAAGCGTTATTCTAACTAACAAAGATGAATTTCTCCACCTGCAACGGAAACGTGAGAAAGAAAAGATCCTGCATACACATGAATATTACGAACAACGGTATTTAGAGAGCCAGGGAAAAATCCACATAAGGCCTACAAAATCGGCTAACATAAGAATCAATATGAATCTTCATTAATTACACATATACATGAACATTATTACTGTGCACGTTTGAATCAGTGCATTACATGTCAGCAAGTTAATTTCTCATTAGTCGTATGTAAAATCGAACATTAAACTTCATCATGTAGAACACAATTACAACGTTACTTTCTCCACGTTGCACAAAATGTTTCTATCACTTCACTTTACACGTTATTACATTACACATTCTAATAACCAAATGTTAACACGATAAGAGATTACATGCAAGTGCAAACTACTCGTGATTATAATGCAACCCTACAAATCAGTGCCCCCCTCTGATGACTAGTGTTATCACCATCAGTTGCATTTCTCTGTAGAAAGAACCGACCTAAACAGAAGTCGTAGCCAGTCTTCCCTGTCGAAACTTTTCTAGGTTCTTGAGATTCTCATAGTGACTGTCCTGCAGTCTCTCCATTCTCCTCTCACATTGCATAAGAGAATTCTCAACCTGTCTTGCCTTATGCCACTTATATGCTCTTATCACTCCAAGCAAAAGAATCACAGAAATCACAACTATTATGATTGGCTTCAAGATGTAACCAAGAAATCCCTTCCCAAGATTTGTAAACCAACTTCCAATCTTTCCAAATCCCTTGCCAACTTTGTCCCAAACACCTTCTGTTGCCAGCTCATGTATTTCATGGTGTATCTCAGTAATGTTACTTATATATTTCCTCAGATCCTTGCTATGGTCTGGGATATAAGTGCAACACTGATGAATCCCCAGCTTTTTACAGACTCTGCCCTCTTTTGCTAACAACACATCTAAAGCAAGACGATTCTGCATCACCATAGCTCTTATCAACACCATCTCTCCATCCACAAGTAACAAAGACTGAGCTGAATTCGCTGGCAACATATTCACAATAGTCTACAACCTTCTAATCTTTGTCGTTCAAAACCACTCCCAAACTTGATATCATTCCTCCAAATACATCTCTAACAATCTCTCTTGCACTTGTACCTTGCTTCTCTATACGGGGCGGTCCCCCTTTCAAAGGTCCCAAATCTTCAATGTGGTATATCTTGGGAAACACAACAGCCACATAACATGTGCCATACCAATTCAGTGGCAATCGTACATACACATTTTTCCCACACACAAAATACACATTTGGCACCACTTGTACCGCTTCTTGCCAAAACTTCTTTGCAGTGGCTTCAATTGTGAAAATGTGATCACCCACACTCCACAAAAATCTTATCATAGTAGTTCTGTACCTGTCTAATGCAAAGTTTTCCTCGCTGTTCAAAATCTAAAGCTATTGGACCATAACTCCCTTTAGCCTTATGTGCTAACTCCTCCTTGGTCCACTGAAATCTTGCTTCTCTACTATTAAGCTTAACTGTCAATTGCTTATGTCTATCCTCTACTTGATCTACAAACTTCTTCTCTATATCAGTCAATATACAAGTCAAATTGTGGCGGTGGGCATAAGCTGTCTCTAATGTAACAGTAGGTATGAAATATTTCCCTATCCTCTCTTCCTGCTTATAATAGTCATACTTATTCAGATGCTTGTAAGCTGGAACCTCTGAAAGCACCACATCGTAGTTAGAGAAATAATATTCATAGTGACCCTTGCCATAAAACATGCTAAGCAATAAGCTGCATGTGATACCATAAGTCAGAGGCAGGTGATGGTTACGAATCCCCTCCTCAACTGACGCAGGCAACTGCATATACACATAACAGTCTCTCACATCCATCGTGTTCACATGCTCATACAACGGCTTCGCATTAGCATTCAACGTATAATCACCTTTAGACAAATTCACATGCAACAAGCAACTAGTTTGATCTATCATAGCGTTATTGGCTCCTAATGTACCCTCTTTTGCGCTAGAAGTGGTAGGTGTGGATGTCCCTTGTATTCCCACCCCATCAGCTTCTGCTTCGTGTGAAACTTTTACAGACATGATAATAACTACTGCTATAACTACTATTACTCCTACTATAAGTGTACCTATTAAACACTTTGCTCTATGGTTTGGATTTCCAGACTCCATCCATGACTGAGTTTGGGTTATTGTAGCAGGAGAATCAACGCAAAGTCTCTTTCTTTGCCTCTTACTGCCGATCAACAAAGTTCATGCACAATTCCTTGGAGTCCTGGAAACCAATTTCACAGTTCATTGTACAATAGTTTACACAGTTCAAAAAGACTTCCTTAGCCTTCTTTCTTTAAACCAAAAGCGTTTTATTTACAGTTCACAGTTCAATCAAAAATCCCTCACAAGATCAGAGCCAACTTCATAAATGACACGCTGTAGAATTTCAAGACGAATTGCTGCAATCTCCTGAGCTGGTGACTGATACCCAAAAGTCGGAAACGAAAGATCTCGCAAAATCAAACTTCGCAAGCCACTCAGTATCGGAGGATATGGTACAGTCACTGTCAACACTCCATTGGCTTCTATTCCAGGGACCAACAGTTCAATCTCAATTATCAGTTCTGAAGCTCTGCTCGTCACTCGTGCAGACCTCAGCCTCCCGGTCCCCACTGTTCCTGGCATCTGTAATCAGATAAGTCCACTCAGGGGCAGCGTATCTCTGGCATGGTACTCTTGCTCTCCTCGATCTCCTTAAGCCATCCTGTGCTTGCTCTGAGTCACTTAGCTCCGACTCAGGGCCTGATTCTGATGCGGTTAGGAAGGCCTCCTAACGGCATCTGCTCCATCCGGATCGGGAATGTCTTTCCAACCGACTCGGAAAGGTTTCCAACCGACCGAGTATGATGCGAGTTAGGCGTTAAGAATATCCCAATCCAAACCCGACAGCATTTGGAATAACCAAGCTGTACGGAGCAGAATTGTATGTCTCTACGGGCCGCGTTTCCAAATGACCGAGTACGATGCTGGATTTGGACAGCCTTTCCGAATCGTGCCGTCCGACTCGAATCGGCAGTCGGAATCAGACTTTGGGGGCCTGTAGTGTGCCCCCCTGCACCTGGAGCCTTCCCAATCGGGCCCGTGGGGGTACCCAGGGGTCTTCCCTTACCAGCCATGCACAGTGTGGCAGGCACTAGGGGGTGCCCGCCACAGGGTGCCTGATTTTCCCCAGCCACCCCTTTCTTCAATGGGAGCCTATGCATTCGGTCGGAACAAAGGCTCCCATGGGAGTCCAACCAAATCGTATCTGGAAGCATCCGGATGCATCGTACTCGGTCGGTTGGACTCTCCCGATCCGATTCGGTTGGAAATCATTCCCAAACCCATTTGGTTGTGAAGCTTTCCAAAGTGCATCAGAATCGGGCCCTCAGACGTTTCAGATACAGGGGCAAGGTCTCTTTCAGAAGCAAGTCTCAGGTTCTGTCTCTTCTGTCTCACAGGCTACGACTCTCTTGCAATTTCTGCTCCCCTTCTGTGCACTCGAGCACTTTCCACACCAGTCTCCTCAGCTGAGTCTGACTCTGTATAACTCGCAACGTTACAGTCTCCCTCAGAGTCGATACCTAAGCCTTGTATAGCGTGACCCCCCTCAGCTTGCTCTGGTGGGTAACCAGCCTCGTCAGGACCCCCCACAGCTTGGCTTGTCCTCTCCGGTGGCTTCGCAACCACAGCTGGATTTTCTTCAGGGAGAAGAGCTGTTTCTTCCAAGGGTCCTGAAACTCTGTGGGTATGGGTGGCGTGAATCCAATTCAGCAAACCTCCACACTTCACAGCTGTATTTGTCACTAAAATCACTTGGTACGGACCTCTCCAGCGAGGATCAAGACAGTTCTTTCTCACATGCTTCTGGACAAGTATCCAGTCACCTGGACACAAGTCATGACAAAGGTCCTTCAAAGTCAGTGCAGTCGCAGCTTCAACCTGGTGAGACACAGAACGGACCACGTCAGCCAGTCCCTTGCAATTATCAAGGATCAAATCATCAGTGATGTTTATCACTGCTGTAGATGACACTGCTGGCAAGCGCATCGCCCTCCCCATCAATATTTCATGGGGCGAGTGTCCTGTCCTATCAGGAATGCTACGCACACTCATTAACACCAAAGGCAATGCATCAGGCCATTTCAAAGACGTTGAAGAACACACCTTCGCCATCCTCATTTTGAGAGTTCCATTAATCTGCTCCACAAGACCAGACTCCTCCATCCTGTAACTACAGTGCAATCTCTGATCAACTTGTAAGGCAGTACACAACAGCTTCATAATCTCACTTTAGAAAAGTGTTCCTCTATCCGACTCCTATGAAGTTGGAAATCCGAAGCGCAGTATGAGTTCCCTGAGCAACCAGAATGTACCTCAATCCATTGCACCTGGGCATCTCAATGAAGTCAAGTTGGATTTTGTTGAAAGGACCCCCAGACCTTCCAATGTGACTCAGTGTAACCACAGTTGTCTTTCCAGCATTCATCTGTTGACACGTAACACATATTTGACACACCGCTTCAGCAAACACCCAGAACCGTTGATTGAAACATGTTTGTCTGAACACTCGCACCATGGCATCTCTCCCAATATGAACTGCTCCATGAATCTGCCTCGCCATAGGGCTCAGTAAACAATCCGGCAACACTGCTCGACCATCAGTTGAAACCCAAATGCCATCATCTCTTTTCTCACAGCCTACTTTAATACAACCAGCACCTTCTTGGTCTGACATTTCTCCCTGCAGCCGCTTGACCTCATCCCAAGTGTATGCTATGGCTAACATCATACTGAGCTCAGTTCTTTCTGTGCTCTCTCCTGTATAATCCCCATTAAAAATGCAACCTTGTTCAGCGCAAAAACGTGCAACTTCATCCGCATACCTTTTGCCCAATGTAACAAAATCCTCCCTTCTCCCATGGGCGGCACACTTGACCACAGCTATTTACTTTGGTCGTTGCAAAGCTTCCAACAATTGTCTCACATATTCCCCATTCCTGATGAGAGATCCTGATGACGTTAAGAACCCCCTCTGTGACCACAGCTGTCCGAAGTCATGAACCACACCGAACCCATGTTGGCTATTGGTGTAGATGGTGACTCGGATTTGCTCAGAAACAAGACACGCATGTGTCAAGGCAATGATCTCAGTTACTTGTGCGGAGTGTACTCGCTGTAAACAAGCAGCCTCCACAACTCCAGAAAGGTGCAGAGACAGAATATCGAATCACAAATATCGAGTTGCACAAATATCGAGTTGCAAATATCGTGGGTCAGAAATATCGACAGCAAGAATATCGTGGTCAAGAATATCGACTTAAGGTAAGCAATATCGATTTTAAAAATATCGAAGTGCTTAATATCGTTTGCAAAATTATAGTTGTTAAAAATATTTTGTTTATTAATGTTATGTATTTTAGTAAATATTTTATATGTATGTGTTGTATGTTTTTTGGTGTAAAAAATAGTTTGTATTTTTAATATATGTGCTACATTTTTAGTAGTTATTAAACTTTTTTTATTTGAATTTTGCGTATTAGGGGGCTCATTACGATGGCGTAACGTTCGCCACCGCCGAGCTGGCGGTGGCGACTGTTACGCCATCGTAACGTGAAATACCCCCCGCCATATTATGATGGCGGTGGGTATCGCGGCGGACGCAAAGTCCGTCCGCCGCTTTTCCGCCGGTCGGCAATCGTTACGATTGCCGGCCGGGCGGAGCTGGGCCACTGATATGGTGGCGGTGCCTAGCAGGCACCGCCAGCCATATTAGGA
Organism: Calotriton arnoldi; assembly: GCA_963921515.1. Taxonomy (NCBI): domain Eukaryota; kingdom Metazoa; phylum Chordata; class Amphibia; order Caudata; family Salamandridae; genus Calotriton; species Calotriton arnoldi. Next base: position 547,343 of record CAWUFW010005694.1, read on the forward strand.
TGTGGGTATTTTAAAGCCTTTCCATGGCGGCGATGCCGCCATGGATAGGCTTTGGGGGCCCGTTGCAGGCCCCCTGGCGGGGGAGGGGGTGGGGAGGTGCACTTGGGGGGTACCCATGGTACCCCCCTGCAGTTCCCTGCACCAAGTGGCAGGCACCGCGTGGTGCCTGCCACGTGGTGCAGGGAAATGCTGTGCATGCCCTTTTACCATTGCGGACGGTGCTGCAGCCAGCAGCACCGTCCGCAATGGTAAAAGGCCAGGATGCGCCCGCCAGTATGGTGGGCGCATCCTAATTGGGCCGGTGGGACCGCCGCACGTCGGGCGGTCGGTCCCATCGCCATTATGATGGCGGGCGGACTGATGTCCGCCCGCCATCATAATGAGCTTCTTAGTTCTGTAGCGGGTTGTGGGTTTATAGGGGAATAGGGTGGGAAGTAATTTAATGATATTAAATGTATTGATTATTTTTTATTTATTAATATTTGTTTAATTGAGATGTTATAGTGTTGAATGTGTAAAGTAATTTATTATTAATTCATTAATAATTGGTTGTTAATTAATTTAAATTAATTAATTGGCAATTAATTATGGTAATTGTGTAATTAATTTTAGGTGTGTGTTCTGGTGTTTATAGGTGTTAAGGGTGGGAAGTAATTTATTTTTAATTGATGAATTAATTGGATGTGAATTAATTTTAATTAATTGGGAATTAATTATGGTAATTGTGTAATTAATTTGAGGTGTATGTTGTGGTGTTTATAGGTGTTAAGGGTGGGAAGTATTTTATTTTTAATTGATGAATTAATAATTGGATGTTAATTAATTTTAATTAATTAATTCTTAAGTAATTATGGTAATTTGTATTTAATTAATTAATATTTAGTTGTTAATTTATATTAATTATTTGATATCTATTTTGGGTCATTGTTTATTTTTTGTCTGTTTTTACTTTTAAAGGGGTAAAGGGTAGGTATTAAATACATTTTAATTACTTTATTATTATTTGTTAATAGTAATAGTTTTTAATTTATAAATAAGTTTTGATTGTGTTTTATTATTTTAGAGTTTAATTTAGGTGTGTGTTGTGGATATCATAGTGTTAAAGTGTGTGTAGTCAATTTATGTTTATTAGTTTTTGTTTATTAATCATTTTTAAATTCATTATTAATTATGTTAATTTTGGGAAAAAATGTAATTAAAAATGTTGAAGTGTTTTGTTATTGGTGTGGTGTTATAGGGTAGGAAATATATTAAATACATTTATGTATTAATTAATTTATTTGTAAATATTTTTTAGTTTAAAAGAATGTTTTTAATACATTTATTTATTATTTTATATTATATATTATTTGTAGGTTTTTTATATGTAATTATTATTATAATGTTTCTTTTTATATATTTGATTTTTCATTTCTTATTTATTTTTATGATTTGTTTTTATAATTTTTAATGTTTTTTATTTTTGTTTTAACTGTTTGAGTGTGAAAGTAATTTTTGTCTCTTCGCTATCCAACACTTTCCCTAATGTTGCACTCACTGGAGTGGGAATAGTTATTTTTACCTCTCCGCTATCCAGCACTTTCCCTACTGTTGCACTTACTGGAATGGGAGTAGTAATTTTTACCCCTCCGCTATGCAACACTTTCTACTGTTGCACTCACTGGAGTGGGAATAGTAATTTTTACCCCTACACTATCCAACACTTTCCCTACTGTTGCACTCTTTGGAGTGGGAATAGTAATTTTTACTCCTCCACTATCCAACACTTTCCCTACAGTTGCATTCTTTGGAGTGGGAATAGTAATTGTTTCCCTTCCGCTATCCAACACTTTAACTACTGTTGCTCTCACTGGAGTGGAATAGTAATTTTTACCCCTCTGCTATCCAACACTTTACCTACTGTTGCATTCACTGGAGTTGGAATAGTAAATTTAATTATTTTGCTATCCAACACTATCCCTACTGTTGCACTGATTGTATTGGGAAATTTAAGTTTAAATATTTATTAATAGTTTAATGTTTTAATTTATTATAGAATGTTTTTTTTATATTTTAAATTATTGATATATATATATTTTATTTTTATATAATTTTAAAATAAATTAAAGATAATAGTTTAATTATTTTAAAGTAAATATATATATATATATAAATGTATACATTATTATGTTTGTGTGTTTATCCTTTTTTTAATTAAGTTTATTTGTTATATTTTGTTAAAATGTATATTAAATTTAATTTATTTTGTTAAAATTAATATTAATATGTAATATATTTAAAATATATTATTTTATGTTATATATATATATATATATATATATATATATATATATATATATATATATATAAAAATCAATATTTTTTACATCTATATTTTTACATCGATATTTGTGATTGGATATTTTTGTATTTACCTGTTTAGGTATGGAAGTCGATATTTTTGTAGTCTATATTTTCTTTTCGATATTTTGAACATCGATATTTATGTCATCGATATTCTATCAGTGAACCCTCCAGAAATGGTACAGACAGCAAATGCTGCTCTCAAACATCCCGCATTGTCTCTTAGACATGAATCATCAACAAAAAGGACTTGGTCTGACTCAAGCAGAGGTTCATCATCGTCAAGCCTCGGTTTGGTGCAAAGTTCAGTCACATCGAGACAGTCATGGGCCTCACAATCTTCCCCTTCAGTGTTTGGAATAGGCATCAAGGTAGCAGGATTCAACACAGAACACCTGTTGCAGCAACGGATATGAGACATCCGGGCAAAGCTGAAGCTACAGGATCTAATGTAGCTGAAAAGTAAGCAACTGGTCTACTGAACTCTGCGGCAGTACTAGACTCTCAAGGTTCTTTTTCAGAATCTGATTAAAGATTGACGGAATCTCAGTATACCCTTGTGGGATACGACACCACGTTAACATATGGTTTTCCAGACGGAAAACGAATAAAAATTGGCTTTCCTCGTGTAAGGGTATCGAGAAGAACACCTGACATAGATCAATCACAGTAAACCATTCAGCCTCACAAGGAATTTGGAACAAGATCACAGATGGATTCGGTACCACAGGACAACATGGAACTACGATCGTGTTGACCTTTCGCAGGTCCTGCACGATCCAGAACTTCCCACTCGGCTTCTGCAGGCCCATTATGGGCGAATTGCATGGGCTTCCCATGATTTCCTTCAGAATATCCTGCTTGATCATCGACTCAATAACAGGTGTAATTCCTGCCACCGTATCCAGAGTCAGGTTGTACTGGGGTGTTCTTGGAAACTCAGAATTCGGCTTGATCTGTATCTTAACTAGCTCAACCCCTCGAATCAATCCTATCTCTTCTCCCGTGAAATCCCACACCACTGGAGAGACAGAGTCCCTCAAGTCATATATCAGGTCTTCCACCGTCAGCACAGGGAACATCTCTATGCAGAGATTCTGATTTGCCAATTTGAAAATCAATGTCGTCATCATTAGTCTGCAGCTCTACTCCTTTGGGCGTACAATAGATGGTACAATTCAATTTACACAAAAGGTCACGACCCAACAGACAAACTGGACTTGAATCGCACACCACAAATTGGTGTCGATCCTGAAATGTTCTAATTCTCACAGGTACCCTGTCTGTCAGCGGATTTGTCATTCTTTTATTGGCAACTCCTACAACTAGGATCGATTGTCATGAGAGGGGTAGGTTTGGGACTACTGCGGACCTCACAGTAGAAGGGTAGCACTAGTATCAATCAAGAATGTAATAGGATGACCGTCTACATCTGCCTCCACATATGGTCCTCTGGTCTACCTCCAAGACTGCTCCAAGAGTACAGTCTTCCTCCCCCCTCAGGCACCGTCATTGCAATGGGTCTGGATCAAACTCATCTAGTGTTTCGATAAAGGGCATCTGCTGGTATATTCGATTCCCTTGTGGAATTCTCGGAGGACGGGGAACCTGCACTTGCTGACACAGACCCCCTCCATTCATGGACCTGGGTCACGTTACAGTATTTACAACCTCAGGTACCTGCACTATCTCCTCATCTTGAAGCTGATTTGCTGGATTTAATCGGCACTCGCGCTTCCATGTGACAATAATGACATGCAGTGGTTTTCCTTTAAGTACCGACCTCGATTCATGTCTTGGGATCTATTCCTCTTCCGTGATCCGCGTGAATCGACGCATTCTGGGTCCCTCCATGATTGTTCCCCTGCTTCGGATCCAATGTTCCTCCGCTCGTCTGCGCTTGGTCTACCCTATCTGCATTCCTCATCTGGACTTGCATCAGTGTATCTTTTATTTTCCTATGCTTAGAATCCACTTCGTCACTGCAGAATCTGGCATACCGCAGTGTTAGACCTGGCATCATTGGCGTGAGTTTCCCCTGTATTTTTGCCTTTGCCTCCTGTTATTTTGCTGTGTGTTGGACTTCATTTTGCTGGTCTACATGCTTTGGGCAGTTTGACACTGCTGTTCAGTGCCAAAGTGCAAGTGCTTCCTTTGTAAATTGTTGTTATGGATTGGTGATTCCATTATTAGCCTATTTGATTTGCTAGTCAGTCCCTAGTACAGTGCACTGTGTGTGTCCAGGGCCTGTAAATCAAATGCTGCTAGTATGCTTGCAGCACTGATTGTGCCACCTACACAAGCAGCCTTGCAACAAGGTCTCAGGCCTGCCATTGCGGTGCCTGTGTGCAGTCTTGGACTGCCATGTCGACCTGGCAAGTGCACCCACTTGCCAGACCCTAACCTTCCCTTTTCTTACATATTATTCACCCCTAAGGTAAGTCCAAGGTAATCCTGTGGGCAGGGTGCAGTGTATGTGAAAGATAGGTCATGCCCTGATGTGTGTGGCATGTCCTGATATTGAAATACTGCCAATTTCGTTTTTCACTATTGTAAGGCTATCTGGCCCCATAGGATAGAATGGGGTGTTTGCTTATAACATCTTATAAGCATAACTGTCCATGGGAACAAGATAGGAAAATAAAGTTGATATGCCTGAACTCAGCATGTTAAAATGCATCTTTTAGTGAGGGTGCTTTTTACATTCTGGGTTTGAAAATGCCACTTTTAGAAAGTAGGTATTTTCTTGCCTAACCATCCAGTGTGCCTCTGCTCAGTTGTGTATTGACTGTCTGGCTTTGGAGTGACCGGGGCTGGGGATGTGCATTCTGTTCAGACAGCCACTTGGGGGGTTGAGGTGTGTCCTGCCTTTCCAGGGTGAGTCAGGGCTGGGCTGAATAGACCTGGGCTGCATTCAGAGTAGGGGGAGGAGATTTCTTTCACATCTGAATGGGCCTGGTCTGCCAAGGACAATGCTGTCTTCACCTCCTGCCAGGAAGCTGCACTAGAGAGGACAGAACTGGTTTTGGCTGGGCAAAGAGCTTCTCTGCCACAGAGAACAAAGGATTTTGTGTTATAAAAAGAGGGGCCCAGACCCCAGACTTTTAGATCACTTCTGGGAAATCAAGAAGAACCTTTGCCAAGGAGAAGAGCTGGAGAAACTGAGGAGGTATACTGCCCCTGTGCTGTTTGCTGTCTGGGGTTGGCCTGCAGTGGCTACTTTCTGGCAAGGAAAGGGAATAGGACTGTGTGCTGTGTCCCCTAATTGAGGAAGATCTCCAAGGGCTTGAAGAAGAGCTTGCCTCCTGCTCTGAAGTCTCAGCGACACAAAGACTTCACCCCCAGCTCCCCTGAATTTCCTTGCTGAGAGTTCTGACCTGCCAAGAGGTACCTGTAGCTGTTCTGGGCCTCTGGAGATTGTTCTGGCTGCTGGGAGCTGGAAGAGCAACGCAACGATGAGAAGCGCGTACTGGTTTCCGACGCATCACCGAAGAAACCAACGCAGAGCCTGCCCGCGGCTCGAGAAATCGCGCATGCCGCATCGAGCACACCGGTCTCAGATGTCCGAGATCACCGCACCGATTCCGACGCAAGCCCTGCTGTGCAGCTGCAAGAACCACGGATCGTCGCATCGCATCGAGGCGCCAGGTCTGTCACATCGTTGGGAGATCCAGTAAGAAACCTACGAATCACCTCCTCTCCGGTAAGGAACCAACGCATCACCTCCCCTGCGCAGCAGTAAGGAACCGACGCATCACCTCCCCTGGTGCAAGGAACCAACGCATCACCTTCCCTGAGTGTAAGGAACCAACGCATCACCTTCCCTGCTACCCTTTTTGTTTGTGTGCGCGACGCAGCCAAGGTACTTTGTGTGAAAAGTGTTGCATCTGCAATTTGCTTTGAACTAAACTATTTCTACATTTGAAAGTCATATTTTTATTACTGTATTATGGATTTTTGTCGTTATGGTCTTGTTTTGGTTTAGATAAAGTTTACTTATTTTTCTAAACTGGTGTGGTGTCCATTTGTAGTGTTTTCACTGTATTACTGTATGTGTTCACAAATGCTTTACACACTGCCTCTGAGATAAGCCTGTCTGCTTGTGCCAAGTTACCAAGGGGGTGAGCAGGGGTTATTTTAGAAGTGTATCCCCCTTACCCTGACTAGGAAGAAGGGTCCCTACTACTTGGACAACGGTGCAAACCATTGCCAACTAGAGACCCCCATTTCTAACACGCAGAATCTGGTCCATGGACTTGTTCTGCCAGCAAATCAAATGCAGTTGGATCATAAAGCCAATTTCTGGTCTCAATCCCAAAACAAACTTGGAAACGAGCTGTCCCATGTCCTTAGAAACTAGAGTGTCCAACCTACTATACTGCTTAAAGGCTTGCAAGAGCCTTTCATAATAAGCATGTACTGTTTCCTTGGGCTGTTGAGTGGTTCGATCTATCTTAACCTAATCAATATCTTTTGGCGAGATTTTCGACTGCAAACATATGATTATCTGCTCAAACCTTTTCATAACCAAGGGTGAAGGACCATGCGTTATCGGGTCTCTATCTGGTTCTGCAGACGGCCAGTCAACAGCAATTTTGTAAGCAGACCACAAATCACTGGGTACCACAATGTCAAAAAGAGTATTCAAATCAATCCACAACACCTTAGAAATCTTCACAAAACGATCATCTTGTTTGTACAATTCAGCAGGTTTCTCCCTCAGCCGAGGGAAATCGTTTGTAAATGCTGCCAAATCACCCCTGCTCCAAGGCACATGCACATACCCTCCGCTCGGTACCTCTCGCAGTGGGTAAGCCTCTACTCCTGCTGTCCCCCCTCCCGGAGGTGGTGCATCTCCTATCCCCTTCTTGACATTCTTTTTCTTTGACCATCTTTCCTCCCACTTCTCAAGCATGCTCGATGCACGTATCTCTACAACCAATTCTCGAATGTGTGTTTTCAAGCCTATGACTCCTTTCTCTTCCAATTCCTGATCACTGTAATTTAACCTGTGACTTCCCTGTAGCATTTTCGTCTTGGACAAATCCACATCATACATTTGTTCCAATTTCTCATGTGCCCGCCTTGCCTTACGAGTAACATCTTTCACCACAAACAACAGCTCATCTTGCTCATAAAGTTCTATCATCTCCAAAGACAGAGTTCCACTGTTTATCTCATCCACCTCTGTCTTCAACCTTACTACGTCCAGCACTTTGGCCTTTACTGCAGCCTTGATGGTTCCCTGAGTTAACATGCGACTCTGTTCTTCTCTTTCGCCACTCTGATTCCTATGACGGTTTCATGTCGCTGTATTCTGTGAGACATGCTGACCTCCAGACACTCCCTGATCGACACCTACTTTTGAGGTCCTTCCCATTGGTCTTCTAACTGGAGCTTCCCACATCCTCAAGTCTGAACGCGAATCCGCCAATGACACTGTTCATACTGCGCTAGACCCAACATGCACCCTAGAAGGATCGCGGTTGCTGGTAATGGAGTACTAGCTTCTACAGGCACCAAATATGGACCACTTCCGGTTGCGGTAACATTTCCTCCTAAATTGACCCTTTCCCCCAATCCTGACTGTGGCTGACTACTGCTTTCTCCTTCGCTTGGGTCATACACTGACACTATAGGTCCAATGGTGATCGGCACCGCAAGGGCTTCCGTTAATCGCATAGCAGTGTTAACTCCGCTCAACTCTGTACTTTCCGATGCTGGTCTCCCTGTTCCTTCCATTCCTGTTGAAATCTTTCCCACTACCCTTGCACTAGGGTCTGTCTGCGGTACTCCCGTTCTCTCCCTGGTCGCTGCATTTGCCAATTCCTGTCTTCCCTCGTCTGAATCTGGATTATATGGTGGAGGACTCCCTGCTAGTAACCTATCTAGCAAACTATCATCAGTGTCACTGCCATCATCTCCGTTCCTATTCCGAGTGTTTCCTTCCTTCACTAACAGTGGGTACAATCTCTCTCCCTCTATGGTGTCTACTCTCCTCTTCTTCAACTGTGCGTCCCATTGCGCATCCTGGTATGCCTTCATCGCTTTTTTCCTCCTCCCCTGACTTCTTTCCCTGCTCTTCGCCTGTGCTGCTCGCATCCAAAGATCTAATGCTTCAAACTGTGTTGGTCTAGGCGGAGGTCGCAATGAAGACATCACTCTCCTCAACTGATATAGCACCTCCAACCGAAATGACCCATAGTGTGGAAAAGCCAAATCTCCCTCCTTTTCAGTAATCTTATGCTAATTTTGAAGCCAAACTATAGTATGAAGCCCTACATTCGTTGCCATGTAATGTGCTGGCATATCCTCGGGCGGTGATTCCTCACCCACTCGAGTCGCCACTCCTCTATCTCCGCTACAAAGATCTCGTAGTACTTTAAAGCATTGCATGATTACCCCAATTCTTTTTCCGATGGTATTCCTCTTTTTTACTTCCTGATATCAATCAACCAATCCCAGCGCGGCGTTACACCAACCCACCTTTCGCCGCGCCGCACCCTTTGTCGTCACTCTTCCCCCTCACAGCGGTTCATCCTCCTTCACAATCTCTCTTTACACACTCACATTCATAGAAACAAGAAACCGGACAGCTACATAAACAAGTAATTATCTGCCTTTCTTCAAGATCGATAGAATTCAATCACTCAAGAACATTCATGCACCATGACCCTCGACCTGCGCTGGCCACTCGAGTCACTGTAGTCCACCCCTGTACACAAGGCTTCCCACACGAATCTAACAAATCCACTCACACAAAGTTCCCTGTCTCAGGCGGGTCATCGATAGCGCTTCATGACTTCCCAACAAACCTCTGGTCAGACAATTACAACAAATCAGTGTCTTCTACACCACAAATCTATCCCGGGATCTTAGGCTACTCTTGAGCCTGACATCAAAACAAACCCAAAACTCATTGACCATGCGCGTCCGGTCTGAAACCACATTCACTCGACTCTCATACCAACTCCGCAAGACATCACACAATCAATTCATCACCGCAATCTAACACACAACATCCTTATTTATACTCACTCCACCGTTCACCGCTGTTCCCTTCGTCGGTCTCCACCAAAGTCCGTCGTTCTCCGATCTCGATCTTTTGAGCTCTCATTCTTTGGGGCTCTATGGGTCTAAATCGCTCTAGAATTTTCTAGATTCTCTACTCACTTCAAGAGAAAACCATCCGACATTGCTACCAACTGATGGGGCCGGGTTCTACATTCTAGATTTACTAGGGAACCCCTGGTCGATGGATCGTTGATTCCTGCTTAAAAGTGTAGAGGGGAGAAATATCTTATTTAATTAGATTTCACACTGGCAACTAACATGACTCCGAAGAATCACTGACTCCAGGTTCTAAATTTAGTTAGTTTATGACAAAGCCAAGAACAATTCGACATACAAACACCTGAAGATGAGGTGTAGAAATACATCGGAACTAATACAAAGCCAAGCCTACGGGCGAAATTTAGTATGTGAACCATACAAAGAATAACCAATACTAGAATCAAGACGCAGAAGATAACTGCGCCGACATCCAGAGTCTTCTTCATTGGAGGGGGCGTGGCTAACCACCAAAGATTGCGGAAGTGGATTAAGATAGCTCCTTACGCCATCCCTCAGTTATCCTGGCCATCCGTCGTGTGCTGCTGGAGGAGGGAGCATGGAGCAGCATGGCAAGTCCTGTTTAAACCCCAGGGACTGCCACAGTGAACTCCATGCTGCCGGAGATGCCCTGACGCCAGTGATCGGCGGAGTGCGGCCTCCTGGGGGAGGTAAGCATGGTCTGACTGGCAGAGTCCCAGCGTCTCGAAACAGGGAGACGCCTTGCAGTACCGGCCGGCGCTGTGTCCACCGAGGCCGAGCAGCGTCTGGTGCGGCCGCGCCCTGACCCCAGACGCCATCACGATGTGGAGAGAGGAGGCCCCCTGGGGACGGCCCGCAGGATGGGGCGGAGAGGGGTCCCTGTGGCCCGGGGCGAGCGGCGGCACCTCTGGAGAGGGAACGAGCCAGGGGGCGCGACCCTAATTGCTGCTGTGGATTCGGCTGATGAATGGAGCCTCGAGCACGGTGCCTGTGGAAGCACAGCTTCCTGTGCCTAGTGCAGCTGACGTAAGGAGGTGAGCCGGCGGCTGGGGCAGAGAAGCTGAGAGGGCGCATTTCCCGGGGGTGGACCCGGGGGTCGATCAGGCCCAGGTCCCCTGGGAGGTAGCGGTGGACGGGTGTGGCGCAGGAAGCAGCGATTACGGGACAGCCCTGAGTGTCGCATCCTGTGCCTGGACCTGAGGCAGCGCAGACCTGCGAGGGGGGCGGCACGGGGGTCAGCTCGGGCCTAGGACGTCTCCCTCTCCCTCCTGTCTCCCTGAGGCTTGGGAGGCCTGGTGAGCCCGCGTACTTCGTCCTGAGGCGTTTGCAGGCACAGGGAGCGCTTTGGTTAAAACAGGCGGACTGCTACGCCCTCGCTCGCCCCCGCATGTGCCCCTTCTGGGCAAGGTTCTCTATTTTGTAGAGCCAGCAGATTGCACTGGAACCGGTAGCTACGGGACATATACCCGAGTGTTGAGCAGGGTGGTGGGGAGTGCCCTTTGAGCCCCTCTGGCAGCACCCACTCTCCATTGCTCCCAGCACTGAGCTAAAGTAACGTGCCTTGGGGACGCACATGGGGGGTGGCACAGGGGTCAGCTCTGGCCTAGGCCACCTCCCGCCTCCTCTTGTCTCCCCTGGAACATGGGGTGCCTCCTGGATCTGCAAATTAAAGCACCCAATGACTGTGAACACGGGAAGCGGTTGGTTGGACATGAACGGCGTATCACACCTCAGCCTCGTATTTGCCCCTCCAGGGCTGGGTTATCTATCCTGTTAGGCTGGACTACTGCATTTGGGCTGGCCACTATGGAAAAACAGACCTGAACATTGATTTGGAGAGGGGGGGGTGCCCGTGGGGCCCCTCTAATAGCACCCACTTGGCTTTGTTCCCGTCCCTCACCACAGTGTTCGCTGATGAGGCGCCATCCTAGAAGACCTGGGCTCGGTGCCGTTGCCTGCGCGGCGGGAACCCCTTCTCCCCCTATGCACAATAGGGGATGGTGAAGGACCCTCCTCAGAAGATCCATATGTAGGGGCTGGTTCAACTAAACAGACCTGTTCCCGTGGGCCTCCAGGGGTCAGCCGGGGCATTGCACCTGCCTGCCGGGACTCGGCTCTGTTAGCCTTGTGTGCCCCATGTGCCTCCCTGCATCTGAACCACTAGTATGGACTCGCGATGCTGATTGGGACGGGGGTGCGGTATGGACCTTAGCGGACCGCATTGTCTGAACTTATAGGTCCACATACGGATGAGCCACAACAGAGTGCCAGTCAGCGATACGTCCCACATAACTTGCCGAAGGACGTCGAAAGCACCGAAGGACACAGCCCATCACACACAGTCTGTTTGCTATATACCGAGGGGATTGGTGACGGACCTGGGCCGAGGGCTCCCCTGAGGGTGAGGCGCCCAGGATCACTTCCCATCAGGGAGTTCTATCGCTCTACTGCTACTCCCCTTAATGCCTAGTGCGCAGCAGCTGGCCATGGGCCGCCTTCGCTCGACCGCTCCTCAGGGGGGAGCCTACCGAGATGCAGGGGGGCACCTTCGGGCGCATCAGCCTGACCTCTCTGCCAAGATTGACATGGTATTGGCGGCAGTCGAGCAGATTGGCTCAACGCTGGCGCAGACACGTACATCCCTCAAAACCCGGATCGACAAAATAGTCTCAGACTTTACACTTCTGTGTGCTGATCAACAGAAATTATCAGAACGGCTATGCACGACCGAGCTCACACTCTCTAATCTGCAACCAAAGACCCGCAATCACACAGCGGCGCTGCAAGATCTACTGGATCGTGTTTGCACTCTCGAGGATAAGATTGATGACGCGGAGGGCCGGTCCCGCCGCAACAATATACAGGTAATTGGCCTTCCAGAGGGAACAGAGGATTATATTGAGACGTGGGTAAGAGATCTGCTTCCGCCCGATGCCCTCTCCCCTCACTTTGTGGTGGAGCGGGCCCACAGAGTACCAGCCCGCCAGCCCCCTCCTGGCTCAGGCCCCCGGCCATTCCTGTTCAAGGTCTTGAACCTCAGGGACAGGGACGCAATATTGAGGGAGATTCAGAAGTCTCCCAGAGTCAAGGTGCAAAATACAACGGTGCTCTTCTTTCCGGATTATATGGCCCAAGTCCAGAAACTGCGTGCATCCTTTGTGGCTGTGAAACGCCAACTTCGGGAGCTGGATCTGCGATACTCCCTGCTCTTCCCGGCTCGGCTAAGGATGGCTAAGGATGGTGAAGGATGGCACCACCCGATTCTTCGACACGCCATCGGATGCATGGGACTGGCTGGAGGAGCTGGGGCTGGTGACATCCTCCAGGCCGCCAGAATCGGAGTTGGTAACACAACAGAATCAACGTAATCGCTGTAGGGTGCGCAGAGGAGGTGCGAGAAGATGAGCCTCATCAGTGAAGGCACCTGACCCAGTGCAGATCCAGACGGATCGACAGGAGGTGCTTCAGGTGGCAGCGGCCCTCCAGGTTGCAGGCGCTTCGACCCCTCCCATGACATCGCCATCCAGGTCCGGCGGTGATGCAGACTCTATGCTGGCCTGGTCCGGAGACCCGGGGTCGCCCTGCCCTCCGGAGGTTACCCCCCAAACCTCTGACTTTATAATTTAGCAGGCCTGGGACAGCCGTTCCACACACATAGGTGTGACATGATTGGGCGTGCTCCTGTTCTGCAGCTATGGCATCCACGCTTAGTTGACTGTATATATGACTCTGCCAAGCACGCTTACTAGATGGCTACTTTTCTCTTTGTTGCTCTATAATGTCAGGATGAGGGATGGGCGGGGCAGACCACCAATGTATACCCCATTCCCGTCAGCCTCATTACGTAGCTACTCGCTAGTTGCCGTTTTTTCGGCATACCAGTTTGGGTCAACCCCAGTTAGGGGTTCGCTCTTATGCAGTTCCATGACATGGTTGTAATTTTTGGTTTCTCCCCGGTTCACCTTCGTTGGCTATCTACGGATGCTGCTGCCCTCTACGCCCCTACCCGCTGCGACACGCATTTGCTTACATTGTTATCATTATGTACCACTCAGATGACGCAAGTTAACATTACCACATGGAATGTGCAGGGGATTCCTACTCTTTCGCACAGGTATTCTATCTATGCATATCTGCGCCGAAGAGCCTCTGATATCACTCTATTGCAGTGGAGCCATGTGACTGCTCTTAAAGCAGATAGACTGCACCATAGATGGCGGGGACGAGTATATAGTACAAACCTTTCATCCATGGCCCGGGGTGCATTGGTCTGGGTGAGAGCTGGGGTTCCTTGGGAGGAGGAAGAAGTGGTGACAGGTGCAGATGGGCGTTACGTGCTCCTTTGGGGCAGATTGAATGGACAGGCTATAGTACAAGGCTCTATCTACGCTCCCAACGTGGATCAGGGCGTTTTCCTGAAGGAATTGTCTAGGGTACTGTCCCGCTGGAGTGATTTCCCTTGGCTGCTGGGGGGCGACTTTAATACAGTACTCGACACTTAATTGGATCGCTCCTTTCCGCACCTTTTTTTTTTGCAGAGTTTTATATAGCGCGAACTTGACCCGCAACCGAATCGGGTATCAGAGCGCTTTACATAGCACCAGTTACGTTACATGAGGACACACATTCATTTTTGTTAGGCACGGGGAGATTAAGTGATTTGCCCAGAATCACAGGATGTTCAGCGTCATTACCGAGACTCGAACCCAGTTCCCCAGGTCCGAGGTCGAACGCCCTAGCCGTTAGGCTAACTCCTCTCCCCTCACCTTAGGCGCACAGCGGCATCGTCCAACGCGCAAGCACTGGGTGCGTGGTTGGAACACTGGTCCCTATATGGTATTTGGAGAGTCCGTAATCCGGACACTCGTATATATACGTTCTACTCCCCTGTCCACGACTACCATGTGCATCTTGATCATATCCTGGTCTCGCCTGCTCTGCATCACTTGATTCTAAATGCACACACTCGGATCACAGCCCCCAATATTTGTCACTTAGCTGGGAGAGGAGACCCCCTCTGATCCCCAGCTGGAGGCTGCAACCTGCCGCGTTAGATGACCCGGCATTCCGCGCTTCGTTGGGTGCATCCCTGCTGGATTATTTAGAGCGTAAGGCGGACACCACGCACTCCCCATCCCACGAATGGGAGGCCTTTAAGGTGGTGACACGGGGGCACTGCCTGGGCCTGACGTGGAATGTGCATAGGCAGCTAGACGCCTCCCTGAACACTCTCGAGAGGAACCTCCTCTGGCAGGAGTCCCTCTTGGTCGCTTGTCCCAAGGCTAAGGCGAAGCTTGCTGAGATGCAGACTAAGCCTCTCGCGCTCTTGGAGCAACTAAGATTTCACAACTTTCTAGCCCACTCCGCACGCACACATGATACTGCAGATAAGACTGGCAAATTGCTCGCTTACCTCGTCCGCCAGGAGAACCCCCGTGGCCCTATTCATGCCATATAGGACAGCTTGGGGTTCCTTCAAAGTATGCAATCCAAAATTCACACAGCCATGACTCGTCACTAGGCCTCCCTTTATGCATCCCGGGCACAGGGGACTCCCCAGCAAATCGGAGCTTTCCTAGAAGCGATCGACCTACCCACGCTGACTCTGGACCAACACCTGGCATTGGATTCCCCCCTCACACTCGACGAGGTGCGGGATGCACAGTCATCCCTGGCATCCGGGAAGACTCCGGGGCCGGACCGGCTTCCTGCAGAGTTCTTTAAGGCGTACGCTGATACTCTGGTGCCCCGCTTACATACACTCTTTACCACCGCGATCGAGTACTCCGCGCTCTTGCCTTCTTTCTACAGCGCAAACCTGGTCTCACTTCTCAAACCCAGGAAGGAGCTCACATCCCTGAGTTCCTACAGGCCGCTGGCGATGTTAAATACGGATTATAAAATTTTGGCAAAACGTTTGGCTAATAGACTTAGCTCCATGCACCCCCACGCTAGTTCATACTGACCAGAATGGATTTGTCCCCGCTCGCTGTACCTCTCTTAACCTCCGTCGGTACTTCTGAGTTGCTGAGTATGCCCTTCTGATTGGCCGGGCTCTGGTTGTTTGGTACTGGACCATGAGCTGGCATTCGATTCTCTTGAATGGGAATACCTGTTTGCCGCCTTAGCTAAATTTGGCATCGGTCCTTTCTTTTTAGGACTAGTCCGGCTTTTATACAGGCATCCTACTGTCCGGGTCAAAACGGGCCCCTACATTTTAGTGGCAATAAATGTGAGGCGCGGAACTAGACAGGGATGCCCACTGTCTCCCCTGCTTTTCTCTCTGGCAGTGGAGCCCCTAGCGGCGACTATCCGGTCTCGGGTGGACATGGGGATCCCCCTGGGGGATGCCATCCATACAATATCCCTGTATGCGGATGACATCCTGCTGTATGTCAGAGACTTGCATGCTATTCCCCCTTTGTTGGGCCGAATACTGTTGGAATTCGCTGCTGTGTCGGGCCTGCGCGTTAATGCCTCAATCGCTGCTGTTTCCTTTTTCAGTGAACACCCCAGACCCAGTCTACTCCCTAAATTGTGAATCGGTAACAAGGTGTGTTGGCACCTTCCGTTACCTAGGGGTATATATATATACTGCAGCAAAACCGACCTGCTTGATGGCAACATTACTAGGGCAGTGACAGCCATCCGATCTCAGATCTCCTTCTGGAGGACTTTACCGCTATCCGTTTCAAGCAGAATCGCGCTGGCTAAGATGGTGATCTTGCCTCGGTTGCTATACTGTTTCACAAACTTGCCCCTCTACTTGCGCGATGCATTTTTCGGTAATCTGGAACGCATAGTTAGGGACTTCATTTGGGGGAGTCCAGGCATAGGGTCTCCATTAAGAAGCTCTACCTTCCTACTGGATAAGGCGGCCTTGCTGCCCCCAATTTTGAGCACTATTATTTAGCTGCGCAGGTGCAGTGGATTGCCAAGGGGTTGGCCTCCCACTATCTCGGGGATACGGCCAATACTTCCCTGTTCCACCCGTGCGCGCTCCCTAAACGCATGCAGCCCCTGCTGCTTTCAGTAGCCTATAAGTGCTTCCGCCGTTGTCTGTTCATTACCCGTGCTGTACAAACCTACACCCCCTCCATACCCCTACAGGGCACCCCCCAGGGCCCACCTGTTACTACGGCCGCGGAGCTGCGCAGCTGGTATTCAAGACATTGGGGATCTGTTCTGCGACGGAACTCTGATCCCCCATGCCGAACTGGTCGAAGGGGAGGGTCTTCATCCCGGGAGCTTCCTCATACACCGCTCGCTTATAGCCTCCTTATCTGCTCGATGGGGTGCGTTAGACACAGAGCCCCTGGTACATCACACAATACAATATCTACACATCGTGGGAGACAGAGGGTCACCTGGTCAGGTGGTTTGCAACATCGCTGCGCCACCACACTGCTGTCTCTCTCAGCCCTCTACGTGAGCACTGGGAAGAGGACCTGGGGAACGCCTTTACCGAACCAGAGTGGAGGGTTATCCTAGAGGGCCCCTCCCGTGTACCTCGTAATCAGCGATTCCGCCAAATACAGTTCTTCATACTACACAGGGCATACCTCACCCCGGCCAACATCAATAAATACTTCTGCCGCACAGACGCTGCCTGCCCCAGATGCCACTTAATCGACGCAGACATATTACAAATGCTCGGGCAGTTCTCAGAACTCACCACATACTGGGGCGAAGTAGCCAATACTCTTTCCTATTGCACAGGTCGAGCTATACCTTTTAGCTAGGAAGCCTACATTCTTAATCTGTTTGCGAGGGGGAGGAAACACAGAGCCACTTCCCGCTTCATAGATCTGGGCCCAGTCGTTGCCAAACGTCTAATCACTAAACGCTGGAAGGCACCCGGCGCCCCGCAGTTTGTGGCTCGGCGTCGATCCTTACTTAACTGGGCCAATGCAGAGAGCATTGCCTTGCGCAGGGAGGATCTGTTGGGGCTCAGGAGGTTCCCTCTGTCTGCGGAGTGGGAGGCTATACTAACGGAGCTGCAGACCTCCGACGAGCCGACGGGGGGATCCTTGTCAGGAAGAGTTGACACCACAGAGGTGGAGTTGCGGATGGATGGGCCTTCCTAATTGCGCCTATATAAGGGGGCAGATGCGACAACCCCACATCTGGGTCACACATAGGGCTAGCTGGTACACATGGAGGCCGGACAGGGCATGGTGGACTTAGGTGGGTGGGCGCGGGGTGGAGGGGTCAAGCAGCGTTTTGCATACAAGTTCTTCCCTTCCTTCCTTCTTCTTACTTTGTCCTCATTAGTTTAATACACGACTCTGCAGTAGGATAACCATAAGTGTTTTGAGCAGCATCATGCATGATATAGGATACATATCCCACATCAGTGCCCACAGGGATGTCATTAACGTACACAAACTGCTCTTTGTATCCCTGTGACCAAGCATTATGTTATGGATGATGTGTTGTTATGTACATTGGAAATGTGTTGCATATATAAGAATTTGCTAATGGCTATGTACTGATTGAAAATGCAAAAATGTCAAACAGATTTAAACAAAAAAAAAGAGACTTCTTCATTGGAGGTTCGTAAGTAAAAAGCATTAGTCTGTCCCTACACTACCACTAACGTGACATCCCTATTTAGCAAGTTCCGGAAAAGGTGTCAGCACGTGAAGACTTCCTAAGAAGTGCACTCACGTTGAATGGGTCAAGTAGCATAAAGCTACGGAGCTAGTTCTAAGATGCTCCTTCCCTTTCCATCAGGTCTCCTCTCCTAACTCAATCCCCCGGGGCACTTGTAGAAATAAAAACCTTCTTAGGGGTTCACTGATACATCTGGTCCTTAAGACCAACAAAGAAGAGATTGGCACAGAAGCTGTAATATCAAAAAACATGTTTTATTAACCTCAGATGAGGGAGATTGCATCTTACGGTACCCGCAGGCCACTGTAGGAGGCATTCTAATGAGTGCAGAGAACAGGGTCCTTATATATGCATTTGTTATATAGTCAGCATAAAATCAAGGGGAGGTCCTAGCACATACAAGCATGCTTATTGACTAATATGGGTATACAAAATTTGCTTGCTCCACAAAGTGGGAGGGGAGACTAAACTGCTTACATCAGTAAGAATAGCCTGACAGTTCTATACTAGGAGCAGGTGCATTCTACCAGCTAGGCCTCTCTGAGCATGTGCAAGACTCTGGAAGAGGGAGAAAGCACATGGCGAGCACATGGCTGACTAAAATGGCTGCCAAGTACAAAATGGCTTTCAGCTCATGCTAACAGCGATTCCTGCAATCTTTAACAGATGATCCTTTTAGCATGAGCTAAAGACATTCCCATGATCTAGTAGAGACATAGAAAATATTTTGCACATTTTCTTCTCATAAATTCATCAATATCCTATGCTAGGTGGGCATTTACATTCTAAACATTTCATTAAGCAGGTATATACAAGGTATAAGCAGGAGTACAAAGTGAACAGAGCATTGGGTCATACAGGTAGCAAGAGAGAATAGTGACTATTATCTCAAACAGAAATCTCAATATTTTCCAACCCTAAGCAGAAAGCAAATACCAAAACCATCTAGTCTAATTTTAAGTTTCAGGGCTCTGATGTATTTCAGTGACTATTTATGTCAATTTCAAAATAGCCAACAGTACATACCTAATAAAAACATTTTCAATAGACTTTCTCAGTATTTTTTTATGAGGGCTAAATTATCAATTAATATACTTAAGGAAAGAGTAAAGTAACATGCTCAGATGAACTTTTCTCGTGCAGAATAAACATTACTCTTAAAAAATATTAAAGCAATCAGACATATTATTACAAAAACAATCCTGGCTCCGGGGGACCAGGAGGACCACACAGGGCCATAGGAATTAGGACAAGGAGCCGCAAAGGGCTGCTCCTCCTCAAAAATGGGACGACCAAAGGGGTACATTACTAACAAAAAAAGAGTCCTTGGGAATTTGTAGAACCAACCAGCCAGAGGGGAGTCTTCTCCCTGTGTCCGTTTTGAGCCTCACAGGCAGGCTCTTGTTGTTCCCACGGTGGAGCTGCACAACTCGCAACTCAAGAATCACGGAGAAGGAAAAGTCTTTCTTTCAGGATAGGCCATCACCCCCCCAGGGCAAATACCCTCAATGATCCTGTCCAGTGTCTCAGGCAGTGCACCAGTTTTCTTCACTTTAATCTAACAGGCACCAAGGGCACAGCACCTGTACCCTAAACTCAAGTCCTTCCCTAACTCCTGTATTGCACCTCTGGCGCACTGCTCTTTTGTTAGGGCCACAAATTGTACCCAGTGTGCTCGGGCATCTCTTGATCAACAAACAAAGGCGTAGACTTGCATTCACTTGGGACCAGGACTCAAAGGCCTGAAGCAACCCTTGTTTCAAAGGGGGTCACCTCAAGCAAAGCCTCCTTGCCGTCCTTGTCGTTCTGTGACTCTCTCAGCTGGGCATCAAAAACTGGATCCACACAAAGATTTCTCCATCCTGATTTGTAACCCCGTCTTTCGCCCAAGACAGTGGCAGGGGTACACACTTCACGTCCCAGTGCTTCTGCCTTCACTGAGGTCCTAGTTGCCAGCAACGCCTATGCTGGTTCCTTTCGTTTTGACTGTAGGCTGGACTGGTGCTGACTCCCAGGCTGGATCTGATGTCCGGGCCCCTCTGGCAATGGTTGTAAGGCAGCAAATATCTATTGGTGGACAGAACAAGAGGTCTTTAGACAAGGCACAGAAATAATCGAACAACAGAGAGGATACTCTCAGAATACTTCCTTAGTCTCGGGGCGCCCCATACATTAGCAAGGCACCCAAGAGCCACTTCATCTATCTGAGAGTAGAAAACCCTGGACCTATTGGCAAGTATAAAAGGAACGTTTTGGTGAACTGACAAGAGTAATACATCACCCAATCCCAAACAGCCAAGGAAGTCTGTGTTCATTTACTAAATTCTGAGGAAAAGAGAAAACAATACAGACATACTCCAAATACTTACATTGGTGTATTCCTATATTACCAATCTGAAGAACCTTCAAGAAAAAGGAAATGTTCTACACTTTTACTCATAGATTTTACATTACTTGTACAGGACTGCAGACACTTGTAAAATAATTTCTCTTACATGTTATGCTTAGGACCATGCTCTCATGTTATAGGTGCAGCAGGAAAATCTAAAACTGCTAATTTAACAGGGATTCTTATTGCAAAAAGAACTAAACTTCAACATAGTGAGTACATTTTCTCCAGCAGAACATGTTATGACAAACAAACTCCTATAAAACAATATTTTCCTTCAAAATGTTTGCTAAGGATCACATGAGCGTCTTTCCTGCATTGTACTTTTCACGATCTGGACTATGCAACATCATTTTCAAAAGGAAAAAAAACCTATCTCCAGCTCTAATAAGGGCTGTCAGCTTATTGACAGAGACTAGCTAATAAAAGACTAGCAATGCCCTTGCAAAACTGTATAGAACATGAGAATAACATAAACAATAATAGGATTGCCACCTGAGATTTTTGAACAGAAACCCTCACTATACAGTTCTCCTTAAAGATCAAATAAGGGAACATCAATCTGTTCTACTCATTCTTTCATACAGGATGGGCAGTAACATAACATAGATTTTATCATTTTATTAATGCTAACAATTTTTAAAACGGTATTACTGAATAGCCAATGAAATGTCTCATGGCTATTTCACAGAAAGCTTAGACAGACTAAAAAAAAGTAAGAAAAAGAAGAGAGAAAACATAATTTTGCCTGCCCTTAATTTGTAGAGGAGCTAGCCTCCTTCCCCCATTTTGACAGTAGGAAAACCTGAAACAGGTTTTACTTCTGTCAACACTTTCAACCCCTATTTGTAGCAACTGGGCACAAACAAACCAATGTATCAATTTCTTGAGCAATTGTACTAGATTAACATGAGGGCGCATGAATGCAAACTAAAATCCATTTCCTCCTTATCGTAGCCCCTACACAGTATTCTTTAAACTAAAACCATTATTTTTATATACATGGCAGATCAATGCTCAACTGAGGGCTGCTTTTCCTTCGTTTCATATGACTGCGCAAAACGTGTGTTTGCCAAAAATAGGAAGCAAAGCTTCTCTTTCTCTCTTTGCGCTATCATCTCGTCTTTCAAAAACTTTTCGAAGGTCGAAGTGTCCCAGCAAACATTACCCTTCACCCTGCTAAGTTGCTAAATGCAGAACTCCGACCTTTGACCCGTTCAGCTCAAAGGCAGTCCTGTCCGATGTGTTTGCCAGCAATTTAAAGGTAGGATAATAACGTCTGCTGGTTTCTGTATACTTATTTTCATTTGTGTATAGTGTGTGGTGTGCAGTCTAGTAATACAGAGATCAGCTGTTTGTTTTATACTTGCATATACTTTATTGAAGCCTGAGAGCACGTTAAAACTGCCTTGAGTGGTAGAACTGCTTGTAAAATTGTGAATTTAGCCCAATTTCGACTTTGGTGGTAGGGGCACTTAAAAATGAATATCCTACAATATTTTTGCATAATAGGAACCCCCAGAGTGTTCTCTAGATAGCCCAGGAATGGGAAATCAGAAATGTATAAGATATACCCTTATAAAAATGAGTTTTGTACGGCTGGGTAAAGTGACAGTTCACTTTTAAGGCTCCTGCTAATGCGGTACAGCACTGCTTAAATCCAACTTTGATGCTAGGAATTCACAGTATGATGAGTAGGCTTTATAAAGATGAAAAAACGAATTTAAAGCATTTATTTCTAATATATATATTTTTTTCATATTTTTATTTTTTATTTTTATCAAACCAACCATTTTGATGATTCCACATTTGAAAAGCAAGCTTCATTCGTAGCCTATCATATTTAAACACATTCATTCATAACCCTAAGCACAGAAGCCTTACTTGAAACAGGAAAAGTCTGCGCCACTTTTTAAAGGACAGTTATCATTTAACATCAGAACCACAGATGTACTTATGTAAAGAAGTCATTAAGAAAGGAAATCCCTACTTTCAATTTTGTTCTCTGTTATCCAAAATAATGAAACTGGTTTTTTGAAACTTTTAAAATAATGCAGGCCCTTATACCAGTTTTACACTGACTTAAAATTTCGCTGACTCAGCATTCCTGTCTGTGGCCATGATCAGGAATAGCCATATGCTATTTATGCAGCTGTTGTTTGTCAGCAGGCGTCGAATTTTCACGCCTTTCTCAGGAAAAAAAAACCTTTATTATTTGAAATACCCTGACAGAGTTAAATCCCCATTTGCTGTGTCAAACAGTTTCTTTTCAGTTAGTCAGTTTAAACACAGCTGTTGGAAAGCTTTTTCCTCGGGTGCTGAAAGAAAAGCATGTCACAGTCTATTTAAAACTGAGGCATTTCAATGCAGTCAAATCTATCTTTCTATAATGTGTATTTAGTTCAGCAACGACCAAATTCACTAAAATGATGTGCATGCCTTTTAATGTCTAATACAATGTATTTAAGGAAAATGCTGTAACGTGTATTTTAGTCTATTGATTACAAAACACACAATTTCGTTTTCCTTCCTCTGTATGAGGCCTATTTTAATCCTATTGAATACGAATTCTAATTTTATCTTTAGCATTGTGGCAATTTGCACACATGTATAGTATCTTACTCTGTCAATTTAAATAGTAACATGCAGCTGTTTAGCATATGTTATATAATTCATTTCTGGATTTTTATTTAATATGTAAGTAACTAAATGACAGTTTGCATAACAGAATGATGACAGCAAAAAAACATAAACAAACTCATTGAGCTCATTCCAGACAGTTACAGAAGGGGGTCATACACGCAGAGTACACAACACAGCGCGCTTAAAGCTAGCCATTCTTACACAAAGAGTACTCACACAAATATTACCAATGTCAAACCACAAACCCCACATAGACAGTTAAACACACATTTAACCCACAAATCAATACTTAGGACTTTAAGACAGCTTACAAACTGTACGCAAGACCAACCTATTTGTAAATACTAATTGTAAGTCATATTTACAAGAAGAGCTCTCAAAAGTAGCCCAAAAAACTGTTCCATGGTCAAGAAGCCAAAATACACCAAATTCGCCAGTTTTGGCTGGTAGAACACTCAAAAAGCGCTCTGCATATCACCACTTATGAATGTTACTAAGTGCGCAGATCCGGATCCGTTTTATGTACATATTTAGTTCCATGGGGTACTTAGTCACCAAGGAAGAAATATCTTTTACTATACCTAAACCTATTTAGGTATCCCCTCTGAGGGGAGTCAGCTGAGTACTTCCTAAATCCATATCGGTACTCTCCAAGACAGCAACACTTTCTACGAAGTGTGCTAGAAGCAGGCATGTCAAAAATATTATAACATATATAATATTATACTCCAAGTGACACTTAACACAATGTGTGCCGTTCAAGTTTTCAAAGTTAGAGAAAAATCTCCTCATTACCTGCCTTCTTTGCTGCAGCAAAACAAACAAACAAACCAAAATCTTGGCCAAGTCATTCCAAACAAAAGTGTTGCTTCAGCAACCTTACCAAACCAAAGTCTCCAGCTTTCAACTGCCAAGTTCTGAGTGACCTAACGGTCATTTTAAAATACTCACGCCAAAGAAGTTCTCAGTCGGGAGCGGCAAACACTTGGAGGATCAGATCAGGAAGACCAGAAATATACTGGGCTGGAAGACAAACAATCTCCGTGCGCAGGGTACCTCCTCAGTAGATTCCTGTCCTGTACTCCTCAGTAGATTCCTGTCTCCCTTCAAGACCACTCCCTTGGATAGCCGCTGCACCGATGAGGTCCACTTTCGGGCGCCATTTGTAGAAATAAAAACCTTTTTAGGGGTTCACGGATACATCTGGTCCTTAAGACCAACAAAGAAGAGATTGGCACAGAAGCTGTAATATCAAAAAACATGTTTTATTAACCTCAGATGAGGGAGATTGCATCTTACGGTACCCGCAGGCCACTGTAGGAGGCATTCTAATGAGTGCAGAGAACAGGGTCCTTATATATGCATTTGTTATATAGTCAGCATAAAATCAAGGGGAGGTCCTAGCACATACAAGCATGCTTATTGACTAATATGGGTATACAAAATTTGCTTGCTCCACAAAGTGGGAGGGGAGACTAAACTGCTTACATCAGTAAGAATAGCCTGACAGTTCTATACTAGGAGCAGGTGCATTCTACCAGCTAGGCCTCTCTGAGCATGTGCAAGACTCTGGAAGAGGGAGAAAGCACATGGCGAGCACATGGCTGACTAAAATGGCTGCCAAGTACAAAATGGCTTTCAGCTCATGCTAACAGCGATTCCTGCAATCTTTAACACACTGTCCCTAACCCCAACACCAAAATCTCAGGACACACCCATCATCACATCACGCGGTCGTCACATCCAGCTAGACACCTCCTCGTAGGCAGAGGCGACTGGTGACATTTGAAAGTGGTGGGGCGTAAACTTTCTGTGGGAGTGCACCGCGGCGAGCGAGCGTGGCGAGTGAGCACGGCGAACGAGCCCGAACATCTTAAGGGGGGTTCGGGGGTGTTCTACCCCGAGAACATTTTGAAAAAAGAGTGGGTAAATGGTGCATTTTCAAGCAAATTTGAGAAGCAAGAAGGTTAATAAAGCAATTGTGAAAGTGCAGTTATTACATTAATAAAGGGATGTCATATAACAACATGTAGATAGAAATGTTTCTGAAGCTAGGCCCTGCCAGTGCCACGCACCTCTGAGCAATATACATGCTGTGTGCCAGCAGGGCCTAGCCTAGGCCCTGCTGGCACACAGCGTGTAATTTGCTCAGAGGTGCGTGGCACTGGGGGCTTGTTCCTAATTTAGATTCCCGCTCCTAACGTGATAACGATCCTTTGCCAACGCCTGTGTTTCAGTCTTGCTTCCATTCACCTACTCCACATGCAGTGAGGTAGGCATAATGTGCAAGGTAGCTGCTAAACTCTAAAGCCTACTGGATGTATTGCTGAACAATTCTCAAGAAAGTCTACGAAAGCTCCAGCCGAACAACGTTCAACTAAGGCTAAAAGTATGTACATGCCTTTCAGATGGCGCATAACAATGTTTGCCTGCATAGTCACGCGCAAAAGTGGACAAAGAAGATGGCTGTCTCCTTTTAAACTGCGCTGCGTGACAGGACTTTCATAGCCAAAGCAAACAAACTGCAAACGTTTACGGCGGAAAGTAAGAATCTCTTACAGCGTAACAGCATCTACCAGACGCTCCTAGCATCTGAAATAAAAAAATGAAACTAACATTAGTTGCCATTGCCTGGCAAAGGGAATGCAGCGGTTTGAGTTTCATAGCCAGATATTTTGGGCCTTGGCAAAAGATAGCCCGGTTGAAGGGCAAGGGTCACAGGAGTAAGACTGGTAAGTGAGGTCTGCAAACCAAGTTCACGCATTGCGTTCTTTTACGAAAAGAGTATTTTTATGATGTGGACTTCGCTGAAAAGTAACAGGCCACTTTGCATAAAATGTGTTCGTCTACTTTGGAAACTTACTCAGAAGTTGAGTACAGATCGCTTTGTAGGGGAGAAGCAGTAGAGGGCATTATATATTGGGTAAGGTTGGAAAGGTAACAAGAAGCGGAAGGACAGCACAGGTTAGCAAAGGGCAAGCAGGAGAGATGGATGAAAATGACATACCTATTAAAGATTGTCATGACTATTTACGATTAGCCTAATGAGTTGCAAGAATGTTGGGAGCATATTCTGTACAAGTACACCCGTCTGCGAGGAGCCTCGAATCCTTCAACAAAATCACTATCTTCAGGTGTGCGAGTCTGAATCTGATTAGATAAATAGAGGCAAATGAAGACTACAAAAACCATAAAATATTAGTTTATCAAATGACAGATCACAATTAGGAACCATGTCCTTGATGATATGGAGTTAGGTGGCCAACCTTGGCACAACTTCCTCCATGCACTGGCATTTTGCTTGTAATCCAGTGCACAGTACCAGTCTGGACCAGGTGCACCCATCTTGAGGATTATACAGCGGATTCATGAATTACTGCTACAGCTCTCTGTAGAATCTAACTCCAGACCCGCCAATTCACAGACTCGCTAATTCACAGACCTGCCAATAAACAGACTCGCTAATTCGGTCGTTTTGTAAATGAAGCTTCATTAACCATACTTTTCTGTTGCTTGTACATTTTTTTAGGGATGGACCTAATATTATCAGTAAGTTATCTTACTCTCGCAAGAGTTTTTTTTTATTTTGGCGGGGAGTTTTATATAGCGCGAACTCGATCAGAAGGTTTCAGAGCGCTTTACATGAGCACCAGTTGCGTTGCAGATGGACACATTCATTTTACTAGGTACGGGGAGTTAAAGTGATTTGGCGAGAATCAAACCCGGTTCCCCAACTTCGAGGTCGACTGCTCTAGCCTTTAGGCCACATCCGCAAGAGCTAAATGCCTCAGCTGCCACATTTAATAATTCGCCAGGTGTTCGTCTTGGTGATACAAGGTACCCGGAAGGCATCACTTCTGGGTACAGTATTCACTGTTTATTCTCTGGAAAAAGTAAGCAATTGTGCCATTAACCAGGTAGCTCCCACGCTACAAACTAGACAAGAGTCTGGTTTTCTGGGGCCGGTATCCCATTTGATGACAATGGAGATGCCCTGAGATGGCAGTTCGCAGTGCATAAGCCTATGAGTACCATTAACAGCGCCCCTTTGCCTCGCAGCAGTGCAGAGGCCCCTGCGTGTGCGTGCTGAGTGAAAAGCGGCTCCATTGACTCTTATTCCACCCCCCTCTCACCTGCGTGCCACAGCCTCTACTTCAGAAACAGTCGCGGCTCTTAATACTCGTGGAAGGGGGGGGACGTAAAAATAAAATGAAAACTAACTTACCTGACCGGGTCCGCGCCGCCTCTGCTCCTGGGCCAGTCCGGAACAGGAACAGGCATGCTCCAGCTCCCTTCCCTCCTGTAAGCCAATCACAACGCTGCGATGGCAGTGTTGTGATTGGTGTGGAGTCCCGGACGGCTCCCAGCCGGGCACCAGTAGGGACGCCATTTTCTCTATGTAGGCTGCATGCAGTCTACATAGAGAAAATGTAGAGTGCGCATGACTGCTTTGGTCGGCCCCAGGGCCGACCAAGCAGTCAGGGCACTCAGAGTGGTGCAAGCCACTCCTCCCCGACCCGCCCGCCCCCAACCAGGCATACCCAGTGCAGTCTGCTTTCTCGCAGCGCGAGAAGCAGAAAATAAAATGGTACTTAAAATACCATTTTATTTTCTGCTTCTCGCACTGCGAGAAAGCAGTGGGGCAGCGCTCCAACGCCCTAATGGAGCAGCTGCCACTGCTCGTAGGAAAATTTCCATGAGGTTTCGATGCTTCAAGCCTCTGGCTCGATGAACTTGATTTCCAGGCCTTCTCCAGTGAGAAAGAACACCGTCCCACATTATCAGCACCACTTGTTCAAATGTATCCTCTCCTCCCTAAGCCTAACTCCTAAAACAAAAGCGTTATTCTAACTAACAAAAATGAATTTCTCCACCTGCCACGGAAACGTGAGAAAAAAAAGATTCTGCATACACATGAATATTACGAACAACGGTTTTTAGAGAGCCATGGAGGCCTACAAAATCGGCTAACATAAGAATCAATATGAATCTTCATTAATCACACGTATACATGAACATTATTACTGTGCACGTTTAAATCAGTCAATTGATAAAGTTTCTTAATTCCCACGAACGGGCTTTGAAAACAGAACAGTTAGCTATCGCTCCGATATGTTAAAAACCTCACGTTACATGAAATTCAAACGAGGCTATCTGACATCTTAGAATTAAGTTTGGAAGGTAGCTCTTTGATTATACAGAGGATCATTAATCAATTAACACGTAGAACGCACTTATTGTAAGCTATGTACTCTTGTATACTTTTGTACATTTATAACTGAGAATGTAAAGTATTTTAAGGTTTTAAGAAAATGACAACATTTTTGCGTTGTTTATATATAAGAGACAAAAACTGTTATGGTTTTAATTAACTAAGACAATAAACATTTATTTACCATTTATTTTACCATTTTACCAGTACATTACATGTCAGCAAGTTAATTTCTTATTAGTCATATGTAAAATCGAACATTAAACTTCATCATGTAGAACACAATTACAACGTTACTTTCTCCATGTTGCACAAAATGTCTCTATCACTTCACTTTACACATTATTACATTACACATTCTAATAACCAAATGTTAACACGATAAGAGAATACATGCAGGGGCAAACTACTCGTGATTATAATGCAACCCTACAAATTGGAGAGCACCATCGTGCTCTATCAAGAGTTACCCCTTGGCCTTTCCTGACTACTATTCACTGGAAGGGCAACCCCACCACATACATCGGTTAACAGACAGTTAAGTGGGACTAACTGCTTTTCTTTTGTACTCCTACTAGAAGACTCCTAGCTCCATCACACCTTCCACCTTGTGGCATAGACCTTGGCTGTGCCAGTTGGAGTCAAAAAAGTAAAAGGACAGAAAGTCCAGGCACCGTCTCAGAGCAGAGTTTCGGAACACACAAACTACTGTCTTAACCTTAGTATAAAGATGGGACAAAAACATCCAGCCAGTGTATTTATATTTATTTATTTAATTTATAAGGCGCCACAGCTACCCAAAAAGGGTTTCCCGGCGCCGAGCAAAGACACAGACCAGATATTGAGACTTAGTAGCAAAATCATTTGTTAAAAAGCCAGGTCTTTAATGCCTTGCGAAATTGAACATAGACTGTTTCGTTCCGAATGGCAATGGGAAGGGTGTTCCAGAGTGAAGGACCAAGGAAGGAGAAAGAGCGCCCACCCATTCGAGAAAGCCTGAATCTGGGAACAACGAATCTTCCCTGAGAAGATGAACGCAGGCGGCGGGAAGGAACATACAGTTTGGCTAGGGAACACAAATAGTGTGGTGCAGTTCCAGTTTTGATCTTGAACATGTATGACAGAGCTTTAAATCAAATTCGATTTTCCACCCTAAGCCAGTGCAAGTCTCGCAAGTGGTTGGAGACAGAGGCAGATCTAGGTAAATGGAGGAGAAGTCGGGCTGCAGAATTTTGGACCATTTGCAGCTTGCGGGTCACATCTTTGTTGGCGCCAAGATAAAGAACGTTACCATAGTCCAGTCTTGATGTAATTAGAGCTTGGACTACCGTTCTTTTGGTGGACTCTGGTAGCATCCAAATGATCTTCTTAAGCCACTTGAGGATGGAAAAACAAGTGGCCGCTACCTTTACCACCTGGGCGCGCATTGATAGCGAATCATCAATAGTGAAGCCCAGGTTACGGACTTGGCAAGCTGGCTGAGGCAAGACACCCATCTCACATGGCCAATGTTGTGGGCTCCAAAGATCCTTGTCTTTGCCGAGGATGAGCACCTCCGTTTTCCCCCCATTTAATTTGAGACAATTCGACTGCATCCATGATGCAATTTTACTCAGGCCAGATTGAAGAGGGGACTGCCCATTTGTTCTCACTGCGGAAAGAGAAAAGATGATTTGAGAGTCATCTGCGTAAGATAGCAAAGTCAGACCTGCCTCTTCAGCTACAGCGGCTAGAGGCCTCATATACAGATTAAAGAGCAAAGGACTAAGAACGGAGCCCTGAGGGACTCCAAACGGTGATGCACAGATTTCAGAGCTGGCCTCCTCAGAAAAGACTTGGAAGGTACGGTTGGCCAGAAATGAAATTAGCTAATTAAGAGCCGGACCGCAAATGCCTACTGATCTCAAGGTATTTGCAAGGATGGAATGAGACACGGTATCAAAGGCCGCGCTTAAATCTAATAGGATAAGGGCAGCTGTCTCATGTGCCACGATTTCTCTACCAGAATTCATAGTCTCCACACCAGTGGTGAGAAAGAAACATTTAGTGCTCCAGGGTTGGAGTATTCATTGCAAATGTTCCTAGCCATGTTTGGGACAATAAAGATGTGACAGAAACTTTAAGCCTGTGTGCCAAGATTTCTCTACCAGCATCCATAGTCTCCACACCAGTGGCTATAATGAAACTCTTTGTACTCCGGGGTGGAGATATTCACTGCCTACGCCTCTTGCCAGGTTTGGGACCAGAAACCTAGAAACGTCAACCAATACTGCCAGGAAGGGCTCCCTGGGCCCCAATTCAAAGAAGAGAAGTAAATGACTGCCCAGGAGGGGCATCGGAGAGGCCCTTGCAAAAGGGAGACACTGCTTAGAAGGAGAAGGGGCGATGAAAGAGAAAGATGACCTGAAGACATCCATTGCACCAGCAGTAAGGATCTGCATCGCTCTGTGAGGGTGAGGTCCATGAGTCTTCAAAGTGTCTATACAGTCTAAGCAAGACAGTATACCCCTTGGACAGAAGGTACTGAGGAACTCAATTCTGCCCAAGTTCCCCTGCAAAATCTAAGTGCCCGGAAGCCATAAGATGCTAGAAGAACCCACACTAAAGTCCATGGTCCCCGTAAAGAATAAACAAGAGTTCCAGAGGAGAAGCACATTGACATAGAGGCCTGCAGCAGGATCTCAGTATTCACAATTACATTCAGCTGTAGGCACCTAGTTTCTTTAGATGGTGGGCTTTGTGTTTGTGACTAAAGAAGAATACAGACTGCAAGTTCCACCATGCAACAAGCACCATGATTCCAATTCAGCCTACGCGACTGATGCTGGCACTGCCTCTGCATACCTGTAACAGCATACTAGTGAAGTAGGCACAGCTATACATGAGTTTGAAGGGATGGGACATGAATACTGCTCTCTTTGCTCCGTGAGCTATGTGGGTCACAACATGTGGAGTGGTCCTGCCCCCAAAAACACTAGAGCATGCAGGTGTTGCCTGCATTACCTATTGCTCAAAAGGCAACAAAAGGTACTTTGCAACCTACGAAAACCCAGAAGTGAGGAACAAAGTCCACACTAGCGGAGGGAGTAGTTGGAAGTGCTGGCCCTCATCCAGGTTGGCCTCCCCAAAAGATTCACCATACTCTACACCCTGCTAGGGAAAATCTCAGAGAAAAATTGGGAACTCTTAGCACCCAGTGTAATATGCTGCTCTCTGCGATACTATGGGCCAGATGTACGACCTGCCAAATAGCGCCTCGCAAATTGCGTCGCATTTGCGACTCGCAAATTGCGAGACGCTATTTGGCATGTACAACAGTGTGTTTAACACTGTTTGCGATTCCCAATGGGGTCGCAAATTGCGAGGCTCATGAATATTATTGAGCCTCTCGCAATTTGCGAGCCCATTGGGAATGACAAGCCCTACCAGGGATGGTGGCCTGCTGGGCTCAGCAAACCACCATGTCTGGGACTGCTTTTAAATAAAGCTGCTTTTTTTTTTTAAATGCAGCCCGTTTTCCTTAAAGGAAACTGGGATGCATTTTTTTTTTTTTAAATGAAACGTTTCCGTTTCACTTTTTAAGGGCAGGCAGTGGTCCCTGGGACCACTGCCTGCCCTTAAAAAATAATATTGCATGCATTTGCAAAGGGGAAGGGGTCCCCTGGGGACCCCTTCCCATTTGCGAATGCATTACCACCTACTTGAAGTAGGTGGTAATTTGCAAGTGTTTTGCGACCGCAATTGCGGTTGCAAAACATTGGTACATTGCTTTGCGGTCGCTATTAGGAAGGGAACGCCCCTTCCTAATAGCGAGTCACAAAACAGTATTTTGTGAGTCGCAATTTATTTGCGAGTCGCAAAATACTGTTTGTACATTGGCCCATGCTTTTTAGCGTGCGCAAACGGGTCTAAGACCCGTTTGCGCACGCTAAAAAGCGTCGTACATCTGGCCCTATGTGCAGTATTACATTGTGTGTGATTTGAGTAAAGTACTTATCTTTTTCAAAGGCCGAGCACTGGCTTGAGTTATTGATCTGTGTTGGTTGAGTTTTTGAGTTCTGATTCTCTAACCATGCCACCTCCCTTAGTACGCCTTGGACTGCTAAACTTCACTACCCTAAGGGTTGTATACTAAAGGTTTGTACTTGGAGCTCCGTTTTAAGCTCAATACTAGGGTTAAGCCCTAGGACATCAGTGGTAAAAGGCTCTGATTGTCACAATCTGAACTCAGAAACCCCTACCTGCTCCAGGACTCCTCAAAAAGTTCCCACACAGATATTTCAAGAAAATCATATTAAAAACTCTG
This sequence comes from Calotriton arnoldi, assembly GCA_963921515.1. Taxonomy (NCBI): domain Eukaryota; kingdom Metazoa; phylum Chordata; class Amphibia; order Caudata; family Salamandridae; genus Calotriton; species Calotriton arnoldi. The sequence continues at coordinate 579,944 of CAWUFW010005694.1, forward strand.
AGCAGGATTTAACAAGTTGGTGTAGCTATTACAAAGATTGGTACTTTAGCTATTAGCAAGGATATCCCTATTCAAAGCCATTCACTATTTCCTCCCTTATTCAATGGCTATAAAAACTGTTATAAGCTTGCATCTCCCTGGGAAAACTTAAGAGATGTGATCATCTTAAAATTAAAAGACCCCTGACATTAATGCTTGCTTCCTATCACATCAGGTACCAAATGTATGCAGATGATACCCAGCTCCACTTAAAAATTGATGATGATCCCGGCAAGCCTTCCAAGCTCTCCCGGTGCCTTATCCACGTCCACAGATGGATGCAACACAACTGGCTTTGCCTCAAAGGTGAAAAACTGAAATCTTGTGCTTTGGTCCCATTAGCCCATTCTTTATCATTCTTCCCTGGTCAACGAAACTAAGCTTGAACCCTGGGTGTGATCTTTGACTGTAATCTATCATTCTCCTCACAGATAAATGAGGTTTGCAAATCAGCTTTTTTCCACATGTGACATGTAACACCTGATTCTGCCATTTCAACATTTTCCCTATAATATGGCCCTTATCATGGGTGCTGCCTTGTCCATGGTGGATTACTGCAATGGTCTCTACCTAGGCCTCCCAAATACTTCCCTAGCCTGGCTGAAACAAGTAGAAAATGAGACTGCTGCTTGCAAGGCGCTGGGTCTGGAACTACACGATCACCTTCCCTTCTCTCAGATATTTCCACCGGCTCTGTGTGAAGGTAAGGCCTTCCTTCACAACTCTGTGTTTTGTTCACATGGCACTCCATGATGGAGCTCCAAATCCATCTCTAGACTATTTGCTCCTTCCAACTACAGAGGCCAGCTAATAGTGGTATGTTGTCTCCCCATCGATACAGATATAAACAATTCAGAGGCCACTCTCTTCAACAGCGATCTCCTACCTTTGGAACTTTCTTCCCACCTACCTGAGACTTGGAAATGAGTAAGTCAAATTCAGGAAATCCTTGAAGGTGTATTTCTTCATCATGGTCCTCGGGTAGATCCCGTTGTCCTTGGAGAAGTGTCTGATGAATAAACACAAGTGAAGTAGATACCTGAGGCCAGTTTGCCCCTCTCAATCTCAATACCTCTTCACTAACATTTTGTCATCTCTGTTTATTCTACAGTAGCACTATTAGACAGCTTATAGTTTGGGTATTACTCACTGCTCTAATTACTCTCTTCCCCCTCCCACTGGCGCTCACCTTAGTGCTCAGAGGCTAATAAATGGGGTGGTTTGGAGCTCTTAAAAAAAAACTTAAATAAAATAAATAAGAAAAAACTTAAATAAAATAAATAAGAAAAAACCTAGGTAAAGGTCAAATAAAGTATACCTCTTGCGGGGTGATAATTTGTATTCTACTAAACTACAGATAAGGCATGAACGTTTTACTATAGAATTTAATGAAATAAACATTATTAATCAATAATTAGTTGTATAGGAATACACCTTTGACTGTCAGTCAAGCTACTGTGCGCCCTCACAATATGCATTAACTTCACTGTCACTTAGGATTCCCATGGCTCAGAAGCTTGTTTTCCATTGACCAAACTGGTCGATTCTCAGATTACTGACAAACCAGTGGACTTGTGGCATGAGTGTTTTATTTCCTTGTCAAGATTTAGGGGCCGATGACGATGCCGTAGGAAACGGCTACGACACTCGGTTGGAGCAGTTCCTACTGCATTGTAATCTCCTGTTTGGATTCATTTCCGACCGACCCATTTTGATGGAGTCGGTCGGAAATTAAAACAAAACAGGTTTGCCAAATGGCTTACGACGGGCTCAGAGAGCCCGTCTACCATTCGGAAAGCCTCCTGTAATCCCAAGGACGGCTCTTTACGCCCGAGGGATTACAATGTTGGATTCCGACAGCCTTTCTGTGCCGGCCTTTCCGACACAGAAATGCTGTGGGAAGTCAACTTTGGGGGCCCCAGCAGGGCCCCCATGGGTGCAAGGCCTCTGGATGGTGGCCAAGCGGGCACATATGGTGCCCCCCTCGTGACCGCTGCACCTGGTGGCAGGCACCTTGAGGTGAGGGATGAACTGCACCTCAGCTCTATACAATAAGAGCATACATTCCGGTCAGAATGCATGCTCCCATTGTAAAGAATAGGAGTGCGACCGAACAGTGTTCGGTCGCATCCTAATTGCTGGTTTGGGACCGTCCGACATCGAAATCAGCCCCTTAATGTTTAAACAATTGTGTCAGTGAAAAGGTCAGTCAGCTGTATTAGTCTGTTGTTTTAATTGCAGCTAGTAAATTCTCAGTAATTGGACTGAGTGTGTTTACCGCCAGTGTCTGCCTTTTAAGATAAAGCTGCTGCTGTTCAACTAGGGTAAGAGGCTGATTACACGTAAAAACACGTGTGCACACGTGTGTGAGACTACTGTTGTGCGCAGCCCAGGATCTGCACACAGGTAGTCTTTTGCAGAAGGAACTCTACAAGGATAGGTGCTGACCTGGGATAGGCCTTATAATATTTGTGGGCATTCATAGTTAGGTCAGTAGTGCTTACTGAAAAATCTGTAGTGCTTTCATTGTATTGTACATATAGGCGAAATCTCCCCTAAAGTACAGTTTTGCTCCATGTCGGCCTACAGAAGCCAGCAAGGTATCAAACTGGGGTAAAACATTCACACTGAGGTTGAATTTATTTTCCTCACAACACTACATCCCTATCTAATAAGACTTCAAGAATTGTCACACTTCTATGGCTCAGCTCATAATCAGAGTCCAGGCCTTTTCACCCCTACTTGGCCACATGAATTACTCTGCTCCCCAGCAGAGGGGACACAGGCCTCCCCACACAAAAGGAGCGATTATCAGTGATTGACCCAGTTTAATCTTGACAACATTAAAAATATAAGCTGTACAATGTTGTCATTCTTTGGCACAGCCATGTTGCCAGAAGCCTCACATGCTGTGAGAGAGAAGAAAGCATGGTGGCCGGCCAGAGATGGCTATTTGGGAGGCATAGGATGCCTTTCATCCCCTCAAGGTGTTGTTTTGTTTTTGGTGTTTCCTCCTGATCCCAGATAAGGCTGTGATTGATCAGTTTATGTCCTTGAGTTTGTTGCTTCTATTTGCAAACCAGTTGGCTCGCGTCAGTCGGGTGCTATCGGCTCAGGGTGCCTTCTGCTCTGCTCCCTTTTAGGCCAGTAAGACCATGGGACGGGGAAATGGAAAACAAGCATCATTAACAGATCGCCATTGTGTAAAGTAGTGTGTAAAGTAAAGCAGGGATACGCAGGGGAGTAATGACTGAGTGGAGGTGGGAGGGAGGAGCAGATAGGTGAGGGGGGGATGAGAAGAGCACTCTGTTCACATGAAAATGAAAGTGTGCTGTAAAACTGGACACAAATGAACCTGAAAACAGTTGGGAGCAGGGAGGAGGGAGTAACATACAAGCTGAAGGGCTAAATCGAAGAGGGCAAGGGGTGCGGGGGCACAACATAGGAGCAGTGAATAATAAACACAGTGACTGTTCGCTTACAAAGCACAGTAAGAACCCAGTCGCTTTCAGGTGAAAACAGTTATAAAGTGGTGGGAAGCATTGACATGCAGCTACCGTAGCTGTTTTCCCTTGATCTCTTTGCTCCTTATTCCCATTTAACTGTAAAAGTAGATGCTGAATCCTTGCAGGGTAAATCTAATACTAGCCGTTAAATCCATCTGTGTTGTACAGAAATACAAGTTTTTCACGAGTCCTGTTATATCGGATTTACTACCCGATTTACTACCCGAGTAACCTAGTAGTAATACCAGATGAGGAAAAATTACATCCGAAAATTATGTGAGGAAATAATGTGCACATTTGCAAAAAAGCCACAGGAAAAGAAAATCCTCCATTTGTTTTGTGCCAAAAATATATTTAATTTCCTGTATAAACATAGCAAGCCATCTTAGAACGTGTGGAGTATGTTATTAGGAGAGCTCTTTATAGAAGGCATTTCCCAACATGCATCCTGTATGAATTTTTGGATTTCAATCCATCTTAATCCACATAATATTTTAGGCATCCACATAAATTTAGCTGTTTAAATTATCCAGATGGCATCTAGCAGGGTGAAGAAACTTACGTTTTCTGAGAGGGAGCTAGAGGTTCTGGTCGAAAAAGTAGTTAGCAGCCTAGACTCATTAGTCACCTCATGATGAGGACAAGTGGAAAGATGAGGGCCCAATTATGACAAAACAAAACTGATAACGTATATGCAGTCTCTAAATTTCCATGCACATCAAGCATTCAAAAAAAAGTATTGACCTGAAAAGGAGAGTGCGGGAACACGTAATCCTGCAAGCCTGGAAGGATTTGCTGGTGGTGCTGAGGCCGGATCGGACATCGGATCTGGTAAATGTCCTGAGATTATATTAATACATTATTGTCATGAATACTTGTAACATGCAACTTGTGATATGTAAACTACACATCTATATGTTGCACTACTGTGTGGTAACTGTGGTAGTGCTGATGGTGGAATATTGCATGAGGGTGGAGAGTCTGGAATGTTAGGAGTGCATGCATGTCCGAAGTGTGTGGGTTTTATTGGTGCAAAGTAGTGGAAGGCAGTTGGTGGTTGCATTCATCTGGGTGCCAGCCTCATTTGGTGCTGTAACTTCTTCTATAAACTCAAGTAAGGTCGTAAAGCATGACTCTGTCTTCTTTCTGACCTCGCTACACTGGCGACGTGTTGTTGGTTGTGAGGAATGCAGGGGAAACCAGTACTGAAACCTGGAATTGCGAATTTCATACCTGCTGCATGATGCCACCCATCTTTCATTTGCCGGCAGGTAACCCTGGATTGGCCCATCCAGGAAGCGTGATCGCTGCAGGATTTGTCCAGCTGGCTGACGTGGGCCATTCTTGTGCCTAGTGCCCATGGTTATGAGTAGCCCAATGAGCCCTGCAGTGCATTCTCTATTTGTGACTGTACTACTTCTGCCTACTGGAAGTACGTGCGAGTGAAGGGTGGCATTGAATGGAAAAAAAGCTCTTCAGGCCATGTTAATATCTTACAGGGCTACTACGAGTGGTGTCTCCTTTCGAACTGATGATGAGTCATAAGCCGGACTCTAAACTCACCCCCTGTTGGATAAAGAAAAAAAGAGGGGGGGATTCCTTAGTTCATGCTAAGGTGATAAGGCAGACTGCGGATGAGTACAAACGTGCGAAGGCTGGGTACATGAGAGACACCTTGAAAAAATCGGTCTGATGATAATAGCTCCTTTCTTGATGTTGTGTTGCACAAATGGGGATAGGGGAGCACCCAACAGGGGACGTGTGCCCCCGGGCAATTTGAGTGGGTGGTACAGTCCTAAGAACTGTCAGTAAGTTTTGGGCTGGTACTAGTAGGCAGGGCAGTAGAGATAGGGCAAATTAAATTGGGCTACCAGCCACCATTTTGTGGTATGCAATATGGTGGCTGCTAGTTAAGAAAGGACCAGGTTAAGTTTGTGGTGTTTCTTAGAACAATTAGTTGATTCTCAGTCAGGATGGAGGACAAGTGAATCATGGAAGCGCCCCCCCCTCCTTCTAGAAGCTGGGGGGTGGGCAACACCTGCAGTGGAACGGCACGGCGAATGCGAAGAGCATCGGATGGCATTGCGACAGTAGTATTGGCCTGCTTGCTGCCACGCCCAACAAGCATTTGTAATGCAATAGGTCTTGCATTAGTGAAAGTTTTAGCTAATGCCGTGGCAAATGATAATGTTTGTTAGATTTATTTTTTTGTCAAAATATATCCCAGCTGTAACATAAGTAATGAAAGAAAATCCGCAAGGAAAGAGTGCAGTACCACAGGCTGTTACTCTGTGTCCCTGTGGAGTTGTAAAGGGACCACATAAGGTACTGCACCCTTAATGCCATTATAAAGAAAAAAATTGCAGCTGAGGAAAAGTTTCCATTTGTTTTTATTGGTAGTGAGATTTTTGTTCTCATGCACCATTGTTGTTTATTTAGCTTTATTTCACAAATAAAGCTGAATAAACAACAATGGTGCATTTTTAAAACACAAGCTAACAAAAATATCACTTCCAATAAAAACAAATGGAAACAGTACGCAAAGAAGTGAGGGGAGGCTGTTCTGCAGAGTGGGGACTTTCAGGACATAAGGGGGTGGATGAGGCAAAGTTGGGAGAGAGGGCGGTGACTGGTGGGGGCGGCGAGAAAAGGAGGGAGGGTTGGTCCCGCAGAAGGGAAGGGGCAGTGGGTCTGGGTTTCTGAACAAGAGAGCAGATGGGGATGGAGACGGGTGTTACAGTACAGCAGGTGTTACCACTTGTGTTTGGTTACAGGGGTCAGCATTGATCCAGACTTGGGAGAGTTCAATGTTGCTCCACTACCCCAAGGAGAAGAGAAAATGGTCTCGGATGGCCAACCTGAGAGTGTCAGTGGACAGGGACGGAGTAGACAGGGGAAGGCATGGAGCAGCCGCCTCAGAGATGGCACAGGGAAGGTCTGGTGTGGCCTCCGTGGAACACGTGGAATGACATACACATGCATGGTGGGAAAATGGTAAATTTGATGACGAGGTAGCAGGCTTGAGTGGGCTACAACAAGTGAGAACTGAGACAGTAGATGGTCTCGATTTTAGACTATGAGGAGGAGGAAGTGAGGTTGGTTGAACAAGATGCTGTGGGAGGGGCGATGGAGGAGCGCTAGTGGTTGCAAGGTGGTGGGAAAAATGGGGAGGGGGAGCTAATGTGCCTCCAGTTAGTTTGTGCAGGAGGGTGTTGGTGGGAAGAAGCCGAAGTCGGTGCATGATGGAGCATAAGAAGGCAGGACACTGGCAAGGTGGCATGCTTTGGTGCGGACGCAGACCTTGAGACCTGGTAAGCTGCAGACAGAAGTAGAACAACTTCTTATAGTCTAAATAGTGGTTGATGTGGGTAGCAATGTGACACTGGGCCAGATGGCACAACGGGGTGAGTGACCTGTTATGATCTCAAAAGTAGTGGGCGCATAGAGTGAAGGAAGATTGCAGGAGAGGGTCATACACTTACGAAAGGTGACATATGTAGCTGACAGAGGGGTGGAGGCGGAAGACAGAGACGAACGGGCGAAAAAGGAAGACCACGAACAGATGGCCATTGTGCATATGGAGACAAAAGGGGGAAAAGGTACTGGGGAAGTGAGGGGACAAAGGAGCAGACAACGATAATGAGATGGACAAAAAGGAGAGTAAGGAGCTAAAGGTGAAGACGCTACCGTACATGGGGATTACTAAGCCCTTGGGCGCACATCTGATGGGGTCCACAAAAGAAAAGACATGGAATGGGTAATACATGGAGGCATTTAAGCTTCTTTTAGGTAAAGAGACAATAGCAAGCTTTCAATTAAGTCGAGTTAAAACATTCTAGGTATCATGTAAACAGGTGTAACCACACAATGAACCAACAATGACAACTGACTGAGACAGTATCTTATTTCTTATTATAAAAATATTTTTTATTTAGTTATTAAATCTCTTTTTCTTGGATTTATTTTCCATTCTTAATCAATTGTGTAAATATACATATATACAGAGGGGATAAACACATAATATATACATGAAAAGAAAAAATCAATCCAATTCATACAATCAATGATTGTATCTTTCTTAAAAAACTTGACAGATTAGATGAAGGCTAGCGGTAGATGACCTCTACGCGCATTTCGGCACTTCTGCTTTCATCAGGAAACCGTCTATTGCGAACAAAATTCAGGCATATATAATGCTGAGACCCTGGATGAACTACGATGCTGTGTTGGTTGTTTCAGGAAGGAGCAAGGAGTGCTCCTTATAATAATTAGAAATTGTGTGCGCCTCGCACGCTATTATTACAGCTGACTCAGTGGGTCCTGAAGAGGAATGGTATCGACCAGAGTTGGCACGGATACTAGATAAGCCAAGGTACCAAAGTACTTCTTTATATGATGCTGTACGATCGCCCCAATAGCTAGATGTATTTTAACGGTCCACAAGGACGCTTATGTAGTATTCTTTCTTTGTATCGGCAGGAGAAATTAATTTTTCTATTGTTTTAAAAAGGAACTCCTTTCCAAGATGAAAATATGGACCACCAAAGGGATCGCAGCCTTAAATCTAGGGGGCTTCCATGCTGCAGATTGAAGCAAGTTCGTCTGTACTGTGGCCTCCGCTCGGGGTGGGGGCGGAAGACAGAGACGAACGGGCGAAAAAGGAAGACAACGAACAGATGGCCATCGTGCATATGGAGACAAAAGGGGGAAAAGGTACTGGGGAAGTGAGGGGACTACAGAGACTGATACTGCACACGACAAAGGAGCAGACAACGATAATGAGATGGACAAAAAGGAGAGTAAGGAGCTAAAGGTGAAGACGCTACCGTACATGGGGATTACTAAGCCCTTGGGCGCACATCTGATGGGGTCCACAAAAGAAAAGATATGGAATGGGTAATACATGGAGGCATTTAAGCTTCTTCACAGGGAGTTGTGAGTTATGGAATGATCAAAAGTGCAGGAGTACAAGTTGACAAAACGGCTCAAAGTGCCCGTTATTATAGAGAACTAGGCAGTGGCATTTCTAATTTACGTCAGTGTCTACTGGGCGAAATTTTCAGAGCGATGTGTGGCTTGGTCAAATACATGAATGTAATAAGGACGGCGCACATCCCGTTCGGGGGGTATGCCTCGTTATGATATGAAAAGGAATTTAGAGCGAGACTAGCAGATGATGCAGACTAATGGGGAGAATTCGACTACAATCTAGCTGCATAGAATGGGGCCCGCTCACCCGCATTTCATGGTCTTTAGGGCCAGTGGATTGCCCCTAATACATTGGCCCTTTTAGGGGTGTCCCACCCAGGGTGGGGTCAGGACAGTGGATTGGGCTAAAACAGGACAGGTTGGAGCATGCTGGGCTTTTAATTGAAGTTTATGTGACAGAGACTACTGCACATTTTGGCATGAATGTTCTAAGTGCAGCAAGGCATCTGCTTACACATTGTGGGGGGAATGTGGGAGGATTGCAGCGGGCACAAAGGGGCGCTTGTCACCTTCAGGGCCAGAGACGGAGAGGTCGAGGGTCACAAGGGCCTGCAGGAAAAGGCTCATACACCAATTAAATTGGACAGGCTGGCATTTTGGTTACTGTGGTACGGAGTGGCAGTGGACACAAGGTTATTATGGGAGGGGTTTATCAATGGTTTTGAACTGGGCTATGCAATTACACATATGGGAAGGTGGGCAGCGAATTTAAAGTCAGTTAAAGAGCATCTACAAGTGGTCAGGGCAAGAGATAAAATTTGAGTGCAGAATGGCAAAACAATTGAATGACTGGCCCCTGGAGAGACTGATAGTTTCACCCACTGGAGTGGTTCCGAAAAAGGAAGCAGGGAAGTTCAGGCTGATTCAACACCTCTCGTAGCCAGAAGGGCAGTCCATGAATGATTATATTTTGGAGGACCTGTCCACGGTTTTATATTCCTCAGTGGATGTGGCCATACCCTTAGTCAGTGCAGTGGGTGAAGGGGCATATATGGCGAAGAGGGACATTAAGTCACCTTTCCGCCTGCTTTCAGTAAGCCTAAAAGACTCTGGGTTGCTGGGAATACAGTTTGACAGTAAGTGGTACGTAGACAAAGCTTTTGTCAGGAAAAGACAGACCTAGGCTCCTTCAAGGTGAAAACGTTTTACACCATAGCAAGTAAAAACAGAATTCAAAAGAATAGACAAAGGATATTTCCTTACAACGACTATGACTCCCAAGATGATGTGCAAATAGCCCAACAGACTTTACCTAGGAGGGCCATTTAAGAGGTCTTTGCATGGCGGTCGCCGTGCATAATTATTGAACCATTGTTTTGTTTTCTCTTGAGAGGTCCGTTGACGCGCTGTGTGGGCGTGCTCTTCTTCGGTTGCCCGCAGTTCCATAATGGGAGCAATGTAGGCGTATTCACGACGAAATCGTGAGTGTGGATTTTGGAAGGAAGTAATGACCTTCTGGTGAATTCCAAGTTTTGAGGATTCGTATTCGGTGACTTTGACATACTGAGCGGCGTGCGTTTTAATAATTCAGTGCATTCCGCACTGAGGAGGAGGCTGCTTGATTTGTTCTGGCACAGACCGTGTTTTACCGCATTCATTTTTGTGTTTGAAACTTCTGAGAGTTTTCTGGAGTTCCCATGGAGGTCATGAACATTAGAGAGAGGCAGTTAATCTCTTCAGTTAAGTGAAATCATCTTATTTGTACATAATTATTATTCACAGTGGGCTCAATAAGAAGCACCATTGCATGTGGACTTGCTTAATATTTTTTCCTGGTTCATGTATGAGAAAATACATGTACAGGATTTCTCGCTTTATTTTCATAAGGGAAGGAAGGATAATGTTGTGTACCCTTTATCCTTGGATGTATTATTCGAGACTTTGTGCTGTAGTAGTCTGTCCCTTTTGGCTGTGAGCATCTTTGGTTTCTTGGGGGCCGATTCACAGAACTAATCTGAGACAAAATCCTAAACTTACTACTTTTGGTATTCACAGAAGGCATTTAGTAGTAGTAAAGTTAGGACTCCTAAATTTACTACTACTAAACTGAGATAAAATCCTAAACTTACTACTTTTGGTATTCACAGAAGGCATTTAGTAGTAGTAAAGTTAGGACTCCTAACTTTACTACTACTAAACTGAGATAAAATCCTAAACTTACATCTTTTGGTATTCACAGAAGGCATTTAGTAGTAGTAAAGTTAGGACTCCTAACTTTACTACTGCTAAATGCCTTTTGTGAATACAGAAAGTCGTAAAGTTAGGATTTTGTCTCAGTTTAGTAGTAGTAAAGTTAGGAGTCCTAACTTTACTACTACTAAATGCCTTCTGTGAATACCAAAAGTAGTAAGTTTAGGATTTTGTCTCAGATTAGTTCTGTGAATCGGCCCTAAAGAGTCTAATTTGGGATAACGGAGTGTTTGTGTTATGTAAGTTTGTTTTCCCAAGATACATATACATAAGTCATGTATGTGAGAGTGAGGCTCAGAACCTAGTAGACTATATTTATTCTTATCATTGTTTGTTTTGATTGCAGTTTTACCTTCATATCTAAGCTACTCATTAGACGAATGGTTGAGTTCCTGCGCTGCACAAACATTCCTCCTCAAGAAAGATTGGGTAAAAATACACATAGATAGGTTTACTAATAAGGAGATATCACAGAGTACTTTACGGTCACAATCAATACAGAGACGATAATTTCAGATGTAAGTAATTTTATTTCAGTTAATATAAACCATAAAATATTGCACAGATAGAAACATTAAAAGAAACATATTCTGCTGAATTAAAATCAGATTTTTACAATTTCCTTTGAGCATCGCTCGAAGTGCAACTTTGTGCCCTGTTTGAGTAAAGTCACTTTGGACCTATCCTTAGGATGCATTCATCAGACTATTTGCGATCAATAATCGTTCGGCTTTAAGATCAAATTTTATGAAAGCAGCTATTATTTGTGGAGATTCCCCTTTCATACAAAATAATAGGGCATACCGACATGATCTAATGCTATACGTATTAAAAAATATTTTCAACAAGATTGTTCTTTCTATTAATAAAATCGGGCAAATTGATAAAATGTGAGTCAGACTGTCTTCATGTAGTAAGCAAAGTCTGCACTTTGTATTCAGAGGTTGCGGTTGCCATTTGGGGGTGAATTCTAATGTTTGGCATAGTCCAAAACGTAACTGCAGTAGCTTATTTTTGTAAAATGAGCCAAGTATTGTTGTGAAATATTTCTGAGGGTGCGGCTCCCTGTAAGTGTCGATCATTGTCCATGCATGCCTTCTTTTTCTAAACTCATCTTAATCTTCAAACCATGACAATTTCCTTGTTTGCTTGTTGATAACTTTTTTGAAGGAGTGAGTACGGTAGTGCCATGTCCCATAGTTCTTTAGCTCTCAGCGTCGTTAATGTTAATAATTTCAGATGTTTTTCTTGCAGATCTCCTTGCCTCCTGTTCCTTTCCAACTACCTTTCCTCCACTCAATTGCTCCAAACGTCTGCACCCTCACGGTAATCAGAATTAGTGATGTTGAGAGGCGGATCATATCTGAGAATTGTACTGATGCTGAGGAGCTCGGTCTTATTAGAGCAGAACTTGACAGCTTTACCGATGGGGAGTTCCATTTCATGCGCACTGTTTGAGACGTTTAGCTAATGTTTGCAGTGGCTCTTTACATTTGTAACATGGCATACCATGGTGACGTATTACATGGACGATTTATTTTTTGTAGGTCGAAAAGGTTCCACGGACTGCTAGTACGTTGGCTAGTTTTAAGGAGCTCATAGTAGACGCAGGCAGGGCACTGGGGGCAGGAAAGAGAGTAGTACCTCACACTAGGATGACATTACTAGAGATCTAGATTGATACGGAAAACAAGGAGGCAATCTTGCCAGAGGATAAGAATTGAGTGATGGTACAATTGATTGACACAATGCTAGCAAAGGAAAAATTGAGAGTGCGGGAAGTGCAGGTACTATTGGTGCATTTGAATTTTGCATGGCGAGTGATTAGAGCTGCTAGAACGTTTGGCAGGAGGCTGTGGTTGGCCCTATTCAGGTTGTCTTTACCAAACCACAGGCTACGGTTGGCGGCAGGAGTTAAGAAGAATCTGAGGATGTGGTGTTCCTTTTTGGGTCATTTTAATGGCATTTCACTAAAAGGACTGGGGGACGTGGTGGAGTGGAGTATTCAGATTTGTTTCAGATGCAGCAGGGGTGCTGGCTACGGTGTATATTGGCGGGAACTTTGGAGCATAAACCAATGGCCACAGGAATGGAAGAATGAAGGGAGAAGTATTGCCTTTTTATAGTTTTTTCTGTTAGTGGTTGCTTTGGTGTTGAGGGGAGAAGAGTTTGTCAACAAGAAAGTGCTGTTTAACGTAGATAGCATGGCAGTGGTACACACTGTCAATAGGCAAGTTGTTGAGGATGTTCGTGCTGGGCTACTTTGTGCCCTAACTTTGTTTTCAGAGCAAGGCATGTACCGGGGTTGGAAAATGACATCGTGGACGCTATGCCTCATTCGCAGTGGCAGAGATTCCGTGGGCTTGCTTTGGAAGCGGACAAGGAAAAATACGTCAATTCCATATGAACTGTGGGGGATAGGCATGCAAGGATGTTACAGTTGGCATTGGGTTGCCTGGCACAGTCTACTAGGAGGTCATATAGAAAGGCATGGCTGACGTTTTTGGAGTCAGGGGTGCACAGGAGGAATGGACAGAAAGGGGTTTGGCAAAGGACTGACGATGTAGTACAATTTATCATTTATATCATTGAAAAGGGTTGGTCAAGAATTACCAGAGTGGGTAAGTTGGCTGGCATTATGTTTGTGGGTAAATTGGCATGGATTATGCCCCGCCAGCTGGTGAAGTAGGGATACAGTTGTTAGAAAGGCTGGGTGAGGAATAGAGGAAATGGGGGTCGGTACCATAAACTGTTGTTGTGGGCAGAGTTTTGCAGAGTGATGGGGGTTCTGAACGTAGTTTGTCATAACGACAGGCAGGGGTGGTTCCTCCGTTGGGGCCGAAGGGCATTGACTCCCCCGCACAGTGGCCTTTAGTGTCCTTTAATTATGTGTTTTTTTCCTGAACTGTGGTGCTCTTTTATTTCAGTTACAGACTGGATGCGTTTCTGTCTGAGAGGGAGGGTGGGGGTGGGGCTTGATTTAAAAAAAAAAGTGAAACACACGTCAGGTTGGATTGGTGGCTTGCTGTGATGAGCCCAACATGCACACTGTAGGGAAATGCCTCTTTTTATATGGTCACCCCCATGTTTTTGGACTGATGCTGCTGGTTTTTCGACTCTGAGTGTGCAGAGGCCTGCTTACCAGACCTCGGTGCCAGTGCCCTGACCCCAAAGCATGTATGTTACACTGGCTATATCCAATTGGCATAGGCTAGGCTAGCTTACCTATACATTCCTAGTATATGGTACCCCGGCGACGTAAGGCATGTAGGTTAGAAGGCCACTCAAGGGATTGCAGAACTAGTTGTGCCACCCTGGGTGCGACACTGGTAAAACGAGTCTTAGTCTGCCATTGCAGACTGGAAGAGCAGATTTAAACTGCTAGCCCGGCTTTGCTATTTAAACCAATGGCAAAGCCAAACCTCCCTCTGTATAAGGCATTATTCATTCTGTTCACGATTCTTGTAATGTTGGTAACATTGTTCTGCTACCTTCTATCAATCATTGCAGCGCATGTATTTTACACAAGAGTCCAACTGCTTCAATAAATGTCTGAAATGCCAATTTGATTACTTCTTGTGTCTGCCTTTGGGCATGCCTGAGTTACTAACGAAAGGGTAGAATCTGTTTCCACAATTTCCTTGGGGGAAATAGGGTTGTCATGTTCTGAGGTTGCAGGCACCATTCGGAGACCTGTCAGTTTAGGGGCCCAGATGGCGCTCTGTGAGCTAGCCAGGAATTAAGTCAACATATTCTGATGGTATGAGTAGACTCAGTCCCACATAAGTTTGAAGCTTATGTTGCCTAAGCGCAGTTCTACTGAGAAAGTAGGAATCGTACGACAATACAGCGTCATGCAGAGAGGACAATCACTTCATCATCCTGACAGCCACTTTTGGGACGGGAATGTCTACTGCATGGTGAACAAGCATGTACCTCCGCCCTGAGTGCCTAACTGCCTATGAAACTGTTATGCTAACTTTTTGTTTGGACCTAGCATCAGGCTAATCTAGCGTGTGCACAGAGGCCTATGCCTGTCCCTGGAAATGTAAGGTCCAGCACGTTATGTTACCTGGAGGAGTGCATTAAGCAGCCCTAATAGCGGGCATTGAACTACTGCCCATGTCCTCAGTGAATCGCATAGGACAGTGATGGCAGAGTAACTAGTTATGTGAATCCTTACTATGAACAGACTTTTTTCTCTTTCAGGCTAGAGTGCAGTGTACTGACCCCTCTAGTGTAAAGTTCTGCTGTTATGTAAATTCAATATTCCTGCGCTGTCATTCTGTGTGCATGTCGGGTGTGTGTATGATACATGTATGGTAGTTATGGTAAATAAAGCCCCTGGTTTAAGCTGACACAAAATAAAGGCTGGATGTAGCTTCCTTAGACAGTGGAAGTGTATTGGCTGCATTCATGTGGCTGGGGGTGGAGACACTTAAGTGAGAAACAATGGTGACTGGGCTGCTGTTAGAAATTACATGAGGACATTCTTAACAAAAAGTTACTGATTAGTTCTTCTGAGCACTGCCATATGGTAGATGTTAGGGGTGAATGACGGGCCTGCAGTTTCTGTTGTTTAAGGTGAAGACGTTTTTGGGCACGGCCTGCCTGTCCTTGATTGCTGCTTCAGAAAGGCTGAAGACAGTCAGGAGCCGTTATCTCACTTTCCATTGTGCTTTTGTTTTTGATACTCCGGTTCGGAACCAGCATCAATGGAACCTGCTATGAGAGCCATTACTTTGCACGAAGGTTGTATTTGAGGAGCAGCCAGAAAATGAAATTTGAAAGAGAACCAACTCAAACAGGGTTCTTAGATTGTAGACAGTGGATGCACATCTGCTGTCTGGAAAGTGTTCATAAAGGCAGGATCCCAATCACCACCACTTTTCCATAGTGCTCGAAGGACTGATGTGTGACCAGAGCTGATGGAGGCATGACAGCTAGTCTTCCAGAAGTAAGGGAATTTCACCGGAAGTCTGCAAATTGCTAGAGAAGCTGATGTCTGATTAGGTGCCTAGAGGCCTGCCTGACAGCTTAGAGAGGGCATGAAAGTGTCTGGTCCTGCAGGAGTGGATACTGTCCAGGAGGAGAAGCCCAACACATTTGTTGTGTGTAGAGCACCAAGAGGTGGGTGACTACTGACAGGGAGCATAGCCAGTACTGACCAGAGATCCCCTAGTTTCCCACTTTAGTTCTTTCTGTGAGCAGCGCAAGACGTTGTTTATCTAAATTCTCAATGTATTGCCCAGTATTCCAGCCAATGGTACCGAAGGCCAAATGCTGCTGCTGCTATTAAAGGGACCCACCAGTCCTGAGCTACTTCATTGACCTGGAAGCAACTGCTGAAGATGATTGTCTGCCTCCATCAGTCTCAGGGCTGCAACAGCCAAAGCTAACGGCTGCCTGTGTTGGCCCAGGCAACATCTGACAAGTCAACTCCAATGGTCCAGAGAGGAGAGCAGTGGTACCCTGATGCTGTTGCAGAAGCCCAAGGGTGCAAGATCGCAGACCGCAATAAACCACACCACTCACTCCTATCACTGGTGAGAAGTTAATGCTGGGCTGCGCCAGATCAAACTGTGAGACAGTGGCTCATACAGGCAAAGGGAATTTTGTCTGCTAGAATGATAACCTATGCCAGAACGAACTTGTTGGGCCTATTGACCTTTAAACTGACTTACGAGCTAACGTTCAGGGCAATTCCCAGTGGCCTGCACCTGTGTCTAATCTATGCCTATTTCCGCATATATTTGCCAAAGTTGTCCTAGATGGTGTTACTTCCTTGAAAGAGAAGGGGTAAGTAGGCATCATAAAGGTTACCAACATTTCACTAGCCCTAGTAGAGATATTGCAACCCTGTTACTGAAATCACTTTTGTGGTGTGCAGAATTTTGTTTCGCAGCTTGATTAAAGTACTTTAATTTACAAAAAATATAGGCACTGGGCTGGACAATATATTATTGTGACTGTTGGTTGACTGTGAGTTCTGAGATACTGCACCCCACACTACCTCCCTAAAGAGCTTTTGATAACTTGTTACCCTGAGAGTCAACTCCAGAAAGGGTGTACTTGGATATAATAGGATGGACCTCAGGACACCAGTGGCAAATGATCTGAACCATAACATTGTGGCCATGTGGATCTACAACCAGGGGCTGAAAACCATCATCAAGCATGTCATTTGCTAACATAGAGGTAACCACGAGTAAGTCTTATGCACCATCCGTTGATGTGTGAGGACATAGACTCCAGAGTCCCAGTCTGGGAACCCACATCCAAGTGGTCTCCCTATGCACCAATCGCTGCTATTGTAGACAACACAAATCGTACCTGTTTCCTAGAAGACCCCTGGACAGCTCAGTTTCTTGATTATCTCTTTTTTGGGTCCTGGAATTCTGTAACTTCAGAGCCCAGTCTGGGGTTCTCCACTTTTCTGACAAGTCCCAGACCACTTTAGCATCGGTGAAAAACAAAGCCCTGTTGTTGACTCTGATCTTTAATTTAGCAGAGAACAGCAATATGTAGCAGACCCCCATGTCTCTGATTCTGCATTACATTCCTAGAGAGGAGTTGCACTGTGTAGTGTCTTGCAAATTAGAAATGATGGAACCCTTTGGCTCATGATAATCTCCATAGAACTGTGACGTAAGTATTAGAGTGGAATGCAATGAAGACTGGTTTAGAATGTTGAGTTCGCGGTTACATGCAGACATATAAATACTTATAATACTAAGCTCTGTTTGTAGCGTAGTCATTTGCGGGTACTCAGGCTGGGGAGGACACTACAACTTGCGACAAGTTAGGGGATAGGTAACCGGAAGATCGACAGTGCTCTCTCAGAGAGTTTGACGTGGTCCAAGCAAACTGCTTGTGCGTGCCACATGTGTTGCAGTCAAAGTACGGAACCAATGCTTAGCGCATATGGAGTCAAAGCGCAACTCCAGCCGCTGTGGAGAAGTTGATAACAACTAAAGCATTGCAAATGAATCTACATATCAGTGACCGAGAACCTGCTTGTCAGACTGTACATAAAGGTGCCATGTTGCTACGCAAGATACAGTCTTACGTAATCCGGAGTGTTAACGTCGAAGGTAGCTGCAACCAGGTTTTCAAAGAGCAGCTATTGATAATTACAAATTGCAAGATAACAATACAATTAGAAAGTGGTCAAGACAAAGAGCTTGCAAAGAGTCGCCAAAATATAAAACAGTTAATTACTCACCAGAATCTGAGTAAAATGGGCCAGTACAACCTCAGTGGCAAACGCCACAGCCCAGGCAAAGCACAGGCGTTGTGCTTACCAAGCTGGTGATAATCCAAAGTGACCACAGATATCTTCGGAACTGTGGAAGGCTGAGAGAATGGAGGTGAAGACTGAGGTTGCCATTCCAAAAGTCATCAAGGATGATCCAGAGGCCAGCTCATCCCGAGGCCTCAGAGATGGCTCACATGGAAAGGTTCATGATGAACAGCCGAGGGGGGCCGGAGAGAGCTCCACCCTCAATGTCAGCCACTCTCAGAAATGGCTACAACGCTGCGGCATTCCTGAAACCACCACCACCATTCCATACCACCAAAAAGCAAAATATTAGAGATAAATGGACTGCTTGGATAGAGACATTGATGATTTTATTGATGCACTTGAGGAGCCTGATAACAAAAAGATTATCAAGTATCTGAAAAATCTTGCTGGTGATGGTGTAAAAGAAGTCATAAAGAAAATACCCCGAACTGATGAAGAAGTCACATATCATCAGATAAAAGAAGTGTTGTATCTCAAGTTAATCCAATGCCTAGTGTTGATTATGAATGATAGATCTGCAACCATGAACGTCAGAAAGTTGGTGAAACCCCTTATGAATTTGTGGAACGACAACACACTCATCAGACATTGTAAGTTCAATGAATTTAATAATGAAGAAGCTATGCGTCTGAGAGTTATTGACGGATGCTTGTCAGATTCATTCAGAAGACGAATCCTGAGAGAAACTCTTAGTCTGGAATGAATGGTAATGTCCCGGTCTTGGACAGATATGTAAAGGCTGTGGGAAGGAGAACCATTTTGTGACGGTTTGCAAAGCAAAAGAAAAAGTAAGTGCGTCAGGGTTCGAAGATAAAATGGCCCCCAGAACGTTCCAGAAGCAACGTCAACGCACATCAACGAGGCCAAGCAGCAACATCAGTTAAGACAAACCGACATTGAACTAACTCGATCGTCATCTAAATCATCATTAAACAGTTCTTCTGTATTGTATCAAGAGAAAGTGAAGAAAATGATTGTATAAAAGAAATGGTCGCATGCACTCCCAGTTTATTGCTCTCAGCAATAGCTGAAAAATGCTCAATGGCAACGATTTGGCGTGCAAGCTTGATAAGTGCTGAACCTTAATAGCACATATATGATTCTGAAAAAAGTTGTTGCGCCATCGCCCCCCAGATTCAAGCTTCACTGCCGGTTTAGGCTAAAGCCAGTGGTGTCGAACTGTAGATCTAGTAAACATTCAGTAATCCAAAGTAATCCACTTTAAACCAGTTTCATCAGAATTCACACTGAGACAAAGTGATTCCAAACTTTAATGTTGAAGAAATGCCCATCCAGGCTTTTTTATGGAACGCGTTGCGATTCACCTTTATTCCTGGGTAACCATACAAACATTCACCCAATGCATTTTGGGTTGGGAGCCCTTCGTCAGGGGTAGCTGAGATAGAAAAGGGAAGCTCATCAGCCTTGCGTAATTACATCTTCTTAAACTTAAACATGAATTCACCATGAAATGAAATATAAAAAATTAGCTGCTATTCAGAACAAACCTAACTCAAATTTAAACTGGCATGAATTAAAAAAGAAAAATTGTGAACTGCACAAACCATACTCGAATTTAAACTGACATGTAACAACAAAAGAGAAAATAGTCAAATTAAAAGCAGATCTGAATCATAAGAGGCGTGATAAACTGAAACAATAAAAAGAAAGAAGAGACTCACATTGCTGCAAAATAAATGATCCTAATCTCGAGTGAAGCAACGTTGTGAACAGCAGTGTGGTCGCTTGAACTAACTTACTTATAACCAACAAAGTTGTGCACAAACGGAACGAGTCCTTGATAGACCGTTGTGAACCATGCAGGTGTGACTTATCCATTGAAACACGCCGTGAAACATTAAAGTTTGGAATCACTTTGCCTCAGTGTGAATTCTGATGAAACTGGTTTAAAGTGGATTACTGAATGTTTACTGGATCTACAGTTTGACACCAACGGCTTTAGCCTAAACCGGCAGTGCAGCTTGAATCTGGGGCGCGACGGCGCAACAGCTTTTTTCAAGAAAATGATTGTGCCATGTCGATGTTTACCTCAGAAAAGTGTGTGCATGTTGGGTTAGCCACTTGTGAAGAAAAATGTCAATCAAAGAAAGATCGACATGCCAAAGCACCAAAGTCATTCAAACATTGTCCGAAGATTTCCCTGACAGTAAATGGTAGTTCAATACCTTTCATTATTGACAGTAGTGCATCGATAAATATTTTACCTGAGGAGAAATATAATTAATTATCTCCGTTGCCGCAACTTATCCCTTTGAAAACCAAAGTGTATACATGCATTGATGCCCTTAAATAGTCAAGGTTCATTTGTATCGACAATGAAACACATGAAAATGAAGGTGCAAGCACCCATCCATGTGCTTCAAGGCACAGCGTCTAGTGCCTGTCTTCTCAGTTTCAGCACAGCCGCTGATATGGGAGTGATTTCTGTGAATTACAACATGAATGCTCACCACGAAATAGTAAGTCACTTCCCTTCGTTATTTCATAGCTTGGGGAAGCTTAAGATTATGAAAGTAAAGTTGCACATTAGTGAGGATATCTGTCCTGTTGCTCAAAGGCGTAGCTTTTCATTTGCAAAAAGCTGTTGAGAAAGAATTTGAATCATTACTTAGGCATGATATTATTGAGCATTTTACTTGTCCAACGCCATGGGTTTCTCCCATACTAGTAGTGCCTAAAAAGGACAGTGAAGGAGCTGTACACATATGCAGTGAAATGCATGAGGCGAACAAGGCAATTGAATGAGAACAGCATACAGGTCCACACATTGTTGACATTACGCAACTAAATGGTGCAAAGGTCTTCTCTCGTCTTGATTTAAATAAAGGTTATCATCAGTTTGACATTGAAGAAGATTGCAAGTACATTACAACCTCTTCTGCACATGTTGGTCTGTTTTGATACAAATGACTAAGGGCCTTATTACGATCTTAACTGATGGGATACTCCGTTACAAACGTGACAGATATTGTATTCGCCGTATTTCAAGTTCCATAGGATGTAATGGAATTATAATTTGGCAGACAGGATATCTGTCACGTTTGTGACAGTGACCCTGTCCGCCAAAATCGTAATCAGGACCTAAGTTTTGCTGTGTCATCCGCTGCAGAACTGTTTCAAGACACCATTCGACGTATCATACAGCTTGTCATGAAGGAGTTCAATTACAGCGATGACATATTGGTTTTCGGAGCTACACAAAAAGAATATAATAAAGCACTTACACAAGTATGTTTTTTACTTGCTGAAGCAGGTTTGACTTTGAATGCAGATATAAGTAAGTTCCATAAGACAAAGATAAAATTCTTTGGCCACTTCTTTTCTGCTGGGGGTATGACACCAGGTCCTGCTAAAGTACAAGAGCTCTCAAATGCTGATGCCCACGAGATGTTTCTATAGTGCGTTCATTTCTTGGCATGGCCAGTTACTGTTCCAGATACATACAAGACTTTGCCAATGTAAGTGCTTCGTTGAGAGACTTGACGAAAAAGAATGTTTCATTTCATTAGTCACATGAATGTGAGAAAGGTTTTAAGAAAATCAAAAAAGCCTTTGAGAATGCTACTGAAATGGCATACTTCAATCCAAAGCTTCGGATAGAGGTTGTTGTTGACACTAGCCCAGTCGGGTTAGGCGCTATCCTTGCACAGCACAGCGGGCACCCGAATGCTCAAAGGCATACAGCGGCATATGCAAGTAGAAGTTTGTCCCAAACTCACAACCAGAAAAATGTTTAGCCGTGGTAAGGGCTTGTGAACATTCCCATGTATTCCTGAATGGAAAACCTTTTACATTGGTAACTGATCATCAAGCTTTACTGACTATATTTGGAAATCCTAAGGCCAAAATGCCTCCTCGCATTGAACGAACGGGAATACGGTTACAAGAGTATAATTATACTAATGAGCATTCTCCCGGGAGGGATCAGAACATTGCTGACTTTTCCAGAGTGCCTACACAAGGCCACGATACTCCATCCAAGACGGCTGAGGCCTACATTAACTTCATTGTAAAATCAAACACATAGGCTGCCATTTCATTAGCTCAGATTTTCACTGCTACCAGCCATGATAGTGACATGTTAAAGATGAAGGATATCATTACACATCAGTCATGGAACCAACACACTCGACCAATCACCAGTGATGGGGAATATAAAAAATACAAAAATATGGATGAACTGTCCATAACTCAGTAAGGAGTTATACTACGAAGGTCGAGAATTTTAATTCCGGAGAGTCTGTGACAGAAAATAATTAAAGTAGCACATGAAGGACATCGTGGAATCGTTGCCACAAGACTAGCTCTCCAAGACCGAGTCTAGTTTCCTTATCTTGATGACAGGGTGGAAAGGGAATTAACGGCCTGTCATCTATGCATCTGCCTTTCTACAAAAACTATTCACCACACCTTGAACATGTCATAACTCCCAAAGCATGCATGGGAGAGAATAGCCATTGACATTTTCGGTCCACTCGACAATGGACATCATCTGCTGGTGATTATGGATGAATACTCACGATTTACATTAATTGAAGATCTTTCATCTATTACTCAAGAGTGATTCATTAAACAACTAGATGGCATCTTTGCGACATGGGGTGTTCCAGCCATAGTGCAGTCTGACAATGGTCCGCCTTTCAATAGTCGAGAGTTTAAATATTTCTTGGATCATTTGTATATAAAGCATCAGAAAAGCACAACTTTGTGGCTGCAGGTCAAGAGACTTGTCGAGCGTTTTATGAGTATGCTAAAGAAAGCACTGCAGCATGTTACTCTTGAGAAGCCCGAGTTTAAAACTGTGTTGAATTCTACCTTGAGAGCTTATGGTTCAACACAGTTACCTCAATTGACCAATCAGAGAAAGAAAGATGAGACAGTAACTCATGAGAACGACTTGGTTAACAAACAAAAGATGAAATTGTATGCTGACAAAAGACGACATGTGAAAAACATTGTCTTTAAGAAAGGAAATCCCATGCTTGCACAACAAATGCGAAGAAAATCTGATGCTCCATTTGAAGCAGAACCTTTTCAAGTGGTGTCTACTCAAAGACACATGTTGACTGCCTAGCGCCCTCGGAAGTCTATTACCAGAGACTCTCCTCATTTCAGGCACTTAACTAATCACTCATCAGATCTAACTGTTGAAGGAGAGGCTGGATCTGAAACAACAGTGACTGCTGTTGCCTCTACGCCATTGATGTAGATCCTGGACAGTGGTGGTGACAGTTCTCAGTTTCCAAGAACAAGATCAGGTAGAACAATTAAAGCGCCAAAAAGATTGAATGCAGTGATTTAATTGTACAAGTTTATATATGTCTATTTTGTAAAAAAAAAATGTATTATGTAACTGAGGGTGAGATGTAGTGTCTTGCGAATTAGAAATGATGGAACCCTTTTAGCTCCTGATAGACTCAGTAGAACTGGGACGTAAGTGTTTTAGCAGAATACAATGAAAACTGGTTTAGAATTTTGAGTTCATGGTTACACGCAAACAAATAAAGACATTTAATACTAAGCTCCATGTGTGGCGTAGTCATTGGCCGGGACCCAGGCTGGGGAGGACGCTACACACTGATTCTGAACAGCTATCCTGTAATGATGGAAAATTAACAAAATACTGTTCTCTATCATCACTGAAGTGAGCTGTCTCACTCTTTGTACTATTATTCTCTGTCTCTGTAATTTAATAGGTGTGCCACCATAGGCCTGGGTGACCATACGGGCAGTGGCGTTGCGCTGGAACTCTGTGCACACATTTTAATGAGAATTTTGATAGACCCTTGGGAAGCAACCCTGTATCCAACTATTTTTACAGGAAGAGCTCTAACCTCCAACCCATCTCCTTTTCAGAAGGGCCCACTATGCGTATATTCTTTCTTCTTGACTGCCCCTCCATGTCTTTCGCTCCCTATTCCAGAAATCAAACCTTTTCAATAAGGTTGGCAATCTGGGTTTTAACTTCTGCCATCTAAGAGTAGAATTTCTGTACAGCATCCTGTTTCCTTAGTACTGTCTGAAATCTTAGATTAGATAGCTCTCAGGATGTTCAGTTTAAGTGCCACAGAGTCTATTTTAGCTTCCAAAATGAGCTTAGTATCTTTTATTGCTGCTAATATGCTGTCCGATCTATCAGTTGTCTCCCACATAGTTGAAGAGTGGACTCCAGTACTGTGCATTTCCAAAGTACACTTGTTCTACTGGGATCCATGTGTTTTGATTCATTTTTGCTTGACCATTTCTCCACTGTCATCCCAAGGCTCAATGTATAATGTACCACTTCAGTGTGTAATACAACCAGGGCCGGCTTTAGCGCTGGTGGCGCCCGGTGCGAGAATCATTTTTGGCGCCCCCACACTCTATGATCGCCTCCTCGGATTCTCTCACTACCACCAGGCATAAGTGCCCCTCATCTCTCCACTCATAAGTTATTGCTAAACATAGCACCTTCCCATGAGGTCGGCGCCCCCTCCACAGGTCAGCGCCCAGTGCGGCTGCACCAGTCGCACTGCCCTAAAGCCGGCCCTGAATACAACCTAGAAGTGACCCATTAGACAAGTGCAGTGGAGTCCTAGCCAGGGCGCACTATAGTGGCAGGTGGCAATTAACCTGTTCTCTGGTGAGAGACATGGCTCCAGTTTTAGTAACTATCTCACTCTAACATACTGGAGATTTTGCCCTGTGAGGGCTCCTGTCTTGGTTCTGCACCTTATTGCTTTCCCCTGGACATGGTGAAGAAACGTGAGGTGAAAAACATGGTCGAATGAATATTCTCAGAAGCTTCTAAGATATTAAGTGAGAAGAACCATATAGAAACCATAATAACAAATAATAACCTCGACATCTGGACTTCCGAGTAACTTCAACATGTGTGCTGACATGGATGATGATGACCAACAAGGCCAAATATTTTCATTATATTTAAATACCCTATAAAGATATGATAGTACAGGTCTTTGCTTGTGAGTGATTTTGTTAATATACTGTAAACCTTGAAAACCTTGCACTTTTAGTCATAGGTGTCAATGTTAAAATATTTTGGATTCTTGTTGTACATTATCTTTGTGCGACATACTTACTAATTATTAGTGACCTCTGAGGCTGACTCATTGGAAGCAGAGGTCAGTGAGTGGGTGTGTTCCAAGTATGTGATGTTAACCCCCTATGTGGTGTGCAGAATAGAGGGCAAGCAATACTTACCCAAATTCAGCCACCGACAGTTGGCATTGGCATGAACAATTGTGTCAGTTGTTGGGCTGTTTTGGTCCATGATGCAGTTTGAAGGGAATAGGTTCGCTGTGCCTCCGGTGTCAAATAGGAACCTTTCTGACATGATGTTCAAGGCAATATAGCAAGAGTTATTTTACATTCATGGCCATAAGCCCAAATAGAGAGAGGATGTGCGTTTCCAGAGGAAGGTCCAGATGACCAACAGTTGGTAGATGGAGACAGATGCCTTGAATATGAGTGTCCTCGAATGTTATGAGATACTAAGTTCACCTGATCAAATCTGAAACCAGTTGGTGTCGAATTTATCAGGTGTGATAATTACCTCCATTATGATTTTTTTTTTTCCCTTTCAAATTGGACTAACCTAGATTTTGGAGCTTTCTGCACCACAAGCCGCTGGTTCCCATATTAACAGGCCCTCCCCAGTTAATTCTCATTTGTCTTTACCTTGCAAATTTTAATCCAGAGGGGGTGGGAGGGCTGGGTCGTGAACATCTCACAACTCCTAAATCCAACCTCTGCGCAGAAAGTAGTTTGCAGAAGGTTCGGAATGTTCCAGCTCTTTTGCAATTGGCTCAGAGAAGACAAGAAAGCTTTCCTAGTTCCCACCATCATCTCCATTGCAAATCCTGACAGGCAACAGTTGAGGTGCACATTTGCCTAGCAGGAGATACAAATTATTGAACTAGAAATGAAATGCCATCAGATGGTCTGACTGTCAAGTGCCAAATCAATAGTTGAAGGGGTGTTAGTCCACCAGGTTAATCTCAAACGAAGTAAGTTCTCAGAGACCTGAAGCACTATATAGGCATCACATCGGCCTCGCTTCTCTTTGTTTCTACCCCTTTCCCTTGTTCCTTCTGTCTGAACAATACTTTGAAGAAGCCTAAATGGCATAAGTGCTCTATGTGTTATCGATCTGAGTGGGAGTGACCGACCTGTGATACCCCTTTGGATGTTCTGATTTTGGTTTGTTTTCATCCTGACATCAGCAAGTCTATAATAAACAAGTCACGCCTGTGTGCAGGCAGTGTGTACGCTTATACCAAGCTGTGTCCGTGTCTGCTGCTGTAACTGCGCAGCCTATGCTGGGCCTGCTTTATGTATTATATATCATTGGCCGTTTTATAGTTTTAGGTGCTCTGTGTATATGAACTGTGGATAGGGCAATTGAGTGTATTACATGACATTTTATGATGTTTTTAAGACTGTGATTTATAATTTTTTGTATTAATGTAAATTTTAAAAACGTTTAAGGACTATTGGTCTAAATAAACTTGCTTTGAACTGAAAACTGATATATCATTGGCAACGAGGACACAAAACTCCGCTGCTGTCCATGTAGGAAGCCATGGAAAGCCTTCAACGCTGAGCGGTTCCACCCATTATAGATAGCTTCCTCCACTCGCTCCTCTGCAGCTGAGTGAGGTGCACAAGGCCATCGCTCCATGTCACGGGATGCCTGGTACCCAGTGCCACCGCATCATGATGACTTACTTCTCCCACTACCTGCCTCACAAGGTACTGCTGCTAGCTGTTATCATGCAGCAGTCTGTAACCCAAAGTCCCCGTTCTGCCATCGGGTAAGGCGTCCCTACAAAACGGTGATTTGAAAATAAGTAAGAACAAAAGGAGGTTGAACCAGTCATCCATTAGTTATAACGCAAAGGTGAAAGGACAAGTGCTTGCCCCGTCCCGACATTGCAGCACAAGGTATTTTCGCACCTCACCAATGTACCAGGCAGGGCGCCCAGTGCCACAATGTTTGTTGGCGCCCCCCAGTGACCACCTCCGCCACGGATTCCCTCACTACCACCATTTGACAGTGCCCCTCAAGTCTCCATAACCACTGTCTCTTCGATTCATTTAGTTTTATAGCGCCACTCATACCATTTTAAGATGTCAGAACACTTTACATCACACACGCATTGCACAGAGACAATCAATCATGGCTGTGCAAATCAGTATAGAGGAAATGTTACTAAGACAGAGGCCTACAAGGAGTAGGAGTCACATTTAATCCATACTGGTAGGCAGTATAGTTTAAGAGTCCTTGGACTGGAAAAGCACAAATTCAGAATTTAAAATGTAGCACCATTGTTAGGGGGTTTCTTTATTAATAAGAATTCATTTCTCCCCAAATGAATCCCTTTTGCAATATTAGGACAACGAAAGACTGGGCAAAAAATATATAGCTCTAATATTTTCCTTGCAGTTTGCATGCAGCTCTTTGATGGCAGTTAATAGCTTACTGCTCTATATTATGATTTTAACTTATAAACTGCAAGTCACAAAAGGATCTCTGACCCATTGACGTATTTATATTATATGCACTTTGTGATGTGAATGGGACACGTTCTTTGCAGCAGGCATATTAATTCTCTGCACTATGATGAGTCAAAACTTTCACTAGACAAAGCTCCGGTCTCTCTCCAGGAAGAACATTAATCACCGGAGTTGTCATTTTTATTGATGCCTGAAAATTGCTGGGACAATGTACCCGGCATCAGGTGCTTTTAAAAGATAAACATGGCGCCCCCACCCAAAGTCAGCGCCCCGTGCAGTGGCACCGATCGCACAGCCCTAGAGCAGGCCCTGGTACCAGGCCTAACTACCAGAGAGTTTTGTCACCACCCTTACCATGCTGCACAAAGCTGCAAACGCCAAGGAACCAACGAGAGGGGAACATGGCGGCTAGCTAGTACGCCAGCCGCGAGCTCCGGTATCTCCGACTTTACTCTAGGAAGGCTATCTGATATGAGACCCTACCTTGTTTCAGGCTTGTTTTAGGAGAATTAGGGTCCGCTCGGCTTGATTGCCGTTCCCGCTGGTTCACGGTGGAGGGAGCCTTCCTGGCAGTTTCGGGTCCTGGCTGCTTGGACAAGGCATGGTGTCGGGCTGAAGTTGGAGTCGTAGGGGCGCTGGGATCACGTTGAGGTGGAGGAACCGTGAACTGATTTGGGGGAGCTGACGTGGAACAACTTGGCTTCGGAAGGAGAGCCGGGGGAAAGAAGGTGGGATCGATACCCGGCTTTTTCTCTTTTACTTGGTTTGCCGCAGCGGAATCGATCCGCGGGGTCAGGGCAGCCAGCGCGCTCTGCCGTGATACGGAAATACTGCAGCAGGAGCTGGATGTGGCGGAGGGAGAAACAACTCCAGCGGGGCCGAATTGCTGAGGCACAGGGACAGGAATACCAAGCAGCACAAATTTGAAGTAAGACAGGGGTGTATGGAACCGGAGGTATCTGGAAAAGTGGCAGCAGGGGGGGGAAGTGGCTACTGTGAGTCAAGCTAACGGAGAAAGGGACCAGGGAGCGTCAGAGGGGCAAGACTCTGGGAGGAGGTATAAACTAAGAACTCTTGCTTTTTTAACAAAAGAACATGGTTTAAGCCCAAGCAGGGGAAGGGGCAGACAAACAAAGGAATTATCTCAGCACAATTCTAAGGGCCACATAATAAACCCCTTGTTAAAACCTCTTAGACCCCCTCAAAAGAGAAACTCAGCGGCAAAAGAAAACAAGCACAAGACTAACCTAAAGCCCCCGAAAGTTACTCCGTCATTGAGATCCTATTTTAAGGTTAATAATATGTCTGGAAGAGAGTCTATAGAAGCATTAGGAGTGCCGCAGAAAGAGTCAGGCCAAGAAGCAGTGCCACATAGAGAGGAAATTACGCCCATTATACACCCAGATATTCCAGTTGCCAACAGATTTACACCATTAGATGGGTCTATTTCACTACCAAACACTAAGGTAGGGAATATCCCTGAAATAAGGGCCGAACTTGAAGATGGATGCGATCCCAGCTTACAGGCAGAGAGGGCCATGAGGAGAAGGGAGAGTGATACGGCCAGCCGGGAGATGATAGGTATGATGACCCAGCTCTCCAGAGAAATAAAAGAGAGATTTATGATATCAGAGGCTGATTCAGGATACCTGCCATAACCTAGAAGAGAAAATGTCTGCTCTTACCCTACGCATTGAAACTCTAGAGGGAAAAGTGCTAGAAATGGGATCTAGTGTGGAAAATAACACTAGAGAGATAAACAGGTTGAAGTTAAGGGAGAAAGAACGAACGGTTAAGCTGGAGAGCTTGGAGAATAATGCTAGAAGAAACAATGTTAGGATTCTGGAGGTTAGTGAAGGACTAGAAGGGCGGACATAAAATCTTTTGTAATAGAGCTCCTAACTAAGGCACTTCCTCAAGTAGTTACTAACAGACATCTAGAATCCGAAATACAGAGAGTACACCGGGACCCCTTCAAACGTAATCCCGGGCGGAAGAAACCTAGGAAGATATTAATTAACTTCTTGCCATATAGCTCTAAAGAAAAGATTCTAGCAGCGGCACTTAAAGAGAAATCGTTACAAGTACAAGACCTTATATTTAAAATCAGATCCGATATTTCTCGTACTACGGAAGACAGAAGGTGGGAACTGGGTAAGAGAATAGCACCATTGAAGGAGTTAGGTGCACAAGTACAGTTGAGATTCCTGGCAGTTTTAAAAGTCATGATGGCAAATAAAATGCACAATTTCCTGTCCCCTGAGGATGCAGATAATTTTATAGCCCAGAATGTCCCAAAAGATAAGATATGAGGGGACTCCGATGTAATGCTATAGTTAAAATAGGTACAGCCTGCGAGAGTTATCCGGGACTAAAAGCCTAGTTTAAGACCCATACGTTTTTTTTGTTGTCGGAGATACAGAGCTCGAGGGGTATGACGAAATACCCAATTGGATGATGGGAGGGTTCCCCTGGGTGGGAGAGGGGCGAGGGTGGAGAAGGGTTATTTTTTACGTAGCTTGTACATAGTTTGTTTGAGCACTGGGTGGGGAGCATTGAGGGAAAAAATAAAAAAAATACAGTCCTCATTTGTACAAAGAAGCGGAATATTACTAGGAGAGGGGAGGTTAATGTACATACTTTTGATGGTAAGGGATAAGAGAATGACAGGTAGGTTAAGGGTACTTTCCTGGAATGTTAATGGATTAAGGGTCAACGCTAGAAGAAGGAAAATCTTAGAATTTCTCAAACTGTCTGACAAGGATGTAATAATACTACAGGAGACACATCTGAGGCGTGAAGAGTGGAAGGGAGTTTTGGAGAGGAATAGATGGATTGCCTACCTTTCGTGTACTAATCAATCATGTAATGTAAAAGGTGTGGCAGTTATATTTAAGTTTTCAGCACAAGTCAGGGTGGAAAATACTATTGCGAACCCAGGGGGGAGGTGGCTAATAAGTTTCGTGAAGACATAGGATATGCATTTGTGGGGTATTATGGGCCCAATACGGACAATGCATCACCGTTGAGAGATCTATACCAACATCTCCTTGATACAAGATATCATATCATAGGAGGTGATTTTAACACCTTATTAGACCCAGTATTAGACAAATCTACATCTAGACCAATAGTTAATTCACCAAAAATGAGAGACAACGTACATCACCTAATAAAGAACTTAGGTTTGGTAGATATTTGGAGACTAAAAGTAGGTCAGGAAAGAGGGTATACTTTTCAGAACAAAAAATATTCGCCGTCTTCGAGAATTGACTTTTTCCTCACAGATTTAAAGTTAAATAAGAATATTAGTGCTATATCACATCAACCGATTCATTTGTCAGACCATGCTGCTGTAAAATTGGAGATCTCTTTAGAGAATCCGTCTCTTCAATCTATATGGACCCTAGATAGAACCCTCCTACTGGATGCAGATGTTATAAAGGGTATGAAAGTCGATACGGAGGTGTTCTTTAAGCAAAACGAACACTCGGCCCCTTTATACACAGTATGGGATGCATATAAAGCCTATATCCGGGGGTGGTTAATTAGCCTTGCAGCATATAAAAGAAAGGAAGATAAGAACAAGTTAAGACAATATGAATCGACTATCAAGAAAGCTCAAGAGGAGTTAGCAAACTGTACGCAGGTGTCCATAAATGCAGTACTCCAAAGAAAACTGAGGGAGGCAAAGGAGACCCTGTTAGAATATTTAGAGGGAAATGTCCAGAAGAAGTGGGAAGCCAGTAAACTGGCCCACTATGAATATGGAGATGGGTGCGTGAAGATGTTAGCCTGGAAGGTGAGACAAGATAATATCAGGAATGAAATTAAGGAAGTATTACATAATATAACAAAAGCCTGTTGTATAGAAGATCGTATGATTGGAGAGGCTTTCCTGGTTTTTTTTCAAGACTTATATACTGATGACACTGTAGCCACACAATTAGAAATTAGGAGATGGTTACAACAGGATAAATTACCCTGTTTGGATATTGACCAACAGATATCTCTTAATCAGGCGATTACTACATTGGAAATAGATATGACTATTAAAAACTTAAAAAATGAGAAAGCACCAGGAACTGATGGTTTACCCAATGAACTTTACAAGGCTTTGAGGGAGGAACTTACCCCTTTTTTGGTCAAGCTTTTAAATAGCATTTATAGAACTCACTTACTTCCACCCCCATCATGGAATGAGGCAACTATAACATTAATACTCAAACCTGATAAAGATCCGAAAATATGTGAGTCATGTAGGCCAATATCCCTACTTAACTCAGATTATAAAATATACACCCAAATCCTTGCTAAAAGGCTGGACAAGGTGTTAGGGGACATTATACACGAAAATCAAAAAGGTTTTATGAAGCGGAGGCAACTTTTCGATTTAACCCAGGACTTGGTTTGTGCAATAGATGTAGCTACGGTTACGGGGGCCCCCTTAACTATAATAATGGTAGATGCTGCCAAGGCCTTTGACAGAGTCAGCTGGCCATTTCTATACGAAGTTATGGAACAGAATGGCGTGGGAGGAAATTTTCTTAACGCAATTAAAAGTATATATGCGGCTCCCACGGCAAGGATATTGGTTAACTGCTCACTAACTCCAGGTTTCCACATAAATCGAGGCACACAACAAGGCTGCCCTCTCTCACCTTTATTATTCAATATCTATATAGAACCTCTAGCTAGAAAAATTAGAGCAGAACAAAGAATTCCCCCATTTTGTTATTTAGGTTGGACTAAAAAGAAGCCTTGTATGCAGACGATTTAATAATCTATACCAGCGATCCTCTGGTGTGGCTCCCAGTAATAAAAGAAACGGTAGAAGAATTTGGGAAGGTCAAGGGATATCTTGTTAACGAGGACAAAACAGAGACTATGACCTGGAATGGGCCAACCCTTGATCATCTAGGGAAAACAGAGATTAGCTACTTGGGAATACGTGTAGTAAATGACTTGGAGAAAATGGCATTTATTAACTTTAATAGGTTGATGAATGAAACTAAAAAATTTCTCCATCGCTGTGCCTCGCTCCCGATTTCCATCTTGGGGAGATCCAATATAATCAAAATGATAATTCTGCCAAAGTTCACCTTTATCTTTAACTCTCTTCCTCTACATTTCAAACCAACATGGTTTAAGAAATTACAGGGAGAACTTAGCAGTTTTATATGGAGGAGTAAGAGCGTAAGAATTGCATGGAAAAAAATTCGGAAAAAAAGGTGGATTGTGGAATAGCACTTCCAGACTTCTAGCTCCATTACTGGGCCTTTTTCTGAAAAATGCAAGACGATTACTGATGGATTGTCAGGATATGTCACCGCGTCTAAGGGCATTAACAAAAACTTATCAGAGGAAGGCAAATATTTCTTAACTAAGTTTGGTCATCCTAAGTTTTTTAAGAAGATAAAATTCAAAATTTTAACTGCTGCATGCATAGTATGAATCCAAATAAAGAGAATTCTGGGAATTCCATATTACAGTAATAGATCCCCAATTTGGAGATCTTCAGGTCCCCCTGCATGTTTGAAAGATAGCTTGGCGATCCCATTGGTAGCTACGGGCCTGGTAAAGTGGGGACAATTGGTTGAGCAAGGTACCTTGGCATCATGTGATTCGCTATGGCATAGCACGTAATTATAGTCTATCCAGGTTCAAATATTACCAATTGGCAAGTTGGGCCAGAACACAGATAAATCTAGGGATGGAATCAAAAACTGAGGATGAACTACAAAACAACCAGACATATAGGAAAGAGGTTTCTAAGTGGTATTGGGCCCTGGTACATGGAGAGGATGGTCCATTGACTTTGCCGGAGGAGATCTGGAAGCCGGACATGCCGGACTGCGACATCGTACACCTATGGCAAGTATCCATGTCTACACTCTGGCTGTCAGTAAAGTCTGCACCACTCAGGAGGAATCACTTATTCACATTATACAGGTCGTACTGGTCCCCAAAGAGGCTTGCAAAGATGGGTGGAGACAAGAAGAGATGCTATACCGAAGTGTGCGTTGGAAAACGCGGATGACGTACACCTCTTTTGGCAATGTCCAGCTATACAGCCTTTTTGGCAAAAAGTGGGTGATGTATTGAATAAAATTCTGGGGATCAATATGGAGGTAAGCCTATTGCTAATTATTTTTGGGGTATTGACCGGGGTTGAGGTGCCTTTGAGGAAGAGTAAATCCCACTTAGTTTTTATACTAATAGCTATTGCACGTAGAGAAATTTGTATAAATTGGGTCTCTGAATCCCCGCCTACCTGCGAAAGCTGGAAAGGTTTTGCTAGGCATATTGCCAGACTTGACTGTCAATCTGGGTCAGTAAAAAAACAAAGAATGTGGGCTTCTTTTCTTAACTACTATGAAATGTTATCTACATAAGAGCAAAATAGCAGTAGAATTGTTCATCTCAAATTATAAAGTCCAAGGATTAAGACAATTTCCAACAGTCTAACGAGGATAGTGGTGGTAACCATTCAAAAATCCTCCTCGATTACTAGTTGGAGAAGGCTGGTCAGTGGAGTATAAGGTCATGGAGGTTATATGGTGCCCAGGTTCCAGATCTCTCCCTATTGCGACTCACCTTTGTCACATATGAGGACTAAAAAAAAAAAAAGCTGCAAACGCCATCCAACCCTTCACTATGCTATCAGCCTCATCATCGGTGCACGCTAGATGGAAAGGGTGGATCAACAGATTTGAAAATTATCTTGTTGTGACAAAAGAGACTGAACCAGTAATAAAAAAAGGTCCATTCTATTGTATTTAGTGGGTGAAGAGGTACACAACATGTTTCTTACTTTTGCTGTCACTGGGTTTGACCATGTTTACACAGCGGCAATATCTGTGCTGATTCGACAATTCAGGACACAAGCAAACCCTATCTTCGAACCATTTATTTTGAGGCTAGCAAATCAAGGACCAAAGTGAGTCTATCGATGCTTTCTATACCCGCTTTTGCGGGTTGGTGAGCACATGTGAGTTCACCAATGTCGACAAAGAACTATGGGCTACATGCATCAAAATTGTAAATTTCGAATACCTAATTGCGAATTCCTGAGAATCGCAATTAGGTAATCGCAATTTACAATGTATGAAACTCAAAGAGTTTCAGATAGCGATTCCTCGTGGTTCGCAAATCGCTCTACCTCATTAATGTTAATGAGGTAGATCGCAATTTGCGACCCCCTAGGAATCGCAAAAATCATGGGGATGGTGGCCTGCTGAGGTCAGAAGACCACCATGTTAGTGATTGCTTTTAAATAAAGAAATCTTTTTTTTTGTAAAGCAGCCTGTTTTCCTTAAAGGAAAACCAGATGCTTTACAAAAAGTGAAATGAAAAGTTTTCTTTTCATTTTTTAAGATTAGGCAGTGGTCCGTGGGACCACTGCCTGCTCTTAAAAAACGCTGTAACAAACATTCACAAAGGGGAAGGGGACCCCTTCCCATTTGCGAATGGGTTACCACCTACTAAAAGTAGGTGGTAAAATGCGAATGTTTTGCAACCGCATTTCGGTCACAAAACATTCCTACATACCGATGCGATTCGGTATTAGGAAGGGACGCCCTAAACATGCCCCTTCCTAATAGCGAATCGCAAATCCATTTTGCGATTCGGTAACAGGTTACCGAATTGCAAAATAGGGTTTGCTGCATCTTAAAAGCATTTTTTGCGGTTGTAAACGGGCTGATTCTGCAAATCGGCCTGTTTGCGAAGGCAAATATGCTTGATGCATGTGCGCCTATGGGGCATATTCTCAAGGAGCTATCGCCGAGTTATCAGCACTTTATCGCAGCCAAAGTCGCGATAAATTTATCCCCCCATTCACAAGCTGGCGCTAACAGCCCATAACACCAGTTTACCTGCGAAAGCAGTCGCAAAAACATCGCCACAGATGACCCCGGCAACTAACGCTAATGATATGCAGAGTAGGCGTTCCCGTGCAAAAATCCGCGACAACACCACTCCACAACATTCTGAACGACCAGCCAGATCGGCGATAAGATCACAAAACATGCGATAAGGCGCTTTAGCAGCAGGAAATTAACACCTGCTCTTACCTGGTGTAAAGTCGGACGACAACCGGCACCAGACAAGGGAGCACAGCCCATAACCACACATGAAGAACAACAGATGCCCTGGAGCAACCGATCATGCAGCCCGGAGCCCCAATAGGCCAACAACACCCACCGCCACCACCCCCAGGACCCCCCCTCCTCCCCCGGGGGCCCACCCCACACCCCTCCTCCCCCCTTTGGACAAAGATATTGCACATGAACTCCACGAAATCATAAACCAAACAAATCGCCTGAAGTCGCACAATCACAACACCTAACATACATGTGTGGTCAGAAAAAGGGAAATCATACATTCATATCATAATATCCAAATAATACGTTTATTACAGAATAAACCAAAAACAACAATTCTGAAGAGGCATGGCGGGTCTTCTCAGGACATTCTGTAAGTCACCGCCTGCAAAACAGAAATCTGGATAAGGTGTGCCATGCGCCCATCAAAGTACAGAGAGAGAGAGCGAAAGAGAGAGAGAGAGAGCGAAAGAGAGAGAGAGAGAGGGAGAGAGAAAGAGAGAGGGAGAGAGAAAGAGAGAGAGGGAGGGAGAGAGAAAGAGAGAGAGAGAGGGAGAGAGAAAGAGAGGGTGAGAGAAAGAGAGAGGGAGAGAAAGAGAGAGAGGGAGAGAGAGAGGGAGAGAGAAAGAGGGAGAGAGGGAGAAAGAGAGAGAGAGGGAGAGAGAAGGAGAGAGGGAGAGAGAAAGAGGGGGTGAGAGAAAGAGAGAGGGAGAGAGAAAGAGAGATCGAGAGAGGGAGAGAGAAAGAGAGAAAGAGAGAGAGAGAAAGAGAAAGAGAGGGTGAGAGAGTGCCGACACTGCAGACCTAGGCCTCACTGCTCACCTGCTGCCACCGGTGTGTCTCCAACCACGTGCCGGTATACACTGCAGTCCCCCAGGTCCCTTATCTGAAACAGTGTCCAGAGACATGAATGGCAGAGTCCATACAGTTGCACACGCCATCATCGCTTGCCCGCCCCTGCGCACACAGGCTGCTACACCCCAGCCCCTCCCGCCGCCCAGCGGTGATTGCCCACTCCAGCGCAACCAGGCCTCACTGCTCACCTTCCGCCACTGGCGTGTCTCCAAGAGGGCCCACCACGTTCCAGTGGGATCTCCAAGCCCGGGGCCCGCAACCATGGCACCCTCCACATCATGCAGCCCCGCACCGCGGGCCACCAGGTCACACACCTGACTCTGGGTCTTGATTTCGCAATTGCAGAGACCACATCAGTGCACACGGCATCATCGCAGGCTGTACACCCGCTCAGCGCTTGAGTTACCACTAACTCTGTGAACCGCGAGGCAACGCCACATGGCGGGAGGCCCGCACTGCCCGCTGGCTCAGGCCTACACTGGTCCTTGCCAGTCCGGACCGCCAGGACGGCGCATCATCGCAGGCTGAACACCCGCTCAGCACTTTAGGTGCCCCTATCTCAATGCACCGCAAGACACCGTCCCGTGTCGGTGTGCCTGTGCCTGCCGCAGTGTATCCAGTGCCACCAAGTCTGTGCACCGCTAGCCATTGACCCTTAATGATTGAGTTCCATGGTGCGGACGCCATCATGTCACCCCCGGCACTGGGCAATGTGAGGTGGCAGGGCCCTAGGCCCTCATGCATACATGAGAACTACACGGAGACACCCAGTTAGAGTGGAAATGGCGTCCAGCACGTGCGCCAGGCCCTTTTTATTGGCAGGGTCACATGTCCTGTGACGCCTGTGCTGGATGGGTGTGGTGTGGGTGTACACCAGCCATGAGGGAGTGGCTGTGGCATGCTGACAACTAGACCTGTGAGCTGCAGATCCCTACAATGAAGACCTGGGACATGTGGCGTTGTCCCCCCCCCCCCTGTGTGCGTAAGCGGAGTGGGCTGCCCTGGCGTATGCCAGTCCAGCGTAAGGGTGTGAACAATGACCCCGGAGCTCTGGGCGTGGTTCCGTCCTGGGCTGGACAAGGAAGTGACTAATGGATGTGTCTCTGTTGTAGTGTCGGCGCCACCCGGACCGCAATCGGCAATCTGTCACCCTGTGACAAAAGTCCACAACATGAGCAACATGGACGCAAGGGGGAATCACTGACCCTACATTCATCCATACTTCCACACTTGAAAGATCATAGACATGACACATCTGTGTAAATATGAATGTTTATTGCACATTCAGTGGAGTGTTGCAGCTGGAGCAGTACAGGGCCATGCCAACCCCACTTTACATTGTTGGCCCGTGGAGGGCCAGCCAGAGTCCTTCAGGGTATGACAGGTACATCAGGAGAGGAGTTCAGTCCGCAGTCTGATAGCTGTGTCATTGGTGACCAAACAGAATATGGCAGTCCATGTCGAGGTCCAAGGTGAGTGTCGCAGAGTGCATCGGGGGACAGTGGAAGGTGATGATGCAGAGGGCAGAACCAAGCAGAAACAGGCCACATGGCGGAGATGAATGCTACTGCGTCCTCCTGACCACGAAGGCAGATTCATCCGCATCTTCATGTGGGTGGTGGTGTTCTGTCTCCAGTACTGTGTGGCACTGACACATCAGGGGCCGGAGATGTGGATGGGGTGATAGCAGCAGCATGCATCAGCGCCAGGCCTTGAGGCAGCAATTCCATGAGGAGGGTCTTTAGGGCATTGAGGGACCCAGCTACCTCTCGCTGGTGTGCAGCCATGGCAGCCGCTCTTTCCGCCTGCGTCCGCTCCATGTTCTCCATGATCCTCCGCATGTGTCCCAACTCCCGGGCGAGATCGCTGGAGGCACTCTGACTAGACAGTCGTTCTTGTCGCAGAGTCAGGACTCCAGCGATGTCAGCCATGGTCCGTTGGAGAGCATGGAGCGGACTGTGGGTGTCCGTTAGGGACTGTGAGTGGTCCCTGATGGGACTTAGACACCCACGTATGGCGTCTAGTTTGGCTGCCATGCGGTCGAACCCCACCTGCACCTGTTCAGCCAGCTTCTCCTGGCACCCCAACACAAGGCGTTGGAAGGCCATGTGTTCGTCGTGGGGGTCCTGGGAGGCAGCCGTGGTGGTGGGTGCTGCCTGCTGTGTGTTCTGTGCAGGAGGTGGGTTCTCCTCGTGGCAGCTGGGCTGCCCTGCTCCTGGAAGTGGGCTGCGGAGGCTGTCCACGAGCTGTTGGAGGGCGTCGGAGTCGAAGGTGTGGTGGTCCTCTTCGTCATCAGAGAAGAGAGGTTCGGACTGCTCCGCAGGAGGTGTTGGATTTCCCCCTGCAATGTACAGGGGAGATGCAGTTTAACATTGTGTTCACATGTATGTTGACGCATTGTACATGTTTACATTCAGACTGCATGACAATGTACATTGTGACTGTTTGGGGGGAGCTGCCTATTTGATGCGGGACAGTGGACATTCCGACTACATCACGGATGTGTGTTTGTATTTGTACATTGTCAACTCTCATTTCCCTGCAATGCCAAATGTGATTGGCCAGTTTCTACGCACATGCGGCACCAGTTGTGTCCTCTGTTCTGTTGTGGACGTGTTGCGGTTTGTACCACAACGTAGTCAATGTTAATGTGCTCTGCATGTAATGTGTGTGTGCCGCATTTTGGGGGAGTCGCCCCTGCAGCTCCGATTTAGCTGCCCCTTATCCCTTACATGCGGTGTGCCTCGGGCTTCTGTGCTTATGCGGTGCTGAGATGTTGCATACCTGTGTGCATTGGTCTCTTGGTGGGAGTTGGGGGTCTGGGGCATGGTTTGTCCGCAGATGTGCTATGCTTAATTGTGCATGTGTGCCATTGTGCCCATCTCCCCCAGTCCCTGGTCGTTACTCACCCTGTTGCTGTTGTGTCCGGTCATGTTGAGCAGTGTCCGGTCCCCCGACTCCTGCCACCGTCTCCCCACTGATGACTGTGGACACCATTTCCTCCATCTCGTCCAGCTCCTCCTGTGGAGCTGGACTCCCACCTCCAGTCTGCATTGCTGCCTTCCGGTTGTTTGCGAGTTTCAGCTTGGTTTTGCGCTTCACATCATTCCAGCGCCTCTTGACCTCGTCCATTGTCCTCCTCAGCACTCCGACTGCATTCACCTTGTCCACGATGGTCTGCCATATTCCATTTTTAGTTGCCAGTGACACAGTGGAGGTGACGAACAGTGGTTGATGGTGTTCTATCACCTCCGTTATCAGGATCCTGTTTTCCCTGCGGACTGAACCGCTTCTTCCTACTCTTCTTGTCCTTTCCCGTCCCTGACCCCGAGGTCACAGGCTGGTCCTCCGGGGGCTTGTGGGGTTCTGGTTGTCCTCTGAACTTGCTCCGGATGCCTCCATTGTGCTTCGCTGTTGTTTGGCTTTTGTTTGTATGTTTTTTTCTACTTTTATAGTGCATTTTCCCGCATGACGCGTGGGAATTGCAGGCCTGTGGCTGGTTTTCGCAGATTTTTGTATCGCGATTGGCGTCATCGCTACTATTTTCGCGTTGGGGTTTCGCGTTTTTGCGGCGTTGCGTTGATTTTAACGCGTTCATTTGACGCGTTATCGTGTAATTATCGCATGGTACCGCCGTGTTGGGAATACCACGTCAACACGGCGTTATTTTCCCGCGATGGACTGCGATGTGAAGTGTTGCGTTAAGCTGAATTTGCAGTAGTTATCACACGTTCTTGAGAATATGCCCCTCTGTGTCTAAGTAATATAAGGCTGTCACGCCTCAGCCCTAAGTAAAGAGACACTGAAGACAACACAAATGCCCTTGGCCACCATGCTCGCCCTTAGGAGTGCACACGAACTTGCTAACGCAAAAGCTGCACATATTGAATCATCACTTGCTACAAAGTGATTAAAACTGAGCCATTTGAGCCCAAAGAGGAGGCTCATGCCATCTCTAAGAAGCCTCATGGAAAAAAGGTTGATAATCATGTGAATACTGCGGCAGCCTACAACACAAAGGACCACAATGCCCTGCCAAGGGCATGACGTGTTCAGCTTGTGGCAAAGCAAATCACTTTGCAAAAGTATGACAATCCACCAAATACTCACTTGCAATCCATGACAAGCCACAAAAAGAAGCAAAATCCATAGTGCAATACCTCAACAGGAGGAACTCCAGAATGCTTCTCCTGGAAGACACCAACAAAACTACAGTTTCCGATCCGGAACAAGTTTACTTGATATCTGCTATTCATGACCCTATATTCAGCAGTAGAGAGCACAGCCAAGTTGCAGACTGGTAATTCATAGCCAAGTCTTATAGTCCGCGGAGTCACTGTCTGCGTTATGGCTCACAAATTCTATCTGAAATTGTACCCATCCCCAATGCTGAAGTAGACGCCAATGAAGATCTACACCTAAGGCAGTGCAAAATCCCTCGATCTGTCTGGGATGCTCACCACCAGAGTAGTGCACCACTCGGAGTCCATTGCCGCATTTTTCTTTGTGACCAAGCCAGGAGGGACCATGCTGTTTAGATGCAGCGCTGCAAAGTCAATCAAACTTGTTGCATTTGCATTTGGCACGGAACAACAAAGTGTTGAAATGATGCTGGAAGAGTTTGGAGGAATATTGCAAGGTATCTGTTGTCTAAAAGGAAAATCAGTAAAACTCTACATTGATCCTACCATCCAGCCAGTTGCCCTCCGTTACAGACGAATTCAATTTCTTTTTCTTTAAAATATTTTTTATTGGCATTTTGTATAGTTTTTCAGAAACAATACAATATTAAGGTTACAAAGAATTGTTCACACTATTTGTTTATCTAAAACAGCAAATATGAGAAGCACAGTGACATGCAACATTACGTATAAGAAAAACTAAGCGACTGTATGCTAATAGAGGTTAGGACAACAACAAAGGCAATTGTGAATGTATCAGTATGTAAAGCAGAGTACATCTGTGGAGGGTCCGTTGCAAGTCAAAGATGCCAACTAGTGAGAGTGCTAACAACTATAACAAACCAAAATCATAAATAAAGAAGAGCACAATAATATCATGAAAAACAAGCCTGCATTCGCACAGTGTGGCCAAAAAAGAATGACATCAAGATTGAAGCAACAGAGGATACCACCGGGTCTTCACAGACCAACTTTAAGTATCAATGGAGCCACAAGTATCACGAAGGACAAGTATTGTAATATGAGGAGGAGAGGGGGAGGGATGTATATCGCAAAGATCCTCGAGTGGGGTGTTGAGGATTTGGATTACCGTCGCAGAGTTTCCCCAGAAGTGCATGCCATGTCTCAGAAATGGGGCATTTACGGAGACCTTTCGCCTTCTTCCTGTGTTAAGAGCACACTCTCTGCCTTGGCCCCCACGCCAA
Source organism: Calotriton arnoldi (assembly GCA_963921515.1). Taxonomy (NCBI): domain Eukaryota; kingdom Metazoa; phylum Chordata; class Amphibia; order Caudata; family Salamandridae; genus Calotriton; species Calotriton arnoldi. Next base: position 621,860 of record CAWUFW010005694.1, read on the forward strand.
TATGGATAGGAAGACAAATTCAATTTCATGTATTCACACAAGTAGAACAAGAGTTAGAAAAGCTAGAAGCTGCATGGATCACCGAAAAAGCAGAAGACCCCGTGCTGTGGGTATTGCTGATTGTAGTAGCCTGAAGGCCCAAGCAGGCTGGAGCCGTCGGCATCTGTGTGGACATTAGAATGCGAAACAAAGCCATTCGGTGAAAATGTATTATATAACCCCCATGGTGGCTGAAATAATCACTGAGATCAACAGAGTTGAGCAGTTCTCTCAGATATATCTGAAATCAGGATATCACCAGCTTTGCCTGCACATGCCATGTAGGGCTCTGACGCTACAAGAGATCGAAATTTGGCATTTCGAGTGACACAGAAGTATTCCAGATCTGTATTTGTGAAATGTTATCAAACACCCCCATCGCACCATGGACCAGACTCAGTGTGGATTTTGCAACTCCATCCGAAGGCCATCACCGCCTAGTCATGGTTGACGACTTCAGTAAATATCTGGAGATAAAATGTAAATCTTTATTTGTAAAGCGCGAACTACTCACCCTTACGGGTCTCAAGGCGCTGGGGGCCGTCGTGGAAATTAAGTGAGCTATTGCCCAGAGTCACAAGGTGCTGAGCTGCCGCCGGCGCCGGGGATCGAACTGTGAGCCCTGTGCTCCGAAGTCAGCTGCCCTGGCCACTGCACCACACCTCTCCACTGGAGACAGAGTTGGTGTCGTCCACATCCACTGAAAAAGTGCTCCTAAAGTTTGAGAAAATGTTTCTCGCCCACCGATTACCACAAGAAACAGGAACAGACAATGGCCTTCCATTCCAGGGCCAACTATTCCCAATCTCTAAACATCAAGCACAGAAAGATTACACCACGCTGGCCCCAAGCCAATGGAGAGGCAGAGAGATTAATGAGAACTCTCAACAATGTTTTTTTAATAATTCTTTTTGTTTCAATTTTGAACATTTCAATCAAATCTTTCAAAACATTTGAAACCCCCTTCAATGCCCCCCCCCACATTTGAAAACCCCTTCTTAGGACCCCTCATTCCCCCAAAAAGGACACAATGTTGTCTAATGTTTTCATAGACCTTTTTGCATCTCCCAAATTGCCCCAGTAGCTTTCTAGGTCAGATATCGCCACATGGATCTCTCTTATCAATTCAGCCGACAGTGCCGTCCTTTTATCATGGTTCCAAACCAGGGCCCAGCGATCTGAGGGGTTCCATATCTTCTGCTAATCCCTTCCAAGGACACCAAATCTTTTTTAAGCAAAGATGGCCCTGCACTTAAAACAACAAGTATGTCATAAGTAAAGGCAATTAATGTCCAAAGTCCAACATAAAAAAGTGAAATTATATCTTCCCAAATAAAAGAGCATTAGTCTATGTTTTGATTGTAGAAAACGATTCCTTTTATTCTTTTATTCCATAGTAAATTTCTTTAAAAACACAGCACGCTATGGACAAGACTGCCGACGCGTTTCGTCCCCCTTGGGACTTCAGGGCTAAAATATATACAAAGACTATTTACAATATATTTAATAAATAAAAACATATATCACAATACCAAATGAACCAGACAAAATGTTGCTTACATTACAGAGAATGGGTTACACGTCTATTATATGTAGTGACTAACATGTATCTTATCTTATTTGAGATCATGGGAAGATAATCTATTAACGATTATATACAATGATAAAGCAAATCACAAACACATATTCGACATTCTGCAAGGGAGGAAAACACAGACCTCAATCCTAAAAGTATTTATTAGCAAAGCAAACTAGAACATACAAGAAGTAACACTCTAATTTTGTGATAAATGATTCATATTCTAAATCAAAAGAGCAGAAAATTCAATTAATAAAATAGGAAAGACCCATAACAAGAGAATAGTTTGGGGAAAATTGATGTCCCAAATCAAAAAGAACAAGTTTATTACATTGAAGAGAAACCCGGAACAAGAGAATAATCTAAAAAGCATTAATGAATTATCCTAAGATACCTTGATAAGTAAGAGACATATATCATATGCTCTGTAAGGTATAGTCCTTAGATGAATAAACAAAATAATGGTGAAACAAGTAGATCTGTGGAGAAATAAAACAAAGGTATCCCTTCAGTGACAATTCTAATCACACCATTCGTTACTATATTCCTTACATATACTAATCAAAAGAAGTGTAATCTACAATGTTGATGAGTCTGGGTTTTCCTGTATTCTTTATATATAAATATTATCAAGAGTCCACAAATATACGCCATTTTGGAACATATATATCCTAATATTAAATGTCTCAGATTATAAAATCGATCTTTAAATGGAAATAACTGTAAATACCATTAATTGTGTACAATGACTTAAGGGATACAGGGAAACAATGGTGCCATATCACTGTATGAGTGAGCTTAATTTAATATTGAATCTCATATCCTTATATTTATTATTGAAATGTGAAAAACCACATATAACCTGTTAATGAGTCACAATCTACCGCTATTTTATGCATGGACGTGTTATACAAACTCCACGAATAACGCAACCTTTTAGAACATGACCGCAAATCTCATGGTATTTAGTTACTTTTCCTTATCATCATTAAAGATCTAAGGAAAACCACATAAGTGTATCATTTTTGGTCTAACACTCCAGCTATTATTTGCTAAGTTATAAAAAAGCAATGCATAAATGTTCCTTATGCTCGATAGCATTTAAAACACAATATTAGTGTGTATCTATATAATGTGTCAGTCTCTTCAAATGTCAGGGCCGAGGAAAAATCATAGCTGACCCATAGATACATGTAATTCTCGAACATGCGTTCCAAATATCACTTGTTGTCCCAGTACCTTATAAATTGACTAGATATTCCTGTCACAGTGTGACATAATATGTAAATTACATAATCGCAATGGAGTTCCACCATACGAGATCTTGAGAAAAGAATGTGTGGGAGTATTGGTCATTGCGTTTAGCATTTATTATTTTAATAATACTTAATTTAAGAGAGGCATGTACTCCTAGTGACGAGGCGCAGTTCATCTTACTATCTGTTATTCAATTTTACATGTCTTGCATTACCAATATTGGTCATGTATGGACCAAAGCTAAATCTAGTTAAAATGTGCCATCCTAAAGTGTAAAAGAACAATTATAGTAACGGCACACAGTTCGTCTTATTAGCTGTTATCCATTTTTCTATGTCTCACGTTATCAATGTTTGGCGTATATGCTACAAGACTTAGCCTGGTAAAGTTGCGCCATCTTAGAGTGTAAGTGAGCAGTTATAAGTACGTTTTCACAAAAAAGGACAGTCAAATGCGGCACTGACAGAAGTAAATAGGAACCATACTAACAACGGTAGATACTGAGACGAGGAAAGTGAATAATTAAAGAAGGTTTTTTAAGGGAGACAACATAAGTTGTATCATTGTACTTACGGGATATGTATCTCCCAAGAGTTTGTAGTGGCGTCCGGTTCAAAAGTCTAAAAGAACCGAGCGCCACCAAAACTCAAAATATATACCATTCCAAAGTACTAACACCTGTGAAGAATTGAAAACCGCGCGTTTGATGTCAGTACATATCACGTGACACAGATGTGTATGAGTTGCGCCATCTTGGAGTGTTAAAAATTAGTTAGTACAAAATAATAAAATGCAAAAAACATCTGTAGGACACCAAATCTTAGTGAATTTGCTAGGGCCAGCTGTAGTCTTATATATTTGCTGTTCTGCCCGCATGCACCAGTCCATGTTCGCCTCCCACTTATCCACCCTCTGGGCAGTGGGTGCCCCCCACTGTTGTTTGATGCCTTGTCTTGCCATTATTAAGGCCATGCAGCACAATAGGAGTGTGTGTCTGTTCAGTGTTTGTTCCCAGCAGAACCACTTTAGGATTGTACTCTAGCTAGAGTTCCAGGGCCTGTGATATCCTGCTTTGGATCCCCGTCCAGAATGGGCATAACTTCTGGTAGTCCCATAATGTGTGTTTCAATGTGCCTCGCTATGTGCATCCCCTTAGGCACCAGATGTGGTTTTACCCATTGCGAATAGTCTCGTCCTTGTATAGTATGCACTATGTAAGATTTTTAGTTGAACATGTCTAAAGCCCACTCTGATTGCCACTTTGCTCAGGTATCTACAGGTATTGCCCCATTCGTCGTCTTCTATTATGCCCATGTCTCCCTCCCACCTGTCACGTAGCGTTCTCAAAGGAGGATTGCTATTTGGTTAGCTGGGTCTGGTGGCTCAGTGGACTAATGCGTCCACTGCAGGGGCCTGTGTTTGACCTCATGGTCACAGGTTCAAATCCTGGCAGGTCCACTCTGCCTCTCATCCATCTGAGGTCGATAAAATGAGTACCGTTGGGTGACCATAAACATCTGTTATTCAGCGCCAAGATGTCTCCGGGTGAATGTGCGCTTTACAAATACACGTTATGCTATTTGCAAGTAGGGTGTTGTATATTAATGACATGGAATGGCGATGTAGTGGAGACCCCAGCACTCTGTATTCTAGTGGTCTCTCCTCTGGCTCCTCTTCCAGAGGGGGTATGCATTCCCGTAGGATGTGCTTCACATGTTGGAATCGTAGGTATTGGGCCCCAATGAGTTTGTATAGGGACTGGTTATCCCGGAAGGTCATCATGCCTATCCCCGTCAATTGGTCCTCCACCTTCGATATTCCCAGCATATCCCACTTTCTCCCACCGTCCACTGCTTGTATTGGGGCTAATATTTTTGCATCCTATAGAGGTGTTTCTAGCGTGATTATGACTCTCCAGCCAATCTTGTGTGTGACCATCTTTCATGCCCTGATCACCACTGCTGTGGGTGATGGCAGTGTCTTCAGTTTACCCCTCCCATAGGTCTGTCTTATAAATCCCTGTGGGTCCATGGCCCGTCTGTCCACCAGTAGTGCTGGCTCGCTTTGTTCTGAAAATGACCAGTCATTCATTACCACCAATTGTGCTGCCCAATAATAAAGGCGAAGATTAGGTAGGGAGATTCTTCCATCAAATGTTTTCCTGGTCAGTGTTGCCAGTGCTATGCGTGGCACCCCTCCTTCCCAGAGCGGGAGCTGGGTTGTAGCTTCGGTCATCTCAAAGAAACGCTCAGGGATTTCAACGGGGGAGTTTTTTAGTGTGTACAGGAATATGGGGAGGTATATTATTTTGTATAGGGCTGCACGCCCCAATAAGGACAGTAGCAGCATGCGCCAGTGACCCACATCGTGTTTCGTGCTTCTAGGATTTTACCCAGGCTCTTGTTGAAGAAAAGTTGATCTCCGGTTTTGTAGGACCCCAGGTAACAGAACTCAGCCTCATTCACTGGTATGGGGCATTTGCAGTTACCCGTAGGCTTCAACCCGCCAAAGGTTAAAGACAGGATTTGTCCCACTTTATGTGCAGACCAGTGAACAGGCCGAAGATCGCAAAGATCTTAAGGATCTGATCGGTCGAGTTCTCCGGGTCTGCCAGGTAGTGCAAAACATCATCCGCATAAAGCAAGACATCGTCTCAATCGTGATCCCAACGCAGCTCTCCAACCAGGACATCTGCGTGGATCCAACTGGTGATCGGTCGGTTCCATTTCTATTGCAAAAAGGAGAGGAGACAGGGGACACCCCTGTCTTGTCCCCCTCCCCAAAGAGAACTCCTCCGACACTGTGTCGTTAATTCAGACCTGCGCAATGGGTTGGGTATAGAGAAGACAGACCCACCCATGGATGCAGGGGCCGAAGCACACTTGTTGCAGTACTGCCAACATATAGGGCGATTCCAAGGAATCAAACGCCGTTGCAGCGTCTAGCACCAGCAGGGCAGCCGGCTCGCGTATATGCCCCTCCTTCACCAGGCTTTCAAAAAGGGGCCGCAAGTTATGTCTGGTCGATCAGTAGAGCATGAATCCTGATTCATCTGGTGCTATGATAGTATGAGTTACTTGCTGTAATAGTTTGGCCTGTATTTTCTCAAGCACTTTTGTATTAAAGTTGAGGAGGAATATTGGTCTATATGACAAATAGCATTCTGAGTTTTTTCCTTGCTTATGAATAAGTACTATAGTCGACTGTCTAAGGTCTTTGGGGAGTTATCCTGTGGATATGACAACATAAAACATGTCCCTGAGTGGTTGGACCACCTGGCGCCTCACACATTTGAAGATCTTCGGGGGGAACCCGTTAGGACCCAGTGTTTTTCCGGATTTCAACTGTGTCATTGCCTCCACCATCTCCCCTTCTTGTATGTCCCCCTCAATGGACTTGGTGTCCTCCCTACCCAGCTATGAAACTGGGATGTCATTAAGGAATCGATCCAGGGCCCTATCACGTGTCCTATCTAAGTGTGGTGCGTACAAGTCCCTCAGATAGTCTGCCAATTTCACTGCCTGTCTTCGTCGTGCATCCCTCCTCTGTCTGTAGTTCATGTACCCATCTATGACCCTCCTCGCTATGTGCCAACCATGCCAGCAGTTTTCCAGCCTTATTACCCATTTTGTACAGTTTGTGTTGTTTAGCCTTATATAGTGCCCTAGCCTACTAGTGCATCAAGTGTCAAGCTCATCTTGTGAGTTCCCTATTTGAGCTGCTAGTTTTTTGCTTGAGTGACGTGCATACTGGGCCTCCCAGGTGGCAACGCTTTTCTCTATTTCCCGTTCTTCTTTACCTCTTTCTTTCTGTTTCCCTGCTACTTAGGCTATGAGATGAGCCTGTATCACTGTCTTGTGTGCCTCCCCTAAGCAAGCACTCGAAGGCACTGAGTCATTGTTCTCCTGGAAAAATAGTGTTGTAACCTCTTGTGTATAGCATTCATTCGACCAATCAGTTAATACCCATGGGTTTAGTCTCCAGTCTAGTGTAGTACGGGGTGAGGGTTGCAATGATGCGTGGTCAGAGATCCTCCTAGGTAGGTACTTTACTTCTCTGCATCTTCCCAAGAGACGCACCAGAACTAAGAATTAGTCTTACTGTGCCATAGACTGCATGGCGTTAGCCGCATAAGAATATTGTTGTGTTCCCGGGTGGGTGGCCCGCAAAGGGTCAACTAGGTCCAGAACTGTCGGTTATGTGTGCAGCCTGGTGTACTCTCTATGATTACCCCCGCCCCTACTCATCCTGTCGAGGTCACCATTTACGGTTAGGTTAAGATCACTCCCCACCACTAGAAGAGCGTCGGGGAGTTTCGTATTCCCCTCTGCCATGGACTCCAGTCCTCTCGACTGCAGCCGTGGGGGGAGGTACCATGACGCCACATATACTTCTTCCTCTTGCCATATAGCCCCCAATTCTGCCCAACAGCCCTGTGGGTCCACCTATGTTTGTGTCACCAGAAACAGTAGCAACTTGTGGACCAGGATGCACGTGATTCAGGAGCCTGTGGAGAACACAGCATGTGCCAGCAGTGTGTATTTGCTTCGTCATAGAAACTTGCATTAGTTACCCAATAATCAATCAATCAATCAGAGGTTTGTTAAGCGCGACTACTCACCCGTAAGGGTCTCAAGGCGCTAGGGGTAGGGAGGGTGCAGGATCCATTCCATCAAGGAGGATACCATGTCCGGAGCATTAAGTGCCAGATATTTCAGAATCATTTTTCTGGTTTGTTGCCTAGCCCGTTCATGTTCCACCAGAGAACTGTAAGGGACGTCTCTGTGTTAGTGTGTAATTGTTGTGGGGGGACACATGGGGAGTTGCTATGTTGTATCTCAATTGGCCCCTTCTGGGTCATCCATTGAAGTTCATTGTGTTTGGCCGTGATCAACCGGGCATACTTCAAATTAAGGGTGTGCAGGTGTCTTTTGACTGGGACAAAAGTCTCCCTTTGGACTGCAGTTGTGTAGTTCGGATATATAGTCACTTGACCAACCTCAATTGTCCATGGTCGATGTGATTGGGCCACTTGCAGGATATGGTTGCGGTCTCTATAGTTGAGCAATCTAACTATCATTTTTTGGTTGTTGCAGTTTTACATAGCGCAAACTCGACCCGAAGGTTTTGGAGCACTTTACTTGAGCACCAGTTACATTAAACAAGTATTCATTAATTTTTGGTAAGCACTGGGAGATTAAGTGATTTGCCCAGGATCACAGGATGTTAAGCCAACACCTAGACTCGAACCTGGTTCCCCAGTTCCAAAGTCGGCAGCTCTTGCTGTTATGCCACATCCTCTCATCTTTGGCCGTGGAGGGCCCCACGCTGGCGGGCCCTCCCAGGACCCTCTGAGCAGGCTCCACTGTGTACAGGTTTGATGCCTAGCCTCCCAATACTGTCTCCAGTAGCCAGACTTGCACTGGGGCCAGTTCTGCGCTGGGGCCTTCAGCCTTTTCGGGGATGCCGATCACTTGCATGTTGTTGCTCCTAGAGTGACCTTCTGCATCCTCCAGCCTGTCTGACAGGCGCTTTAAAGCCTGTTGCATTTGTTGGATCTGGCAGTGCCATCCGTCACAAGCGGTGCGACCTCAGCCAATGATTTTTCAGTGTTTCCTAACTTATCTGCTAGTTTTTGTGGTCAGAGCGTAGTAGAACCATGTCTAGGGCCACTGACTCAATTATGTGTTCCCGAATTGCTTTACTATCTCTTATTAAAGCTAATATTGTTTCTGTGTAGGCCTCCAAAGGGTCCTTCTCATCAGTCTGGATTGCTGCACCTGGTTTGGGCCACTGTGACCCCCAGTTTGCCGAATTTTGATGTGCTTAGGTCTCGCCATCGCCCATCTCCTCCCAAAGCTTAGTGTTTTGTGTCCCCGATAGTGCCGTCAGCACTGAGAGCTAGCATCCCTGTATATGGTGGGGTGGGGGCTAATCTCCATGGAGTGTCCCAGCTGCTTCTTTTGCCCCCCCAGGGTTCTGGTCCCATCTGATTGTCCACCCTTCCTTCTCGTGGTAGTGGGCCCAATATTGCAGGGTAGAGTTGCAATGTACAAAGCGGGAACACTGCTCCAACTGTGACCCCCTGTGCTGGGTAAGGCTCCTGGTCACCTTTCTGATGGCGGGCACCGGTGCAGATGACCGATGGTGACAGTGTGTGGGCCTGCTGTCTGGGCCAGTCGGATTCAGTCTTTACTGTTGGCCCAGCTTCTTGAGTCTAAGGCCCTTTTCGTGTTATCACCTAGGTCCTTCCCGCCACCCGAAGTCCCCTGTGATCAGTTGTTATGGGTCTCCCCAGTACTTGGACATTAGTCTCCACTGTCAGTGGGGCCTCGGCTCTTACCCTTGCACTCCATGGCCCATTGGCCCCCCTTTGATGTCCTCCTCTGTTTAAGTGGCAAACAGCTGTCTCTAGCTCCTGGTGTTGCCACTCCTCCTTCAGGGAGTATGTTGGGGCTCTGATGTTCCGCTGGGTCCCTCTCCGGGCGTGGTGTGGTCTGCCTCTTCCTATTTGTGTCCATGGCCCCCTTGAGATTCCTGCTGGGCTTGTGTCCACTCTCCCAGAGGTATGGGTCTCCCAGGGAGGGCCACTATACCACCAGCGGGCACCCTCCAATGTCGTCGCGACGAACCATCACCTGACTGGGACTCTTCTGTGACTAGGGCTGCCCCAGGTGTCAGGTCTTCCATCTCCAGAGGGTGAGAGTTCTCCCCGCTCATCCAGGGGTCGCTCCGCCACCTGCGTAGGCTGCCGGGATTCAGCCTTGCTCCTCTCTGGGTCCTCTTCACTTCCCGGCCTGGGCCGGGGACTGGGCTGTCTTTCTCCACTGTGGCGCACGCGGCTCATCCACCTCAACTGCCTCTGGGTGCGACACCCTCTCGAAGGGGGGGTCCCACTCTTTAACGGCCGGTCAGCGGCACCTGATTCCGTCAGCGCAGTGTGCCGCACTGCAGTGATTGGCAAGCCCCTCACCACGCTAGCTTCCTTCTGAGCCAGGTTGCCACTATCATCCGCTCTGGTGTATGCTCTCTTAGGGATCTGGAGACCCCGTCTGTGACTCTGGCAGCCTGGGGCCCCGCTCACTCCCCCATGGGCTAGGGCGTGTCATGATGTTGGTCCAGCGGAACTATCAGCTACGGAGCTCAGAGATGAGCACCAGCTGCCATTGCTGCCCACAACTCTCAACACTGTCCTTTGCATTGCAGAACTAGACAATGATCACCTAGAATGGGCCATCTACAAGTTCCTAAGGGATTACCGAAATATCCTTCACACCAGTACCCGAGTACCTCCAATGGCTGCACTTGGTGGACACATAGGTTGTAAAGCAATCCATAACATGCTTTGTGGATCCCTGTAGCGGGTAACGAGGAGTCAGAGCAAGCCCAGTGACCGAAGAACAATGCGGCAGCGAGTCGCCATAGACATGCAAAATGGAAGCCGTCTTGAAATCAACAACCCTGTCCTAATCTGATCCCAACATTTAGGGAGTAAGTTCACAATCTGGATTGAACTGAGACCGTGGCGTGTATCCAGAATCAAAGAAACAACTGTCACTGCTGTGAGAGGGGACATCAGCATCTCTAAATATGTTTCCCACTTTATGAGAATTTCAGAGCTAACCACTCAGAACAGTGTTGTGAAGAATACTTGTTACAGGTGTGTCACTCTTTGTGACACACCTGCAATGGCCAGTGGTTCTTGGAACCAATCATCGATAGGGTTGCCACCAAAAGGGTCTGTCACTGGAGCTCCCTGGGGTTGTGTCATCCACCCAGTCTGGGTCTAGTGAGCCCTAACCCTTTCCATCAGCTGTGGCGCTAGGTAACATGATGGTTACTACTGCTTATCTCTCAGACTCTACCCCCAACCCTCACATTATAAGGATCATGTGGTGGCACTGAAAGACTACAGGGCATGCTCAACCAGAAGGCCAATCCCCTAAGAACTGAACTAAGTTATTAGAGGGTGCCAATTTTTTTTATTTATATTGTGTCTTTTTTTGTGCTTCTGTTTTTGACTAAAGACTTGGAAGAATGTTCCATCGGTCCGAGTTGGAGTGAATTTTGGTATGCCCCAGCAATACTTTGAAGAAGCCTAAATGGCATAAGTGTTGTGCAATATGTTGTAGCAGTCTGAGTGGGAGTGACTTGTGGTACCCGTCTGGCTGTTCTGATTCTGGTTTGTTCCCAATCTGACGTCAGCAGGTCTATAAATAAACTATTAGACTCACAACCCTGAGGGACAAGAGATTACACCTTCTCTCGCTCTCCCGAGAGATCTATATGACTAACACACCGTGAAGGACACCGCCAAAAATCAAATTGAACTCAACATACAAAATAAACAGGGAAAAAAACAAAAAGAGGGCAAGATATAGACCTAGCCAACCAAATTCCTGGCCATAGCTACCCAAGCTGTCCCGCAGTCCTTGAGTCGGTCTGAAAAACCCAATGGGTTTTTTAAATTGCCCTTGCCCACTAGAAAGTGGCATGCTTCATCATAGAGCCTCTAACTCACCCTTGCGCAAGCCAACGTTCAGGGTGGAGCAATATTATTTTCACCAAAAACAAGTGAAACCAAATGGTTTCAAACTAGGGATACCAAGTGCAGAAAACAAATGAGATTAAAACTGTCTAAGGGGGTACATGCCTATCTATTTGCTGTGGGTCCCTCTTGACAGGATTAAAAACTCATTACAAACGAGTTATGTGAGAACCTACGACTCCATTACCCTGTCTGCTGTTTCAGCCTATCATTGTTGCCCAAGTGGTACTGGACTGATTACCTACAAGGACCCTACTTCATTTACAAAAGTACCCACTTAAACAGTTTTGATCTTGTTTGTTTTCTGCACTTGGGATCCCTAGTTTAAAACCATTTGGTTTCACTTGTTTTTGGTGAAAATAATATCGCTCAACCCTGAACGTTGTCTTGCGCCAAGGTGTGTTAGCGTGCCTATGATGAAGCATGCCACTATCTAGTGGGTGAGGGCAATGGGTTTTTGCCTTGTTTACTTTCTATAAATGTACAAGTCATGCCTGCACACATATGCTGATATCAATCTGTGCCCAAGTGTGCTGCTGTTATTGCACAGGCCTATGCGGGGCCTACTTTATACAAGACATAACATTTATATAGTATTGCGCTCTTTCCTCTACCCTGCGTCTTTATCTTTTATTTACTTTTTTTTATTTATTACTTGTAAAAGCACACGGTTCACCTGAACAGGCATCTTAGCGCTAGAGAACTATCCGTTTTTAAAAATACACCAATGAGACCAGAACAAGGACAAGACAGAATTAGCAAAATATTAAAACTGTTACTGATTTCATAAAAGCCAACTGGTCTCAGCGGATCTCGATTCTAGAAGCTATTCCGAGGCCGGATCTAGGAACGGCCGGCCCAGAGAAATATGGGGAATTCGTCCTGGTGTCATTTTTCCAAGAGGAGCTGCAACCTACAGGCAATGAGGAGGCACTCTTTTTTCCACTTCCAGCAGGACCCAAATAAAGCCCTAAATTAAAGGGTCATTAGCCTTTGTTTTGTTCGAGTATCACCAGGCTGGGAGCCATCTGGAGCCAAACCCATAGAGGCCAATGCAAAGAAAGGAAACAAAGGCACACAACTTATCACTTCACAAGTACTTTAGAGAATTTATGACTTGGAGGCAGGTTTGTGACTTTGTTCAACCCCTCCATTCAAGAGATGTGCATGACCTGTAAGAATGCAAAATTAATTTTCGTATGAGTAATTACATAAAAAAATTAAATGCCACCTACTAATTTCTTTTTATTTAATTCTTTTATATTGCTACTCAACCCATTGTTGGGTGTCCGAGTGCTTGACATCACACAGAGACACAAACAATTACAAAAGTGCATAAATAAATGTACAGGAAATGTCAGGAATCACATATCATCCTTATCTGTAGGCATTATAATTCCCTCACAGTTGCTGGGCACACAAAGATCTCGGCAGAGGTGTCATAACCCTGTAAGATATTTTAAAATGCAGCCTCTTTAAGTAAGCTAGAACAGATTTACTGTCAGATTTGAAATTGTTGGCAAATTCTTTACAGCAGATTTGTTTTAAAAATAATTATACAAGTTGTCAGACTAGCAGAGTCTGCTTTTCAAGCTCCACCTCTCGTGACTTCATCCCCTTTCCTATGCCACATGTTGATACCTCCCTCCCCTAATTTATGGGTTCCCTGAGCGAATTCTTTCCAAATCCGGCACTGCTTCTAGTTCCGTTATATATATCATACATGCCAATAGACCCGATTTAGCTAGACAAAATAAAGCCACTTTTTTTGCTTGAAAATCGGGAGTCTCCGGGCCTGAAATTACATCTCCTTCAGTTGCATCCTCCTAGTTGTTTTTTTTTTTAATCTCTCACTTTTCTCTCCTAAAATGTTGGCATGTAGGATATACTTAGACACATACAAAAGAACTAGCAAAAGTCAGAAAATCCCCAGGATGCTCTGTTATCCGATAAGGAAGACCAATGTTCCTAAATTAATTGCTTCTTCTCAACGACGCACGTCTCAGAGCCGTGAAAGGGAAGTAGTCTCATCCAATCAAGCAAGAGAGTTTTCATTGTCTTTCTATTTACTGGTGGAGAAACGTGTTGTGACCTATGATTGGCTAATAGAATTATTGCCATGTGATTGGATGTGAGAACCACACTCAGTTTTTTCATTGGCTATGAGGCTCCGAAGCCTGCACCGTGGCATGGGATTGACTGGGGGAACTTGTGTCAGTTGCTTTATCTGCTCTGAGGTTCCTGATCTTGCAACGTGGCTGAGGATTGGTTGTAGTGACCCTTGCTTGCCTGTGGTTAACTGCATATATTCCTGGTACTGTCTACTGTGTCCAGTGGCTGCACACGCCCGCCCGCATCAGTGACGGATTCTAACTGTGGGAGTGCGGAGATGCTGACTCCTTACTCATCCATAGTATTATGAGGAAACCAGGGGCAAATGAACCGACGTCTACACCCGGGACTGGGATCCATGCTGGTGAGTAGACTCGCCAGTGTGGGTGGACTTGATTGCATCACGGGACTGTATAGCAGCCTCAAAGTACAGACTACGTTTATCTTGAGTTGACGACAGCATACTCTGTAAGGAAATCGTTGTGTTTTAGGGTTCTTCTGGGGTGGTTATATCACTCTCTGCTCACAGGTGAACCTTTTTTCGTGGGCTATCTGTAAAACAAAATGTAAATCGCGTTTGTCCGATCAGGTCCGTTGCAAAGAACTTAGACTACAACTCCCAGAATGCATTTCAATTTTGAATGGAATACAGGATTGAAAGAATTTTTTCCAAGTGCCATGAAGTCATGTGCCCACCACTCTATGTATGTTAAGAACAATGACACAGATCACACCAAGATTTTGTTGTAAACAGTGTGACTAAAACTCTTTTTAGTGTCCCTCGCTCGCTCCTGGTTTTCAGAAGTGCTGCAAGAGTAAGTCACAGCAAATTATTTGTTAGTTTGGCTCGTAATGGGGATGAGTCACAGTGTAGGTAACATTAACAACCCTTGATGTAATGTCTAGTGTTCCCCCAAGAGACCACTGATTTATGCACGCATAAAAACACCAGATTTAAAAAATAATCCGTAGCTGTTGTCAGTGGGTAAACTGTTTGGGTCATCTACATTCATGCACCATGGGGGAAAAAACAAATTTGTCCAACTCAAGCCTCAAAACCTTACAAGTTGTCCCATGTTAAGAATGTGAGTCTCATTATGCTTTGCTTAGCTATTCTATTATTTTTTAGTGGAAAAGCAAAACAGCAAGTCTGAGTGTGCAAATAATAAAATAAAACCAGGACTAGAAAGACTATTAACTCCTTAGCTGTAAATGTTTTCTTTTGAAGCTAATAATCCCATTTTAAAACTTGCTCTGATCGCTGTAGGAGAAATTAAAACACAGCAACGCCTGTGTTTGCTAATGTAATGCTTAATTTTTATTTATTTAATGCAGTTTTATATAGCGCGAACTTTACCCAAACGTGTCAGAGCGCTTTACAAAAGAACCAGGTAAGTTACATAAGGTACACAAGATACACTAAACACTCTAACAAGTTACATATATACAGTTACAAACGTACAGAAGAAAGACTGATCACGCTAACAAGTTATATATATATATATATATATATATATATATATATATATATATATGCAGTTCCAACACTATTTGCATATTTATATTGTAAAAAAATAAAAAGGTGTTAGGTTAAAAGCAGGAGTAAAATACATATTTACAAGTTGACCGCATGAGAGTGATGGATGACACCCTAAGGGTCAAGAAATGGGTTGAATTATTCCAGTTAGTGCCTTTGGAGGAGGAGAGTTTTAAGATCAGTTTTGAAGGTCCGGAAAGAAGTGGTGGTTCGGAGGGATGGAGGAAGTGAATTCCAGATTCTGGTCGCATTACCAGAGAAAGATTGAGCCATAAATCTTTCCCCTTTGAAGATAGGAGGTTCGAGCAGTAAGTGTTCCGCATTGCTTGAAGGTCTAGAGCCGCCAGAGATTTTGAGTTTATTAGCCAGATAGCGTGGGGTGGAGGTGTGCAAGACTTTGTGGGTGATACAGGCAGTCTTGTAAATTGACCATGCTTCTATAGGATGCCAGCGAAGAGACGTCAATAAGAGTGTGATGTGATCATTTCTTTTGGCCCTATATATGAAGCGAGCTGCTGAGTGGAGGATGTATTTTTGAGGGGAAAGGTGAGATTTGGGGAGGCCAGCAAGGAGAGAGTTGCAGTAGTCCAATCTGAAACATACCAAAGATTGGACCAAGGTATTTAAGTCTTGCTCAGGAAAGAAACACCGAACCCCCCAGAGAAGGCGCAGTTGGTATTGATACAGGACTGTAAGTTGAGCCTTTTGTCTTGGATGACGCCTAGAGATTTGGCACTGTCAACAATGATAGGTTTGTTGTTGAGAATGTCCAGATTGTTTATCCAAGATTGGATAGGAGGAGGAGATAGTGAGGTCGAGATGAGAAGGAATTCTGTTTTGGAAGGATTCAGAATTAGTTGATGAGTTGACAGCCAGTGGTGGACGGAGTTGAGAGTGGTTTTGAGGAATGAAATGTCATGAGTAGAAGATACCTTTAGGTAGATTTGGGTATCATCCGCATATAGGTGATAATGGAGCCCAGATTTTTTTAGGAGATTACCCAGCGGTTCAATGTAAAGGCTGAACAGTGTGGGTGCGAGGATAGAGCTTCGCGGGGCGCCTTGTCCAACAGCCATTGAAGTGGAGAGACAATTAGCTATTTTGATCATCTGGGATCTGCCCCCGAGAGGAATTTGAATCATTTGAGCACTGCGCCTTCAAAACCCATTCTTAACTTTAAGGTGTTCAAAAGAGTGTTGTGATTAACAGTGTCAAAGGCTGCGGATAGGTCCAGAAGGATCAGGAGCCAAGATTCACCAGAGTCAAGTACTCGCAGGGCATCATCGATCACTTGAAGTAGGGCTGTTTCGGTACTGCAGCCTTGGGTAAAACCAGATTGGAATTCGTCAAGGAGGAAGTTGACCTTGATGTGTTGGGAAAGTTGCTTCGCCACACAACTTTCTGTAATTTTAGCAAGAAAAGGGAGGTTGGTGATAGGGCAGAAGTTGTTGAGATCTTTCGCATCAGCAAAGGGTTTCTTAAAAAGTGGAGTAACCTGTCCTGTTTTAAGGGCAGCAGGAAGAGAGCCTCGGTTGAGGAAGAGGTTTATCAGACTGGTCCAGTAGGAGAGTGTGTGGGTGTAAAAGTCGATGGCAATGTCACTGGGGATGGGGTCGATGGAATGGTTAGAGGGGTTAGTTTCTAGATTGCTTTCAAGGAGGGCCGTTTCGGTGATGATGTCAAAGTTCTGCCAAGGAACTAGGGCTAGGCGGTCCTCAGGGGGGGGTAGGATGGGTAACCTGATCCACAAGTGATTTAACTTTTCCATCAAAGAAAATTGCAAATTCTGCCGTTATCTTGGGGGGGTGGGGTGGGGTGGGGGTCGGCAAATATGGAGGGAGAAAGAGAGATATTGGTGCTTTTGATAATGTTGAATAACTTTTTAGGTTTGTTTTTGGCGGAATCGAGAAGGGTTCTGAAGTGCATCGCTTTTTCATGGAAGATGTGTTTGTGGTAATGAGACCTTGCAAGGCGGAGATTGGATAGATTGGTGGTGGAAGGAGAATGTCTCCATAGTTTCTCAAGGTTCCTCAAGTTTTTTCTTTCTTCATAGAGGAGCAGAAGGAGTGGGTCTTTTCTTTTTACTTTGCAGAGGAGCAACATTATCAATTGCAGCTGTTAGACTCGTGAGACATTGTGTGGTCAGATCGTTATCATCAGAGTAGGGGTCTAAGATTGGAAGTGAGCTCATAGCCATGTTGCACAAAATGTCAAGGTCGATGTTTTTGGTGTTGCGGAAAAAGGTAGTAGTTCTTTTAGGTTGGCCAAGAGTAACAGAATGGGATAGGTGCAGAGAGAAGGGGATGAGGAAGTGATCAGACCAGTCTACTGGTATAGGATCAACAGCAGTTAGCATATCTGCTTTGGAGATAACAAGGTAAAGAATGGAGCCCTTAGAGTGAGACGGTTTTGTGTTATGTTGAACAAGATCATTTCCTAAGAGAAAAGTGGCAAGCCTGTTGGCCGCTGAATCATCCAGATTGCCCCAGTGAAGATTAAAGTCTCCAATAAAAATCTGTCGCTTTGTGAGTATTGGTCGCTCGCAAAGTCGGTGAATTCCTCTGTGAAGGCGGAGCTGTCACCAGGCGGGTGATAGATGGTATGAAACCTGACAGGGGAGTTATGCTGCATTTGAAGCTCCAGAGAGAGGCATTCAAAAGAGCGGAAAGAGCTTCTGGGAAAAGCTTTGAGATGAAGGGAGTTCCTGAAGATAACTGCTACACCTCTCCCGACTTTATCTTCTCTATCAATCCTGAGAATGGAATAGTCAGTGGGGAGCAGAAGATCGAAAGAGGAATGAGAAGTGTCATTGAGCAAGGTCTCAGTGAGGAAAAGTATATCCAGGCTGATTGATGATGTCTGATATTTCCAGCTTCTTTGATCGCTGATCTACAGTTGTGAAGCAGACAACGAACCTCAGAGATGACTGTTTTGGTGAGGGGGGAGTCAGGGCTTTTAGGGGTGATGGGGATAAAGTTCCTGAGAATAGGTGACTGGCTTGAAGGTGGTTGATGTTTGGTGCGGGAGAGGAAGATGGTTGAAATAGTGCAGTGATTAGCGTTAGCTGGAGAGGAGAAGGTGTGGGGGTTGGAGTTGGAAGAATTGTAGCTAGCCAGTAGGTTGGAAATGTCAGTTGGTGACAGATTGCGTGAGGCTTTTTTGGGGCGTGGGAGCAGGGTACTCCTCGGTAGTTTGGGGAAGTGAGTGCTCGCAAAGGGAAGTAGGGAGTTTGGGAGAGTGGACATTTTGGTACTTAGGTGGGAGATGGTAGTTTCAAGCTGGGAGATAGAAGAGATGAGAAGTCCTAGTTTTTTTTCTATGGAGAGCAGAGCTGGAATGTTAGGTTGTACTATGCGTACAGGGTGGGGTTCAGCTTGAGAGGGAGAGCATGGCGAGAGGGTGGATGAAGGAATATAGAAAGGAGGGAGACTCGTCAAGAGATGTTGATTGGAGGTAATTGTCGGTGCAGCTGAGGAGGAGAGCGGATTATCTGGACATACATTGAGTAAAATGGAGGTATTGACTTCTGAGAAAGAGAAAGGTGAGGTCTGTAGTAAGAGGACAGGGGGGAAGGGGTAGAAGTGGGTCATTGGAAGGCAGAAAGTCGGGGGGAGAGAAGAGGGAGAGGTGGAGAAGGTGCGTAGGCTGAGTGCAGTGAGGGTATGGGGACAGGAAACAAGCACGAAAAGGGTGGTGGCCCCGGTTGATGGTTATAGAAAGGGTGAAGTTCTGCTAGGTTAGGGGAAAAGGCGGGGAGGGAGGAAGTTGTCATAAGGGGATAGAGGTTCAAGCAGCAGTTCTGTAGTGTTGGGGGGTGGAGAGAAATGTAAGGGGGTTGCCCAGGATTCATAAAAAAGGGGGAGGAAGGGAGGGAAGGATAAGAAGGGAGAGCAGAAGTTGGAAAAGTTACTGTGGGAGGTGAGAAGTGAGGATGTTGGAAAGATGAATTGGGTACGGGGGTGGTTAACCTGGAGAGGGGGGAGGTTTCTGTGGAATTCAAGGCTGGTATAGGGGTGTAGAGGAGGGAGCAGGCCATTGGCTGGGAAGGAATGTTGAGGGTAACATCCCAAATGGGGAAGGTGGGGTTGGGGGAGGGGTGTAGATGAGGGAGCAGGCCACTGGCTGGGAAGGAGTGTTGAGGGAACCATCCCAGATGGGGAAGGTGGGGTTGGGAGAGGGGAAGCAGATGTGAAGGAGGGGAACGAGACTGCCAGGGGGGAAGGCTGTGCCCCAAGGGAGGACTGCAAACTGGAGTCCTGGAGGGTACGGTGAGGCGAGGGAGGATTGAGGGAGGAGGTAGATGAATACTGCAAAATGGTGTTCCAGTGGATAAGGGGAGGCGAGAGAGAATTGAGGAAGGAGTTAGATTAGGAGTCTGGAGGAGGAATGCCAGGGATGGAGAGCAGGAATGGAAATAGGTGGTCAAAAAGAGAGAGATAAGTGTCTTTGGCTTGGATCAGGACTTTGCCGTTGCTGTAAAATGAGATAGTGAGTGAGCCATCAAAACAAGCTGAGGGGGAAATTTTTAGTTGGAGTCCGGGTGGGATTGAGGAGGTGGAAGTAACGTTGAGGGAGTTATTGAAAATGGTGGTCCAGAAAGAGATGTTGCGGTTGAAGAACATGAGGTCGGTTTTGAGCCTCCCATAACGACCACTATGGTATTGGTCAACGAAAAGGGAATCGGGAAATTGTTCAAGGGTATTGTGTTTGAACCTTTTTGCAGATGCTTCGACATATTGGGGGGGGAAATGATCTTAAAACAGTTGGTTCCAGCCTTCACTCGTTTGGACGACATATTTGTAAGATGAAGAGGGTGAAGAGAGGGAGATGTGGGGGAAGAAGAGAACGCCACGAATGAAGTGAAGGCGAGTAGAAGCAGAGGGAGGAGATGGCACATTATTCGGGAAGAATTAAGTAAAAAAGGTGATCGGGGGGGAAGGGCGAGGAGTAGAACCCATTGCAGATAAGGGCAGAATGATGTAGCTTAGACTCCAGGGCAAGAGACGAAATAGTTGGGGCACGTTGCTTCAGCTGATCTTCTGCAGAGTAGGAAGAAGGGGCCCAGGACCTACGCCTTATCCGACCCAGGTTCGACAGTGCAAGTTCGGATACAATGTCAGATAGGATGGCAGCCCCTTTAAGATCAGAGTCATAACATCAGGGGTGAATCAAAGGCCAAATATAAGAAAAATAGGATACAAAGATGCGAACATAAATAAATCAACAAGATACGACCATGTAGAAGGTCCCCTGCTACAAGTCGTGCTCTGGCTGCTGGTGAGGTTCTGTACGTTTAGAAAGCGGCTTCAGTCGGCGCCGAGGTCGCTGGAAAGAACAAGGTGCGTTTGAGGATAATGCCAGTCCAGGAAGAAGTGGACGGGAGCAGTGGGAGAAACTCCGGGGCGGAAAGGATGCTCGAAACTAGACCCAAGACTTTCGCCTCATCCGACCCAGGTTCGCCAGTAAAAGTTCGGACACAAAGGCAGATAGGATGGCAGTCCCTTTTAGAACAGGGGCCGCAGGAGAGACCCAGGGACAAAGGGTGCTGCCGGAATGGGCTGGAGGGAGCAGGGGGACTTGCGTAGGGAAACCAGGACCTCCGCCACGCCTGACCCGAGTTCGCCAATGAAGGGGTCAAGCATGTGAGCAGGTTAGTAGGTTGCCCCAATCAGCTCTAGGGCCGCGTGAGAGATCAAAGCTCTAGATGTACTGCCAGACCTAAAGTGGAGCAGGGAAGACTTGCATAGGGAGCCTAGGACCTCAGCCTCATCGGATCCAGGGTCGCAGACCATAAGTTATGATTCATGAGCAACCACGTCGGATAAGTTATGACACATGAGCAACCACGATGGTGGCCCCAATCAGGGCTGGGGCCGCAGGAGAGAATTCGGACCTTAGGGGTGCTGCCAGAGCGGGTGCGAGGGAGCAGGTTGAGACTTGCAGTTGGCCTCCGCAGGGCTCGACCAGGAGCGCCCACTGTAGGAGAGTAGGATCTGCCTCTTATGGTTACCCCCACTTTTTGCTGATGTTGCACTGTTTTTCGACTTTAGTCTGGCTGGGGCCCTGCTATCCAGGAACCCAGCCTAGCTGCTTCCTCTCTAAATTGATTCCATGTACCTTAAGTACACTTCAGATTGGATTCTGGGGTGCCCTTATAAGTCCCTAGTATATGGTATACTATGTACCCAGGGCATAGGTACCCCAGAGGCCTACCAGGGGCTGAAGCAGGTATTATGCCACCCCTGGAAAGCCATCCAAAATGACACCACAGGACTGCTACTGCAGCCTGAGTGAGGTGGTGCATGCACCCCTTACAGAGATATAGGTTCACTATATCTCACCTATCACCTATCACTGCACATAGAAACCTATCAGTCACCCCTATGGCAGGCCTTATCAATCCTGAAGGCAGGGTGCTTGGTTTTATGTGAGAGGGTGCCCATGCATGAGCAGAGCCCCTCTGCAGGCTTCGGAATCTCCTCTCCGGGGTTGTCTGTGGTGCAGCCTGACCATATACTCTTAAGTGCATTATATCCTCGTGGTAAATGCTAACTTTGGGATGGCTGCACGGAAACATGTCGTGTTCGGTGTCAAACACCTTGGAATCATACCCAAAGCTGAGACCCGCAGCCCTCACGAGTGACGTGGAACCGGAACTCCTGGACACTGTGCACATTTGCTAGTGCATCGACTTCTTGACGTCTCTTGAAGTCCTGCTTTGTGTTACTTGTAGCCCAGGCCCCGAGCACCATTTGCACAGAAGATTGTGAGCCTACACTCCAATAGTGTTCCGTGGGCCCGCTTCTTGCATTTTCGCTCGAGGCTCCTTCGCGATCCCTGGTCCGTCGACTGGTGGGTCCCTGTGAAGGCAACTCTGATTTTCTTTGGACTTTCCTGGTTGCTCCAGACGTGCCCTGACTCCCCACCGAGTGGTGAGTCCCTCAGACCTTGCTGGTCTGCACCGAAGCATCTTTCTCCTTTCTGCGTGGGTTGCTGTTGCCAAGGCTTGTTGTGTTCAATCCGGACACCAACGCTGCAGCACTCTACATCCTTCGTGGGACGGCTCGAATCCAGCTACTGGGCGTCGTCGACGCCTCCTGGTCCTTGTGGCTGAAGAGTCAAGCTTCACCTCTTTCACCTGAAACACCCGACATCGGTAGGCATTCGACTATCTTGCCCCTGGTCACTGGCAAGTGACCCAGACTCTGTCCCCTCTGCTTTCAGGTTCTTCTCATCTTCGATCCAGGCTTGGATCTCTTCGGACACTTCGCATCTTCCCGGCAGCAGCACTTCTCTGCAGACTGCCATTGAAAACGACGACGCGACCCGACACCATCTGACACCTGTGCACCCGGCTTCCCTGGGTGAGGTAACTAGAGTACTCCGGTGCTCCCGTGGGTGTTGACCCTAGAACTGTCTAAGTCCAAGAGGGTTTGGTCCTAGTCCATTTCTAAGTGTCCTTAAACTCTAAAACTCTAACCGCGACTTTCCCATAGACGATAACGGAGCTCGCGGCTGTGTTCACACACTGCACACAGCCCCCGTGGGTCCCCTGTGTCACTACCTTGGGTGGTTCCTTGGGGTCCCAGCGATTCTACAGGCTCTAGGCCTTGTGTCTACTTAAGTCGTGGTTTTTATACCACTTTCTTAATATATGGTTTGGTACGCCCCTAGGGCTAATCGTATATTGTGCTACTTTACTGTGCTATTTGACTTGTAACTTGTGTACTTTGACCTCTAGCCTCATAAAGAGACTATTGGGTAGTGTTTAGTAATAAATACATATATTTTATATATATACCTGGTGTGGTTCTCCTTTCATTTGGTCATTCATGAGATTATAACTGGTAAAACAAACCGCTTAACACTCCTTCAAGACTTAGCCTGAAGGCTGCTCTCCACAGCTACCACTAGGATAGCTTTCAATAAAGGTGGTCTTTAAACCTATCATCAATAAAGGTCGTTTGGACTGGTACAAGGTGCCCACTATAACTAGTGGACAGCATATACCAGGCCAACTTCTCACATTGGTGTGCAGCGGTTGGAATCAAGCTTGCTTGTTTTACCAGATAATCTCAAGTGTGTGACTAACTGAAAACCACTAAAGGTACCTCGGGTACATATAAATTCAAGCTTAGAAATACAGTAAGTTCTACTGAACTTAGAGTTGTGTGTCAAGGGCTTAGCACACCCTTTCTACTAAACTCAAGAGAGTTTAGTAGGCCACACTAGAGTAGGTAGTGCATACACCACACCTCACTAGTGATGTCTTCAAGGCCAGGAACCAGTGGGTCCCTGCCAGAAGCCAGTGGGCTTCTACCATCCAAGTATGACAACCTCCCATTCTTGGAATTGAGAGCATTGTGCAGTACTAGGAAGCTGAAGACAGGCAAAGTGCCAACACCCAACGCCTCATAGAGGTGCTTCTGTTGGATGATCTCAGAAGACCCACAGGGTCTGAAGGGGTAGGCAGAGAGGGTGGGGCAGAAGATGAGGAAGTGACCAGGGGTGAAGAAACCCAGGACCTGACCTCTGAAACTGGCCAGGAAGATGACCATGATCTTGCCCTGGAAAATCCAGCTCCTCCTGCAGTTGAGGAGGAGGACCAGAATGGCCTCCCTTTGTCCCACCAGGAAGAGTTGTGAGTGTGCCTAGAAGGTCCAGATCTCCTTCTGAGGAATCTAACCATTCTGACACCTCAGTAGGGACCTCTGTTTCCTCTCATAGGAGGGAATCCTCTCATGAAAGGAAAGAGAGACTGCTCAAGTATGGAGAAGCTCAGCTTAGGATCAGAAGAGAGCAGTTGGCTATAGACAGGAGTCCCTAGAGCTTCATAGACAAAGAAGAAAGTTGGGACTAGAGTCCCATGGTGGCAGCAACTTCCCTAGTGGTAGGGAAAGGTCTTATGACCATAGAAACCTGAGCAAAATTGTCCCTCCCTACCAGAGTGGGGATGACATCCACAAATGGATTACTGCACTGGAAAAGGCCTGTAAAGTTCAGAGGGTCCCCCAGGAGCAGTGGTCAGCAATCTTGTGGCTCTCCTTTGCAGATAAAGGTAGAGACAAGCTCCTCACTGTAAGAGAAGAGGATGCTGATGATTACCATGTCCTGAAGAGTGCACTGATAGATGGGTTTGGCCTAACCACTGAGCAATACAGGTTAAAGTTCAGAGATGCCCAAAAGGCACAGACACAGGACTGGGTGGACTTTGTATATTGTGCTACTAAGGCTCTGGAAGGCTGGTTACTTGGCAGTAAGGTGTGTGACTTCAAAGGATTGTATAATTTAATCATGAGGAAGCAGATTCTTAATAACTGTCAAAATCAGCTGCTACATCAGTACCTGGTTGACTCTGATCTGACCTCTCCCCAAGAATTGGGAAAGAAGGCAGACAAATGGGTCAGAACCAGGGTGAGGCAGAAGGTACAGAACCAAGGTGGTGACCAGAAGAAGCAAGATTCCAAAAACTCTGACAAGGGTGGGGAAAAGGGTAAAGACCAGAAGTCTTCTCAAGGTCCCCAAAAATCTGCATCTGGTGGGGAATCCCAATCTACTAAAGGAAAAGGCCAAAAGAAACCATGGTGCAAAATCTGTAAGCAGAAAACTCACTGGACCAGTGACTGCACCAAGTCCAAAGACTCTACTCCAGCCACCATTGCCCCTAAGGCAACTGTTCCCCCTAGTGCAGCTACAACTGGTGGTGGAAGTACTCAGAATAAGGGTTTAGTAGGGTTGACCCTGGGTACTGAGATGGGCTCTGGCCTAGTCAGAGTGCCAACTCAGGCTGTCCTAGTCTGTGATGGGGGCATGGATATGTCCCCCTTAGTGAGTCCCAATAATTTGGGCAAATACAGACAGCAGCCTTTAATTAATGGAAGAGAGGCTTTGGCATTCAGGGACAAAGGAGCAAGTGTCAACATGGTGACAAAAGATCTTGTGGATCCTGGGCAGATTATACTTGGTGAAATGTACCAGGTGACCAATGCTAGCAATGTCAGAACTGACCATTCTCTGGCAGTTGTTAACTTCTCCTGGGGAGGGGTAACTGGCCTTAAGAAGGTTGTGGTGAGTGCAGACCTACCAGTCGAATGCTTGCTTGGCAATGATCTTGAAACCTCAGCTTGGGCAGAGGTGGAGCTCAGGAAACTTGCAGAAATGCTAGGGATCACTGCACACGTCTTTGCTGTGACTAGGTCACAGGCCAAAATGTCAAAGGCTGAACAGGCCCTGGATTCTGGAACAATGGACCAGGTGCCTCCCAAGAGGAGGAGCAGTAGGGTTAAGGCAGTGCCTTCCCCCTTGGCTCAGGAAGCAGATCAGTCTTTTGAGGAAGATGATCTCAGGCTTGAAGAAGGAACTGTCCCAGAGGGGCTTGAACCTGATCAGGTTGAGTTCTTGGGGACAGGGGGCCATTCCAGGGCAGATCTGAGCCAGGAGCAGCTGAACTGCCCCTCTCTTGAACCCCTCAGACAGCAAGCTGCTGCTGAGGCTGCTGGGAATGCTAGTGGCACCCATAAGATATATTGGGATGATGGACTCCTATACTCAGAGAGTAGAGACCCCAAGCCTGGAGCAGCCAGGAGGTTGGTTATACCTCTGAAGTTCAGGGGCTTCCTATTGACACAAGCCCATGATATTCCCTTAGCAGGTCACCTGGGCCAGAACAAGACTTGGGACAGAATTGTCCCTCACTTTCACTGGCCCCACATGTCTGAAGACACCAAGGAGTTTTGTCGCTCCTGTGTAACCTGCCAAGCCGGTGGGAAGGTAGGTGGCACCACAAAGGCCCCCCTGATACCACTACCTATGGTGGGGGTTCCCTTTGAGAGGGTGGGGATTGATATAGTTGGTCCCATGGATCCCCAAACAGCATCTGGGCACAGATTTATCCTGGTGGTGGTGACCATGCCACCAGGTACCCAGAAGCCATTCCCCTTAGGACCACTACAGCACCTGTGGTGGCAAGGACCCTCCTGGGAATTTTCTCAAGAGTGGGCTTTCCTAAGGAGGTAGTATCTGACAGAGGTGCAAACCTTATGTCCAGTTACTTGACTGCAATGTGGAAGGAGTGTGGAGTGACTTATAAATTCACCACACCCCATCACCCACAATGCAATGGTTTAGTTGAAAGGTTCAACAAAACCTTGAAGGGCATGATTTAAGGGCTCCCAGAAAAGCTTAGGCGAAGATGGGACATACTCTTGCCCTGCCTTTTATTTGCATACAGGGAGGTGCCTCAAAGGGGTTGGCTACAGCCCTTTTGAACTTTTGTTTGGCCATCCTGTCAGGGGTCCATTGTGTCTGGTGAAGGAAGGTTGGGAGTTACCTCTCAAACCCCCTAAACAGGACATAGTGGACTATGTACTTGGTC
The DNA here is from genome assembly GCA_963921515.1 of Calotriton arnoldi. Classification (NCBI taxonomy): domain Eukaryota; kingdom Metazoa; phylum Chordata; class Amphibia; order Caudata; family Salamandridae; genus Calotriton; species Calotriton arnoldi. Next base: position 648,306 of record CAWUFW010005694.1, read on the forward strand.
TCCGCCCCAGGATGGCTGAGTATATGAAAAAGGCAACCAAAAACCTTGAGGCTAGCCAGGAATTACAGAAAGCCTGGCATGACCAAAAGGCTGTGCTGACTGTGTACCAGCCAGGACAGAAGGTGTGGGTGTTGGAGCCAGTGGCCCCAGCAGCCCTCCAAGACAAGTGGAGTGGCCCCCATACCATTGTTGAACAGAAGGGAGAGGCTACCTATCTGGTAGACCTGGGAACTCCCAGGAGCCCCCATAGGGTGCTCCGTGTCAACAGGCTGAAGCCATATGTGGACAGGGCTGACATGGGCTTGCTCATGGCAACTGATGAGGGACGGGAGGAGGAGAGTAACCCTCTCCCTGACCTGCTCTCACAGAACCCTGATGATGGGTCAGTAGATGGTGTAGCCTTGGCAGGCAGCCTCACTGCCCAGCAGCAAACTGATTGTAGACAGGTGCTCAATCAGTTCAGACACATGTTTTCTCTGACTCCAAGTCAGACCACCTGGTGCACTCATGAAGTGGACACTGGGGACAGTCTGCCTGTTAAAAGTAAGATTTACAGGCAACCTGATCAAGTCAGGGACTGTATCAGGACAGAAGTCCAGAAAATGTTGGAACTGGGTGTTATTGAGCCTTCAGATAGCCCTTGGGCTAGTCCAGTAGTCCTGGTGCCTAAACCTCACACCAAAGATGGCAAGAGAGAGATGAGGTTTTGTGTGGACTACAGGGGCCTCAATGCAGTCACTAGGACTGATGCCCATCCAATCCCCAGGGCAGATGAGCTAATAGACACTTTGGCCTCAGCCAAGTATCTAAGCACATTTGACCTGGCAGATCAGACTAGCTGATAATGCAAAGCCAAAAACTGCATTTTCTACCCCTGGTGGGCTTTACCAATTTGTGGTGATGCCCTTTGGTTTGAAGAATGCACCTGCCACTTTTCAGAGGTTGGTGAACACAGTCCTTACAGGTCTGGAAGCCTATAGTGCAGCATATCTAGATGATATTGCTGTCTTTAGCTCCACCTGGTAGGATCACCTGGTCCACCTCAGAAATGTTCTGGAGGCCATGCAGAAGGCAGGCCTCACTATCAAGGCCACAAAGTGCCAGATAGGGCAGAGTCAGGTTGTGTACCTGTGGGTGGAGGCCAGGTTCAACCATTGCAGAGCAAAATCCAGACCATCATGGACTGGGTTGCTCCAACTACCCAGACTCGGGTGAGAGCCTTTTTAGGCCTGACTGGGTATTACAGAAGATTTGTCAAGGGGTATGGATCAATAGTGACACCCATGAATGACTTAACCTCTAAGAAAATGCCCAAAAAGGTTCAGTGGACAGTTAGCTGTCAAAAGGCATTTGATGACCTGAAGCAGGCCATGTGCACTGCTCCCATTCTGCAAAGTCCTGATTACTCCAAAAGTTCATTGTGCAAACAGATGCATCTGAGTTGGGGGTAGGGGCTGTACTATCACAGTTGAATGATGGTCAGGATCAGCCAGTAGCTTTTATTAGCAGAAGGCTGACCCCCAGAGAGAAACGTTGGTCAGCCATTGAGAGGGAGGCCTTTGCTGTGGTTTGGGCTCTGAAGAAGCTGAGGCCATACTTGTTTGGCACTCACTTCATTGTTCAGACAGACCATAAGCCCCTCTTATGGCTAAAACAGATGAAGGGTGAAAACCTCAAACTTTTGAGGTGGTCCATTTCCCTACAGGGGATGGACTATACAGTGGAACATAGACCTGGGAGTAACCATGCCAATGCAGATGGACTCTCCAGATGTTTCCACTTAGAACATGAAGACTCAACTGGTCAAGGTTAGTTTAATGTCCCTGCGTATGGGGGGTTGTGTAGGAGAGTAGGATCTGCCTCTTATGGTTACCCCCACTTTTTGCTGATGTTACACTGTTTTTCGATTTTAGTCTGGCTGGGGCCCTGCTATCCAGGACCCCAGCCTAGCTGCTTCCTCTCTAAATTGATTCCATGTACCTTAAGTACACTTCAGATTGGATTCTGGGGTGCCCTTATAAGTCCCTAGTATATGGTATACTATGTACCCAGGGCATAGGTACCCCAGAGGCCTACCAGGGGCTGAAGCAGGTATTATGCCACCCCTGGAAAGCCATCCAAAATGACACCACAGGACTGCTACTGCAGCCTGAGTGAGGTGGTGCATGCACCCCTTACTGAGATATAGGTTCACTATATCTCACCTATCACCTATCACTGCACATAGAAACCTATCAGTCACCCCTATGGCAGACCTTATCAATCCTGAAGGCAGGGTGCTTGGTTTTATGTGAGAGGGTGCCCATGCATGAGCAGAGCCCCTCTGCAGCCTTCGGAATCTCCTCTCCGGGGTTGTCTGTGGTGCAGCCTGACCATATACTCTTAAGTGCATTATATCCTCGTGGTAAATGCTAACTTTGGGATGGCTGCACGGAAACATGTCGTGTTCGGTGTCAAACACCTTGGAATCATACCCCCACACCAGTAACTGGTGTGGGAGTATGATCCCACCCTTCTAGAGGGAGAGACATGACCGCACCGGTATACCCGGTACCAACTAAACAGAGCCCTGGCATCACAAAATGGATGCTGCAGCCACAGACACGAGTCTGGCCTCCTGCTGCTGACCGAAACTCCGGCAGGGGAGGCCTGGACAATAGGTTTCCTGTCACAGGGAGGTGTTACCACCTCCCAGACAGGCCTTAGTGGATTGGGGCTAAGTGGGTGCACTCCAAGAGTGCTTTGAAGTCCTGCACTGGGGGCACATTTGGTGTCCTCGTGCATACCCCAGTTCAAACCGGTTGCAGGGGCTGCCAGCCCCTGCTCTGGCGTGAAACTGGACAAAGGAAATGGGTGTAGCCACCCCTCTTTCCAAACCCTTCCATAGGTGGGTCCACAGAGTTAGTCCAACCCCTTTCTTAGGTATAAGTAAGGAACTCCTGGCAACAGGACTTTAGATATCCCTGGATGAAACTCTGCAACTGAATCCTGGAACTTCGACGCTCTACTCAAGACTAGAGGACTGAAGAAATCTCCCTTGGGGTCAAGGAGTGACTCCCCTGCTTGGCAGGCATCAACAAAGCATTTGCCGGTCTGCATCTCCGAAGCTCCCGCCGGACTCCGAAGTAACTGCAGCCCAGGAAGAGGATGGCCAGACTTCTCAGAGGCCGACCCGAGTTCCCAGCAAAGCTGAGACCCGCAGCCCTCACGAGTGACGTGGAACCGGAACTCCTGGACACTGTGCACATTTGCTAGTGCATCGACTTCTCGACGTCTCTTGAAGTCCTGCTTTGGGTTACTTGTAGCCCAGGCCCCGAACACCATTTGCACCGAAGATTGTGAGCCTACACTCCACGAGTGTTCCGTGGGCCCGCTTCTTGCATTTCCGATCGAGGCTCCTTCGCGATCCCTGGTCCGTCGACTGGTGGGTCCCTGTGAAGGCAACTCTGATTTTCTTTGGACTTTCCTGGTTGCTCAGACGTGCCCTGACTCCCCACCGAGTGGTGAGTCCCTCAGACCTTGCTGGTCTGCACTGAAGCATCTTTCTCCTTTCTGCGTGGGTTGCTGTTGCCAAGGCTTGTTGTGTTCAATCCGGACACCAACGCTGCAGCACTCGACATCCTTCGTGGGACAGCTCGAATCCAGCTACTGGGCGGCGTCGACGCCTCCTGGTCCTCGTGGCTGAAGAGTCAAGCTTCACCTCTTTCACCTGAAACACCCGACATCGGTGGGCATTCGACTATCGTGCCCCTGGTCACTGGCAAGTGACCCAGACTCTGTCCCCACTGCTTTCAGGTTCTTCTCATCTTCGATCCAGGCTTGGATCTCTTCGGACACTTCGCATCTTCCCGGCAGCAGCACTTCTCTGCAGACTGCCATTGAAAACGACGACGCGACCTGACACCATTTGACACCTGTGCACCCGGCTTCCCTGGGTGAGGTAACTCGAGTACTCCGGTGCTCCCGTGGGTGTTGACCCTAGAACTGTCTAAGTCCAAGAGGGTTTGGTCCTAGTCCATTTCTAAGTGTCCTTAAACTCTAACACTCTAACCGCGACTTTCCCATAGACGATAACGGAGCTCGCGGCTGTGTTCACACACTGCACACAGCCCTCGTGGGTCCCCTGTGTCACTACCTTGGGTGGTTCCTTGGGGTCCCAGCGATTCTACAGGCTCTAGGCCTTGTGTCTAGTTAAGTCGTGGTTCTTATACCACTTTCTTAATATATGGTTTGGTACGCCCCAAGGGCTAATCGTATAGTGTGCTACTTTACTGTGCTATTTGACTTGTAACTTGTGTACTTTGACCTCTAGCCTCATAAAGAGACTATTGGGTAGTGTTTAGTAATAAATACATATATTTTATATATATATACCTGGTGTGGTTCTCCTTTCATTTGGTCATTCATGAGATTATAACTGGTAAAACAAACAGCTTAACACTCCTTCAAGACTTAGCCTGAAGGCTGCTCTCCATAGCTACCACTAGGATTGCTTTCAATAAAGGTTGTCTTTAAACCTATAATCAATAAAGGTCGTTTGGACTGGTGCAAGGTGCCCACTATAACTAGTGGACAGCATATACCAGGCCAACTTCTCACACCCACCACAGGGTGGGGCACCGCGACAACCAAGATGGCGGCTTGACGATCAACGGAAGACGCACGGAGACTGCACAAGCGATCCTTGCGCCGAGTGAAGAACAACCTCCATTGAATTCCACCTCTCTCCCTTCATCACAATCAGCAGTGCTGGGCCCATTCTTTGCAGCAGTTGGATAAACAGCAGGCCAGACAATGCAATAGCACACATGAAGAGGGGCGGTGCAGGCTTTCCAAAGTTTAAGGGCCCACCTTCCAGGATTGCACTGCAGCATCCAAGCAAACCCACTGGACGGACACCACTCCTCCGGTCTAACCGGCCCCAACAGTGAGCCGAATTTCATCCTGCCCCCCTCCCAGCAGTCCTCAGCAGGGGCCCCCCACACACCAGTAAGCAGGGTATCAGGAGTGCCCCAGCAGCCAGTGCGGTAGCAAACATCTACTGACTGCCTTCTGCTAGTGGCCTAGAGAGCACCGTTTCTAGCTCTGAAGGCCCCACTCACTTCTGATCAGGGGGCAGCGGCCTCCCTTTAATCTCCAGACCAGGCGTTGGCAGCGCTGCTGCCACAGTTGACCGCCTCTCATGTCCTGGACCTCCAGTTAGGGAATCAGGCCAACGCGTCTGCCAAGATTTTCGTGCAGCCAGACCTTGCCACTAGGGCCTCAGCTCCTCAGCTCTCACTGGTCAGAGCGGGAGTCTCCGTCTCCCCGCTCGCATCTGCAACATCTCACCTTTAGGGACTACGTGTCCCGCTGTGTGGGCACAGTCGTCGCCTCACCCCTGGGCAACGCTATTCAGGCTCCGGCTGCTCCGGTGCTCAGCTGGGCAGCCCAACGGCATCATTCGGGACTGTCTCCACAGCCGCCATCTTGTTCATCGCGGTAGGCCGCTGCAGCCAATCGCCGGGGGGGGGTCTCAATCTGCGGGCACAGTTGGCGGTGCTCAAACGTGGGATCAGTCAGTGGCATTGGGTGACCGGATCAGTCAGTGGCAACGGGAGACGTCAGCAGCACGTACCTCCGTTTAGGCGAGGGAGCGGTGCGGCCCTGCTTCAGGCCGTTGTCTTCAATTCCCTACCCGGGGCCTCAAACAGCCATTGAAAGCGGCCTGGTCGACTCCCCAGTATCAGCCACGGTCATGGCGAGTGGTTTGGGTATCCGATAGTCGCCTGGCTAAGGATGATTATCCGAATGTTCGAATCGCGGTGGCGGAGGAGCCCATTCAGTCCACGTCCGCCATATTGGACCCAAGAACCTATGTTTGCCTGCATAGACTAACACAGTATTCCAAAACTAAAGCAGAAGGCCGTAGGTTGAGGGTGAACTCGTTTTCTTTCAAACTAATGTTAGTCATTTGGATATTTCTATTCATAACTAAATTAAAGAAGAAAGTAGAGGGTTGCATTTCAATTATGTAACTGTTTCCTCCTCCCTGGCCCCCATGAGACACTTAGGCCCTCATTGCAAGTGACCTGTTAATTCGAATTGGCCTAATAATTTGGGCCCAAAGTAATTGAGGTCTGAAGAAGCACCCAGACATGTCTTGTTTCCCCCAGACCTTTCGACTGTTCAAAAGAGCTGAAAACCCTGGGGAAACTGTGGAGAGGAATGGTGAATAGGACACACAATTATCAATTCATCTGGTAATTCCCCATTTCCCAGCGTTGTACTCACAATGCCCAGTAACTTCACACCCATGAAGATAGCAGGACCCTGGTAAAGTTAACCACAGGACTGTGTGCTTACTAAGTGCAGGCAGTCGCACAAGTCCCATAATTTTTTTAATATTAATTCAGCCCTCGAGAAATCTACTCCCCCACTTGCAGTGGCAAGTCAGATTTTATCAGGGCGAGCTATTTTTAGGGCCTACTAGCCTGGTCTGGTGAGGGAGCTTGATCTGGCCAAGAACAGGTTCTCTATTCACTTAGAAAATGAATGAGATGCCTCTTAATCTTGTTTTTATCTTGTCACACTTGCTATGTATTCAAAGACATTGGTCATATGTTAGCTTATGTCTTCTTTCAAATTGCGGCGTATTTTGACCAAGACATTGCTGTTTATTTTTCTTTCTTGGACTGCATAGTTAGAGGATTTTGTAAAGTGAACTGCCTGATAATCTTACTGGGCACACAACATTTAAATAACTTGTAAATAAACTGTACAAATAATATCAAAATAGATTTCAGTAGTTAGCGAAGCACTTTTTTTGTAATTCTGAAGTGATATGGAAACAAAGATTTAATAGGAGCAAAACAAATCGGAATACTCCACTTGATGATGTGCAAATGATAAATATTTGCTGAAACTAGATTTACACACATTATAGTTGGTATGTTATATAGTTGTATCAGTAAAATTGAATGTTGGTGGGAAAGCTTTTGGCCAATTCTAAAAGAAAAGTTCTTTTTAAATGGTAATGCACTACCACATTATGCTTTAGTATTATATTTATTAAAATTGAGAGTTTTCAAATATGAACTGAGAAACAGTCTTTCCCCCATCCTGATGGCAATCCTACTGGTGAACTTAGAGGCAATTCATGGGTCATGTGTGCTAGATTGTTATTATACATGGAGCAAAAGTTTAGTCTATTAAATCAGACAAAATAGTTTTTTGTACAGCAGATATGCTGAACTCGCATATTTGAAGGTGCTCTCGTGATAATGAAGAAAAAGGCATCTTGGTGAAATACAGTAATTGCCTTTGATCACACAATTTGAGGCTAGTTTATGGGTCAAGTACATTACTGTCAGGTTAAGTATATTATTCAACTCACTAGACCTGAAGGTCTGATAGCATTTTTCCGTACCCGCAGTCCCCAGTCCTCTGAATGGATGGTGTGCCCTGTTGGGCATGAAAAACCAAAACCATATTGCAAGACCCACAGGTGTAGTAACTTAAATTAACTGCTGAATCGTAATCAAATGCCCCTAACCCATCAACAGTACACAACAGTCCTAGAAAAATCTACTCGCCCACTCGCAATAGCGAGTCAGATTTTTATCAGGGCGAGCTATATTTAGGTCCTACCCACCCGTTCTGGCGAGCTGATAAAGAACAGGTGTTTTGTTCACTCCGAAAGTGAGGGAGCAATAAAGCTGCCTTTAAATCTTGTTTTTATCTTGTCACATTTGCTCTGTGTTCAGAGACCGAGTTCAAAAGTCAGTTTACCTCCTCTTACAATTACTTTTCTTTCTCTGACTGCAGTGTTCCAGTATTTTGTAAAGTGAACTGTCTGAGGTGCTGTACAGAGTGTGACATGAAAGGCTATAGTGTCAGTTTTCTTCTAACACACAACATTTAAATAGCTAGTAAGTGAACCTGTACAAACCTTTCAAAATATATTTGAGCAGTTATGAAAGGCCATTTATTTTGTAATTCTGCGTTGAAAAACTATTTTATTAGGATGAAAATAATCCAGAACATTTTACTTTGTGATGTGCAAATAAAAAAAATGTTTGCTGCAACCCAATTTTCACTGATTATTATTTATACACTATATAGTTTTCTCAGTAAAACTGGATGTTAGTGGGAACGTTTTCCACCATTTTATTGGGAAATGTACTGTCTGTAAATGACAGTGCACTACCACATCATGCTTTAGTAATATAGGGCCATGTGTGCAAAACCTTTTTTGAGGTCGCAAGCTTCCCATTTTGCAGAATTGGGCTATTTACGACTGCAAAAAAGGTTTAAAAAATATACAAAATCCAAATGGCAATTCAGTAACCTGTTATTGAATCGCAATTTGGGTTTGCGAATCGGTATTTGGAAGGGGAGTGTTTAGGACGTCCCTTCCGAATACCGATTCCCAGTTGTATGTATGAATGTTTCGCGACCAAAATATGGTTGCAAAACATTTTTTTTCTTCTTCTTCTTTCAAGGGTGGTGGTAACCATTCGCAAATGGGAAGGGGTCCCAATGGGACTCCTTCCCTTTGTGAATGTTGATGAAAATATTTTTTACTTTTTAAGAGCAGGGCGTGGTTCCATGGACCACTGCCTGCTCCTAAAAAATGAAACCTTAAACGTTTCATTTTTTTTCTTTTTAAACACAACTTGTTTTCCTTTGAGGAAAACGGGCTACATTTAAAAAAAAATTGCTTTATTAAAAAGCAATCACAGACGTGGTAGTCTGCTTACCCCAGCAGGCCACCATCCCTGTGATGGCTGCAATTCATAATGGGTTGCAAACTGCGACCTACCTCATTTAAAATTCATGAGGTAGGTATATCGCGAACCCATTAGGAATCGCAATTTCCAACTTCTAGGTTTTTGTACATTAGGACTTGCAATTTCCTAATTGCAATTCACAAAGAATCACAATTAGGAAATCGCAAACTCTAAATTCTCTTAATATGGCCCCATATTTATTAAAAGTGAGTTTCTAAACATGAACTGAGAAACATTCCTGCCCTGATGGCAATGCTATTAATGAACTAAGAGGCAAGTCAAGGATCATGTGTACACTATATGTGGACTAGATCCTTATTCAATTTGGAGCAAACGTTTAGTCTATTTAATCAAACAAAAGAGTTTTTTTGTACAGCAGTAATGTTGAACTCACATATTTGAAGGTTCTCTAAAAATGTGATAATGAACATAAAGGCGGCTCTGCAAAATAAAATATTTGCCTAGGATCACACAATTTGAGACCAGTTTATCGGTCAATTACTTTACAGTTAGGTCAAGTAGATTCTTTAAGTTCCGAGACCTGTAGGTCTAGTAACTTTTTTAATGATTTTTTGAGGCCTGCACAATATTACTCTTATTGGAGACATAGAAGCAGGGGGCTTTTTTCTGTGAATATTAATGTTGACAGAACAAACATCTGACATAGTCAAATACGTTTCGGTATGTTGAGGGTGTAAAACCACGTTTTCATAGTATGATGCAGGGCCGGCTTTAGGGCAGTGCGACTGGTGCAGCCGCACTGGGCGCTGACCTGATGAGGGGGCGATGACCATAGCAGGGGCGCTGTGCTGAGCAGTAACTTATGATTGGAGAGATGAGGGGCACTTTTGCCTGGTGGTAGTGACAGAATTTGAGGATACGGTCATAGGGTGTGGGGGCGCCAAAAATTATTGTCGCACCGGGCTCCACCAGTGCTAAAGCCGGCCCTGGTATGATGTAACTGGTTTTAGTTAGTATCACTAACACTCGCTTTTTTGGTTGACCCAGCCATGAGTCAGATTAGCCTGTTTTTGTGGAAAATGACATCACCTTGATGAGTGCCCTTCCATATCACGAGAGCCAGCCCAAGACATTTTTGTGTGAAGGTTTAAACAAGCCATGTCCACATCAAAATGTTTAGTCAGTGTAAATGTAGATATTTTCTTTAGTTTTATAATCCACTTACTTTTTGGGAGAATGAAATAGCATGTTGACTTTCACTCTAGTTTCTTGCCATTGATTTAAACAGGAATCGCATTAGGATGTGTCTTACAGAAGATATATGCATGAGTGACAAAAGTGGGTTCCTCTCCTATTTTAATTTGTACTTGTGCAAGCAGTAACCCTTTCACCACTAATCTACTTACTTTTCCTACCCCCAACAACACACCTCTGACTTCTCTGAGCATCTCCAGATCTCAGATCTGCAGAGTTAAACTGCTGTGCAGAAGACCCAGGCAGCAGGGGTAGAATGTGCAGTTTCCCTTGAGAACAGTGACCAGTGAGTGCAGGTGGTCTCATTTTGACTTATAATACCATATAAAGGCTAAAGATGACAAGCTTCATAATTCCCGTCAGTCATGAAGATTTTGGTTCATGAATGATATTTATCTTACTAATGGCAAAGCACATAAGTGCTATGCTGGCATATCTTTGACTTGCCCCTAATCCGTATCTTTGATTTACTGCAAATCAACGGTGTGGCATTCAGCGTTGGTATATCTTTGATTTGGGATATTATCGGAAGAAGGATTCCCACCTCTTAATATTGCCAAATAACTTGCAGTGTAAATGGTGGTGGGAAGGTTTATCATAGGGCGCACAGCCTGATTTTTAGGTTTCTCCTAGGCAGCACTTGAGCTGTCTCTTCAAGACATGCTGTATTCAGGATATGGGCATGAAGCTCCGCCCATCTTTTTAATTGGCTCCTGTTACTGTATTTTGTAAATGGTGGCTTTTCATCGGTCAATAGGCTTAGTAGTCCCTCCTGAGTACCGCCTTTTTCTCTTCTTGTAACCTCCCATGAGGACACCCCCTGTTACATGTGTTGTTACTCGGTATGTTTTAATCACAGCCTCAGAGCACTATTTTCTTAAATAGCTTTGTCCTGCCTGCTGTTGCAGGCAGACCACGCTCTCCCGCAATGCTTTTTTATTTATTTATACACCGCTTCACACCTTGGCTGGAATAATAGCGAGCGCGCCTTTCGTTTGGTTGCGATCCGAAGCGGGCACACGCCTTTTTTTCTCTTTATTTACTTTGGTTATAATGTGAACAGGCAAGTACATATAACAAGTAGTGTGTTCCACTAGGCAGGGGTAACAGCGATCTTCAGGGGTGGTGACGAAATGCTGTGACCAGAACACTCTTGTGTTTGTCTGACAGAAAAGATTTGGTTGGTCTGCCTATGGTAATTCTGTGACTCTGCTTTGACTTTATACCTTCCTTACATCAACAAGCCCCCATGCTGGGACTTTGTCCCGCAGCAGCACGGGAGGGCTGATGGCTAGATGACAGAAAGCCGACTACCCCCCTCCCCACCACAGGTGGTAGTAAAGCAGTTACAGGATTCTTGATTGGCAGTAATATTGCCTCATTGAGACCCACAAAAGACTAGGGGGAATGACTGAATACTATGTTGCAATTGGAGGAGACGTGTTGGGAAGAGGCAATATGTTTGTTTAAAATGTGTAGAGCGCATAGCTGCCCGAAGGCTTCCTAGCGCTAGAGAGTACTGTTTGCAAAGCTCCGTACCTTCAGGTACCTACCGGGTAAACAGCCAAGTCTTTAAGTTTTTCCTGAAGGAAGTTTCGTTTAGTGGGGCTCTGACTTCAAAAGGAAGGGCATTCCATAGCTTGGGTACCAGATGGGCAAATGATCTGCCTCCCCACCTAGCCCTTTTGACTCTGGTTGTCATGAGGAGCTGTTGTTGGGAAGATCTTAAGTGTCTGATCAGGGTGTTCCGTGGACATCACTTACCCGAGCTTTAGTGGGCCTTTTTTGTTAATGGCCCTAAATGCCACACAGAGGGATTTAAACTTGATTCTTGCTTCAATAGGCAACCAATGAAGCTGTTTTAGTGATTCTTTAATAGATACACGGTTGGGAATTTTTAATAACAGTCTGGCTGCCGCATTCTGCACCACCTGGAGTCTCTTTGTTACATATTTAGGCGAGCCCACATAAAGCGAGTTGCCGTAGTCCAAGCGTGAATTTATAAGGGACTGAATGACAATATTTTTCAAGTGCACAGGGATCACTTCAATAATCTTCCTTAACATTTTGAGAAGCATATTTGTGATAATTTCCTAGATTGACAGTCCATTGTAAGTGTGTCCTTCAGCCAGACTCCCAGGTTTTTTATGGCTGGTTTTGGGATAGGTGGGTCTCCCATGCAGTGGGCAACATGCGGATATCGGAATACATTTCTGTTGAGAGGATACAAGACCTCCCCAAAGTACCCCACCCCCATTTTTCTCTGCACTATTTATATATTGATCCTCTTCTGCAACGTGAGTACTCTCTGGCAATGAAACAACATTAAGCAGAATGAAAGTACAAGCATCCATGAGACCTGTCTGGCAACACAATCAGGACATCTGCTCCTTGACAATATCCAGCCACCCCTTTCCCAGGACATATAGGTAGAATGTACATTTCTGAGATTCGGAACCCAATATTCCCATAACAGATCTTAAAGAAATGGCTGCCAGCCATACCAAGGCTATTGCTGCAGAGACCAGGCCATGTGTGGGAGATAATGGTTACAGGTGACCTAACAGCCTCCGTATGCTTGATGAACGAATCAAGTGGATAGGCACATTGCACTGTGAAGCTGTAAGAAGAAGATAGCTGGTGATATACTAATTAAAATGACACTTTTTAAGTTTTAGCAGTCAACGAAAGCACTGCTGCTCCCTGTCTGCTTATGCAGCTAAACCTTCATTTGAGGAGCTGACAGTCCTATACTCCTTTTTAAGTGCTTTAGCAAGAGATTAAGAAATCATTGGATGAGCTGCAAAGAGCCCTAACATCAGTAATCCACCCCTGGCATCAAAAGTAAGTTGCATGACACAAACCATATCAATCCAGTGCAGAACATGCTGGGATGTAGTGTGCATTGATGTTTCCTTTGTTACCGTTTCCGTCATGGCAATGTCCACAGTTTCTTATTTTTCTTATTGAGAAACATAGTTTCTCAATAAGAACATGATTCCCACAAGTGAGTGCATAGGTTATGTAAAATGGGTCAAAACATGGTGCAGTATATGAAAAGAAGATGGGTTTAGTAGTTTTTCAGATATGCTGATCATCAACACAAAAATTATACATTGAAAAAGGAAACAAACTTCTGTGTGTCTGTCTGTCTCTATCAGATCACGCTTTTGCATCCGGAATTTATTTCTTATATTTGTGACGCACAATTTCCCTGGCCTGCCACTGTCAGAATGAAGTATGATCAGAAATGTCCAGTGATACGTAGGATTCATTCTAGCCATGATTCTGGTGTAGAAAATCATATTGCTTCATATAGCCTAGGAGGACAGTTCTTGAAGTCAGATTCACTTATTTCCCTCCCTCAGATTTAGGCTTGGTCACGTTTCTTTCCTTCTTCCTCATTGCCTTCTTACATCTTTAATTGATTCAGGCCTATCGTTCGTGGGTATCCATTTGGCCTCCAACCACGTCCACAGCTCCTCTGGAAGAAGTGAGTCACATTTTCCCATGCCACCTGCAACCTAGCGGGATACAGGAGAGCAGTTGACAACTCTGACGCAGCTTCCATTTAACAGATAGGAAGGGATTACTCTGCCTTTGGACTTTCTTAGTGTAGTCCAGGAAAATGTGTAAGTCTTTCTTATCAGACTTGGATGGTCTGCGCTTAAGGCAGTCTGTAAAATTCGGTCTCTGTAATTAAGTAGGTTGGAAACCATAGCCTTTGGGGGAGCCCGAGTGCGATTTCAAAGTTGTAGGTTTCACCATTGCACAACATTGACCTTACATAAATGGTGTTACAAAGGTGGCGGTCACGCTAATTTCATGGAACACCATCAGTGATTTCCTGCTGAGGCCCCGTCAAGCCTAAGGAGCCAAAAATCCTACATGAGGGGCACAGTCTAACTGCAGTCTACATATAGATGATAGTGCTTTCACATGCAGGCCACACATCAATTCCGGTGTGGCAGCATACGTCCACAGTTACAGAAGGGGTCTGCATATCGCTAATAGGGCAACAGTAGTGCTAAAGTTATCACAGTATTGGCTGGAGTCTCCTTCCACAAGTGAGTTTTCTACACAGGACTTTTTAGGGTGCAGACGGCCTCGAATAGAGAATAGGGCAGGGGGCAATGGGATACCAATGGATACCAATGGCTTCTAGTACCCACAGGGGGCCATATGAATGACTCCTCGTCAGTTAAAAGTGTGTCTATAGGGTTGGCTCACCAGGGGATATGGAGCAATCGGTGGCAAGAATGCATGAGTTGACCACTGGGTTACCAGCATACATTTGAGGCCTCCGATTCTCCAGAGCAGGACGCCTCATCTAGGAGGCACTGAAAACTCAGTAGGGGCCACACAAGTTCAGGCAAAGTTCTCAAACCAAGTATGTATCCCTTAATGAGCACATTCCAGCCTCGAAGCTGCTATGGAGTCAACTGGACATCTAAGTCTTTACCTCCAGGCAGAGAGGATGCGCTGCAAGGACCAGCCCCCAGCAGTAGATGGATAGCGGGGGTGCTGCATGGCCTATCTAGCTGACTAGGGCCTCTGGGAGACCAGAGAGGCATCTATTGCCGCCACAATCACACTCGCGGCCAGGCCATAGCCACAGTTTGGCACCCGAGGCAACATCCAGATTAGATCCTCCTCTCTCAGAAGCTATGGGGTGGCTTTGTCATCTCTGCAGCCATCATTTTGCCCCCGCACACCTTGTAGACGAGAGGACGGCGTCAACCCCATGGCTGCCAGCAGCAGTCACGGGTCCGCCAACGGCACACCTCACCACATCGGCAGGGGATCCTGTGAAGACCACCAAAAGAGCAAGTTGTGCAGGCTAAACATATAAAGGGTCCTGGGAGCCGCTCAACAAGAGCCTAATCCTTCATCAGCATAGACACCCTCTCCCCCCGACTCCCCCCAAGCCAATAGACTTTTAAACAATGAATTGTTATCAGACTATGTTACAGGTTTTACACAGGTATTTTGTTTCATGAAATCTCACAGTTTACTGTAGTGAGTAAGAGTTTTGGTTTGAACACTGCCTCTGACATTCATGGGTAGCAGAAGATTTCCACTGTGATAATCCTTGCTAGGCCCTTTTCTAATTTTATAACTATATGCATGTTGGTTGCTAGCTTATACACACTTCAGGTCTGTTTTGGTTCTGGTGTCAAGCCAATCATGAAGGCTATCAGCCTTATTAGTTGATTAGGAAAAGCTATGTCAGATTCCATAGGTGTGATCTGTTTATTATGAAAAGTTATTCAAAAGCCAGTCGGTCTGATTTTACAATAGGTTTTAATGGCAAATTGTGATTACACTGTGGTAAAGACTGTAGGCAGGCATTTTGTTACATGGAATGCACTGGCGTAACGAAACTTGAGAGGGCCCCCCTGCAAGGCACTTGGAGGGGCCTGCTCCGGACTCAATTAGGAGCCCTCCGGCCAGAGTATTAGCCTGAGGGGACCCACTGGAGCTTGGGGGCTCCCACGCACCGCGGGGGCCTGTGTTACGCCACTGGTGGGATGTCACAGATTTGGCAAGAGTTTTGCTGATCCACTCGAACTAACCATTAGGATAGAAGATTTGCACTATGGGAAACATTGTTTTGTCCTCTTAGAGGGATTTTATATTGCTTTGACAAGTATAATTTTGCTCATATTAGCAATGTTATTACCTTATGCCCAGGAAAACTGGACTGATGCGATTTTGCAGCCGTTTTGTTTTCCAAATAATTATGGATTTGCCACATAATCCATGATATGCTGCATAATCTGCAGATGTCAGCAAAAATATTTTTTTATTTCTACCTCAAACCGATCAAAAGTTATAAAACGATCTGCAAAGTGTTAACGCGCACTGGAGAGCCCATCTCAAATGTTGATTGATCACCTTTCTGTTGGTTATTTCTGTTTCTGGGTTTCAAAGTGATACTAATAAGGTGAAACTTTTGTCCAGAAAGTGTTAACACGTGTAAAAATGGCACAATAATGAGGTAGTACTAACACAAAATGTGCAGCATTATGCCACATAATTTGCCTTTTTCTTGCCGCTTAATTTAGTCAACCCTGCTGCATAATTTGGTCTTCCCCTGCTGCATAATTCCAGTGGCCCTGTGTATACCTGATGTTTGCTCCGTTGAAAAGTTGGTTATGGTGACAAGTCAGTGATAAACTTTAGACCGGATTGGTCCATTGGACAAAGTTATTTCATATGTGATAGGACTGCTGTGTTTAATATTAAAAGTTCTGACAAAGGCAGTAGGCCTGACTGATTTATTATGAAATACATATGTTGCAACCAATAGGCCTTTAAGTGTGAATTGTTATTTTACCCAGTGAACGGCCTATCTCCTTCGCTCCAACAGCATACATAATGCCAAAAATAAACTTGAAACTTAAATTCTTTTCTGCTGGAGGTTTGCCCCTCTGTCGAGCTGTTTGGCATGAAGGGTTTGTGTCCACACAGAACTGTTATGGTAATTTTTTTTATAATTTCTTGTTGGCTTCCTGATCTCACTCTGACTCAGTGGAAGCAAGCGGCCCATCTGCAGCGGGCGGGGTCAGGCGCAAATTGCCCAAAGTGAGAACCTCTTTGACTTTCAGGATAACAATGCATTATTCAGTTGTAACTGCATCGTGCTCCTGAAAGAAAGTGAATGTGCAGAACTAATCTATCCCAAATCTTGACAGCTCACCCAATTTAAATGGAAACGTAAAGTTAGAGTAGCATGTCTGAGTATTTGCTTGTACTGAAATTGGCAGCGGCGCATGTCGTTATCGGGGCGTACTCTAGCTGGTTTACAATGCTGCAAAAAAGCTAACCATAACATGCTCGGCGCCAACCACTCTGATAATTCATTGTGAGTAACCAGTGCTTTAAATGGGAAAAAAATAGTGCAGGTACTCATTTAAATGTGGTGAGTGGGCGGGGCTAGGGGCGGGGCTAAATGCAAGACATGCAAAGTTTATCGGCTTATATACTAGTTGCAATACACACGAGAAATGTCTTTTTATAAACAAATCAGGTTAATTCCTTATACAAAATGAAAGTCAAACGGTGATATTTTAACCTTTCCTTATTTTGTAATATTTCTCACAAAAACACACACACACAAGCAGGCAAACAGACCCACATAAGCAGACACTCACACAAAAGAATCAGGTGGGATTAAAGCCCTTTTAACCTCCCATGGCTTCTCTCATTGTGCTGTAACTGGGCTGCCTCGATTCCTTGCAACACAGCATGACGGCGAACACCGGGATATCATGCAAATGAGCCCACGCTGAATAGTTCAGCGGGGGCTCAGCTCAGGGCTTTAAAAGTGATTTGGCTGAACAAAGAGACCGGCTACTACCACTAGAGGCCAATGCGCCTACCCTCCATGAGTACCGGTACTCTCCACGGCCGTAGAGAAGTGCCGGTACTCAGGGTGATAAAAATAAGAAGTGCCGGTACTCAGTACCGGTGAGTACCGGCCCATTTAAAGCACTGTGAGTAACTATACTTGAGGCTGAGAGACAGTGCCTCTGATCGCGACACTGGATAAATTGACGACTACTAATGTGTTTGTTTAATTAGAAACACTGTTTTCTTCTTACAGGTATAGGCTAACCAGGCTACGACTTAGTGCTATTAACACTGGCTATCTTCCTACCTGGCTACCACACCTCAAACAGACCACATCATCGCTGACCAAAAGCAGCAACAAACTGCTGCATGTTTGCCAGCTGAGAGCAACGCCTGACTGTAGGTCTGAACCTGGTACTGTTCAAGCTGCATGCCAACGGCAGCAGCCACTTCCGGTATGTACATCAGCAGGCCATACAGGACTTTGCACTATGATTGGCACACTGGGCCCCGGTTGCTTCTGAACTGGCCTGTTCCCAGTTCGGGGTTGGATAAACAACTGATGCGGGATCCCCTTCCTATTATTTTGTGGGAACTGATGTGGACTTGCATTTTCCCACACTACAAGAGAAATTTGGGGGCAGCAGACTACAGGAAGGTCTGCATCCCCCACCCCCCCAGACAGATAAGGGCGGTGGCACAGTCCATTTTGTTTTGGGCTACATATGTAGCCAAAGTTATATAAGGGGTTAAATTGGGCTCCCTGCCACCATTTTAGGTTCAGGTGACCTGGTGGCTTGTGACAGGGAGAGAATTAGGCATTTTGTCATACTCTAAGCGTTTGTTTAATTGCGCAGAGTGGTAGAGCATTAACGTTGCACTTGCTAATGGTGACTGGCTCGTGGATCATGTCGGCGGCGGACAAAAAGGTGGCTGAAGTGATGCGGCTTCTCAGGGAGGCCGGGTGCCTCTACCTAGTGATAGGAGGGGAGGCAGGTGTGGCCAAAGCCCTCCCAGCCTGTCGGGCATCGGCGGGCGTGGCCTCCACAGTGATGGCATGTTCACCGCTGTGCAAGTGGAGGGTGGCGGCGGCATCTTTAGAGGTGAGCGTAATTGCAAGATACAGCTCTGGGTCGAGGCGCGTGGCTCCTCGTGGTACAGGGAGGCGAGGAGCATCGGGACCGGGACGGGCTGCCTCAGCCATGGGGGTAGGATGTGGGAGAAGAATGATGCGGCAAGGAGGCTGGGGGTGGGGCATGTGAAGCCATGGACGCCGTGGCTAGTGGCGTCCAGGAAAAGCAAGTAGCGTCCCCTCCGCGTGTATGGGCTGTGGGAAAGGGAAAGTTAGGGAAGCGGGCGGCGTCTGCAGAGCCGCCATCGGGGCTCATTCATAGCGGGGGTATATTGGAAGAGAAGACGCGAGCAGCATTGGAGGCTCCGCTCAAGGCTCAAAAAATGAGTGCTGGGGAGGCACGGTGAGGGGGGGGAGGAAGGAGGGTTCAGCAGTGATGCAAAGGATGGCCGGGCCCTGGGGGATTGGGATGAGGAGGAGCCGTGGGAGGGTCATGAGGGACTGGAGAATAAAGAGCTCAAGATAAAGAGGTTACCCTACGTGGGGGTCACCAAGCTGTTGGGAGCTCCTTTTTGTTATCCACCAAGGCGAGGATTTGAAAAGGGGAGTCCATTGAAATGCTCAAACTATTGCATAGGGAGGTGTGATCGAAGACGGAGGAATATGAGCTGGCGAAACATCCAAAAGTATCCCTGAGGATTGAGAATTGGGCCGTGAGATTCTTAATTTACGCAAGTGTTTACTGTGAAAAGTATTCAGAACATTGCGTGGCCATCTTTAAGTACATGGCCTTGATCCAGAAGACCCAAATCACGGGGGAAGGTTTTGTTTGGGCTTAGTGCGGTGAGGAATTTCGGGTACGCTTGGCTTGGTACCTGGAGGCGAAAGGGTGGGGGGGACGGGACAGGATTTTGATCTCTGGCAGCACACCATGGGGGCTGTGAAGCTGGGCAAGGATATTTTTTATTGCAAGTGGTTTGCCAATAGTGTACTGCCCCTTTCCAGGTTGCCCCATCTGGGGAGGGGTGAGTTTCACAGCAAAGGCCAGACTGGGGCGGGAGGTACCTGTTGGGACTTTAATAAGGGGATGTGCTCTCAGGAATACGGTGCTCCAAGTGCGCAGGCTGGCATTCCCTTATCAACTGTTTTGGGACTGGCAGTAGATATCGGTGACATGGCTCAAATCAGTGGTGGCAGGAGCACGGAGGTGGACAGGGGCAACATCAGCAGTTCTCTAGCAACTGAGGGAGTGGGCACAGGGATCTGCAGCAAAAGGCTCGTACTCCGGTTAAGCTTGACAGGTTTGAGTACTGGCTGGGTTTCTACGGGCGTCCGGGGGAAGCGAGGTTGCTACGTTACAGGTTTAGATGGGGTTTTTGTTTGGACTACAAGGGTCCTCGGGTGAGGCGGTGGGCCGATAAATTGAGGTTAGCCAAAGAGCACAAATGAACTGTATAAAAGTAGTTGAATAAGGAGGTTTCGGAGGGTAGGAGGTGGGTCGGTGAATGATTTCATTAGAGGACATGGCCTCGGTGTCCTATTCCTCAGTGGAAGTAGCCATGTCACTGGTGGTGACGGCAGGCCTGGGGCATTGATGGCAAAGTGTGACGTGAAGTCAGCTTTTCAGGTGCTTCTGGTGCATCCAGATGACTTTCAGCTTCTGGGAATACAATTTGAAGGACGCTGGTACGTGGATAAGGCATTGCTGATGGGATGCTCCATATCGTGTGCTTTGTTTGAAGGCTTCAGCTCCTTTTTACAGTGGCTGTTTACATGGCATATGGGCCATCAGCTGGTGACCCACTATTTGGACGATTTATTTTTCATGGAGGCACCTGGCTTGGCGGACTGCTAGGCTCTGCTGGTAAGGTTGCAGGAGCTCATGGGTGACCTATGGGTGCCTTTGGCACTGGAAAAAACTGTGGGTCCACATATGTTTTCATTTTTGGGCATTAAAATAGATTCTGATCGGGTGGAAGGGCGGTTGCCACAAGAGAAAAAGTAGAATATGCTAGAGTTGTTAACATGCATGTTAGCGAGGGCCAAAGTGAAAGCGAGGGAGGTCCAGGGGCTGCTGGGTCACCTAAACTTTGTGTGCAGGGTGGTCAGGACGGGCAGAGCACTTTGCAGAGGGCTGGGCGAGCGCTCTTGAGTCTCTCACTACTTCATCATCATGTCAGGTTCTAAGCAGGAGTCAAGGAGGACCTTCGAATGTGGTGTGTTTTCCTGTAGTCTTTCAATGGAATTCTATTGGCGAGGCAGGGTGACTTGAGCTGGGACATACAGATATTCTCTGACATAGCAGGTGGTCTGGGTTTCGGTCTGTATTGGCAGGGCAGATGGTGGTTTGAGCCATGGCCCGAACAGTGGACAAAGGGGGGCAGGAGCATTGTCTTCTTGGCATTGTTTCCTCTAGAGGTAGCAGTGACTTTGTAGGGAGAGGAGTTGGCACACAGGAGGGTGCTCTTCAGAGTGGGCATGTTTTTGGTACAGGTGGTGCACAGGGACACACAGGTTCTGAAATTGCTGTGAGTTTTTGTGTTAGGTTTCATGCGCATGATATGCTTTGTCTCGCTCACAGTGGGGGAGATTCCATGGGTCGGCCATGGATGCCCACAGAGACCCAAAGCCCATGCCAGAGAAGTTGTGGTCAGTAGGGAACGCAGAATGGTGCAACTGGTGGTAGGGTCCCTCACTGAGTCGATCCTGAGAGCGAACAGTCGGGCATGGATGGAGTTCTTGGCATTAGGGGCGCAGCGCAGGGAGGAGGGTTGGTTGGGGCCGAGGATGTGATTCAGTTTGTTGGGTTTAATTGAGAAGGGCTTGTCCCAGGTTACCATTACATGAAAATTGGTAGAAATCACATTTTGGGGGAAATTGTTTGGGAGCTATGCACCATCGGCGGGTGAATTGGGGTGCAGGATGCTGGAAGGTTTGGCGTGAGAATGGGGTAGTGTGGGGCAGACCTAGAGGCCGATAACGTGGATTTGTTTTAGCAAGGTTATGTGGCAGATGCCGCAGTTATGCAGCAGTACGGCAGAGTATTGCTTGTTTTCAGCCATTATGATGTGGATGTTTTTTAGCGCATTCTGGGTGTCAGAGTTGCTGAGAGGCAGAGGTCAGGGGGTAGTACTGTGGGAGGATGTTTCACAGTGGGAAGGTAGTTGGGAGATTTGGCTTAGGAGGTCCAAAACGGACCAAGGAGTGCTTGTGAGGAGCTTAGTACTCATGCAGTAGGGTCACCAGGGCACTGTCCGATGGGGTAGGGTGAGCAACGGGCTACTTGATGTGGAGTGGACACTAGCTTGGTTTTTAGATACAGGTCTGGGAAAAAGTCTATGGCGTTTCAACTGCCATCTTTGTTGCGTAAAGTGCTTGAGCAATTGGGTTTGCCCTCTACTGAATTGACACGCATTCTTTCCGCATTGGTGCGGCGACCGAAGCAGGGAGTCAAGGCTGGGCGAGCAAGGATATCATGTGTTTGGGGGAGATGGTCATCTGACTGTTACAGGAGCTATGTGCAGGTAGTGGGCGATGAGGAAAGTGCTGTGGGCCAGACTTTTTGAAATCCTTACTGCTGTTTTATTTCTTTTTAGTTTCGGGGGCCACTCTTTCATCAAATGGGCGGAGTTTCAAGCTCATCTTGCGGCCAATTTAGGCTTTGCGGCCAATTTAGGTTTTAATAAGCATTTGTTCCCCATTACTTGGAAAGGGGGCATGTGTTGGAGGGAATTGTGACTGTGCTTGAACAGTATGCTAGAGGGAGGTAGGTGCCCGGATGTGTTGATTATTCACTTATCAGGTGAGGGAGAAGGGCATTCTTCTGATTAGGGCAGTGACAAAGGACAGGTTACATATTAAGGCAAATTGGGCTGGCTGTTTTGTCTTGTGGACTGAGTTTATCCCGAGGAGGACATGGAGGGGTGCGAGCAAGCCCGCCGCGATTGACAGGGCACGCAGAAAGGTAAACCGGGAAATGTCCCGTTTTTGTAGGGAAGTTTAATACGGACGGATTTGTAATTCGGACATTAAATTTGAGGCCCAGGAGTTTTTCCGGGGTGATGGAGTCCATTTGTCACGCATCGGGATGGATTTATATTTGTTGGAATTGAGGGAGGTTAACTAAACATTTGGAGATAAGGTGCATTGCAAAAAGGGACCGGGGCGGCGGCAGATAAAGTTAGCAGGCTCACTTTTTCTGGGTGGCGGGGACTTGACAGAAGTTTCGTGGGTGTTGCCAGTTGGGGAACCATGTGCAAAGGGAGGGTAGGCAGGTAGTTAAAGGTTCTATTTAGGACGTTTGGTTGCGAAGGGGCTCATACAGGCAGTCATAGGCTGTAGGGGAAGTATAAAGTTGAAATGCACTACAGTTAAATGAGATGGCTGTGGGGTGGGCATGTTGGGGTGGAACCATTGGTTAGTTCAATTTGATTTATAGCTAGGTTCTAGTTTTGTAAAGCGGTTTGCCAGGTAAAGTCTTTGATGTGAACCTATTTCAATAAAGCAGTCTTTTCTACACAACAAAGTGGTCAGTTATGTGGTGTGCCCCTCTCTCCCACAGGGGGTTTGGGGGACAACATTGCAAGAACTGCCATTTTGTTTTGGGTTACATGTGTAGCCCAATATAACCCAAGTTATATAAGGGCTTAAAGTCGGCTCCCTGCCACCATTTTAGGTTCGGGTGACGTGGTGGCTGGTGACAGGGAGAGATTTAGGGGTTTTTCCTCCCCCACCCATCCCTTTAGCTAGAGGCTTCTTGGGGGTCATTGTTAGAGGTGGTTTTTTTAATTATTCGGGTTCTGTTGCTGAGACAGGTGCGCAGGGGTTATGTTGTGTACTTTGTCGCTTGGAACAGGCGCTTAGCGGGGCCTGGAAAGTTTTGCAGTTGGGGGAACCTTGTGCAAAGGGAGGGTAGGCTGGTAATTCAAGCTTCAATTTAAGACGTTTGGTTGCTTAGGGGTTTATACAGGCAGTCCTAGGCTGTAGGGGAAATATAAAGTTGAAATGCGATACAGTTAAATGCGATAGCTGTGGGGTGGGCATGTGGGGGGGACCGTAGGGGTGGGTGCATTGGATAGTTCAATTTGATGTATAGCTTGGCTGTAGTTTTGTATGGCGGTTTGCTAGGTAAAGTTTGTGATATTCACCTGTTTCAATAAAGCAGCCTTTTTCATACAACAAAGTGGTCAGTTATATGTACCCTCTGTCCCAACAGTGAAGCTGTTGGACTGTAGGAAGGTAAAGATGAGACCTGCTCTGCACTTGTAATTAGGAGTTTAACATCCTTCCCACCTCTGCCTCTCGAGGCTCGAGTACATGTTTAACGTAACTCAATCTTGTGACAAAATTACCTCAGGATTGCCTTTGGCTTGTGTTCATAGGGACCACTGCGGTCCCTTACAATCAGATGGGGCTTACAAGTACATCTTGGTGGCAGTGGATTCATGCTCCAGATTCCTGTGGGTTTGGCAGCAGAGATCTGTGTTAGTTCTCGTTTAAATGTTTTCACCTTCATGTGCTGTTTAATACGTATTATTAAGCTAAATAATTTTATCGTCCATTATGTAATTCACCAATGCTGTTATTAGGTGTAAAAGGTCATTATTTCGTCAAAATCCATGGTTTAATGTTTAACTGAGATTACGAGTACAATGGGAAAATCCTTACCTTCTTGTTTTTGTAGGACAGTTTTTACCTGCTAAAACAGCCAGAATATGCTCCTAGAAGTGGACGGAATGTGGAGAAACCTGTGGAAATGTGTGTAACCACAAATTAATTAGATTATTCCTCTCTGTGTATGAGAATACTTGTAATGATGCTGTAATTCTGTGCCTGGGATATACCGTGCCCCTAACTGCTGGCGGAAGTTCCTGGTTTTGCCTTATCGCATCTGAAGTTGCCAATTGTAAGGAGGGCCCAAGATAAAGTTTACTTAGTTGGTTACCTGTGGATTATATGGTCTGATGAAATCAATTGTTTAGTGTTCTTTCGTCTTTTTCAAATAACTGCAGTCAGTTAAATCTCTGGGTTTCTTTTATTTGAATGCTACAGTTATTAGATACCGCTTGACTGAATCACAAAGAAAAGAGAGACGATCTGCATATTATCTACAATGGCTCACAAAAGGGCCTGACTGTTGTAAATACCATGTGCCAATTTAAAGTAAATCATTCCATTCCTATTAATATCACAAATGTGTGTTCACCGTTCCTAGTCCCATCCTTGAAACCCAATGTGACCTGCAGGGTATGAGAAGAATAAGTATTTAAATGTATGTTAATCAGTTAATACGTATGTCGTCCCTAGGTTGCGGACGAAGAAGCCATATTGAAGCTGACCTGACAGACTACAGCGGTAGTCCAGTACCACTCCTTAAGGAATCAGAATTACGTCTTAAGGTAAGTTTCACAATGACTTGTTGTCTCCTGTGCTTGGAGTCGACTTTTAGGTATGATGCTGTTCAGTAATCTTTGCCTTGCTGGGGAAACCTGCAGTGACTGTTGAGTAGTTTGATACAACCTCTGTGAAGCATTGCACATGCTCACTCTGCTTCAGTCTCATTGCCTCTCGAGTGGATGTTCCTGATCTAATCAGGGCTTGCAATACACGAGTGTGCACATAGGCACTAATGATGCAGGAGTGGAGCTCTGTGCCCTGTTTGTATCTCCGCTACCCTCACTGTTTAAATCGTGTGTGTTGCTGAACTTCTAGTGCTGTTCATTACTGCTTGCTGTCAGCAGACCGGTCTGGCTTTGCTTTCCCCTCAGCATAAGAGTATCACTGAGTGGCAGAGAATCTTCATTGCCACTTTAATCCCACTGGCACTGAGGGGGTGGCGGCCACTGCACACCTTGCATGACATTGATTTTGACCAGAGGCTCAGGGTTATGCCAAAGCTATGAACCTCTGTACCGCGCCCCACTGGCATTCATCAAGTAGGTAAAGGATGGCCTATTCTTCACATAAAGATATATTGGCTGCTGAAAGGGGCCTTCACTAGAACAGTGCCCCTCTCTCCTTTCCTTCCAGATGAATCTGCCATGGGTCTTCTTTTTCCGGATGAATTAGTTCTGTTTACTCCTAGCAGTATTCTAACTACCATTTATGATAAACATGGGATCTTTGCCTTTATCTGATCATCTCTGTTAGTAATGTAATACATTTTGTGATATAAAGAGGGTGCATCTGATCATTAATACTTTTAAAGCACTCTTTGACCTATGGAGGCCTAATTTGGTCATCTAACTACTAACAAATGAATAAAGCAATCACCCTCCTATTGACATTTGTACCAGTAACTTAGTTATTTCAGTTCCCAGTAGATTCAGTCTTTAGAGAGGGACCCTGCCCATTTGAAGAAAAGAAAGAATAAAAATGAAATTGGGGTAACCTTAATTGCTGGATTTACTGCCATTGGTCATGTACCCTTTGATGATGAGCCAAATAAGCATGGTTGCGGTAGGAACATTTTCTCTAATGGTATTACATTTGTGTTTTTACTATTACTGGCTACTGTTTGGCTACTTTGTACATTGTGGACTGATGTAGACATAACATAAACGCATATTATATAAAGTGCACTGTGAACGAGAGCAGGTCTGGTTGAAATTAATTAGTGAGCGTGATTCCTGATCATGCCTTTTTGTTATCCAGCATGTTCCAGTTTGTCAATTTCACAGAGAAGGGTGAGAAGCCCCATCTTTCACAGGGTTTATCGGATCTCTGACAAGCAATTCAATACTCCCAGCATCCAGTCAGAACTCTCACCATTCTTCTTTTAGCACAGTCCGTCAACCTGATCTCCGAAATACAGAGACGCAGTGTATTCTTTCCAGAAGAATCTCTAGGTGTGGAGGGTCATAAATGTTGTCCTCTGTTAACGTACTTGGTACAGTGCTGCCATCCCCAGAAATGTTCTATATGCAGTTAATTCTTCTATATGCATCTAATAAATCCTTTGATGATAATGTCTGCGGAAGAGGCAGCAAAGGTGTGGACTATTTCAGACATCTTAAGAACAATTAGTCCTCATGTTTTCCCCCCATGGCTGCAATTTGAAATTCCTTTTAGTGTTGGAGATGGTTTGGGAGGTTGGGTAGAAGTTGGGTTACAAATGTTGTAGGCTATAGCCAGTTGTCATCGGCTGCTCCTGCCACCATCATTTCTATTTTCTGGGGAAGGGGAATGTTTTTCAAAAATTCTTGTAGCTATTGATCTATAGTAGACACTGTGAAAGTCCCCACCAGAGGCAGGTGGAGTTTGAACATCACATATATGTCATCTGAGTAATTATAGACATTTACAGTATGATCTCTTGTCAGTTTGGCGAAAGGCAACATATAGATATGAAATATTGTGTGTTGACAACTTGGGTAGTCTAAGTTCTAAATGATGAAGTGTAGAGCTGAATGAAAGGCCAGGATTTGAGCGAGTGCTCATAGGAATGAGAAGCACAGAGAGATCTGAATGCCCATTTCCTGGAGACAAAGGAGGGAAATGTTATGGCTGATGTTGAAAGCCTACCTGGATTAGGGCCTCAACATTAATTTCATCCACTTACCTCCTCTCGTATTCCAGAATGGCAAAGTCTATGGACTCTGTGGTAGGTATGGGGAGGAACCCACCCTTTGCAGGGACCAAAAGATTGTGGATTTCAATAAAGTATTGTAGTTGGTTAATCACTGCTTTTTCAAGACCCGTCGCACGATATTGCATACTTGAGATGAAATTAAATGTTGCTCTGTCCATTAGGTCAGCATGTATTTCAACTGGGTTGTCGCATAAGGTAGCTTCAGGGATTTTTGTACTCAGGAAGGTGTAATGGACGACTTGAGCAGCTATCTTGCAGAATTAGCAATAATGACAATAGCAGTGCTGCAGAGTTAAAGATACAACCTTTATAATTAAATAGGGGGCCATCCAATCTGTTATAGTTAAGGAATTTGATCTAATTCTTACTGTTTCCTATTTGGTGTCTATTTGGTTCAAGTTACTTTTGAAGTAAACCATCTTTGATTAATGTTTCGCCAAGAGGCAGCAAGCTGATGGATTTTGATTTGAGTTTAACGCTGATTTCATCAAGCCGTAGAAATTACGTAACATCACTTTTGCACAAAGTATCTACAATAGCAGAGTTACCAGTTCATTAATGTAGGCCTCTGCCCTCGTGTTTTCAAATATCCTTTTAGCTTTAATAAGTGTTGATGTGGATTCTTTATATGGATCAAAAAGGGAAAGATGAAACAATTTGGTGCAGTCCTCTGACCAGGAGAGTGGGAATGCCATGTGTACTATTACACTAACTAAAGGTGTGAGTCAGAATGTACCACACTTAATGAGTGGCTCCTATCACGCTGGAGCTTGTTTTAGTGTTCCCCAATATTTTGTTTTCTCTATCTAGTGCTGCATATTCTTTGAATGCATCGACATTTTAATTTCACACAATGAAAAGTGAGTAATTTGAACAGAAATAAATCCTTCATTGCCATTGCATTTTAATTAAAATGAAATTAGTTCTGTAGGAGAAGAGCAGGTTTAATGTTAGGATAGCTGTTCGTTTTGATCCCTCATATTCTAATTCTTTAAGCAGGTGTTCCATTTGACAGGCCACTGTGTCCTTCAGTTGGTTGTGTGAAATTTGTTTTGTTTTTAAATGTTTGCTCTTTACTTTTTTATTTCAAAATGCTAGGTGTGACAGTAGAACAGAAGGCTTTTTCATGGTATTTCATTTACATAGGAAACCTGTTTGTCCTTTCACTTTGTTCTAAAATGTATCATACTTCTCAAGGAACTGGCTTAGGAGTCAGTTTTATAAGTCTTCATTGAAAAGGCTGCAGTGGGTGAGCTTCTTAATTGAAAAGGCTATCAATCTGCAGCAATGTGGCATATTTAGTTTGAATATTGATCAAATTGTTGGCTGGGTTGTGTGTAAATTTGAGTAGTCAAAACTTACTTTTTTCAGAGGATACATTTCTGATTTCACATTTCTAAATGCCTTTGCATCGCCATACTAAGTGTAAGTATCTTGTCTCTGCTTTGTCTTGAGCTTGATTGTGGAAATGTTTTGTCCATATGGTGCCTGGTGCCACCGCAAACGATAGAACTTAATGTGAGAAACATGCATTCTTTTTTGTTATTGCAACAAACTTGCAATTGCAAAGAGGGGAAGTGATTTGCATGAACCTGATTTTGACCGATCTAGTAATGTTGGGTGGGTATTGGAAACTCTGAGCATAAACGTGATTCTTCTTTTAGTCTACTCAGTCACTAAAATTAAGAGTATTGTTGTGTTGGGCAACAAACAGTTGAACCGAGATTTTCTGTTTTTAGGTCTTGCCTAGGCAGCGCTTGTGCCGTCTCTTCGAGATATGCTGTATTCAGGTATGGACTTGAAGCTCCGCTCATTTTCCGTCCATCTTTTCAACTGGCTTCTGTTACTGTCCATTCTAAATGGTTGCTTTTGATTGGTGAATAGACTTAGTAGTCCCTCCTTAGTAGTCCCTCCTTAGTACCGCCTTTTCTGCTTTTGTAACCTCCCATGAGGACGGGCTCTTTTACTCAGTATATTTCATTGACAGTCTGTGAGCACTATTTTCTTAAATGAGTTTCTCCTACCTGCTGTTGCAGGCACACTTTTCACTTCCCAGCTAACGCACGCAGCATTTATTTCCTGTTCATCAGAGGCGTTTGGAGGGCGCCTGTTCGGTTCCTTGCACTTGCCTCCTGCCCCCCACACTGCTTGGTTTTTATTAATTATAAATCTACTTTATCAGTGCTGCGCCCATTTCACGAGCGATGTGCTGGTTTTGCTTTCATTGTTGTGTATTTTTTAATATTTGTGAGCATATTTTAATAGCGCTGCACGCGTTTCACGAGCGCTGCACTGGTTTCGCTTTCCTTGTTGTGTATTTCCTGGCTCCTCCGTCCCACTTTCTCTGCTCTCCCTCCCCCCTCCCAATCAGTCAGCAGGCTCCAGCCTGGCTTCCTCACAGCAGAGCAGCGGAGCCAGGCAGATGAGAAGGAAGGTTGTGCTGCAGGCTGCCTCAGAGCAGGGGACACTGCTGTCTGTGCCTGCTCTTTGCAGCTGCCTCTGCCGTGGACTGGCTTTGGTCCCCAGGGAGAATTGCAGGTATGAGCTCTTTCTATCAGTATGGCGCCTGTTTCACGAGCAGCGCGTTGGTTTTGCTTTCATTCTCATGTCTCCTCCCCCCTTTCCCCCCCCCGCTCCTCCACCCCACTCTCTGCTCTCCCTCCCCCTCCCTTCTAACTAGTTACGGGGCTCCAACTTGCGCCTGCCTCACAGCAGAGCCAGGTGGACAGAGATGGAGGGCTGTGCTACTAATTTACAATGCTTTCCCCATAAGGCTGAAGAGCTGGTGGCAACACATCTCCTAGCCTATGGATCTCTTACATTATCCCTTAAACTTGCATCTACCATGCTCCTCGTCTTCCTGAAAGGGATGAAAACATTTTTGTTTGAAAAGCAGCCAACTTAACTTTCTTCTGAAGCATAGTTAGATTGGTATGGTTTTTACATTCTTCAGCACTCTGTCTGCTTTTAGCAAGGTCGGCTCGAATTTAAAAAAAAAAAAAAATACACACTGATGTTGAATTAAGTAACGCAAACTAGGCTTTTTTCTTAGAAAGACCATTAAAATGTTGCATGAATCAATTTAAAAAAAAGATTTCAACATCAATGGCCAAATATAGCCCACAAGTCAATGGTTAAAGTAAAGGGTAAAAGTAGATGTTGGAGGCAGTGGTGCACAACAGGCTAGAAGAAAAACGAAACCAAAGGTATTGTGAGAAGGAAAGAGAAGTAGTTTTTAGCAAATGTTTCTTTACCAGCCATTTTGCTGTCTGTCTCTGGGGTGCTCCTGTTACTTGGTCTGTGGTTGTTAATTTACCCCGCACAGCTGTCTGCCAGACGGTCACACCAGACGTGCATCGAGTGCTTAACCGAGCAATATGTGTGCGGGGCTGAGAGGCGCTACGTTTTCAATTTGGGCTCTTTCACTGACAAAACTTGTAAATCGATTTTTTTTCTTTTTTTTGTCCTGAGGATTTGTACTTGCGGATTTTTCTCAGGTGGTGGGGGGGGTGCAGTCAAAGCTCAGAAAAGATTTAGGTTCAGCCTCCTCCTCTGTTACAACAGGCCACGCGTTCCATCCCTCAGAAGTCGTTCCTGTCCTTCCTTGCAAACCGCAGTCATGTTGTCGCAGGTGTCCCTTTTTCAGTGCCCCTACCTCTTAAATTGACCACCCCTTCTTCCTAGATTGCCCCTGTGCCTTCTTGAACACAGACACCACAATGTTGTCAAAAGTCAATTTGCTAAGATTCCCAAATTCACACAACCGCCTCTCTCCTTCTGCCCCCCCCCCCACCTAAACCCCTCTGCAGCAGCCACCATGTTTCATTGAAAGTCGCTGGTTTTGCGTTTTAGGTTTGTCCTAGAGAGTACTTCAGCTGTTCACCAGCCTCGTATAATAATAAAAAGACCAGCATTTGCAATATAATAGGTCTCACATTGGCGAGAGTTTGAGCTATTGGCATTGTAAATGATCATGCCTTTTATTTATATGCTTTAAAACCTGCAAACGGTGCGTAAACATGCACTTTGTACTTCTAGTCGTTGCTTACAGGAAGCAAGGCTGGCAGTAACTGTGCCTCTTTTACTGCCAGCCTTGCTTCTCGTAAACAAGGACTAGAAGTACAAAGTGCGTGTTTACGCACCACTTGCAGGTTTTCAAAACGCATGAATAAAAGGTATTGTAATTTACAATGCCAATAGATCAAACTCTCGCAAATGCGAGACCTATTGCATTGCAAATGCTTGTGTTTTAGCCTATAGTTTGCTCATTCCAGCTAGACCCCCACCCCTCTCTAATCTGCAAGACTGGTGCTCCTTAGTGGATATTCAATGCATTGGAACTCAACCGCCAGGATAAAACTCTGAATGAAAAGTTAATTGGAAGTCCTTCTGATTGAGGGAATGATGGCTTGATTAAGCGCCTTCCTTTTAAGAAGATGAATCGAACAATGATAACAAGATGATGAACGCCTTACACCCTAGGCTGTACACCCTCATGTATTACAGCAAACAAATGATGGACGGAATGCTGACAATGCAAACATTCTCCCCCAGTCAAAAGATCTGGGTTAAATCCATCGTTCTTTTGCCCACTACGCCACCCCAGTTTGGACCCAGCCATATGCAAATCAGTCTTGACCCTGTGCCCCATGGGAACAGTGCAGACCGAACTGCCAGGCCAGGTCCTCCCTGGACCGGAAACAAGCATCCTGGGACCGGTTTCAGGGCATGTCACCCTTCTTCAGCCAGGCTAGCTTGAATCCTGTGGCACAGTGAGCAAGGGACCCACGTCTGGGCATACCCATCCCTCTTAGGGCGAAAAGTGTTACAGCAAACAAATGATGGACGGAATCCTGACAATGCAAACATTCTCCCCCAGTCAAAAGATCTGGGTTAAATCCATCGTTCTTTTGCCCACTACGCCACCCCAGTTTGGACCCAGCCATATGCAAATCAGTCTTGACCCTGTGCCCCGTGGGAACAGTCCAGACCGAACTGCCAGGCCAGGTCCTCCCTGGACTGGAAACAAGCATCCTGGGACCGGTTTCAGGGCATGTCACCCTTCTTCAGCCAGGCTAGCTTGAATCCAGTGGCACAGTGAGCAAGGGACCCACGTCTGGGCATACCCATCCCACTTAGGGCGAAAAGTGTTACAGCAAACAAATGATGGACGGAATGCTGACAATGCAAACATTCTCCCCCAGTAATCAAATTTGTGTAGCACTCGAGGTGAGAATGGAAGAGTTGGAGGATGACAGTTCTTGCCTTTAGTCAATGTCTTTCCCTCTGAGGGAGACAATAACCATGTGTCAACTGTTTCCGGAGAGGCGTCCGGGCACTTAAGTTACTAGACTGCAGTCGTGCCAGTTTGAGCCTTCTACCGCTGGTATTTGTCCAGTTATTATTAGACCCCAAACTGAGCCTCAAGTGTGCCCCTTTAGCGCATTACCCTCCGAAAGTTGGCGTGCCTCAAAACTCAGCATAAACAATAACACTCGTAGACTGTTTTTTTTGAGGTCTTGAGGTTTAAACTTTAAAACTTAGTAAAAAGAGGTTTTTTATTATTATTGATTCAAGAGTTTTTCATAGGCCAACGTGTGTTTCACGACAACATGTCGCTTCATCGGGGCCAAAAGATATTTACTTTGTAAATGCTGTTAGTCAAGCACAGCATTCATCTAAACAAATTACATAACCATTAAGGAAATGTAGATCATAGGGAGAAAGAGCACAAAGAAAAATAACTTGAACAAACAAAATTAAAAAGGAAAAATACAAACAATTGTTAAAATAATTGATGTTGCATAAGAAAAACAGAATTTTCACAAAACAATATTTGAACAAAAAGCTAAGTAACAGAAAACTTTAGTGAAAAAACAAAATAAAGATTGGAAGGGAGATATTATTTAAGCTAGTGTGTTCTGAGAGTGGTGTCAGAGTGATGCATATTATGAACAACAGCATCTCTCCAAGTGCATTAAAGGATAAGTGATAATGGACCCAAGTGCAGCGTGCAAAAAAGGATAGGCCACACAACACTCAAAGGATGCGTTTCATAGCACAGTATATGCGACTGTTACTTCAAGAACGGGCCACAAAGACTATCGTAATTATAAAAATAATCCGATTGTACCATTGCAGAAATCATTAGCAATTTGCACGGTGATGTAAAAGAAGAAAATACAATGTTGTTGTTAGAGATCTGAATCTGTGGAAGAATGACGGCACTGAAAGCAGTTCCTATTTTTTACTATTGAAGAACCACAAAATGTGGATACGCACTCGGTGATAATCTTAATCCTTAAGTGCAATACTTAAAAATTTTAATTTTGGCATTGTATCTTGAGAGTGATGATCATAGGATACAAATAGTTTTCACAGATTCTAAAAAAGTGAAGAGATTAAAAAAAAAAACCTTATGTAGGGATTACATGATAAACAAAATGATAAAACTAAGTCAAATTCAGTATCTTATACAGCAGACCAACCGAATGACATCTCCATTATGCTGTCGAATGGCATCTCCATTGTCTTAATATATGGCAAGAGGCATGACTAAATCACTATTGGTCACAGACTGCTAAGATAGGCATGTGTAAGTCAATGCATGTATATCAGTAGCCGGTAGTATTGATTCGAATTACTGTGGAAAGTGAGGGTCCCTCAGATATCATTCCCTATTTAATACAGACCAAATTTCTCCAATTTAATGTAATGGGTGAAAATGTACAGGGAGTACAGAGGCCACCAGAAGGTGTCCCCAGTGCATCACACCTGCGTCTCAGCCACCACTCTCTGGTCTGTGTGCTTACTCTTTCTCTGGCAGTTCAGTATTTGATAAACTGACCTTGTATCTAGTGTTGTGGAAGCATAGATTGAAGGATGCAGAATTCCCTCCTGAGCCCGCACCTAGACTTCCCTGGTGAACGTGAATGCCTTGGACTTCTGTGTGTGACCATACCTTCTGTTCAACTGCCCTACAGGAAGACTCGGGTGAAACTCCGCCCACTTGCTTTAACCTTCCATATCCTGTGCTTTTGCAGTGCAGCCCATTTAAAGATACAGGTCCATGAAGTTTTTAAATATTGGAAAGGAGATATTTTCCCACATCTTTGACTTAAGATTGTTTCCCATTCCAAGTGGTCCCACTAGCCACCATAAAGCAAATGAGTAAAGGAATTCCTTTGGTACATGAGTTTGTTGATGGGATTTTGCAAATCTCAAACACATTTGACCTTGACTGCTGAGCTATCCAGCTACAATTAACCTGGGAGATACTGTTGTAGCAAGTTACGTATGTATGTCGTCACAGTTGCTAGTAAACCTGATCTATTACCAGTGACCAGCGTGGACTTGAAAGAATTCCTGTTGTCTCCTCAGTGACAAGCTCTTGGATTACTGCCGAAAGACCTTTGCATATAATCAGCACTTCCTTATAGCTAACGTGGGCCATGGCGCACAATGATACATCACTGGTGGCGGTGACACTGTAACAACTGGGATGGTATTTTGACCCCATACCGTGATAGGACAGTCTGGTTGAACGTCTATTGACGTCCACTTTTACAGCAGTAAATCTGATGTATCTTTTTCTTTCCTAATGTATAATTCTGGGTAGAAAGGTGGTCCTGGCTGACCTTATTTAATTTTGAGTTTATTTATCTTGCAGGGTATCTGAGTTCCTAAACCATGGCCACCACTAAGCCTTGACTCCTTCCCCTCATTATCCCCAGAGACTCAAGATCCCATAGAAGTATTTGGCACTTTTGCTCGGTGCAGCAGTTGCCAAAGCCCTGGAAAACCGTGCTAAGACTGTCACTTGCTTCGCTGAGAACTGTCTTCTCATCACCGACTGCACTCGAACCCAGAGGACAGGCCCAACACCTCTTTTCAGAAGAAATTCATTTAACACTCTTATTACACTTATCAAGTGTAAGTGCAAGGTTGGCCGCTGAAATGTTGGTAAACTCTACAGATAGCCACTGCTATCATTGCCACTCTGAACCTCAAATTTTACCCAGCATGTCCTATTAGTTGGTTCCTGCAGAAGGCCTTATGTGTAAGATGGCACCTCAACGTTTAATATTTCCTGCCTATAAAAGTGTATTTTTGTCTGTTGATGGATGGGGCAAGAAATGTTACCATAATTGGAGGTCGGATCCCATAAATCGTCATCAGGAAGTGCCATGCAAACCTTTGTCAAAAAACAGTGATGCTGGGACAAGCTCACATGGATTCTACTCTGTGCTTAATTTGAGCCGTTGGTTTCCAGTGCTCAGCACCGGCACTTAATCATCAACGGCACTTAATCATCAACACCGACGTTTTTCATGAGCGCCAGTTAAGGACCCATTCATTTACGGATAGATTAAGTGATTTGCCCAGGATCACACAGAGACTCAAGCCTGGTTCCCCAGCTCCGAAGTCTGCAGCTCTGGCCATTACGCCACATCCTCTCCCCACTTTCATGGTTAGAAGTTGGTTCTGTTTTAGGCGGCGCTAACGGGAGAAATGGGCTGGTGCAAGCTGCCTCCTGACGAGAGCACCTGCGCTTATGTTTTTTACATACTAACCACTGATTCAACTACATTAGCACATAGGTGGAGAAACAGGGACACTCTGAAGTTGAAGTAGTGTCACGGGAGGCCGAAAGACTATCTCCCAGCAGGCCTTTCACTACTAACCGAGACATTCAACAGCACCATAATATATGTATAGCAGACCCTTTTGCAAGGAGACTTGTTACTTCAGAGCTGTCATCCCACTGACTGCACTTAGGTGCATGTTGTGACCCAACCTCTTCCTTACCCCAGCATAGGAAATCCCACAACCAGCATGCCTATTTGCCCAGGGCTGCCAACACTGATAAGACCTGAGCATATTCTCCCTCTCTCTTTATGTCTAGCACCAGTTTCTTTTTCTCTCTCGCTTTTTATTCCCTCTCCCCTTTCGCTCCATCTTTCCTTTCCCACACATCTGCAATCCTTCACCCCGATTTCACGTAGGAAGAAGTCTGCAAACTCTTATAAGCTCTTTTCGCAGGGCTTCCCTCGCGGGGTGCATGCAGCCAGTAAATGCCACTCAGTTACCCGAGACAGCCAAGAGCAGCAAAGTAAAACAAGCATTTCCAAAGCTAATAGGTCTGATGATTGCTGCCCAGCCTTTTGGCTTTGTTAATGTTTATTTTGGCATACGTTTTGAGATACTTTATTGTTGTGGAAGCTGCAGTGCCCTCAAGAATCTAAAAAAAAAAAATTGGGCTAAAAGCAACAATATTTTTTGATGTCACAAAGCACACTTTGCCATATTAGTCTGTGACATGGAAGGGAACTTCATTTTTGTGGATGTGCTCCTTGTGAAAGAGCAGAATGCGGTAACTCACAAAGAAGTTAGCCAGTGGCTGAAGTGGGCTGACTCATTGGCCATTTTATATGTTTAGCGGGCGGAAGAAATATGTGAATGACATAGTATCAGACCAATGGATAAGGGGCTGACTGAAAGCCCCTATAAGTATGTACGTGTATAATATTTTAGTGAAATCTAAAAATGGAGGCACAAACACTAAGCTCTTCCACAGGAAACCAATACCTCCTGAGCACTAACCACCTTCACGTGAGAGTAGGGTGGGTACAAAACATGACACCAACAGTTGCACCGTTTGGTAAACTCACGACTTTACTCTGCTAATTCAAGACAATCAACCATGTTCCGAGGCTGTTTAAAAAGCAGACATTACGTTATGCTTTACAAAAACTGCTAACATAACACAGCGTCTGTCAGTCATTCACGTAAAAGTGGCTACATCCAGTCTTCTGAGAGACATTTTTGATCGAGCAGTAAAAAAAAATATTCTGTTACCAGCTGTACACCTGACCTTTTTCCGAGCTCCTTAACAGATATTCTCTCTGGATTCTTTTCTACACAGCATGTCTCTGTCAAGTAAAATGTTTTATGTATTGGATATATATGTCATGCAATCTAGAAACCACAGTGTGGCTGACCTGTGCTATGAGGAGGGATAGGCAATCAAATCATTTACAAACATTTACCCATCATACATTATCGGAAGATCACATTGCATATAGTTATTTGATGTCTCCAAAGAAGTGCTAGTGTCCACCTATGAAAAAGATCCCCATCATACAGGAATTGTCTCCTGAGTATGTGTGGATTGAATTGTTGGAGAAAGTAATGCTATTATCTAGAGGTCATGGATATGCACCAAGTAGGCTCTAGGGCAGTGGTTCGCCACTTGAGAATTACTGCCCATGGGAGGCACGTGTTAATGTGTAGAGGCCTCAAACTGTGGACGGCTCCCCCTGGGGGCTCGGTGGCATGTCCAGAGGGACACAAGGGCAGGAGAAGAGGCAGGCTGCCAGTGTTTGTAACTGATGATGGCCTGCAAGGACCATTTTGTTTGTTTGGTGTGGTTCCAGGTGGATGGATGTTGTTTAAGGTCAGTCGAGGGGGTAAAAGGCTGGTGGCCTGTCATTCAAATGTAGTTTTACACCTCGTGAACTTGATCCATGGAAATTGGAGCTGTTTACATGAGCACCAAATGGCTAAGAGCCACACGTGAAAGGGGAAGGCGAGACAGGGCGATAGAGGAACAGGAGCCAGCAAGCTCTAGGCCTTTGAGAGAGATGGTTGCGAGGAGAGAGGGCGAGATGTAGTGACTTGTATTTATATTTTGACAAATGGCAGTGGAGATTGCTTGCTTTACCTTGGCACTGGGTCCTGCTGTGCAAATGGCCTACGGCACCCCAGTTAAGGCTGTCTTACTACCCATAAGGTGAGTGGCGAGCCCGTTTTCCTTACTTGAATGAAGGCTAAGTGTACCCTTGATGCACCAGTGTTTATTTGGGCATAGAGAGATGCTCCGGGCAGGGGGCAAGAGAAACCTGGGAAACAGCCTGGTTTTGGCTGTTTCCCCTGTAAATATGGCCCATGTAGAGGTGAGATGGGAGGGGGGGGGGCTTTTTTATAAGCAGAGGAGACAGTGTTTTGCAGGGCTGTAGCTATCAGTGAAGCGGGTGCAGTGATTCCAAAATACAGGGATGTGCAGAACCCACTGAACTCCAGTTATGTCCCTTACTACCCAAAAGAGGGTTGAGAGCTCGTTTTCCTTCCTTGCTAGCATTCAGGCCCAGGCCACCCTTGCTGCAACAATGCTGTTTAGGTCTCACCTAGGCAGCGCTTGCACTGTCTCTTCGAGACATGCTGTATTCAGGTATGGACTTTAAGCTCCGCCCATTTTCTGCCCATCTATTCAATTGGCTCCTGTTGCTGGCATTTGTAAATGGTGGCTTTTAATTCATTAAAAAAGGCTTAGTAGTCCATCCTTAGTGCCTCCTTTTCTCCTGTTGTAACCTCCCATGAGTACAGCCCCTGTTACACGTGTTCTTAGTCGGTATGTTTTGATTGCAATCTGTGAACACTATTTTCTTAAATGACTTTCTCCTGCCTGCTGTTGCAGGCAGGACACGCTCTCCAGCAATCGCTTTTTTTCTAACCGGAATGGCATGCCGCCGCGCCTTTCTTTTCTTATGTGCGACTCGCAGAAACTGCACACAACATAATCTTTTATTTTAAAGCAGCATGGCAAGCCAATCTTTTTCTAAAAGCAGCGCGACATGCCGTGCGTAATTTTTTTCTGCCGCGCATAGTAGGTGTTTAATTTTAACAGCGCGGCACGCCGTGCTGCAACTTAAACAATAGCGGCTGTACCTAAAATGACTTGTGTCCTCAAAAAACATCATAGGATACCCCACCGTTATATTTATTAAATACGTCCGAGCACCACTGACGTTTGACCATTCCAAGATGCCACCGTTGTTTGAGCAGTGTTGCATAACCATGATGAGTAGTTTCAGTTCTTCTTTTATTTCCAACAGACACCGCTTGTTCTCACAGGTTCACTATGTGGGGGTTCGGCACAGGCTTGTCTGTGCTAGTGGCTCTCCTCCTCCGTGCGCGTGGCCGGTCCTGCGTGGGCGTGTCTGCGGCTTCCACCACCATGTTTTGCTTCTGAGTGAAAGGCAGTCCCGGAGTCGCAGACAACTAGACAGCTGGAGCACAGCGGGTGAAAGTATAGGTGCAAGTGGACCGGTGCGTGAGGTATGTTGTAAGCTGTGGGGCTGAGGGAGTAGCCACAAAGCCTTGTCTAAAACTTTTCTCTGTGTCCCGAGGCCTGCCATTGCTTCAGTCATTTGACAGCAGACCGGTTCGTTAACTGCCCTGCCACAATCCGCCCAACATTCTTTATTATTACTCTAGTCCAAGGCTTGTCACCTCTTCCCTGGTCTTGTCCTTTCACCCTCACCCCTCTAGCCCAGTAATCCACTGGCCTGGCACCAACCCTTTTCCAACTATGTCTTTTCAAGAACTCATGCCACAACCATGCTGCGTTTGTTGCCTCAATTCTATCACTTGATGTGGCCTCCCAGGCTGTCAGATCCATATTCTTCTTCAGTGGGCTGTCGCCACTTACCTCACATATGAGCTATCACCCCTTGAACTGACCGGCTGCCTTTCCCGACTTGCCCCCATAGCCAGTGCTCTGTTTTGTTACGTCTCTGTCCCATTGAAACCCACAGGGGTGCCTGGAATTTGAAAAAAGGAGAATGTATGTGTGAAAAATGGGCTTACGTATCGAGCACTATAGATAAAAGATATTGTCATATTCAATGCCAGTAGCTCTAACTCTGCCAAGTGCGAGACATATTGCATTGCAAATGCTTGTTGTAGGGTAATCTGATGAAGGCAGTTTCAGAAATCCAGCCTCAAACTGACAGACTTCTGCAGGGAGACAGGCACAGTCTCCAGATTAGTTATGGAAATTGTCAGCTGTGCAACTCATTGAGTTTCTTACAGTTTTTCGACTTTTATTATAAGAGAGTAAAATCACAAACCTTTTGTTGGAGACAATGTTTCTGACACGCAATGTCTCTTCCTCATTCTCTTGTGATATTGAAAATAAAACCCGCTGAAAGCTATTTGGTAATTTTCAGTTTTCGTTTGATGCATTTGCGTTGTTATAACTTCCACATTAGTTTGGATTATGGGTAAATAAACGCCTGAAATTATTTCATGAGAAACCCTCCGTCTGTCCACAACTTCCCTCCAACCCTGTTCCCCGCATACTCTGTCCCCACACAAATACTAAAGTTTGTGTTGTCCCTAACTCCAGGGGCCACAGGGGACTTGTTTGAAAAATGTTTAAGACCTCTGGTCAAGGAAACCGTGCTTCATTTGTAAAAGAACGAGTGCCCGTGCCCAAAGCTCTCCTCAGAAGCCCGGGACCGGCGCTGTAAATGTTAGTACGCGAATAGCATTCCTTCACAGTCTTGAATCCACCCCAGGCGCTTTTTAATCGCTGTCAGACCAGTGCTTTAAATGGGGAAAAAATAAGTGCAGGTACTCATCAAATTGAGCTGTGGACATGGGCGGGACTTAAGGTGGGGTTAGGGGCGGGGCAAGGTGCCAGCATCCACTGAGATTAAGATATTCTCGGAGTACATCTGGGAATGTTGATGGAGAAATAGATATTGTGTGTATATTACTTCACCGACACTCTGAAATAAGTAGCAGCAGACGCCTTCTTTGAGTTCATAAGGTTTATATCTGAAAGAGACACGTTAGTGACAGATTCCTTACCTTAGAATATCCCCAGGCGTCAGGCTGGATCCGGAAAGTTTTCTGCGTAGCAGTACCCTTGCGCGTCGGTAGGCGGCGTCGTGCGGCTCCGCGTCCTTCGTCGGCGTCGTGATCGCCGGGATGACATCGCGGGCAGTACTTAGACGCCGCCCCTGCGCGCTGACGTCAGTTCTTCTTTTTCCGCGCCAGTAAGCGCTGATCCGGGAAGAGCAGTGCCCTAGTCACTTTTTGACTATCTTTTTTGTGAATTTTTTCACTGTTTCTTCAACGAGTCTTCACGACTCCTAAGGTGTCGTAGGGATGCCCGGCTTTAAGCCCTGTGAGGAATGTGGTGACATGATGTCGATCACGGACCCGCATCTCGAGTGTCTCTTCTGTCTCGGCCGAGACCACGACACGAAGTCATGCCCTGACTGCCGGAAACTTAATCCGAAGGCTTTGCGAGAGCGGTCTCGAAAGCGCCTCGAGGTCCGGCAGTCGGCTCCGCGCCAAGCCCCGGGAGAGGTCGAGGGGCCGGACGCGGAGTCCCCGCCGTTCGTCGGAATCCAAGTCTTCGCGCTCCTCCGGTAAGTCGAAGCACAAAAAGTCTAAGAAGCATCATCGCTCTAAGACTTCGCCTCGCCGGTCTCGCGACTCGGCTGAGGTCCCTGTCGGCACCGTCCCCGCGGCCCCGGACGTGCCTGTCGAGTTACCCCCGCATTACCCGTCCTTCCCGGGTTCGGGGCGACTCAGGCCCAAATACAGGAGTTCCTGTCGGCCATGGCCCGCCTCTTCGGGCCTCAAGGTCCCTCCGGTGCGCCTTCGGGCCCCGCGGGCCCTGATGGGGTTGCTCCAGCGTCGCCGTCGACTCCGGTCCCGGCGTCGCCTGTCCCACCGGCCTTCATCCCGGCCTCGATCCCGGCTCCGGTGGTGCCGCAACCCCCATCGACGCCGGTTGACCTAACCACGCCTCCGCCGATGTCCCCGGTGCCGTTCCTGACGCCGTCCGGGGCTCCGGACGGCGTCGTTCCCGGCTCTCTCCGGCTCCGGACATGGAGCCGGACCGACGTCGCCCG
Organism: Calotriton arnoldi; assembly: GCA_963921515.1. Lineage (NCBI taxonomy): Eukaryota > Metazoa > Chordata > Amphibia > Caudata > Salamandridae > Calotriton > Calotriton arnoldi. The sequence continues at coordinate 690,021 of CAWUFW010005694.1, forward strand.
ACGCCGGTTCCGGCGCCGATGAGACCTTGGGTCCCTAATGTCCCTCCTCCTCCATATTATGAACCTGAGGAGGACCAGGAGAGCTGGGAGGGGTCTGAGGACCCTCTCACACAACAGTGCGAGTTTGACCCGGACTGGGTTCAGGAACTTGGGGATGCCAGTGGTCTGGACACCTCCCCTGACTCTGGCATGCTGTCTCCTCCCGTGGCTACGGAGGAGGGGCTAATTTTGCAACGGTGTTGCGTAGAGCTGCTGGAGCCTTGAATCTCCAGTTGCCTACGGTGGCCGTCAGGACTAACCTCCTGACAGAAGTGCTTCAGCCGGCGGCCTCCTCTTCGGAGACTGTGCTGCCGTTCAATGATGCACTCACTGACGTTCTTTTGGGTGCCTGGTCCAAGCCCACCACAGGGGCTCCTGTGGATAGGAACGTGGCCCGCCGCCATCGCCCTGCTCCGGGCGACCCCCTGTTTCTCTCCCAACACCCCACCCCTGAGAGCTTGGTTGTCCAAGCCTCTGCCTCCCAAACCGCCTTCCCTACCGCCCCCTCCGGATAGGGAATCCAAGCGCCTGGATCACTTTGGGAAGAAGGCTTTCTCTTCCTCCAGTGCTGGCTTGCGGTCCGTTAACACCGCTTGCCTCTTGGGCCGATATACCCACTCTCTGTGGGACTCGGTGGCGACTGTTTTGCCGCAGTGTTCTGAGGAGGTCCAGACACTGCTTACCCGCGCCATTGCGGAAGGGCGAGATGCGGCTAAATACACCATACGTTGTGGCCTTGATACCGCCGACTCGCTGGGCAGATCGCTTGCAACGACGGTGGTGCTGCGTCATCCACGCCTGGCTGAGGACCACTGGTTTTTCGGGTGATGTCCAGAATACACTCATGGACATGCCCATTGATGGAGTCGGTCTTTTTGGATCAAAAGCAGACCATGCGCTGGAGCGTTTCAAGGACTCGAGGGCTACTGCAAAGTCCCTGGGCCTTGCTGTTGTGCGCCCTCCGCTCACATCTGCTTTTCGCCCCTTTCGTGGCCACGGGAGGGGCGCCCAGTCACGTCAGCAGCCCGGCCACCGGCCCGCGCAGCAAGCGCCTTCGCATGGCCGAGGACGTGGATACCGCCGTGGCGGTTCGGGCAACCAGCGTGCGGGTCAGGCCACCACCTCCAACCCGTCCGCGGCCTCCAAGCCCTCCTAGTCCCTCCTTTCAGGTGCACGGCACGCCAGTAGAGGGCAGGGTCCGCCATCACCTTCACCACTGGCGTCCCATCACCTCGGACAGGTGGGTCTTGGACATTGTCCGAAGGGGCTACTCCCTCCCCTTCGAGACCACCCCCCAGCCATGCCACCTCAATTCCACCGCATGTCAGGGGATCACTTGGTGCTTCTACAGAAGGAAGTCACGGCCCTCTTGGCCAAGAGGGCCGTCGAACATGTTCCGACCCCAGAAGTAGGACGTGGTTGCTACTCCCACTACTTTCTGGTGCCCAAAAAGGACAAGGAGGACATGCGTCCTATCTTGGACCTCCGGAACGTCAATCGCTTCCTCCGGAAGGAGAAGTTCAAGATGCTCACCCTAGCTCAGGTCTTGACTGCCCTCGACCCTGGAGACTGGTTGGTAGCGTTGGACTTGCAGGACGCTTATTTCCACATGCCCGTCCTGCCGGCCCACCGGCGTTACCTACGGTTCACGGTAGGCCTCGAGCATTTTCAGTTCACCGTGCTCCCCTTTGGCCTTACCAGTGCCCCTCGGGTGTTCACGAAAGTGATGGCGGTGGTCGCAGCTCATCTGCGCCGAGCTGGGGTTTCAGTCTTCCCCTACCTCGACGACTGGCTGCTGAAGGCGGGCTCGTCCCAGGCAGTCGTCTCCCACCTCCAGACTACGGCCGAACTCCTGCACTCGCTGGGGTTCTCCATCAATGTGCCGAAGTCGCATCTGATTCCTTCTCCACAGCTCCTTTTCATCGGAGCAGTTCTGGACACGACGCAGTTTCGGGCCTATCCTCCCGAACGGCGAGTCCGGGATATTCAGGCTATGATTTCGATCTTTCAGCCTTTATCCTGGGTTTCGGTACGGATGACCCTGAGGCTGCTGGGCCTCATGGCCTCCTGCATCCTGCTGGTCAATCATGCCAGGTGGCATATGCGGGCTCTGCAGTGGGACCTGAAGTTCCAGTGGGCGCAGCACCAGGGCAACCTGTCCGATCACGTCCAGATCTCGGAGGGGACTGCAAAACAGTTGCAGTGGTGGCTCACGGACCGGCAATGGGTCATGGGCAGATCCCTCTCCCTTCCCCAGCCAGAGCACACAGTTGTGACGGACGCGTCCCTTCTGGGATGGGGCGGTCACATGGGAGAGGCGAAGATCAGAGGCCTCTGGTCTCCGGCGGAGTCCCGGCTCCATATCAACCTTCTGGAGCTACGGGCGATCCGACTTGCACTCAAGGCATTCTTTCCCTCTGTCAAAGGGAAGGTAGTGCAGGTGTTCACAGACAACACTACCGCCATGTGGTACTGCAACAAACAAGGCGGGGTGGGGTCGTGGACCCTTTGTCAGGAGGCTCTGCGCCTCTGGACATGGCTGGAACATCAGGGCATGTTCCTGATGGTTCAACACCTGGCAGGTTCCCTGAACTCCAGGGCGGACGAACTCAGCCGCAGGTGCATGATGGATCACGAATGGCGTCTTCACTCGGAAGTGGCGCAAGGACTCTTTCTACAGTGGGGAGAGCCTTGGTTAGATCTATTCGCCACCGAAGAGAACGCGCAATGTCATCAGTTCTGTGCGTTGGAATTTCCAAGGCGGCACTCGCTCGGCGACGCTTTTCGTCGCGAGTGGAGTTGCGGTCTGTTGTACGCCTTTCCGCCTATACCACTTCTACCCAGAGTGTTGAAGAAGATTCGGCACGACCGGGCCCAAGTCATTCTTGTGGGTCCGGACTGGGCTCGAAGAGTTTGGTATCCCGAGCTACTCAGTATGAGCGTAGATCCCCGATCCGTCTGCCTCTTCGGGAGGATCTTCTGTCGCAGCAGCAGGGGACGGTCCTCCACCCGAACCTGTCCAGCCTCCACCTGTTTGCGTGGAGATTGAGCGGCGGCAGTTGATTCCTTTCGACTTGCCTCCCGAAGTTTGTGATGTGATTCTGGCAGCCAGGCGTCCCTCCACTAAGGTGGTATACGCCTGCAGGTGGAACAAATTTGTGGCATGGTGCACAGCAAAGGCTGTGAACCCCCTTTCTGAGGTCCTTCTGTTCCTTCTTTCTCTGGCCCAACAGGGTTCTGCCCTGGGTACCATCAAGGGTTATCTCTGTGCTATCTCGGCCTTCCTCAGGCTCCCTGATCAGCCCTCCCTTTTCAAGTCCCCTGTTGTTAACAGGTTCTTAAAAGGCGTTACACACCTCTTCCCTCCTGTTCCGTTTGTGATGCCTCAGTGGGACTTGAACTTGGTTCTTACCTTTTTAATGTGCGCTCCCTTTGAGCCTCTACATAACTGTCCTCTTCGTCTTCTGACTCTGAAGACTGCCTTTCTGGTGGCCATCACCTCCGCTCGGCGGGTGAGTGAGCTCCAGGCTCTATCATGCAAACCTCCCTTTCTGTCTGTCCATCCAGACAAGGTTGTTCTTAGGACGCGTCCGTCCTTCTTGCCAAAGGTGGTTACTGCCTTCCACATTGGGCAGACCATCACTTTGCCTACCTTCTTTCCGCCTCCGCATCCTTCCAGAGAGGAAGAGAGGCTCCACCGTCTGGACCCAAAACGTGCGCTCTCCTTCTATATCGACCGCACAAAACACTTCCGGGTGGATGACCAGCTCTTTGTTGGCTACGTGGGCGCCAAAAAGGTCGGGCGGTGCACAAACGAACCATCTCCCGCTGGGTTACCTTGTGCATCAAGGCCTGCTACTCTTTGGCTAAGAAGGAGCCTCCTGTTGGGCTGCGTGCCCATTCTACCAGGGCAACGGCTGCTACCACGGCTTTAGGCCGCGGTGTTCCGCTGCAGGATATCTGTCAGGCAGCTACGTGGGCCTCGCTGCACACGTTTACAAAGCATTACTGCCTTGACAGTCAGGTCCGGAGGGACGGCTTCTTTGGCCGTTCTGTCCTCCGGGACTTCCTTGTCTGATCTTTGTTCGCAGACCCACCACCGGGGTTGGTATTGCTGGGGTATCTATTCTAAGGTAAGGAATCTGTCACTAACGTGTCTCTTTCAGATGCACAAGTTACTAACTTGTGTAACGATATATCTGTAAGAGACAGTAGTTAGTGACAGATTCCTACCGCCCACCCATCCTCCCCGTTCTGCGAACTGATTTCTAGGGTTAAGGACATCCCTTTCAGGGCCCTAGTATTTTTCAGACACCTATGTCAGCTTCTTGCATGGCTCTGCGTTCCTGGCGCGGAAAGTCGTGTCCAGAACTGACGTCAGCGCGCAGGGGCGGCGTCTAAGTACTGCCCGCGACGTCATCCCGGCGATCACGACGCCGACGACGGACGCGGAGCCGCACGACGCCGCCTACCGACGCGCAAGGGTACTGCTACGCAGAAAACTTTCCGGATCCAGCCTGACGCCTGGGGATATTCTAAGGTAAGGAATCTGTCACAAACTACTGTCTCTTACAGATATATCGTTACACAAGTTAGTAACTTGTGCTTCAGTGTTCATCCACCCGACACACGGAGTGTCCTCTCAGCCAGCCGTCCGGATAGCAACTGACTCATGCTACCCGAACCCTGCACCGACAGACGCTCCATGCGAGAGTCCAGAACCACATTCAAAAGGATACAATGGAGCTTTCATCATAAAACCAGTATCGCGCACTGATCGCGTGGAAGACGCCATCAGCGCGCGATGTACATAACCATCATAAACACAGTATTACAACTATTACATCACCTTCCCCCTTAAAAGAAAACAAAGTAGGCAATTTACAAAGTAACGAGTAAGATATTATGAACAGGATCAATACCTAATAAAATCGTCAAACCTTTTTGGAATATTTATAGTGCGACCCCTGGAAGAACTAATGCTTCCCTTACTGTTAACAGACTGAGCGGAAATGTTGACACCAACCTGACTTGTACTTGCGACTTGAGGTGAAGAAACTTGATCACGAGAACTAGCGGATCCCTCAGAGACCAACCAGTGCCCCCAATCAAGTTCATCCACAAAATTTCTCTGTCTCCCTTGCAATATTCTGGCTTGCTCAGGAGAAACTTTAACTAGTTGTCTTTTGTTCCACCATCCCTTTCTTCCAACGAAAGCAGCTCCCTTACTGACCTTGAATACCTGTTCGGGCGTCAGAAACTTTGACTCCCCCTTTCTAACTTTGTCAGGTTTCTTAATTAAGACCCAATCACCGACAAAAACATCCTCACCATCCGAATGACATTTCTTATCAAAATTTTCTTTCATATGTAACTGTTTGGAGTGAACTCTATGACAAACCTCTTCAAAATTAACCATTGATCCAGCAGACATGTCCTTTAACCAAGATGGAAACAAAATGGTATGAGCCTCTCTACCCCTTAACAATGTAAAAGGTGGTATTCCAGTCGTACAATGAGGAGATGTGTTATAACTCCAGATCTTTTGGACGATAAATTCGCCTACATCCAAACCTGAAGCTAACGCGGTCTGAATACCTTCTTTCACCACTTTGTTACCCCTCTCAACTAATCCGTTAGACGTGGGAGAGTATAAAGCTACTTTAAGATGTTTAATGTCTAACTTTTTCAGAAACTTGCACATCCTTTCTGAAACGAAATGTGTGCCATTATCTGTCACAATGATTTTAGGAGCTCCCTCCAACGAAAATATTTTGTTTAAAAATGAAATGGTTGACCCAGTATCAGGGGACTCTACGAAACTGTGGTACATCCATTTGGAAAAATAATCGACTGCCAGTATGACATATTTCTTATCTTGACCAAGTGTTGAGTAAGGGCCAGAAAAATCTAAACCAATTTTTTCCCATGGGGCTTTAGGAAACTCGGTAGGGTGCAAAGGCGTCTTTAAGGTCCGCCAATGCTTATCAGACAGAAGACATTCAGGGCATCTATCGATAACACACTTAACTTGTGAATCCAAAGAAGGCCACCAGTAATGTTTAATTTTCATTATGGTCTTAGTGGATCCAAGATGTCCCATGTGTGCTTTGCTAATGATAGAAGGGCGAACCCCTGCGGGAGGGACAAACTTATCACCCCGACGAACGATACCGTTTTCAACGGATAGTTCGTCCGACACTTGAGCGAAAACACGTAAATCGCCGCTCAGGCATCTAGATTCAGGCCAAACACAAGTTGAATAATCAACCACTTTTTTTAAGATTGCATCGTTCTCACAAGCTGTTTTCCAATCACCCTCAGATAACACAGAATCATACTCCTGGACTGCATCCACTAACGCTACACACTCAATATCCTCCAATAGAGAATCCTCTTCATCATCTTTGTCCATAAGCAACCTGGACAAACAGTCCGCTCGAAAATTTCTTCCACCTTGTATGTGTTTAACCACAAAGTTATATTCCTGCAGCTTTGAAACAAGTCTCATTAGCCTGGCAGACATATTGGAAGTGTTAACTTTGTTAAATATGTACACCAAAGGTTTATGGTCAGTTATTAACTCAAATTTGCGCCCCCAGATGTACATCTTAAACTTCTGAACAGCCCACGCGCACGCAAGAGCTTCACGCTCAATTGTGCTGTACTGCTGTTCAAAATGTTTAAGAGCTCTGGACGCCAACGCTACAGTGTGCTCCTGACCATCCACTCTTTGGCTCAGTACTGCACCAAGACCAAAAACACTTGCATCAACAGTTATCAGAGACACACAGTCGTCTCTAAAAGCATGAAGTGCTTGGGCAGAGACAATTAATTTTTTGACATTCTTAAATGCTGTTTCTAAATTGCCAGACCATTTGAAACTATGACCTTTTCTAAGTAATACTCGTAAAGGTTCCACAGCTTGTGCGTAACATGGTACAAACCTTGCATAGTATTCTGCTAGGCCGAGGAAAGAGCGTAAAGCGTCTTTATCCTTAGGCGCTTTTGCGTCTTCAATAGCTCTAATCACCGAAAATTTCGGTTTAATCCCCTGACAAGATACAGTATGGCCTAAATATTCCAATTCCTGCACTGCGAATTTGCATTCATCAGACCTCACTGTCATTTCCTTAGATTTTAAAATCGTTAGAACACGTTTAAGGATGTCGTTGTGTTCCTCGAATGACTTAGCATAAATTAGGATGTCATCCAAATATGCTTGGACGCCCTTGATGTCATGAAATAGTGAGTCCATTAACTTTTGAAACACACTGCCGGCTGATGCTAAACCGAAGGGAAGGCGTAGGAATTTGTACGCTCCGAAAGGAGTGACAAATGTAGTCAATTCTTAGGACTCTTTAGACAGTGACACTTGGTGATATGCTGATCTCAGGTCGATCAAAGAGAACCACTTAGCACCACCTAAATTTGCTAATAGTTCATGGATTCTGGGCAGTGGGTGGCAATCCACTAATATGTTCTTATTTAGCGAGCGCAAGTCCGCGCAAAGTCTGACCTCGCCAGACTTTTTGCGCGCGACCACGATGGGCGCCACCCACTGAGAAGAATCCGTGGCTTCGATGACGCCTTGATCACTTAAATTTTTCAATGTGAGCTTTAGTTCCTCTCTGATACTCATAGGAACTGAAGGTACCTTATGTGATACAGGTTGTGCACCAGGAACCAATCTGATATGGTGTTCCACACCTTTAACTCGACCCACCTGATTGTTAAATACAGGTTTAAATTCTGAAATTATCTCGTCTAACATCTCTACATTCATGTCCGAATCAGAACAATTAACATTACATACAGGTAGCTCTCCCACTTTGATCGGGTTTTCATCCCCTGGAACCAAGTACAGGCCCATGCGAGCGAAATCTTTCCACCCAATAATGTTTTCCTTTTTCACTACATAAATTTTTGTTGTAGTTTCTCTACCAAGGCATTGTACCACTCCAAGAAAATACCCAATCATGTTAATGTCCTTCTCCCCGAAGGCTTTTGGGTAGACATCAGAATGAAGTAATTGTTTATTCTTCCAAAGGTCGTAGAATGTAGTATCTCGCAGGATGGTAATCGGCGAACCAGAGTCTGCCATGACTTGAAGACTGATGTTATCAATTGATGCTTGGCACAAAGGACCCTTTATAGAGATAGCATCACCTACACAGTCCAAAGTCACAATGACATTATTAAGAGAATCGGTACATGAATCTACCTCCGTATCAATGTAGCGAACGTTGACTGGTTTCCTAGCATTCCTGCACACCCCCTGGAAATGGCCTATCTTTTTACATACAACGCAACGCTTGTTGAGCGCAGGGCAACCAGGATAATTTCCAATATGGTTCTTCGAACCACACCTGTAACAGAAAAGAGGCTGTCTCTTTTGAGGAAATTTGGACGGTTTACCCTTAACATTTACAGCGGATAATGAGTTCTCATAATCGGAGTCAGTTGAAACGACAGAATTAACTCCGAGTTTATTGTCCTCCTGCATAGCCTTACTGGAAATTGTAGAGCGCTCAATACTCAAGGCTAAGTCGATCACCTCAGATAAAGGTGGGTTTTTGCAGCTCAAAATTCTCTTTGATCTTTCTAGATGCACAATTAAATACAAACTGATCTCTGATGTAATTATCTGTTAAAGGGCCAAACCCGCATGTAATCGCCAATACTCTGAGAGCTGAAATATATTCTTCCACTTTTTCATCTTTTTGTTTCCTTTTGTAGAAGTTATGGCGTTCTAACATGATATTCGGCTCGTCAGAAAATTGCTTCTTAAGGCGTGCTACAGCTTCCAGGTACACATTCCATTGGCTGTCGCCAGAATGAGAAGCTGGAGGTGGAATTGGAACCACACTGACAAATTCTTTGAGCAGCTTGACCCAAACAACCAAACAATAAAGCAAACTTACGAGCCGCTGAATAGTCCACTGCATCTATAGCGACTAAATGATTTTAAAAAAGTCTGAACCACTCAGTCCAGATGATAGGTGGGCTGCCTGGTTTGCTTAAGAAAGGAGGAGGTTGTGTAATATGACTAATATTTGTAGCCATCGCAAATTGAATATTCGATATGGCCAATAACTTGTTGGCAAATAATGCTGTAACTGTATTGAAAATGAACAAAAGCGTGCGCGTCGCTGAGATATTGCTTTAACGCGCTGGAGTACGGGTGTATCAATGTTGCTTCAGTAACTAAAGTAAAATAAGCAACAGTTGCTAAACAAATGAAATGACGTGTGTGTCGTCGTAAAATTGGAATGACAACACACTTCGTAATCAGGCCGATGTGAAACCGTTGAATACAAATTTGAAACTGACGTGCGTGTCGTCGAGAAGTGAAAGCGACAACACGCTAAATCCCCGAAAATGCACAGTAAATTACGCGTTGAGTTGCGTGCAGACACGGGCCCAATCCAAGATGGCGCCGCGTATAGAAACGTGATGACGTCAGTAGGAGTGCAACAATTAAGCGGCGGCTCGAGCGAAAGTTCTCGTGGCAGATGAGCAGGAGCGTGAGGGATGCCGATTACAGACTTCGCTCCAAAGCTCCGTGAATAAATTGAGATTCACATACCTCGTGTCCGATGAAGATCGTGGACCTACGTGCAGTCGTTCGAGGAGCAGCCTTCCAACTTGAATTATCAGGAAACCAGAAGTAGGTGAAAGTAGGCACAAAGCAGGTACAGGTATGGAAAAGGCGTGGGTGTGCGTGTGGACAAGTTCCCGATCGTCGCCAGATGAAATAAGTAGCAGCAGACGCCTTCTTTGAGTTTATAAGGTTCATTTCAGTGTTCATCCACCGGAAACACGGAGCGTCCTCTCAGCCAGCCGTCCGGATAGCAACGGACTCATGCTACCCGAACCCTGCACCGACAGACGCTCCATGCGAGAGTCCAGAACCACATTCAAAAGGATACAATGGAGCTTTCATCATAAAACAAGTATCGCGCGCTCATCGCGTGGAAGACGCCATCAGCGCGCGATGTACATAACCATCATAAACACAGTATTACAACTATTACACACTGGCACTGAAATACCACAGGGAGGAGATTACAGGCCGTGGTTGCAGAATCAGGCATGGACTTACATCCCAGCGTTTCCAAGGACACTCTCAGTGGACAGTATGTCTTTTGAACCCTGGCCACTACACTGACCACTTGAAATACTGACCCCTTGAATTAAGGTGCTCTTTCACACAGACTCCTTTCTCAGACCTAAAATACATATTTGCCATCACTGCAGTCAGTGCATTTATTATGAAAGTCTTCAATAGACACACATTAAATAACCACCTTTTCAGACACACCGGGGTGCAGTTGAAAAGCAACAGACTTATAAATGTAAATTTGCTGCAGAAGAAACAGATCTTGCAGGCTTTGTGTTCAAGGATGAGATCAGTGGAATCAGACCAGCAGGAAGAGCAATAAGGGGCAGCTTATAAGTAAATGTACTCCAGCGCTAAGAAACGGCCTTCAGTGAGCAATAAACAGGTTATTGGCATGCGAGTGATGGATTCTTAGGAAGTACCTCCTATCCATCAAACCTATCCCTTCTGGGCTGACATTGATAGCTCAACTAATGCAAGCACCCTCCCGTAACACCTGGTGCCTTTGGTAACATAAGTAGTTACATTGTTTTATTAAAGGACTATTTAGGTTGTGGGTTGTAAGAATTACTATATAACCTGCATAGTTGATACAAGATATAAGGTTGCATTTTCACAGTAAGTATTGATTTATTTATGTAGGAGTTTTATGTAGCGCTGTGCATAGCCTCACTATAACTTCACCGTGCCAATATATGAAGTAGTATTCATATTTCCATTGGGCATGCCCTATTCGTTATGTGTTGATGAGCAGCCTATGCAGCACAGAACTCTATTGCATTGAAAAGTTATCAGCCTAATCTGCTGAAATAGAATAACTTTTTTCCATATCAGCTCATAGTGCACACCTGTGACACACATACACGTAGGTACTCACACAGACACTTACTTACACATGCACATCATTCACTAAAACTGATTTTTGCAAATGCAATATCCAAGTTGTACTTTAAATGCATGTGTTAACTCTGATGATTAGTGGCATCCCCCTCCACTCTCGGCCTGACTACAGGCACTCATCACGCCAATGTCATCATTTCTCATGTTTCATACAGCCCCATTATGGCTGCAAGAGAAAGGCGCACAAACTTTTCTCAAATTCATCCCAATTTGGGATTTAGTGCGTAGCGCTACATTGGGATTTTGTGGGTAGCGTTACCTGCTGACTGCCCAAAAGTAAAAGGAGTGCAGATCAGAAAGTTCCTTGAGATATTATTTTGTTTCACTAGCAAATGTTCTGAAACTGCGTTTCCCATTATTGCAAAACTACTACAGGACGGCGTTTCACCTCGAGGTTCTGTGCTGTAATCACCCCGATCTGTAGGTGGCGCAGCAGAAGAGTGAGAGAAGCTATGTAAATAGAAAATCTCAGCAGGTTTTGTTTCAATTGGGGCCTTATCGGTACTGGCCGCCATCTTGGATCGTCTGTCAATGCACACATTCACGGCTCCTTTGGTAGCCAGTCTCATCGGAAACAGCAACGCCTGTCCAAGCAACGTTGCTACACGTTCGTAATATAAGCCTGGCTACTGCCCCCAGAGTACCGGTACTCTCCCTGGCCAAGGAGATGTTCCGGTACCCAAGGTGGAACAATTTGGAAGTGCCGGTACTCAGTACCGGTGAGTACCGGCCCATTTAAAGCACTGTGCCAGACACCACCTTCCCCTTTATTTTACTCATGCAAGTTCCTGCTTTCTTCTTTCATGACGGCTTTTGCCGTCTTTCTCTTCCTACGTTTTTTTGCTTTGTGTGTTTTTCCTTCTCTTGCACTCGGGAAACGTCTGAAGAGAGAAAACAGGCGCCGGTCTCCAAAAAAGAGTGCCGGTTGCCCCCACCGGCAGCACCGGCAGCCACCAGCTCATATTAAGCATTGTCAGGAAGTCAAACGTAGGAGCTAGAGCTTTCCTTGTCATCACACACAGCAAGGGAGAGAGGAGATTGAGGAAATCTATGAAACTATGAAAAGTATATCATAATTGATGCCATTTTCCTGAATAAGCAGAAATGTGCAGTGTGCGATGTTGGAGAGACTTGTGTCTTCGGGCACTGAAGTCACATGCCAAGTGGTGGCCTTGGCGGCTTGATACCTTAGTTTTTGGCAGCGGGACAGTGGGATCATGTGGTCGGAATCTGAATGGCTGGTGGTTCAGGGCTCAGGTACGTGACTAATAGTGAAGAGCCAGCAGGTGGGGGTCACATGATATCTGGTACTGCCAGTAATTAGCTCTCAGTATCCTACCTTGTATTCCTTGTCTGCACCAGGACCCCTTAGTGTACCACCATTGCCCCTCCCTCGCCCAGGAACTCCAAACCTACTCATGGTTCTGTTCAAGCCTTTTGTCCAAAACGGTGCTACCTTTTAATTAGTGTGTGTGTAACTTGCACATGTTTGAGTGTCTTGCTTCTTAAGATGATCTCGGAGGTATAGAGTGCCTTCCTTTAGACTTAACAGACCTTATGATACTATTGGGAGCACTTGTGCATGACTCCATTAGAGTAAAAATTTTATGTATTGTGTCGTTTTCCTGCCCATAGTTTATCTTATCATAGTATATAGAGTGTTAAATATTTGCTTTCAGCTTCAATGATTACATTCAAATGCATTGTCATTTGTAATCACAGCATATTCTTGCTTAGTTTTATTATTTTTGGCCTTCCATACTTTTTTCTGGTTTCCAGCCCTTCCATCTCCTAGCTTCGGAATCCTTTTTCTCATTGAAACATTTGTGTTAGGTGTATTTTGGATCAGATTGTGTCAAAAACGGGCACAGGCATCAAATAGAGAAGTGGCAGACATTCACAAATGGAGGTTCGCGATTCTTCGCAACAATCTCTTTTAGAAGTACATATGCAATGTGCTTTTGTGGTGCTAGTTGTGGTAGTGTTGGTGGTTAAGTGTCAGGTGCACATTGACAGCAGGAATAAGGGGAGCCACTCTACACTATGAACTGGGCTCTTTGGGCACACTGGTACTGAGTAAGGGTCGCTTTGCCTAACTAATGGGAATGAGAGCCATAAAATCGGCGGGTGACTATGGGATTTGGGTGTATTCCCCTCACTACCTCTTTTGTGCTCCATTCTGGGTTGAAAACTTGATTTAAAGCCTGAGGATTCATGGTAAAGAATAGCTGGTGTGCTTCAACAGTATCTGTACATTATGAGACCCTTTCGCTTTATATTAAGTGATCCAGCATCTCAGAAGTGCGCTACTTTTCTGCGCCTCTCCTATTTGTAAGTCCTTGAGACCAACTGGGAATAGAAATTGATCTGGAAATTTCGAGAACAACATTTTTGGAATTAGGGCTTGATTTAGATCTCGGCAGGCGTTTTACTCCGTCACAACGGTGACAGATATCCTGTCTGCCGAAATATAAATCCCATTGTATCCTGTGGGATATATATTTTGGTGGACGGGATACCCGTCACCGCTGTGACCGAGTAACCCGTCCGCCGAGATCTAAATCAGGTCCTTAGACTGGTTGCCCACAGTTTGTGTGTGTTTGCTCCAACCCCCAGATTTGTTCAGTTGCTGGTCTGACCAGTAATCATGAACAGTTAGATTGTAGATCGAGAGGACTGTGAGGTTTAACCTGTGGCCTTTTGATGCCTCCCTGCTGAGCACTTTGGCCTCTAGTGTATCCAGTCAGATCTGTGCCCTCGCACTTCTGTCCAAACAAACCGACCTGAGCACTGGCCCCTTTTTGGGAACTGCTCGTCTGGCAGAGTTATTCCGTGGCATAGAAGCCTTCCCGCCCCTACACCCGACAGTCTGGGTCATTCGAAAAGCGGGTCCAAGTCTTTAAAATGTTGAGTAACTTAATTATATATAGGTTTGTCTGTGTAAGCAAATAACAGCAAAACATTTTGTACTTTGAGCATACCATGAACACTGCACAAAAATCCTTTTTCATACGAGGATTGTTAGCATTAATTATATACAAGAATGTTTTGAGTTGCAGTTTTTTTGCTGTTTTTTATTTTGTGTTTTCAACATTGAAGGATGTGCACTGTTTCTTAAAAAAATGGTGTTACTAAATGGCTCTGATCAACATTTAGGCTGTAGTGTTTCTCGCAGGAAAGGCTTTGGTGTCTAAGGTTTGCACTGTAGTGATTTCATCAAACGGTGGCTAGGAATTTCATTTAAATCTTGACAAGCCTTGGCAATGCCAATCGGTATAACTTAAAGTGCGTCTTCAATCAGCGATGAGTTTAGGCACTCAATAAATGATTATTCATGCACTGCCACTTATCCTTGCACTCCATCTATTTTGCCACCCACTGACTCATTCTTGCATTCATTCACTTAACCATCCGCAAGCATATAAAAGAAAAATTAAAAGACTAAAAATAAAGCAAGAGGCCTTATAGGACTGCCTGGAGATCTGCAGGAATACTAAAGGAAAAGAAACAAATGAAAGAGGATCAATAAAAGGAAAAAAATGGAAAACTAAATTGTTGGTGCGACCGCCCAGGCGATAAAGCCCACTCCTTATCAGGTCGATATGCACAGGTCATCAGGCAAAATGCCTTCTCTCACCGGGCCTTACATGGCAGAAATGGGCAAATCCATTGCTGCATGTGGTATGTGTAGTATGCAACATCAATTGGTTCTGTGGGGAGTTGTATTTCTTTAGCACGAACTTTAATTCATTCACAAATATTTTATGTTGGTCTATTAACCCAATCACGTCTTGGTCCTGACCACAAATTATAGGACACCAACACACAAGAGATTGAAGATAGGATATATTATAAATCATATATCGTAAATTAATAGACTGAACAATCCATCATATTGGATTGCATAATCACACAGGACTGTTGAGAGACATAAAATTGATATCACAAGGACTGAAAACCTATATCAAAAGAGAAGTACATAGAAAAATTGTGAACTTGGAACACAGTGATATATACACAAATACAGTGGTTACATGAACCATTCTTTTTTGAGGATATCCCAAAGAAACTGATGCCTGTCCAAGCAGATGTCCTTTCTATATATACAAGTGAAAATAGCTTGGCAGGTAACGGGAATATCAAAGATTATCGTCGACTATTCGACCCATTATGTGTGTAATTCACAATCATCATGTCGGGTCTTCATCAGGACTGGCCCAGAAAAACAGCCTGTAGTGATGTCTATACAGTAATTATCTTTGTCGGACCTTAGTTAAGGTGTCGAATGGTCCACAAGGGAACCTATAATTCTTGCCTGAAATGTCTGAGAATTGATCTACCAGGGAAGTATGCAGAAAGAGCTCAAGAGGTAGCTCTAAAGTGAAGCAACGATTTTTCAGGCATTTCAGGCAAGAATTATAGGTTCCCTTGTGGACCATTCGACACCTTATCTAAGGTGCAACTACGATAATTACTGTAGAGACATCACTACATCAATCAATCGGGGAAAGTGCGTCAAATCACCCGTCAGGGTTTCAAGGCGCTGGAGTTGCTAGCTGCTATGTGGTGATCTGTTCATTCGAACAGGCAGGTCTTGAGTCCTTTCCTGAATTGCTGGAGCGATGAGGCAGTCAAGAGGTGTAGGGCAAGGTCGTTCCACGCTTTGGCTGCTTGGTGTGAGAAGGAGTGTCCTCTGCTGTTGCTTTGGCAGATCCAGGGGGTGTCTGCAAGGGAGAGGGATGCTGATCGTACGTGTCTGGTTGGTTGGTGGAAGGTCATGCGTTTGTTTTTGTACGCTGGTCCTTCGTTGTGCAGAACTTTGTATGCATGGTTCAACATCCTGAACTGGCATCTCTTCTGGATCGGGAGCCAGTGTAGCTTCTCGAGGTGGGCTGTAGTGTGGGTTTGTCTGGGGCAGTCGAGGTTGAGTCTAGCCGCTGAGGTCTGTATTGTCTGTAGTCTCTTCAGGAGGCGTGCGGTGATTCATATGTAGAGAGTTTCCCGCAGTCCAGCCTGCTGGTGACGAGGGCCTACGTGATGTGACGGTCCTTCTGGTGTTGACTTGGGAGCCACCTGAGGATCTTGTGACGCATGTGTAGGGTGTAGAAGCAGGCAGATGAGACTGCGTTGACCTGTTTTTTTTTTTTATAGATGGCTTGCTGTCCAGGATGATGCAGATGTTGCAGGTGTGGTCAGTCGGGGAAGGTGATGGACCGAGTTCAGTAGGCCACCTTGCATAGTTCCATAGAGAGGTGTTGTTCCCAAAGATGAGGACTTCCGTCTTGTCCGTGTTGAGCTTGAGACAGTTGTCCCTCATGCAGTAAGCGACGTTAATCATACGTCTGCAGAAGTTGGCTCTGGTGGTGGAGGGCTCTTCTGACAGCGAGAGGATGAGCTGGGTGTCGTCGGCATAGGAAATTATGTTGACTTCGTGGGATCGGACGGTGTTGGCCGGTTGGGGGGGGGGGTCATGTACATGTTGGAGAGGGTGGGGCTGAGGGACGATCCTTTGGGTGCGCCTCAGATGATTTTCTTGGGTTCCGAGGTGAATAGTGGGTAACTGATTCGCTGGGTTCTTCTCGTGAAATGTGAGGTGATCCATTTGAGGGCATCTCCTTGGATGTGGTGGAGTCTGTTGATCAAGATGTGATGGAGACTGTGTCTAAGGCGGGTGACGGGTCCAGGAGGTTGAGGGCTTCAGGAGGGCCCTTAGGTCATCAGTGGCTGCAATCTCTGGCTGCTGTCTCTGTGCTGTAGTTAGTTCGGAATCCAGATTAAGAGGGGTCCAGGAGGTTGTGGTGTTCCACGTGTTCGGTTAGTTGCTGGTTGATTGCCTTACCGAGAACCTTCGATGGAAAGGAAGCTGGGCTGGTAGTTCTTCGGTTCTGCTGGGTCGGCGGATGGTTTCTTAAGGAGGGGATTCACTTCAGCGTGTTTCCAGTCCTCAAGGAAGGAGGCTAAGGTGATGGAGGTATTCAGGACTTTTTTGAGCTCGCCGCCAATCGTCTTGCTGCAGAGGTTGAAGACGTGGTGGGGACAGGGGTCTGTGGGTGCTCCTGAGTGCACGGAGTTCATTATGGAGAGAGTGGTTCGGGAGTGAGCGGGACCCAGTGGGTGAGCAGGAGTTCGGGGTTTGAATTAGTGGGTGTGAGCAGGCTGATGCTGTCGGCGGTGGAGGGTTGGGGTTTGAAGTTTTCATAGATGGCTGAGATCTTGTTGTTGAAGAAGTCCACCAGGATGTCACATGGTTCTTGGGAGGGGGTGATGTCATTCCCAGTGGCTGTGGGGTTTGAGAACTCCTTCACAATGGTAAAGATTTCCTTGCTGCGGTTTGCGGTGGCTTCTTTGCTGTCTGCAAGGACGTTCTTAGTTTCATTCAGGTGTCCGTAGTACTGGTTGAGTGTTGCCTTGAAAGAGGTATGGTCTCCTGTCTCTTTGCTGGTGCGCCACTGTCTTTTTAGTTGCTGCCAGTTTGGTTTGGTGGATTTTAGTTCCACAGTGAACCAACTGGATCTTCTATCAATCAATCAGTCAGGTTTCTTGTAGAGCGCAGCTAATCACCTGTTAGGGTCTCAAGGCGCTGGGAGGTGGGTTCTGCAGTTCAGTCGAAGAGTCCGGTCTTGAGGTCCTTCCTGAATTGAGGCAGTGACGGCGATTGCCTCTGATGTAGAGGAAGAGAGTACCAGGTTTTTGCGGCAGGTAGGAGTAGGATCTTGCTCTGGCCGTGGTCTTGCAGATCCGTGGGATAGTGGCCAGGGCCAGGTTGGCGGAGCAGAGTGTAGAAGGAGAGGTTGTGGTTGAGGTATGCAGGTCCGATGTTGTGGAGGGCCTTGTAGGCGTGTGTGAGGCGCTTGAAGGTGATTCTTTAGTTGATTGGGAGCCAGTGGAGGTTTCTCAGGTGATTGGCGATGTCGCTGCGGCGGGGGATGTCTAGGATAAGTCTCACGGCGGCGTTCTGGATTTCGTTGCAATTTCTTTTGGAGCTTCTGGGTGGTGCCGGAGTAGAGTGCGTTGCCGTAGATCTCCATCTAAGCCCTCTGCTATAATTAAAATGGTGCATTTTGCGAGAGACTGGCTAGTCGGTTGTGCTTTTTGTAATAACAGAAATGCATATCAATAGACGTCATTTGGTTATGATGGCCCTAGGGGGAGAGAAAAGGCAAAAAAAATAGCTGTTTGCAGTGCCAGACATTAGCAAAACAAAAAGTGCAGGGAGAGGGGATTATAAATAAAGGCAAATTCTGGCTACTCCCCTCGCAGAAAAAACAAACATATCGATTTTTTTTTTTTTAATTTTTTTTTTAAGCATGTTGCACAGCAGCACATGCTGCTGTGCAATATGTTTAAAAACATCACAGGAGGGTGTTGTTAAGCACCACGAGGTGGGGAGAAACAAAACTGACAGGATGGGGATGGAAATGGACGGGTGGAAACGGACGGGCTAAAAATGGACAGCGGGGGAACAACGGGCAGGGGGCAGACAGGAGGGGTTGGGGGTAAACGGAAGGCAGGGTTGTGGGATGGGGACACCATACAGTGCCATCTACTCTATTATAGTGCATGGACAAAATTTAAAAATATAAAAACAATTACCATCAAGAGAGCATGCCCAGTAGAAAAACACTGGCTGCAAAGAAGAAGCTGTGCTGGGTCCATGCTCCATGGCATGGACAGAAGCCCGGAGAAGACTGCAAGAGGAGGGGAGCAGCCGGCAGGTGGTGTGACCAGTAAAAAGCAAGGAAATGAGAGCCAGGTCGAAGCCAAACAATGTTAAGTTTTGGTAAGTAATGGGTGGGCTCTAAGCCAAATTTTAAGCTTTTTTTTTTTTTTAACAATAGCTAAAAATGATGGTTAAAGCACAGCGATTTGGCCATTCTATACCTAATATTCCTAGAGCTTTGTAAAGCTTGCACTCTCATTTCACTGCTCGACAAGTGATTCACTCTACACTCCTCCAGAAGACCCATGACTAACATTCGGTGTAGTTCAATAACTCAAAATTCCTTTTCCTTTCGACTTGTAGAAATGCTGGCAAAGCTTAAACTGAATCTGCTAAACTTTGGAATACAATATTAGAGAAGACATACAAGATGCAGTGAATTTCAATATTCAAGGCATGATCACAAATCACTGTAAATCTTAAGTCTGCCACCAGTAAGGGAGTGATCTTTTTCAAAAGCTTTAGATGTAAAATACAAGAAAGATAGTTTGTTAATTTGAGTGAACAATCAGGTTTGTCATCATATATGAAGCAGAGGTTTCACACCTTTTTCACTGGAGTAGGTCATTCATCTAGTGACCTTGGCCACCAATTCTGCAACCAAGCAGGAAATTCGCCTCTCGGAAGCTTTGTTTTATTTGGATTCTGTGTCAGACAGATTTTTTTTCATTCAAGATGCGCCTGTAGCCATGTACTCCTGAAAATGTGACACTTACTCGCCATTGATTCTGATAATTGTCTTCTGCTTGATTTATTGCATCTAAATGGAAGGATCCTATCAAACGTGCTAGAGGAGCTACTTATATTTAGCATTACATTTAGCTCTAGTCTCTTATTATTTTATATTGCCTTAGGGCATTTGCTATAATTACCCTTGCTCGTCAAATTATAATCTTTCCTCCAATCAATTTCTAGGGCCTTACATTCTTGTTTTGTATCCTTCATGACTCATTAAAATACGGTGGCGTTAAATTTTTGAGATTTGTATTAACTGATTTCGCTAGAGCTAGTTAATCTGTCAATTTGTCAATCACCAAGTAGGACTGTAGACTGCTAAATTTACATCTTCAATATAGTGGGACTTTTTTCAGTGAGCTTTGCTCAAACGTAGTGTGACGTAACTCTTTTTAAAGGGCTCGTTTTGTTATGGTCTTCGTGAGAGCTAAGCAAAATCCACTATTTTCTTCTGTTTTTTCTTTATTATATGAAAGGAAAATATACAGATCATCAGTTTATTATCGCAAACATCAGTGAATTAAAGTCTTCTTTTATTTTATAGGTGTGCCAAAAAGGAAAATTATGAACCTACTGTGGGAAAACCGGTTTGAGGTTTGACAAATGATAAGCAGTCTTTAGACAGAACGTCAAACATAAGGCATAAGACACAAATCATAGGACCACCGAATGGGGAATGACCGCAGAATATTGTGTGTGCAATAATGCTCAACAATAGATTGCTACAGTCTTAAAGATCCGAGTATTTGTTTCCAAGTTAAATTTTAGAGCTCAAGTGTTATTATTTAGGGCATAACAACCTTTTGTCCTCCATATCATAGATAAAATAATAAAGGCATGCTAATTACGTTAAAAATAATATCAGGAGAAGAAAAAACATAATGCGTCTGAGAAAATTAAGCAGAAAAAGGCACAAAAGGTATGTGTCCACAAAAGGTTTTCTTTAAAAAATGGCAGAAGGGTGTCTTTATAAACCACTCAAATCTATCTGGTTGTATAACATTTTTAAATGAGAAAATTGGTATTAAAAACTGCAGCATGTAAGGTTGGTACATGTAACGGTATACTATATATACTCTTTCAGCCTTTTAATTTATTGAAATCCATAATTTACTGGGCTAATTTAATTTCCCCAAATTATGCAAAATAAATTTGTAGTTGGAATCATTCCTATGAAATATTGTTTTTGAAACCTCTGCGTTAAGGATATTATAGTTATTCAAACCATATTTATTTGTATTTTCACCTTTTACAGCTGGCTCCGAAATTCACAGTAAATGCACTTTGCATATACTCCATAGCCAAAACACAAACGTGTGGTAATGCCTGGCTATTCCCAGTGTGCACTAAACACAGTGCAGCCACACAGACCCTGAGATACCAGGGCTTTTACTGTGTGGTTTTCTCCGATTCCAGAGCGAAACCACCAGATATTTTCCACCTACCCTTGGGCAAGCGGAAAGTGTTCGGAAAGGCCGTTGGGGGTGCGGCTAGGGGTCAGAGGAACTGCATCACTCTACCTGTCTAAGGCTTTTACATAATCTTTTAATCACGTTTACCTCAAACAAGGTACGTGCTGTCACACCGTGTCAGCCTGAAGACTGCGCTGCTGACGCACCCTGTAATAAAGGTGAACGAATGTTTCACGAAAACCGCCACAAGTAGCAGCTGCCAGCTTGGACTTTATTCGTGGCGTTTCTTTTGGACTGCCCTCGAGATAACCGCGCGCTGGAGAAATCTGTGAGGCTCATCTTATTAGTGATTTGCATGTTTGTCACAGAAATCGGTTGTAAATTCACGCACCCGCAGAGGACACTCTTGATTGTGATAAACCCATTCACAAACAAGCCAGCAGCAGTCTTCTGTGCATTAGAGAACGTGTCAGAGTTTTGATGTCAAAGTATTGTATAAGGATGTGAAGCTCAAAAGGTAAAAACAAGTTGTTGCCTTTAAGGTTCGACTGTCCCATCTGCACCTCCTAACTCCATTTAACTGCATAAATAGGAACCGGACAAGTATGAGAAGAGAATGCTTTAGGCGTTGGGTCAGTGCAATAATCTTTCACTTTCTTAAGCCCCTTATTTTGGTTACAAACATCTTTTCATTGTTGCACTCTCTACAATATATATATATATATATATATATATATATATATATATATATATATATATATATATATATATGTACGATCTGTCAGCCTGAGGGTGGTTTTCCCCCAAACGTTTTGCCTATCCTCCTCCATTTTGCTGAACCTTTTTTTGTTGGCCTTTTGACTCTGGGCACTTTACCTACTGCTAAACAGTGCTAAAGTGTTCGTGCTCTCACCCTTAAAACATGGCAGAATTGGCTTTACCCTATTGGCTTATTTAATTTACTTGCAAGTCCCCAGTAAGGTGGCAGTACATGTTTCCAGGGCCTGTAAATTAAATGCTACTAGTGGGTCTGCAGCACTGATTGTGCCACCCTCCTAAATAGCCCTTTAAACATGTCTCTGATCTGCCATTGTAGCTGGTGTTGGCAGTTTTAAACTGCCATGTCAACCTGGCAAAGTAAACCCTCCGGCCCAAACCTTCCTTTTTAATACATATAAGTCACCACTATGGTAGGACCCGGACAGCCGCAAGGACAGGGTGCAGTGTACTTTTAAGTTTTACATGTCCTGGAAGTGGAAAACTCTTAAATTAGCTTTTCACTACTGCAAGGCTATCTCACCCATAGGATAACATTGGAGTTGCCTTAATACATTTTATAGGTGTAATTTCCAAAGGGGAAGAGAGAACCAGTTCATGTTTGGTGTCTTTGGAACTGGGGTGAAATGAAATGCTTTTGCATTCAGGAAAGAAACCATAAGTTTTGCTAAAAGTGGTGAAGTTGGGTTTTTGATCTCAATTTTAAAAATTCCACTTTTAGAAAGTCGGCATTTTGCTGCCATTAGCCTTTTTGTGCCTATAGCCAGTGCTTTAAATGGGCCGGTACTCACCGGTACTGAGTACCGGCACTTCCGATTTTTTTTTGCTGTCAGTACCGGCACTTCTTTGTAACCAGGGAGAGTACCGGTACCTCGATTCACAGCACGGCAGACGCAGGTTAGGTTTCTCCTCCAGTGCAGGGCAGATGCCGCTCTGCTTCGGAGGAGCTTGTAATGAACCGAGCCCTAATGTAGCCTTTTGCAAAGTTGCAGCGTCCATTTGAATGTCCCCAAACTGCAGGGGGTGAGAGGGCTTGTGTCAGCTGTGATTAACAGGACAGGGTCTCTAGACAGATCCTGCACTGTCAATCAGGTGCGCAGCGACCATTCCGGTGAAAGTGCCTCATGGCTTTCATTATGTGTAATGAGTTAATCTGTTTTATTGACATAAACGCATTTCTCGTGTGCTTTATTATGTGCTGTAACTAGTACAAAAGTCATTATGTATGATCATATCTTGCCCTTAGCCCCGCCCACTTGCCACACCTCTATTATTGAGTACCTGCACTTATTTTTTCCCATTTAAAGCACTGCCTATAGCCTGGCCTGGGTCATGTGACTGGGTGTAACAGACAGGCTTTGTGAATTCCTCCCAGACAGTCACACAATGGAGAGATTAGTTGTGCCTGGATGGGCCGTTTGCTGGCAGGATGTGTGCATGAAGCTGAGCACAGCCCCACTTAAACCTGAATAGCCTATGCTCTGCCTTCACACAAAGGGCCTAATGACCCTGCATTCTCACTTCAGCCAGCTTGGAGCCAGGACAGGGGAGGCAGGAAATTCCATGCACTTCAAAGCCACTGTCTAGAAGCTTCTCCCATCGTCCAGAACCAGGGCACCAGTGTATAAAAGAAGGACCTCCGGCACCAAATATTCAGCACACTTCTGCATCTGTGAATAGTCTGCCAGGAATAAGGACTGTTGTGCTGCTACAAGGAATGCCACACTGCTGGACTGGTGCTCTACAGGAACTGCTGCCCTGCTGACCTAATGCCTGCTGTCCTCTTGCATTGGGCAGAAGAATTGGACCTGCAACTTCATCTTGAACCCAGGACCCCAGAGTGACTCAATTGGCCTCCTGATCTGAGCCTCCGGGACATAAAAGGCTCCTCAACCCGTCTTCAGCGAATAGTGCCTCTCCGGTCCTGGACCCTTGTTGTGGCTCACGGGCTCTTTAAATCAAGCTTTAGGCTCTGTGCAACCGTGAACGGGCCCATTCGCACCTGAACTGCGCTGCTCGCACTGAAATTCAGTGTGAGCCCCCACCAGCCTGTCTCTTCGCTTAGAAAGCATTGATCGCCCATGGATCACTACAAAGCTCCAGCCCGTCTGCCCGGCCTTCGCGCCACTCCTAGCACCACCCGCGACGCTCTCCTTGCTCCCTGCAACCTTCTCTAATGCGAACAGGACTCTTGGCACAGAACTTGAGAAGGTAAACCTTCAGCTGGGCTAATTTGGGACTGTATCCGACCCGCGCTCCATCGCAGTCGGCCTGAACTTTTGACTTTGAAACAAACTCGCATGACAAGATGGCCGCAATTGGGGCCTTGCGCTTTTATGTTCTATATTTCAGTTTATTCTTTAAAAATTAATAACTTTGCTTCTACTGATTAGATTCTTGTTGTTTATGTCTTGTTTTATTTATTAAATTCAGCTCTAATTTTTTTATCTGGTGTAGGGTCCTTTTTGTGTGGTGTTTTCACTGTGTTACTGTTTGGAGTGTTGCACAAATATTTTACGTGTTGTCTCTAAATTAAGCTCTAGGCCAAGTTACCAGGGGTTGAGCATAGGTTAATTTAGGGTTTGTGTGTGCCTTACCCTGACAAGGATTGTGGTTGCTGTTTACCAGGGCTCAAACCCCAGTCAACCAGTAACCCAATTTCTTACAGATAGCCATTCACAAACTCCTACCACTGGGTGTAACAGAAATTAGAATAGACACACAAGAAGGGAGATGTTTGATACTTATTGGCAAACTGGGTGGGAGTGAGCTTACTGCGGTGGCCTCATCAACTTTTAGTAACACGGAGTCACACATGTCCACTATCCTGGATTTGCTAAAGGAGAAAGCTTGAAGGGAGGTCCTGGGGACAGGAGATTTTAATGTAGTCCATCACCCTGATTTGGACAGACACTCCTTAAACCCATACACTGATGAGGGGATGTCCCAAGCTCTCCTGTCTTTTGTAAGACAAATACATGGAAAAGGAATTCACATTTTCCTCGCACAGCCACAGATCCTGCTCCAGAATATGCCAGATTTGGAGTAAAGGAAGGCAGTTGAATCAGACAATCAGAATGAAGGTACACCTGATAGCTATTTCCAACCACACTCCCATTATCCTACATGGGGGTACCCCACAGAAAGAGAAGAACCTGGAGATTCGACCAAGCTATACTCAAAGATAAACTCCACAAGAAAGAGATGAGAGATCAAATAGTGGAATACTTTGAAAACAATATAAGCAATGACAACTAGCCCGCCATTATCCTGAGCGCCTTCACTGTGGTAATTGGAGTCAAAGCGATAGCAAAGGAATAAATATTAATTTGCACCAGAGGCGCTACCAGACGAAAAGCAACTTACAAGCCGATCCAAAGGTAAAACAGCAGCAAAACAAAGAGTGGAAGACTATCTCACTCCAAAGAGAAATTACTAAAATATGAAGTCAGCTGGACCTATTACAGACAGAAAAATCAGCAGAGCCTTATTGTAACTTAAACAATGATCTTAGAAAAAAACTAATAAAGCAGATTAATTATGGGCGGCAAAGCTGAGACATGCCAAAGATCTCTAACATATAACAAACGGGGAACAAGATGGAGCTCTTACTTAAACAGAAGACGGAAACGTGAGACGTTTTGGAGAGTATTATTATGCGTTGCATCAAAGCAACAGGCCCAACACCAGGAAATAACTGATTTCTTGCAACCTTTAGACTTGGCATTCCTGCTAAAAAATTCGATAGATGAATTGGAACAGGACATAATGAGTGACGAAGATATGGGCCACCAAAACCAAACAGAGCAAAAAAGAGAAATGGTCATAATAAAAAGATCCCTATGTCGAGAACATTAGCAGCCTACCCAATCTTTAATTCAAGCTGCAGACTGCCCCTCCCTGATAGGGACGCAGACCACTACGAGCAGTTGATAGCTTTGGATATGAGAGGATTCAATGATAGTGGCCACCACAAAGGTAATTAGCCCTGTAAACGAAACTCACAGCAGTGCAGGAACCATCCAGGTGGCCATTCTACTGGTCACCTAAGCCCCAGCCATGGTAAATCATTTGGTTTTGCAAGACACATTGTCAAAGGCTGTATGCGTAAACGAGCCGACAACCACACGGGACTGCATCACTCAGGGGTCTCTTCTTAACATTTAGGACCAGACTCTGCAAGGAAGAAGGGTCACAGCTACGGGCACTGGGGCAGGGGTCGCTTCCCTCAATCTGCATAGGCCTCACACTCTTCTGGATAGGGGCCCCCATCCTACAAGAGAAACTGCAGCCACCACCGTCTGGAACAGTAGAGTGCAACTAACAACAGTGCCACAAGCCGCCCCTAAGGAAGATATGCGATATTCACAAAAATCTCCTTGTACATTATTCCACCCAGAATACATCTGTAGGGGCCCTTTTGGTATGCTAAATAGTGGCAACATTCACAAGCTCATTCGGACACTGGATAGGCTGGGGAGGCTGGCTCACAAGATGGTGTCAATAGAATTCATCGATCCAGGTCCTGGTAAGTAAAACAAATCAACTAAAGTATTATGGGGCTCCACCGAGATGGCTGAGAAGATTCTGAATGAGTCCGAGACCTTTAAATGCTTGGGGATTACCATTTACACCTTTCGTGTCCTGGAGTCAATATAGGCTTGACCCAGAACTGTGTACTCTGTTCTAAGGAGCGCATGGAGTAAATCCTAGGGCCCCCACATGGAATGTGCAGGACAGCCTTGCAGCAGGCCAGCCGCAAAATCTGGGGTGGCTGTGGAGTGGGGCTGGCTGTCGGGTGCCCTGAATGCAACCAGACTCTTACAGTGACATGATACCTGTCCAGCTCTTACCATTGACAACTTAGGGTTTGCTCCTGGAACAGTAATGGTCTTGCCCACAAGCTGAAACATCCAGAAACTCTTCAGTACCTCCGCTCTTTTCAAGTAGTGCTTCTCCAAGAAACTTGGTCACAGGTGGCACGCCAACAGGAGGGTTTTACATATTTTTATACTTCGGCAACTAAAGCATATAAATATGGGTGCAGCAAGGATGGTCTGGCAATATACGTTTCTGTAGCTAGTGAAATTGAATGCCTAAAGCAAGGAAGCAATGAGGTCGGCCTACAAGCAGTCGAGTTGACTCTCAAAACGGCCTGCCTAAGAAAATTACAACGGCAAATGCGTACATCCACCCCAACGCCACATATAGGGCCAAGCTAACTGATGAGATGATTGAGATGATTTTGGCGCAAAGATTAAATGGACAGGATAATGAATTAATTGTCACAGGCGACTTCAACATGTGGCTAATGAGCAAATCATCCAAGAATGAGGTCATAGTGGCTCAAGATGCTTTTTGGATGACTCCAACTCAAGAGCCTCCCCAGTGGCAAAAAGAAGATCGAAGAGGTCCAACTTTGCCAGGAAATCTAGAATATCCAGGCCTCAGAGCATAAAATGACCGGTACAACTCTGACAAACCACCCGGGCCTTCATATCTAACTAGCGCTGGAGCATCCCTTATCGACTACACATTTGTGAGCCTTCCACTATTGCAGGTTGTCACAGCTTATGGATTCGGCGAGGAACTGAAAAGCGACCATCGGCCACAAGAAATAATTCCAGACATGGGTTTAGAAGCTCATGTACCTGCAGTGGATCAGGGAATTCCATGTTACATGATCAACCTTAAACGTATAAAGGGCACGGTCGCCTCCTTACCAGCAGTGGCACAAGCTGCTATACTACTTGTGGCAAACTTAAAAACAACAGGCGAAAACCCATTGATCACCTCGGAAAAAATTTCCATAAACTTCACAGATCAGAGCACAAAACCAGTCAAGCTGGTCACAACTAATAGGCAATGAAATTAGAGCAAGGCCACTTTCCTGTTGGGGAGGTGGTGCACCCCTATGATTAAAATAGCCAAAAAGAAAGTAAATCCTCTTTGATGGGCTCTGAAAACGTCACCCTCTGATCCTGCTATCCCGAACAACCTCAGGGCCACGAGGAAACAAGTAAAAAGGACAAAATGGCAGCTTCGAAGGGAGTGGCAGGAATCGTTCTGGGCCAAGCTGCTGTGTGACATAAGAAAGAACAACTCCACCTCCTACTGGCAAACTCTAAATGGAATCAGCAGAGCCCATCCAAGGATGGCCACCTCCAATATTTAAGGCTACCTGGTGTCATTTTTTGCTTGATCATTATAATTCAGGGGAACAGGAGGAACAACTTAGGAGCCACTTAGAAGATTCGGATTCAGTAAGAAAACCACAAATCCCACATAGGGAGAGGGTTCAAACACCATCTTGGTGCACTATTAGCTCATGCTCTGTCAAGAGAAAAATTGCAAGGGGACACAGGGAAGGGGCGCTTGGCTAAGATCCTCCCCACTTTGACCTATGGGAGCGAGGCACTCAGGGGGGGGGGCCTAGATTTTGCCACCTTGGCTATAATGGTACTTAAAATATACAGGTCAATTTTCTAACTACCATCGAACACATCGCCTGCACAAATTAGGCTGGAGTTTGGCATTGCCGAACAGTCTCTCACTCGGAAGGTGGCCTTCGCGATCTGCTGTCACAGGTTAGGAGGGCACTGGAGGGCTCCTTGGGCTGTCACCTTTGGCACGAACTGGAACTCAGGCCAACCTCTCCGGCATGGATCCACTTAAATCAGGCCTTGTTCTCTCTCTGCCTAACAAATGCCTTAGGCCACCTGGAGTTAAAAAAACAAACCAAATCCAGCACACAGTTGCTATCAATGCTTGAAGACAAAGACAGACTGTCCAAGCACAGTCATGGGTGGATGACACTTCAAAAATTATACCAGGTTCAAACCACTGGGCTACCTAAGCGAAACATACAGTAACCAGGCCAAGGTGCACCTCCTGAAATACAGACTGGAATTGTTACCCCTATTAAGACACCTTCCCCCATGGAGAAGGAGGCAGGGCAAGAGCTGTAGGACATTGTTCACGTCTTACGCCTGTGCAGAGCTGGCATGGGGGATCAACGTGAACTCCTGTGCAGGAAGTGGAGAGATAGGGGCATAAGGTCATTTAGGGAGGCGGTGCTGGCTTGTTTTGAACCAACGGACATTGGCCTGAACTGCACAATGGTTAAGTTACAGCAGAGATTTGTTAAGAAGTCTGTGATCAAGGATCTAGCTGAAGGCGGGGAGATGGGAACTGTTTGAGAAAATATTACTGCTTCTGATTTTCTTATGTGCATTCACACCTCAAATCTTCCCTCGCATCCTCAATTGCCCACAATCCTCTCTAAACCCCAACTGCCTGAGGAGTAAGCACTTGCACTTTAACTTAAATAATGCACCACTTCGGACTTCTTAACAAGAACTTTGGTCTTTCTTTCCCAAGCCCACAGCTCGCTGCAGACTTGACTACAAGCATCTGTGCACTAAATTTTATAAAACTTGATTTTATAAATCATCATCTACTCTTAAATGTTTCACATTGCACTCTCCTATAGTGCTCAAATGAGCATTTGTGCTTTCACATCAAAAAGGACTCCGCTTAATGGTCACACTGCTTTCTTAGATTTTATCTTTCTTTGGTTTTAAAATACGTACCCACACTTTTAACAGGTTTTAATTGATTTTATGTCATGTTTTGTTATATTAAAATATTTCTAAAGCACTCGATTACCCTAGGGTATCTTGGCGCTAGCTTTGATACAGGAGAAAAGATATGTAGAAGAAACAGCGGGCTTAGCAGGTCCTAAAAAAACTGGTTTTTAAGAGCTTCCTGTAGGTAATAAGATTAGGTGCGCTCTTAATGTGGAGTGGTATGGTGTTCCAGGTTGCTTTTGTTCCCAAAAAGAAGCTCCTGCCACCCCAGGTGGAGCGTTTACATTTGGGAATGACAACGTGTTTGGCTATGGTGGAGTGTAAAGTTTGACTTGGGGTGTACCATTTGAAGTTCGTTCATGTCATGAATTTTTGATGATGGTTCGATTTTATGAGTTTCTATATAGGTGTTTATTATGTATTATATTGCAACGGTTTTTATTAATCAAGCAATAAAGAAATACTGAGTGACGAAGAGGAGAGAGTCATTATAAGCTTACCATCTAACAAGGCCCCAGGACCTGATGTTCTCATTAATGGGTTTTATTAAAAAATGTGCTGCGTTACGGTTTCCTTACTTCTAAATTATTTAACACTTGCTGTAATACAGGCAGAGTGATTAACTGAGTGAGGCAGACATAACTTTAATACATTAACAATATAAAGCCATAGAACAGTGTGCCACATGTAGACGTATCTTTCTCCTCAACTCCGATTTAAAAATCTATATAAAGATACTGGCAAATAGATTGGAAAGGTGTATGCCCTTTCTGATTGAACTGGATCAGGCCGGGTTCTTCAGGAACTTAAAGACATTTGCTAATATCTGGAGGGACCTACACTTGATTGAAAAAGCAAACAGATGATCTATCTCAGTGCTACAATTGGAGATTGATGCTGGAAAGGTGTTTGTCCAGGTCAAATGGCCTTTCCTCCAACATATATTAGATCAAGCAGGAATAGGTGCTTATATTGAAAAATACATATAGACTAGCTACTAAGATATGATGGTGCAGACTTTAGTGAACTGGGATAAAACGGACTGCCTTAAACTCTCATTAAGAACAAGACAGGGGTGCCCTTTGTCCCCTCTCAAGCGCTTACTATTAAACCGCTGGACAAGTTTATTAGATAAGCACCAGAGATTAAGGGAATTAACTTTGGGGGCTCCCCACACAAGAAGACTCTCTTCACAAATGATATCCTGATGACCATGGCAGACACTGTGAATTCAACATCCATGTTTTTTGGTTATTCCCCTTCTATAATAATATAGTGGTGTGTCAGGATGCAAGGTGTACTACACAAAATTGGAACTCCTTGGAATTAAAGTAGAAAAAACGCTTAAAGAGCAAATAGAGGAATTCTCCTCCTTTAAATGTGTGAATAAGACTACCAAATACATTGGAGTGCAGACTACATCAACACTTAGGGAGCTATACATGATGAACTACCCACCTTTAATAAAAGAAGCAAAGAACGACCTAGCAAGGTGATGACCAATGCTTATCTCTTGGATGGGAAGAATAGAATCCCGAAAGCTTTACTTAATGCCAACAATTTTTTCAGACTTACTCTGTTTGAGTGCTACATAAATACTTTACACTTTGCCTCTAGGTTATGCCAGACTGCTCTGGCCCAAGTTACCAGGGGGTTGAACACAGGTTAATTTGGGGTTTATTTGTGCCTTACCCTGACTAGGATTGTGGTTGCAGCTTGACCAAGGCTCACACTCCAGTCAACCAGTAACCCAATTTCTGAAATATATATATATATATATATATATATATATATATATATATCTCAAGACCTTTTAAAGGGAGTTTTGAAACGAGATGCAATGGCAGTGCCACCGGCCTACTACCGGGAGAACTTAACAGGCACATCAATTTATTTATAATTAGAATACCTTTTCTCACTTCTGTTTGTCATGCATTTCATCCCTTCAGTATGGATATGGTCCAGCGTGGATGAGTTTTCATAACCGTAAATATATTTCCTTACATTTTAATATGTTGCCAATAATGACTAAATATTGTAAATTCGTTTTACTTGCAGCTTTGGGTATATTTCAGAATGTATTTCTTCACTTGTGTGCACTTGACTAATATTCTGACTATAAAGTTGTCTATTTTATTTTACATTAGATTTTTGGGTCCTGTGGCTAATGAATAACTTTGTAATCATTATAGCCATGTTTCACAAAGATTTTTGTATGTATGGCTTCTTAATACTTGATCCATTATTTGCTTGAGTAAGTCACAACTGCTCGTAAAAAAAAGTTTTTGAATCTGTTCCTGAATTTTCAATTAAAGTCCCATTGTCTAAGGTGATTTAGCATGAAAAGCCTAGTAATGTATTAGAATATTTGAGGAAACATCCTCTTACTTTTTGTAAATTAATTAAATGCATCATTTCACCCCACTGAAGACAAAACTCAAAAGCAAAAAAACATGTAAGCTTTGTGGTACAATATTGAACAGATGAAAGGGCAAGCTACTCCTGCATTGCATTCCTCCTGCAAAGTTTTAGAGAAATTGATCCATTTAAGCTAGGAAAAGCTATTTTGATTAAATCCGCAGCTGTGATGGATTTTGTTGCATATCCCTAATTGTGTGGAATTTGCAGCTGTTGCAGAATTGCCTCATTCCTGCTTTTGTGGTGCTGGCGAATTGTTGCCGAGATCTTCAATGTTGAATCTGACTTTATGTGCATCTTGTAAAACTGAAACACAAGGGAGAATTAGAATTACTGCTTCCGCAAGCAGCGAGATCTGCTATGTGTGCTGTTATCAGCTGACTAAACCTGTTGTGCACACGGTGCTGTGGGCCACACCCGCTCAGGATGTGGATCAGCAATGCATATTTGTGTTTGTCAGCCAGGAGGCCGAACAACAGACCCTGTTTGGTTATATTGCTGCAGGGTCTCTTTTGTGTATCTGAACCGGTCATAACCAACGTATTACAACAATGTTTTTATGTTGCGTAAAATATCTATGTTGCCCCACTTCTGTATTGTGTATTGATTCTATAAATTAATTATCTATCAGAGTGTCACACATGTAATACAGTTAAGCACACAGTATTGTAAATGGTGTGACCAAAAAGTGACGCATATGGTATAGTAGAAAGATGTGGTTTTACTTTGGAATATGAGGGTCAGTTTCAGATTGCTCGTTTCTGGTTGTTCGTAAACAAAAATGGCCTCTTTGCGATCAGGTATGAATAAATGGAAACACAGTATCAGCATTTGAAATGTTAACATTTTTAGATGGTGCAATATTTCCATAAAGCTGTCAAAGCAATATCCGTTTCACAGGATGTAAGAATAAGGTAGTACATAGATCATTAAGATTTAGCTTCATCCTCACAGCTGGATTGCAAATGAAGAAATATTATTTAGTGATTTTAAATGTTTTGTGCTTTCAGAACAGGACAATAGGCTATTAAATCCAATGTTCTCCTTTTAGGAGCAGTTCTTGAGGTTTTTACAGGATGCACCATTCTGCGTGGTAATGGAAGACGGTTTTTGCATTCCTCTGTCCTTTCTCCCATCAGTTGGTGTATTTGCAGACTGCTGGACAAGACCTTGTGCAAGGTCCTCCCTTATTTCATCTGTTAGTTTGATTTTTGACTGCCTCAAGTCGTTGGTCAGGTAATCCCACCATCATAGATAACTTGTGTCACAAGAGGTTTGTGATGCCTTTCTGTTAGTACACCACCTTCTCCAAATGGGAGATGAGCTGAGAGGAGAGATAATGGTCTGTGGGTTTTTAAGACTACAACTATCAGGGACACACGTATTGTGTAAGAGGACCCTCACCCACTCTTCGTGGCATGCTTCATCATTGAGTCTCATTCTGAAATACTAAATATCAGGATGGGCTCTACCTCTGTGGAGGGAGCACTTTGATAATGTTGTAGATGGAACTAAAGATGCTCAAAAGATACCTTGAGGCTACCTCGGTGCCCTTTTATTTTGTGTACCTCTGGTATGGTTAAAAATAGGAAAGGTTGGATGCTGCTGGACTTTATATGCCCAAGCATTCTGCTTGTTATCTTCTTACCTAGGGAAAGGACTTGTACTACTGATTTTTAGGGGTTAGAAGTGAGTCCTGATGAAAGCTGTGGAACCATAGGGGCCGATAATCATACAGCTGAAACATGTCGACAAGCACGTTGCTTTGGTAAAAAAAAAAGGTAAAATGAAGCAGTCTCAAAGATTGCTTTTACTTACTTGGCCCTGTTGCGAAGGGGCTATTTAACCTGAACAGCTGGGACACACCCCCTCTCACAGCATATGGATGATCCGTGTCTACACATCAACCTAAGAACCCACCCCCTCCCCCCACTTGTTGAAACCCCCTAAGACATTTACGAGTAACTGAATATAGTGATGTCTGCATAAATGATGAAAATCCTTTTTGTTGTCTTGTAGAATGGCAAGACCCCATTTTCTTAAATTGTTCCATGTCTGCAAAGGTACTGGAGTCACTTTTGTAGCTCACTTTCTTGATGCTGCCTGCAGTTCTCATTTTTGCACTCTGCTGATAGATAGTCCACCACTAAGGACCAATGTGTTCTTTGTGTTGTTTACTTGAGTTCTTCTTTAGTGTATTAATTTTTATTATGCCAGGTTGAGTATTTGTTCGTTATGATAGATATTTCTACCATTGTTATAGTCTTCACGATTCATAACTCTGTGGCAGTGAATTTAGTGTTATCAAACATTGTCCATTGTGCATTTTCGAAATGCTGGCACTTATTGAATTTGAAAAAAATCACTGGACGCCCAGAAGTAGCTATAGCCTTGTGCATCATCCTAGCTGTCCACCATAGCTGCGATACTGTTTTGAACTACTTTGTAATTTTACAAAGATTTTTTTTAGTCAAACAATGAGATTTGTATAAACGGATCCAAACCGAGAAATCCTTCAAACCCCCTCCCCCAAATTATTCTGATTGCTTCTTTTTATTGTTCGTATTCCTTCACATTCCTTAAGCAAATTGAATTTGTGCTCAATTAAATTAAAAGCCAACAGTTTAGCAGGAGTTTATCATAAGAGAGTAACAATATTCGTGTCAATCGCTTTTAAAGTACCTGAGACGCTATACACACTGTTCTGGAATAGGCACTGTATCCGGTTTTGAGGCCGCTAACTTTAGAATAATGTTTACAATGAATAGTTTTCAACGTTTTTGGGTGTAGTTTTATACCTGTACTGCGGTACTATTTTATTTGTGCTTTTTTCTGTTGCACCAAATCGGATGCTTTGCCAGACGCTGTGCTTTTTCAGTTGCCTTTATAGAGAGCTGTGTAGTTTTACCACTCGCATTTGTATAAATAGCCGTTCGTTAGCGGTACTATTAAGTTTGCGCTATGGCAATTTTTAGTATCCTGTTCAGTTCTTGTTATATAATGCATACCATAAAACCAGTAAATGGCATTGCAGAACTGTGACTTAATGTTTTATGTTCAGGTGAATCTACTTCCATTAATGTGTATCCCCCGTAGAGGTTTTTATCTTAGTAACATAGCAAGATCAGTACTGCACTTACCTTCTCAATGACAGCTTCATCTCTGCGCTCTTACATGTGAGCAAGAACGAGGCGATTGTTTATGATTTAGGTATCCCGTATATAGTGAGTGAGGGAGGTGCATATATGTAAAGGGGAAAAAAAGAAAAAGCCTACGACGAGGCTGCAAAACATTTGTCCCATTGCCTGGATTTTCAAAGAAACAAAATGGCCTGAATTTACGTACCCTGGCAGGCGCCATTTCCATTTTTTCACAAGGCTCTTTGTTCGCAGTGTCGAGCAATAGCCATATGCCTGCACGCTGCTGCCACCCTGTGGCTGTATCCGTCAATGCGCGAAATATACCAAGTTACAAACAGTCAAAAATAAATCTAGTTCCCATGTTGAGCCTAATTAGACGGGCAGTTAGTTTATTAACATGTGAGCAACAGCTTCTAACTGTGTTATAGAAAACGGGATGGAAAAGGAGAAGGCACTCAAATAACATAAAATGTCTTGCTTCGATTAGCTCATCTCAGAATGTGCATGGCAAGCTTAACAAACACATGTATTTTAATTTTTGTTTGTGATTTTATTTAGTGTGGACTATGATCGGAGGCATCCGAGTGCTTTACAAGAGAGCAGTTACCAGACATTCACAGGAGGAGTACAATAGAGATAAACTACAACCTAGGTAGAATTAAATGCAGATCTAGAGAGTAAGTGGGAGAAAAGTTGTACACGAGTACAGTTCCCAAACAATCAGCGCAGGATTACATTTGAGATGCAATAAAAAAAAAGAGTATCTGGTAGGCCTTGCGCAGGTGTAAAATCTACGTGGCTCAGTATGGTGCCCTCTGCAAAAAGGTTGTGGACTGATGCAACTCCACCCTGTTTCCAAGGCTGTAGTCTACGTGCTGTGAGGGTCCCCGAGGCAGTGGGGAGGGCCAGTAGTGGTATATTCAGAGCATAAGGTACTTGTGGGGTGGTGTAGCGTAAGGCAGTCTTCCAATAGGAGAGGGCGACTTGCAGTAAGTGAGGGCCATCAGAAGGAAATGGGGTGGCTGGACATAACATACTGTGAAGTGTACCCCGATTAAGCATGGGCACAGTGTAGCCAATTTCGGACAGTTTAAGGCCCGCTAGCCAGTAGGAGAGCCATTGTAGTTGCCCTATAATTCAGTAGGATTTGAAATATGGAGCGCCCATTCCTAGTTTGCCAGCGGGAAGGTGGAGCTTGGGAAGAGCAACCCTTTGGCTGCCGCTGGCCCAGATTAAATCAATAAGGAGAGTGTTCAGTATTTTAAAATTCTGACCAGGGACTAGCATTGGTATGTTTACAAAGTAGTATAGTAAACGAGGTTGCATAACCATTTTAGCAACTCGCCACTGAAATTGGTAATGTAGTCCAGTAGTTCACCTGCGATTTGAGGGTTGTGATTGTTTTAAGGACATTGAATGCATCTTGATAAATTTGGATCCCTAAGTAACTAAAAGTCTGGGGTGTCACCTGGAGAATCATGTCCCCGAATGGCAATGATGGTCAGTTGTTAGTGTCTTAGTAGCAAAATGCATAGGATTTATCGACATTGGCCTGTAGGCCAGATAAAGACGCAAAAACCGTGAACTGTCTAGCCACATCGAGGTTCATGCAGCGATCTTTAATGTATAACATCGTATCATCAGCATATAATGATATTGCGTGGGTTGTGGATCCTATTGGGATGCCCGATCCAAAGGCGTTTCGTCGTAATTGCTGTGCTAAGGGTTCTAGTGCAGAAGCACAATGGAGCTGCGGCAGCGGGCAACCTTGCTGTGTGCCATGATGTATCAAGTAGGGATCAGAGATAAGTTGGCCTGTGCGTGCTGTGGGGGCAATGCACAGGAGTTGTACCCACCTAATGAAGGCAGGATGAATGCCAAAGTGTCTAAAGGCAGCAATAATAAAATCCCAACGTACTGTACCAAATGTTTGTCGTACGTCCAGTGAGATACAGCCTGCTCAGCGAAATCGTCCACACACAGTGTCCATGACCTCGTGCAGTCGGCGAATATTAAGTGAAGTATTACGATTGGGGACAAAGCCACATTGATCATTATGAAGGAGTTTGGAAGCATGGGAAGTAAGCGGCAAGCCAGGCTTTTGCTACGAAATTTTTATTAGGCATTGAGTAAGGAGAGAGGAAATGCCAGAGGGATGCTTGTGATGTTTTAAAAAGGAAGTGACCAGTGCTTGTGCTGTGGTGGTAAGCTACCTGCGTCCAAGCAGGATTTATAGAGACACAGTATTTGTGGGACCAGTCAGGTGGCAAATGTGGCGTTGAATTCTGTGGGGAGGGGGCTATCAGAACTGGGGGGGGTCTTATTCCTGGGTAGTTACCTAACTGATCCACGAATCTCACTGGCCAAGATAGCAGCTCCCAGTGCATCGCGCTCCTCAGCCTTCACTTTAGGGAGGATCATGCCGTCCGGAAACACTGAATTGCCGCGGAGTCAGCATCCCGGGGGGCTGCATACAGAGCTGAATAGAAATCATGAAATGCCATAATGGTTTTCTAGTTGGGAAGTGGCTTGAGTATTGTAGGTCGTGGTGATTGTGAGGATCGGGGTGGGCATGGGTTGTGGTTTAATCAAGCAGGCTAGTAATGTCCCTGACTTATCGTCTTTAATATGGGTCCTACGTTTACATGCCATGTAGCCAACTATGCACAAGCGTTCTCACAGTTCAGCATATTCGATCCTGGCTTCTTGTAGTTTTGCCACATGTGGATCAATATCTGCTGCAGCCCCCTATAGGGGTCCCAGGCTCTCTTCCCCTCGAGTAAGTTATCTAATGACCGTTTTATGGGCCCCGCCACTGTTCCTAGGGACGTCCCCCGTATTACTAATTTGAACGCTTCCCACTCTGTTAAAAAGGATGAAGCGGAGTTGGTGTTCTCGTTAAAGTAATTGTCTAATTGTTGTGCCCAATCTGTCCCGAAAGATGACATCCTCTAACAGTCGAGGTTGAAGATCCCATATGAGAATGGGAGCGGGTACACTGCCCCATGTAAGTATTATTTCCAAGCAATTATGATCTGAGAGAGTTAGTCCTAAGTATACCTCGTGAGTAATAGTGGGCTGGAGCCTCTCCATTTTGTACGGATTTTAAGGGCCTCACTGGCTATGAGATGAGTCTCTTGTAAGCACATCACGTGTGCCTTGCGACAATGCAATTGGGCCAGAATCCTGTACCGTTTCTGCATAGATCCCATGCCCCTGACATTTCAAGTTACATGTTCTAGTTATGCAGAACAGACATTGTTGGCAAACGGGGGAGATGCATGTATATTGTATTTGTAGCTGGAGATTGACAACAGTGAGAATATAATTGAGAAGTGACGATGTATTACCCCCACAATCATGAACCAAAACATAAACCATTTCAAATACAAGGTCCAGCGATGGAAACACGTTTGACCAGAACTGCACAAGAAAACAGAACATATAACAGTACGTGCAGTCTCCCACGGGGTACATGACATGCAGATTGTAAACGTAGAGCTGGGCCGGTGGAATGGCCGGGGGCTCACATCTTCCTGCTCCCAGCGATCTAGTATCATGTGGTGGGATGAGGCATCATGTTAGAGGTTATAGATTTGTAGGCCACCAACTAAGCAGCAACCAACAATTGCCGCTTGGTGTGATAAAGTCAGAGATGTGACAGGATTGACAGACAACTACACTGTGCATATAAGAGGGGCTCTGAAAGGAACAGTACTTACGGAGACCTTGGCCCGGCAAGTCATGAGTCATCTGTGGGGTGATCGTGAGGAAAAGTGCTGAACTGCCCCCTGAGTCGGTGTCGGAAGCACTTTCCTGAGAAGAGCTAGGACTAATGATAGGTCGGCTGGCACAGAGGGAAGTTGCTTAAAGTATTGCAGCCTTTTGGCCTACAAGGGCTTGTTGACGGGATGGAACCGTGCTTCTACCACTATTCCGAGGTGGTCTCCTCCTCCGACCTAGAGGTAGGCGTTGTGTCCCGACATCGTTGGTTGTGTAATCTTGGGTCTCTGGGTGTCAGGGAACTGTTCTATCCAGTCCCATGTCTCCTCTGGGACCTCGAAAAAGTAGGATTTCTGTTCTAGCCGGGTTCAGGAGGGTGTAGGTGAGGCCGGAGGTACAAAGCTGAGTTTTGGATGCTTGAAAAGAGGCACATTTACGCTGTACTGCAAGCGTGTAGTCGGGTAAGACAGAGACTCGGGCATTGTCCATTAAAATAGGGGCTTTTTCTCTTGCTTGACGGGGAATTGTGTCCCAATCTTTGTAGTTCAGAATACGGGCCATAAATGGTTGTGGTGGTGCTCCTGGATTATGCCTCTTCGTTGGGACACGGTGTGCCCTTTCCACTGTGAACAGTTTAGATAGGCCATCTGGTGCCACTCTGGTGTGTAGCCAATCTTCAATGTATTGTGTGGCGTTCGGACCTTCTGTTCTTACATTATTACAGCGCCCCTGCCCTTTCAAGTTTTTCAGCACGTTTCTGTAGAATCTCAGCCTGACTCTCAAGAAGAGCTGTTGTAGTTGTCTATTCATTTTGCCATGGCGTCAGCGATGATGTAGCAACTTCCGTCATTTTGACCCTAACGTTCAGCTTTTTATGATCATCTTCAAGGAGGGTAGGGTCTGTGGTGAGAGCACCTAGTTGATGTTCAGTGGCTAGTCTTGAATGCCGGATTTCTTGTAAGATGATATCCAGCTTGTCCACATGAGGGTTTGTTAAAGTTGTTGGGATGCAATCTTCAGGTATCACCATGGACAAACTTTCAGACGGAGGTGAGGGATCTTTGGGGTGCACTGTTGGTTCAGTTGTTTTGGCTTTGATGTGACCCATTCTGTGCAGGCAAGGGTGGTACGTTGCATGGGTGACCGGGCAAAAGGTAGGTATGGCTCAGCCTGTGAGGGCACCGCACTATTGTGGTGCAGCGTGGAGGTCCTGACTGGAATGCGCACCCAGACAATAATCGCTTATCGGATATTCCTCACCATTAGCGCAGTCAGTGGAGGGAGGGGGCAGGGTCCCAGGAGTTAGTCACTCAGGTGGACGCCACAAGGTGTACGGTGGGACCAGCCAGGTACACCGACATTAGGGCCTCTTGTATCCACCTCGGGGGCCTTTGAAGGGATTGCATGTGCAACCGTAGAGAAAGGGCAATAGGGGGCAGTAAGATGGTGATGCCTACATAGCACGCCCAAGGCAGTCGATGGAGCAGTTAGATGAGATCATGTCTTCAGGGCTCTTATCATATTCAAAAGTAGGGCAGACGTGCCAGCTATTTTGAGTGGGCCAAATCTGTGGAGGCGCAGTAAGGGATGTCAGTACTATGGAGTGCTGGGGACTGAGTGGAAGCAGTGGGCCCCAGCACGGTTGTCGTGAGTGCCCTTTGTATTTTATATTCAAGTGTGGATCATGACCTTTGAACAAGCTGCAATGTGATTAGGGCTCTCCCGCTCTGTCACACTGAAAGGCGAGTGTCCTGGCAGTCCTGCCGATTTGAGAAGGCGCTATATGTACTGGCCCACGAAGAAACTCTGAAAAGGGCGAACGCCTCTACCAGGCCAGAGGAAGTCAACAAGTCAATGAGGCACTGCAGTGCCCTACTGTATAAAGGTTGCAACCTGGTTTCAGCCTGCAGCAGGCGTCTGATCCCAGCTCAGGTCCCAGATTGGTATTCTTTGTGATTCTGATGGCCAAGCAAGGCAGTCTCACTGCCTCCAATCAATATCACGGGCCAGACTCGTGCCTGGTCTAGCCCCCACTGCCAGTGAAGTGCAGTACTGTATAGGTCCCTCCTGACTCTAGGTAGGCCACACCCCCGTCACTGTCCCAAAACAGCCCAGGGGCCCTCCAGTAGAGGTGAGCGCCGTGTGTCCACTAAGTGAGGCAATACGGGGGCAGGGGAAACACATGGGAGGCCCTGTGGCAGCCCTTCAAGCATGGCGGCGGTGTGCCTCTCCAGGCTGCAATGTCCATTTGTAGCAGAGCTAGCAATCCACAGGCCCAAACATGTGCTGGGCCCCCCGCCTCCACCGCTCCTCACCTGCCAGGTAATTTAGTAGATATGCGGGGTTGTCATCAGTCCACTTCCGGTGCTCCAGTCTGCACCCGTAGATTCGTCGGGGGCTATCGCAGCCTAAGCAACCCTCTGGGGCCAGGCCGCCCAGTCGCCAACTGCCGGGCGGATTCCGGCTCATCATGCCTCACCTGGTCTGGACGGGCCACATCCCCATCTTGAGCCCACCAGGGCCACAAGTGCATTTTTCCCCGGGGCAGGTTACTCAAGGGACGGGCTAGGCTTGTGGCCGGCACCGGATAACTCCGCCGTCCCCCTCATGGGGGGGTGGCCGCAAATCAGACCGTGCAGCAGCACCAGCAGGTCGAGGTCAGGCCAGTCCGAGCCCCATAGCAATCCGCAGTCGCTGAACAAGTAATGGGAGCAGTCAGGGGTCGACAGGGATGGCGACTGGTGAGGATTGCGCAGCGAGATGCCTCTGCAAAGAAGTTGATTTGATAGGATGTCAGGCCGGGCACGAGAGCTTAGCCATTATGCTGCCGCCATCTTCGGTGGTTAGCCACGCCCTTCATCATTTTACTTCCTCGTAATTTTTAAATCTGTGCATAAATGAAATTTTAGAATAGAAGAATGTGACTCGTGCTTCAAACGCCAGGTTTAAAAAAAAGTCTGAAACTATTAAGGAATAAAACAAGTACAGTATCAAACATTGTGCGAGTTTACCAATATTGTACAATGTTTAACTAGAACTATACAGTTATATTCAAAACTGTTCATACCACCACTAGAAGTACAACTTATATTTCCATAAGCACTGAAAGGCGATTCTCTTTGCCGTGTATAGGAAAACTTGCTTGTGCAATCAAACACTTGAGCACCGATTCAATATACCCTTGCTCCTCTGTCTGCATTTCACAGTATGTGTGTTAAAGTCTAGTGCTTTGTGTCTTTTTATTAATTTCTCTAAAAGAAATGTCAATGTTTTGCAGCAGACTGTTTATTCAGAAGTATAGAGGTGTACTGAAGAAATATATGGAAACATAGAACTTGTTTGCAGATGTATTCACAATGTCCTAACTGAAAAATTTGTCTCTAAAATATAAACTTACATTAGTTGTTGCATCTTTGAAATTCACAAGTCTTGGATGTGTAGCAGTAGTGGGGGCAAGTGGAGGCTGTCAAAATGAAAAGCTTGCTCAAACTACCGCTAGTCTGGAAAGCAAACTAAAACGAGCATTGGCAATGCCAATAGGTCTGGCTTATGAACAAAAATGCCTTTTGTGACATTGCTAGGTTTAGACACTCAGTACGTCATCATACATGACCCTGTACACTTACTCGTGCATCCATTCAGCCATCCACTGGTTCATTCTTTCATTCATCCTCTGATACAACTGAATTAAAACACACACAAACTCAACAACATATGCAAAATAAATTAAAATCACAAAAGTAGAAAACATGCTGCCATGTAAACGTGTCAGGCATGTGCTTGCAATGACAAGACTAAACATAGCAGTGGGAGTCTGTCTTGCAGAGGTCATGTACATACATAGTCTGTCATTGTTTTAAAGTTCAGATATGGCTGCCACATTTAGAACCAACATGTTGGCCATTTTGAAAGGGTAAAACAATACTATGGCCTACAGTATTCTGTATTGGTCTCCTGGTTTAGAGGTAGTGGCCAAATGGACTGCGGTGCACAACAGATGGTTGATGAGTTGCATGTTCCCGCAGCCACTAGTCCCAATATTTTTAGCTGCCAACAGGCTCCCAAGTGGAGGGCCCATCTTTGGTTTCGTTGACCTGCCTAAAATTTGTATTTAAATTGTTGTGTTTTATTAGTTAATTGTTAACTCGAGTTTCATTGAATAATGACCCTTGTCACATGTCTGGAAAAAAATAGCATGTATGAACTTTTAAATGAAGCTGGAAGTTAATTTCTGTGTGGGTTTTTTTATTTATATTTTTACTTTAC
Organism: Calotriton arnoldi; assembly: GCA_963921515.1. Classification (NCBI taxonomy): domain Eukaryota; kingdom Metazoa; phylum Chordata; class Amphibia; order Caudata; family Salamandridae; genus Calotriton; species Calotriton arnoldi. The sequence continues at coordinate 732,863 of CAWUFW010005694.1, forward strand.
TTGCACAAACTGGAACTTTAATGATGTGAACGAACATTCTCTCGCAACAGCTGATCTTTCACAGACTGTCCTGAAACTTTTGTGTTACTATTTTTGACGCCTTTGCAACCCAATTCTATACCCAAAAAGTGCATGTTACGTGCTGATGTGTTCTCCCCTCCTTCAGTAATAAACTCGAAAATCCTTCCACTATACAAAAGTTAACAATATTGGCTTTGTCAGTGATTTTTCTGATTTGTGTTGTAGATTATATATGAACACAAGTTAAAATCTGGAGTTCTTGCATTGGAATCATTGGATATGAATGCGAGTCAAGTCACAATGATTTTGAATATGTTCCGTTTGGAACAGATAAATAGGATGTTAACATTTTAAATAATGAAGGCTTCATATCCTGTGCTGCCAAGACGGAATACTGGGAGGGGAATTAATATTTTTCCATTATTTCAGAAATGTCCCTGAAGATTTTGTTGGGTGAAACAAGTGTCCCAATTTCTTGTTGATTTCTGCCGGGTTTGGGCATTAATGGATGTGGAATGAGGGCGTCTGTTGAGCCAGCTGGGAATTTGTTGAACTTGGGGCTCGTTCATACAGTGTATGTAATACTTTCAGCTGCTGGAACAGCAGAGCAGAGCTCATGTTACCCTCTTCACTCTCTTGTGTGCAATCACAGACTGTGACCTCAGACATTCTGTTTTTTTTTTTTTTTTTTTTTTTTAAACAAGGCTCTGGCATTTACTATGGTTGAACATCTGCTCGTCCAGGCCTATTATAATCTTCAGTATTGTTTGAGTTATTTAATGTTGACTTTTCATACTTCGACTCATTGGCTTTGTGAAAACATGGCCAAAGTTTTGGCCAGACTTTTAGAGGCTCTACAGTTTAACTTTAAACAATTCAAAGGTTTCAGAACCCCTGGATATAAAGTTAGTAGATCTATTATCTAATATTGTTATTTTGTGCAGTTACAGCTACCCTATATCTACACTGTCATTCTATGCCTACATGGTGATCTAATATTGTTATTTTGTGCACTTGCTGTTACCCTATATGTACACTGTCATTCTATGCCTATATGGCGATCCAATACTGTTACTTTGTGCTCATACTGTTATCCTAAGGCGTAGCTGCAACCACCTATCCTACGTCGCGCATATAGCACTGTCCCTACTTCTCTGATGACTATTTCTCATCACTGACATTGATACCCTACTCAGGCGGTGGGTGTATATATGATGTCTAATAGTCCACACAGGCATTGATATCCTACTTATGGTCTGGTTGTGTGTCATATATATACCCCTGAATACAAAGGGCTCCTCTGCAAACTGTCCGATAAACCCCAACACAACTCCCAACTCCAGGCTACTGTGATCACGAAGATTCCAGCAGCCACCTTGGCCGCAGGAGGCCGCCTGTTGACCACTGTCCACACCTCTTAATGCTCCCCCTAAAACCTGACTCTGGCTAACCCCAGAAACATTTTCTGAGTTTTATTTCAAGGTCGAGTGCCAACTGCTGGGTCAATGTCCTGTTGCAGCACCATCATGGAAAGATACGGTCGTAACCCCTACCGCATTAAATTTCTGACAGACATCTCAAAACAGGCTGCTAAAAACTTTGAACACAGAATCCTTAAAGAACACACTCAGACACTAATAACAGACATTTTCTGCAGTCCAACACACGGAGGCCCCAAAACGGGCTTCATCTTCTACACTAAGGAACCTGCCAAATGGAGAGCGCACTTCCTACAGCACCTTCACGTCATTAATACTACCAACGTCCCTTATGTAACCAAACTCTCTATATCCCCATCCTACAACTTTAGCGGAGAACTATCCGTCTTTGATTGCCACTTCCCTGCCCTCTGGGCCTCCATGTCATCCTCTCCATTCACCGTCCCCACACTCTCTCTCTCAAAGAACTCACCCCTACACCACCACCACCTCTACTAGCTGAACCCTCTACTCCCAGTCCCCCCACAAACAGCCTCCTCCTCCACCCCTCCTACAGCCTCCGACATTACCATCCGCCCTGAAGCTTCTGTTTCGCCTCCAGAATTACTCTCCCCCTCCTCCATGGCACTCCTCCACTGCCCAGTTTGATTTATCCATCGCACATGGACCCTCTAATTCCTCTGACCACAGCAGAAAGGATACTATCTTAGCCCCCACCCCAGACCCTGACTAACTCCATCGCACTTCATGGCACTCACCATCTACCCAGCTCGATTTATCTATCGAACAAGAATTCTCTAAGTCCTCCGACCACAGCAGGCTGGATACTACTTTAGCCTTCATCTCAGACTCCGACGAACTCTAACATACGCCACTCCCCACCACTGGCCTAACCACCTCTCAGCTAATCCCTATAATAACCCACCTAGAACTCAAAGTAAACACTATTCTGGATGAAATCGCATAACTACGCAGGGACTCAAAGATTAACCACATCCTTCCCCTAACCTCACGCAGCCATGAGCACCAATCCTGCCACAACTATATACTCTGAACCCCCATACCTCACCCCTAGGCAATCTATCCCCGACACCGGTCTCCTCCTCAAACCTACACGCACCAGAACTGGAATGTCGCAGCTGGAAGCCGAAATGCTGAGCAATACTTATGACCATTCGCCTAATCAACCATGCAACCACAAGATTCTGACCATTCTGGGCACGGGTAGGACCTTGAGAACCGCTCGCCCACCCAGGCGGCCAGCCCAACTACCGTCCAACCCAACCAGCCTGGCCTGAGGCCAACACCTACGCTTTGCTGCATGCTACTAAACTGTCAATCAACAGTCCAACATGCCACTGACCTGGCTGGAATTATACGACAATACAAAATTGACATCTGCTTTCTAACCGAAACCTGGCTGAACGACCACTCATCCCCTTACATTAATCTCCTCACTCGACCGGGCTTCACAATCATGTGCCATTACCGCAAGGATCACATTGAGGGGGGATTAGCCATCATTCACAAAAAAGACCTTTGCTTAAACCCCCCAACACATCACCAAGCCCCCTACCTTTTAATATTTAGGAGCTCAGCTCTCCTCCAGCGGCCCCAATCCCATCAAGTTTCATGTCATCAGCCTGCAGGTGAAAAACAACTATTCCTTGAAGACTTAACTGACCTAATAACTCAAAACTCCCTAAAAGGCAGCACAGATATTTATACTAGGAGACCTAAATATGCACCTGAACAAGGCTGATGATCCCATAGTACAAGCCCTATCTACACTCCTACAAGCGAATGATTTCACCCAACACTGCAAAAAACAAACCCACGACAAAGGCTCTACCCTCAACACAATCATCTCAAAGCATAACACCTTATCCCTCCACTCTATCTTTCCCGTTAACTGGACTGATCACCATCACATTCTTTTTGATCTCACTGACATCCAACCAAAGGCCCATCCCCAAACTACCCCTCCCAAGCACTGGGCTAGGAACACACACCAAATCTCTGAAGCAGAGTTAGAAGGTTTAGTCAGCTTCTAAATTCCACCCCCACCAGACCTCACCTCTACCGATGACCTCACCACCCACTACAACACAAAAATGGCAGAATTCCTGGACACTATCATCCCCCTGAAACTCAAGAAATACCCCTTCCAGATCCTGGTTTAATAAAGACTTCAGCAAAGAAAGGCGACAGCTCTGAATGGCTGAAAGAAACTGGACACAACAGCCCTCGCTAACCAATCTCTGAACCCTACGAGCAGAACACCCAAAAAACACATCTTCGGAGAAAAATCATCCTTCTGATGAGCACAAATCGACCGATCCAGGAACAGACCTAAAAACCTTTTCAACATAATCAATCAGCAAACCTACTCTGTCCCCCAACACTCAATTAATGATTCTACTAAGCGATGTGAAGAATTCGCAACATTCTTCTCTGAGAAAATATCTAATATTGAACTTTCTCTTGTACCAACCACGCCGCCCACCCTACACCAAGGTTACCCCCCTAACAACAAGGGTCCACCCAAGTCCCTTCCTCCAACTAATGGTAGTCTCCCAAATCTCCCCCTCCTGCCAATACAGAACACCAGCCTCAACCAACTGAAACTAAAAAATGATGCAACCTGGTCTGAATTCGACCACATCCCCTAAGAAGTCCACAAATTGCTAACCTGTATGAAGCTGACATCGCACATCTTTGACACCCTCCCTGCTGACCTTTTTAAAAATCTCAGTCACATTATTTCTCCCTTATGGACCAAAATCATGAACTCCTCCCTATCGAGCGCTTCCATGCCAGCCTCCCTTAAACTCTGACAAATCACCCTCCTCATCAAAAAAACAGACACCGACCTAAATGACCTTAACAGTTACAGACCTATAACTAACCTCCCTCTCCAAGCCAAAACCATTGAAAAATGTGTGCTTGCACAAGTCAACAACCACATTGAAAAATACAACCAGCACAACGCCTTTCCATCTGGCTTCAGAAGAGGCTGCAGTACAGAGACTGAAATACTGAACGTCCCAGATGACCTTCACACATGTCTAGATGATGGCCATCCCTGTCTCCTAGTCCTCCTGGACCTCTCGGCTGCATTTGATACTGTCAATCATGACATCTCCTAAACACCCTCTCACAGGGTGCAGGCATCAATGGAACTGTCCTACAGTGATTTGCCTCTTTCCTGAATCAGCGATTACAGCTAATCAAACTAAATAACTCCACCTCTAAAGCAACACCAGTTTCACCAGGAGTCCCAAAAGGTTCAGTCCTATCTCCCGCCCTATTCAACCTCTATATGGAACCCCTTTGCTATGGTTCTAAAACAAGCCAGAATTGCCTATCATCTCTATGCAGACGACACCTAACTCTGCATTAAAATCTCATCCGTTAAAGACATCAAGCACCGAAACACCACTCTCTCCATGGTTCAGTCCTGGCTAACCAGCAACCATCTTAAGTTCAACCCTAGCAAAACCAAACTCCTCCTCATCCAACCTAAAGAAAAGTCCTTTCCCTTAGATACCTGGCTCGACAACCTCACTGCATTAAATTGCAAACTATCGATCTCCAGCTCGGTCAAATCGCTGGGGATTACACTTGACACTAACCTGAACATGAAAAAGCATGTCAATGCTTCAGCCAAAAGCGCCTTCTACACGCTGAAATACCTTAAAGTCAAACCCTTCATCCCCATGGAAGATCTAAAGACAGTGGCGCAATCCTTAGTCCTCTCCAAGCTGGATTGCAGTAATGCAACGATCACAGGCGCCCCAAAAACACACTTAGCCCCTTTGAAAGCTACACTCCATACAACCGTCAGATGCGGGGACAGCCGCTTTGACCACATTACCCCCACTCTCATGAAACTCAACTGGCTACCGATCAAGGCAAGATGTATGCTCAAAACTGCCTGCATAACACACAAAGCTCTCTACATGGAAAAACCACTTTACCTCGCAAACAAACTAGTAAAAGCCGGCCAAAAGTGACCTCTTTGTAGCTCTAACAGTCTACTCTTGATCCCGCCCACACTGAAGAAAGAAGTTTTTCACTCGCTCCTTTTTCAGGAATGCTCCCAGAATCTGGAACAGGCTGCCTCAAGATTTGCGTGACATGCAACATTCCACCACTTCAAGAGGAAACTTAAACTCCTTCTTCTCAATAAGTACCTAAACCCTCCCCCCTATGCCAGCTGACTGGCCCGATGCTCCGACCCCACACTCTCCAAATAAATCTGAATGTCACTATCCACTACTTTGGGAAAAAAACTGCGCCTCTACCTCCACAACGTCGCAACACCCTCCTGAAATCCAGATCTATATCGTCCACATATCCTACTATACCTCGTGCATATACTGTGACTATGTATTCATATGTACTTCATGGAATTGTATTTACTCCATATGTAACTCGTGTAATTCGTGAGATTGTATTTACTCCATATGTAACTCGTGTAACTTCCACTCTGCCAATTTTTGTAAAGCTCTCTGATGCCTTCACATCAAGTTTACACTATATAAAACTTTATAATAAATAAATAAAATATTAATCAATGTTTGTGTATTATTACACACTTGCTTTTATTTAAGTTCATTAAAACGGCTCTCAAGAGCCAGCATGTGAATCAGGGCACTTCGTGTTTGTTAGGACACCATACCACCCCAGCCCCCACCCTACCCTGAAGCATCCCAAGTGGAAAGCGCATCAGGTGAATACATTGAGGTTCTCTGAAAACACACAAAATTCATGTACATTATACTGATCAGTCTACAATACTGAACTTTGTAATCCTAGTGCTGTTAATATATTCAGGCACAATCGTATGTCGATCCCAAATCGCTTCTCATGTTGCCAAAAAATGATGGCAGTCTAGCCTAAAAATACTGTTTCAGGACATTTAAATGCCTAAATCTTGCATAAAAAGATACACATGCATTTCTCCTTGATGGCGAGTCCCTCCATGAAACCGGTGCATCGGTTACTCTCTTAGTTATCATTAATAATTTTTTTAGCCCCCATCAATCGCTTTCATATGCCTTCTCCCACTTTGTGATGTCCATGAACTGTCAGTCTTAGATCAGATGGGAGTGTAGGAAAATGCCCCTTTTTTAAGTGCTCCCCCCCCCCCCCACCCTATTTTTTGCTCGATTGCGTTGCTGTTTATTTCCCACTCTGCACACTGGGACACTGCTGTCGAGTGCACAGTGGATGTGCTCTGACCCCTAAAACATGTTGTATTTGGCTATACTCCTAATCACCATTTTTAACTTTCATATAAGTATATGGTACAAAGTGTACCCAGGGCTGCTGCAAGTTAAATGTCACTAGTGGATTGCCACACTAGTAAATTGCCACACGTATTGTACCACCACTGAAGTGACAATGCAAAATATGATTGCAGGCCTGCCACAAGTAACCTGGCTGTGCAGCTTTAAACTGCAAATTCGACCTGTCAAAATGACCCCTTTTAACATGCCTAAACCCTCTTTCTAAATATTAATAAGCCACCCGTAAGTTAGCTTTAGTGCACAATAAGGCAAGGCGCATGATATTTAAAAGTAGGACATGTAAAAGTTACAGGGACAAGGGCCCAAAAGCTATTTTCACTGCAGCAGTATTAGCTGTTACATAGGAACGCATTGGGAGCTAATAAAGTTAAACGTGTTCTCCACTTAGACACCAGCTGCAAAATTCGTTCTTGGACTTTTTAAAATATTTATTACAAGCCTGATCCACTGGATAAGTAGAATTTGTAATAACATTTTTTTTTAAAGATCACCTTTAACCGGTTCACTGACACATCGATGTAATAAATATCGATGTAAAAAATATAGACAACAAAAATATCGACTCAAACTTAAACGGGTAAGTAGAAAAATATTGACTAAAAAATATCGATGTAAAAAATATAGATGTATAACATATCGACTTTTATATCAATATAAAATAAGATATATTAAATTTATTTTTAACAAAATAAAATACATTTAATATACATTTTAATCAAATATATCAAATAAACTTAAGAAAAAAAGATAAACAAACATAATTATACATATATATTTACTTTAAAACAAACTATTTTTAATTTATGTTAAAAGTTTAAAATTCTATAAAAAATATATCAGATTTAAAATATAAAAAAACAAAAATCTATAATAAATTAAAACATTAAACTATTAAAAATATTTAAATTTAAATTTCACAATACAGTCAGTGCAACAGTAGGGAAAGTGTTTGGTAGCGGAGGGGTAAAAATAACTATTCCCACTCCAGTGAGTGCAACAGTAGGGAAAATGCTGGATAGCGGAGGGGTAAAAATTACTATTCCAACACCAGTGAGTGCAACAGTAAGGAAAGTGTTGGATAGCGGAGAGACAAAAATTACTATTCCCACTCCAGTGAGTGCAACAGTAGGGAAAGTGTTGGCTAGCGGAGGGGTAAAATTTTCTATTCCCACTCCAGTAAGTACAACAGTAGGGAAAGTGTTGGATAGCTGAGGGGTAAAATGTTTTATTCCCATTCCGGTGACTGCAACAGTAGGGAAAGTGTTGGATAGCAGAGGGGTAATAATTACTATTCCCACTCCGGTGAATGCAACAGTAGGGAAAGTGTTGGATAGCGGATGGGTAAAAATTACTGTTCCCTCTCCAGTGAGTGCAACAGTAGGGAAAGTTTTTGGATAGCGGAGAGGCAAAAATTACTATTCCCACTCCAGTGAGTGCGACAGTAAGGAAAGTGTTGCATAGCGGAGGGATAAAATGTACTATTCCCACTCCAGTGAGTGCAACAGTAGGGAAAGTGTTGGATAGCGGAGAGGCGAAAATTACTATTCACACTACAACAGTTTAAAAAAAAATATATTAAAAATTAAGAAAATTCTAAAAATATTTTAAAAATATTAAATATATCAAAAGAAAACATTCTAATATTAATTGCATATAACAAATACCTACAAATATTATATAAAATTAAATAATAAATACATTTAAAAAAAGATTTCTTTTAAACTAGAAAATATTTACAAACAAAAACATTAATACATAAATGTATTTATTTTATTTCCTACCCTATAACACCACACCTATAACAACATTTTAAATTACATTTACTTCCATAATTAACACAATCAATTAAAAAAATATTATTAAAAAAACTAATAAATCTTAACTACACACACTTTCACACTATGTCCACAACACACACCTAAATTAAACTATAAAATAATAAAACACAATTAAAACTTATTTTTAAATTAAAAACTATTACTATTAACCACTAATTATAAAGTAATTAAAATGTATTTAATGCCCACCCTTTATCTCTTTTAACCCGTTCCGTGCTTATGACGGAACCACGCCGTCATGAGCCACGGGCGCCGTGTGCTCATGACGGCGTGGTTCCGCTCATGCGGCTGCCGCTCGGCCCACGCGCGACATTCCCCGCCTGTGCGGGCGATTAATGAGCGGGCGGGGCTGTGACGGAACCACGCCGTCATGAGCACACGCCGCCCGTGGCTCATGATGGCGTGGTTCCGTCACAAGCATGGCAGCACCGCGCTCACCCCCCACCCCCAGCGCCGCAGCGGAATTACCGCCGCAGCCAAGAGGTTAAAAATTAAAAACAACACACCAAAAATAAACAATTACCCAAAATAAATATCAAATAATTAACATTATTTAACTATATATTAATTAAACACAAATTACTTCCCATCCATTACCCCTATAAACACCACAACACACCTAAAATTAATTACACAATTGCCATAATAAATTTTTAATTAATTTAATTAATATCGATTAACAAATGATTGTTAATAAATAAATAAACTACTTAACACCCTTTACCCCTATAATCCCCAAAACACACATCTAAAATTAATTACACAATTGCCAAAATTGCCAATTAATTATAATTAACAAACTATTAATTCATCAATTAAAAATAAATTACTTCCCACCCTTTACACCTATAAACTCCAAAACACACACCTAAAATTAATTATACAATTGCCAAAATTAATTACCAGTTATATAATTAAAATTAATTAACCAATTATTAATTTATCAATTCAATAAATTACTTCCCATCCATTACCCCTATAAACACCAAAACACACACCTAAAATTAATTACACAATTACCATAATTACAAATTAAATAATTATTAATTAACAACAAATTATCAATTAATAATAAATTACTTTACACATTTAACACTATAACATCTCAATTAAACAAATATTAAGAAATAAAAAGTAATCAATTAATTTAATAATTATTAAATTACTTCACACCCTATTCCCCTATAAACCCACAACCCGCTACGGAAATAAAAACGCAAAATTCAAATTTTTTTTTTTTAATAACTCCTAAAAATGTAACACGTATATTAAAAATACAAACAATTCTTATACAAAAAAACATACATAACATACATTTAAAACATACTAAAATACATAACACCTATTAAAAAATAGATATTTTTAACAACTATATTTTTGCAAACGATATTAAACACTTCGATAGTTTTAAAATCGATATTACTTCCCTTAAGTCGATATTTCTGAACCACGATATTCTTGCTGTCGATATTTCTGAACCACGATATTTTTTGACTCGATATTTGTGCAACTCGATATTTTAAACTATATTTTGTCTGTACACCCCTTTAACCTACCTAAAACCTCTCGAAGCCAGTTTACCTCAGCTTCCAGCTGTCACCCAGGATCGGACTAGCTCCTTGATAACGTGTGAATTGGCTTCCACAGCTGGCAAAAAAGGCCCTTGGGGGTGAGGAGAAGTTGACCTTCCCTTGACAAGATGGCCTGGGGCTGTGCCCAGCCGCTTCTATACCTTTAAAGGCTATACCTTCAAAGGTTGCCTAGCCTGGTGGCAGCTGTAGCTCACACCTGGACCTGCCCTTCATTTGTTCTTCTAGTCAGCCAGGCATCAATCTCCATGAGAGAGGAGCTTTCTCCAGAAGTGGTTTTGAGTGACCACCCAGGAAGATTTGCTCATTTCCCTCACTATACTCTAGGGTGGACTCGGGAGTCCAGCATAGGAGAAGAAAGGTTCTGCCTGGTTGATTTTGGGTAGAGAAGTGCAGTGTGGTATTGTTGATTTACAAGCCAATAGAAACTGTTGCAAAAGTGGGTAGGGTTACCCCTGGGACCTTTTTCCCTATTGGTTAGGGAATGGCCAGGAGTCACCCAACCCACAGGTTAGTGCCAGGCATAAATGTTTTACCCTCTTAAGAACACTGCTGGACCAGTGGGAGACAGAACAACGACTGCACCTGCTGTTGAGACCTCCGATAGACAGTCTAAGGGCTGAACCTGCTCCCTCTTGTACCCAGGACCGATATATGGATTCCAAGAAATAATTGGCTGACCTCCTTTTAAGCTGCCAAAACCCAAAAACATTAAGGAGCACACTTTCCTGAAAGAGACCAGCTAACCAGTTTCAACTGTACCTGCCCTGGACGCTGTTGATTGCTTTTGTTGGAGTGAGTCTTGCCCCCCCCCGTGTTGTTGCCGAGGTTCTGGATCGCTTGCCTGGTGTCAGAGTATACTCCTCCTGCCTAAACCTAGGACTTAAAAACTTTGTGCCAAACTTCTGCCTGGAGAATTGTTGTGGGACCGTGACCAACCTGACCGATGATCCACCAAGAGTGCATCACCGGTGGGCCTGATTTTGCAACCGCTCCCGCTTCGTTCTTCTAGACAACCCAAATCCACCTGAGAAGGCCTCAAGCCAACCAGCATCCGATGACCTCGAACTATCCACCCCAACTAATAATCCACTTTCTCACAGGGGAGATGGTGGTAAAGTTCAGATTGAAACCAAAACAGGAGGACTGGCCATAGTGATATTATCAATAAGGGTACAGAACCAGCATATTGTGGACAAAATCTCCTAAAAAAATATTGTGTCCTAAATATCAACCACCACAATATTCTGATGGTAATTATAAATAAGTAGGTATAGGTTGTCAACGTACATATATGTGAGGCCATGTACAGTAAGTGTCTCTGTCTTCAAGTTACATGACTGTGGCTTTAAGACTAGTAAATGTATACTTACCTTCACAAGATTTTGGTAGCTCATACTTTTTTTTTTTTTTTTTTACATTCTTTTTATTCAAAATTTTGAGTATAGCAAAAATTAGCTTAGGGAATACATAACTTCAACATAGCAGTTACAGGATTACTGTGTGATGTCCATAGTTACAGCATCTCGTTGTAGACAGTCTATATGTGACAAGTCATACTTAGAATTCACGTTTAACACACCTTAATGCTAGCAGGTCCTCATATAGTCTTGTGGATGTCCTGTAGGTCTCTTCTATTCCGCTCAAGGGAGCTTGACATCAACCATACAACAAGGGAGGGTGGGAAGAAAAGTCTGAGGGGAGGGGAGGGGCCTAAAGCGCGCAGACGGGCCGAGCTGCCTTGTGAGGGTTCTGTTGGCTCAGCGCAGCTGGGGAGGCAGTGATCATAGCTACTCAGCTATCATTGGGGGAGCCGGGGGGGTTGCCGTGGCGGCGTTTATGTAGTGTTGTAGGGGGCCCCATAAGTCCCTGGGTCTGGATTGAGTGGGTATCAGGTCCCAAAATGCTGCTAGCTGTTCCTGGCAGAACGCCTCTTCTTTGAGCCACATTGTTTTCTTGGGGGCCTGGCTTCTACCCCATGTCATGGCGATACGTCTTTTAGCGAGCAGTAAAAGCATTGCACAAAGCTGTCTGTCCCCCGTTTGAATGTCCTTCACATACCCTAAAAGCGTCGTTAGTGGGGATCTGTCAATGGGCGTGTCAGTCATCTCATCTATAGCGTCAAATACTGTCCCCCAGTATGTGTGGATTTGAGGGCATTCCCACGCTAGGTGCAAGAAGGTTGCATCAGGGGCCTTACATCTCTGGCATCGCGCCTCCGTTGTCAGTCCGAGTCGCATAAGCCAAGCGGGGGTTCTGTATGTGCGGTGGAGGAAATGAAAATGTATCAGGCACAGCCGATAATTCTGGGAGAAGGCGCGCTTGAGCGCAGCAGTACGTCCATTGTTCTTGCGTGATGGGTGGGCCTAGCGCTGTTTCCCATTCCTGGCGGGCTGGGGTTTCGCATGCTGGGGCAGTGTTCTGCATGTCCGTGTAGAGACGAGTGATCAGCTTATGTGGGGATGGGTTTTTTAGAAACCGCTCGAGTGTCTGGAAGGTGTCCGGCGCCTCGGGAAAAGATGGGTGGTAGGCGCGTAGCGCTGCTCATAACTGGAGGTATATCATATGTTCTAGCACTATAAGCTGCCCTTCCCGGATCGGATTCATGTTAATAAAGGTGCCACCCGTGTATACGTCTCCCATTTTTGTGAGTTTCATTGCTCTCAGGCGAGCGCCGGGGCCGGGCTCCGCCAAAAAGGACAGGCGCGGGTGTTTGATCAGGGGGACTAGAGGTGCATGCATAATGTCAATCTGGGCCCTCCGTTGCAGTTTCTGCCAGGCCCTAACCGTGCATCCCACTGTATCTATCTCTTTCCTGGGTCTGGGCCGTGGTTGGTACAGGGTCATTGGAAGGGGGAACGGGTCCACCTGATCATATTCTGGCGCTGTGTGGGCCATGAACTGTGTGGGATAGATCCCGTGAAAGGCGAATTGCGCTTGTGCACACCAGTAGTATGTTGTAATCTTGTTCTCTGTCTCTTTTAATCACGGTAAGAGAACCGATGTCATCTTTGTTATTGTTCCACTGTTTCTTTGGTTACTGGAGAACTGGACGTTCTACTCCGGGCAGTTGGCCTTGAGCTGGCACGGAGAGAGGTCACGCTCGACCACGAAGCTTAATAAAGGTATCTACATGAAAGTCAATGAGCCCTGGTGCTTTATATTCACAACATATTTTGGCGACGTATATTCAGATACCTCCCAGCACTTATATTCAGATACCTCCCAGCACTTGAGGGTCTTCAGGATTTGGACGTGTATGAGGAATGTAGGAAGGAATTGGAGATAAGATTTGTTAAAGAGAGAAATGTAGTGATGAGGAGGCACAAATTTTATACACTGCCTCAGCGTAGTGGTGAGTCTGTGGATGAATTTGTTACAAGGTTGAGGGAATTGTCAATGAGGTGTCAATTTGGACAGATGGCAGAGGAAATGATACGGGACCAATTAATAGTGCAGTGTAAGAGTCGTAAAATGCAAGAGAGGCTGTGGGCAGCCAAGAATCCTACTCTTAAGGAGGCTATAGCTATAGCGAAGATAGTTGAAGAGTCTGAGTATTGCATGAAAGAGATGGAGAAGAGGGAGTCAAGAGTTGATGTGGTGGAGGTTGATTCACCAAAGCAAGAAATTGGGGCAATTGGTAAGAGTGTTCCTACAGTGAGTAAGCCTAATACAATTTTTCAAGGGAAAAAAACAAGTGGTAGGATCTGTGGGAGGTGTGGCAGTCCCAATCATTCTAGTGATTCAAAAAACTGCTTTGCAATTGGGAAGGATTGCAGGAAGTGCGAGCGGAGGGGTCACTTTGCACATGTGTCGTGGTGGAGGGAGAGGCAGAGCGTCTTCTGTTTCAGAACAAGCAACCTGTGGGGGTGCGTGTGTAGTGGATGATAGACTTTTGTACGTTGAAGGAAGTGAAGAAAGTCAAAAAAGAAAGAACGGACCAAGAGCAGAATTTGAGATAAATGGTAAATGTGTTTCTTTAATGGTAGATTCAGGGTCGCTTTACACAATTATTCCAAAAGTTATGTTTTGTAAGGAGTGGCCAAATGGTGTTTTGTTGCCAAAGGACATAAATCCGGGAGGATACCAAGGAGAGACCATTGAGATCCTGGGTTACATGGACTCTGTAATCACTTTTGGAGGAAGAATCATCACTGGTAAGGTGTATGTGGCGGAATCTAGCCCACCTATACTAGGGTGGGTACATCAATATGACCTTCATATAGTGATTAACCCACATGCACCCAATCAGGTCATGGTTGTGGAGAATTTGAAAGTGGAAGATATTGTAAAGAGCGCTGAAGGAGTGTTTCGTAACGAAATGGGACAGTTGAGGGGTTATCTGCATAAGATAGAACTTAAAGAGAATGCTGTACCAATTCAGCATAAGGTGATAAGGGTACCCATAATGATTAGAGAGGATGTGAAGAAGTTACTGGATGAAATGTTAGAGAATGGTGTAATTGAACCTGTGGAAGTGTCAAGTTGGATTTCTCCAGTGGTCATTACTCGAAAGGCTGATGGTAAGCTTAGGTTTTGTGTTGATTTAAGAAGCCTTAATCAGAGCGTCATTGCAGACAATTTTCCCCTTCCCAATATTAATGAATTGGTCTCGACGCTCAAGGGGGCTAAGTTCTTCACGAAGTTGACCTAAAACACGCTTACCACCAGATAAAGTTGCACAGTGATTCTAAGCCGTTGACGGCATTTATTACTATGGAAGGCACATTTTAATTTACCAGATTGCCGTTCGGACTATGTTCAGCGGCAAGTGTCTTTCAGAGAGTAATGTCTGATGTGTTTAGGGGCATGAGGAATGTTGTATTCTTCCAAGATGATATTCTTGTGTATGGTGACACTAAGGAGAATCACAACTTGGCATTGAAGCATGTTCTGAACAAAATTTTGGAGGCGGGACTGACATTGAGGAGAGAGAAATGTGTTTTTCTTGCAGAGAAAGTTGATTATTTGGGTCCTACACTGTCGGCTGATGGAATCGGACCTAAGGAGGACTTGTTGAGGGCCATTAGATTGGCACCTTCACCTCAGGATAGAGATCAACTGAGGTCCTTTTGGGGTCTGATAGAGTTCTATGCGAAATTTGTAAATTACTTTGCAGCAAAAACGGAAGATATGAAGATTTTACTGAGGAAGGGGGTGAAGTTTATTTGGTCACCTATTCAGGAAAGTTGTTTTAAAAACATCAAGAAGGACATATGTGAGTCGGAAATTTTGGTTCTCTTTGATGTGAGGTGCAAGTCAATAATTACTGTGGATGCAAGTTCATGTGGGTTGGGAGCCGTCCTCAGCCAGATTCAGACAGCAGGAGAGCGGACAGTGGTGTTTGTGTCACGTACTTTGACGCCTACCGAAACGTCACTATTCAGTGATCGAAAGGGAGGCGTTGGCAGCTGCGTGGAACATTTTAGAATGTATGTGTGGGGCAGTCAGGTGATTTTGAGAACAGACCACAAACCTTTAATGAAAATCCTGTCACCAGGTGGTGCAGGTAAAGGTTCAGCAAGACTAGCTGCCAGATTACAGGAGTACAATTTTACTCTGGAGTTCATTTCTGGATGGAAGAACGTACAAGCTGACTGTCTCTCACGTTTACCTTTGGATTGGGAGAGTGTGGACAGTGATGCAGTGAGGAGATATGATAGTGAAGGGGCTGTGGCATATGTGAGTGATGTTGTGCAGTGGTCTTCGGGGGCTGTAAGTGAGGAGGAGTGGAAGGATGCCATGTTACAGTATGATGTGTTGAGAGGAGTTTTAGACCTGGTTATTAAAGGTCAGTACATAGGAACAGTGGTCCCAGAAAACGACCATACAATTCAAAAATCCAAAATCACAACATAAATATAAAATCAAAACTGAGACAAAAGATATTCGTTGCTCCTAGTGTTTAATTCACACTGAGCATAGGTCTGTTATTGGCATAGTTCATATATTATTATATACAGTGATATCCCTAGGTGGGAAAAGAGGGGAGGGAGGGGAAACAGGTGGAGTGATGGTGATTCAGGTGAGGTTGGGGTAGTGACTTCAAAAATGTAGTTTGCATCAAAACAATGTAATACTTAAAAGACATGTGGCTCCTTGATCGAGCCTATTAATCACAGTATACACAAAAAGGCTTAGGTAGCCATGGTTATAGTTAACACAGTACTAAATCTCTGGTGTTAAAGCTGGCTTGATGGAAAAATGTCGACGTTTCGACCCCAATATATCAGTAGGCTATTACAATCCTTATGCCGGGGTCTTCATCAGGACTGTGGTGTGAGGGTGGGTGAGGGGATCTAGGGAAGAGCATAAAAATGACTTAAAAAGTATATAGTCATACAGATCAAGTAATGTATCTATAGGATGGAAGGAGTGGTAGATTACCATAAGTCGCCTCTGATGAGAGGCTGAAGTTATGCGGGGCCTGTGTGGCTCCTAATGACCGAGAGAGGGAAAACAGCACCTGTGAAAATAAGGTGCAGAATCGATGTTCGAAAATCTAAGTCTTGCTGCCAAGATCTATGAAATGAAAAAACAAGGCATCACTCACTATAAGGGTAGATGTCACTGTTGCATGCCTAATTAATCGGCTGATGACATATATAGTAATCTGAAAAGAGAAATGAGGGCTAAACTGGACCGTGCATGCATGCACACAGAGATAGTAAACCACCATAAAATTACGCGCATGTGATAGTGCCTATGTCAGGATTCCGTGTGTCAATAGTCAGCACAGATATGAACTGGGGTGGGCCAACACTTTGTTAGGAACAGCAGATTGCAGCACTGGTCAGCCAAAGCGAGTAAGAGGCCCAAAGAGAGCACTGTATGGTCGTAATGCTTAACAAGCGCTCCTTAAAACAGAGGGTCAAATTTAAAACTAAGTTGAATCAAGTTAACGCGCTTAAAATTATGTCCGAGTAAGTTACAAAGAGTCAAAACCCCAGGATAGTGTCAGGGAATGCAACAAAATATCGCACTAGCGAGAAAGACAAACGTGTTAAATAAACCTAATTACCTGCGTTTGAAAACAAAGCTGGAACTTACAAGTTACTGGTTATTAAAGGGGCACGTAGGGAGAGTACCTTGCCCTTATCTTTGAGACCTTATGTTAAGGTGTTGGATGAGTTGTCATTGGTTGATGGTGTTTTGGTCCGTGGAGAAAAGATTGTACCACCTATTGGTGTGCGGAGGAAATTGTTGGTTATTGCTCATGAAGGACATTTGGGGCAGACCATAATGAAGAAGAGAATAAGACCGGATTTCTGGTGGCCAGGGATGGATGAGGAGGTGGTTCAATGGGTGGAGAGGTGTACTGTGTGCATTGAATGTGAGAAGAGACTGAAAGTTGCTCCCAGAGTGATTTTGGGAGTATTCATGATCCAGGTCAGGCGTGGAACACAGTTTGTGGGGATTTTATTGGTCCATTTGAGGGCCTTAAGCATGGTAAAAAGTTTGCATTTGTGATGATAGATGTGCATTCAAGGTGGTTGGTAGTCAAGTTCATGGCAGAGATAAGCACATTCTCCACTATTGATATTGTCTCAGAAGTTTTTATGGAGGAAGGGTATCCTATGTGCCTGATCACAGACAATGGGACGCAGTTAGTTTCTCGAGAAATGAGAGTTTTTGGGGGCGTGCGGAGTGCAGCATTCTCGCACCGCTCTTTACAATCCGCAGGCAAATGGTATTGTGGAGAGGGCTAACAGGATGGTGAAAGGTGCTATCCAGTTGGCCATAGTGAATTGTTTGAGTGTTGAGAGGACTGTCTCGGATTTGGTATGGGCGTATCGCACTACAGTGAACAATGTTGTGCAAACTTCTCCATTCAAATTGATGCGAGGAAAAGAGCCAAAAACAAGGTTGACTCCGTTTTGGTTGAGGAACCTGTTGAAGGGGAATGGGGAGCCTAGTAGTGTGGAAGGAGCGAAGTGTGAAGATTTCCCTGCTTATGGAAGTATGAGTGGGCGTGTCAAGATCATGCCTGGTGATTGGGTGAAGATAAGATCTGGCAGGATTGTCAGAGGGTTGAACAAATTCAGGGGACCATTTCAAGTTCGAAATGTCTTTACTTGGTTCTCAAGAATGGTCAGAAATGGAATTTAAGGAGGGTGGCAAACTTTGGAAAAAAAGAAAGTGTGAGGGACCACGGTGGAAGTGAGTCTGAGAGTTTCCCATGGGAGGAGGTGAGATGTGAAAACAGGGATCATGGGTCTTCATCTTCAAGTGCAAGGAGTGAGCCTGTGCTCACAGGGCCTGAACATTCGACATCTGTGGAGGCTTCACCCTCTGTTTCTCTTCCTCCAGCTTTACCTCGGGATGAGGTGTTCGGGAGAGAACAGAGAATTAAGGGTCCTCCGATGTACTTAAAAGACTATGTGGTGTAAATTAGTTTTTTCTGAAAAATAGTCTTTGTTCTTTTTGTTTATTTCTGGGGGAAGGTGAAAGGAGGAAGATATGTTGTAATCTTGTTCTCTGTCTCTTTTAATCACGGTAAGAGAACCGATGTCATCTTTGTTATTGTTCCTCTGTTTCTTTCGATACTGGAGAGCTGGACGTTCTACTCCGGGCAGTGGCCTTGAGCTGGCGCGGAGAGAGGTCACGCTCGACCACGAAGCTTAAAGGTATCTACATCAAAGTCAATGAGCCCTGGTGCTTTATATTCACAACATAGTACAACTCTAAGTCTGGAGCCCCGAGTCCCCCCTGCTCAAATGTGAGAGTGAGCACTTCCCACGTCACCCTAGGTTGCCTGCCCGTCCAAGCCAGTGTAATCATGTTGGAGCGCAGCCTCCGTCTGAAGCACGCTGTGAGAGGGAGCGGGATATTAGCGAAGAGGTACAGGACTTTGGGCAACACCACCATCTTAGCGATGGCCACCCTTCCAGCCAGAGAAAGGGGGAGTGTGATCCATCTCCTTATGTGCTATTCCAACAAGTCCATAAATTTCCCATAGTTAGAGCGCCAAAGTTCATCCGGGTCCCGGCTGAGCCATATACCCAGGTATTTCACCGGGTCTAGCGTCCATTGTAGTGGATACTCCGTCTGTGTAGTGACCTCCGTCAGTGGGAATATCACTGATTTGGACCAGTTAATTACTATGCCAGCCAGGCCACCAAAGTGCAGGAATTCCCGAATCAACGGGTCCAGATTTTCGTTAGGGTTCTTGATATAGCTTTCATGATGGCATGTTGGCCATTAGCTCATGGATGGCAAACAACTGCCTCAAATTAAATTCAGATAAGACCGAGGTAATGGTCTTTGGTAACCTTGCCCCTGGATGGTCTCCGACCTGGTGGCCAGCTGAACTGGGATCACTCCCCACCCCTGTCAAGAAGGCCAGAAACTTGGGCATTATATTTGATGAGAGCCTATCCTTCAAACTGCATGTCAACGCAGTGGTCTCCTCATCCTTTTATGTCTTAAGGATGATAAGGAAATTACTACCTTTCCTTCCGACTTGCACTGGTAAAACACTCATCAGTGCCCTAGTTATGTCAAAAGTCAACTACTGCAATGACCTTTTAATCAATGCCCAAGAAAATGTTCTGAATAGGCTGCAACTGATACAGAATGCAGCGGCCAGGATACTGTCTGGTACTCCAAAGTTCAAGTCAATTTCAAATGTGGTGCGCCAGCTACACTGGCTGCCCATAAAAAGCAGAACTAAATTTAAAGCGCTATGCATTGCCTACAAGGCAGTTCATGGTACAGGACCTGAATACCTGAAAAGCTTTTCTGGCATACGCGCCCAGCAGAGCCCTCCGCTCGGCAGATGCCAACCTTCTGATCGTCCCCAGAACTAAGAAAGTTAACTGGGATGACAGAAGATTTATAGTGGCCACGGCTAAACTATGGAATCTGCTCCCCCTACAAATTAAGACCAGTCCAACTTTGCTATCTTTCAGAAAACAAGTAAAAACCTGGTTATTTGAGCAATAAGGGGCCCCTCTGCTTTTTCCTTACAGTCCATAGCGCCGAGACACCCATGGGTATTTGTGCGCTCTAGAAATTGTTAACACACCATAGTGTCACGTCGTCCACATATAGGGACACCAGCACCACACGGGTGAACGCCAGGCCTCTTCGGGCATGGTGCTGCCTCAGTCTGGCCGCCAGCGGCTCCATGGCGATGGCAAACAGCAGGGGCGACCGGGGGCACCCCTGTCGCGTGCCTCGAGAGATCGGGATGGGGGCGGGGATCACCCCTTTGACCCTAATGCGCCATGGGAAGAGAGTAGAGCAGCGATAATAAGTGAATGAATTTCGGGCTGAATCCAATACGTTTAAGTAGGGTGAAGAGGTAGGGCCATTCGAAAGAATTGAACGCTTTTGTGGCGCCAGGAGGACAGCAGCTACTTGGAGTTGCAGATCTACCTCCTGCATTGTGGCAAACAGGGTGCGAAGATTGTGTGCAGTTGATCGACCTGGAACGAACCCACATTGGCCCGGCCGGAGCACCAATGGCAGCAGGGGGAGGAGGCGCGCCGCGATCAGTTTTGCCAATATCTTGTTATCCACGTTTATCATGTGGAGTGGGCAGTACGAGTCGCATAGCAGTGGGTCCTTGTTGGGCTTTAAAATTGTGATGATGAGAGCCTCCCTGAGCGATGGGGGAAGCGCCCCCCTCTCCACCTAGTCTTGATACATGTCTACCAGCCGGGGGGCCAGCAGGTCAGCGTACTCCTTATAGAAGGCAGCTGATAGGCCATCAAGGCCCGGCGCCCTCCCGGCCGGGAGGGCACGGATGGCTCCGACAACCTCCTCTTCTGTGAAGGGTTCGTCGAGGTATGCTCGGTGTCCAGCCTCGAGCCAAAGTAGCTCCAGGGTGTTGAGATATACCTCCACCCCGGCTGTATCAGACTGCAACTGTACCTGGTAGAGTGAGGTATAAAAGGAGAACATTTCCTCCTGGACCGCCATTTGGCCAGTCACGACCTCATCATCCACCGAGTGTAGTTCCGAGCTATAATCACTAGCTCAGGGGTTCCTGAGCAGTCCCGCTAGGGTTTTGCCTGTGCGATCTCCCTCGCCATATCGCCGTGCCTTGGCCTCCCTACCCAGGTATAGGGTGTCTCTCTGAGCGGCTTCCTGTAAGTCAGTCATTTTGGTGCATATATCACTGAGCGTGTTTGTGTTTTTGCTGGCGAAGAACTCTCGCTCTAGGGCTCCTATCTCTTGTTCAAATCACTGTAAGTCGCCTCTCAGGGACTTGAGCACACCTGCCTGCTTCGCTATGTACTCCCCACCCCCCCTTATGACCGTTTTGAAGGCTTCCCAAAGGGTCGACGGGGAATCCACTAAGTCCTCATTATTGCAGAAGTAGTCAGTTATCGCCTGCCGTATAGATTCTCGAAAGACCTGGTCTCTCAGTGCTCCCGCCGGGAGCTTCCAGGCGAAGGCCCTGGAGGGATAGTCGGGCATGTCCAGTGTGAGCATTATTGAGGCGTGATCAGAAAGGGTACAGGGCAAGTGCAGTGCCTCCGTAGCCCAGGCCGCTGTGTCCCGGGAGATCAGCCAGTAGTCTGTGCGCGACCACGAGGGACCTGCTGCTGTCATGCAAGTGCCGCTCGCCTCGTCAGGGTGTCGCCGGCGCCAGATGTCCATCAACTGTCCATCTTGCATAATCGTCTGAAGCTGTGCTGCTGCGCGGGGATGGGGGCGCCGAGACCTGTCTTTTGGGTCATCTAGTACCACATTAAAGTCCCCGCCCCACATTATGGCCCCGGGGCCTAGAGTGTCCGCCACCCTCCATACTTCCGCGAAAAAAACCGGGTCGTCCAGGTTTGGCCCATACAGGGAGATGAGTCTGACAGGGTGTCCCCCTAACGTGCCAGCAAGCATGGCATATCTACCCTGTTTGTCTAGGAGTGAAACTCAGGTGTGCCAGTGAAGCCCCTTCTGATGATGATGGCAACCCCCCACGCGTAATTTGAGTAGTGTGCCACATGTTTTTAGCCAATCCATCCTGCTCGCATGCGCCCCTGTGTGCGCTGAGTCAGGTGAAGCTCCTGCAGGAACCCTATGTCAGCTTTGTGCCTGTCAAGTTGTGCCGCTACCATCCTAGCTTTGCACGCATCATTCATGCCCCTTATATTCCAGGAGATGCATCTGATTCTGGTCATTGAGGTTCGTAAAGCCAGTTAATCGGAGAAGCCCTAAGAAGCGTGCCAAAGGAAAGGAGACCGGGGGGGGGTGAATATGCAGGGGAAGACAGGGAGGAACACATGTTCGGTCAATTACGTACATGGAAACTGCAAAACAACCCCACCCCCCACCCACTCCAGCCCCCCAAATAGGCTGAGCATGTTCCCCAGTAAACCATTCCCCCCAATAGAGAAACAACATCAATGCAAAGTGGTAGGGAGTCATCCCTAGGGGGAAACGATAGGAGCCCAACCCAACCGCCCACAGTGCTCAAACAGAGGGACTCTGAGCAGGTGTCTACAAAGTCGCTTTTGGGCATACTGTACAGGTATTTCAACCAGTTGTAGCAGTGCAGTGCATTAGTAAAGGATACATGTATACAGTTCGATCAAGTTCCGTCAGGCAGTCTACGTTGGAGCAAAGTACTGCCGGAGCAGTACTCGGGTTGTCATGTGCCGCTCGCTGGCCAGCTAGTCGTTGTCACTGGTCCGGTCTCCCGCCTCCGGATCTGCGTTGCGTTGATCTGGTCGTTGCGCCAGGCGTAGGTCCTTCACGTGTCGCGCGGCCTTTTTTGGGTCTGTAAAGAAGAGTGTCTTGCCGGCATGGAAGATACGGAGCTTAGCGGGGTAGAGAAGCGAGTATTTGATGTCCAATTGTTGGAGGGATCGCTTAATCGGTAGGAAGTCTCTTCGGGCCGCCTGAACCGCCAGGGTGAAGTCTGGGTAGAAGGAGATAGAGTTCTCTTGGAACGACACCTGTTGCATTTCTCTGGCCAGGCGGAGCACCTTGTCCCTGTCCCGGTAATTGAGAAGGCGCGGGATGATGGGTCTGGCAGGTGCTTCCGGCGGTGGTCGCGGGCCCAAGGAGCGATGAACGCGCTCCACGATGCACATGGGGGATAGGGACTCACCGAATGTCGCACGCAACATCTCTTCAACATAGTCCTCTACGCGCGCCATGGCGGTGGACTCGGGTACTCCCGTGATTCTAAGGTTGTTGCGGCGCGATCTGGCCTCCAAATCTTCGTTCTTTTGACGGATGAGGTCAAGCACCTTCTCCATTTTCAGGAGCTTTTCGCGAATTGCGGATCCTTCATCCTCGAGTGAGGAGGTGCGTTGCTCCACTTGCCACAGTCGCTCTTCATGAACGGACGCTTTTTCTTTAAGCCGGTCGAAATGATCCGAGAGAGTCTATCTTGCAATCTATGGCAGTGAGTGATTGCTTTAAGTCTCTAAAAATTTCCCGCATGTCAGCTCCTGAAGGGGGTGCCGCTGGTATGTCCATGTCCCGATAGGGTTCTTCTGCGGCCGAGGGTCCACGCGGGGTTCTACGCGATTCAAACACCAGCTTTGGCTGCTTGGCGTCCGGCTTTCCCATGTTCGCTGCCTTGCACTTACAGAGGGCTCCCAGTCTGCTTAGGGACCTCGCCCCAGGGACGCAGGCTTTGTCGCTCTTCTCCCCCCCCCCTCTTCTGACGTATGCTGGACGTCCTCCTCCCCCAAAGTGCTCAGGGTGTAGGCTTGCCTGTGCCTCCGCGGTCCTTTGGATGTCTCCGCTGTCCACACTCGCTGGACTGCACTCTGGGCCCCACATGCGCCGTCCAGCCGCTCAATATAGGTGTGCAGTCGCGTGGGGGCCTGTTTCAGGCTTGCCCTGGCCTCTTGCACCACAATCACCGTGTAGTCTTTGACCCTGCCCAGGGTCCAGTGTCTTTCAAGCCCTCTGGGGCTCTTAGGTTCTGGGCAATGCGCGCCCCCCACCGCCAGGAAGCACCTGTGTTCGAGTTGGCCCAGCTGTCCCACGTCTCCACGGAGCTCCTGACCCAGTCGTTGGGGCTCCCGTGCTGCTGCACGCTACCCAGGGCCTGTCCCGCTGCTCTGCCGCGGCCTATGTCTTGCTGCGCATTCAGGGCCCAAGTGACTCCTTCAGCACCGGGAGCAGCGTGGGCCCGCTCCGATCCGTTTCAAGGCTAAAAGATGGTGTCCGCCGGTGTGGTGACAGCTAGCAGGCGCGGCCCCCCAGTAGTGCAGCTGCGGTTCCGTGCGGACCGTTGCAGGCAGACTCGTGCGTGGAGGCCTGCGGCAGCCCGGCCACGCTGATACGGGCGGGCCCCGCTTCACCGGGGCGGTAGAGGGAGGGGGGCAAGGAGGAAGTGGAGCCCTACCTCCCCGCTCCTCTTACCGGACTGGTCCTCGGTTTCCACCGGGGGCCCCCCGGGTCCAGCTTCTCTGACTCCTCCGACCGTCGGTCACGTCTCGCAGGGTCCGGCGGCCCAGGTGCGACCCAATGCACCCACAGAGGGCAGGGGCCGCCGTTCACCGCAGTTTCCCTTGCTGGGGGGCCTCCGGAGCACCCGCCTGCCGCTCACCGCGAAGCGCGCCCAAGTGTGACATCCCCGCGCGCCTCACCTCCGGCGCAGCCTGGAGCCCTGCGGTTTCCCACAGCGCGGCGACGTGGCGGATTTCACCCGGGATTCCGGGCTGGTTCTGTGCCAGATGGCCTCCGGGGCTCAGCAGCGGCGTTTTCGCATCTCAAGTTGACTGTGTACAAGGATGTCTAACTGATTGATAGTCCCGCTGTCGGAGCCGATCTAAGGAGCGGCCATCTTGGATCGGGCTCTCTAGCGCCCCCCCCCCTTGTAGCTCATACTTAAATAGCAATTTTTTTGTAGACCAATTAGGTCCTCAATATTCTGTCACACAACTCTAATCCCTTTTTCTTTGTCCTACTCATTACAATTTTAAGGATATAACATGTAACAACAGACTTTGACTGTGGGAAAACTGAAGGAAGAGCAGCAAGCAAATCCTGTGGTTTATTCAGATTATGCTGCAATATGTTCCTGTTAAGATGACTCAGCAAATTAAGTGCTCACTGCTGTCAACTAGTTTTGATTAGGGGTCGGCGGAACTTGCAGAGTTTTACTCTGTGGAATTTCACGGAGTTACTTAAAAACTCTGCGAGATTCCGCAGAGTTTGACAAGTGGCAGAATTTCTGCATGTCGCATTGATTTTTTGCGCCAGATTCTTGTTCCACGCTGTAGAATTAGCACAAGCGGCGCCAGAGGGTGCTGCTTTCTTCTGCCGCTCAAGTAGATTTTCTACTCAAGTGGCAGCTTTCTCAACACAAACTGTATCCACTGCCTGCATTGCGAAATCGCACCGGGACTCGTCCTAGCGCTCAATTTTTCTCGCTCGCATTTGCCAACTTAACGTGCAAGGAAAAACTTCGCCACGTGGCAGTTCGCAGAATTTATCCGTAACTCCGCGCTCCAGGTGGAGCGCAGAGCGGACAAAACTCTGAGAACTCCGCTGGTGGAGCAGAGTGTACCGTCCACCCCTAGTTTTGATTTACCGGTCACCAGCTTGAATCCCGGCAAAGACAAATCAGCCTTTCACCCTTCAGAGGTATAGAATTTAAGAACCGTTATGTTGGGTAATAATAGCAGCTGTTGCTTCACCGCTTACAAATGGCTGGAGCTGGTGTTTGAAACAATATGTAAAAGTTACTATAAATAACGAAGATGACTGAAAAAATGAATGACCCAAAATCACAATCAACCGAGCCCTTCAGTGCAGCCTATAATGTTGAATGTAAAGGCAATCTATTGTGATTCAAATACCTACTGTTAGATAGCATGTAATGCTATGAAATTCAATTTTGTGGAACCTCACCTGTCATTAGTCAACAATTCTTGGGAAAGGTCTTTATTGTGTTGTTTCAGGATGATGATCATTCATCATCAACTTTCCTTCCCTAAAGGGTGGTCTCGCCTGAAACTGGTAACTTGTTGCCCTTCTAAGACACCGAGGCACATTTTTTTGCAACTTTTTTTAAGTGATCCATTGTCAAAATGTTGTGCTTTTTGGTTTTACCTAATGTAGACCAGCACTGGTATCTGCAAATATAGTTGAATTCCTCTTTTTGTTTTCCTTTGTCATTTCTTTGAAAATTGCCATCAAATACCGTGATTCTCTCTGGTTTTAAATGATAAATGAATCTCTGTGTATTATGTACCCATTGTTTTTGGTTTCCTTTTAAACCAAATAAAGAATATATTGATTGACTGATGTTGGTGCAAACACGGTTGATGATACCCCCATTGCCTGACAAATGCCCTTTCAGGTAAATCGCAATTGCTACCACCTGGTTTTTCTTCCTGTACATGGGGTTAGTGTTGTGTTGTGTTTGGTGTGTGTGTGTGTGTGTTTTGAAGAGTGCTCATTTGTGGATTGGGAGCCAGTGGAGTTCAGCATAGAATGGGTTGTCAGGGTCCAGCTTGCTGGGTATGAGGGCTTGGGTGACGGGCCTGGTGGTGTTGGCGAGAATGGTGCTGGGGAGAGCGGTATGACCAAGTAGGTTTAGAGGCAGCATGTCCCACTTGATGAATGTGTGACTACAGGGTCATTCTCTTCCTCCTATGTGCATTTTGAATTCATCAGCAGGGATTCAAGACCTATTAAGGCCATTTTGAGGCGAATAGTATCTCAGTATCAGTAGTATGCATGAGGAGCAGTTTGCCTGCTTACTTTCTATGTCGCCTGCAGATCTTGCAAAATGTGGTAGCCAGATTGATTCTGAAAAATCCTGTCTCCCAAACTATTACACCCCATCTCCGACACCATCACTGGTTGCCTGTGGTGAAGCGAGCCCAGTTTAAGCCACTCACCTTACCCTTTAGAGCCCTGCAGCTTAAAAAGCAAGCATATTTAAAAAAAAAATCAAATTATAGCCTACTCCCCAACCAGTTCCCTTAGATCGACCACACTAACAACAGGCGTTTTATTCTTCTCGTGCTCTTGGACTTTGTTTCCATCCACTACCGGGAGAATACACGAGAATGCTCCATCTCAACTTCGAGTGGCAGCCTTACCATCTGGAGTGATTTGTGATGTTTTATATGTTTGCCTTGAGGAATAAATGTGTATGTTACTTTGAGTAAGTGCTAGTATGATTGATGGTATGATTGTTTTGTGTGGGACATATCCTTATATATTATATATGTAAATATTTATGAATTTTTCGGAATGTGTTAATTATCTTATGATATTATGAAAATAAAAAGAAAAAATTAATTTTGTTAAGCAATCTGTTTATTGAATTTTTTGAACTTTTGCCATTGACAGCCCTGGGTGTTGTTTTGCAATACTAGGACCCCTTGTTGGGTCTTTGTGTAAATCTTCCTTAGGGGCGGGTGACTGTTGTTAGTGTGAGTTTTCCTTGAATTGTTCCCCTGCTCTACCCGCCCTTCATTCTCTTGCAGGGGTCCCCCTTTGTATTGGCCCTTAGATCGACCAGCCAATGGCTAATTCAGATTACTCGAGTGCAAAAAGCAAGGGGTGGGTGGCGGAAGATCATTTGCCTTCTTTACTGCGGGTCTCTGAAATGTCCTTCCTACTAGCCTTAGGCTTGCCCCCTCTGAAAGCAAGTTTTAGAAAAAACCTGAAAGCCTTTCTCTTCTCTGCAAACTAACTCTGTTCTCATTTGACCTAGGCTGCTAGCACCGGGACGCCTCTCCGGAGGCAGCTGTGCACTCTAGAAATTGTTTTTATATTTGTTGTATTTTGTTGTAAGACGTGTAATTTCATTGATGAAGTTCTGGTCAGTAAAATGATTCAAAAAATAGAATAACCCAAAAAATCCATTTTTTTTTTTTTTTAAAGTGCCAGAATTCCCATAATAAACCGGAGAAAAATAGAATATCCAATATGACTCCAATAAACTAGGCAATCCATCCAAAACCAGAAAAAAATAAACACTCCAGGAAAACCAAGAAATCAAGGGAAAAGTCAAACATAAATTTGGTTAAAAATAACAACTCTTTTTCCTTGGGGAGGATAAAACACATCCAGGTTAAAATTTTAAGGTCTGACGCAAAAAGTAAAGGCCTGAAGAAAAAAACAACATATAAGCCAATCACAAAAACACTTATTAACCATAGTAAAAAACAAACCACAGTACAAAAAAAGCATTAAAATCAAAGTTAAACACATAGAACATACATCTAAAATACAAATAAGCTGAATACTGTAAACTAACACATACTATACTAAATGAAAATATGCTAAAATAGCATCCAATTACTAAGACTAGTTCAACTAAGTCTAAACTTCCACTAGGCCTTTGAAAATAATTTTAAAATAGGTTTACCTGAAGTAGAGACCAGGAACGAGAAACTGCAGACTCTAAGATAGCTCAAAATGATGAAGAATGACTACAAAATCAAAAAAATTGGGGGAAAAAGTCAGAAAATGAAAAGAAAAACTACCACCCTATAGAAATCAATGTTAAAGCAGTGTGTTTTTTTTTCATAATGTTTATATAATAGAATTTTAAATATGTTTAAAATAATGCTGAATTGAACCAAATGTACAATATATATTAAAATACTGATAAAAATATGAAACTTTTGACTATACTTTTTAATATATTGTTTAAAAATGTAAGTAATGTAAAAAATGATTTTGTCACAAATTATTGTACAATTTTTTAAAAGTGTGTGACTACAAATAAAAATTTATGTACACTACAACTATATATGAGTAGTGTAATTATTCTGAATTAAAAAAATGGTTCTTGGAAATAACTACATTCAAAATGTATTTATTGGTAAAATAATGAACAGTAAAAATGATGTGTATCAAGAGAGATTTATAAAATGTATATAACAAAATATAAAAAATTATACTTGCAAAAATTACCATAATGTTTTAATATATAAAATGCAAACAATTTCACATGTACTATTCCCAATAAAAATGTAGCCACATTGAAGAAGGTGTTATACTTTGGGAAAGTCTAATTTACTACTCCCACTTCAAACTTCACCACATTGGGTAAAGTGTTGGACTTTGAAGGGGTCGCGTTTACTCTTCCCACTACAAACTCGACCACATTGGAGAAAGTGCTGTACTTTTAGGTTACAAAATGAACTACCCTCACACAATTGCTGTAGAAATTATACTAAAACTTTTGCACTACTGAAAAATATTTCAATATAAATTAGGTGAATTGGAAAAACTATAACTTTGTTTAAACATATTTAGAATAAATTTAAAATTACTAAATATAACTAATTAGAAATAATTAAACCATAATACAAAAATTAACAATATATTTTTTTAATTAAATTACATACATTTTTACCTCCTATTGAGAAAAATGTACAAATTCAAAAAATCCTATATTTAAAACAAAAAAATTATTAAAATTAAAGATTCGTTTGAATTACATTCTAAATTACAAATATTTAGAGAATTATATACAGAACTAAATACACATTTAAAATATAGAACGATATATAAAGTTTTATTAAAAAATTCAAAACAATTATAAGCAAATTTGGTTTTCCATAATTCTAAAACAAAAACATAAAAAATATGTATAGTTTCATAAAAAATAATTTAATATAAATTAAAAAGTTAAAAAAACAATTAACACAAAGGAATAATATTAGCAAACGTATAAAATTAAAACTTTTAATTTACTCCCCACCATAATCTTGTATAAAACCAACATCCCGGTCTGAAAATTATTAGACAAAAAATTAATATGTTAAAACCAATAAAATATATTAATGCAAAAAAATACAATTAAAAAACGATATGCACTACAGCAAAATTTTGAACAACAATATTAGAAAGAAATCAAAAAATGATAATCTTACCTACGGTATTCAGACCCACAACATTTTTGACATCACAATGTTGCAGATATGATATTTGTATATTACAATATTCTTTCCACAATATTTTGTTGGAACACCAAAATATCACAACAGTCCCATTATGTGAGCCAGCCGGCCGT
This sequence comes from Calotriton arnoldi, assembly GCA_963921515.1. Classification (NCBI taxonomy): domain Eukaryota; kingdom Metazoa; phylum Chordata; class Amphibia; order Caudata; family Salamandridae; genus Calotriton; species Calotriton arnoldi. Next base: position 763,022 of record CAWUFW010005694.1, read on the forward strand.
CACACATCATGAAAAGGAGGCACAAGCTCTACTCTACCACAATTTTTGATCTAAAACAAAAATCTGCAACAAAGTAACTTGAAATTCTTAGATACTGATCTCATTCAAGAGAAGACCAACAGCATCAGTGAGTGGGATGGTGTAGACAGTGCTTACTTAGATGAGGGCCAAGAGAGAGTCCAAGTATTGTTATTTGCTTGAGTACCTGTTTCAGAGAGTGGCTCACCCACAAAGATTAAGGAAGATATGAAAGAGTATAATGGTTTAAGATAATGTTTAAGATCAGTCTGGCATACAGGAGGACCAAGACATGGACTTTGCAGTGTCGATAATGATTGAAGTATAACCCCTTGTACTCTAAAGCTATTTCTGGTCTGGCACTGGTTAAACGCAGGGTGTGCAAGATGAATATTGATGAAAACATGCTGGAAAATATATACTGTTGCTCAATGTAGTCTCTGTTGCTTTTACCACGATGTTTGCTTAAAGGACGAGGAAGAGGCAAAGGAATGTGTCGGTAATTCAGGCAGGTAGAAAGTAATTTCGACTTTGATGCCTTCTGTTTTCTTAATGCACATTTTCTTTTTTTTTTTTTTTAGCAGATTAGCTCCGTGGGAGAAGCTGGAAGAAATTGTTGAGGGTCTTCTTGATACCGAATTTCAGATGGAGCACTTTCAAGTCAGGTGACAAACGTCTGTGCCATACCTTCACATATTGATCTGTATTCCTTTTTAGATGAAGAGTCGGCAGCTTCTTAAAGGGCCATGTTCACTACTTATTCTCACCCAAAAACCTCTCATCCTATTGGCCAATGCCGGTTATTCTTTTTGTATTTCATTTACTGCATAATTGCTAGCAAATTGTATCTTTAAATATTGTTTACTGTTTAGGGTTTATTTTATTTTCTGGACATGTCACTTTTGGATAAAAGTATGTTTCTTTCATGAGGTTCTGTGTCATATCATTGCAAAGGTAGAGGGTGATGCTGTGTGGGCCCTAGGAGTGGGGTGGGTTGGTTTGTGATCATGAAATTGAGTACGGACACTCACGGACACCCATTATGGAGCTCTGCTCCTCCATCGGCACGTTACTCTAAATGCAAAAGGAGTTACGTGCCGAGCTCACGCGACACTATTTAGAGTTGTATCGGTCATCAGCTGAGGCCACCCCAGACGAGATTCACTCTTTCCTATCTGCACTAGAGCTACTGCGCCTCACGCCTGAACACTGAGTGGAGTTGGATGAGTCCATCACTCAAGAAATTCTGTCCAGAATCCGCGCCCTCACTACTGCAAAGACTCCAGACCCTGACTCGCTGCCACCTGAATTTTATAAATCTTATGCTGCATTGCTCACGCTGCAGTTGAAACTTTTGTATGAAGAAGCATTATCGTCTTCCACCCTTTCGGAATCCCAATGCTAGGCCCTACTCGTCTCTCTCCCTAAACCTGATAGGGATCCAACGGAACTGGGGACCTACAGACCGCTTGCACTGCTCAACACGGATTACAAAATCCTGGCAAGGGTCCTGGCAGCCCGCTTGGCTCCTTTAGTTCCGACCCTGGTACACCCCGATCAAAACGGATTTGTACCCACACGTAACACCTCCTTAAATCTCCGGCGCCTTTTCTGAATTCAGGCTTATGCACTGCATTCCATGGGCTCGGGCCAGATGCCTAGTGTTGGACCTTGAGAAGGCCTTCCAATCGCTGGAATGGCCATTTTTATTCATGACTCTACATCAATACGGTCTCGGAGCGCGTTTCATACAATTGGTAAAATTACTATACGCACAGCCCCTCATTAGGGTAAGGACTGGCACGCTAATAACTGAATCGATACCGATTGGCCGCGGGACCCGATAGGTGTGCCCTCTCTCGCTTCTACTATTCTCTCTGGAGATTGAACCACTAGCTGCGGAACTTTGCAGGAGGGGCACGAACTGGGGCATACGGCTGGGCGATGGCCTGCACATAGTATCTCTGTATGCAGATGATTTACTGTTATACATCCAGGATGTCCACAATGTGCTGTGTGCAATAGCTGAAATATTGCATCATTACGCAAGGCTTTCGGGCCTTCGGGTGAACTGGAGGAAGTCCTGCCTGTTTCCTCTTGCTCCGGACCTCCCGGATCCAGGCCTAACCTGTAATGAAGTAGTGGTATCCTGGCAGCCTACCACGTTCCGCTACCTGGGCATTCGCATACATCCCTCCTCAAATGATCTACTTGAAGGCAACCTCACGTGGGTGCTGTCCTCCATTCGATCTCAAATGGTGTTCTGGAAGACGTTGCCAATATCCATGATGGATCGCATTATTAAAGATGGTGATCCTTCCTAGACTGTTGTACTATTTTTTGAATCTGCCCATTTACATCCCAGCTAATAATCCCTTTACAGACAACCTGAGATTGTGGAAGAGATTTATAGACGATATACTTATCTTCTGGAAAGGTGATGTGACCACGTGCCACGAATTTTGTCAGTGGATTAACACACAAAACGAATACCTCAAATTCACCCACACTATTTCACCTACCAACATACCTTTCCTAGACCTCAACATCAGACTCATCAATGGTCAGCTGAGTACTACCATATATAAAAACCTACAGATAGAAATAGCTTGCTGTTATACAGTAGCCATCATCCACGAACACTGAAGGATAATTTACCATTTGGTCAATTTCTACGCATTAGGAGAAATTGTAGTTCTGATTACAAAAAAGAGGCGGAATCTCTATCTGAGAATCTATTGAGGAGACAGTACCCACAGAGACAAGTGGCACAATCAATGAAAAGAGCCAGAAATAACCATCGGGAGGCCCTATTAGAGGTCACTCCGAAAGAGCCTACTGATATACTAACCTGTGTCACTTCATTCACACCGGAATCCAACCGGATAAAAAAGGTGATTAATAGACATTGGGGGATTCTCAACACAGGGCCCTACAGATTCCCAAACCCCGATTCGCCTTCAAACGCACTCAGAACCTGAAAGACATACTAATACATACAAGACCAAGATTAGTAAAAACCAAAGAGCAACGATCCCTTTGGGATCTCCCACCAATCCAGGGCCACTACCCTTGTGGGTCCTGTGCAGTATGCCCTCAGACAAAAGCCACAAAGGAGATAACCCTTTCAGACTCCTTTACTTGGAAAATCAGGAAACACACCAACTGTAACACAACTCAGTGCGTGTATTTGATGATGTGTCCATGCAAGATGAAGTATATAGGTATGACAATGAGGATGATAAAAACTCGAATAACAGAACATAAGAGCAACATCCGTTGCCAACGAACAACTACCAAACTATACACACATTTCAAAGAACTCAAACACTCCCCTGAAAGTCTTTGGTGGATAGTCCTAGAAACCCACCCCCAGATGACACAGGGTGCCCTATTCAGGATGGAACAAAGATGGGTGCACTGTTTAAGTACTGACCGCCAAGGATTGAATGATGATATCCCATGGGGATCCCTTGCCAATAACTGACATTGAGGAACCTCAACTTAGACACTCTAAGATGGCCGACACAGTTTTCGAACACACTCGGCCTTCCAGGAACGTCATGTGACGCATGGAGTTGATGGCTGGTACCAATGAGGGTAGAGAACTCTGACTTAGGTACTCAAAACACCAACAATTTTGGCCCCTTTGTCAAAACTCATACGGACAAATGTATCCATAGACACCCCAAGATGGCCAACAACTGACCTATAGGAACTTTAACTTAGACACTCCAAGATGGCCGACACACATTTTTTCCAACACGCTCAGCCCTCCAGGAACGTCATGTGACGCATGGAACTGATGGCTGATACCGATGAGGGTAGAGAACCCGGACGGATAACCAGAACACCAACAATCTTGACCCCTTTGTCAATACTCATACGGACATATGCATCCATAGACACTCCAAGATGGACGACTCATTTGACCATACACTTGGCCTTCTGGGAACGTCATGTGACGTATGGAGCTTGCAGCTGATACTGATTGGCTACCCCGCCCCGCCTCTACTGGTTTCCCGGTTGGTATAAAATAGACCGCACCTTCAAGCCAGTTACCATCCCGGATTCAGCGGTGCGGGGTAGGTCTACTACTCGGCTTCAACTTGAAGTAGGTGAGTATCTGGAAATGCTTTCAATAGAACTCCCCCTATCTACATCGACAACAGAGGTAAGCGGCTGGGGTCTAGCTTGTTGAGTTCTAATAATGAGTTTTTCTGTACCTACCTCTTGAGAATCTGATGTCTGCCCACATGACAGCGGCTCCGTGAGTTTAGCCGCACTTCCACAGACTCCATGGTTGACCCTTACACCTGTGGGTCACCGGCCAAGCTTGCGGCAGATTTTGGCAATCCTCATTACGAGCAGCAGTCTTGAGAGGCATTTTAATCTCCACTAGATAAGTACGGGTGCTCGATTAGACACAGCACCCTCCCCGGCCCAGCACCACTGTTTGGTCCCTGATTTCGGGGCACGTGTCTCTGTAAGCAGTCTTTTACAATCCTATGAGTCTCATTCACATTTAACTGAAACCCCCCCTTTTCTATCCACAAGACACATATCTTCAATGTGTTAAGAGCCCGCTGGAAATTGATGAGGCACGATCTAATTAGCGAATAGGTGAGTCCTGTGGCAAATTTGACCCACGTTTGCCATTAACACTACTTTTACAACTATTTTCTTCACCTTTTAATTTTATTTTTAGCTTGAGTCACGTGCTTGTGACAGAAACACACCACTTGGTTAGCACATATTATGTGTAAAATTAGCAGGCACCTTGCTCACTACAGCAGACATTATTGATCCTCACCACAATCAAGATTTAAATCAGAGTATCTGTGTATGTTCACGACTGCATTTAAGGCATACCTTGTTCTTGAGTATCTTTTGTCTCCACCACAGTTTGCCCAGTGAACTTGCGGACGCATATCCCGCTTATGCACAGAGTGGTAGGTAGGTTCCCAACTTTACCACGGGGTGTAAATAGTTCCACTTTAAGGTCCTGAAGAATCGTCACTGATCCTCCAGACATACAGGCGAGAAACATGTTGACCCACCAGGAGTAGAGTGCCCATTTCCTGACCCATTATAGTCAGATAGTCGCCTCTCCTTTATTCTTTTAATCAGGCAGGGGCCTTCCCAGAATAAAAGTTCGTTTTATAGGACTCCTGACTTGTTTTAACTATCACATTCACTACTACACCCACACAGACTAGGGCCCTCACACCCACGGCACCTAAACGGCGAGGAACAAAAGATCTCCGATAAAGAGCCCCTTTATGGGTGCCCGTCGGGTATTGCAGCGCCGACCCGACGAGGAGCAGGCCCATATGATGAAGCATGACACCTAGCTTGCTGGGTGTGTGAGGGCACTAGTTCCAAAAGGAGGAACTCCTCTCCTCCTACCACTGACTTGGCAGGAAACCCTGCCACCGTGATAACAACGAACTTTCTGATAATAAATCCTATACTCACGAAGGAACTACGTACCATTCTTCTTTTGACTGCCCTGCTTTACACACCTACTGGCAGGATATCACATCTCGATTATCCTCCTGCATGGAACGCACTGCATTACACACATGGGATTCGTGTGTATTGGGACTGTTTCCCAGGCCCAACAGACACAGGGTTACCTCCCGATTCCTCGACCTGGGTTTTAGAACTGCTAAACGACTCCTGACCGGCCGGTGGAAGAGCCCAGACCCTCCCCCAATTAAGGCAAGGATACAATCATTCTTTGTGTGGGCACAGGCGGAGAGTACAGCACTACATAGGAAGGACACCTTAGGGTTGCGCCAATACCCAGTGGCACAATGTTGGGATGCAATACTAGCGGATTTCCAACTGTCGACATAGGCACATCTCCTTGTGTTTGCTTTGTTCGCCCTAAGTTGGCAGGGGGTTCCCAGGCGTGGGTCCCTTGCTCACTTTGCCACTGGATTCAAGCTAGCCTGGCTGATGAGGGGTGTTACCCGAAACTGGTCCCAGGATGCCTGTTTCAGGTTCAGGGAAGACTTGGCTTGGCAGTTCAGGCTAGACTGTTCCCATGAGGCACAGGGTCAAGACTGATTTGCATATGGCTGGGTCTGAACTGGGGTGGCGAAGTGAGCTAAAGAACGATGATGGATTCAATCCAGATCTGTGACTGGGGGTGAGTGTCTGAAAAGTTTCAGTGCTCCGTCCATCATCTCCTTGTGTTTGACCTGAGGAGGACACACATGACTGAGGCAAGGGCAGCGGACTAGGGGATATGAATATTGCCCTACTATTGCAAAGATGTTAGGAACTAGTGTAAATGCGTTACCGATGACGGATGTATGGGTGCACAGCGCCACTCGGACGTCTATGATTAAATGCGAGCATCAGCTCTGCTGACTGAGGGTGAAGGGAATGACTAAGTTGAGTATCATTAAGTCTGTAGACTCAAGTTGGTCACGTTAGTTTACGTTGAAGTTTTTTTTCTTTTCACATAATCAAGAATCTTGCAATGTACATTCGGCCAAGCTGTTATTGACGCCTGTACAAAATATATGTAAAATGCCGTAATGACCCAGGCGATACTGGGCAATTGCCTTCGGTAATCCCATCTCCGCACTGAAATTATCATTTGTCAGAGTCCACGTAGGAGATGTATACCTTTTGTAATCCGAAGCAGATGATTAATTGCCTACTGTACTGTCATGCGAGCTGTTAATGTAAGACATAACTACAAAAATGCAATAAAGAGATTTAAAAAAAAAATGAAATTGAGTGTGGACTATACAAGCACTGGTACTAGAAAGGATCACAAGGGCCATACTACAGAGAGTGCTAGGATGATATAGTGGGAGTGTGCACCTTTTTTTCATCTCTTGGGCCTTTAGGTTTCACGGAAAAGGCTACAGATGCCTGAATGGCCAATTGTGTAATCTGGGGCCAACAGCCTGTCGGGAGGCACTTTCATTTTGCCTCGCTGTCAGTTTGCCCGATCTCTCCTTCTGAGAATGCCCCTTCGGAGGAGGGCAGACTGGTCCTTGGGGCTCCACTGGCATTTGCCCCACCTCCCCCCTATAATACAAAATGCAGGGATATATATATATATATATATATATATATATATTGCATTCTTAATTGTATTGAAGGTAATCTATAGCAGTGGGGCCCAAAGTTTGCAGTTGTGCTTACATAAATCCACTGAGACACTGTGGCATACTGTCAACGCTGGGACCTTATTAACTTGTTCTCTGGCACCTGCATTTTAAATCTCGTGAATGCCGGAAGCTAGCATTCAGTCTCTTTTGCAATGTTCTGTGGGACATGGGCAGGTCACAAACTGCAGCAAAATTGCAGCAACTAGGGAATGACAGCTGTGATTTTGTAACCCGTCTGGTGCTCCCTCACTCCCCTTCCTCACCTGCACTACTCTTGTTTTGCTTTCCCCATACCACCTCCTCCTGCAGTCCGTTATTGCTGCTTCCTCCCCCCTCCCTTGTGTTATCCACATTTTGTTTTCATTTTTTTTAACATATTGCTCAACAACTCTCTCTTGCAACAGGCTTTTAAAATCATTGACGAAGTCACCAGACCTATTGGCTTTGCCAATGCTTGTTGCTTTTGGTGCTGAAAATCCTTGTTTCGCCCTGGTCTGCACCCACTGTATCCTTAGCTAATGTTGGACACTCTGGGTCTGATTATAGCTGGCCTGATGCCGTCTGTTTCTGGGTTGTAAGCATGCTGAAACACCACATCACTGATGTTTCGACCCAGTCGAAATGCGAAGGTGTTTAATTAAATGGTGAATATTGCGCAGAAATGAGAGCATTACCAGTGCGACTAATAGGCCGATTCGGATGGCTGAATACTGTGGTGCATTGCATAACTGCTTAGGTCTGACAGACCTCGGTCAGTCACCCGAGATCCATATTTTGGTGGTGCCTGGGCATTGGAAGAAGGGATTTGCCGCATGTGGGCTAACCCGTTTTTCTGTGCTCTGCACCTGTTGTCCCTCTGTCCGATGGTTTCACTAAAAGTGTGCATGTTGGCAGCAGATTTGGAAAATGACGATATTTACCAAATTTACTGCTAAATGACATTATTTTCCGCTGCCGATTGTTGGGCTTTGAAATATATTCTGCAAGCAATTGCAGGGCGCCACCATGTGACATTAATGAAACTGCAATAACAGTCACTAAATTAGTTATTGGTTAACCTTTCATCAAAGCCACTATCGAGCTACTGCGACTAAGCTCCATTCATGAGGTCAGGAAGCGCTGTTCTATTCATACATCTCGGTGGATGCAGGTGCGAGGTGAGTGTGCAGTGAGGATGACTCAGTGAATCCCTGGGGTTCACTCCAGAAATGAGCGACAGGGTCAGTGGGAGGATAGCGAGTCCCACGGATCTGGAAGGAAGGTAGAGAGACCTGCCAATGTCTGGACGGAATCCAGTACCATCTGACATAACCTGGTGTCGGGGTAAATCCCTAATCACCAGGATAATTCCATGGTGTTGGATCCATCACATACATTAAGGCGCGTCATTACTTAGCTCATCAAGGACCATTGCCGCTCTAATGTGTTAATGAGCTGCTTGATGAAAGAATAACCAATCATTGTTTTCAGTGATCAGGAGGAGTCCAGTGTTGTTTCCACAGGGAGTAACTTCCTGTGACCGTGACTTGAGCCTGCATGTGGCAGAAGAAATTCCACAAACAGCTCAGCCCGATTGAAACCCTGCCAGGGGTAACACTTTGAAACAAATACGCGCCTGTTTTTGCTAATCCTTCATAGGATTATAAAATAGTTTTGTGGTAGACTTACGTGCAGCATTTTTACCTCATCTATTTGCTTTTTAAAAAAATATAGCATTCACCTACGCCACGAAGGACTTTTCTGTTATAGTTATGCACAAAGTCTCTTATAAATAGAAAAGACAGGACGAGCTGATTGTTTCTGGCTCTCTGAAAGTCTAGTTTCCCAAGAGATCAAGTGGGCGAACCAAGGTTTATTGCTTAACCGTTGCCTTGTAACTTTTCTCAAATAGGGCTTTTAAAGAACTTTCCACGGCAGACCAGAGCCTGGCTCATGTTTTTATACGTTGAGAGTTTGCACTAGTGGTTGCCGTCAAAGATTACATTAATCTTGAGTTGCGTTTGCTTAAGTGTAGCCGGTAAAGTAAAACTAGAGTTACATAGAGCTGATTATGCAAAATAGGATATATTTCCAGATTGGCGAGAAAGGCACAATTAAAGAAAGGAGGAAACATTGCTCAGTTTAGCTCTAGCAAATGGAGGGTCGGGAACGTATTTAAAGCATAAATGAGGTTTTCTTATGAAGAACAGAAAATGAAACATCCATGTTGCTCACCATTTAAAGGGTGAACAGTGGCTCTTCCTGGAGGCGCGCTCTGTATAGACATGGGCAATGGTTGGAAAGAACATGTTTAGTCCAATGATTATAAATTCAAACATACATTTACATTAGTTTAGTATCCACAATTTCATATTTACAGGGGTCGACTAAGCATGTAAGGAGTCGACAGGCCACAAGAGAAGCCATATTAATTTAGGAAAAATGTGACATTGCGTGAATATGCCCTCTACTAAAAAGTCACTGTTCTTTACTTAATATTTAGATTTCAATGCGAGTTAAGAGCACAATGGGTGCAGCTAGAAACTACAGGATTATTGGCACTAGAGGAATTAAAGGAACGAAATGAAAACAAGATGATTTTGAATACAATTTGTTTTTATGCTTCTGGATAGTCACCAGTACTTTGAAACACCTGACATAACTCTGTTAGCCTGGAAGATTTGAAGTACTTGTATAGTGTTGTGATGGACTATTTTTTTAAGTACCTTAGTTAACAGATGTGTTTCAGAATTTCTGAGATTTATTTTTTAGATTGGGCTTCAGAACCCATTTGTTGCCAGACCTTATGTTCTCAACTGAGCTTTAGAAGCACACCTGAGAGCAGGGCTTTGGCTCCACCTACATGTTGGTTACCTTGAGTAGAGCATTCACTTGGGCAGAAGTTGTCTGCTGCCACAACAAAATTGTGCTAGTTTCTGAAGAATGAAGACAGGGTAGGTTTCTTTATAAGAGGATATTTATTGTCAGTCGTAGTTCAGGGAGCCATCTGAGAACACGTCGCAGGCAGCAACCCTCACCAACTGCCTTCTCAACATTCTTCTCAAGAGCATGGAAGTGCCACATGGCAAGGTTCTACTCTCAACACTCGATCATGAAGTACTACACAGGTCAAGTGAGCCATGCCACTACGCCCTCTTTCAAAGCACATTGTAGACAAGGCAAATGTGCGTTACTTTCCAGGGAAACTCGGGAGATGCACTGCTTCCAGAATTCCAGAGTTTACATTCTTTTGATGACTCTTTTTCACGGAAACATTCCCCAATGGTGGTGACTGCACTACACGTTACATGTGCGTAATTCACAAGGAATGCTAAGGGGAGATGAGCTTTGTAGTCATGTGAAAGAAACTAGCTTTGAAGTCGTTAATGTAAATAAAATTTATTAGTGGTTGAACATTTTAAAATATTTTGAACCCTCTTAATTTTTGTGGTGATGCTTATATGTCTGGGTTCTCTTCTGTTGACAAAGATAACTTTTCAGGGTGCAGGAGAAGGTATTTGCTTTTGCTTCAGTTTGTGTTATGGCCTTCTAGACGCTACGCCGAACAATCACTCATTTCTAAAGGTGCATCATGAGGGTTCAGAGTTTATCCAATAAACTTCCTCTGCTCGCTATATCCAACATTGAAAGACTGAATTGCTTGGCTTTCCCAAAGTACTGTGAGCTTTATAGTGAATAATGTAAGAAAACCCTATCCCCCGTTCCACCTTTAGAACTGAGGGTGGAGTGTTGGGGCAGGAGTGTGAATGCGAGGGAAACTAAGGAGGAAATTTGTTAAATGAAGACAGGCATGTATTACATGCTGAGCGCAGTGGGGAGAGGCGGCTTCTTGGAGCCTTTTGTGCACAGATGGTGATAAAACTGTGTGGGACTCTGTGGGCCCCATGCTCATACTGCATTCATCTGTTGCTTCCTGAGAGTAAACGCCACACTGGTACCTTTCAACGTCACATCACAAGATGCTTCTTTGTTTCAATTTAAACATTGGCTGTGACAAAGCGCAAAGGATGGGGCAGCTGCAGCTTGCCCAAGCCTTGATTGGTGACAGACTACACCAATTAAAATGGCAGATCCAATACTGAAAGGAAAGCCTGCAACCAACTATTATAAATAGTGTTCCAAAAGGTAGGCCTTTAAGTTAAACCAGAAAGGCAGTTCACAGCAGCTTTCTGGAAGCCATGCACACTTCATTACCTCATCGTCCTCTCCCTCGCTTCCCTTCATTACTATATTGAGGCAATCCTTCCTCACCAGACACCCATATCACGTGATTTTTTTCACAAATAAAAACGACCCCCCCCCTCCTGTTTTTTTTCTTTTTCTTACCAGATGTACATTCCATGCCCCAGCCGTGTGCGGTGCTGCAGCTTCTAAATTTGGTTTTCTTCAGCGTTATTTTGGATACAGTTTGTGTTGTGCTGAACAGGCACTGCAGAACGGGCCCAATCAGCTTGTCAGCCGGTACACGCTGTGGCAGTGGGAGCCACGGTGCGGTCCTAGCTGGCGTGTCTGATCCGAGCCGGAAAGACGTTGTTTCCTGACTCGCTGAGGCTGTGCTTCCGGAATGGCGGCCAGCCAGAAATCTGCAGCGATTGGGGGAAGGCGAGGCTCCTCTGCTGGCTCATTTTCTGAATTACATTAAGGGTCTCGCATGAGGTCGTTTTTAACTTACTTTTCCTGATGTAGTATACAATGGAGATTGGTTGAATGACATACAGCCTGCACTATTGGTAAATCTGGCTTGGTGATATTTTACAGTATTTCGGATTGGTTCCTTATGGATTTTTCTCCCTATATAGAGGGGGCAGCATGTTCCTTTGCCGTATGTTTTATGATAGGCGGGGAAACGAGCATCTAAGAGAAGGCATGTCTTGTTTTCGTTTGAGGAGGATGATCCAATTCCAGTTCGGCGGAGCAGGTCTAGGGGTTCGGCTGAACCTTTGGCTTTGATCTCAGCAGTAGAGGTCCAAACGATGATTGAAGTGGCAGTGGCCAGGGCATTGGATGACAGAGCAAAGCCCAAAGGCGTATGTACGGCTGGGGGTGTTGTGGTTTCTCCCTCTGGAGATTCATTGGCTTCAGAGGCTAACCTCCCGTCCACCTCTACGGTGAACTTTGTGCGTAGAGAGGAGGCTCCAGATATTCTGCAGCACATCTGGGAGAATTTGGGCTTTTCTCCTTTTCCGTCTCCAGAAGCGGCTGTGGGCCTGTTTCCGCAATATATCAAGCCTTTGATCTTTGCAATGGCATTTAATGGAAGAATTAAGGACCTGATTGCTGGAGAATGGTGGGACCTGTAAGGATCCTTCCTCTGTTCCCAGGTTTTTGCAGAAGCTGTATTCGCTGGAGGAAGATGAGGACTCTCTTCCGCATAATGTTAAGGTGGACAGTGGCGGCTCCTCCATAGGGGCGTTTGGGCGTCGCCCCACTGCTTTCTCGCAGTGCGAGAAGGCAGAAACATAAAATGGTAAAAACTACCATTTTATGTTTCTCGCAATGCGAGAAAGCAGAAGTGCCTGGTTGGGGGCGGGAGCTTGGGCGGTCCTGCTCGAGGGCAGGGGGGGAGTGGCTTACCCACTGTTGTGGGTCCTGACTGTTTGGTCGGCCCCTGGAGCCGACCAAACAGTCAGTACCCACAACAGTGGGTAAGCCACTCCCCTGCCCTCGAGCACGACCGCCCACTCTCCCTTTTTCTCTATGCAGGAGAAAATGGCCCGGCTGGGGCGCTCTCCCCTGCGCCTCACCAATCACAACGCTTCCATTGCAGCGTTGTGATTGGCTTAGGGTAGGGGAGTGAGGCTGGCTGCTTCCTGTGTTCCAACTTCCTCCAGGATTCAGAAAATGCGGGAGCGGCGCGATACTGGCGGTAAGGTAGGTAACTTTATTTTTATAAAGAGACTGGAAGCGATGTGGGAGAACTGAGGGAAGACAGATGGGGGAGAGAAGGCACGGAGAGAGAGCTGGTGAAGCGAGAGATGGATGGAGGGAGAGAGCCCCGGCTATGAGGGAGGAGGGGAGAGGGAGGGCAGGTGGAGTGCACCTTTGCCTTTCCCGTCTTGCCTTGTCCGCTAAGAGAGAGCTCAGTGGTGAAAGGAGCTGAATTAATGCAGCTCGTGCGCAGCTTTCAAAGAAACTGGGTCCGGAGCACAGGACCCCGCCCTAAAGCCCCATATATATCACAGCAACCCCACCATACAGCTCCTGCCTCAACTCGCCATACAGTCAGCGTGCCTTGGTGCCTCTCTGCTGACATCCTCTGACTTATGTCCGCAGTCCGCACCCCAGTCTGTTATGTAGATTTGGAACAGTTACTGTTCCTTGTAAATACATCTTAGTGCCTTTTCATGCCCACTGCTGCCAGGTGCATTGTGCTCGCACAGGACGAGAGAAACCACTGCCACCAACCCGCATTCTTGTCTGGCTCGCCTCTTCCATTTATTGTGTTGTTTTTGGCCTGAAAACACGTCTTGGTTTCATGGGGTCACGCTGAACAATCCTTGTGTTAGCTCACGCTTTCTTTAGTATTTTCACATAGAGGTGTATTATTAAAACTAACAGAATACACGTTATCGACCTCGGAAAGATGAAATCAAAATTACAGGATTCAAACTTTTGGCCAGATGTGAGCTGGGCCACCTAACGATTTTACTATGTCAACCAACTCCCCTTTCCGGATTTTTAATGTAGTAAAGCAATCTGTGGTCATGCATTACTCAGTAGGAAATCATTATGGCAGCTATAAGCAGGTTTTAAAGTGCTTTCTTCTTTTGATATTTGAAGTATGTACTGGGAAAATACCTGCTTTCAGAGATTTTCCTAATGGTTCTACCGGCCTGGACTTCCAAGGGGGTCATCATCAGTGCGGACTCCTGAAATGACTGTAGCCTTGTAGTTCCTCTGCTGGCCCTCCACAGCCCCTCCCACACCCCCAACACACTGCAGGACTCTGCTTGAGAGTGTGGGTGCAGGGAGCGTTTAGTTCTGCTGCAGCCTGGGGTCTGTGTGCGTATATGGTGTGTGGTGATGGTGAATATTGTGACTTTGTGCGATTGCAGAGTGTGTTGCATGCGTTTGAGTGCAGGGCGAGCAGTGCGCAGGGTGAGTAATGAGAGCCCACTGGTTGAGTAGTAAGATTGTATGAGTGAATGGTGTGCTTATGTGAGCACAGAGTGAGTTGTGTGACTGTGTGAATGCACTGGATGAATGGTATGCCCTTGTGAGTGCAGGGTCAGCGGGATTCTTATGTGAGTGTAGGATGAGCGAAGCAGTGTGCGCCTGTGATTGAAGGTGAGTGAAGCAATGTGTCTGTGTGAGTGCAGGCTGAGTGATGTCACTCTGCATGACTTAGGTTTTGCGAGTTTATTTGTACCTTTTTTTTTTTTTCCAACCACCCCCCAGTGTTTGATTGAAGGTCGCTCGCATGCACTTTATACTCAACTCAAACCTTTCTGCCTCACCACTTTTAAAAAGCACCAGCCGCCACTGAAGGTGGATGCCATACTGGCCACTCTGATTGGTCGTACGGCCATAAATCCAGAAGATTGTTCTCCTTCCGATGCTACCGACAAGAAGGTGGAAGGGGCACTTAAGAAGGCGTTTTCCGCTAACACTCTGACTCTGAAAGCTGGGATTAATTCTGCTTATGCTGCACAGTCTCTTGTTTCAGACTTTGAAAAGTTAGCCATAGCAATTCAGAAGGAGACGGATTGTTCGGAGTTGCTTGTGAATATGGAACAAGAAGCAAAGTTTTTGGCAGATGTATCTTCTGATATCTAGAAAACTTCGGCCATGGCAACAGGTTAAATGGTTTTGGCTAGAAGAAATTTGTGGATGAGGGATTGTAAGGCAGACTATTCTGAGAAATCTGCTCTGCTAAAAATTCAGTTTGAAGGGAAAATGCTGTTCAGTGATCAATTGGACAGTATGATTACCAAGGTATTCAAGAATCGTAAGCTGTGCTGTACAAAGGGAGGCCATATTCCTCTCAATGCTTCTGGCATCAGCCTTCCTCTCCTTCTTCCTTTTGTTCATCCAGGAAGACTTCGAGGCCATTTTCTGAGCGTAGGAGGAAGTTCCAGCCCAAGAAGTCGTCGGCCTCAGCGCGAGCCAAAAGTCAGCAGGGTTCCTCCAAGCGGACGTCCTGACAACTATGGCACAGGGACATCAATTCCAGTGGGAGGCAGGCTTTTGTTTTTTCAGGAGGCCTGGAAAAAGGGTGTTAAGGATTGATGGGCCTTGAATATTGTCAAGAACGGCTGTCTTATAGACTTTGCCAGTCAGCCTCCAGAATGGGGCACCATCCTTACTCCTGTCCCCAAGGATCTGGAAAAGAGACAATCTCTTTTGGAAGGGGTTCAGACCCTTCTGGTAAGAAAGGGAAATAGTTCCTGTACCAATGGCAGAGTTGGGAAAAGGATGTTATTCTATCTTGTTTCTAGTACAGAAGGTGTCTGGAGATTTCAGACCAGTTCTGGATCTAAACAGGGTGAATAAGTGGATCAAGACAGTTAATTTCAAGAGGGTCGCCTTACATTCCATAATTCCCTCAGTAAGCGTCAACAACTTTATGACTCCATTGATCTTCAGGACGCTTACTTGCATGTTCCTATGGCATGGGCATATCAAAGGTTTCTGCGATTTGTAATGGGAAAAGATCACTCAAGTCGCAGTATTGCCATTTGGTCTGAAGTCCTCCCCCCCCCCCACCACCCTCCCCAGGGTGTTTAAGAAGTTTCTGGCCCCCTTGGTGGCATTGGCTCGCTATCAAGGAATCTTCCTTCATCCCTACCTAGACGATCCACAATGCTGTTCGCTCTCAAACACACAGGGGTGGTTCTTGCCATTTTGCAGGGGGCATGGTTTTCTTATAAATCTGGGAAAATCCAACCTTGTGCCAGAACAAGACTGGGTTTCATACCAATTTGGGCGTAGTCCACTTACCAGACGTGAGTGGCCAAAATCCGAGCCCCCATTTTGGGTCTCTTGGCTCATCCCGTTCAGTAGCCAGCTCGTTGACTGCAGGTTCGGGGAATTTGGCAGCAACAGTGTTTCTGGTTCACTGTGCTCACCATCATTTGCACAAGCTGATGGCTCACATCCTGGTTTATTGGTCTCCCATGTGTTAACCCCCTGTGCTTTCAGATTACGCACTATCCTCGGGTGAGAAGGGACCTGCGTTGGTGGCTGGACAAGGAGCATATCCTGAAAGGGATCCCTCTCTCCCTTCTCACTCCCAGGATTGTGAAAATGGATACCAGTCTGTCATGTTTGGGGGCACGGATGGGGGTACGTCAGATATAGGGCTGTTGGTCCCTGTCTCAGGGCATGAGGTCTTCGAATTGGAAAGAACTAGAATCTGTCAGTTTGTCTCTCTCTCTCAATGCCAAAGTGCTGATGTTTTGCTCAAAAGTCAGGTAGCGGCCTTGGGGTCTTCTTTACACCTTCCCTCCCTTTCTGCTCATTCTCCGGTTCCTTCTCAGGGTGCAGTTGGGAGAGAGCGTCTGTCGTTCTGATTGCCCCGCTCCTTTTGGTTTCCTTTTCTAGTGGAGATGAGGCAGGAGGAGGAGTGGATGTTCCCTCTCCCCTGTTGTTCCCAGTGTTGCAGCAGGATGTTCTGTACAGAATGAGATTAGCGGCCTGGAAGTTGAAAGGCTAGGCTTGCTGCATAAGGGGATTCCGGCTAGTTTGACTCCAACTCTGCAGGCTTCTAGGCTCTCGTCTACCAATAAATCTTACTTGCGGCACTGATGTTCCTTCAGTAAGTGGTGTCAGAGCACAGGTGTTCCTTCAGTAAGTGTTGTCAGAGTAAGGGTTTGAGCCCTACTTCATCTGACTTATTTGAGGTGATGTTTCTGCAGGATGGGGCCTCTTTGGGTTTGAAAGTTGCCACCCTTAAGCTTCAATGGGCAGCTATTAAAGCTTTTAGAAGTTCTTGGAACATTCTGTCAGATATGGAAAGTTTAGTGGGTCGTCTGTTCAAGGGTTTGAAGAATGTTCTTCCTTCTATCAGGCACTTCCTTTCTTGGGATCTATCTTTCATTTTGGATGCATTGATGTCTCCTCCGTTTGAGCCCATGGATATCAAGTTATTGTCCCTTAAGATGTTCTTTTTGTTGGCTGTTTCTTTGGCTAGGCGTTTGACTGAGCTGGGCGCTTTATCTTTCAAGCATCCTTTTTGTCAGATTTTTGATGATAGTCATTTTGAGGCCTCTTCTCTCCTTCCGTCCTAAGGTTGATTCCCAGTTTCATACGGGCCAGGAGTTGATTTTGCCCTCCTTTCTCGAGTTTCCACTTTCTGAGGAGGAAAGGCAGCTGCATTGTCTGGTTGTCAAGAGGGCCCCTTCTTCTTATATATTTGGATAGGATTACTCCTATCGAGGCTTTCCAATTCACTGTTTGTAAATTTTGGACCTCTGTAAAAAGGGTTTAAGCCTTCAACGTCTTTGTTGAGTCATGGGTTCGGACATTGATTTCTCTGGCCTACAACACTTCGGGTCGATTTCTCCTTGAGGGGTTTCAGGGTAGATCTACGAGGTCTGTTTCTACATCATGGGCTAAGATACAAGGGGCTTCCATTGCTGAGATCTGCAGGGCAGCCGCCTGGGCTTCCCCATTGACTTTTGCCTCTCATTGTAGGATTGTTTAGGAGGTTGAACTCAGGTGTTTGGGTCTAAGGTGTTGGCCACTATGACGTCTAAATAGTGGTTCATTATTTTATCTTTTGTGTCTAATAAACATGAGTTTGTGCATTACCTTTTTGGTTGTCCTGTTTGGCTTTGTACATCTCAGTGTAGTAATGATGGGAAGCGAGGGAGGGAACGATGTGGTAATGCTTCAGTTACTTACCGGTAATTGCATCGATCGGAGTCCTCTTCCCTCGCTTCTATTAGTTACACCCCCCACCCCCCCTCCCAGGTAGTCCAGGCCAACCCAAATTGGAGTTGTCATGATACGTGGTATTTACAGGGTGATTTGGGGTAGGGGTTGTTTTTATTTGTGAAAGCATCATGTGGTATGGGTGTCTGGTGACGCAGGATTGCCTCAATGCAGTAATGAACAGAAGCAAGGGAAGAGGACTCAGAGTAATGCAATTACCTGTAAGTAATTGAAGCAAAAAGACATACCTCACAACGTCTGTCGAGGTTAGTAAATGACAACACTGCAGTGTTAGTTAAGAGGAATGTGCGTCAGATATATTTATAACCATATTAGGTCTTTCAGTTACTTCTGTCTTTATAGTTGTAAATGTACCTTCCAAGCAAACATCGGCCAGTTCTGACTTTTAAGCAATTATATTTGCTTTCTGGAACTAGTTACTTCTGATTTTAGCATTACAAGCATACATTGAAAATTCTACCATGCAGAGTAGCCTTGATTATATAAAATGCATGTTTTTCTTTTGTAGTATCACAAATAAAATACATATGATAAAATATCTTTGTGCGTATCTTTGTAAATTTTTACGTAACCGGTGTGACGCAACGCATGTAATTTCTGTGAAATATTTTGTTGCAAGATGGGCATAACAATTATTTTTATTGCTCGGCTTTTATTATTGGTTTTTTGAGCGAATGCGATATCGTGAAGTATGGCTTGCCCACCTCTAACCCAGAGGCCTGCTTCAGAGCATCGGGCATGGTTTGAAAATAAAGTGCGAAGACAGCAAGAGAAGAGCTCACCTATACTGACAAGGCGACGACAAGTGATCGGATCCAATGGATGTCCATTAGTTTAGAAAAGACAACAAGCTGCAAATTACAAAATGTTTGCATGCCGTGGGTGTGAGGCAGCTAACGGACAGGGTGTGCAAGTTTCAGTTTAGCCACTAGATGGCGCAGGTTTGTCACGCACCATGCCCACTTACTCTTTAGTTTAGGATCGTCAGCGATGCAAACGTTTAAAGGAAGGATGTTCACAGAACAGCTCTTACGTTGCCTTTAGTGAGGGGCTTGATGTTACTCTTGTACGCGTCCAAAAAGGATGTGTTTCTGACGGTAAACCCTCCCAAAATCTTCATTCAGTTCGCTGCTGCCAAGTTTTTATTGTTATGTGCGACAGTCCCATGTTTTCTGTGCGCCTTTGTGTGACATTTCAGGGTATTTTGCGTGACACTGAGTGACACTCAATCAAAAGTACAAAAAATCAGTTGTTTTCATGTAATGGGCTAAATCTCAGACTCTAGTTCTTATGATGTAAAGTTATGGTATCGAGAAAGTATTGAAACACCTTAGAATTAAAGCGCTTTGGGCTGAAAAGTCAAGAGTAGGTGATGGGGTCTTGTGATCAGTATTATACTCTTCGTAGGTCCTAGGCAGCAGTGTCTCCACTTTCACTATCCATTGAGCATGTCTCTTGACTGATCCAGAGAGTAATCTCTAGGTTGTAATTTCACTTTGCATTGTGCCATCTCTGAGCATGTCCTATCGAGCCATCTCTCTGTTGTGATCTCATTCCGTTTCACACTATGCCTCCGTCGGTTTGACGAAGCAATCGATCCTTGTGTTGTGGTTTCAGTTTGGATTGTGGGGTCTCTGAGCCAGTCCTGTGAAACAGACTCTCCTTGACTTAGTGTCACTCTCTATTATGCAATCTGTCCGTTAAACGGGACCTCCCACTATATTGTTCTGTGTTTTTTAAACTGCACTGCAGGGAAGCCTCTTATACTGTCTTGGAGGTCACCTACTCCATGTGATTTCATTTTAAGTTATGCGGTCTCGGGAACTAGTATGCGATTTCATTCTAACTTTTGCAGTGTCTGAACCAGTCCTGGAAGCGGTCTGCTCATTAAATTGTAAAGTTAAAAAAAAAAAAAAAAAAAAAAAATCTCAGGCTATGTCGAAGTGTCTCACGTCTGTCCCATGGAACTGTCTCTCAGGGGGAGTTGTATTGCCTTGCAGTCTGATCTCAGCTAAAGTTGTACTGTTTCCGAGGCTGTCCTGAAGCGCAGTCCTTTCTAGTGATCTCATGTTAACTCATACAGTCTCTGTGCTCTTTCTGAGAAGCAGTCTTTCGTTTGGTTAAAACATAAACCAAGATTTTATGGAGCTCCTTCTGCACTGTTCTTGGCAGAAATAAATGGGCAGCATAACAAGGTACGAAAAAGTAGCTTTTTATGGAGTGCCTTCTATCCCAAATTCAGACTTGTGGGCCCAGGTTTATTCTTTTGTGTCCTCCAGGCATGTGCAGGCTAGACTGATAAAGAGAAGCAAACAGAAATTGCTAATATTATTATCAATAATGAAACAAAAACAAAAGTAATAACAGTAATAATGAGGTTATTGAGGACCATGCATTCAGTTAAATTAGGCTCTCTTGTTGACCCATGCTCTCACTACTTATTTTCTCTCTATCTTGAACTCATTGGCCATGGACTCGCCACCCTTGTTAACCTCTTGCTGTCAACGTTTGCTTATCCCACTGAATCGAAGGATGCCATGTCAATGGCAATGCTTAAAAAGCCTTCTGCTGATGCTATGACATTGTCTAACTACAGGCCTATTTTCTTTCTACTTTCTATTTTTCCCAGCCGAAGTCCTTGAAAAATTAGACAAACAGCACATTGCTAGCTTGAGCCTCACCTTGTGCTTGATCCTTCACAGTTTGCCTTTAAAGTCAAACTTCGTACAGAAACTGCTTTCAGTGATGCCCTGGGCGACATCCGACTTACCATCGATAAGGGTGCCACTGTTGCTTTTACCCTTTTAGATCTTACGATGGCTTTTGAAATGGTATCATACGCCATTCTACTCAGTTGCCTTTGTGATGCAGGTATCTGTCATTCTGCTCACTATTGGTTAAGCTGTTTTCTCTCTTACTGGACCCAATCGATTTGTCTCCCATGGTTTCAATCTGATGCTTCCAATCTTTTGTGCGGGGCGTCGGAGATCTTTCCTGAGCCCCACATTGTTTAATGTTTATATGACAGTATGTCAAAAAACACAATCCCTTTGGGTTTCTCATAAGCACATTGTATACCACACCAATCTCACATGCACTCTAATCACCATCAATGGAATTGAAACCCAGAAAAGTTCAATACAAAATATTTTTATTGACAGGATCCTAATTCAATGTTATTAAAAATATATTATTTATAAATTCTTTTCCTTTTTTTAAAAAAACACATAAAATAACAATATTATTAAAAACAACACATATTCAAAATTCATGGGAGAATACAACAAAAATTGGTAACAATAGAGCCCAATAACTATTTGGCAGACCAAGACACAAAGGTTTTTTTCAATATTTTATTTGAGATTAATCATTACATGACACAGGTATAAGTGTTCATTCAAATCCCTATTGTAAAAAAACAAGTGAAGCTTGGGTACGTTTTCAAAACAAAGCGACGCGTTTCGGTGGTTTGATTGAATACACCACCTTCTTCAGGCTAGCAATTAATTTTGGTGTCTCCCAACACAATAATCTAAAAAGATATTCATATAAAATCAACATATTAGATTTTGTCCAAAGGAACATTAATACATGATATATCATATTGCAATTGATCACTTTTTTATAAAACATACAACAAATACAATAAAAGACATCTGCATTACAATTTCAGTTCAATCCATGGTGATTCAAACATAATAATTCCAGGCATACCACTCAATCAACATCCTGAGTTTCAAAAACTCATAGTATATTAATTCCTTAATGGATAGACCCATCACAAACCATGATTTAAAATATATGAGTGGGTTTTATAAAAGGGATCTTTCCTTTCACACAAATCTTTTTCATCACGCCAATCACATGGTCGTTGTTGATTATAAGAAGAGGGAGGGACGTTTCCACTCATACACCGACCCTATTCTGCCGTACTCTGATAGTAATTATAATTGTAAAGAAATGTACCGACCTAAACAGATGAAATAACAAAGAGTGGGAAGAGGAAAGTATTATATTCCTTCCTTGATAGTTGTGATTCTCCACATTCACCACACGATCCCTCAATAGTAATAGTGGGAGTTATTCTATGGATGCATTGTGCAAAGGGGAAAAATAAAATAAAAACAACCATTGTAAAATAACATTCCTCCTCAAATAAGAATTCACTTCTTTGTCACAATCCATTAAATAACTGAAACTCTACCTTTTATATACAACCAAAGTTTTTTGGTTTTTAGGGTTATACTTCCATAAACTTCACAGATCTGCTGGAGTCTGTATGTAGATATTATCGTCCTTAGAACCCTACAAATCACCAAATGGTGTAAAAAAGGGGAAGAGGACGATTTATTAACTCTGCCCTATTTTGCTACATTTCAACTAAAGAGGCTGTTTTGTAACATGGAAAGAAAAATAAAATGTACACTACCTGATCATGTGCCCATTTGGGTTTAGCCACTGGAGCTATGGCTCAAAAAATAATGCCGAACTTCTGTCAATAATCAAGTCCTCAAGTATAAAGTGAAGGCCTATCAGCAACCTCAATCAAAAATGTTGATGCCTGTATAAAAGAACACTTAGATAAGTTATAAGTTACCTCCAAGTTTGACATGTCGCCATGCTGCCCCAAACGAATATTTAATGCATAAACCTATATTATCATCATCTCTTCCATTTAGTTTATAAAAGCTTCTTAGGACGCTTCTAATAAACTAAAACACTCCCTTATTTTAGCCGGGCATTACCCATTTTATAGCGAGTTAATTCCAAAAAACATTAAGTCATCACGGGGGTTTTTTTTGTATAAAGCATTTCTTCTTCTTTCTCATTAATCTGTATAATTTATAAATGAAGCCATCCCCCTCCGTTTCTCACCCTCAAAAAGCATTCAGCTCATCCGGAAAAAACACTCTGTAATTGTTATATCCCAAATGTACAATTAATTTGCGTCTAAGACTACACCCCGGTTGCTCTCTTATAACAACAGGCTCACCTCTATCATTGAACCTCATAAATGTGGCCCACAAAATATAGTGCCGAAGAGATACTCGCCGTGCATTTAGATTCTAAACTATAAAAGGTCCCCCAAAGAAAACTACAGGGTAAATACTTTGTTAATTAGATAAACTGAGTACACGTAATTTTAACCTGGGCATCATTGTTGATAATTAGCTTTCTATGGTGAACCAGGTCACTGTGGTGTCTGTCTGTTACATGAACCCACTCAAAATGCTTAGTAAAAATGTAAGTGGCTGCCCCTGAAATTATGGAAATGGTGACCCAAGCACTCATTACCAGTAGACTGGACTACAGAAATGCCCTCTCTGTTGGCATTTCATTACGTCTCATTGAGAGACTTCAAGTTGGCCAGAGCACAGCCACCAGGCTTGTTTTCACTCTGCTTCCTCATACCACCCATGTATGTAATCTTCATTGGCTGCCTGTCCATAGGCATTCCCTCTACAAGCTTCTTACTGATACCTACAAAGCAATTTACATATTTGTAAACCTTAGCAATTGTATACGCTTCTATAATCCTTCCAGACGACTTAACTCCACATCACGCCTGCTCGCTTGCTATCTTCGCACCCCTCATGTTAGAGCACAAGGGCGCTCCTTTTCCTTCCTGGCTCCAAAGGATTGGAATACACTATATGTAGTTTAGGAAGAAACAAAAAATCTGGGTTTTGTATTTTAGCTTAGTTTTGAACCTCCAAGTAATAACTTTCTGTTCCGTGTAATACTTTTACCAGTGTGTTGTGCATATTACAAATATAAAATCGCATAAATGATATTCTAACGAAGACACGGACATGACTGTAAGAAAGCAAATTCCTGCGAATGTTTGAGTTGGAATTATTTACGTTTGAACTCCAGAACATGTGTCTGCGATGGAGTGAGTCATGCTATTTGTGCCACCTTAAAGGCTGCCTGAGTCTGTGGGATTTCCTGTTTTGGAAGTGAAATTGAGCAAAGAATACTTTGTGCACAAGTGATACAAAGGTTTCTGCGTGCCTTACACCCCTTAGATCAGGTGTTTGTTGGCTTGTATTTCCTCTCAGCCCTGTATCAGCCTCTAAAACCTTGTGGCTGGCCTTAGTAAGGTCATGTCCCACACCATCCACTGTGTGCATAGTCTGCTCAGTAATAGCCCACAAAATCAGGTGTTTACATGGAATTACTAAAGCCTGTCGCTCTGCACCCCAACATGGCCTATGTGTGCAGACTGAGGCATGTCTCAGCGCCACACAACCCACGGTGAATATTGTGAAGGCTTGCGCCAAGCTCACATAGCCAGGTGTCTGTAGTTCATAAGATCTGTCACACGGCTGCGCCATAGCATGAGCTGTGTGTGCAGACTGAGGCCAGTCCCAGCCCCACACAGTCCACGGTGCATATTGTGAAGGCTTGCGCCTAGCTCACACAGCCAGGTGTCTGTAGTTCATAGGATCTGTCCCATGACTGCGCCATAGCATGAGCTGTGTGTGCAGACTGAGGCATGTCCCAGCCCCACACAGTCCACGGTGCATATTGTGAAGGCTTGCGCCTAGCTCACACAGCCAGGTGTCTGTAGTTCATAGGATCTGTCCCACGACTGCGCCATAGCATGAGCTGTGTGTGCAGACTGAGGCATGTCCCAGTCCCGCACAATCCACGGTGCATATTGTGAAGGCTTGCACCTAGCTCACAGACCTAGGTGTCTGTAGTTCATAGGATCTGTCCCACGACTGTGCCATAGCATGAGGTGTTCGTGCAGACTGAGGCCAGTCACAGCCCCACACAACCAGCCCACACAGCTAGACAAGCCAGTATTTCATAAGGCACGTCCCACCCCTGCACCCCAGTACAAACAGCATGCAGACAGGCCTGTCCCCGCTCTGCACCAGTATCCCACCATCCACTGTGTGTGCAGTCTTAAGACTTGCACCCAACTCGCAATAAAAGGATGCTTCTGTTGGCAGTAAGGCCAGTACTACCCTCCAACGCTAACTGTGTGTACACACTGAGGCCAGTGCCAGCACCGTCCCCACATTATTTCCAGGGTGCGCAGTCAGAAACCCTACACCCAGCTCACACAGCGTAGTGCCTGTGTGGTTACTATACCCTGTCCTGGCCTTGCACCCAAACCCAAGCTGTGTGAGTTGTGAGGCTAGTCCTGGACCAGAGCCATATGATACAGTTGATGGCCTCTCCACCCCCTCACACCAGCTGTTCTCTCCAGAGAGCTCTGTCTTACCACCATGTATGAGCACAAGAGACAGCGCCACTCATGCTTGCAGCACAGCAGGTTGCTGCATGGATTGGGACGCAGCGGAGCTCTTTCCATGGTGTCACCCCACTGACCTTATGAATATGGCCAGGTACTGCCGAGTCCCCCTCCCTTATCCCAGCAAACCACTCTTTTAACTCAAAAACCTTTTGGGGGCCCCCCATAGGCCAGTCAGATTCTCCACCCTCTTCCCCAAAGGCAACAATGTCGACAACACACCAGCTTGGATTAAGGGTCGGAATAACCCCGGCCGTATTTTATTCATAACAATAACAAAAACATTAATCTCAATATTTACATCATTTATACAATACGCAGAAAGTCCGTTCCATTACATTGATATGTACAGTGTGTTATTTGGCTATCCTTAACATGTTTCTAATACATAGCCATTCCTATCATAGGCTAAGGGATCAGCAACATTATCTTTCTGCGTATCCCTGTTTGAGCCTACGGCAAGGTCGACTGGTCCAAGATCAAGGTCAAGCTAGGTCCCACCCTCCTACCGGAGTGACCTTGCGCAGGAGGCCCAGTTCGCCGGAAGGTTACCTCACCCCGGGCACCCCCTACGCCCTCAACATTGTCTCCATAAGGGGCTGTGCAGTTATGCCCAGCTTACTTGCGCCCTTGCGCATGTGCGGGTTTGGCCAAACAGCCTACCGGAAGCGGAACTTCCCCTCCCCCGCACCCTTCCAGCCTTTCGGCTGTAACTGCCCCTGGAGTTGCATGAGAGACCATCTGTCCCCCCCCTCAGGCGTCCCCATTAGACAATGGTGATGCCTGCTAAGGACCATAAACTATGCCCACCAATCATGACCTTACCGCCACAGGCCGGCATAGTTGACAGACTATCTGGCCCCCCCCCCCCATGCCTCCAGAAGGTCATGTCCTGATCCGTGTCCCTACTAGCCAGGCAAGTAAATTCTTAAGGAACAACTCATTTCCCCACTTGGAGAGGTGCACGCCATCCTGTAGGACATGCGCAATTGTCTGACGCTTCGGGGATCAGAATAACTTGTCAACCCGGTTGTTGATCCTTTTTACTGAATGGTTCAGGGTCCAGACAGCTTCCCCCCCCTCTCCCCCCCCTCTCCACTGAAGGGAACCATGTGTGACCAGGCCAGTACTGCTTGCGGGCATCTCTTTGCCAGCCTCCCCACCTCCGTAATTAGGGCTTCCACTATGCCTTTCCTGCCCAGGTGCACCAAGTCATTACCCCCCAAATGCAAAATAACTGCTGCAGGGGGTATCCGAGTCTTGTCCAGTAAGCTTACTAACATATCCCTGAGTTGGCCAAAGCGTAGCCCCCCCTGACCGTGAAACGTGATATTGAAACCGTCCTGCCTTGCCCTGTGTGCATAATTGCCTGAAAAGAAAAATTGTTTCAACCTGTTTAGTGGCCAATAATCCACACGTCCATTTTTCTGTGCTCCCAGGCGGGTACCTGGGGCGCTACAGGCGGCGACAAACGATGAAGTGCTGCAAGCCTCCCCCCTGCGGGACAGGATGTGGAAACTGCAAGTCAAATCAGAAAGAGACACCCGTGAGTGACACGAACCAAACTTTAGAGCATATGCAGCCGCAAATAGCTCTTGTAACAGTCTGAGGACCACCTACCAATCCTCTGTACAGCGCTCCCAGAGAGACCCCTGGACACTGCTTCGGTGGCGGCCCCTATTCTGAAGGAGTGAGTCCCGAAACTGACTGGGTCCAAACCGGCTGCCCTGATGGCCGCCTCCATGACCCTCCTAAATTGAAATGTAGTGAGCGGAGTCCCATCTTCATGTATCAGTAACGGGCCCCCCGTGGCCTGTGCACCAGGAAAGCCTCCAGGTTGGTGATGGGGCAGCAGACGCTCCCGTCAGCCCTTTGCAACACCACTCCGTCCCCTCTACCCTCCTGATCAGTCTTTGACTTGGGAATGGATATGAATAAGGATTCCCCTTGCACCCTTACGTGACTAAACTGCAGTCCCCCGTGCCAGTCCTTTTTATTTTTTGCTACCAGCTCCCCAATCCTAGAAGCGTCATAGAACGCCAGTGAAAAGGCCGCTTTAAAAAGGAGCGCTTCGCCCGCTGACTTACAAACCTGGCTCAGCGCACCCAACAATGTTGCCAAAATGTCTATACCAATCGGGCGCCTCACATCTGGTTGGGACCCTTGCAGGCGCTGCCACCCCTTCAGTGCCTTTCTTACCATGAATGAGCTGGTGGGGTCAAACTCTCCCTGTATTTTAGCAAAAAAGGAAATTGCCGCTATATGGCGCCTTGCTGACGCTACTGAGCGCCCCTCATCCTTCATTGCTCTCAAGAAAGAAAACACTGCCTCAGTATCATGCCAAGCCTCTTCCCATCCCTCCCCCAAATAGTTGTAGTATGCCCCAAACGCCCCTTCATATGCCCGCCTGGTCTTGGGTGCTAGGCTAGCTGCCACGAAGTCCGGTAACCGGGGTCACCAAGTTGCCAAAGCTAGTCTGGGAAAGGCGTTGGGTTGTCTGCCGCTTCTGGGTGGTGGGACCTGAACACCTGCATCTTAAAGCGAGAGAGTGCGTCAGCAGCATGATTCAATACACCTGGAACATGCTTTGCCCTAAACAGAATGTTCAACCGCATGCACAACAGTATTATCTCTTTCAGCAGTCGCAGAATCATTTTACACTTTGCCGATTGGTGGTTGATGCATTCTGCCACAGACATGTTGTCGGACCAAAAGATCACAGATTGGTTCCTCAGCTGTACCGGCCATATGGATAATGCCACTAGGATGGGAAATAATTCCAGAAAACCAATGTTACTGGTGAGCCCAGATTCCACCCACCATGCTGTCCAGCGTTGCGCCACCCATGCTGAACCCAGATTGGCTCCAAATCCTTCGTTACCCGCAGCGTCAGTCATCAGACCTATCTCTGGGCTGGATCTGGGTGGGCTGGGCCACACCACCTTGCCATTGAAATCGCGCAGGAATGCCATCCAAATCCGCATGTCCTGCCTGATCTCACTGGACAACCTGGTGTGGTGTTGTTTTTCCTTGAGACCTGACATAGCCTGGGCAATGGTGCTTGAGAATGGCCGAGCCATGGGAATGACTTTTAACACAAAATTCAACTGTCCTACTGTCTGTTGGAGCTGGTGCAGCGTAACCTCCTTCCTTAAACATTCCTGTAATGCTGACCTGATTTTTCCTTTTGGCAGACGTGACACCCCATTCACTGAATCCAATTCTATCCCTAGGAATTCGATCTCTGTGGTTGGCCCCACTGTTTTTCCTTGCGCAAAAGGAACGCCAAAGTTATGCATGAGCGCACAGAATTTCTGCAGTGCCCAACCACACTCCTGCGAACCTGGTGCTGCCAAGAACAGGAAATCTTCCAGGTAGTGTAGGACTGACTGGTGGCCCGACACCTGCCTGAAAACCCACTCGAAAAAGGAACTAAACTTCTCAAAGTATGAGAAGGAGACAGAACACTCCATAGGCATGCATTTGCCCATGTAATATTTCCCTTGAAACTGGAAACCTAGCAGGTGAAAATCTAGAGGGTGTACCGGCAAAAGGCGGAAGGCTGATTCGATGTCAGATTTTGCGAGGAGTGCGCCGGGCCCCAGCCCCCTAAGCATTTCAATTGCCTGATCAAATGATACATATCTGACCGTGCACAGTTCCCCATCTATGGCGTCATTCAGTGATTGGCCCCTGGGGGCCAATAGATTGTGAATCAAACGGAACTCTCCCTGATCCTTTTTGGGAACCACTCCCAATGGGGAGCACACAAAACCTTCCACTGGTATTATGTCAAAGGGGCCCGCCACTCTGCCTAATCTCAGCTCTTTTTCTATTTTTGCTGCCTCCACCCCAACATTGGATCTCACCAACAGTTGATTCTGACAATGTGAAACCCCCACGTAACCAGGTGCAGGGATTCTGAAACCGTCCCTGAAACCTACCAATAATATCCTAGCTGAGTTGGGGCAACTGTACTTATTCAACCAAGGGATCAGGGCGCTGGTTATGATGGGGGACCTGGCTTTGTTGAGGGATACACCCTCATTCTTGTTTTTTACCCCCTCTGTCCTTTGATTTTTTGAAACACATGGACTCAGGGTGGGATGTGTGGCCACAGAAAGAACATGCATGTTTAAACTTGCATGTGCCTGCTGCCCTGGTGCATGAACGCTTGTTAAAGTCCCAACATGCCCCCTTCTTTCCCCCATCCCTGAGCTAACTGGGGGGTTTGACCGAAAGGACTGTCCCCGCGAGCAGTCCTGTGTCCCGTACTTCATGAGACTCAACCATAAAATCATATCAATTAGGTCCCAATTAAGGGCAGGGTCAGTAGCCTTTGCTCTTCTAAAATCTTTATCGTATTCCTTCCATCTCACACCACCATATTCATCATGCGCACAAGCAATCCTATTCTGGTAACATGCCATTTGTGCACCCAAACCCGGGAAACGTTCAGACATAATTGCCATGTAGTTGGAGAAACCCTTAAACCAATTGACCAGAGTCTCATCCACCTTCTTCTTCTGTAGCCAACTAGCCCATTCCCTTGGGTGCACCCACTCCTTGTTCTTTTTTGCTTCCTCTTTCTCCGCATGGTCTACCAACAAGGAAAACATATTGACATATTCCCCCTTACAAATCTTTTTCATCACTTCTTGTGCAATGTCTTCCCAAATGGTCCCTGGAAGAGCGCATTTCGTCCAAACCTAAACTTGGCAATGTCTGGGGCATTCATCAGGTGTGGAGCGCAGTTTTCGCCCCAGTCCCCGTCGCACAGCAAGTCCATTAGTACACAAAATACTCCATCTCAATAAGGTAATCCATGTTTTGTCATGTTTTTCCAGTTCATCCAGTATCTTTTCGATTCTTTCACAATCCACATGTAAGGTAGCATGCTTTTCCATAGTTTCTAATGCTAGAGATATGCCCATCCAGGCCTTATTCTGAAGCACGAAAAAAGCATTGTTCATCAAAAGCATCGTTCATCAAAAGCAGTCTGCATCAACCCAATGCATTTCGGGCTTGGTAGCCCTTCTTCAGGGGTAACTACAAATTAAATAACCACCATTATTAAGATGTATTATCACTTTTTAGCATGTAACATGATCTATACGTCTCTCATCGCATTGTAAAAAGACTCTGATCCATGCATTACAAAACGTGACCCTTCGTCTACCAACTCTTTTCTCTAATGCAAGAGATATGCCCTCTAGCATTAGAAACTATGGAAAAGCATACTACCTTACATGTGGATTGTGAAAGAATCGAAAAGATACTGGATGAATTAGGGAGCCACGCTGGCTGAGTGAATACTCGCTGGCCCCGCATGAACACTAGTAGGGGCAGGCTGCAGCTCCACACGATGCTCCAACCAATGCTGTGTTGTCCCCAGGGTCAATAAACCACTTCTTGATCACCTGCAGGTATGGAGAAAAGAAAGGGAAAAAACGACAGGAAACTGTGTCCTCCTGTAGCTCCACACGTGGGAAGGTCCAATTATCTGCAGGAAAAAGAAAAGAAAGGAAAAACTAATAATGAAGGGGCCTCGGTCCCAAGGCCCTCGCAATCCGATGGGGCTGTGAAGCGCTGGAGAAAGAGACCGATCTCCTGCTCCACAGCCTTTTTATTGCCCCCTCGACCGGGGAGCTGGTTGGAACCGGCTCCCCGGTCGTATTTTCGTCATATGACCCGGAAGCGCTTCATGCGCTTCCGGGTCACAACTCCCGCGGCCAATCGGCTGCAGATGTGGGGCGGGAGTCGCCCGCGTCACTTCCGGTGCCCGCGGCGACCCCGTCCCCCGCCTGGACTTTGGGGGACCGGCGCGACCGACATACTCGGCGGCGTGCCCGAGTCCTGGTCCCGCCTTTGTAAGAGCGGTGGTACTCTCCATCCAACATCCAAGCTGCAGCTGACAAACACATGCTGCTCTCTGGTGAGGGGTGTGACACAGACTGGCAGGTGAGACATCCTTTGTACAAAGACGGTCCTGACAGGTGAGAGGCCTCTGCTGAGAGGGCCTCCTGTGCTGTGCAGCCGAGAGAGGGAACGGAGAGCTAAAGAAGAAACCAAACTTTCTGCCAGAATGCCTGCTACCCGAAAGAAATGTAAAGCTGTGCAATAGGTTAATCAGCACATGTCAATGCTGCCGAAGAGCAAATATAGGCTTCAGTTGATGGAGTCACTTGAAGCTCAAGACACCAAAGATTTATTCTTTTAGAGAGGAAAGGTAACTGTGTTAGCAGCTGAGTTCTGGAGTGCATTCTGTTAATGTACACTGAAAAAAATGTTTGCACTATGTACAGTCTGATTGCCTATTACTGAAATCTATATTTTGAAAGCACTTGTTTTGTATTAAACTTGAATCTTTTTGTGCATTTTTGCAACAGCATGCCATATACTGTGTGTGATGCAATTTCAACATAATGGCTTATATATTCATAGTGCTGTGACAGGCTGGGACCTTGTAGGCATTAGTAATTCGTCCCTACTAACCACAATTCAATTTGTGACTCTCTAGTTATTAAACAAACAGACATATGTAGTGAGCACATTAACCAATAGATGTTTCATAATGTAAAATAGTGCATTTCCCACTGATTAGTTTAACTTGCAGTCATTTTTCATTTATGGTGTCCGTGTTATTTTATGAGCAGTTTACCTGAAAGTGGCCAAGAGAATGCTTACAGAATATTTTGTTAGCAATGATTTTGATTTCCTTTCCCCCCTCCCCCCTCACTGACCCTGCCCAGTTCCCATACTTTTTTAATTCACTTCAACTGCTGATTCCCACTTGAATCCCTGCAGACCTATTGAACTTGCTGGGAGTGCTGATAGTTTTCTTTAACAAGGTGTACATGTCTAGTCTGTCAATACCCTCAGTCGCCGGAGTTACCATCACGTTTAAGGTTTTAAGCTGCAGTTGCACAAGATGTGTAACACTGTGAACCTGGAAAGAGAATGTCCGGGGTTCTCACTTAAGCATTTTTGCATTCTCCTAAAAAAGGCAGCAGTATGGATTTCAGATCGGTTTTGTAGTGCAGTGCAATAACATTATCCCCATCATAATTGTTATTCTCAAACGATGGGGATGGTGGTGTACAAATTTACGCACATGATATGACTAATAACCTTGTTCAAAACTTTTCTTCTCAGAACAAGGATGTTGGGTAAGTTTTACTGTTCAGAGTGCAAGGAAAGATTGAATATTGGGTAATTTAGCAAAGAGAGTATTTTACTCACAATCGCAAAGTTCCTGTTTCTTATGGAATTTTTAAATTGTTTCACCAATTTCAGCAGTCCGATTTGAAGACGCCTTGTAAATGTAAATGTCCAGTATTTGTAAAGCGCGAACAATTACCCAAAGGTGTCAAGGCGCTGGGGGCCGTCGGGAAGATTAAGCGAGCTATTGCCCAGAGTCACATGGTGCTGGGCTGATCTGCCGCCGGCACCGGGAATCGAACCGTGAGCCCCCGGGTTCCGGAGTCAGTCGCCCTGGCCGCTGCGCCACACCTCTTCCACGAGAAGTGTATGATTTTTACATCATATTTAATTTGATATAAAAATAGATTACTGCGAGAAATTGGTTCTCTAGTCCTCCTTGATTTTCCACTTTTTTGACTACTTGGTTTATGGAATTCTGCTTTGAGTCTCACTACCCGAGTATAACTCACAATAAGCTTTGTTATAACGGATTGGGAACGCTAACTGCCAATGTCTGCCTTTTAAGATAAGGTTAGCTGCTGAGCAGCTAGGGGAAGAGGCTCTGGGCTGGTTGCCCATAAACACATGTGCATACACACACGTGCGCGGGCTGACCGTGTGTGAGACTACCGTCTGACTTATCCCAGTATCGGCGCACAATTAGGGCATAGCAGAAGGGACCCTTCAGGCCTTGGTGCTGATCTGTGCAGACCTTATAATATGAGTGGGCATTAATAGTGTGAATATGTTCATCTGAATTGCTTTACTGTATTATACACTTAAGGAGAAACCTGCACTAATCTAGTGAGTTGGCATATTTAGTCCTACAGATGAGTGTGACACACCGTTCCTTTGGTAAGTCTGGATACCAAATACAGATCCGACCTTAATTTCCACCTATCTGCACTCCTTGTGGCTCATCAAGAATGATTGTTTTTCCTCTGACTCTGATCCTATTCAGATTTGGGCATTTGAAACACGTTGCTGGGCTAACTTAATTACCCTGCTGGGCAGCTAGAGATCTAACAACCCCTCCCCCACCCAACCCAAAACACACACTCTCTCTTGCTCTCTCTCTCTCGCCCTCTCTTTTATATATATTTATATATATATATATGCACCATATTGGGAAGTCCTAAAATTCTCTGCAGGAAGGTTAGGGCAGTGGTGGATTGATGATATATATTACTCTAGAATTGTGCAGCGGTGCCTACCTTTTGAAACTTTCCACCTAAACCCCTGCACAAGGTAGAGACTTCTGAGAACAGTCTGGACCTTGGGCAAGCGACACCAGAGAAATGCATAGCCGGAAGAGAGGAGACCCTTGACTACTACTGCTAGGATGGATTCAAAGTCTTCTGACGTCAGTTGGCACCCAGGGGTTAGGATTTGTTCCTCCATGTGCAGTGACACTGGACCCCCATCCTCCCTATGTGGGTACAGTAAAGGGATGGATATGCTTTTTTTTATACCCTGGAGGGTTCCCCTCATCATCTGTGAACTGGTTCTGCATGTGTCTGACCTCCAAAAGGAAGAGGCCCCTGACTTTCGCTCACACAGGTGATCTGCAAGTGGCCAAAGAAGGCTTTGGGGACTGGAGGGGTTAGGCAGGGAAGGCACTCTGCTTGGGGGCACTGGACTGCTGCTGAGGAAGACATTGGACCAAGCAGAAGTGCCAGACGCCCAGACAGGAGACAGGTTGTGTATGGAGGGAGCAGAGTACAAATCAAGCTCTCATAAGAAAAATGTTTTAGAGAACAGGAGGCCAAAAATCAAGAGTCCTGGTGGTCACCGCCAGGAGCGAAACAACACCCCTTCCATCCAAAGTAGTCTAATGCGGTGGGAGAAAACACCGGTAGAAAGTGTTGTCCTCCAGGCGTACAAAGTTCTATCAGGCCTTGAGTAACATTTCCTGCACCCGTTCTCACTCCTCCCCCAACGATGGCCACGTATACTCCTTAGGGGCCCCAAGGCCCGTGGGGTAAGTTTAGAGAAGTATGGCTTTTGGGGGGAGGCAGGGGGCTTCCCCACTGGTAAATTCACCTCTGGGGGTTCCAGTTCAGTGGACCGATGCAAAGTTACAAACAAAATCAATGAGCGCCACAACACTTGTGAAATTCAGTTGTCCTCAGAGGAGGTGGGGGGGGATGTCAATTTCCCTGGGGCCCGAGGCGGGCAGTCTTGAGGCTCATACGGGCAGACCAAAGTCCTAGAAACATGGATGGGTGCTTTTAGTTGCCACGCTGTGCCCGTGTCTGGATGGGGTCGGAGCAGCAAAGTAGTTATACCTCCCTGTGCTTCCCAAGAGTGGGAGAAGAGAACTGTTGTTTTCTTGTGCCAGTCCTGTGGAGTAGAGCCAGGTCCCAGGGAGCCAGCATTTTTGTGGTGGCGCGAGGCCACAGTATAAAAAACATATCTCGAAGGCAAAGTCTTGCCCCAGAAGGCACTGTAGTGCCACATTTGAATATGGAGTTTGCGGTGCTGAGAAGGGCAGGGGCACCACAACACTATTTTAGAAGTGTTAAGGGGCCACCTTAGACAACAGTGTGCCCTCTTAGTCACAAGAATTCCCTCTCCATTCTTTATTCCCACTACATAAGATACATGACCTGGTGAGGCTGCTCTGCTTCGCTACCCTGAGTGAGTCAAGTGCTACAAAGGGATTCTTGGTTTCCAGTAGACTAAAGGCTGCGGACTTATTACTTGAAGGACTTGCATCCTTCACAACCAATACCCCACTTTCTTATAGTTACAAGAATCAACGGTATCTGCTGCTAAACTGAATATAGTGCGAATGTCTTCCTACAAAAAACTTGACCTGTTAAAAATGACTAAATCTCGCCAGATTCCCAGACTCACTTCTCAGCCATTGTAGGGCTGTTATGTTAATATTTGTAACTTGAGTTCCACCATATTTGGGTATAATTGCTTGATAAAGGGTTTCATTGCATGTCACAATTTTCGTGTGTGACATTTTGTATAGCCAGGAATCGTAACTAATGCTATTTAAGATTGTGCATCATTTTGCAACCGGTCTCATTAAATGGCCATCTTCCTTCATCATCATAGGTGTCTGCTTATGAAACTCTCCATTTGTCATTGGTTATAATCTATGTATTACTCACTTCCAACATTTGAATTTACTAACATCATTCAGTGGCTGATGCATTTCTGAAAGCATAACCTACACATAAAAAGAGTGAGGACTGGAATTGGGCCTTGTGAAATATGTTGTGTTGGGAAACAGGATGCCTTGATAAGTCCTTCATAAGATAGTGACAAAGTTCATTTCTGACTCCTGCAGCAAATCTAGTTTCATTGGTCGATGCTTTCTTTCAAATCTTTATTTCAGCTAAAAGCCATAAAAGTACATGAAGACATAATATAGAATAAAACACTGTAATCATGCAGGCATATACCATAAAAAGATAAAAAAACGATTTAAAATCACATCATGAGGACGGCGCGCGCGGCGATTCAAAATGGCCGCCTAGCGTCGGGGCTCCGTGAAACGCCGGAGACGAGCTGCAATTAACAGCGGATGCAGCGTTTCTTCAGGCTTTAAAATGCCAGATTGCTAAATCGGAAGGTGGGCTCTTCTGAAGGCTATTTTTATTTTCCCTGAATTCCTGGTCTAAGTGGGAAAATTTTGCAGGAGACTGATTGCTTCAGGTAACGGCCGCCATTTTACATCTTACCTGCTGATTCTCCTCAGTCTTCGCCGCAGGTGATGTTCCAGGAAGCGCTTTTTCATTGCAAATGCCTTATTTTTGACGTCCACTACTCGCACCTGTTATTTTAAGGATGGCAAAAATTTATTTATTCATCAAGGTACTTGTTTTAATATGAACTGGCTAGCTTGGAGCACTCTGCCTATTCCATCACATGGCACCTGTTTATTTTTGCGCCCTTCATGTTTTACTGTACCAAGAGAAATGGTTTACGCTTACATGACTGCCTTTTGATTGGTGGAGCCTGTCTGAAAGTCTTTTCTCATATAATGTGAGAGGGTTATTCGAAGTTGCAGGAATCTATATCTGACTCCAGGCGTCCTCTTGTGGTGCACTTGCTTGAGGATTTTCTTTCTTCTTTCATGTTATACTCCACATTGTTCTGTTGTAGGACATTGTATCACTTTCCTCTGGTTGGTGTTTCATGGGTAGGAGCAAGCGTCTACCGCGGCATACTCAAAATCTGAAAGGGAACACCCCTAACACTTCTGGCATCGGTTGCGCTGTTTTTAATAGATTCTCCTACCTCTCTGAGGGCTCGTCACATAACGATTGTTCCGATACTACAGAACCATCCACAACAATGGCCTCCAAGGTACCGTTACCTTCGACTACTAGCAAGAGGCTCAAGCAGGATCCTCCTTCTCCTCCTAAGTCTACCTCCCCAGTTTCTTTGGACATGGTTCTGGAGGAGATTCGTGCTATCCATCCGTTTGTGGAAGAAACTAATGCTCGCTTTCAATCAATGGACTCCAAATGGGCTTCTATGGATTCCCGCGTGGCTGTGGTGGAACAACAGCTTGTCCTGATACAGGATACACCCTCAAAAATTTCCTCCCTGGAAAAGGAAGTTTTGCAGCTTCAAAGGGCCACTGAGGATTTGGAAAACAGAAATCGTCGTAATAATTTACGCGTCTATGGTCTTCTTGAGGGGGATGACCCTGTTGCTTTCTTCACCTCCTTTCGCCCACAGCTCCTGGGTCTTCCGCCTACGACCAAATTGAACTTACAAAGCGCACATAGACTGGGTCCTCGTCTTTCTTCTTCAGCTGCGCCAACCAAACCTCGAGGAATGATTATTCTATTTCTACAGTTTACCGACCTGCTGCTGGTCCTGAATGCCGCTAAAACTACAAAGAATCTCTCATTGCAGGGCTCCAAAGTTTTTATTTCTCAAGACCTAGCTTCAGCTACAGCCAAGAGACGCAAAGAGTTTTTGGATTTGCGCCCACCTCTTCGCTCTTTGGGTGCCAGATATGGCCTGTTCATCCATGCATTTTCAAGGTTACTCTTCTTAATAAAACTTCTACCTTCGAAGATCCGGTTGACCTCAGAAGATTTATTCAGACTCACTCTCATGCCTCCATGGAGACAACTCCTTCTTCTTCTGGATCGTGACTGTTGTGCTCTTTCATTTATATCTTTGCATTAATGTTATAGTTATGGCTTATTATTAACTTGGATTATAGTAGTTTATTTTGGATTGCATGATGAATGTCGTTTAACATTTATTTCCCTTTACAGGTTTACTGATGTTTAATTCTGCTCCTCCACATATTCCCGCTCCTGATCATATGTAGTATTTGGTGTCTTTGGTGTCTCGCGTTGCCCCCCCTGTTGGGTGTGTTGTGCCTGTTGTCTGTCGCCGTCTCTACTCCTTCCTCGTTCCCCGTAAGGTATGTATTGCAGTCGTCTTTTTGATATGTACTGTCTCTTCTTGTTTCTATTCCTTTTTTCCTTTCTCTCCTTTCCCACCTTCATATTCTTCCCTCTTTTCTCCCCGGACTTCTTCCCCGCTACTCTTGTTACATGGATCTCCTTTACTATTTATCCATTATTCTTCTCCCTTCTTTCATATTTTCTCTTCTTTATTAGGATTGTTGCATATACTGTTTACTATGTATTTTTGCTAGTTCTACATTCAAGGTTCTCTCATGGAATGTAAAGGGTTTTATTAGTCCAATTAAGAGACAGAGAATACTCAAACACCTTGCCTCATACAATTCAGATCTGGTGCTTTTGCAGAAAACTCATCTTTTAGAACCTGAGGCGTTAAAACTGAAAAAAGGCTGGGTGGGCTCGGTTTTTGTATCACCTTCATCTAACAAGAAAAATGGTGTGATTATTTTGTGTCATAAGAGGCTAAATTGTAAAGTCGTTGCGCAAGAAAATGATACTGAAGGTAGATGGATACTGGCTAACTTATTAATCAACAATGTTTCTCTAACTATATTTAATGTATATGGCCCTACGCATCCTGATTGTGCTTTTTGGCCTTTAGTAACTCAGAAATGTATTCAGTTTAAAAATGATTTCTTTATTTTAGGAGGAGACTGCAACCAGGTCGTTGACCCTTTTCTTGACCGCCAATCGCAAACATGTTTTGTCCCTCATAAGACACAGAAACATTTTTAGATACCATTTCCCAGACCCAGCTGGTAGATGCATGGAGGCTTACCCACCCTGACTCTCTTGATTTTTCTTTTTTCTCTCCTCCTCACAATTCTCTTTCTCGGCTTGACTATCTTTTTCTATCTAAATCTCTATCTCAAAATTTACTGTCCTCCTCTATTGAACCTATTGTTATTTCGGATCACGCTCCAATAGTGATGGACCTTGATTTACTTCCCTCTTGCCCTAACACTTCCCGTTGGCGTTTTAATAACTCTCTTCTTCTTGATCCTAATTTTTCCTCTTCTTTTACGAACTTTGCTGAAGAATTCTTTGACCTAAATAGTACCCCTAATATTCCACCACATATACTATGGGACTCATTTAAGGCTACAGCACGAGGATTTGTCATGGACTTAGTTTCCAAGAGGAAGAAACGTTTTCTCCAACAACGTAAAATTGCCCTTGCGAACATTAAATCATTAGAATATCAGTTCTATAATTCATCGGCAGATTCAGTTCTGCCCGCTCTTATTTGTGCCAAGTTGGCTTTTAATAAATCCACGACGGATAATGCATCGTCCATACTGCTGCGCAGTAGCGCTAGGTACTATGGAGGCCGCAATAGAATGGGGAAACTTCTAGCGAATTATCTCAAGTCCTGTAAAGAACGTACTCAGATTGCTGTGGTCTGCTCCTCGGATGGCTCCCCTATTTATAAGAATGAGGACATTTTGAATGAATTTATGCTTTTTTACAAAGATCTATATACCCCTGATTCTCCTCCTTCTTCTTCCCTTATCCAATCTTATCTTAATGCGCCCCCGATTCCGTCTAACGATCATCTTAATTTTTCTAAACTGGAATCAGATTTATCCCTTCAGGAATTATCCCATGCTGTATCCACTTTAAAGAAAGGTAAATCCCCTGGCCCTGATGGTTTTTCCATTGAATTTTACTTGCACTTTTCTAATTTACTACTTCCTAGACTTTTATATCTATTTCAATCTTTTCTTCTTTCTGATGGGACATTGGGCACTTTTCAGGAGGCAATAATTTGTCTCGTACATAAGGATGGACGTGACCCTAAATTTTGTAAAAATTATCGTCCAATTTCCTTGCTTAATGTAGATTATAAATTATTTGCCAAATCACTGGCTTTGCGATTGGACCCTCTTATGCCGCACTTGGTGGGTAAGGAGCAATGTGGTTTTGTTAAAGGCAGATTGACTTCGGACAATTCTCGTCTTTTTCTAAATGTTCTTAACAAAATTCCATCTCTTTCCTCTTCTTTGGCTGCCATCTCTGTTGATGCTGAAAAAGCATTTGATAGAGTTGACTGGTCTTTTCTACTTTCCGCCCTAAAGTGGCACGGATTCGGTCCTAAGATAATTGTTTATTTCCCTATTATACTTGGCTCCTCGTGCTTCCGTATTAGTTAATGGGTGTACTTCTTCATATTTCCCTCTTCGACGTGGTGTTCGTCAGGGTTGTCCTCTCTCCCCGCTTCTTTTCATTCTGGCTCTCGAACCCTTTTTAACCTCAATTCGTAATAATGACCTGATTTCTGGTTTCTCCTATGGCGACCATAATTTAAAACTTTCCGCATATGCAGATGATATCCTTCTTTTTATTTCCAATCCTCAGACTTCTATTCCTCCTCTGTTAGATGAATTTGACTCTTTTTCCCGTGTCTCTGGTTATAAAATAAATTCAGATAAAACGGAAATTTTACCCCTTACAAAATTTTGTCTTCCACATTCCTTCTCTTCTACGGGGTTTGCTTGGTCTCCTGTAAAAATTAAATATTTAGGTATGTCATTCGCTAATTCCATTTCCTCTTCTGTTAAGTTAAATATGACCGCGATCATTTCTCGGATTAACAATTTACTTTCTTCTTGGAATCCTCTCTTTCTTTCCTGGTGGGGTCGGCTAGACTCCATTAAGATGATGTTAACCCCAATTCTGATATATACCCTTTCCATGCTTCC
Source organism: Calotriton arnoldi (assembly GCA_963921515.1). NCBI lineage: Eukaryota > Metazoa > Chordata > Amphibia > Caudata > Salamandridae > Calotriton > Calotriton arnoldi. The sequence continues at coordinate 803,655 of CAWUFW010005694.1, forward strand.
AGTATACATTCCTGCTTGTTATTTTAAAAAAATTGACTCCCTTCTCTCTAGATTTCTTTGGAAGGGCAAGAGACCCAGGATGGCTTAATCTGCCCTGCTTAAGACAAAACAAAACGGAGGGGTTAATTTCCCAGATTTTCGTACATATCACAAATCTTTTTGCTTGCGTCAAGCCGCAAAATGGCTCCTAGAAGATCAGTCGCCCTATACCCCACTGTGGTATACGATCGAACGTACCCTGGCTTCTCCTTTCTCATTTCAGGAAGTTTTTGCCTTTTCCGTTAAGTCTTCCTTTTCCTCACTCCCTTTATTTAAACACACTTGTTCTATTCTAAAACCTTTATTGCATAAAAAACCTTTTTCCAGAGAATCTTTTTTGGAGTCTCCAATCTGGCATAATTCTCTTATTACAATCAATGGTAGATCCATTTTTTGGAAGTCTTGGAGACTTAGGGGGATAATATGGGTTAAAGATCTATTTGATGGATCCGATCCTTGTTCATTCCCCCAATTTCAACTCATTTTTCAATGTCCCTGCTCCTTTTTTCAGAGATTCTCCACCCTTATGGCGATTATTCTGGAGTCTTTTTACTCTCTTCCTTCGGTCCCTCCATCTTCGGTTCAGAATCCTCTACAGAAAATTCTTCTTATTCTCCCCAAAGCTTCTCTCATTTATAAATTCTTCCTATCTCCTAATCCTGATCGTTCCAAGTATAGGGTGGAACTCGCGTGGGAATCTAACCTCGCATGTAATTGGACCATTATTTTCTGGGATAAATTCTGGTCCCGATCCCTTAAAATTTTTCGTTCTGCCTCCCTTACCCAATCTATGTTTTTTCTCTATCATAGACTCTATTTTACCCCTGTCTCTATTGCTAAATGTTCTCATTCTACTGATACGAACTGCTGGTCCTGTGGATCCCCTAATGCTGATCTCATACATCTTCTTTTTCTATGTCCTTCTGTTTCTATTTTTTGGGGGAAAGTTTGGTCTTACATTTCTCGCATGTTCAATATTCTTATTCCTTATTCTCTTCCTCTTCTTTTTGCAGGTAGCCTGGTTCAGTCCTTAGATCTCCCCCCACATAGGCACGGTCTCTTTGACCTTATGATAGCTCTAGCTTTCCAACACATAACCCTTAATTGGAAAACACTTACAAAGCTTTCGATCCAACATTGGTGGAACAGTTTGTCATTTTCATCGCCTAGATATTGCTTTTGCTTCCTCCTGTAAACCGATGATTGATAGAGAATGTTTTTGGACCCCACTTACTACCTTCTTAGATAAATTGGCATTGGCAGATAACTCCTGTTTAAATGCAGAGAATTTTAAACCTCCGTAAATGTATTACTTTTCTCTGCCTCTTACTTAATAATTTTTTGTCACCCTCTATTCCATATGTTGATTATTGTTTACTGTTTAAGATTTCTAGTTAAATATGCAACTTATATACTCTATTTTAGAATGTAAGAGATCCCCTCTCCCCCCTTCTTTCCTTCCCCTTGTTCCCCTCCCCTCCTTCCCCTCCTCCTTTTTTCCCCCCTTCCCTTTATTCCATTATAATCTTAAACAGCTTCCTTCTTTAAATTGCTGTTAGCCATTTCTTCTACTATGTATACCTTCAATAAGTCATTTTCTGTTTTGCTGACCTTTGTACTGCTATTAATATTTAAATAAAGCTTTTCAAACATAAAAAATACACACAAAAAAACACACATCATAAGAAAATATGAATTAAAATCTGTAAGGGCAAAACATTTCAGAAGCTCAGTAAGAGAAGCACAGAGTTATACAAATAAAAACTTAGTCCATATGTTCACAAAGTACAAGTGCAAGAGGGTCGCAAGGAATTTAGAGGGACCCTAAACTTTCTTGGTGTAAACAAATAATCTTAATCCATGGATTCGCAAAGTGCGGGGGCATAAAAGTGGAAGAAGCCTCTAAAAGACCCTAAGCTTTCCCATTGGCCAAATCCAATCTTGGGCCACAGCATCACAGGGTACTTTCGTGGAGTAAACAAATACATCCTAATCCATGGATTCTCAAAGTTCAAGTGAATAAAAAGGGGAAGAAGCCTCCAAAAGACCCTAAGCTTTCTTAATGGCCAAATACGGTCTTGGGCCACAGCGTCTCAGGGTACTAATAAAGCGGGGTAACAGGGTCACTAGGAACCTCCTGTTCTACCGTGATATCAGGCCCTACAATAGACTTGAGAAACATGCGTCTAGTCGTCTCCATCACCAGGAGATTTCGAGAGAGACAGCAAAGACAATACTTTGTCAAATCTCAAAATGCGTAGGGACTGAACATGAACTCTCACCCCTAATATTCGCCATTGTTCGATGCAATGACCTACATAGACTAGAAGATTCTCACTGACCATGACAAAAGCTGATTCTCTGCCACATTTAGCGCAGAATTCCGGCCGAGCAGTAGCCGGCATCTCAGTAACTGGTTAGACATCTTGCCTTATTGGATGATAAAGGACAGACCTGAAACTGGGATAGTGGGAAGCAGTTGGAAGAAGAGCCACAATTTTCTTGTTCTAGGGTAAATCTTCTTTGCACAAACGATGCGACAAACTTCTGAGGGCACAGACCAAGAAGCGCGCAGTGCCAGACACTCAATTTGTCTGAAGCCAGAGCTAGAATGAATCTCATTCCCCATTTTCAGAAGAAGTGTGCTCCTGTTCTCTTCTGTGAACGTTGCATATGAGCTGCACCGAACAATGCAGTCCGAGGAATCTTTGCAGTTCACACAGGACACCGACCGAAGCCTCAAAACGTCACATGCGTGGAGTGAGGGTCCAGCAGGGCAGGTGCAAGGGTTTTTGGCAACCTAAGAGAGTAGACCTTTTATGAGCTTACATCCCAGTGACAACCTGATAAAAGCAATTATTTCCCATGTAATGCTTCCTCCCTCCCCCCTGCCTACAGAGCGGAGTGGGCTCTGCCAACCAGACGTCTCTTCTCACCTCCTCGAGCTTACCTCAGACCCCGAGCTTGCCATTTTGGCCCTGTGAGTAGTTTGCGTAGATGGGTAGCAGTGGTCTGTAAAGCAGTACTTGGCTTGCTGGAAGGCCGTTTTTTCACTTAGAATTTGTTCAACCATCTGTAGAAGCAATTAATCACATCGTAGGAGTCTCAAAGGGGAGGGGAGAGGGGGCCTAGAAAGTGAGCTCGCATTTGTGTTTGCCAAAAAAGGACAAAGCGTTTCATTTGCAAGAATTGTTTAGTGCTTACTTCATTTGAGGATGCCTGCCAAAGGTCTCTTGGTCTGGCTTGTGGTATTGCGTGTTGTATAAACATGGCAGGACCCTTGATCTGTCTGGATTGTTAGTGTTTTAAGGGGATCAGAGGGGCATATTAACTATGAGAGAGACCATGCGCAGTAGTGTCAAACTCTATGGCTGTGCTGTGGAGAGCGATGTTAATCCAAGCGTAGAACACCATTATAGAAAATAGTGAGACAAATGGTAAGAAAACCTATAATAACATTAGTTTAAAAAGAATATTGGGTTTTTTTTTGCATGTTGTACGCTCATGTATATGGAAACCTAGCCAGGAATTAGCATCCAATACTCAGGTTGCCTATCTTTTAAAATATTTCTCTTGTATGTTACGTTGTTGGCATTTCTCATGTATCGCACCTCAACAACTACTTTTGCAGCTGATGGCGTACCTTGGTGCAGTAGTACTGCATTAACTGTACAGCCTTTGGAAATCCAATCAAAACAGCAATACAGATGAGGCCGCTCCAAGCCAACGTGCTGCAGAAGTAACTGGATTCTGTGAATGCAATGACGTCATATGTTTGGAAATCCATTACTCACGCAGATCTTTTAATCCCGTCAGTTGCAAAGCTGATAGTTGTGGTACATTGTGCTTGAATGGCTTCAGTCTAGGTTGATTCTAAACAAATTTATTTAATAAATATTAATGTCTTAAATCGCATATGAAGATGTAGATGGGGAGTTAAAACATCCTCCACGCAGCAGATGAGTCGTACATTTGGAAGAGAGATCATTAGAAGATTTGGTCCCAGAGTCAATGTGTCAGGTCTCCGGTTCTAGGAATTTTCAGATTGGTTCTGTTCGTTTCTGTGCTGTCTAAAATCCAGTCTGTGAAACTCGTGGTCGAAAATGTGCCCTCTAAAGAACCCCATGCAACTTGGATCTGCTATTTTGTGGCGAGAACAAACATTAATGGATGGACTTGCTTGACCAAGCATATTTTCTCCTCTGGGAATTCCTCCAAATTACAATTCCTTACAGTGGTTTGTAGTCCGAACGCATCTGAAGTAACTTGCGTTCACGTGCGGAAGGCACATGGCGTGGACTGTTACTTTAGTCATTTATGACTTACACATGTCATAATGCATATAGTTCACCCTCTACTGTAATTTCGCAGACTAGTATAAAATGATACCTTTGAATGCGGTCCTGACTAATTCAGTTATTAAGAAGTAAATAGCAGCATATGCAGACATGCTGGCTAACCAAGTGAACACATTTATTCATGTCCCTATGACTTTAAGGCATTCCATCATAACACCCCATGTCAAGAAAGCCCACTCTACATCCGCAGGCACCCATAGCTACTATCCAGGGATTCCATTGAAATAGAAAACAATACAAAAAATAGTTACCAGACAACTCCAACAACGCTTTGGATCACAAGATAATTTCAACTCGCACTAGAACGACACTGAAAACGTATGTTTTGACCAACTGGATCTAGAGCACGAGGGGACCCCTGAACATGCTCCTGCAGATGGATCTTCAGCCGCATGCGACACAATAGTTCACCCCGTCTTTCTACACTAACTCCAAACAGTAGAGAACATCTCGAGTAAAAATGGTTCACATCTTTCCTAGAACTGCCCCCCCAAAGAGCCCCCCTCCTTCGAAACTACCCATGCAAATGTAGTGTACTTACTCAATGTGATGCAGGCCAGGATAAAATAAAGACTCACTTGTTTTAACCTCCTGGATCTGCCCTCCACCTTGCACATTAAACCCGGTGTGACCCTGTCCCGCTCCATTTCTTCCTGTTCCTCCTCCTATCCGACAACGAATCAGAGGTGATGTAATAAAGACTGCCTCATTTATTGCAATAAAGGTGCAGGAAACTGATGAAAGTCACCACTATGTCAAGAAATGATGCTGTAAACTCCTATCAAGATGCAAAATCATGGTCAATTCCTTAAAGTCCCAGACCTGTTTGCAGAAGGTTAGTGCAAAATCTGGAGCGGTGTCTGAAGCAGGAGTGCCCAAACACTTCAGGAGTGAAAGGGTTATTATTTCTTCTTGCTAGCAATGGTCATGTAGGTCCACTGAGTGTGCAAAAACTTGGAAACTTGTCTGCGGCATAAGAACTCCATCAATTTAAATAAATATTTGATTTATGTATTGTATAAAAGTCCTGCTGAGGAAAAAATGAAACCTAAACTAGGACATATATTTCAAAAATCTTTCACCTACCATTTTCAGAAGAAGAGATTTGAACAATAGCATGGGACGTTATTAGTTCTTAAATATACCACTTGCATGCTGTTTTAATATCAATATTGCTATAAAACCGGGATTATTATCCAAACATTTCCTAAACAATCCTTTGCCTCTATGGTGCTCTAAAACTCCTCACAGAGTATAACAAATAACGTACCATTATAAACAAGCATTGGCAAAGTCCTGGCATTGGATCCTGTTTTTTTGTTTTTTTTTAGACAAATGTGTTCTTTACTCCAACAGCTGGTTGTTGTGTGATGTGCAGATAAAATAAAAAAAACACATAAATTATGCAACGATAAATAGACAACACCCTTATACGCACCAATACACACAGACAACACCAGCAGGAACAAAAGTAGTCCCATAACATAGATGGGCATACATAAAGACACAGGTGGATGATACACCCGAGGTAACTCACATTTCGAAAGTCAGAGACTATCTTGAAAGTCAGAGACCTTAGACAAACAAACAAGCACATATTGGCCCTGGACAGTAAAGCTAATGTTTGTGATAATAAATTCTATTAAGGTTACGCACTAGTACTGCAAAGTAATTTCCCGGCCACGCACATGTTGCAGGTGTCAACTCCTGCATAGCAGAGGTTGTATGCTTATGATTTTAGGGGAGGAGATAAATCTGTTTCTTATCAGGGTATTCCAGTTACAGATACTGCAACCAGTGGAAGGCTGGGCATGAAAACGTGCTATTGTTACTTCAATTAAATAGAACTAGTGAATTTCATTATTTTTTTTGAGAAAAAAATCTTACATTTTTACTGACATTTTCACCCAATTATGATTATAAAGTTACTTTAACCTTTGTGTTTTCAGTTAATTTATCATTAGCTATAATCCGAAGCATTCATTATTACTACATGCATAGAAATGCTTTCTAATATCTGCAAAAATATTTAAAATAAAGCATTTTTATTTTTAAAAAAGCTATAAAGTGTGTTTGTCTTTCTTTAACACTCTTCAGGCCACACAATGCAGCCATAGGCCCAACCTAAAGGGGCACCTGTACTCCACAGCATACACCTTCCGCTCTGAGTGCTTCGAAAAAAGATAAGCTCTCCTGGAGTCATGTATTCATGAGTAGACATACTGCAAGTTTTTTTTAAAATGTTCCCAATCTGTGGGTGCATGCTGAGCTCCTTTAAGCCCCCACCACATTTGAAACAAGCATTTGCAATGCAATAGGTCTCGCATTTGCGAGAGTTAGAGCTATTGGCAATGTAAATGACAATGTCTTTTACCTATGTGTTACATATTGTGTTGCCTATGTGGGTAACAAATTTTGCGGAAAGCCTGTGCCTAGAAGCATTGTCTTGTGTGACTCACACTATGCCGAAAATAAGTGCTATGACACTGCTAGTGCTGGCTGCGCTCTAGTGCTTTTTCATGTGGGGAGCTGCAGGTCAAACAACAAAGATGGGAAGATAAGCAACAACGAGAGCAGGGGGTCAAATACCGACAGGAGGTGGGCGGGTGAAAACAATGAGCAAGAGGACAATGAAGCAACGACTACGGAAAGAAAACAGCTAGCATTGTGAAGAGAGCAAGTTAATGAGAAATCCACGCCACGTAATCAAGTTATGAAAAGAAACGGGGGGAGAGCTATAGAGACAGAGACATGGATATGGAAGGGAGACAATACACCGGAAGAGACGAAGACCGTATGAAAAGAGGCAGACATATGAAAGGGGAGACGAGAGATGGATAGTGGAAGGCAGAGGCATAACTTAGACCGGGGACAGGAAGAGCAGCAGACAGAGAGTACCTTACAAAGAGACAGAGGCCAGCATAACTGCAAATCCACGTGATCGCTAACTACTTAACTTGCTGTTAAGCGCGGACGGCCATCTTTAGCCCTGCCTAGCCAGAGTGGATGAACCTACATAGTTAGACTGGATGTGCACACTGAGGTCTGCTCACCTTTTATTCAAGCTCAGAGGAAACCGTGCCAAGTTAGCCACGAGTTTGGCTCTATAGACAGGCCTCTTTAAGTACTGGAGTTTGTTAGCCAAACAGGTCCATGAGTGTGCAAACGTCCTGTCACTGTGTTCTGAGTATACAACAAGGCGGCCATTATTAAAGTGACAGAAACCAGTACTACCTATAGCGCAATCGTACAAAACGTAAGGAATGAAGAATGAAATAATGGGGAAAAAAAGCGGTCCTGTGCTAAATGATTTGAAATAAGTCAACCAGTCCTCAATGAGGTCCATTTACAATATCCTTTATAGCATCACATGACCACATGCATCCAGTATATCCTCTCCCGAAATTCCTGCGGGTGGTCCCCCTCAGCTGCAACCAGTGGCAGTACTACAGACTCCCTCCCACCTGTAGCGAGAGGCTGACCAAGGTGCACTGAACCCATGAATGTTAGGGTTACCTGCCGAGAGAGGTCACCTAGTGATACCCCAGAATTTAAAGCAGGAGGGAGGAGAAAGTAACCCAAGGAGAGGGAGCGAGCCGGCGAGAAAAGGGAGAGAAGAGCGAGCAGCGCTAGCAAAGAGCAGAGAATGTGTGGCGGCTGTGAATTGGGTGCCGCTCTGTGTAACAGCTGTTCAGAAGAAGAAAACCGCAGCCGCCATTGTTGCTGATTAGGAGCGGTGTGCCGCGGTGTTGAAAATAAATAAAACGTCGAAAGATGTTGAAATAGAGTTGGCGAGTCGCACGGCCACCATTGTTTAAGATTATGTGCGGCGTGTGCGCTACTGTAAAAATCATAAAAGCGGGCTCCTGCTAAAATATTGAGCTTGGTGCCTGTGTTGTTAATATGAAAGCGGGCACCGTGCTGAAATCTAAAGCGCAGTGCCTGGGGGGTGGGACTAAGATGAAGAGCAGACAGTCCAGCACAGGGTGTAAAAGTTGACTCCCTTGCAGGAAAGCATGTTGTGCTTCCAATAGCAGAAAGCCATTTAAGAAAATAATGCTCACAGACTGTAAATAAAACATACTGAGTAACAACACACGTAAGTGGGCCAGTCCTCATGGGTGGTGAGAAAAGTAGGTACTAAGGACGAACTACTAAGCCTATTGACAAGTCAAAAGCAACCATTTAGAAAGGACAATAACGGGAGCCAATTGAAAAAATGGGCGTAAATTTGGTGGGGCTTCAAGTCCATACCTGACTAAGAGACAGCGCAAGCGCTGCCTTGGCGAGACTTAAAAAGGTTTGGTGGTGCCCCTGCTTCTTGTTGGGGCACCACAGGGAACAAAAGGTGCAAACAGAAAACCAAACCATCGCAGAGCATTATGGGTCGCTCCCAGGCGGGAACAGTGAATATGAAATAAGCCGCTACTCCGCTAATTTCATATTCATGGTGGTTAATTTTTATAATTTTTATTTTGTTGGGGTGCCCCGGTTTCTTCCCCACCAGGTCCCTGTTCATGTACCCTGCGAGCGGGAGCTGGGCGCTTTTTTTTTTTTTTGCCACAGTCCTGGGACACCCTAAAACTTAAATCATTGTCTGGTGCTTTGGGTCCCCCGAGTCATATAATGGCTGCCAAATATCTTTGTTGATGTGAGGCAGCCAAATCGGATCTTCTCTTCTGATCTGCCAGTCCTACAGTGTTAACACAGCCTGAAAAATCTATACATTTTTAACCTTATTATCTCAGATTTACACAAAATCACAAAACGTATCAAGAGCAAGAAGTGGAGGCTGGTCCTTTACATATCTTGCACCTAAGCTTTGGAACTCCATGTCCATTGGCTTAAGAATTTGACAACTTCGTGAGTTTCAGAAATAAGCTCAAGATTTATCTATTCCCCTAATTTTAGCTATTTTAATCTTTTTATCTTTTAACTCCCTCACTCCAACTAGACTGATAGCGCTGGGAAGCCAGTTATCAGGTAGTCACACACTTAAAAAAAAATATATAATAATGAAAAAATATATATTAGCAATAGTATGAGATTGACCTTGTTGAGTTTAGTTAGCAAATGTGAACGCATGTATGCTGGCGATTTTTATCTGTAACCGAATGAAACGGTTGAAATCGGTTTATCATGGATTGAACCCATGTTGACAATAGAATTTTCGAAACCTGTAGATAAAAGCTATGACAGCAAAGAAACGCTTGGATTTGGAGATGATATTCGAAGGTGAAAGTTAAGCCATGGTATACAATTGTGTGTATGAGTAATATCAACATTGCTTTGCTGACTTATATGTAACATTTATAGAGATGCATATATCTAATTGTGTTCACGGAACTATCAGCATGTTAAAGTCTTTTTCACGTTCAATGATGTCACCATTTAAAACGTAAATAGACCACTCTGTTAGGCATGTGATCAAGACCCGTATAGGGTCGAAATGTGTCTGTGATTTCCACCTTAATAAAATATTTGCTGCAGATTGTTTGGCTGGTGTGGCTCGTTTCTTGCCCTCTGATTGGAGTGTGGGTTTTCTTTGATATATATTGCCCTAATGTCCCGTGCATGGGGTTGGCCTAACATGTTTTTAAATTAGTACTAAAATCTTTTCTTTTTAGGGAGGTCTACCCATATCCAACTAAAAGTTGAATGCTAGTTTTAGCGCAGAGATCCTTCATCTGGAAGCAGCTGTTGCTCTTTATAAATGGTTTGTCATTCATTCATAGGCCAAACTCTGCTTGCGGTGCCCACAGCTCATTCCAAAGGCCATGCACAGCTATGTTGGGTAGTATAGGGGATTGCACAGGGCCTGTAGTCAGAGGCCGATGTGCATCGACAAAGGTCATATGCAGCTTAGGTTGGGTATGGGTGGTCTTAGGGTGGTCTAATGAACCATTATGAGCCGTTCCACCCTTGTTAGCACCCCGCGAACTGAAATAGTGAAAAAGATTAAGCAACGGTGTCACGTCAAGGTCTCTCCGAGTCAATGTCAACTTAAATATATGTCAAACAATAATGATTACATATGTTTTTGAAATTTATTTGACTGTGATTGCATTGTTGATTATTACTGTTTATTTGCACATTTTAAATTACATTATGTGAACAGGGAAGCATGGGACGTTTAAGTACTTAAGTAGTAATGAAGGGCACTACGTCATCATTATTTTTGAAACTCTGGGAGGGCGGGCCTTGAAGCTAAGTGATACGACTTGAGCACACGTGGGGTAGGTAACGTGGGATTTAAAAGCAGTTCGCGTAGGGTGTTTGTGCTTAATATGGCATTCGAACTTTGGGGCGAGTAGATTGTCAGCGAAAACGTCAGTTTATCACAGGTAAAATACTGGGGAGAGTTCAGTTTCGTAAGGGAGACTGGAGCAAGTTCAGGGAACGGGTGAAAGGGATAATGGAGCAGAGTTGAATGTTTGTTATATCGAAGGTTTACCACAAGGGTTTGAGAGAGCTAATCAGTTGTAGTTTCCGTGAAGTTTATTGGGATGGCAATAATGGGGGGATTACATTTTTGTTTTGTTGGGTTACATTTGTGTTTTGCGGGGAGGATTAGAGGGTGGGGAAGGAGCACGAATTAGCATATGGGTTTAACAGGCAAAGTTATGGGTTGGAGTTTTGTTAGCAGCTAATCATGTGGGACTGACGTATATATTTTTTAATCATTGTAGATACCCCTGAAGAAGGTTATCAATATAACCGAAATGCATTGGGTGAAGATTAAATGTGACAAGGAATTAAGTTTGTTTACGTGCCTGCGAATAGGCCCGGATGGGCAATTCTTGTGCAATTTAAAATGCGTGAAAACATGAAAACTTTGTGTCCTTGACGTGACGGATTAAGATGGATAAACTTTGCAATAAACGAGATGAATTTGAGTAAATTTTCAAGTATGTGGATATTTTGATCACAAACGTGCAGTAGGCTCTGCAACTCTTCCGTGACACGTAAAGTACGTGTCACAAACTCGGCATCATTTCGTACAGGCGCATTTGGAACGGAGCGCATCAAGAGTGTATGCACGCCAAACAGTAACAACATGGATACAATTAACTTTTGGATTACTGAGGGTGTGCTTCAGGTTTATGCAAAAATGGTCTTAGGGCAGGCCATGTGGTCAGAGATCGTTGCATAAGGCCGAAGACCATGGAGGCGTGGCTACGCAAGCAATGGAGCCGGACGTGCTCAGCTAGAGCTCCGTCGCTGGCTCCCCTTTCCCCGCTACAAGTATCCTGTACGGAAGGCTTCTGGGACCGGTATCCGGCTCCACGGAGCCCTGACCCGCCAGGTGACGTGCGGTAAAGTTTATGGTCGCCGCAAATGCCAGAGATCGCCGCTGGAGCAGCAAAACCAGCGAGGCTCCGAGCAGAGAAGCTGGAGGCACGGGACGATTTTAACGAGAGGCCGAGGATGCATCCTGGCTGGTTGGCCGCACCACGCAGCTAGAAGTGGCGCGTTTCACTCACACTCCGCTAACTGCTGCAGAGGACGGGAGGGGGCTGGAAGACCAGAGACGCGGCGGATCTACCAGAGAAATAGAATTCAGCTGTGCATCCACGTACAGGAGGGGAAGATAAAATTTAAAATATGATTAAAATCCACCACGGCCCGAAGGCAACCGGAAGAGTGGCACTAACCTGCTGATAACACCTGCCGTGTTTGTCTGGGTCTAAGTAGTTATCAGAAGCCAATCGAAAGCAGGCGAATTCCCGATAGCTGCAGGAGGCCGCAGTGACAAATTGGGCAGTAGGCGCCTGGCTAGTCATTGAAGTACAAAGCAGTGACGAATATGATACAAAAGGAACCTGTGGCCAGGCGGTGACTCTCTATAGCAAGTCCAGTTCCCAGTTAGGGCACGGGGCAAACACGAGAGACCTGGCGAGGGCGCGTTGGTGACTAAACTACATTAGGTGTGACGCAACAACAAACTCCCAACCGAAAACATTATGCAAGAAATGAAAACACGGTCGGGATAATGAGGAACATGTAAACTGAAGCCCGGAAGCACTGACTCAGCTATATCTGGTCTTAAAATTTTATACCCGGTATACGACGCCTCTGATGAGCTGGATTAGATCGGAGGATCTGTAAAGACCCTTGTGAGGGTCGGAGTTTGGGAGATTGTACGTACCTGGGACCCTGGGCAAGACAAGTGACGCTCTGGAGACGCCAGATTATACGAGGATATTTATTATAGTGCACCAGCTGGCTTTCTCTCTCCTCACTCCTATCTTTTGACCTAGTGGGGCTGTGTGGAGCTCTCCCTTAGCCCATCCTGCATCTCAAGACTGCACAGGCTGCTGCTAAATCTCTCACCCTGACCCCAAGTCACGCGGAGGCAAGCAGCGGATCGGCACTGGAGGCTTGCTGTCTCAGTCCCGCGCCCAGTCCGATAAAATGTCTGGGGAAGAGGCATCAGATCCGACTTCCAGCAAATTGGATGCTGTGCTGGCAGCGGTGGAAAAATTGGGTGAAACTAAGAATCAGACCCGTAATTCTCTAGAAAGCAAAATAGACAAGGTGGCCATTTACTTGAATCTCCTTCATGCAGACCACCGCAAACTCAGACAGAACATCTGCAGTGGAAGCCACCATCACGAAGATCTCTCCGCAGATAACGTCAGCGGAGAACCATATTAAGGACCTTGCCGCCCGGGTGGAATTCCTGGAAAGAAGAACTGAAGACGCCGAAGGAAGATCGAGGCGCAACGATGTGCGTGTGGTAGGCTTGCCGGAAGGTAAAGAGGGCAGAGACGCAGTAGCTTATGCTGAATCCTGGCTTCACGACCTACTACCGGAGGGGAAGCTCTCCCCCCAGTTTGTCATAGAACGAGCACACAGAGTACTGGCTAGACCTCTGCCTCCGTAGTCAAATCCTAAGCCGCTTTTGATACGTCTGCTGAACTACAGGGACAGACATCATTCTCCAAGAGACCAGAAAACTACAGGGCATACACGTAGACAATCACAGAATCATGTTTTTCCCTGATTTCACGATGTTGGTGCAAAGGCAGAGATACTCTTTCATGGCAGTAAAGAGGAGACTCCGGCAACAAGAACTCAAATATTCCCTGTTGTTCCTAGCCCGCCTGAGGGTGGTAGCAAGTCTCACTTTTTTGACAGTCCGGAGGCAGTAGAGGACTGGCTGGAAGCGCGAGGGATCATGAGAGACACTACTTCGCCGTCTGGAGCAAATAACATGTCCACAGAAGGCCCACTTGGACGCTGCAGGAGGGGGAAATGATGCAAAATAATTCAAGCATCTCAAAATCATGGCCCCAACCAGGAGAAGATGTTGCAGGACCAACGAAATGCCCTTCAGGCAGCAGCGGAAATTGTAGGGACGCAAGGGGAAACGGCTTCCGTATCCAGCCTGCAGGAACAAGAAAGCGAGGAGGAACTATCAGACGAAGTCCTGGACTCACAGGAATCAGAGGAACTGGCAGTAGTCACTCCTCAGACTGCAGATGACATTGCCTAATCCAGGATGCAGAACTCTAGATAAAGGCCGCCCAGACCACATTGCAGCATACGCAAGAATAATAAGTCCATGTCGTTGATGTACCACAGTGCTGAACTGTTATAATGTGCATGTATGCTTATATAGTGTATCCTTTTTGGGGATGGGAAAGGAGGTGGAGATAGTGTAAAGCTGAGCTCGCTCTAGATTTTGTAGGATCTCCCTTAAGGTACCGGTCTATGTAGACTGTTATTAGATCCTGACTCCTGTTCTATTATTCGGGAGTAAGGGGGGCGGCGGCGACCGGACACATTTTGCATCATATACATACTCCGCTTGCACGGAAACCCCCCTTGTCATTGACAGAATGTCGCTTTTATTCATTGTTTGGACGACTGCATGTTGCATTCTCGCCCTTTTGGTATTGTTAGTACTAGTTTATAGTTGTTTAGCCATTAGTCACTCGCTGGGTCGAAGTATATTAAGTAACAAATACAGTCATCCCACAACAACACTCACCTCAGGTACGTGTCATGCGGTCTAATACAGTACTTGGGTCATCCGTGACATATATTCTAATCCACGATATGATACTATGGCGCCGATCATTATATGCACATGGAATGTGAGAGGCATCCACAGCCCATCCCGTAGATACCTCATTTATTCATATCGTAAAAGACACCATGTGCAGATCGCCCTTCTTCAAGAGATGCACCTGCCAGGGTCGGAAGTGAAACAATTGCAAAGACGATGGAGAGGACAATTACACGCCACGGACTACTCGGCGTACGCTAGAGGAGTCCTAATTTGGGTCAAACCGGGCACACCATTCCGCATAGAAGATTCACTTACTGACCCGGAAGGCCGTTATGTTATTGTAAAGGGGAAACTAGATGGTCAACCCGTAGTCCTTGCATCCATATACGCGCCAAACACTGATCAAGCTGTATTCCTAGAGGCACTGTTGAATAAGCTGTCAATCTGGCATGGGATTCCAATGCTAGTGGGGGGGTGAGGGGGGGGGGACTATAACGGTGTCCTTGATGTTTCCTTGGATCGCTCTTTCCCTCCTCTTCCTGGAGCGTCCACACATATTGCCATGAAGGCGCTAATTAGCTGGGCTACACAATGGCGTTTAACAGATGCATGGAGGCATAGAAACCCACACAATGGGGTGTACTCATTTTACTCAGGGGCACATAGATTACATGTCCACCTAGACAAAATAATGGTGTCAGATGACCTTTTAACAGCGGTCGACAACCCACAATATTTCAGTAGAACCCATTCGGATCATAACCCACACATGCTGCAGCTAGAGTGGATCCGTGGTATACCACCGGTTCAGAGATGGCGTTTGCAGCCAGACACGCTATTAGACGCGGCATTCCGGGAGTCATTGCAAACAACAGCTATACAATTTTTTGAGGAAAACACAAATACTGCCTCGTCACCATTGATAGAATGGGATGCCTTTAAGGTAGTTACTAGAGGACACTGCCTCGGCACGCAGGCTGGTATGCGCAAACAGATGGAGATAGACCTCACTGTTGTAGAAAGGAGATTGGGGTCCCTGGAAAGAGAGGCAGTGGAAAGATCGCATGTGAGGTTAACTCACAGCAGGAAAGAACATGCACGCTTGCAAGACAGGCTCCGTTGCCTTAATTATGCAGCACACTCAGCGCGCATGCACCACTCAGGTGACAAAGCTGGCAGGCTTTTAGCCTTTTTAATCCGTCAAGAAGATGCTACATCACCCGTCACTTCTCTCCGTTCAATACAGGGAGACGTAGTCTACTCACAACAAAACATACATCAGGAGTTTATAACGCACTACACCGCACTATATAAGTCCCATCTCCAAGCCACCAAGTCTGACATTTGTAGGGACAATATTGCCTTGCCATAGGTCACGCACGAGCAGGTACTTGAACTTAATGACTCTATTTTACTGGAGGAAATTATGGCGAGCATACGCGCGCTAGCAAATGGTAGAACTCCGGGCCCAGACGGCTTGCCAGCGGAGTTCTACACGGCCTATGTAGAGGTGCTGGCGCCCCAACTAAAGAAGATTTACAAGACTGCAATGGAGGACTCCACCCTCTCTGATACGCAAAATGAAGCGTTACTGATCTCTCTCCCTAAGCCCGGAAGGGATCCAGAAGCACTGGGCTCATACAGACCACTAGCGCTTCTTAATACAGATTACAAGGTTCTGGCTTCTATATTGGCTGCACGCTTGGCCCCACTGGTAAGGAACTTAGTACATAAGGACCAGAACGGGTTTGTCCCCACCCAAAATACGGCACTTAACATACGGAGGCTCTTCCGGGTGCAGCACTACACAGCAGATATTTGGCCTCGATCCGGCTGTTTGGTCTTGGACCTGGAAAAGGTCTTTGACTCCTTGGAGTGGCCATACCTTTTCGAGGTGCTACGTAGGTACGGACTGGGCGACACATTTTTACAGATGGTGCAGTTGTTATACAGACGCCCCAATGTTAGAATTCGGACTGGCCGACTTATATCGGACAGCATAAGGGTGAATAGAGGTACCAGACAAGGCTGCCCCTTATCCCCGCTCCTGTTCTCTCTAGCCATGGAGCCACTGGCAACACAGCTCCGCAGGGAGGGGGAAGATTGGGGCATCCACCTGGGAGATGGCTTACATACAGTTTCATTGTATGCAGACAATTTACTATTATACCTGAGAGACCTGCATAATATCCCTGCTACCATAGCAGACACACTTCTGAATTGTGAAAAAATATCGGGACTCCGTGTGAACTGGACAAAATCGGGCCTGTATTCATTCCGCGACGACAACATGGAAGCAGACGTGCGTATGAACAACTCTTCTCTCCGATGGTATCCATTTACGTTTCGATAACTAGGCATCTTCATATATCGGAATCCCACAGATGTATTGGAGGGCAATCTGTTCAGGGCTATATCTGCTATCGGAGCCCAAACTCAATTCTGGAAGACACTCCCTTTGAATGTGATGGGTAGAATCACCCTGACCAAGATGATAATACTACCAAAACTGTTGTACTATTTCTCGAATCTCCCGGTTTATGTTCCGGCCAGAACATTTCGCGACCTCAATCAACTAGTTCAGGATCTCATCTGGAACAAGGGCCGGCCCAGTATGGCATTATGGAAACTATATGCCCCTACCAGTAAAGGAGGGTTGGCGGTTCCTAATATGGAACTATACTATTTGGCGGCGCAATTACAATGGGTGACGAGATGGTTTGCAAGTAAAGGTTTAGAAGACACAGCTGCCGTGCAGCCGCCTTGGTCTCAATCCCATATATATCATTTGTTCCACCCCAATGCCCGGTTACCGCGCCCACTGCAGATCTACTTGGCACTGGCACAACGATGTTATAAGAGGAGTCTGTACCTAACAAAAGACACAACCCCCTATGCCCCGTCATTACCACTTCTAGGGACACCCAGGGGCAAGGCGGGCACATCTAGCGGGGCACTTGCGCGCTGGCATGACGCAGGATTAAGCACGTTAGGCGATCTCTATACAGAAGGTACTTTGATACCATTTGAGACTCTGGCAAATGATTATGACCTACCTGCAGGTCAATTCTTACTCTATAACTCACTCGTGAGATCGCTCTCCACGGCATGGGGCGATATCGCTGCCGAACCAGAGACACATCTCCTGATGCAATACTTGCATGTTATGGGCAATGGTTCACATATTGTACACTGGCTAGTTGAGGCGCTACTTACCCACACATGACGGCCCTACGTTCGCGATGGGAAGCAGACCGGGGACAACAATGGACAGACCGAGAGTGGGACACATTGCTAGCCAACCCCACTAATATTCCGAGAAACTCTAAGTTTAAACTAATACAGACATATGTAACACAAAGGGCATACTTCTCCCCGGACAAACTAAACCGATACTTTCATACTAACACTGCTGCGTGCCCGCACTGTCTACAGATAGACGCAGACCTCCTACACATGCTCTGGTATTGCGCCTCCTTACATACTTACTGGCAAGAAGTTACCACAGCACGTACAACATGTACCGACAGGCCAATAATGCACACATGGGAGGTCTGCATATTGGGTCTTTATCCTAGATCAAAGAAGAATAAGGCCACGTCGCGATTTATTGACTTAGGCCTGATTGTGGCAAAGAGATTAATAACTAAGAGATGGAAACACACTGACCCCTCCTGTTGTCAGCAGTTGGACAAAATCGCTTCTAGTGTGGGCACAAGCCGAAAGCACATCACTACACAGAGAGAAAATAGCTGGATTGCGCAAATACCCTATTGCGCAGTATTGGGATAACATGCTTATAGATTTAACGCGCATAGATGGGGAGAAGGGGAAGAATCCCATGCCAGCAGCAGAAGTACGGGAGAGGTCACGGACTCGCAGCTACATACCGAGACAGGCTTAAACTGAGGCCGGGGGGTCACCACAGGGAAATGGGCCACATCTCCAATAGGTGAACGACATTGGAAGGGACACAGGGGCGTCTAACAAGATGGGCTCACTCGGTCCAAAGAGGGCGACGATCTTAATGCTGATATACTGGGTATGGAGCATATACACCCCATACATACCGACCCAGGAGTGACGGATAGATAATGGCCTTGTTAGTTGATTTGATTAATATAAATATATATCATATTTTGCCTCATCTTTTTGATTGGATTGCATGCTCAGATACTGATATTCACGTGATGCATCAGCTGTACACACGGGGGGGGGAAGGAAACGTCACGAAGAGCATGACAAGTAAATTGCTATTCTGATAGACCTACACGTGCAATCATTCGGACATTTGTATATAGGATATGGTAAATGAAGAACATGCGATGTAGACAGTCTGCTGTTGCATAGAACAAACACTTGGCTAAGCAAGACATGCATTGGCAATGTAAACAACATTCTATATCACGTTCAATGTAATCAACCGTCTTTTGCTATACATATGTATACGGTTATTTGTAATTCTGTGAAAAAACATAAAATGTAAATAAAGATTTATAAAAAAAATAAGGCCAAAGACCATGCACAGTTAGATTGGGTGAAGTAAGTCCGTTAACCTGGGCCAGAGCATGCTGTGCACACTTGAAGGGCATGTGCAGGTGTGGAAGGGCCACGTGCAGCTGAGTTTATGTGGGTTGGAGCCTGAAGGCCTTGTGCAGCTGCTTTAGATGGGTTAGGCTGGTTTCAGTGATTTGAGATGTGGTCACTGATGGAATCTGAGTTGTCGTCAGTGATTTCATGTAAGCAGCAGAGGGCGGGGGTGCAGCTTACTATTAGCTGGGCAATTTCAATGTGTTTTTAGCTTTTGCGTTGTAACTAGAATGCGCATCCTGTGCAGACCATCTGCTATTGAGTTTCTCCATATACATTTAGTTCATGCATTGTGTTCTTGCCGTTGCTGTCAGACGTGATGAAGCATCACTGTGCAGGCATTGTACATATTAAAAAAAACATTTGTGACTGTAGATATACACGGTTTAAAAACTGCAAGGATAGTAAAACTTCCCTAAGAGAAGAAAGATGTAGATGTTAACAAAGGCAAAAACAAAAGCTGCCTTATATGATGGGGTGACACTTGGGACCTTCTCATCTTCTACACAGATTAGCCGTGCAGCATTACAAACTCCAGGAGAGATGGAGGGAATGCTAATTCCTATAACCTCTGTGAAAGGAAGGAGTATATCCACTCCAGAACTGAGGTCCCTCACCTCATGAACTTCAGTAGCTGAAATGGTTGGGATGGTCGATGGTATTGTAGGCCATTGACTGATCTCCTGCCAACTCTCCAGTACGCATCGAACGAGTGGTTCGCTCTGATAATGACCTTGTAGAGGTTGGTATGTGGAAATGGCATTTATCTGTGCCCAGCGGGTGCATGAGCACGCTGTCAGCCCAGTCTCCCGGCACCCAGACTCTTGACCGTTAACCAGTGGCGAGAGAGCACAAATTATTGTTTACTTGTGCCCTCTTTGATGTGCTGAAGCGACCAAGAGGGCAGTGACATCCTGTGTAACTTGGAGTCTTTTTTTACTCTCATGTGGGTAGGGCATGTGTAAATATAATACATTCCAATCGACAAATCAGCACAGAGTTTGGCCTAGTTGCAGGATCGTAGGCCAAGGTTGTGTATGTGCTAGGGACATCATAGGTTAACAGAGTTTAAGTTGAGCAGCAGTACGAAAAGTAGGATAGTCATAGTTCACAGTATGCAGACACTGCAGAGGAATACCAAACATACGTATTACTTACACAAAACTCAGAATAAGAGTGTAAAACTGAAGCAGAGTAGGCCAGGCAGGATCAGAGTTTGCTGCAGTGCAGAAAACAGAACAGAGACCGTGGTGCCTAAATCTATGAAATGGAAACACCGCCCTGGAGCATGCAATACTGGGAGGGTCAGAGCCTCTGCTAGCTAGAATAATAACCAGGAGCCCTCATGGAGTAAAGTGCTCCGAGTTATTTGGGTGATATTTCAAATAGCACCCAGTTCATTCAGAGAACTGCAGGTAAGGGCACTCCTGTGCAAGCCTCATGCGCATTCAGGCCAATGTACAAACTTGGATTGGACAAGACTTGAATCACTGGTACATTGAGGCATCACTGGAAGATCCAGCATCTACAGTGATGTCTCCTAGAACAAGCATTTGCAATGCAATAGTTCTCGCATTCACACGATTTTGAGCTATTGGCATTGTAAATGACAATGCCTTCTATTTATGTTTTGGGTTTTAAAACATAAATACAAGGCATTGTTATTTACAGTACTAATAGCTTATAAAATGCAATGAACCTCACCATCTATACCAACAGAAAGGGCCCTTTAGATATATCAGGTGAAAGAGCAAACACCCCGAGTGGCGCAGATGAAAGCACCTCAGAATACTGAACGGACAGCAACTTCACCTGAAAGCAGACATCGTTTGTCACAAAATGAAGGGACTCGTGCACCGACGGTATTTCATCTCAATGGAAGAAACCGGAGTTGTCAATAAAACGCACAACCCTCAGTTGCTCTTCACACAGTTGTGCTTGTGCTGGAGAGAGAGATTGACTAAAAGACTAACTGGTTGATCATGGTTGTTTATATGATTTCTGTCAAAATGGTGAGGCTTGTGATGCCACAGAAACAGGCTAGGGTCAGAGAGTTGAGCTTAGCTTTATTCACCAATGGGACAAATATCTTATCTTTAAGGAAAGCAGGGGTGAGTCTTGTGGAAGACCATACAGAAAGATTCTAAACCACTGCGCTAAAATGGCCAAACTGGGGCATGGTTCTTTGATTTGCCTCAGAGGTGAAGATTTTTTAAAAGGTCCAAAATTCTAACAGTAGATACTAGGAATAGCATCTGTATAGACTTTGAATAAAGAGTTAAAGGTGGCTTTGGAGAGAAAGAGAGTGTGTAGAGGACTGGGTAGGCCCTTTGGCAAAGGATAGGTTTATGTAAAACACTGAGCCTTTTGTGTGTTACATGTCAGACGTGTTGGCATTTGCAAAGGTACACCGAAGAACTGTATCTCCATTTGAGCAGAAAAAAAGCAGAGAAAAATGGTTCTTATTCTGAAAACATGACAAGTACACTGATAAAACTAGAAGAGATTAAACCTGACAAGGACATTGGCAAAAAACTAAGAGTAACCTTAACATGATAAACCAGTATTATAAAGAACATTTACTTTGATGCACCCTCTGCTTCAACATATTGTTTGTTAACAAGAAACTCCACAAAGGTTTTGAATGGTCTGAACAAGCCTCACGCTCAATACAGACGTGGTATGAATTTCTAAAAGAGGGGCTAACCACGGAGGTAGACCTGCGTGGTGAGAAGCAAAGGCTCTTAACGCGTCTGTAAAGCGCGCATCCACCCGGGGGGTTTCTATGCGCTGTAATGAAAAGGGGAGGTAATACAGATGCCACGGTCAGCAGAGTGAGCCAGGAGGTGCAGAGATGTTTACACGTGATCACCTAGTAAACACTGATCGGGCTGAAAATTAGATCTGTGGGAAGACAGATCTGGGCAGTCTCTCCTATAAACGAAGGTACATATATCTTCACGGAGCTGACTCGACTGAAGACTGCGATAGTCAGAAGACAAGTCGGGAGGGGGCGGTAACACGGGGGTGGAAGACGCACACACCAGACACACACGAGCTTTCACGCTATCGGTGTCTCAGTCACCAGCGCTATCGCGGTCTGGCGGGACACATTCAGACTCGACCCGGCTCACTACAAGACGAGCAGGACAGACAGGCAAACGGCGCCTACTCCGAAGCCAGAATCCAAGCCAAACCCCGTCACCGCGGGCTGCGGGCAGCAACCCGCCCGCATTCCGCACTAGAAAGAAACTGCTGGCGGCCTCCAGCCATCCCCGCAGTATCGTGAACCCTTCCAACTGCAACGGGCACAGGAGGGCCCCCTAAAACCAACCGCAGGGAAGTGCGAGTGCCTAGAAACTGGAGATGTGCACCTGGCGTAAGAGCGCTTCAAACAAGACGCAGGGCTCTCGGCTGATGAATACTGAGCCAAGCCCTCGAACTGGAGATTGGATTGTTGCACTAAAGAAGTGCGGATACCAGCGCTACACGGGGAGCCAATCTGTTTCCAGGTCAGGGCTCAAGGCCACAACTTCTCGCGAGGCTGTGTCGAGTTCCGTTTTCCTAACATGGGTCATGCCATCGCACTCCCCGGGCTGTTCGATGCCTCGAAAGAACTCCCATGACATCCGTGCGTTAAAACATCGTTTACAGTACCAGGAGCACCCCCCTCGTCCTGACTAACACCCCCGCCCCTCGCGCGCAAGCTGTTGTACTCGCACACATCAGGCATTTTTGATTTATACAAGGCAGAGTTCTTTTACACACGTAGAGCAAGCTCATTTAATGCAATGACTAAATAAAGTACAGCATAGAATTTCAGAATGTCCATACTAATTAGATAACGCCTTTACCAACACCTACCGTATACTAAAAAAAAAAGTCGAGTGAGAGAATGTGGCATAATTGCTACAGCAGCCGACTTTGAAGCTGGGGAACCAGGTTCGAGTCTGGGAGCATCAAACATCCCGTGATTCTTGACAAATCAATCTCCCGTGCCTAAAAAATGTACATGTCTGTCTCCATTGCAACTGCTGCCCGTGTAAAGCGCTCCGATACCTTCTCCCCACTTTATAAAATATCTATCTAGATAGACGTTCGTTCTACTCGTGTCCTCAAATATCAAAAGTAGGAAATAAATAAGACGAGAAAAGGAGCACAGTAAAAAAAAGTACCAGCGTATTAGACAAAATGATCAGGCCTACAAATGTATCACAGTTTCCATTATAAAAAAAAAAGAAAACACAATCACACATACAGTACCTGTGGTCCTGGAAACATGAAAAGGGCGGTGAGGAATGCGTGACGGCCGTGTGACAGGCAGTAACACACAGATGCGTCTGTTTGCCCCGTGCCGGTGGGTGTGTGTTTGCTGATAACAGGCTGTGTGGGGCTGCCCGGCCCCAGTAATCCGCCTGCGCCGCACGAGGCTGAACTGCGCCCAGATTAGAAGGGCATGGCAAGCCCTGGATCCACAGAAAGCCGTGCGAGCCTGGGCACGCGCCCCGCTGGCCCGATGCCCAAGTACCCCCGAGCGCCGGCTGCAGAGAGACACGGGTTATGCCGGGCAGGGATGCGCCCAGGCCACAAGAGAAACTGCGAAATGGGGTTAATGCCACCGCGAACCGCAGGGATCTATTTGCAAGATGGACTCGCCTCAGCGCACTGCAACCCAGAACCGGCTGAGGACCACACTGCCACCGCGATACCGCAGGACTGGACCCAAGGCTCAGCAGGACCACAAGAGGGGTGCAACGGTACCCCGAACAGGCAGTGAAATCAGAGGGGAGTACTACCACCGTGAAACCACAAGAGGGGCAATGCCACCGCAATCGCTGGTCTCATCTGAATCGCGCGAGGGGTTCACATCCACTCCCAGCCAGATCGCGCTGTGAACCCGGCGGGTTGAGCCTCTGCTCACCACCTGGGACGAGCCGAGCCCCCAACGAACTCACTGTCGAACGGAGCCCAAATGAATGAGTCCAGAACTATCGGATCTGCAAATAACTGATCCATGCCTAACACTAGGAGAACACAGCGGGCTCGCGGCGGGTGCACTTACGTCTGTCCGCGCAGGGATGGGGTGCGTTCCCGGGCTGGGCTCCTCCACGGCCGCCTGTACACGCCCGGAGCTCCAGGGTGGTGGGAGGGCTGCGAGGGTGCACAGTAACTCGTGTTCCGCTCCAGAGACAGTGAGAGCAGCTCGCACGGGTCCCTCCGCATAGACCATCACATCACACCGGCGTAACTGCCGTGCACGAGCGGCTCATGGAAGGCGCTCTGTGCCCAACCTCCGCGCGCTGCGTCGCTCCTCACGTCCCCTACAAGTGTGTTGCGCTCAGAATCCGACCCGGGACTCAGAAAGGCAACTAGGAATACGCGATGGACAGACAGTGCTTCTTTGTTACCGCCCTGTCTCTTTTTGGGACGGCCCATCTGGACTGGATCCTTTGCTTCACGGCTTGTTTATATAACACGCCTCCTTTAGATAAGAAATTGCTTCATGACAGCCGTGAAGCAAAGGATTCAGTCCGGATGGGCCGTCCCAAAAGGAGAAAGGGCAGTAACAAAGAAGCCTCATTTTCAATCGGAGGCCACCGTTTACCATAAACGATGACGCCATCCAATGAAAATGAGGGGCGGGGCTTCAAGCCCCCTTCTGAAATCTCCTCTCTTACAATATGTCTCGCAGAGTGAGCAGCGCATGCGCACTGCAACGCTAGGCGAGACTTAAAACCAGACTGCAAGTCCATACGTGATACCATTTTATGTGACCATTGCCTTAAGAGAAGCTTAAGACACACAATTGATGGACGGAATGCAGAACAAATCAAAACATTCACCCCCAGTCAAGAGATCTGGGTTAAATCCATCATTCTTTAGCTCACCATGCCACCCCAGTTTAGACCTGGCCATATGCAAATCAGTCTTGACCCTGTGCCTCATGGGAACAGTCCAGCCCGAACTGCCAAGCCAGGTCCTCCCTGGACCGGAAACAAGCATCCTAGGACCGGTTTCGGGGTTTCACCCTCTTCAGCCAGGATAGCTTGATTCCAGTGGCACAGTGAGCCCAGGACCCACGTCTGGGCATACCTGGCGCACTTAGGGCGAGAAAGCAATAGACACACAAATGATGGACGGAATGCAGAACAAATCAAAACATTCACCCCAGTCAAGAGATCTGGGTTAAATCCATCATTCTTTTGCTCACCATGCCACCCCAGTTTAGACCTGGCCATATGCAAATCATCTTGACCCTGTGCCTCATGGGAACAGTCCAGCCCGAACTGCCAAGCCAGGTCCTCCCTGGACCGGAAACAAGCATCCTAGGACCGGTTTCGGGGTTTCACCCCTCTTCAGCCTGGATAGCTTGATTCTAGTGGCACAGTGAGCCCAGGGCCCACGTCTGGGCATACCTGGCGCACTTAGGGCGAGAAAGCAAAAGAGACACAATTGATGGACGGGTTCCGGGCTGGACTGTTCCCATGAGACACAGGGTCAAGACTGATTTGCATATGGCCGGGTCTAAACTGGGGTGGCATGGTGAGCAAAAGAATGATGGATTTAACCCAGATCTCTTGACTGGGGGTGAATGTTTTGATTTGTTCTGTATTCCGTCCATCAATTGTGTCTCTTTTGCTTTCTCGCCCTAAGTGCGCCAGGTATGCCCAGACGTGGGTCCTGGGCTCACTGTGCCACTGGAATCAAGCTATCCTGGCTGAAGAGGGGTGAAACCCCGAAACCGGTCCTAGGATGCTTGTTTCCGGTCCAGGGAGGACCTGGCTTGGCAGTTCGGGCTGGGCTGGGCTGGGCTGTTCCCATGAGGCACAGGGTCAAGACTGATTTGCATATGGCCGGGTCTAAACTGGGGTGGCATGGTGAGCAAAAGAATGATGGATTTAACCCAGATCTCTTGACTGGGGGTGAATGTTTTGATTTGTTCTGCATTCCGTCCATCAATTGTGTGTCTTTTGCTTTCTCGCCCTAAGTGCGCCAGGTATGCACAGACGTGGGTCCTGGGCTCACTGTGCCACTGGAATCAAGCTATCCTGGCTAAAGAGGGGTGAAACCCCGAAACCGGTCCTAGGATGCTTGTTTCCGGTCCAGGGAGGACCTGGCTTGGCAGTTCGGGCTGGACTGTTCCCATGAGGCACAGGGTCAAGACTGATTTTCATATGGCCGGGTCTAAACTGTGGTGGCATGGTGAGCAAAAGAATGATGGATTTAACCCAGATCTCTTGACTGGGGGTGAATGTTTTGATTTGTTCTGCATTCCGTCCATCAATTGTGTGTCTTTTGCTTAAGAGAAGCTTAAGCACACGGCTGGCTGGATGAAGGGTAAACTCCCATTCGAGTAACTGGAAACCTTTATTACGCAATGCCCAGCTGGCACATGAAAGGGCTAAAAACAGTGTACAATGGGTAGTGGCACCACAAAGTGCCACGCTCTTGAGCACGCTGTGTAGGAACGGTCTCTGATGTGTAGATGTTGCAGCAGTAGGAGCTCCCGAACACGTCTAACACAGTGAGAGGCATACAGCGAAACTCCTGCCTGGCTTCCAGAGGGATAAGAGATTTTTCCTTGTTGATGGTCCTCGAATAAGTGTGGGAACGATATATATAAGCCTGGGCTGCACTGGGAACTTACAGCAACAACCCAGAAGAGTTGATATAGAACTGTTGTGATTGATGTATTTATGGAAAGTTGTTGTGGTTCTGACTGTTGCATGATGAACAATCCTAAGGAGCTGAGAGCAGTTCCTTGGTCAGGACCAATGAGAATAAAAGACCGGGAAGGTCAGTAAATGGACTGGAAATGGGGAGGCATCGGGTAAAGTCTGAGCGCAAGCATGTTCGGCTTACGAACTCTGTGAATCACATTTGAGATGAGCTTAAGACGCAGTGGCATACTAGGGTAGTTGACTTTGTCTCAAGCTAGTCCACTGGGTTTGTTAGTCCATGCAGGTTGTTGTCCAAGTACAGTGTTTTCTATTGTGTTTGCAGAGCTGGAGAAGAAACATGCACACTGGGGTTCTGGTATTCCGTGGATTTGGGTGTCTGCGTGTGTTGATCTCTGATGCATGTGCTGTGCTGAATAGAACATCTCAGGGCCCTACATTGCTCACGTGGTGGTCCAATATGTTGCGTCTGTGACACTGCGCTCCCCCTTACCCACTTCCCAGAGCACTGAAACAGCTGCAGTCCGAGAGCTCCATTGACTGTGTCCTGTGCCTGGTGGGCATCCATAATTGTGTGTACAGTCCAACTCTGATGTCACGCTTGAATGAAAGATGCCTTGTCAGGATCCGATAGTGGCTGGACATCCACGTCAGGCTGGAGCCTGGCTGGCCAGAAAAACAAGCATTGGCATAGCCAATCGGTCTCGCCTTTGGGACCTTATAAGTGTTTAGCGAGAGTTATTGCCTTTGCCAGTGTGTTTAAGCTATGGTGTAGCGTAGTGTGTCTGCTATACAGTACATTAAAAAAGTTATAAGTGTTATAAGCATTTTTGTTACCTTATATTTAATTAGGATGATATTATGTATAATTAAACAACTGTATTAAAAAAGAAATAACATACAAAAATGCTGAAACGCATGTCTAATTTCATCCTATATTTAACCTGGAAAGTCCATCTGCTTTCAACTGGTAGAGTCTCCGGATGAAACCCAGATTCCAATCTTGTATTACTGATGGGTCCAGTAGTGTGGATATTGCCCTTCTCGTGTTTTGCCTTGAAATGGGCTCGCGGTTTTAAAAGGCAACCTATACGTCGTCTGTTGAAGAGCCGGAAGTGCTCTGTTTGGATGGGGTTTGCAGAGGCTGGGCCTTGCGCGGCGGGTATCAGCTGTTAATCTCACTCCCAGATAATCAAAAGTAGAGCATCCATCGTCTACATTGCAGGCCGACCTCTGCCTCGCGCGGTAGCCCAGATAGAGCTGTCGGCTTCAAGAGATGGCTGCAGCGAATGTTTACACACTCGGGCGGTGCTTTCTGACAAGGCCTGGGGACAGCTTTTGGGCGCAGGATATGACTAAATGAATGAATAAAACGCGAAATACAGCTCCAAATATCATACAGCTGGACCACTTACAACTAATAGTAACGGGTTTGTTTCAGCCTATTTTGTTTTTCCATTCTGGATAGCGCTGACCTGCTACAGTATTTGAGTGAATAAATAAAAAGTAACGCTTTTGGCGTGGTGCTGCTTACTATGCAGTAGGAATAGTAACAGTGAGTGCTAAGTTTGTTTACATTCGATTAGATGCAGACCGTACACTTTCAGGGAGTTAATTATAAGACAAAGGCCCATGATTTAATGAAGGATTTTATATAGCGCCTCAAATTATACGGCGGGATCAGTTACAAGAATGACCACGTTACGTTCCGATCTCTTTTATAAGCTGCTCTTCGAAGAGCTGCATAGGTGCAGATGAATCAATGGATGAAGGTATGAACGAACTAAAGCTTTTCGTAACGCGAAGTGCACCGCGATAGGCTTACTTTACAATGCATGGTCGCTTGTGCAAACAAGCAGTTCATTACACCTCACATGGAGTAGACTTGTTGCCTGAAAAGGACGAATGAATTAGCAAGTGGATATTTCTCAATCGCGACATACCGTGCATGTGAGTGAGAGAGAGAGAGAGGGGGGGAGAGAGGGAGAGAGAGAGGCCTGGGGAGTGGGTGGGAAGAATAGAGTGACCGAAACAAAGTGGTGGGAGGGAGCATTAGAAGTGAAGCAGCAGATGAGACAATAGTCTAGAAAGAGAGAGCAAAGAAGGGGGACAGGAGATTCAGGTGAAAGAGAAGTGCCAGGGGAGACGGAGAGAGAGGGAGAAAGTAACAATATCAGAGGAGAGAGTGGGATACACGGAAATACAGAAGTAGCAGGAGGGGGAGAAAGGAAGAAACTACGGAGAACGGTGGACAGACTGAGAGAGGGGCAAAAGGACGGGGGGGAGCAAAGCCACGGAGATATCAAGGCAGAGCACGATATGGGGAGAGTGGGAGGAAACTGACCGAGAATAAGGCAGGAGAAAGAGAGAGCAAACCAGATGAAATATGGGAGACACACGGATGTGAAGTACCGGAGCAGGCACAATAAAAGACGCAGGAAGAGACAAAGATGGCGAGAGATGGGTGGACATCAATACGAGAGGGGGGAGATGAATAAACAAAAATACAGAACTAGCAGGAATGAGAGACAGAAGAGAGGCCACGAAGTAGAGCATTGGCCGCGCGGACGAGAAATAAAATAAAATAAAAAACCGCGAGTGGTGACGCGAGTTGTGCGCACGCGCGCGACGAGAAAAAGTGCTGTGCACGTCGCGCGCGCTTGTGCGCGTAACCGCACGCTGGTGGCCGCTTTCAGGAGCACTTTCTAAAGCCCCTTACTAAAGTCTCGCAGAGCAGCGCATGCGCGCTGGCTCAGCGAGACCTAAAAACTGGAAACGGGCAGGCACAAGTAGCGTCTGTCTCAGAGGAAAGACTTCCTAGATGGCAGGAAATGGAAGAAACATGCAGTGAGCAACAGGGACTTTAAGCATGCATGGTTCAGCCAGCACAGTAGAGAGGGAGAAGCTGGCAATGCTGTAGTGCCACACTAATTCATGGATTGCTAACTACAAAGGCGGTCCAGGAATTAAAAACTGCCAGCACCAAGAAAGCACCGCAGCAGAGATGGAGAGCTGTGGCTTGGATGCAAACAGGTCCAGCTGCAATAAAGTTGCAAGAATAAATTACTTGTAATAAAGCTAGGGCTTAAATAGGACGCCCAGGTGCACATCCGCAAGACTGCCACATCTAGCACCCCTTCGGATTGTGAGAGAGGACTGATGGAGTACTGGCACACAACAGTCGAGTAAATGTAGTTAATATGAACAGTTCACGGAGTAGTTGTTTGGTTCCTACATAATGGTATATGCCAGATCCTCACTGAAGTTTGGAGACATAAATGTTCTTGATGCCACAGTTGGGGTACGTCACATGAAGCACCATTTAATGACTAGAAGTGACTGAGATTAATGTAAGCATTCCTTTCATCAATTTGCAGTTTTGCATTTAATGTCTGTAGCAACAGAATTCTGACAGTACTTTCAGCAGTTAAGCTGTTTTTCCAGGAATAACTCCAGCATAGGGTCCATTTGAGTAGCTTCCTATTGCCTTCTTTGTCTAGAAGAAATGAACATAGCAGGACAGCTATCAGGTGTGTAGGTGTATTTTTAATCAAATTTAGCTTTATACATTTTTGCACCTCATGGTGGCCATTATATGACACCCTGCACTACTGAGGTCCAAGAGGGAAGTCCGTTATTCACAGAAATTGTTTGAGTTTGGCAGTTGATTGCATCATCCCTTCAACCCCTAATCTTCTGCTGATCATTTGACAGACGTTTACAGCTTGAGACACTTGGTGTACTTCCTAATGCTATCAAAAGTTAACAATGCATATTTTTCTGAAGCATTTCTAACTACTGATGTTGGGACTCTGAGTCAGCAGTGAGCTCTTTTAATTCTTATATTGGTACATCATTAAATAGGATTGCACCTTTTAATCACATTAGATTTGGGCACAGTAAGCCTTTAGCTCCCTGGTACAATTCGGACATGGTGATCTCTAAACGCACTTGTAAAGCGTTAGAGCGCACAGAGAATGTGTACTACAATATACTCAAAGTGATGGATGGAATGATTGAATTAATCTCAGCCACTGGTAATTACTCGGTCTGCATCCCAATCCATCATTATTTTGCACACTATGCCACCTTAGTTTGTGCCCAGCCATATGCAAATCAGTCTTGACCCTGCTCAAATGGGAACAGTCCAGCCCGAACTGCCTGGCCAGGTCCTCCCTGAACTGGAACACAAGCAACCAGAACCGGTTTCGCCGTAGTTCGGGCTCATCAACCATGAATAGTTCGGTCCTAGAGACAATGTGCACGGGACCCAATTCAGGGCACACAAATCCCACGTATAGTGACACACTGAAGTACCCAAAAAACCTTATTAAAAGGATATTTGCGTCGCCAAAATCAACTACTACGCGACTTTTGCCAAGTATACCTCCCGAGGTTTTTGGGATAAGACTGGGGCTTCTGCAACCAATTTGTTGTTCTGCCAACGCTCTTTCTGCTGCTTTTTTCGATTTTCATGTGGAAATTTTCAAACCAAATTTAAAAAACATTCAAAATTCTTTAAACTATCTGATTCATCTCAGCCTCTGATGTTGGTAACCCTGGTGAGTTCTCACCTTCACAATTTGCTCTTCTTTGCTGGAGAAAAGGAAAATCATGCAGTAGGTGCAATTAAGATCGCGGCTACCCCCCCTCTCCCCCCGCTTCATTGCTTTTGATGAATTCGTGCCAGCCCCTAGAGATCTTTGTAGTGTCACCTTCTCTTCCTGCGTTTCAACTGACACTTGGTCAGTGACTTCAGTCACTGACCATCTTAAGAACTTTCGGCGGATACTTACGTTTTGAGTGATTTTCGTTGATTTCTCTACTCCCCTCGCTGCTGAAATGGAAGAAAAGCTCAGTAAGCAAATTTCTACATTTAGTGCTGCTTACAATATCTTCGATGCGTCTCAGTCTGGGTTTGGTGCCACCGGTGGTACTGAAGTAGATTTTGTTTTGGACTGCTGATCTTACATCAGGGAGGTATTGCAGTCCTGGTGGTGTTAGATTTGTCAGCAGCATTCAGTATACTGTCCCGCATTAATTGTCTGTCCCACCTTTGCAAAATAGGCCCTTCTGCTACAGCCAGTGCTTTAAATGGGAAATTAGAAGTGCCGGTACTCACCAATTAGACTGGGTAGGTATTTAGGGGCGTGTCTAGGGGCGTGTCTGGGGGCGTGTCTGTGAGCCAGGAATTTAATAATAGCCACATAAGTAAGCTTTAACGCAAATGCTCTGATTGTCATGTAAAGCGCTTAAATGCCCATGGGCCAAATTCGCGCAAAATCAAACTGCCTCCTTACATAAGAGACATGGCAAGCATCAGCTTCTATGTCATACGTACAGAGCCTAATTTTTGGCAGTTTGATATTGCGCGAATTTGGGCCATGGGCATTTAAGCGATTTACATACAATCAGAACATCTGCATTAAAGCTTACTTTTTTAAGACCCCTGGTTAAGGGAGTTGTCCAGAACCACAGGATGATGAGCGGACGTCGGGATTCGATCCTGGTTCTTCAGTTCCACTCTCAGCACCTCTGACCATATCCTCATTCTTGTTGCGATGCCAATGAGACCAGAGCCGCAACTAGAGTCAAATTTCGGGGGGGGGGGGGGCAAATTCTTTCAGCAATAGGCAGCAGAGATGCAGGGGCTCTAAGAAGGGGTGAGAAACAACAAAGCCTCGTTAAAAAGCAATTGGTCTTTTAAAGACCTGTGAAGTACTCGGGTGCGGCTGTGTGCGCGCACGGTAAGCTGTCTCATCCCGGGCTGCCACACGATGGGGGAGAGGGGGTGGGGTGTCTGAAGCCCTTTGATCCCAATGGGCTTGCTCGCCTGATGAGAACCTAACTGCAGGAGCACCCCAGCACAGAAATACACAGGCTGTTGCCAGCCAGAGCGGCACCTCAACACGCATCATCTGTTGCACGTACCGGTACTTCAGGGCCTGAGCCCTGCTGCTTCATGGAGTACCGGTACTCTCCTTGCCCGAAAATAAGTTCCGGTACTCAGGGGGAAAAAACTGAGAAGTGCCGGTACTCAGTACCGGTGAGTACCGGCCCATTTAAAGCACTGGCTACAGCTCTACGTTGATGTTCCATTGCTTAGGCTGATGGCACTGAACCACGCCCTAACTCTTTGTGATCTTCCTTCAGGCCATTGTGCGGCCCTCAGGGGTCCTCCTTAGGCCTCCTTCTGTTTCACATTTATGTGGTGTCTCGCTTATCTAATTCAATACTTTGGCCTTTTCTTTTAAACCTATGCAGGTGATAATTAAATCATTATTCTTCTAAATGTAGATGTAAACAAAGCCAACAAACCTAGAGTTTCTATGATCACCTAGATAAACCAAAACCTCGCAAAGCTTCGTTCTGATAAAACAGCAGTCCGGATTATCAGCAGCCCCATTCTTTTTGAAATGCACTATAATTGCAAGTTAATATAGGTAAAGCCCAGTGGGGTTTGAAATTTTATGTTGTCTTTGATAGCTCACTACATCTAATTCCCGTGAGGAACAAAACAGCTTGCACCAGTTTTTTCTGTCTCTGAATACTGCACAAAATACTTTCTTTCCTTCCAAGTGAACATCACTGTGCAGTTGGCCAGGCTTTGGTGGGATCTGGTCTGGACTACTGCTGTGGTCTTTATTTGGAACTGCTTCCATATCTTCTTGTCTGTAGATCACCCTGATCTCTGCAGCTCGACTTTTCTGTGCTCTCTCGCGTAGATTTGCATATCTAGACATCTACCCAAGCTTTGTTGGCTGCTGGTGGCGAAGAGAGTGTCCTTCAAGGCACTCACTATGTATTTGTGGTGGGCGCTGAGTAGGCCGTGTCCCATTTATTTATTGATTTACGTAAGGTCATGTGATGGTGGCCTCAGTAATGAATAAGAATACTCGGCGAACCCTTTTATAGGAGGCTCAGACACTACATATTTCGGACTGGTTGGTGGGTTAAGGTGCCCTGGTTCAGGAAGGACCTGATTCTGACTTTGAATTTGCACTTTTGAAGACTATTAATTACTTCTCCAATAAACTTAAAGACTGCTGAATCCTGGACCTCGCAAAGTTTTATATTGTGTTTTAACTGTACTATTATTTTTATATATCACGTTGGCCCTTCATTGACTACATGCCCCCAGCTCGACCTGCTAATTAATGCACAGCACTAATTCCGCTTCAGTTATTTGCTTCCCCGAACTAATCTATCTTACAGGATATTCATTTTGAGGCATGTAGGAGCAGCACTCGGGTTTGTCCCTTGCTGTCTGGGCTCCACCCAAGGTATTAGATGTATGGGCTTCGCCTGGCTGCAAGATGGCCGCACCCTGAGTGGGCTCTGCCGGCTGAGAGGCAAAATCCTACAACATCCGTGCATTAAGGGGGCTTATGCACCTTTCAAATCACTGCACATCAGCTCTGAGACGGGCTGCGCTGCCTGATAGTGCCTGACGACTGCAGCTGTCCCGGTGGAGGCTGCAGAGCCACCTGAGTGCGGGGGCTGGGGACGGCCTACTGTGCACGACCCACGAGGCAGCCAGACGCGGAGACCGTGACGGCGACCTGCGCAGCCTCGGAGTAGCAGTATCGAGGAGGAGGCCTTTGGGACAACCGGCACCTGGCGCGAGAACCTGCAGACTCGTGAACTGGGCTGGCTGGCCCGAGCTGTGTAGAGACCGTGAGATGGACCGCGCAGCCTGTGGGCGCTGGCCTATCCGCTGACCAGAGGAAGCGGCAAGCGGCTGGGCCAGGAGGAGGCCGGAGCAGAGTGCGCACTGAGGCTGCGCAAAATTAACTGCCCCCCCCCCCCCTGGCGGTGACAGTGAAACGTGAGTGCTGTCTGCCGCCTCCTGCATGCTGCGATCGCCGGAGGCCTAGGGCTGGTGATGGTCGGAGCTACATTATCGAGGCGGGGGCCCTGGGGCACCTGACGCGAGGGGTGAGAACTTGTGGATTCAAGAATCAGACCGGCCAGCCTGTGCTGTATGGGGACCGGTAGCGGGCCGCACGGTATAAATACGTTGACCCTGCCACCCAACAAGTTAGGCTGCAAGCGGCGGGCCTGACAAAGAGGCCGAAAACGAGGCCTAGGATAGAGTGATGCGCGGCTGGCCTTCCCCAGCTCCTACAGTGGAATACAAGTGCTGGATGCTGTGTGCTGCATGCTGTGGCCCCCCTGAGGCCCGGAGCCAGATCTGCCTGTCGCGTTGGAGAGAGAGGTGAAGCCCTAGAGGTACAATATCCGTCCACCCCTAGGTAAGGAGACACAGCTGTTGGGGGAATGCCTTGCACAAAGTGGCACATACGCCTTGGTGGATTGCCCTGAGGTCATACTAACCCCCCTGGCTTCTTCTGCCCCGCGCTGCTCGGGGCCTGCATTGCGGGGCCCTCCGCCTGCCGGGGTTGAGGGACTTGGGGCTGATCCCGTGCACCCCCCCCCCCCCGGGCGAGCGTCATGTTGGACTGCTGCGGGGGCCGGCGCTGCAGGCACCACCTGAGGCTTCGGTCCCCAGGGCGAGGCAGCTGCATACAAATTGTCCTCACACCATAGCATTGAGGTGGAAGACCTGCACCTGAATTGAAAACATTGCTGCTCCCCCTCCAATTACTACTCGAATACGCAAGCAGATAGGGACCGCATAGGGGGCAGTGATGAACAGCACAGGACAATGGGCAAACCCAAAGCCAAACAGACCAAGCTTAAGTTTGAGGGACGCCGTCATACCAGAAAGAGAGAACCAGCCCAGAACTCTGACGAGTTACCAACGCAGATGGCTGACACAGTTCCACAAGACGAAGAAATCCGCTCGCTACTAAAAGATGTAAAGTCCAGCCTAAAAACAATAGACTCTAAACTGGACCTCCTCCCAGCCCGACTAGACCAGGTCAAACACAGGGTCGACACGCATGATGACCGACCAGAACACACAGAGACACGGATATAAGACCTTGAGGACCTCAGAACGGACAAGTGTGAGATGCTAGAGTTGGACAAAGTACTGGCCCTCATAAAAGCCAAAAACTCTTGCAGAAATAACCTTCGAATTACGGAAATTCCGGAGTCCACGAATATCGTCAAGATGGAAGGCTTCGTCGAAGGCTTGCTACGCGAACTCTTTGGTACCGAACTATCGGCGGTCTTCGTGGTGGAGAGAGCGCACCGTACGCTTGGACCGCGGCCGTCTCCTGGGGCTCCGTCCTGCCCCATAATTGCCTGGATTTTGAACTATCAGGACCGTGACAAGCTCCTCCGCAAGGCAAGGAAGTGTGGGGAGGTGTGATATCAAGGCAACCCACTCGCCTTTTACCCGGACTTTACCATGGAGGTTCAGGCCGCAAGACGTGAATTTCTGCCTGCTAAGCATGCGCTCCAACAACTGGGAATAACATATGGCCTTCTCAACCCGGTCAAACTGCGGATATCACTTGATGGTACAACAAAATTCTTAACAGACCCTGCAGCGGCTCTGAAATATGCTAAGCAGCTCAATAAAAACAGACTAGCTTCGTCTAAGTCCCCTCGCCTATCTGAAGAGGGCCGCACAAGTGACAATGACTAACTTTGCTGTCGGGCGTGGGCTTGTCCGCACGGCATTACTCCTGGCGGAAAACCATTCACACTGGCAGTGCACTCTGCTACACTGCTAAGTCCCCTGCACTCCTCTCGGCCACCCTGTTCTTAGAGACAGGGCAGTTCGCTGGTGAATCCATGTCCCCTCGGGATGGTTCCCATATATTTTATGTTGGGGTATATCTGGGGTACCGTAATGTGGGTGGGATTGCTTTCTCAACCTGATTGGGGGTTGGAGTGGGTGGATGGGGTACCACACATTGGATTGTTCTTGTTGTGACATGTTGTTTGTTTATGGAAAGCCATTCACAGGATAATGCTGTCCTGGGAACTCTTGCTGAACCCGCATTTCACATTCACACACTTGGAGGGTCTTAACAAGACACCACCACTGACGAGCCAATACAGATAACCATATTCACATCCGACCACAATGGTTAGCTTTCACTGCTTAACCTGGAACGTCAGGGGCCTAAATGACCATCGCAAGTCCCGACTGGTGCACTCCTACCTAGTGCGCCACAGGATAGATATCTGCTCTTTACAGGAAACGCACCTGACCAATACCACACTGACCAGACTGTGGGGCCGCTGGTGGGGCGAAACGCACTCCGCTATCTATTCGAACTACAGTCGGGGGAGGGGTGGCGGTCTCGATCCTACTCAAACGGGGACTGCCATGGCGCACCACAGGGTCCCACATAGACAAAGACGGCAGATACGCCATCGTAACTGGCACGCTAAATAAGCGACCTCTGACGCTAGAGGCTGTATACGGCCCAAACGTAGATGATCCGGACTTCTTTTAGAGCTTTTGGAGACGAATGTTCAACCTGGGGTCAAGGACTATTTTATGGGGCGGAGATTTCAACATAGCGCTAGAGGAGACGCTAGATCACTCAGGGATGCACAAACAACACTTGCGCTCTGCCGGAGTGCTAAATACATTAATGGCAGACAATCAACTCGCAGACGTATGGCGACATACTCGCCCTAATACACGTGAGGGCACGTGCCTCTCCTACCATAACACGTGGTCACGATTAGAATACTGGATTATCACAAATGATGTTCTTGCCCATACAACTAGCTCTGTGCACCTCTCACACAGGCTATCTGACCACGCTCCAGTACTACTAGTGCTACAGATCCCCCTGACTGTTCCCTGAGCTTTTGAGTGGCGTCTTCCCCCGAACGCATTGCAGGACTCTGCCTTCAGAGAGGAGATCCGTGCAGCAATCACGGAGTGTTTTGCACACAACGTTGGGACGGTTGAATCGCCCTCCACTTTATGGGAGGCATTCAAAGTGGTGATCCGCGGAACCTGCATTGCGAAGCAGGCCGGGGTCTTGCGAGCGCTACGTGGCGCACTTGGGAAACTTGAAGAGGAAATTCAGGTACTAGAGGGAGACTATTACTTGGCCCCTGACCCCGCCATACTAACGGCCATCAGAGAGAAACTCTCATCCTTTAAAGAGGAGGCAGAGCATGAAACTCACTATCTCGGTAAAGAAGCGAGGGCACGTAAATATGGGGAGGGAGACCGCCCGAGTAAGACATTGGCCGGCTTGATGCGCAAGCCACATACCACCACATAGGTTTCGGAACTAAGAGATGCTGATGCCCAGCTAATCTCATCACCGGCACAACTGCCCGAAGTAATGTCATCCTATTATGCTAAACTATACACTGCAGGCCTAGATAGAGAACCGGAGAGACACTGTGACTTTTTTGACACCATCCAGCTACTATGGCTTGACCAAAGTCACAGAGAATACTTGGACTCTCCAATTACACCGGAAGAGATAGCGCAGATCATCGCTAGCATGCCGGCTGACAAAGCCCTGGGCCTTGACGGGCTTACACCAGCCTTTTGCAAAGAATATGCCCCTATCCTAATTCCACATCCTATTGAAATGTATCATGACTCATTAACAGTGGAGAAACTCCCTCCCTCGCTACGAGAGCCAGACAAGCCCGCAGATCTTTGCGATTCTGATCACCCGCTTTCCTGCATAAATGTAGATAACAAAATCTATGCAAAAGTCTTGGCAACCGCTTGCTCCTCCTTCTACCATTGATCGTACGGCCGGATCAATCGGGCTCCGTCCCCGGCCGTGCGACTTCCCACAATCTTCGTACTATCTTTGCAATTATGCACCATATACACCCAGACCTCCCGGTGGTGGCATCCCTGCTGGTCGCCACTAAAGCCTTGGACTCATTAGAATGGCATTTCCTCTTTCCACTGCTACGACGACTGGGTCTGAGTCACGATTTCATCCTAATAATTCAACTTTTATACATCCTCCCCACGGCGCGCATCAGGATAAATGGTAGCATTTCGGAACCCATAAACATTACCCGTGGCACTCTACAGGGCTGCCCCCTCTCGCCGATTCTTTTCGCGACAGCAATGGAGCCGCTTGCGGCGAGGTTACGACAGCACGATGCAGAACAAGGTATTGGCTTTACCACCCGCGGCCTAATTGTCTCCATGTACGCTGATGATTTGGCACTCTACGTTAAAAACCCAGACACAAATTTAGAACCAGTAATACAGGAGGTGATCCGATATGGTGGATTCTCTGGGATCCAGATAAACTGGTCCAAGTCGATTTTATTTCCACTGACTGATTCCGCCGCGCCCTATACAGGCGAATACCAGCTGAAATGGGCAGATAAACCAGTCAAATTCCTTGGCATATAGTTGAGCAGAGACCCAGACAAATTATGGAGAGCGAACTATGGGCGTGCCATGGAGTGGCTGGAAACCCGGATCCCACTCTGGACCAAACTGCCTCTCACTCACCGGCCGCATAGACATTGCAAAAATGGTGGTACTTGCAAAGTTCTTGTACCTCTTTGCAAATATTCCTCTCCCGCTCACGGCACAATTTTTTAAACGTCTGAGGTCCAACTTGATCACACTCACATGGGCGGGACGACAGCCCAGAGTGTCATATGACAAGCTTGCGCTACCGCCCGCGCGTGGAGGCCTGGGAGCTCCAGATATGTAACTATACGTGCTGTGCGCTCAGGCATAAATTGTACATCCAACCCCTTTCCAGCCACATCTGGCGATTGGGCACGATCAGGTAACACCATGGCCGCTAAGAACAGTAGTGTTCCAGAAGTATACACCCCCCCCCAAAGCAGAAATTAGCACAGTGGAATGTGTGCGCTGGGCGTGGAACGGTCTCCGCAGACGAGCGGACCTTGCGACGACATATGCGCCTACTGCTCCTTTAGTGGACAACCCCGTATTCCCTCCTCTGCAAGATAAAGGAGCGGCCAGACGCGCAGATGTACGCGGTTCAAGGTATTTGCTGATTTATATCCTGATGGCGACTTTTTCCCCAGCCTGCCAAATTCCGAACTAGGAAAGCAGTCGCCCTCGGACATATTACTATATTATCAAATCCTCTCCACTTGCCGCACAATACACGGGTCCTTCCCAGCCCCTCCCCCCACATTTAAGGCGCTGGAATACATGTACACGACTGCCTCCTCGTGAAAACTCATAACGCGCCTCTACACGATAACACAGTCCGCCTCCATCACTAACACCACAAAGGCTTGGGTGGAGGACTTGCACTCTGAGATACCGGAAACACAATGGAATTACTGTTGCGCCCAAATTGGCCAGTTATCACCCAACTACAGACTCCCCCTCCCCCCCCGATACATTTCAACTACTTACATAGGACATATAAAACGCCAACACAGCTACACAAAATTGGGCTGACGGATAGCCTGCACTGTGTGCGGTGTCACAGCCCAGATGCCACTTTCCTACATCTAGCTTGGTCCTGTCCTAAAGTAGCAAAATTCTGGACTGGGATATGCGTCACGCTGGGGGATATTATGGGGGGCCCCAATCCAGCCAGACCTATGGTCTGTTTGCTGGGCTACGTGGAGACTGTCCCGAGAACATACCGCCGGCTAGCGGCGTTGCTACTACTGCTGGCAAAACGTAGGGTGGCGATGAACTGGGGACGGCGTCCAGCGCTGATTAAACAAGCCCGGGTGGAAGATTCCACATACTGTCAGGAACAATTTTCGATACATTGGGACCTGATGCCCCTTAAGACGAGGCCCAAAGACATCTGGGAGCCCATTGTTGCCCACCTAAAAAGAATTCCCGCAGGAGGGACAATCACACCACATCCCCACACAACTGACTAGCCTGTACCATGTAGGCTGGCACTGCCGCACTGGGCCCCGCACTCCTGCAGAGAAGGCTTGCTGTTACTGACTGTTTAAAATGCAATAATTAATGTGTAATGTTGCTCTCTGATGTACTCGCCTACATATAATTACAAGAATAACGGACTGTTTTGTGTACTGCGGGAACGGTAAAAATGCGTTGTGTACTCATGAATGGTTAAGTTGTGTGAATTCTGTTTTCTGTTTGAAAACTAATAAAGTTTTTTTTTCTTTCAAAAACAAAGGTATTAGATGTATGGTAGCATTAGTTGTCGCCTAAACGAAACCCTAATCACTTACCATTAAAAAGCCGCAGCGTGCATTTACTGCATAGATCTTTATTTACAGGTTTTTCTCTTCCGTGTTTAATGCCCAGCACCTGACGAAAGGTTTGTAATAGTCAGTTCTTGTCACGATTTATATTGCCACGTCAGGTTTTTTCTCTCAATTGGTAGTGCAGGGTTGAGGTATTCTCTTTGACCCTTGCTCTAGTAGGTGCACATAGCGGACCCTTTCTCAGAGAGGTTTTTGCTCGCCTTTTTTGCTCAGGTCATTAGAACGTGTATTTCTGTGCAGGTGGGCTTTAAATTTGAACTTGTGTTTCTTGGTCACGTACCATGTTGAATCTGGGAGACGTCAAGCATTACATTTTTATCTGATTTAATGTTAACTATATGTAATGTTTTAACCTATTTTGATATCATGGTGCAGTAATGTATTTTATTGTACTTTTATGGTCAATTAATTAGACCGAATAACTTAATTTATTTACAAACATTTTTAGTGCACACATTGCTTGTTAGAACCTCCGCCCTTTCTCAGCCAGAGTCCTAGGTCTTCCAAATTTAAGGGATCCTGACGCGGGGGGGTGGCGGGGGGGCATTCGCGTATCTTGCATTTAAGAAGTGTACTGCTCTCCTTTGAATTCAGTTACACTTCCTCTACCCTCACCATCCGAAAACGTTTGGAGACTCGGCGCTTCTCACAGTAAATTGGTAGTGGTATCAAACTTGTAGGCATGACTGGCGATATTCCCGCGAAAGGGGTGGGGGAGGCGCCAGCCCCTCCCTTGCTACGCCACTGACGCTATATAAAACTGCAACAACAAAAAATGCCTATGAAATGAGTGTTACTCAAGAAATTTCTTTTGTTTACTATGCTGCATCTCTGTATGTGTGCTTTTTGTGTGATATATCTTTACACAGGACCCTTCCCTTCTATCCATGTCGCTCCAATGCATGGGAAACAACGGCTGAATATGCTCCCAGTAGTTTAAATGCTCCTCATATGTTTTATATTCGCATACTGGTACTTTTAGTCCTGCATTT
This sequence comes from Calotriton arnoldi, assembly GCA_963921515.1. Classification (NCBI taxonomy): domain Eukaryota; kingdom Metazoa; phylum Chordata; class Amphibia; order Caudata; family Salamandridae; genus Calotriton; species Calotriton arnoldi. Next base: position 845,446 of record CAWUFW010005694.1, read on the forward strand.
GTTTTGGGGAAATAGTACAAGCCATAAAATGCAAAGAACATACCAGACCTGGATGGATTGCGCAAGCTCGACAGTGAACAGCTTTCGACATCTTGGATATCACTCCGATCCACCCACTACACATCTGTGCTTGCCACAAATTGTAATACAAACCTTTTTTTCCTCTTCTATCCTTCTGCTATCCTTCCTAATCCAAATAACTGACTAACCTATCCACCACTTAAAATTACTTTCATGTTTCACTATACTAATTCAACACTAATCCTCTATGGGTCCCGGAGTAGCGTGCTACTCGCCGAAAAAGCGCTTCGACGCCTCGTCAGGGGTAGTAAGCGCTATATAAATGCAATTACAATACAATACAATACATCACAGCTTCGTTGATGGTGCATTACAAATGCTCCCCTGGTGAACCCGGGATAGGCACTGCTTCCCCACAGCACCCGCTGTCTCCCATGGCACATGATTGTCTGACCAGGGGTCTGTGTGCATTGACGCCTTTGTTCATTTGTCTCTGTCCATGCAGGTGTTCTTTATGTCTGTTGCATAGTGAGAATGTGTAGCTGTATGTGTGTTGGTATATATGCATGTGCGCCTCAGTATACACCCTGTGTACAAAGCCCAGAGCTGTGGATTTTGTAAGTGCGTTTCGTGTTTGAGAGTATGGTTTTAGCTGAAACAACACTGAGCTTCTCAGGATAAAAAGAATGTGAAGGAGCGGCCGGCAAACGGGCCTGTTTGTTATCCCACTTTGTGAAACGAGGCAGGAGGGTATGGGTCAGAGAGGCGCTCTGTGCCTGCAGGAGCTTTCTGGAGATCAGTAGTTGCATGTAAAACGTATACTACAGGCAACAAGTGCAATGTTTCTTAACGTAAGCAAGGCCTCGTTCCAGTGGGCCAGACACTCCCAAGTGGTCCCAGTATTCTGAGCAAGGACCATTCACAGCAAAAGCAATAAAAAGCCGTCCGCTCCCTGGTACAACGAGGAGCTGAGGCTGATGAAGACCGAATGTAAACAGGCAGAAAGGAAATGGAGAAAGAATTATGAGGAGTTAGATAAAGCTGCGTTGAAAAAACTGCTACATATCTATAAAGAAATGGTGGGTAAGACCAAAGATAAATATCTTGAGGAAACTATCCTGCATGCATCCAATAAGTCGAAAACCTTATTTAGCATAGTAAATAACATGTCTAACCCCCACTGCGCAAAGAATAAGATTCCAGCCTCACAAGAGCTGTGCGATGGTTTGGCAGTGTTTTTTGAAGAAAAAATAAATAAAACTTTAATTGGGCTAAATACTCCTATTGAAGGAGAGAAGGATAGTAAAGCTGATACACATGTATTGTTTAGTAGCAGTACTCTTTATGAAGGAACTATAAGAGATTTCACGCCGACTTTGGAGATCTTTCAGATCCCTTCACAAGAGGAGTTTAACATAATTGCAGCTGGTATCTCCTCAGGCTCTCCCTTGGACCCACTCCCACTTAAGGTGTGGAAAGTGTTCGGAATGGAGCTTTTTCCGTATCTACATCAGTTATGCTCCCAGTCTCTAACTAACGGCACAGTCCCAAAGTGCTGGAAATTGGCAGTTGTGTCCCCTCTTTTAAAAAAAGCTACACTGGACCCTTTGTGTCCATCTAGTTATAGACCTATCTCCCTGTTACCTTATCCGATAAAGATCCTGGAAAGAGTAGTGAGTAAGGCCATTTCGAAATTTGCGGAAGAAAACAATCTTCTAGATGGAGTTCAATTTGGGTTCCGCCCGGGACACGGTACCGAAACTGCACTGGTGACAGTCTTTGACGACCTTCGAATGCGGGCCGACAATGGCCAAACCGCCATTTTAGTGCTATTAGATATGTCGGCCGCATTCGACACGGTCAATCATGAGATCCTGATTAAAAGACTCGGAGAATGGTATCAGAGACAAAGCACTGGACTGGCTGCAGTCTTATCTCTCAGGTAGGCAGCAGGCAGTAACCCTGACGCCATTTCTCTCTCAGAATAGCCCTGTAAATCATGGTGTTCCACAGGGTTCGGCTATTAGCCCAATCCTTTTTAACTTTTACCTGCGCCCACTTATCTCCCTTATAAAATCCTTTGGCATTGAAGTTATCAACTACGCTGACGATACCCAACTTGTCTTTTCTTTTGAGGGCAATAAGGCAATTTCCCTGGAAACGTTTCATAGCTGTATGCAGGAAACAGCAGGCTGGCTCAGAGCTAATTCTCTGCAATTTAACGGTGAGAAGACGGAAATACTCTATTGTGCCGCAAGTAAAATCCCCCGTCCTCTACCGCCGGATTTCTGGCCAGCCTCTGTAAATAATCCTCCGATGCCTGTTAAGACGGCTCGCAACCTGGGAGTACTACTAGATAGTAACTTACAGTTGGACTCCCAAGTGAACAAAACAGTGCGCACCGGTCTATCTCTGCTCCGAGCTCTGCGAAAAATTCTCCCTTTTTTACCAGCTTCAGCTAGACCTCAAGTGGTAAGGAGCATCATTTTGAGCAGACTAGACTATTGCAATGCATTATTACTGGGAGCCCCTGACTCCCTGTTAAAAAAGCTGCAAAGGATTCAAGTAATTGCAGCTAAGCTTGCATTAAACAGACAACGCAGAGCTTCTGCTTCGCTCGCCTTAAAGGATCTCCACTGGTTACCTATGGCACAGAGAGTCCAGTTTAAGGCACTCTGCATTGTCTACAGGGCAGCTCACAAAATGGGGCCTAAGCCTCTGCAGAGGAAATTCCTCTGGTATTCCCCAACTAGAAACCTTCGCTCTTCCTCAGCTAATCTGATATGTACACCACATTTTAACAAGGCTCGATTAGGAGGCAGATCGTTCAGTCTTGTAGCATCCAGACTCTGGAACTCACTGCCTATCGAGATCAGACAAAGTAATACTTTGCTGAGGTTTAGGAAGGAACTGAAAACCAGACTCTTTCCGAGAAACTAATTCTTAGTCCCTCTGACTTGATTTTCAGTTACGCACAGTGTCCCTTTTTGGTAATCTCAGCGCCAGGATACCCGTTGGGTGGCAGTCGCGCTATAAAAGTATTACTTACATTACATTACAGCTGGACAAGCCTCTTAGTTCTCCTTAGACCTTCCAGTTCCGGTGAATCGGATTTTAAACAACGCCTTGCGGGAGGGATATATGCCTTCCTGCTGGAAACACGCGAAAATTCTTCCACTGTTAAAAAAACCTACGGCCGACCCTGAGGTAGCCGGTAACTACCGACCTATATCCCTGCTACCTTTCTTCTCCAAGGTCTTGGAGAAATATGTCAACTCCGTTATCACTGACTATATTGAGACCAATCACCTTTGGCACCCAAGTCAGTCAGGTTTCAGGGCAAACTTTAGCACTGAATCGGCCCTCTTAGAAGTGGCGGAAACTATAAAAGCCAGGCTAGATAGGGGAGGCAATGCGGTCTTGGTACTTTTGGATCTTTCCGCGGCTTTTGACACCGTGCCCCACAATAGACTGGTGCAAAGATTGGTGGAGGGAGGTGTCGGTGGCTTAGCCCTGAGTTGGATCAAGGCATTTCTCAGTGACCGCCTCCAAACTATATGGTCCCCCCCTTTCTCTGCTATTATTCCTCCCATGAATGTTGGAGTCCCGAGGGCTCTATTCTGAGCCCAACTCTGTTCAATCTTTATATGGCCCCTATCGCCCTTCTTGCTGAACAACATGGGGCAAAGTTCATATCGTATGCAGACGATACTCAGTTGTTGTTCACTTGTGAGAAGGGTGTTGAGTTTGATGCTCATGCAATAAACTCATGTCTCTCAGCAGGTTTTTCGTGGCTGAAGGATAATCAAATGAAATGTAATCCTGATAAGTCTGAGATTATCTTTTTTGGCCCTCGACCATGTGAGACTTGGCATAACTGGTGGCCGCAGGATTTGATCCCCCCCCTCCCCCCCAGATCGTCTGTGACCATGGTTAAGAACCTCTGAGTCAGACTGGATGCCACGCTCTCTATGAAGTCCCAGATCCAATCTGTAGCCGGGACTTGCTTTGGGATCTTAAGAATGGCGAAGAACTTTCTTCCCCTGCTTTCTGTCTTTCACAGAAAGACCATTGTCCAAGCTCTGGTAATCTCGAGATTGGATTACGTCAACTCTTTGTACTTGGGACTTCCCAGTTACTTAATTGCCCGCTTGCAGGTGATTCAAAACACGGCTGCTAGGGCCATCTTCTTGGCAGGCCCTAGGACTCATTCGTCCCCTCTCTTGTTATCCCTGCATTGGCTTCCTGTTCAGAAAAGAATCAATTTTTAAGCGCTGATTTTGGTTTTTAAAGCTTTTAATCAGATTGGAGCTCCTTATCTCAGACAAAGATTTCCCCATTACACTCCCCAATGTACTCTGAGGTCCTCAACTCAACTCTTGATTCCTGTTCCTAAAGTTTCACTTGCTCGGGTCGGAGGTCGATCTTTTCAAGTGGTCGCCTCCCACCTATGGAACAGCCTTCCCTTGGCCCTCAGACAGGTTCAGGACCTGCTCACCTTCAGAAAAAAGCTTAAGACGTGGCTTTTCCAACTTTAACCCGTTTTGCAGGTTTCGCCTTAGGTTCTCTTCTCTGCGGCTGTTATGTGGTTTTTTGCTTAGCGCCGGGACACTCCTGGGAGTAACCATGCTATTTATAAATACCAAATTAACATAGCATAACAGTTGGCTTAAAGTCTGCTTTCTGTGTCTAATCGTTATACTTGCATGATTGCCAGCAATGGCTTTAGCTAATTCTTAGTTTCTGAAATAGATGTGGAGCCAGCATGGTAGGGATGGGAGCTGTTATTACATTCCTCCCCCATCTGCATAAACCACAGGAATGTGAGTTCCCATCAGAACCTAATTAAGAGATCCCTGTACAAGAAGTAAACAAAAAATGTAAACACAAACTGTATATTAGATTAGAACACATGTCTTGTAATCATAACATACCTAGTTCAAAGACGGGCCCAGGCGATAAATTGCGCTTTGTACTCAACACACTACAAACAAAGCTGGGATGCCCTTCCCACTCCCATCTATTACAAGTAATGGCAGCCAAGTTTCTTCCCACACTTACCTATGGGTCAGAACTCTTAAAGGGAAAGGACGCGATCACTTTGAACCTACAGCAGTCCACCCTGTTTAAATGCATTTTTCGCCTTCTGCGATTCACCTCCCAGGCCCGATTGGAATTCAGGTTATTCCACCAATCCCCGGTTAGGATGGCCGCACTCATTAAACTGTGCTGGAGTTTGAGAGCGGCACAACCAGACTCACTGGCCACATTATGCCGGCTAGAAATAAAGAACCAGTCCAGAACCAAGAATGACTGGCCAACGGTGCTCCAGCATGTGCTAACCACCCTCAACCTAAATGAAGCATGGGGCCTAAACACCAGTTTTTCTGCATTCAAAAACATTGCCAATAAAGCAGCCAAACTACAAGCCTGGTGACTCGACAAAGCTGAGATGGCGTGGAAAAAACATGGATGGATGGTTCTGCTATCCCCAACCCTACCTCATAAGCCACATATCTCCATCAACACAGTATTCTCACTCGTCATCCGTTTGGGAGCTTTTACATCAAAAGACCAGGTTCCACTTTGGAAACAAACCTGGTCGAACTCCAAATGTCGGTTATGCGGTATCTCCGAAGAGTCTGTATTACATTTTCTGTGCATCTGCCCTGCTGTCAGCCCTCTGAGACGGAAACTATTACTACCAGCCCTCCGGTTTCTCCAGATAAAATCTTGCCAACCTGCTGTGATGACACTTTTGAGCAGTCAGTCGCTACAGCTCTCCTGTAGGGCATCAAAGTTTCTCCAACAAGTTAACAAACAGCTTGAAATGCAGTGGGGGGAGAGTGTGAGGACCGAGAGAGGTAGAACGGCGCATGCAACGAAATCTTAAGCTGCCATCACACAGTCTTACAGCCAAGCAACAATAGCACTGTATTTTAGCCCCTTCGCTGCTAGGCATTTCCCCCCCGTGCTAAGCCTTTTTTTGGCTATTTGGGGTAGTGCGCGCTAAGGCCCCTGTAACTTTTTGACCACATAAGGTATCCACGCCAAATTTGCGTCCTTTTCTTCCAACATCATGGGGATTGTAAAGGTACCCAGGGTTTGTGGATTCCCCTGGAGGGGACCCAGAAATTAGCCAAAATACAGCTAATTTTTGGTTTTTTGGGGAAAAATGCGAAAAAAGGGCTACAGATGAAAGCGTCTGGTTTTTTCCCTGAATATGGTATCAAAAAAGGGGTTCTGGGGCTGAAATCACCATCTTCCAAGCTTTCAGGGACAAGCAGACTTTTGTCAGAAAACTAACATTTGTTACACAGTTTTGGCATTTTTCTGGGACATTGCCTATTTTTGCTATTTTGTGTGCTTTCAACCTCCTTCCAGTTAATGGTAGAAATGGGTACGAAAGTAATAATGGATCCTGGAAAGCTATACATTTTTAAAAAGTAGACAAAATTCTGAATTCAGCAAGGGGTCATTTGTGTAGATCCTTTAAGTTTTCTTTATAGAAACTAACAGTTAAATAAAGGAAAATTGAAAATTAGTTGAAAAAAATAGCCATTTGTGTCAACGTTTTCACCTGTAACTTCTTCTAATTATGACATCTATTTGAAAGCAATATACCGTTCTATCCGCTGGACCTTTCTGGTTGTGGGGATATATAGGACTTGTAGGTTCACCAAGAACCCGACGAACCCAGAGCCAATGACTGAGCAGCGTCTTGCAATGGTTTTTTATTATGTACCGGGTATATAGCAATTATTTTGGGAAAATGTATACATGGAAAAATCGGTATGAAAGACACCTATGTATTTCTAAAATGGGAACAAAATATAGAGTTTAGAAACAGTAGATATTTGCACATTTCCGAAATTGGGAGTACCCATACTAGCATGTGAATTATAGGTCATTTTTCAAAATGACTTATTTTTTACACATTGTCTTTCATTTGAAAGGCAGAAATGCATCGAAAGTCAATAGGTAATAACAGTTGCTCTACAATTCTGTGTTACCCTAAGTCTCCCGATAAAAATGGTACCTCACTTGTGTGGGTAGGCCTTGTGCCCACGTCAGGAAATGGCTCAAAACGCAACGTGGACACACCACATTTTCACAATGAAAAATTACCCTTTTTTTTGCAAAGTGCCTAGCTGTAGTTTTTGAACCCTAGCTCTGCCGGCACCTAGGGAAACCTAGCAAACCTATACATTTTTGAAAACTAGACACCCAGGGGAATCCAGGATTGGGGCGACTTGACTGGCTCTCACTAGGTTCTGTTACCCAGAATCCCTTGCAAACCTAAAGAATTGTCAAAAAAAAACACATTTTCCTCACTTTTCTGTGGTGGAAAGTTCTGGAATCTGCGTGGATCCACAAAATGCCACCCACCCCGTGTTCCCCAAAGTCTTCAGAAAAAAATGGTACCTCACTTGTGTGGGTAGGCCTAGTGCCCGCGACAGGAAACAGTGCAAAACGCAACGTGGACACACCACATTTTCACAGTGAAAAATAACCCATTTTATGCAAAGTGCCTAGCTGTAGTTTTTGAACCCTAGCTCTGCCGGCACCTAGGGAAACCTACCAAACCCACACATTTCTGAAAAGTAGACACCCGGGGGATTCCAGGGGGGTATGCTTTGCGTGGATCCCCCAACGTTTTCTTACCCAGAATCCCCTGCAAACCTAAAATTTTGCTGAAAAAAATCACTTTTTTCACACATTTTTGTGTGGGAAAGTTGTGGCATCACGGGGCTGACACAAATTTCCTACTACTCAGCGTTCCCCCAGGTCTCCCGATAAAAATGGTGCCTCACTCGTGTGGGAGGCCCAAGTACCCGCGACAGGCAAGGGCCCGAAACGTAGTGAGGCAACATCAAAATTGCCTATCACAAAACGACCTGGTTTTGCAAGGGGGGTCCCATGACTTTTTGGCCAGGGGCTTGGCGGCCACCTAGGGAAACCTACCAAACCCACACATTTCTGAAAAGTAGACACCCGGGGGATTCCAGGGAGGTATGGCTTGCGTGGATCCCCCAACGCTTTCTTACCCAGAATCCCCTGCAAACCTCGAATGTAGCTGAAAAAATCACTTTTTCCACACATTTTTGTGTGGGAAAGTTGTGGCATCGCCGGGCAGACACGCATTTCCTACCACCCAGCGTTCCCCAAGGTCTCCCGATAAAAATGGTACCTCACTCGTGTGGGAGGCCCAAGTACCCGCGACAGGCAAGAGCCCAAAACATTTTGTGAAAGGCAATTTTGATGTTGCCTCAATACGTTTTGGGCCCTTGCCTGTCGCAGGTACTTGGGCCTCCCACCCGAGTGAGGCACCATTTTTATCGGGAGACTTGGGGGAACGCTGGGTGGTAGGAAATTTGTGTCAGCCCGGTGATGCCACAACTTTCCCACACAAAAATGTGTGGAAAAAGTGATTTTTTTTTCAGCAAAATTTCAGGTTTGCAGGGGATTCTGGGTAAGAAAACGTTGGGGGATCCACGCAAGCCATACATCCCTGGAATCCCCCGGGTGTCTACTTTTCAGAAATGTGTGGGTTTGGTAAGTTTCCCTAGGTAGCCGCCGAGCCCGGGGCCAAAAACCCAGGTGGACCCCTCTTGCAAAACCAGGTCGTTTTGTGATAGGCAATTTTGATGTCGCCTCACTACGTTTTGGGCCCTTGCCTGTCGCGGGTACTTGGACCTCCCACCCGAGTGATGCACCATTTTATCGGGAGACCTGGGGGAACGCTGGGTGGTAGGAAATTTGTGTCAGCCCGGTGATGCCACAACTTTCCCACACAAAAATGTGTGAAAAAAGTAATTTTTTTTCAGCAAAAGTTCAGGTTTGCAGGGGATTCTGGGTAAGAAAACGTTGGGGGATCCCCTGGGTGTCTACTTTTCAGAAATGTATGGGTTTGGTAGGTTTCCCTAGGTAGCCGCCGAGCCCCGGGCCAAAAACCCAGGTGATTTCCCCCCCCCCCCCCCACCCCCCCTTGCAAAACCAGGTCGTTTTGTGACAGGCAATTTTGATGTCCCCTCACTACGTTTTGGGCCCTTGCCTGTCACGGGTACTTGGGCCTCACACCCGAGTGAGGCACCATTTTTATTGGAGGAACGCTGGGTGGTAGGAAATTTGTGTCAGCCCGGTGATGCCACAACTTTCCCACACAAAAATGTGTGAAAAAAGTGATTTTTTTTTTCCAGCAAAATTTCAGGTTTGCAGGGGATTCTGGGTAAGAAAACGTTGGGGGAACCGCGCAAGACATACCTCCCAGGGATCCCCCGGGTGTCTACTTTTCAGAAATGTGTGGGTTTGGTAGGTTTCCCTAGGTGGCCGCCGAGCACGGGGCCAAAAACCCAGGTGACCCCCCTTGCAAAACCAGGTCGTTTTGAGATAATTTGTTGTTTATTTCTGCAGCGTGAAAATTTTGGCACAGTATTGCAAGGAAAATTTGACAGGCATTTTGAGGTTTGCAGGACATTGTGGGTAAGATAACTTGTTGGGATCCACAAGAGAGACATCACCATGTACTCCCATGGGTGTTTAGTTTACGACAATATCTACAGTTGGTAGGTTATTCTTAGATGGAATGTACACCTTGGCAGAGACTAAAAAGACAAAGATTACTGCACAGCCATCTATTCCTCAAGCACACACACATACTGGTTGGATTTGGCACGAGGGCGAGTGATGGTTCAGTATATACAATTTTATTAACAAGAGATTTCACAAAAATGAAATGCACTGTCAATAATTGAAAGGACAAAAACTGAACCAGTGACTCGCAGCTGGTGAGCTGTAAAGCCACGTCAAGGCCCCAACCGCTTTACAGGCCATTCACACACCTTTCATACGTGATACACACAAGACCATTCACACCGCCAGGCACGAAACCAACACATTACAACATTCACAAAAGGGACAAGGTACACCCTGCTTGAGAAAGACAAAAAGACAAATATTACTGCACAGCCATCTAATCCTCAAGCACATACACATACTGGTTGGATTTGGCACGAGGGTGAGTGATGGTTCAGTATATACAATTGTATTAACAAGTGATTTCACAAAAATGAAATGCACTGTTAATAATTGAAAGGACGAGAAACTAAACCATTGACTCACAGCTCATGAGCTGTAAAGCCACGACAAGGCACCAACCTCTTTACAGGCCATTCATACACCTTTCATACGTGTGACACACACAAAACCATTCACACCGCCAGCCGCGGGCCCATCACATTACAACACTCACACCAGCAGACAGCGCCATTCAAGTGCCCATCACTTTCACTCCCCCACATTCCTGACACAGCAACCACACAAGCTGATGGATTGCGTGGAGTGGCGCTCGGCTAGCAGTGTGTGTAGTGACCAGCAGCAAGTCACTACTCACACACCGCCAGCCGAGCGCCAGTCCACGCACACCGCCAGCCAAGCGCCAGTCCACGCACACCGCCAGCCAAGCGCCAGTCCACGCACACCGCCATACAAAAAAAGAAAACACAAACAAATTGCAAATAGATACAAATCTACTAACACAAAATCTGAAACTAAATACATTGCACTAATGCCAACCTTGAAACAGAACAAAAATTCTTAAACGATACAGACCAGGCAGTTCACTTTACCACTCATGGATGCTCCCAATAATTCTTTTGCTTGTGGTACGCTTTATAACAAGCAGGCACACACAGCCCAGGGTTAGAAGGACACTTGGGGCAGTACATACGAGTCTCCTTCCGCGTACCTCTTCGCCAACAGACTCTACATCTCCTAGTGGGAAAGTCTTTTGAGGGTGTGGGAGGAATGTGATCAGGAAAGTGACGATCTTTCAATCGAGCCACATCCTCCACCACTCCAACTCTAGGAACACTTGCCTGTTCCACAACAACAAGGCTGCCTATCACAGACTGCTGAAACTGAACAAAAGTCAACTTTGACGCAGGAGAACACTCCTTGAACACAACAAAAGCATTGAAAGTTGCTAAATTGAAGAGATGGATGGCCAACTTCTTATACCAAACGTAAACCTTGCGAATAGCAGTGTAAGGTTCCAACCTCTGATCTACTCTATCAACACCACCTATGTGCTTATTGTAGTCTAAAATGCACACAGGTTTGCGCACTTCAGCAATCTGACCCCAAACAGCCACAGGTGAAGTACTCTCATCATGGATGGTAGTCAGCATGTGCACATCCCTCCTGTCCACAAATTTCACAGCTAGTAGTTCATCACTACGCAAGGAACTGCACTGTCACCTCTGAAGTTTTTTGCAAACGAGCTCTTTTGGATAACCTTTACGGTTAGAGCGGATTGTGCCACAAGCAAAAGTGTCCACTTTGAACAATTCCTTAAACAATTGCACAGCAGTGTAGAAGTTATCAAGGTACAAATGGTGGCCTCTGTTAAACAATCCTCTAGCAAGATCCCACACAATTTTCTCTGAAACTCCAAAAGTGGACGGACAACCAGGGGGGTCAATAGTAGAATCCCTACCAGTGTACACACGGAAATTAAAAATATATCCTGTCCTACTCTCAGACAACATATACAGCTTAATTCCATAGCGTGCCCTCTTGCTAGGAATGTACTGCCTAAAAACCAAACGGCCCTTGAACAGGACCAAAGACTCATCAATAGATATTTCTTTCCCTGGAGTATAGATCTCTGAAAATCGATCTACAAAGTGATCAAGAACAGGCCGAATCTTAAAAAGACGGTCACAATCAGGGTGATCTCGTGGCAACGCCAAAGCATTATCAACAAAATGCAGCATCCGAAGCAAAAGTAAAACCGATCACGAGTCATAACTGCAGGAAATATGGCCGTTGCCATCAAGCGACTGGTAGACCAATATGAAGCCATGGACGGCTTCCTTATCAAACCCATCAATAAAGTCAAACCTAAAAACTTCTTCATCTCTTCCAGATTTGTGGGAGTCCACCGGGTAGCTCTAGAGTGGGGCCTAAGTTTGTCACTGTTGTCCCTCAAAAACTGTTCAGCATACAAATTAGTCTGCTCAACAATCTCACCCAAAAATACATCATCCATAAACAACTGAAAAAACTGTATAGGAAAAAAATGTTCACAATCCACTCTACACCCTGCATCACCACTAAAGGCAGGCAACACCGGCTGCACCATGTTTGGATCAACCCAGAGTCCAGCACTTCCAGTAGGAAGCCTAGCAGCCTCAGGCTGCAATCCAGATGCCTCTTGCACCATCGGCACAGCAGTATCCTCCTCTAAAACAGGCACTTCATCCGCACTGAGAGTAGCTTCATCCACACAGAGAGTAGCTTCATCCGCATTGAGAGTACCTTCATCATCCGATGATTCCATGTGGAGAGAAAACTCACTGCCTGAATCTTCCCCTCCCTCCTCTCCCTCAGACGCACTGTCAGTCTCATAATCCTGCTCAGAGGAAGATTCAAGAAGCACACCAACCACCTGCTGAGCAGTCATTCTACGGCTAGACATAATGCTTACTAATAAAGGTTACTTGTCAAACAAGTCAACAACAACAAACCCTTTGTAAAAAAAGAAATAAACAAAATGTAGCTTTATCACAAAGACCTATATACTCCACCACTATACCCCTCACTTGCCAGAAGCAGCTAGACTCACCACCACCTACTCTGCACAGACACAGTAAGAATCAACAATATCCCACTAAAAAAGAAAAAGAAAAAAACAAATTACACATAAGACAATGCAAAACACATCGCAAAGAATTTCATGCTCTGAACACTAACAAATATGCTGCCATTATGACACCACTTACAAAAAAATTCATTCATGCATGACAATAATACTCATTTGGAGTAAACAAAAAAAAAAAATTTCTTACCAAATAAATGCAATTACGCAAAACTGCAGAACAACCACTGCCAAAACCGCAAACAGGAATCAAAAGCTTTACACTAGAATAAAAAGGAGAAAATAAACCATTACAATCACAGATTCAAATAATGCACCAGTCCACACACAATCCACCAGCTAAGCTAAGGGGTAGGTAGGCCTAAAAAACATACTGCTGATCTGCCACCCAAAGAGGACAGAAATGGCCACAATCAACCTCCCATAAAGGGGAGCGACCCTTGCCCAAGGGACCACTCCCCACACACAAATTCTTGGTTGTCTAGTGGGTCCAAACATGACAAGCCCCAGCCCCCAGAGGAGAGCGACCCTTGCCCAAGGGGTCACTCCCCCCCCCCCCAAAAACCCTGGTGGCCTAGTGGGCCCTAGATTAAAAAAAGGCGAGATCTGCCCCCCCACCCCAATGGGGGCAGACAGCCATAAACATACCCCCAAAGGAAGTAACCCTTGCCCAAGGGGCCACTCCCCACAACAAATGGACTCGTGGTCCAGCAGTCCTGCCAAGTGTCAAGCATCGGGCGTGACGCTATCGCATTTCAGTGTGGTGTTCCGCATCACCGCACTGAAATGCATTGTCACGCATTTGCCCACTCTCTGCTGACGCGCTGAAACTGGCTAAATTAAAGCCAGGGTGCTGCTAGCGCGCGCTGCCTGGCTGGTGGTGGTGCCTCTGGCCTGTGTGCGTCCGCATGCACCGAGAGCGTCTTATAACTAACAGCCACGTCCTGTTTACCAACGAGAACAAATCGCAGATTTGTGGTGCAGACCCACGTCCACTTGGCTCTACGCGTGCCATCTGCTTCTCACACTTTCAAAATGAAATCAACATTGAAGCTGCTACTGTGTCAATTAGAATAAACCGTGGCATTTCTAGGGCGCCGCAGGGTCAAGAGAACTCCAGGGGCGTTGAATGTCAATAATGCAACGTATTTAAGTTCTCACTCACTCACACTCCACATAAAGCTGCTACCCGCTCCGCCCTTGAAACAAGGAACAATATAGAGTAAAACCACTGGAAGCGCAAATCACAAAAAGTACATTGAAACACGATAGATGAGCGCTCCTTTTCAGTTCCTCCTCACACTCATCCAAGCCACTCGAGTGATTACTTTCATTCTGCACGCTATAATAAATCCATGTCTCATCAAACCACACACACGTACCCAACCACCCCAGACACACAACAAAGAAACGCACACTAAAGTTGCAGGGTCTAATATATTGGTGTTCACCGATAACGCAAAGATATAACGTTTGTAATTCCACCCTACACACGATGCTGGGGGTGTTGTAATGAATGCACTGATTAGGCCCTGACACAGTGCCCCTCCAATTCGGTGTGGCCCAGGACTCCCAGGCTAGGCAGAAAGGAAAGTCTTGAGAACAGCCCTTCACCAGCCGTTGTCTAGCTCACACAGTGCTTTTCTATGTACTGCGCCCGAAGCCAGAATGGAGCCGCTGGTGCCTCTCAGGTTGTTCGGCATTGTTTATTTTACGTATCAGTCAGGGATCATTACGTGCATCTCTAAAGCACATTTGAAGTGATTTCTTCATTATGCCTGCTGTTTGTCGTATGAACAAATAAGGGAGAAAATACCAGCTTTTTGTGATTTTGTTCTACCGACTGGTACAGTAAAATGTGAATTTCTGGCTGCACAAATGTGTGTAAATTCTGATATTTATAAGTTTCCCTGGTCTTCATTGCTTTATTTTGCTTGCAAGAAAGCGTCACTCATAGTTGTTGAATGTTACTCACTAAAAAATGAAAATGTCACTCGTAAGCAATCTGAAACCTTGGCAGCTATGGTCCAGTGCGCCAAATAAATAAACATGAATCTGCCCCCCATGGGGGCAGACAAAGCCAATACATTATGCCCCAATAAGGGGAGCGACCCTTGCCTAAGGGGCCGCTCCCCCAAACAGTAAAGTAATCGCCAATTTAAAAAAAAAAAAAATCCCTGGCTCTAGTGGGCATTCCTGCTGCACGATCGTGCAGCAGGAATGCACAAAAGAAGCATCAGGGGAAAGGAAAAACGTACCTCTTTGTTCCCCGACGCTTCCCCCGTGGGTGGGTGCCATGACGAGCTGGACTCGTCATGAGCACACGCCCACTGTGTGCCATGACGAGTCCAGCTAGTCATGAGCACCGAAGTGGTTGGTAATAATTGGGAGTGTTTTTATTGTTTTTATAACTTAACCGTTACCTATTTTTAAGTGCACATTGTATAAACCGATTTGGTGTAATATTCAATGCAGAGTTGCCGGGGAGCCTTTCCTATTCTCAGGGAACCATCCAGACTGAGCTTGGCTCAACAGCTAGGGGACCTCGGCAAGCTGAGCCACTAAGCGATCCCACTCGGTGTGGATTTTCTTAAATTCTGTGAGATAGCTTCACTCATGTTATGAATGGTTATTACCCAGAGAGCTTTATGTGCCCGTCAATAGGGGTTAATGTTTATTAAGCTATTATTGATAACACTTTTACGATTAATTAATTGTCTGTTTTACCATACGGTTACGCACAAGCACTTTGTTGGTAATTAAGGCATCTCATCCTATAACAAGGGTTCGTTCCATGTTATGCTAGACAGCATTTTTTACCCAGTGAAGTGTATTGTTATATAAATTGGTCTTGCCCAAGCACCTTGATGGTGACTTAGTTAGGCTACCCTTTAGTCGACTCGAAAACACATGTATTGTTATGGCAGTCTCCCCATTAGGATACTTTTCTCCTTTAGTCACTGTTATGGACATTCTTTTTTTGCTAGGAGACGCCGTCACCCTAGTCAGGAGTTTGATCTCAAATCTACTGCCTACCTTTTGTTGTCTATCTCTTTTAATCCTTTTTAACTTGTACGCTGCCCCTCCTCCTGTAACGTGATTTGAAATTCCGATATCTTGCACATGTTTTTATACGTAATTGTAAAGGTTTTAATTAACCGAACAATAAAGATATTATCATAAAATGCAATTCTATATTAAAACTTAAACGTAAACTAACCAAAAGAAATATTGCACCCTGACTTCTGATAGATATTTCTAACTGTCTCAGTTCCTTTTGAAATACTCAGGCACCAGACAGACTTAACATTTTTTTCCAGCAACTACTCCTATGCACTTGTAGATGGCACCATCTGCATACGCAACTGCCTTGTCACACTCCTTAAGTGATAGTGCAGTGCTACACCTGTGCGCTGACATGAGTTCTTTATTTTCACACCCTTCGATGCAGATCCGGAGCTCTGCTCCTAAACTTTGTTTCTTCCCTAATCCCAAAACTATTTTTTGGTGACAGTGTGATAAGGATGTGTCCACCGAAGACTACCGGGTTCAAACCGTGAACATCCTGCAGAAAGCAGATGTAAGTTATGGACCCACAAGACACTTGTCTTTGGCATCTTACATCCCAGCATGATTCGAAGCCATGGAACAAATGCTTCCAAATGCACCTGAGGCCACCAGAGACTGCAGTGCATCTCATAGCACGAAAAATGGTGATGCTTCAAATCACAGGCCTGTTCCTACAGCCAGTCCCAGTCCAGTTCACCATCCTCTGGTATTTCTAAGGTGAAGTCCAAGAACACATCTCGGCACAAACACAAGGAGTCCAGACGTGAGTCTTCCACCTGTCGCTCCCTCTCCAGGAAGAGATTGTGCAATTGGCACTCTGAAAGCTCTACTCCACACCAGTCATCTGACTCCAACCCATTGCGCATCTGGAAACAGTGTGCCCCTAAAGTTCACTCTGCAACCAGTCAAGGCTTTCAAGGAGGCATTTCTGCAGCTTTTCTGAACGATTCTGGGTTCCCTGGAGCGCCCTCGAACTTAATGGATTCGCCAAGGCCCCCAGTCGGACTTTCACCAGCGAGTGCTACCCCATCACTGACTGACCCTGTAGACCTCTCGCTGGTTGCTCACTGGTGCTGGACTGTACTTCCACTCCTCTGCTGGAGGCCACATCAGTCCCAGACAAGCGGACACAGGCCCCAACTTCAGAGCTGCTGGCGTTGGATCCGATTGCGATGACCGAGCCGTAGCTGAGTTCAGCAAGATCTCACCCAGTGTCAAATTATGTGAGTACCAAGGCACAGCTGGCGGCATTTGAGAACTCTTTAGCAGTGCCTTTGCATTGGTTCAATATGTTCGACGCGTTTATACCTTATTCGGCTCACTCAGGTCTCATACAAGACTTGCAGAATGTTATGCTTGACTCGGATGACAAGAAGGAAGCAGGCAATTTGTTGCTCCCTCGCTATGATGATTATGGACTATATTTAAATCTCCAAAATACTGGTGGGCTTGATACTTCATCAGAGATTGAATAAGACTCTCATATTTGGCACCCACTAACTGAAGCACTTCCTTTACAGTTGTTGTATGCAGGGCAGCAGAGATGGTAGAAACTGTTGAAGCTAAGGCCTTGAGTCTGACTGCAGCATGTTCGAATCCTTGTTCAGCTCTGGTGGTAATTTGCCCCTCACTGGGTGCCATAGGTGTGTTTTCGGTGACCCAGCCTTCTTGACTGAACACCCAATGCAAGAATGCCTCTTGGTTCAGGTTTCTACCAGCAAAGTCAAGCCAAATGTATTCCCTAGTGCCCTGCTTAATAGAGAATCGAAGCACACTGGCACACTTTGACAAGAGGGTAGTTTGGCTTTGCAATCTCTAAATGTGGTCAGCCTTTTGGGCTAATACATTAATGCCCTTTGGGATATTACTAGCAAGATCTTGTCCAACCCCCCTGAAGAGTTTCTGAACTCCTTTGCACAAACAGTCCACAAGTGACAGGAAACAACCAAATACATTTTGTTGGACGAGCTGAATACCACAAACTGTGTAGGTCATGTTGTGAATGATGGGATGATTCTTCATAACATCTGCATGTATGTTACAGGTGTCTCCGGGGACAAGCCCTTTGATGACTCCTGACTGTTTAGTGACATGGTAGCCACAGCTTTGGAGAAATTTAGAGGTGGTCACATCATGGCCCGATCCTTGGGCTTGCTCTCTTAGGACTACCAGTTCCATCAACAAAATTGAAAGTTCAGGACCTACTCCTAGACCTGCCTTACCACCAGTGGCAATCATCTCAACCCATACAGTAGGCTGTTCGGTCTTTTTGTGGGCCAAGTGGGTGCAGTATTTGCAGAGCATGAGGACAACATCAACAGAGGCAGTCTTAGTTTTCCTCTGTACAGGTTGACGCTGCTGCCAAGCTGCTCTGATTCTCTCTCTTTGGGAGCTAGCAGAGGGCACTGGGGGACAGAATATGCTGGCATGAGATTACCTCCGATCAATGGGTCCTGCAAGATGTTAGTCATGGTTGCGCCTTTCCATATCTATCAACCCCATTACCCTACTCTTCCGCCTGTTTCCAATCGGGCCATAGCAGAACATCTGTCCATCCTTGCCAAATAAATTGTCATTGCTGATTCAAAGGGCAATAGACGGAGCCCCCAAGAAGGACAAAGGTAACCGGTGCTACTCTATTTACTTCTTGGTAGCCAAAAAGGACAGTGGGCTCAGACTGATTTGGATCTTCATTTCTTTAGAAGGACAAATTCATGCTGCTGACTCTGGCCCAGGTCCTCCTCACTCTGGAGTGTGGAGATTGGATGCTGTCCTTAGACCTACAGGATGCATGTATTTACCTCCCCTAGGCAGTTTCTCCACTTCATGGTAGGGAAGGAATACTTTCAGTTCACCGTCCTGCCCTTTGGTCTCCGCTCAACCCTTAGGGTGTTTACGGTGGCGATTGCGTAGTCATGGCATATCTTTGTATGTCCATAGAGCTTGTATTCCAAAACCTCGACAACTAGCTGTTGAAGCAGAGCTCGTCCAAGTCAGTTGCAAACCACCTGCGGATGACCATCTCGCTCTTGTCTTCCCTAGGGTTCTGCATCAACTATTCAAAATCCCACCTTCAGCCTTTGAAGAATTATTCCTTTTATAGGAGCCATTCTGGCCACAGTGATGTTTAAAGCCTTTCTACTCCTGCAGCGAGCTGGGATATGTTCCCAGTGTTTCAGCCTCAGTCCTGTGATCCGGCCAGGATGGATCTGAGGCTCCTTGATCTCCTGGCCTACTGGAGTCTGCTGATTCCTCAAGCCCATTAGCACCTGCAGCCTCTGCAATGGAACCTCTGTCATCAGTGGGCTCAAAACAAGGGGTGTCTGACGGACACCATTTTGACAGTTAAAAAGGCAGTTTTTGGTTTGCTTATAACTTTAGCATCCTTTGATGCATCTGCATGAAATCTACAGACCACATGCTAAGCTTACTTTTTGTGTATTGAAATATAAAAGCAAACACAAGGAGATGATGGACGGAGCACTGAAACTTTTCAGACACTCAACCCCAGTCACAGATCTGGGTTGAATCCATCATCGTTCTTTAACTCACTTCGCCACTCCAGTTCAGACCCAGCCATATGCAAATCAGTCTTGACCCTGTCCCTCATCGGAAAAGTCCAACCCGAACTGCCAAGCCGGGTCTTCCCTGGACCGGAAACCAGCATCCTGGGACCGGTTTCGGGGTAACACCCCTCATCAGCCATGCTAGCTTGACTCTAGTGGCAAAAGTGAGCAAGGGACCCACGTCTGGGCATACCCTGCCAACTTAGGGCGAACAAAGCAAACACAAGGAGATGATGGATGGAGCGCTGAAACTTTTCAGACACTCACCCCCCAGTCACCGATCTGGGTTGAATCCATCATCGTTCTTTAGGTCACTTCGCCACCCCAGTTCAGACCCAGCCATATGCAAATCAGTCTTGACCCTGTCCCTTATGGGAACAGTCCAGCCTGAACTGCCAAGCCAAGCAAGCATCCTGGGACCGGTTTCGGAGTAACACCCCTCATCAGCCAGGCTAGCTTGAATCCAGTGGCAAGTGAGGAAGGGACCCACGTCTGGGCATACCCTGCCAGCTTAGGGCGAACAAAGCAAACACAGGTAGATGATGGATGGATCACTGAAACCTTTCAGACACTTGCCCCCAGTCACAGATCTGGGTTGAATCCATCATCGTTCTGAAACCTTTCAGACACTCACCCCCAGTCACCGATCTGGGTTGAATCCATCATCATTCTTTAGGTCACTTCGCCACCCCAGTTCAGACCCAGCCATATGCAAATCAGTCTTGACCATGTCCCTCATGGGAACAGTCCAGCCTGAACTGCCAAGTCTAGTCTTCCCTGGACTGGAAACAAGCTTCCTGGGGGTGAGTGTCTGAAAAGTTTCAGCACTACGTCCATCATCTCCTTGTGTTTGCTTTATTCAAATTCATGCACATTCATCCAGTGGGGCCCAGTTAAGAGTAGTGAGGTATTTGTTTGCTAATAACTTTGGTGCTGTGATGAAACAGCTTAAAGACTTCAGTGGTGGATGAAGGATCAAACCTGACTTGCTGCAGGCCGTTCCCCCATAGCCCACCCAGAACTCACAGCAAAAGTACCACCTCAGTCTTCAGGAGCTGTATGCCATCTCCTTGGCCGTGGAAGCCTTTCTGCCTTTTATCATGGGCAGCCCTGTGCAAGTCCTGACAGACGTAACAACTGGCATATGCTAATGCAAGGTCCTTTGCGCTGTGCCAGGAGGTGCTGAGACTGTGACACTGACTGGGCCTTAAATGAATTTCCTTGATTGTCAAGAATCTGATGGGGCCTCTGGATGCCAGGCTTGATGAGCTCAGCAGGCATCATTTAGCTGACCACGAGCCGGATGTGGTTCAAGGTGCATTCACACAATGGGGCATGCGTAGATATTTTCACCACCATAGATCTTTTTGCCACCTCTGAGAATGCTCATGGTTGAGCTTTTTGCGCTCTAGAGTGTGCTTGTCAAAGTTCTCTGAGAGAATTGTTTCACATATTGTCGGACTTCTGTCCCAAATACGCGTTCTTGCCTCTGCCCCTTCTTCCTTGGATTCCGAGGAAGGTCAGGAAGGACCAGACTTAGCTCATCCTGATAGCCCCAGATTGGCTCAAACCAAACCTCCACAACCTATGCCTCAATTCGTGGAAATTGAACCAGCAGAACGGTTTCAATCTGCCCAAGTAATTAGTGATTGTCATCTTGAATGATCTTGGCTTCTAGAAGCCGACCTATTCTGCATTTCGGGCAAAGTTTGTAGACTGAGATAAGGACAACCAGGTTGATCTGCTGCAGGCTAAATGTTCTGAGGCTAAACTTTCTGATGTTCTTTTTTTTTTTTTTTTTGTCCCGTCTTTGGCATAGCAAGGACTTGCTGTGGGTGACGTTAAAAATATTTGTCGTCCCTTTTGGCTTTTCTTCATTTGCCTAATCAGCCCACATTATGTAGGTCCCCAGTTGTGATGCGTTTTGTTTTTTTAAAAGGGCATACTTAATGTTTCCTCCTGTACCTTTTTTTACACCACAGAGGGACCTTAAACTGGTTCTTACCTTCTTAATGTGCATGCCTTTTAAGGCTATACACAGCTGTTCTTTGATGTCACTAACCGTTAAAACGGTCTTCCTCATTACGATAACTTCTCTGCACTGTGTCAGTGAACTACAGGCACTGTCAGTGGCACTACCATATACCATCTTCTCTATAAAGAAGCTGGTGATTCGGACTCTGTTATCATTTATACCTAAGGTAGTGTTGTCTTTCACTGTGGAGTAGTCCATCATGCTCCCCACTTTATTTTCTCTCATGCATGGAGAAGGGACTTCTTTGCATAAAGGCCTGCTATGCTTTAGCCAAAATGGAGCCTCCTGAGAGCCTTTGGGCTTATTCTACCAGAGCTGAGGCCATCAATATAGTCTTGTCCATGGGTGTTCTGGTGATGAAAATCTGCCAGGCAGCTAGATGGGCATCCATCCAAACTGTCACCAGGTATTACGGTCCGCTGAGAGGGCCATTTTACCCCCTTTAGTGTAGTGCAGCATTTTGTGGTCTTAAGGCCACTCCTCAGACCCTCCTCGATTAGACGATACTGCTTTGGTCTCTGCTCAAAAGGTGAGGAATCCGCAGTTAGAAAAATTCATCAGAAGAACAAGTTACTTATCTTCAGTAACTCTCTTCCAACTTCAGATTCCTAACAAACCCTCCCTCTTCCCTGTTCTGCGGAGTGGCCTTACAGGTGTCAATAAGGTTCCAAGTTAGATTTTGCACACCTTCATGGTTCTCAAACTTTAACTGATGCTTCGCATCTAAGGGCATGGAATTTCTTGGTTGAGAACTGACATCAGCACTCTGGGTTGGCACCTTTGTATGCCCTAACTCTCTCACTTCCTGAGGAGGGACTGGACCGCTGCGCAGTCTAATTGTGCCACCTACCTGTGCACAGGAGCAATTAGTGGAAAAAGTTTCCAGATCCAGTCTGGTGCATAGGGAAATTCAAAAGTAACTCACAAGGTGAAGACTCTGCGGTTACCTAGAGTATCCACCCGAAAGGGTGTTACTGAATGTAAGTAACTTGTTCATTAGGCTAAATAATTGTCCCAGTGAATGTTCTGCTCAGTGCACATAACGCACATGATATATTTGTGTATATATGAACCAGTACTGTGACTTCTGCAGAGATGTATGTGTAACATTCAGGACACAGGTGTGAATCCCAGCAGGGGCATATCAGCCTTTTATTATTTTGAGAATTATAAGAATGTGTTTCGTATGCCATAGCAAACACTACATAAAACACAAGATTTATATATGCTAATCTTGCCACGAATATAGAACTTTACTTAATGCATGCTTTTATGTGTATTGGTGTAAAACTGTTCAGCTTTGTGTTTTTTTTATTTATTTTTATTTATTTAGATATTAGCGTTGGAAAAAGATGCAGGTTAAGCTTTAAAGGTTTTAAACTTTCATATTAACTTGACAGTTAAAAAAGCATTTGTTGGACTTGGCCTTTCTGCAGGGTCATCCCCCAAAAAATTTCCTTCAACCTCCTGTTTTCTAAACCCGTTTATGTTGGCCTTTAGGACCCTATGCAGGTAATGGCTGCTAACCAGTGCTGAAGTGCTTGTGCTCTCTTCTCTAAGCATGGTAAAATTGGCTTACCCCCAATTGGCCTATTTCATATACTTTTAAATTCCTAGTAAAGTAGTACTGCCTCTTTCCAGGGCCTGTAAACTAAATGCTGCTAGTGATTCTGCTGCACTGATTGTGTCACACGCTTAAGTATCCCTTCAAACATGTCTCAGGCCTGCCATTGCAGCCTGCATGTGTAGTTTGTAAACTGCCCTCCTTTCGACCTGGCAAAATAAGCCTTTTGCCTGACCCAAGCCTTCCTTTTTAGGTCGAGCCTAGAGCAGAGCATGCGCTGCTTGCTCGACTTTTAGTAAGGGGGTTTTGAAAGTGCTACCAGAGGCTTTTGGTGGCCTAAAGCTTGCGTGCACGTGAGCGTGCTCGCGCGCAGCCGCCATCTGTCTTTTCTCCATCACGGGTAATATGTACTACTGCGTGCGGGTTGTGTTTCCTGAATCAAGCGTGAAAAGGCAATTGTTTTCATTCCTTGCTTGTTTTTCTTTACGATGCTAATTATATTGCGGCAATCTGCGGTACTTGACAGGAGAGCAGAGGGCTCTTCAACCTTTTCAAATTCCTGGCAATTGAGAGCAGTCCGTGTTACATGCTTTAGTGTGCAGTTATTTTGAACACTCGCCATACATCAGTTTTAAGTACGGGGTTTTCCAATCAACGGGAGGGCTGAATAGCTCATGAAGTCGGCATCTGCACGTATCTAGATTTTCCCATGTTATTTTTTTTTTTTTACAATGATATTCCACTCAGAGGACTTGTGTTCCCATGATGGCAGTGGCATATTTTACTGCGGTGGGCATTCGATATAAATGTGTCTCTATCTAATAATCTCTGCACAAAAGTGCACTGAAACGCAATGCTTTTCAGCAGTCCTTAATTTGTAAATGAATAGGTGGAGGCGCCCAAAGTTTTGCTCCAAAGCCCGCGGCCAGTGCTATCGAAGGAATATCACAGTTGCCGAATATCATGGCTGCTTAGTCTGGATTCCGACTCATGCGTTTTTTTCCCACTACCAGAAACCTCAAATTTGCAGGTTCTTTTTCATCCATGCTTTCTCTAGTTTTCACTTTTACTCTATCTTTCTATTTCTCCTCCTTTCTCCCATTTGTGTCTTTCTTTCTCTGGTGCCCAATAATGAGTGCCAGTGGGCCCCATCTGCAACCACTAGCACAAATTATGCACTGCTTGAAGGTGCATTGGCGCAGCTGTCTGAGACTTGAGAATCCGACTGCACCCCAATTGTCGCTGTAGATCAATTCCATTACATTGCATAGCACTTAGTTTTTCTGTATAAAGTACTTTCTTTTTAAATAAAAGATAAACACAGGCGTTAACATTAGGCTAATGTGTCTGTTGGTTGCCTGTTGATTTCTGAGCTCTTGCCCCACACACTACATGCCTGAAAAGTCTGTAACTGCTCACCCTCATTACCCTGAGAGTGAAGTGCTAAAATGGCTGTACTTGGCTCAACTTGCATGAGCATAGTAGTACAGACCGAAGAACGAATATCAGATGTTACAATGCGGTTCTTTACCCAGCATGCCTTTACCCAGTGAGCATTACAATCTATTCACCTTTACAATGCGCTGCAATACCATGCAGGGCATTATAACACATGCCTTTACCCCACTGGGCCAGAGGATAATCGGAGGTCCCAAAATGCAATTTTCCCATGCAATTTCCATAACGATTTTTGAACAGCGATACAGAGAAATCGGCTGAACATAATAACACCAAATTTTGGAGAAAATAAGCTATTTACAGAGAAAGTGTGCCTTTTATGATTTGGTGTAAATCTATTAATCCTTTTTGGAGATATGAAGGTAAAAAAAATAGAGCTATGTGTGCGGTAAGTCCCTCTGGAGTCCAGCGGTACCTCAAATAAACAAGCATTGGCATAGCCAATAGGTCTCGCCTTTGGGACCTTATAAGTATTTAGTTATGCAGCACAATATCCTTACTGCAACAACATTAACTGTTGCATGGCTAAACACTTATAAAGTCCCAAAGGCGAGACCTATTGGCTATGCCAATGCTTGTTAATACATATAAGTCACCTCTAGGGTAGGCACGGGACAGCCCAGTGGGCATTGTGCAGTGGATCTAAAAAGTAGGACATGTACTTTTAAGTTTTACATGTCCTGGTAGTGAAAAACTCTTAAATTCATTTTTCACTACTGCAAGGCTTGCCTCTCCCATAGAATAACATTGGAGTTACCTTATTGCATTTAATAAGATGTAACTTCCAAATGGGAACAGGTAACCAATTCATTTTTGATATCTTTGGAATTCTAGTGAGAAATCCTCTCATGGTAAAGTCGGATTTTAAATTACAATTTTGAAAATGCCACTTTTAGAAAGTTGAATACAAAAGAAGAACCTGACTCCGTTTGACGTTATACTCTTATTATTTTTGAGCAACAAACAGACCACTATCTTGTCTGTTTGAATGGAATGTTTAATAAAAATGCCATTCAAACAGACAAGATAGTGGTCTGTTTGTTGCTCAAAAATAATAAGAGCATAATGTCAAACGGAGCCAGGTTCTTCTTTTTGTATTCAATTTAGTACCGCCCTACCTGGTTCTGGTCCTTTGGGCCTATCCCCCCCCCCCCCAGTTTTTGTACTTTTAGAAAGTTGGCATTTTCCTGCCTTGGCCATTTATTGCCTGCAGCCTATCTCTGGGTCACGTGACTGGGTGTAGTTGTAAGTTGGGCTTTGTCTATTCCTCCTAAAAAGCCACACACAATAGAGAGCTTAGGTGTGTCTGGATGGGCCATCACAGCCCTACTTATACTTGAATAGGCTGTGTCCTGCCTCCAAACAAAGGGCTGAATACACCCTGTAGTTAGTCTGATGCAATGGCAGGGGAGGCAGGAAACCTGTGCACTTCAAAGGTAAACTTTTAGAAGCTTCTACCACTTCAAAGGAAGCAACTGGTATAAATATTGGACCTCAGGCACCAACTCTTCACTATACTTCTGGACCTGTGGAGACTCTGCCTGGAAGAAGGACTGCTGTGCTGCTGAAAGGACTGCTATTCTGCTGGACTGCTGTCCTGCTGGACTACTGTATTGCTGCCCTCCTGCTTGAGTCAGAGGGATTGGGCCTGCGCCTGAACCCAGGACTCCCAGAGTGGCTCAAAAGGAGTAGTCTGCAGGCCTTCTGTTCAGAGCCACAGGGACATAACAGACTCCCAACCACCAGAGCCAGCACCCAGATTCAGCTGGAATAATCCCCAGATCCCCAAGTGGTGCCTCTCTGGTCCTGGACCCTTGGTGTGGCCTCTGGGGAGCTGAATTTGTGAATGGGTTTTTGGGCTCTTCGAGACCAGGAATGGGCCCATTGTCGGCTAAACCTTGTCCCTCTCACTGCTCGCCAACGCAAAGTTCCTTCAATCCGACCCTTCGCGCTACAGCTTCAACTGCTTGCGGGGAGTGCCATTGTGAAGCTCTGGCCCGACTGTCGCAACAACAACAATATCTTTGCGCTACAGCGACTACCGTCCACAACGCTTCCCTACTCTACACGGCCCTCTCCTTTGCGAACAGGACTCTTTGCGCTCGACTGAGAAGGTAAACTGTTCAGTAGGACTAACCTGGTCCCTGTATCCGGACCATACTCCATTGTGGCCGGCCTGAACTTGTGACTTTCTCGCAGCCTCGCACAACCAGATAGCCACAAGTGGCGCTTTGGGCTTTTTTTGTGCTGTTTTCACTTAAATCTTTAAAATTGCATTTCTCTGGTTCTACTGATTGGATTGTTGTGGTTTTGGTCTTGATTTATTTATTACATTTTGCTCTGTTTTTCTAGATTGGTGTGGGATTTTTCTTGTGTTTCCATTTTATTACTGTTTGAAGTGCTACATAAATACTTTACACATTGCCTTCAAGTTAAGCATGACTGCTCTGTGCGAAGCTACCAGAGGGTTGAGCACATGTTAATTTGGGGTTAGCATGTGACTCACCCTGACAAGGATTGTGGTTGCTGCTTAAGTAGGGTTTCACCCCCCTCAACCAGTAACTCAGTTTGTCACAGCATTTTGAAAATTTACCTAGAACTTTAGCACTTTTTGATTTATTTGAATGAAATCTGGCATACACCATGTTAAACTTACTCTATGTATATTCAGATTGGGGCATTTCCAGTGGGAGGCCAGGTTAAAAGGAATGGCACAAAAGTGTTCATTTGTGAATAACTTTGCTACTGTCTGAAAAATTAAATCTGCACAAAATTTGTCTGAAGATTTGAAGTTTTAGTTTCCATTGGTTTGTCAAGTTTTGTGCCAGTCCATCAATGGGGGGGTTGGAGGGGGCAGGTAATTACACCCAGGATAGTTATTTCAGGTTTCCTGTAGATCAAATGTGGGTGAGCCAAGTTAAATGGTGGTTTCAAAACATCTTTTATGTGCTAATACTTTGACAAATTTCATGCAGATTCATTATATGATGTCAGAGACTGAGGGCCTGATTACGAGTTTGGCAGTCCTACCGTGGCGGCGGTCCTCCAACGTCTGCTGTAAGACCGCCAAACCTGTGGTGCGACCGCCCCACTATTCAGGAAGTGGGGGTGCAAATACAAGGGTGCACTGCATGCACCCCCTGGTCCAAATCCGGCAGAAGCTGCCTTTCCACTGCCCTTTTTATGGTGGGATCACCGCCATGAAAAAGGTGACGAAAATGCAACTCGTAATATGCTCGGTGGTGCCGGCAACAGCACAGCCACCATATTACAGCCGGTTGCAGACCGCTGTCCCAGCAGAATCCTCAATTCCAGCGGTCTTGTGGCAGTCCGACCACCACAATCATAATAATGTGGGCGGTCCCGCAGTGTGGCGGTCGTCTCACTGCCACCACTGATTCAGAACTCGTAATAAGGCCCTTAGCATGTTTAGCTTATTATTGTAGTTTTCAATTTTATGTAGGTTCTTCAGCGGCATGTTTAAAGAGGTGTTCATTAGCTAATAAATTTGTCAGTGCTTGATGAATCTGCACAAACTTTGACACTATTTGATAGCTTTAGCTTTCGGTTGGCATGTCAGGTTTTGAGCTGATCCATCAAGGAGTGCGGAAAAAACATAATTTTGGGCAATTAAAGTTTTGTTTACTGTCAGATACCCATTCAGAGGACAACAAGGCAAGCATGACCTACTCGGTCCAACTGTGGTGGTTGAGGCCTTTCACTCTTAATGGCCCGGCCTACTATGGGCTCCGTGCAATTGGGCCAAGTACCCCTTCAACACTTGACTTTCAGTGGTAGCGCGGGTTTAGCAGTCAAAGGCTTCTTGGGGAGGATATCGGTGAAAGTTCAACACAGCTTTACAACTCAAAATGCATCCAGTAACCACAGAAAATGATTGTCCAGTAAGATACTTACTTTTATATAAAAGGTATCATTTGTATATGAACACGAAGTATAATACGGTACACTACAAATATTATACATGGCCTTCATAAAGCAGGCACGCTAGTGTTACCCGGTCAGCTCTTGAGTCCCACTTCCAAGTCTAGGTACCATGGTTATTCCCTATTTATGTGAAGAGACATTCAGGCTAGGCCCTGCTAGTGAGTTCAAGCCTTAGAAGTTCCATGTTGGCTTTGAGAAAATCATTTTTAACACCATAGTGCGGTAGTCAGAGCAAAGTCCCCCAGAGGCCAGGTATTCAGCTTTGCCAGTTTTCTCTGGAATGACCGTGCAGAGGGCCGAGGTTCACTTCTGCAACCGATGATCCAGAAGTCTAGATGCGGCAGCAGCTGTCCACGGCTCTCCTCCAGTCACGTAATAAGTCTCCATAAGTCCGGTGCCAGGACTTCGTTGCTCTTGGATTCAGATTCGTTGCTCTTCCTCTGCGAGGCACAACCTGCTTCTTCACAGCTGCATGCTGTTCCAGGATGATGGCCTTTCACTTCACCACGGCCCGCTCCCAGCAGACCTTGTAGTAAACCATGGCACACAGGACTATTGCCCCTTCACGTCACAGCACTGCACAGGGCGACAGCCCCCCTCTCGTTGCAGCAATGCACCAGCGCAGCGGATCCAAGTCTTCACTGTTTCCCCCACCTGGTATATGAGTGTCACGAGTAGCACAAATAAAGTGACGGTTCTCTATCAGGTCACGGTGCTGCACAGTGTGACTGCTCTGCGTGGTACCAGGGCGATGACCATTATTCTTCCCCACAGCCCCCACCTGGCATACGGGGTGGGGGGGGGTCACGAACTGCGCACACGGGCACATCAGTGTGGCGGTTCGAAAGTCCAGAATCTTAAACTCTGCTCCTGGGATCCACATGGCAGGATCCCCAATGGATCTTGCTCGCTCCAGGTGATCTCCTTCTCCTCACGGGGTCCTGTGGTCTTGGATGAGGCAAAAGCTAGTGCTCCAGGGTGAGTGTTCTTCATTTTCCTGGGTGATGCATCCTCATCCAACAGGTAGAGTGACAGCCCCTCAGGCCAGGTCACTACAGTCAGAAGTCATACTGAGCTTCTCCACGCTGATGTACAGCTTCAGTTAGACCATATGAAAGCCTCAAGCTCTTCTTTTTATAATGCGTTTCCGGACACACATGTAATTTAGTGTCTCAGTCTTTGTAATTTGTGTAATGGATGTTGCTCCTTTTAAAGGGTTCTCTCCCCGTCCTGTCCTTTGTCCAGGAAGCAGTCTATCACAGTAGGAGCGACTCCAAATTTGATAACACCATAACACAAACCATGAGAGGGTCTTAAGGTTCACATCTGTCTGATTTATGCTCAACCAAAGGTTGCCAAAAGACCCCAGCCATACTCTGATTCTCCTATCCGCCCCACCTCCTAACTGAGATGTGACCAGGCCCGTTTGACCATTGACCTCCTAATGAATCAAAGAGACCCTTTGTAGTGCATGAAGGGCCTGGCTTTCCCTTCCTCCAGTTTGGGTGTCCCTCCCAGCCGTCAGGAATGTAGTAATCCACAAATCTATCTGGGAGGTGAGGAAGGAGGGGTCCTACCTTCACATGCCTTTCTAGCAGGCGCTAGGGTTCCCAATATGGAACCCAAAGATCTCCATACACTGTACCACTCACAGGCACACATGCATGCTTAGGCTGTGCATGTAAACGTGTGTAGCCTTCAATGCACTGCACCACTAACAGGCACACATACCATTCGCTGTATAAAGCACGTGCGCAGGCCTCCATGTACTGCAGCCATAGGCACAGATACATGCCAAAGCGCTATATACCAACACGTGTGCACGCCTCCATGTACTGCCCCTACAAGCCCCCATACATAACAGCGTGCTGTATACCACCACACGTGCTGACCTCCATGTACTGCACCCATGGGCACATACATGCCAGCACAATGCACAACACGCATGAGCTGCCAGCCCTCACCAATCTTGATGTAGGCCAAGGATGAGCATAGCACACAGCAGCAGAACTTTACTCGAGTGGTCCAGTAGGCCTTCTCCCATGACCCAGGTAAAAAGACCTGGTCATATTACTAATTGCTTATTACAAAATGGTACGCTGCCACCACAGTGCACATGCTACTTAGCTCTTGGTAAGGGCAGTAGCCCTTCAACAGTATGAGGATAGCACGTTGTGCTCTCCTCCCGGTCCAACCAGACTCCAATCCGTGAGAAAGCCCTAGGTCATGGCGCGCATGAATGGTCCGTGTTCGCTCATGACCAAAAATTGTTAACCAAGAATCCATTTGTCACAGCAGCTGGTCCACTCATGTGAGGGGTTTATGCCTATTACCATGCAAAGGACTTTTCTGCCCCAACATTCACTAATAACTTTGGTACTGTTTGATGAATTTGCATGACCTTTCAGGGCAGACAAGAGCAGCTCGGCTCTAACCATGGAGATTGAGGTTGTTTGCTAGTGTCCTGGGGTTTTCCTCCTATGTCTCTGCAAACTGGGCCAAGTACAACCGTTTCTGCACTTTTCTCTGAAGATACCGCGGGCAAGCAGTTACAGAGAGGTAGTGTCGGGGCAGAAGCTCAGAACTCAAAAATCAACCAACAGACATAATAACTCTATGTTCAGTCCAGTACCTGTCTTTTAGTAAAAGCAAGTGCTTTAGTCATACAACAGAATAGGATACTACACTATTTAGTTATGATAAGCGAATACAGGGTTGTGTCCCTGGTTGCGTTCAGAAGGTGCTACAATCTCTAGGTCCAGTATCTTCCCCCTACATAGGTAATCCTAGGAGTTGTAGTCCCCATTATCTGGTGTTACAGGCATATTTAGGCACAGGTACTGATTATGTCACTGTCATCCTTGTAGGCCCTGGAAGTGCAACTCAGTCACTCATTCTTACTCCTGGTTTATTTGGGCAGAAAGTCCTCGCACTTGACTTCCTTGGAACTCTTCTCAGTCCTTTTGCTCCAGTAGCAGGTGAAGCCTTGTGATGCATGTGCTCCAATTCTTGAAGGTTGGGCACCGAGACGTTCAAAGACTGCACCTTCTGTCTTCACAGTAGCCACTCTCTGGTGCCGATGTCTCTGGGTAAATGCAGCACAGCAGGTCCGGGTATCAAAGCACAGCCTCTTCAGCAGGTATGTTCTCCTCCTCCCCCTCACTCCAGCCCATTCAGGCTCACAACGGAAACGTACAAGTACGGCTCCTCCCAGGTCAATCGTGTTCACACCCACACAACATGCAGTGGTAACCTCTCAGGCCAATCAGTCTCACTCAATCTGCAATGCACATTGGTTTTGTGGTGCCAGCCGTAGTTTGGGGACGCAGTGGCTAACAGCGGACACAATCACATTTCTTTTGGTGCAGTCTTTGGGGCATTTCTCAAGTAGGAAATGCGCAAAGAGAAGGAGCGCCTCAATCATGCTCCTGGCTTCACTCTCTGATACCTCCGCTTTCCCTGGGTGCTCCACACACCAGGAATATACTAGGATTCTCCTCCCTGAGTGTCTCTCTTCACTGCAGGGCCAGGTAAACTCTCAGCAGGCTAGCAAGCTTCTAGGCACTAGGCAGATCCTCTGCTCCTCCAGCAGAAAGTGCAGACTTCAAGTGATGACCCCTCCCATCTTGGAGAATGGCTATAAGGCAGACACCAACCCTGGTGACAATGCAGCTCTTCAAGTACTCTGTGTAGCACTCCTTTCTTTTCTGAAAAATAACTTGGGACTGGAACAAAGTGGGGTGCATCGGCTCTCACTTTTGTACACATTTTGCCAAACGGAGGATGGGGATCCACTCTCTCAAACTTGAGAACCGTTTGAATTTTTTCTCTTTTCAGGTGTCCTTCTCAGGCTGCTCTTCAGGGATAGCCTTTCTGTAAAGTGATGCTTCTCACAGCAGATAGCACTGGGGCGGTCTTCAAGCAGGAGCACCAACCACATGGGCGCAGTGATCTGTTAGTTATCTGCACCTAGCTGTCATCATCCTCTCTAAAGCAGCAGGGACAGATAAAAGTGCAGTCCTTCCCTAAAAACGTCCGCACCTTGAACACCAGAAACTGCAGTACCGGTCTTCACCTCCAACCTCTCACCCCCACCCGACCTCACATTGTTAGGGACAGGCCTAGAACATTGCGTGCACGCTATATTAACGTTCCTATCCCAACAGTTGGCAAAGTAAGTGCAGAAATATCAAGTTTCATGCAAAACACGTTGTTTTAGGGGTTGGGGTAAAGTTGAAGGATAAGTGCAAAAAACGCCAGGGCCTGCGGACATCCCCTGCTGCGCACAGCTGAATACCATACAGAGGTCAAAAATAGGTTTCTGGCAGGTGAATGCAGTACAGAACAGGAAGAAAGACTTCCTGTAAGCGAGGTCCAGAGCCCAGGGGAGTGTGTGGAACAGTGGGGCAAGTTGTTGGGCTTCACCACACTAGAAGCATAGGGCTGCATGTACGATACGTTTTACCGGTCGCAAACGGAGAAACTGGGCGTTTGCGACTAATGAGTCGTTTGGCATGTACTAACCCTATTTTGTGAGTCGGTAACCTATTACCGATGTGCAAAATAGGGTTTGCGAGTCTGTATTAGGAGGGGCGTTTCAAGGGCATCCCCTCCTAATAGCGAGTCGCAGGGGCATGTAAGAATGTTTTGCAGGCGAAATTCGGTCGCAAAACATTCATATTGTACCGACTCCATGAAGGAGGTGGTAACCCATTCACAAACGGGAAGGGGTCCCCAAGGAACCTCTTCTCTTTTGTGAATGTGGGTACCAACATTTTTTTAAGAGCAGACAGTGGGTCCAAGGGACCCCTTCCTCTTTGTGTATGTGGTCGCCAACATTTTTTAAGAGGAGGCAGTGGTCCAATGGACCACTGCCTCCTCTTAAAAAATGAAAAGGTAGCTTTTCATTTTTCTTTTTTAAATGCATCCCGTTTTCCTTTAAGGAAAACGGGCTGCATTTCAATATAAAAAAATTGCTTTATTTAAAAAGCAGTCACAGACATGGTGGTCTGCTGACCCCAGCTGGCCACCATCCCTGTGATTACAGGCCATTCTCAATGGGTCACAAATTGCGACCTGTCTCATGAATATTGATGAGGCGAGTCAATTGCGACCCCATTGGGAATCGCAAACAGTGTCTGAGACACTGTTGTACATCGCATTTTGCAAGTTTCTAATTGCGAGTCACAATTAGGAACTCGCAAAATATTTCCATTGTGCATGTGGCCCATAATGTTGCCGCCAGTTGCTGTTCAGGAAGTATTCCAAGCATTCCCATTGCTTCACTTAGTCATTGAGGCTCCTTAAAAGAGTTGACACCTGTAACTGAAGTGACAGTGAGTCTTCTTCATTCTTGACGACATCAGACTGCCTTCCAGTTGACTTCAGAGGTTTTCAGGATTACCTAGACTTAACTCACTAGCCTGGGGATTCAGAAAAGTATCTGATGGAGGTTCATTAATGGTGGAACCAGTGACTGCATTTTCAATTTCCAGTTGTTTCAGAGGTACACACGTTTGACACCCCCAGTGTGCACCCCAGAATGCACATTCTCTTTAGGTTTGTCTTTGCTATTGTTATCTCACAGCAGTTGCACCCCATAACCTGTGGGCACCCCTTTCACAAATTTCTTGTTCGAGGATCTAGAATTAGGGGTCTCCAACCTTTTCCGTAGTAAGAGCTACTTATGTTCAATAAAAATCTTCCTGAGCTACTATTAGTGTTGTAATAGTGACCACATCAGACAAGATTACAGTGGTGGCAACGTCATTAAAGACTATCAGCAGTGATCACCTCAATGTACCAGCAGTAATGTTAAACAAGCATTTGCAATGCAATAGGTCTCGCATTTACGCGAGTTTGAGCTATTGACATTGCAAATAACAATGCAATGCCTTTTTATTTTTGTTTTCGTTTTTAAAAACATAAATAAAAGGCATTGTCATTTACAATGCTAATAGCTTAAACTTGCGTAACTGCGAGACCTAGTCTGATATCTGACTGACTCCAGCCAGACCTAACACCCCCTTCAGACACAGTTGCACCCTTTAGACACCAAACTCGCCTATTACCTGCTTTCTTATAACAAATGGACAGACCTATTAGCAATGAGGTATGTAAGGACCTGTAGAACATTGCTGGCAACTGATGACACACACATAGGCTACACATAAATCGAGTTAAATAACCACTCTGTCTCAACTGGACAGGCCTGTTGACAACAAAGATATCTGCCACAAACTGCAGGTCACAGGAAGACTGACACAATCGACCCTGCAGGTCCCAAATAGTCGCATACTCTGCACTGATATCCCCTAATGACAAAAGGAATGATGATAACACAGCCCATCGTGGAATCTATTCAACTGACATATCACAAAGCAAATCATGCCAAGGAGCACTGTAACACATGCCATCCCGGCGCATCTCTGACACCCCCCGCACTCTTGAGCGACTCCCGGGGCCTTGGCAGACCTGTAAGATTACAGTGTGGAAGACCCCTACTACAGAAAACACCGGACATCACCGGACAACTTCGAAGGTTCACTACCAGCACCATAAATGGGTCCTTCTCGGCCAATCAGAGCTGCCAGCATCAATACGTAATAAAAATGTGCGTGTATAGCTCACACTTCCTTATCGTCCCATAACACCATAACTGCACCTTGAAGGTCATGACACGGAAACACTTACGCATAGGGTCAAAGCAGGGGCAACATTCTTCCAAACCCCTTCACCCCCCACAGTGTAGCGTGCTATCCACGTGGACAATCCCCGTAGCGCCCCACCTAGAGGTAAAAAGCGCTATTCAAATACCACAACACAACATTTGAAATAATGTTATCATGCTGAGTGAGTTTTCTGTAACCACATATAACTGAGAACAGAAAGAACGCTCAAGTGCCCTTGATTTTTGGCTGGTAAGGTAGCAGGGGCATACAGAGTTAAGATACTTTACCCAGGATCACAGTGTTTGGTAAAGTAGTGAAGCCGAGATTTAAAGTGAGTATACTAAGCGCAAAACTGTATCCCAGCCGGTAATTCACACCTCCCCCTCCAAGACTAGAGATTTGCGGCCACCACTGTCCTCTCCAAGAGCTCATGCTGGGTGACGAGGACACTGTCCCTTGGTGTAGACCGAGTGACCTCTTGAAATGCCGGTCACAAAGGTCAGAAGAGCAGCTCCACCTCGTGTCCTCCATTCCCTCAACTTCAAAAGGTAAAATCATGTGCATTAAAATACAAAGTGAAAATGAAATAAAAATACCCAAGTGGGCTAACATCAAAAATACCATAATGTGTTACCTCCCATTCTTTACGATTATCACCCACCTGATTCGGAAGAAGGGGATTGGTGAGGGAAAGAAAGATAGTAGGAAAACAGCCCCGGTCAGAGGTAGCACCAGGTGGGAAGGGGGGCGGCATGCTTTTTAAACAGACAAGAAAAGAAGAGTTAAACCATATTAAACTACAGGCAGAATTGTTCTGAGAGGGCGGTTGGAGATTGCAAGCTAGCCATTTAAGGGATAATTGTTTACGGGGGTGACAGTAACGAAGGAAGTTGTGTGAGCAGGCATGAAAAAAAAGAAAGGTGGGGCCGCTATTCCTGCTGATTAAGAGCAAGCAGCGTGCTGTGGTGCTTAATAAAAAAATGTATAAAGAAGTTGAAATTGAGTTGGGTGAACCACGCCCCATCTTATGGTTTAAGACTTGTGCGGCATTGCGCGGTATAGTAAATAAAAAAACAAGAGGTGCCTGTACCTTTTGGCTGAAATCCTCTGCTCCTTAATTAGCTCTCTTGTCTACCAGTTCAGCATCTTGCTGTAATGAAGAAAGTAGCGCTGGCTTTCCGGAAAGCACGACTCCATCTAATGTGGCCGGTGAGGCAGGCTTTATGGTTGATACAACCTGCACTGTGCCTTGAACCGTGGAACAAGCCCATGGAGCGTACGAGGAGGCACACAAAAAAGCGCCTACAACTACTGCCCAGCCACCTACATGGTCAGACAAGCCCGAGCCGTTCTGGAAGCCTTCTCCGGGCCGCTCTCAGCGCGACCCGGAAGTCAGGCAACCTTGCCTGGGACATGGGCGGGGCATGGTGCGCGCGGCCGGAAGTGTCCGGGGCTCCCATGAGCTGAGGGAGCCCCGCGTGTTGCAGCCCGCGTGTAGGAGAAGCGAGGCGGGAGCCCACCCCGCAGAGGGAAATCCGGAGGGAGCCCACCCCGCCTTCGTGAATGCCGCATGGTGCGGCCGGAGCAGGATTTCGGCGGGGCTCCTGTGAGCAAGACGGAGCCCCGCGTGTTGCTGCGCCAGTGACCGGGTGAAGAGGCGAGTCCCCCCTGCCATTGAGGAGACGAACCGGGGATCAGCGCAGAGTCCCCACAAGAGCCGGTGAGTGGGGTTGAGCGGGAGGCATGCTGTACATGCCCACCGGCCGGCTGATATACATGCAGGAAAGGGCGCCGCACCTGGACAGGACATGTGCACGCGTATGGTGCGAGCAAGAGTTGTGATAACGCCGCAAGACGTACGCATGCACATCTCCTGTCTGTTAAGCTTCGGCACAGACAGTCGATGTGCACGCGTACGGCTTGCGGCGTTATTACACCTCCTGCTCGCACCATACGCGTGCACATCTCCTGTCCAGGACTTGCCATATGCGTGCACATGTCCTGTCCCCTTCGCAAGCAAGTCGGCAACAATAGATCTCGTTTACGCGAGCAGCGCATGGCGCTGCATCGCTAGGCGAGACCTAAAAAGGCCTTACCAATTTGTCAGGCTTCTGCCTGGGTAATACATACCAGCCATAGGGCAATGCTCCTGACACCAATTTAATAAGGTTCCCCAACGCCACATGATTTATTACTCAAATAGTAGCTTTAAATATAACACACACATGGATTTTTAAAGTACATGTGCCTGCTGAAGGATAATTTGGCACTGAAATGACAGTTATCCTTCCCCAACTCAATAGTTGGAACGGTTGTATTGGAAATTTAACTGGAAACTATTGAAATTCAACAATTTTTTTATCCAAACATCAACTTGCTAGTCTTAAAAATACACACATTTTCATTTCAAATACACGCTTTTTCATATTTGTATATAATTATCAAGTCAACCAAGCAAAAGCTTCTAATTAAGTAAGCTGGGTTGCATACTGGAGAGCTACTTACAGGTAGCTTGAGAGCCACCAGTTGGAGAATCCTGCACTAGACCCTTTCTGCCATCTAAACTGGGCTTTCTGGTGAACTAGTGCCAGACCTGCTCTTTTCAACTAACCAAAATCGCAGCAGAGTAGCTAGGGTGATCCATTGGAAAGTATCGATGTTTATCTGTTATGAGACTGCGGTTTGAGGTACAGTTAGGGGTTATGCAAACTTTCAGGAATGATCAGTTTTTGCTCTAAGTTGCGTCCGTGTTCGCGATTTCATCCACATTGAACAACAAATGATCATCACCTCCATGCTAAACCGTACCTATTGTGCGTAGTGCTTAAACGCGGTAATAGTGTTTGGGTGCACATGCAGCTAAGAAGGAGCTAGAGTTTTATTTTTCGTGTTGTTTTGGTATGTAAAGTCTATTTCCTTTTGTGTAATAAAGTACTTTTCTTTGATAAATTTAATTACCGATTGCACAGTCAATCATTAAGAGGGATTCAAGTTTTAAAGATGCATACTCTTTATGTGCTCTGCCTGGCTATCCTGAGCGAGTTGGTTGCTAAAGACGGGTACTTGGTTCCCCATTTGCTCCCCATTGTTTGTTCAGTAGTACTGTGGCCCTTTTTTTTTAATTTTTACAATTGAAGCTAACTACCCTCTAAATGGTCTTCTGTAAGTAGGCAGGGGCTTTATTTACCGCACCTGGTAAAATAAAAAAAGAGGGTGAGGTATTTACCTGATATAACAAGTGCCTCTGGTTATGAGTTTGCCATGAGAAAATGGGGAATTACACGTGGAAAGAGGTGCTTAATGCACACATATAAACATCTACTACAGTTTTCCACACATCTTCCCTTGATAATTGCATGGTATGACCTGGCAAAAGTGTAACAGGAAAATTGCAGGCGTGCGGATAACCGCCTAAGTTGGCACTTTAAAAACTCCAGTGTACCCAGCGATTGTAATTCTTCACCCTAGTAGAATTTAGGGCCATAGTGTTAGAAGCATTACATGTGATTATTGTGGATGCAGAAGGCTAATTTTCAGATTCTTTGCAAAACTTCGCTAACCTTATATTTATTATATCGACTGAAGACATCTGTGTGCGTTTTCTGTTTCAGAACCAGCACGATGGGCAGCAGCTGAAATAAACTCTTGAGTGACTGACCTACAAACTCAGAGGTGGAAGGACCCTCCCTTCAGGATGTGGGCTACCTTGGTTCTGGTGGGCATGCTTTCCTTGTGTGCTTCTGAGGGCAGGGCTAGTGCCTCAGATGAAACTGGAGTCCGAGTGCTGCAGGTCCGCAACACCCGCAGCAGGCAGAGGTGCAGCCAACAATGTAGAGAAGCATTGGTCCCAGGTACGATAAAGTCCCTTGATCAAACAAAAGAAAAAACGCTGACTGGAAAAGATTTGGTGAACACAATGCCAATGTGAAATGGTACTTGGACAGTTGTATGCATAATTCTTGGAGATTTGGGCTATGTCAAATGAAGGCTCATGGTAATTCTGTTGCCACCGTGCAACAGCTGTTTGCCGGGTACCATTCTCATGAGACCTACCACCAGATTTGGACAGTTTAAACCAATGTATTACATTCTCCGCTTGTCAGCCTTAGACTTACTATTTGGACCTAGTTTGCTGAGAGGCATAGAGGAGAAAGATGCTGGAGAGACCGGACTAGGGCTTGCTTCAAAGACCAGGGTAAATCCTTCTTCTTCACAGACCCCAAGCACGTATGGGACTGGGCTGACTGTCACCACAACGAAACACCTGCGGGTGCTGTGGAAAGCTCCACCCGCCGCTCAGCAAAGAGACAGCGGAGGCGAAACAGAGTTTGACGGGCAGCCCCCCTACCCCCCTCCCAATGTCCACAACGACCAGGCCCCCAGCACTGGAGCAAATGATAGAGGATCGGCACCTGGCCCGCCAGGCAGCATTGTCTCTGTGAAATAGTGACAGCGCATCAGAAGGGGAGAAAGGCCCCCAGATCTTCACATCAGACATCGACCCCACAATGACCGATGGATCCCTGTCAGGACTCTCAAACCCTGCCATTGGTGACCCCACAGAAGGCAGATAGAATAATATAATCAATGCCACTATTGACCATCTTTAGAACGCCATCGAACATGACTCAAACTCTGAGAGGGCTGCCACACACCACAGTGGTCACATGACACCCAGGGACCACGGTACTATTCACCCTTAACGCACAGTTGCCATGGGTGGTGAGGCACCCACCCCCTCCCCCCTTATTCTTCCCCGCACCATCAATTAT
Source organism: Calotriton arnoldi (assembly GCA_963921515.1). Taxonomy (NCBI): domain Eukaryota; kingdom Metazoa; phylum Chordata; class Amphibia; order Caudata; family Salamandridae; genus Calotriton; species Calotriton arnoldi. The sequence continues at coordinate 885,208 of CAWUFW010005694.1, forward strand.
GAGCCTTGTGCAGATTAGCTGCTGCAATCCAGGGCTTGCCCTTGCGTGCATACTGTTTCCTGCTATCAAGTCACTGCTCCATCTCAATTAATGATTCAACACTCCTATCAGTTTGGCCATTCTGCTGGTTGCAGTAGGCCCTGCATGTTATAGTTAATCCCCCTGTTAACACAGTTCACCACCCAGCGATCCAGCCAGGGAGGTACACATCACCTAGCCCACAGAAGATGGGTAACTACATTAGCGCCTCTAGGGAGGTTCCTCTGATATGCCCAGTGCCCCTCCCTGGCAGTTCCACTCACCTACAATATGGCCCACTCGATAAGACCGGGTTCCTAACCGTCCGTGGTATGCACACGGTGTGAAAGCGCTACTCAGTTTACTTCTACGTCAAGCAACAGAATGAGCACATCATATTCCTTCAGGAAACCCACACCACGGCGGTGGAGCTGCAGTGCTTACAAAGGCGCTGGAGAGGATACATCATCGCTATCACCTACTCTGCATCCGTGGAGCAATAAGGAGGGGTGGTATGTGCTTGTTGAGGGTGGCTTGCACTTGTTGAGGGCGGCTTGAGAATTCTCCTGGGAAGCATCTATGCTTCAAACGTTGATCATGAGGACTTGTAGAGCACGCTCTCCATGGTATTATTGCATAGAACTGGGACGCCATGTATTCTAGGTGGAGACTGCACCTATGTGCTTGCCCTACAGAGGGATCGATCCCACCCCCCATTTCCCACTTTTCCCCCATACACCCAGACGGAGCAATTTGCAGAGTGGGTCCGCCAGTGGGTACTTGCAGAGACCTGGAGGTCCGTGCACCCACACTCCCAAGTCTATTCATTCTGTTCTGCAGCGCATGACCTTTACATGCGCCATGACCATATTCTGTGCTTTACCTCCACCCTTGATTCAGTCAGACATGCCAATTTCCTAGGCTGTATCATTTCCAATCATGAGGCGCACATAACCGACGTGACGTGAAAAAAAACGGTTCCTCCAGTGCTTACATGGCGGCTCTCTTGGGAAACTTTAGAGCACCCGGCATTTTGCAAATCGCAAGAATTACATATCAGGCAATGTTTTAAGGTGAACCAAGCCACGACACCCAACAGGGCAATCAAATGGGATGCCTTTAAGGTTATCACAAGGGAGACGTGCCTACAGAATGTATCAGGGGTCCGCAGGGTACTCAAGCAAGAGATAGGGGAATCTGAGAAACGTATCTCCACCCTAGCAAAAGCTGCAACCCAGGACATCTCTGAGGGCCCCGCTTTTACTGAGGCTAAAACACAACATGCTGCTCTCCTGGACGGCTGTGCTGCTTCAATCTTCATGCCTACATAGTCAGGACAAACTGGGAGGGAGACGGATGTGGCCGCCTCCTTGCGTGACTAGCTTGCCAGGGCGCCCACTTGGTCACGATCCTGGAGATATCCCCACCCACTGGTGGCGCCCTTTATACACAACATCCTGAATGCACTTTAACGTATTACTCCACCTTATACAAAGTGCCCTCTTCCCCTGATGTCAACACGGTCAGTAACTTCCTGACAGGACTCTCTCTCCCCCCCACGTTCCCGCTGCTGCCAGAAAGGGCATAGATGACTACATCAGGGTCTCCAAAATAAAACGGGCTTTTCAAGTCCTAGCCAGCAATAAAACCCCAGGCATTGATGGGCTACCATTAGAATGTTACAGCACCTTCATCACACTCCCCGCGCCCAGACTGGCGGAAACGTTTAGCCTTGCTGTTGGAAAATTGCCCGTCCCTCCGAGAGTCCCTTCTAGTGTTCATACTGAAACTCGATAGAGATCTGACCCTCTTAGCATCATACAGACAGAAAGCCATCCTCTGCGCAGATTACAAAATCTTAGGGAAGATCCTGACTGACGGATACATTTACAGGTATTACCCACTCTAGTTCCGTGGCGTAGCACGTCCCAAAACATTTGCTGCCTGTTTCATGTGAAGGATCACGCCCGAGACGATTCGCATATGCAGGTTGCCTAATATTGGCTCTTGAAAAGGCTTTCGACACGCTCACATGAGATTATCTTTTCCAAGTACTGGTCAGGATGGGGATAGAGTCACGCCTCAGAGCATACACAAAACTGTTAAACACTGACCCCCACCTCCAGGGTCCACTTGGCAGGCTTATCTCACCACCCTTTTCTGTAGGCAGAGGCACTAGGCAGGGATGCCCCCTGTCCACCTTGCTATTCGTGATAGCTATGGAACCAATCGCCACCAGGCTCTGCCTGGAGAATGAGGCATGGGGGAATCCCCTTGAATGGTACAACCCTCTTGATGTCTCTGTATGCGAATTACCTACTTCTCTACATTCGCGACATCCACTCAGACCTCTTCCCAATACATACTACGCTTCAGGCATTTGCACATGCAGCCGATTTTGAGGTCAACTGAGCCAAGTCGTGTGTGTACCCGCTAAATTGCAACATAACTGCCCTCGACGTGCGACTTGGAGAAACTTCATTGAACTTGAGGGGCGATACAGTTCAATAACTCAGAGTTCGTTTCCACCACTCTCCAACCGACCAGTATGAAGGTAACCTGAGGAGAGCGCTTTCTGCCCTAAAATCGCAGGTGCAGTTCTGGAAAAACCTGCCCTTAGCTATAGCGGGGAAAATAGCCCTATCCAACATTATAATTTTGCTGAGGCTGCTCTATTGTTTTACCAACGTTCTTGTTGTCTCACCCTAGATGCTTTTTCCGGTACCTGGATACCATGTTAGGGGAGCTTATCTGGGGGAACAAGCGCTATCGTATTGTGTTGAAAAAGCTGCAACTGCCAGTCGGTAGAGGCGAACTCGGAGCCCCATCGTTCGAGGCTCACTACTTAGCGACGCAGTTGCAGTGAGTCTCACGGTGGTTAGCGGGACGACTTATGGGGGAAACATGCAATGGGTTCGGCTGCTTGACACCATCTGCTCTCCGGGGCTTCCTCCTTCCCACAGTCGCCCCTCTGGCCCCATGGTCAATGCAAATCACGATTGCCTGCAGATGTCTGGCTAAGCTCTCCCACCTCACACATCATATTCCACTATATGTTCCTGCACTCTCTCTGCAAGGCTTGCTACGCTGCCCGGATCCTATTCAGCCTCTGACCTGAGGAGCTGGCATGAGCAATCCTTGATCACGGTAGGTGACCTCTTTCCAGATGGTGACTTTGTTTCTTTCTATCAACATATCTAAGACTACGCTCTTCCCAGGGAGCAGTATCGAACATACCGGCAGCTACGCAGTATGTGCTGTGTCCTCTGGTCCACATAGGATGAGGAACCCCAAACACACTCAGTCATATAGACACTACTACACATGGGGATAGGACGTCACCTGATAACATGGATATACAAAGCCATAAGGGAGCACACAGGGATCCCATTGACGGCCCTAGGGGGCAAATGGGAAGGTGATATCGCTACTTCTCTAATACACACCTTAGCTGCCCCCACTGCCACTCGCCTTCAGCTGACCTGCAGTGTATGCTCTGGTCTTGCCCGGCCCTATGCTCCTATTGTAATTCCCTACATAACATATTGTGAGAGGGCTGGTCAAACAGTTATGCGCACTTTAGAGTGGAGCAACCACTCCTCCCCCTGGCCCCTGCCCTGGCAGACCAGCCCCGCCCACACCAGGAAACAGAAAACTAAAAATGATAATGATGCTGGTTATTATCATTTTAGTTTTCCTTTAATTACTGCTCGCAGAGCAGTGAGGCGACGCTCCTCCGCCTTAGCGGAGGAGCCGCCCCTGATGATACATATGTGCCAAAGGACATGTGTGGACTCCCCCCCCACCTCTCCACCTCCCTGTCATTCACCAATGCTGTCAAGACCACAGTGGAAAATAAGACCAGTGACCTAGACCTTAAGTTTCCCAGAGCTTCTATGATTTAGAGAGAGAGAGATCCAGCAAGACGCGCTGTGCTGGGGCCATCTGTACTAAGTATGAAGCCTGTAATAAAGACCCTTTCAGCACATAACCAGCCTTGTGCGTTTGTATTCTGTTATACCTAGACTTGAAGACCCTGATGGGGGAATACTTCATCTGCTTAGTGGCATCTGGCATGTTAAGCCCACCCCAGATTTAGACACAAAGGTTAATGTCAAAATATACATATAGGCAGGGCCAGACTGGGAACCCAAAGCAGCCCTGGCACATTTTGTCAGACCAGCCCCCATGCAGTGCATAGCGAGCGAGCGCAGTGAGCAAGCCTAACCACTACAAGGGTTCTTGTGGGAGTTCTCCCCTCAATAAAAGTTTGGAAAAAATGGTGCATTCTATAACACATTTTTTATTAAATATTCAATTGTAGCCCGCACACTCTACCGAAGCAGTTATTACTTCAGTGGTAGATGACATGCGTAAGGAAGTAGACCAGGGTAACACTCAAGCCCTGGTACTACTAGACTTATCTGCGGCTTTTGACACGGTCGACCACATTATTTTGGCTGACCGGGTCAGGTCTGCGGGGTGCAGCACTGAATTGGATCATATCATTTCTGAGTGATAAATACCAATCGGTTAGGGTAGCCCCTTTTATCTCAGCAGAGGTTCAACTGAACTGTGGAGTGCCACAGGGTTCCTCTCTTTCTCATCTTTTTAATATCTATATTCGTCCTTTGGTCAACTCCCTTAAAAACATGAAAGTTAACATTTATAACTATGCCGATGACATGCAATTGCTATTTACGATCAATGATGGCTCCTCGTCTAGACAGCAATTCCAGGACACAATGCTGTTCATCCGGGATTGGATGAACAGCAACCATCTGAAACTAAATTCGGACAAAACAGAGATAGTCGTCACTAAGAACAGGGTGGTCCGCTGGAATCCCACCTTTTGGCCCAGCGAAATGGGCCGTCGTCCCCCCCTCCCCCCACCCAAAAAGGCAGTAAAAAGCCTTGGTGTCATCATTGATGAGGAGCTCTCATTCAAGCAGCAGGTCAGCGCAGTGACCTCAGCCTGCTTCTGCCAACTGCGATGTATAAAAAAGATAAAGAAATTTCTTAGGAGGGAGGCACTGATCCAAGTAATTATAGCGTTAATCCTGTCTAGAATTGACTACGCTAACTCCCTTTATCTGGGTCTCCCCAAATTTCTTCTGCGCAGGCTCCAGCCAATTCAAAATCAGGCAGCTCGGCTGATATCTCATCTGCCCAGATGCGGTCACATCTCTCGGGTGACCAAGGACCTCCACTGGTTGCCAGTGGGACAGAGAACTAGGTTCAGGGTCTGCTGTTCGGTCTTTAAGGCCTTACATTTGAATTGTCCCGCCTTCATAAAATCTCGGTTCACCAAGTATTGCCCCACCAGAGAACTAAGATCCAGTCACCTACACCACCTGGTCATCCCCACTCATAAAAAACATAGGACGGGTGGGTGTAGGTTTTTTGTTACTGCCCATCGAGGATGGAATGCATTACCCTTGGAGCTTAGGACTACCTCGAACTACACCAGATTCAGACCACTTTTGAAGGCATGGCTCTTTAAACAGGCTTACCAATAACGGTGGATTAATGCTGCATCAGCTACCTAGTGCCAAGAGACCTTCTGGTGAACGTACGCTTTAGAAATTGACAGGACGGCCAGTCCGACCTTGCGCATAGGAGATGCACATGATGGTAGATAAGGGTGCATAAGCACTTGGTTACAACAGTGAAAGTCTGGGATACTGAACGTTTTGGATTTCTGCGTACAAGGGGCTATGTTATACTAAGTGCCCTAAGGGTGCGTCGGGCATGTGCACCCACTTTCTGTGCCCCAGAGCATTTTGTTATTACAGAAGGGGCGCAGGTGCTTGCGCAGCCCCCCTGTTTAATGCAGAATGTGCTGGTGTAAATTTAGCCCTGGCTCAATCTCAAGGGGGCTTTCCTTCATTTGCATGGGGGTGAGGAAACACTTCGCTTCTGCACTCTCTGCCTTATTACAGACGCTAAGGAGATGTTAGGCGGCGCAGTGACTGTGCTACACAGATGTGGCACACACTCATTGGGGCTCTGACAGCATCCCTTAAAAGGAGAGAAAGGGGACCCCTGGAGCCTGCCACAAATCCCGCAGATATCCCCATGCGGGCAGATGCAGGCAGACCTTTTCAAGTCAATCTGGTTGCGGCTGCACAGTTAAAGGCAGACCGGCGGTTTCAAACAGCCTTTTACTGATGCGCTGTTCTCGGTGCAGGCACGGGTTTGTGCCTGCGCTGGGAACAACCCATATCTTTTGAAATGGTGCACCCTCCTAGTCTGCGACTGGCGTAAAGACTCTAGTGTTTCCCATGGCGCAGAGGTGTTCAGATCCCCTTATCCATAATACGTCCCCTGGACTCTTGAATTGTGGGTGAGGTTCTCGATTAGTTATGTCTCTTCACCTCTTAAAAAAAAAAAAAAAAAAAAATTAAACTGTTAGGTAATCTGATGGAGAGCTAGCTCTGAAGATGGTCAGGCTTTTGACCTTGTTCTCTCCATCTTTATAAGTAGAACTCTTTAATAGGATATTTTTTCCTTTTTTCGTGAGCTATTGCTGTAAAGTGGGGCATGACAGTCTCAGATCCATGTTTTGTTGGTAATGTAGTGTCATCGGAAAACCTAAACAAATTGGGTGAATTGTACAGCTCACGAGGCAAAGTCATTTTCACAAGTGAGCTGCAGACTTAAAGTAATAGTTTTTCTAAAGTTCTGCGCTTCTCATGTTCAGTAGGTTGTGGTTTCTCTGACATAAATGTGTTTTACACTGGGCCTTCTGTGCACAGAAGCCTGTTTTGCCTCTATTTAGGATGTAGAGCTGAGGGATAGCAGGAGTAGGCAAGTGCTACAAGAGCAAGCAATGTAGCAGGTGATGCCAGGCTACTTTTTTACATGGTGGAGATTTGTTTGAGATATTTTTGGCTGAGATGGAGAACTTGAGGTAAGTCTGTGTTTCCACTGGGGTATGTTGAAGAGAACGTCTAAGAGAAGGGAGATTTGCTTTCTTTAAGTTAAATAGTAAGCAGATCTCTGCATTCTGGAAGATTGCAAGGATTTGACGATGACTATCAAAATAATTCAGGGAAGGGGTACTGCAGGTCTCAAGCTGTAATACATAAACAACTAGTACAAGCACACCTGAGCGAAAGGGCGACAACTGGGCAACAATCACGGAGGTGCAGGCATTCCCACAGTCCTGCTCCTACTGCAGCCAGTGCCAAGAGGCCATAAATATGGCAGACATTGCTTTGCAAATTATTGAGTAGTTTTAACCCTCAATCGAACAGTCTTGGAGTTGCCACGTAAGCCTTTAAAGGTGCCTTATTTTTTGGGCTGAACGAACAAGAAATGTGGGTGTTTGAGGACCATAAGTAGGTAGAAAGTTGCATGAGATTTCTTTTAGTCACTGTCATGAGGCTGTAACTTAAAACCAACAAATCTTTCAAGTTTGCCTCATCCATGCTCTCCTGACTTTACATATGCGTATCCCCAAAGGCCTGGATCTTCCTGTCCTCTGACACTCGCTCCTCTCTAGCCCCAAGTCCTCAATTACAAGTGGGCTGGTAAGGGGTGAGTTATTGACCAGACCCTATACTTACCATTTACCCCTGGGTGAGGTATTTACCGGATTCAGTAAATACTTTCTACACTGAGTTTGTATGGACGGCTGGAGATTTAGATGTGGAATTGGTGTTTACCGCATCGACTTATGCATGTATCGAATTTTTCTTACATTCTCCCGGATTTTCTCGCACAATTCTCCCTGAAAAACATTAACAGATTTTTACCTGCATAAATCAGCAGGAGGAAATTGAATAATTGCTGTATTTACTGCAAAACCCTGGATTCCAGTCTTTGTACAAACAATCATACTTACAACACGGGCCTAAATCTTTACATCTCGCTTAAAATCTTTTCATTGGGCCAGTCTGTCCCTGTTACCGGGCTCCAGAACTATTATTTAGAAGTGTATGTTGAGCTACAGTATTCTGCAGCCGGTTTTTCCCCTTTGGTTGTTTCCACTTGTAATATGAGCGGTTTAAATTGTAGATTGAAACCATTATAGAATCCATTTTCTGGTCTTCTCGTCGTGCTCCAGTTTTTAGGTTTATATTGAAATGGTTATGCTTATGCATCAGAATGTGTCAGTGGTTCCGTACTCGGGGATATCATTGGGACACAGTGGTGGGGTCCATGGATGTCCCCATATCCGCGTGTACACGAGCACCAGGCAGTAGTTGTGCTTCACACCTTAGAGCTAGTCCAGCCTTCGATGGCACATGCAGTCCGAGGCTTACCTTTGTATAAATACCGTGTTTTCTGCAGGAAGAGACATTGTGCGGTCGCAGACACTACATTAGTGTAGACATGAGGCGTCATAAATGGGGTGGAGTCTTTTCCAGAGAACACACTATTTAATGGCCGTCTTTAAAGGTGTGTGTGTGTGTTCGTAAACACAGGGTTCTTCGTTTCTCATGTTGCCAAGGTTAACTCAGCGTCTCTCTCCTCCACGGTAGATAAGAAGTGTCTGTTGGGTTGTAAAATGTTTATGCGGTCTGATACGGCAAGTGTAGCGGAGCAGTGACCTGTGTAACTTGTTTGTACGGGAGTTTGCAATTGCTTAAAGTACAGATAAGAAGCCATATAAATCAAAGTTACTGCTTTTTGTGGCACACCTGTGCTTCGAACCCCATTCTACCCGTGCTTACACTTGTGCTTTGTGTCCTTTCAGATGGGCCGAGTTGCAACTGGTCCACTGTGTACCGGAAGCACTGCCTTCTCGCGCACTGCCGCAGCCTCCCTCTTTGTCTGAGACTGAAAGGCGGTGACGTCGCAGAACTGCTCGCAGGTAAGCCGCTGTTGTGAAATGTGCCCTCTGGAATGGGTAAACCATTAGCATGACCGGTGAAAGGAGTGCGGCTTGTAGAGGGGCCTGGGGTATGGTTCAGTCCTGTACAAATAATGGTCACGGCCGTCCTCGCCAAGCATTCGTCACTCGTTAACTCCTCGCGGGGCTTACTTGTTGCTGACTGGGTGTTACTGGCTGAGGTCAGTTGTGGACCGTTGCTTGTTGATGTCACGCTTTTTATGGCCGCGTTGGCCTTTACTGGCATTTCAGCTCACCCTGTGCTTGGTATAGGGTGTATAGGCCGAGTAGAGTCCAGCACAGGGACTCTCAAGAAAGTAAGATAATCTGTGGGCACTACCCCCCACCATCCACCCAAATAATGGGGCAGCAGAGATGGAGCCAAGATGTGCATAAATACAGAGGAAAGAGACGGTACCCTAAGAGAAACCTTTTTAAATTCCGGGGTTCCAGCAAAGCTACAGCTGCGAATCCATTGTGGGTTTAAATGATTCAAACTTGCCGATACTGCACTTTTAATGGTATGACTCACTAATTCTAGAAACATTGGCTTCAGCAGCACGAGTCACTCATTCAGTAATCTTGGGCCCAGACTGATAGGCAAGCAGGTTTCATTGCGCCCCACATACACACCATTCCCCCGTCAGAGCTTTGTAGTCGAGCCAGTCAAGCTTAACTCTTATATTGGCAAACCCATAACTCTAGGCCAAAGGAACTTATGTTGCCAGTTCTCATTTGTAGAGACTGTTAACTATTCCGGAGGCTTAAATTTGACATAACTCTCCTCTACATAGCGTGATGTCCGAAATTGTCCAGTGACTAAATTATATGAAGACAAACTCATATTGTCACTTACCGTGTGCTTAATAGGTTGGTAATTAATCCCCATTTACCATTGGCTAATAATTGCACTAAAGGCGCAATGTACTGCAAATAGTTTGCACTCCCAACCGGAAGCTCTGCCTAAACCCCTGCACCGTCCGACATTATTCTCAAAGGGGAAGCTGTCCATGGGTTATCACTTATCAATGATTTGCAGCTGCGTTCAGAAACTATTGATGCATAATATTGTGAATCGCAATTAGGAAGGGTTGCCCTTTTCATGCGCTCCCCTAATTGTTATTCAGAATGAGTCACAAAACCCCTTTTATGTATGGGAAATGCTTTTGCAAATGGCAAAAGGTGGTTAGTAATTAGTAAAATCAAGTTTTGCGCTTGCACACCTTGTGATTTAGCGAATCTCAGGGTTTTATAACCACACAGTTCCTTATTACATCAGCACTATCTCCCTGTAAGCATTCATGTGTGTGTATGGTTATTGGTTAAATAAACATGGAAATGTACTTGTCGCAACATCTTTTTTCATAGATCAAAAAATAAATATGGATAGCCACATACACTAAAACATAAACTCAGTAGAGAGACCTTTTGTTAATCTCTCCTTTTTAAACTGAGGGAGAGTTCCGCAAGCCCGCTATTTCAACTGCCGTTGCCTGCTGCTTTGTTGTAGATAGCAGAAGAAGTATCCCTTTCCTGCTGAACTGCATCTGTCCATTTTCACTTCAGCAGAAGCGAGCGTGGCTCAGTGGCCTGCCCCCAGGGATTTTCTTTTAACCCGTGGGTAGATTAGAGATATGCCCTAATGGGGCTGGATTCAACACTGAACAGATCAGTATGTAATATTTAAAAGATAATATTTTTGTGCATGAAATAAATAAGTTAAAAATCTCAGCATTAATGTATACTAACATAATAATAATGCCACCCCCCTATAGGCGCCCTAGATCCACCGGTCTCACCTATGGCTTTGTTCCAAGAGACTGTGTCGTAATTTAGATAGTACAGAGTCTTCCATAGTATTTCCCTAAAAGGTCAATCCTACAGTTTTGGGAATCTGTCCTTGGACTCTATGGATACTTATTTCATCAAAAAGCAATGGGTAGCAGAAGAAACAGCCACGTGCACATTGACCAGATAGACCCCATAGGATTGACCTCTTCTGTCATCTTTACCCTCTTGGAGGGTATGATGGTTGGCCAGAATCTGATTGGATCAGGTTATCGAATAAGTAGCTGGGGCGGCTACCATTGTTGGTATTACTGCTGCTTTCTGCTCTTCTCAATGCATTGCACTGCGTTGTTATCTTGAATTGGTTTACAGTTGTTTCTGATCTGCTAGGGCAGTTTTTACCTGATAATTTACTGGTGCACAAATCGAGAACTACAGCCTTGTATTGGGGATTTCCTCAGCAATGGCACCTGATGAACCTGCAGAGGTTCCTCCCTTGCATAACCTCTTATAATGTGTGCCATATTCCTGCTGATTGGATCCAGAATTGTAGGTGAAGTTTGCAGTCATAACATGCACATTGTTCTGCATCAACAAAGCCTGATATTTCGGTGCTTTGGATAGTTGTCTAGTTGTGATACAGTTTTGCAGGAGAGTTGTCTGTAGCACATTTACTTTATAACCTCAGACTGTTTATCTTGGTTCGCAAAATATCACTGACAGCCAAAGTTTGTTTTGCTCAGGCCCACATGTTTTGGAGCAGGAAATAATCTGCCCATGTCAAAGGCTAAACTAGTGTTCTAAAACTGTTACTTTAGTTCTGCCGATTAAGTCTTGTGCTCAATTCTTGCATTCCCCCGTGACTCCCCTCACCTCCCCCCGTCACCTTAAAACTCAAAGTTGTGCCTTTTGGCAGCTACTCTAATCTTTGTACTTCCCAGAGCAGTGTCACTTAGTTCCACAAAGAAACAAGTAGAAGCTATGCAGGTCTCAAAGTGTTCTAGAGAAAAGGATCCACTTGCTCGTTCGAGATGGCTTCTGGCTCTTTGCCCAACTAGAAAGTCTTATTTGAATGTACATTCCCAACCAGCAGAGGCTGTGGGACTGTAACTGCTCTCTAGCTCAATTCAGTCTGTTCTGTCTCATACTACAACTAACCCTTCTCGGTTAGCCCTGCAAAGAAGGCATGTTGCGCAATGTCTTGGACATTCTTGCTGCATCTGGGCATAGCTTTAGAACATCTGCCATTGCCTATGTCTTAGAGCATTTGAACCTAGTAAAAGGAAGACTTGACATTGTTTTGTTAACATGGACTTGTAGTGTTGGTCATGGTAATGGGGTCCTAATGGTAAGAGTGGGCCATGGTCTCCATACTTTAACACACCTCTGTCCTTTGTGATACCATACAGCTCTCTGGAACTTTTTCAAAGGAGATTCTGAAGCTTTATGCCCTGGAGGCCATTGTGCCTGTTACTGTAGAATAAAATGGATACTATTTTTACTTGTGCTTTTTACTGGTCATCAAAGTATGAGTATCTGCTTCTGCAGAGTTCCAGACATTGATTTGGATGCCAGGTCCCCACATGTCTGAAGAAGGACGACAGAGTACACACTGAATCTGCAAGATAAATATGTCACTTTTTATAGAGGTATGAGGCGTCCACTAACTAACCCCAAGTTCAACAACTGTCTTAAGAGTGCTTGCTGTCCTCTGTAGACATCTAGGATCTGTGTCTGCCTTGAACTGAATGCCGAACTGGTAAAAGCTCTATTTCTGCCTGAAGTTTTTAAGAAACTGTACATATTTCTTTGTGTCTCATCGATTCTAGTTCATTCACTCACTCGATGCTAGCATAGACTTGCTTGCTTATAAGATGGCACAATGTTCACAGCCACAGACCAGGAGTTCCCAACAAGCAGTAGCCTAATAGCCTTTTGTGTCACCTCCTGGGATAAGTCAAAGAAGAACTACAAGAAGTCCAAGCAGGAATCAGCCCCTTCGCTTTATTCTCTACTTCCGGAGAAGGCGTGAGAGCATCACCTTGCCACCCAGTCTCATTCCCAAACTCCTGAGGAGCTAATCCAGTGTCTGGTCTCAGCGTACCCCATCTTTCCAGGTCCATCTGCGACGTCACAGTAAGTCGAGGCCTTTAGGGAGGCCATGCTGAAAATTTTCAGCACATTTCTGGTCCCTATGGGCTGCAAGTATCTTCAGCGGCCTCCAATCGGATTCCTGCAAGCAGCTTAACCCTTGATTCAATCTGTGCTCCTTGAGCCCACCTTTCGTTCTGTACCAGCTTCAGTGCTGACTTCGATTCTGGCACCACACTCTACGTTGTTTCCTTCGATGCAGGCAGAGCATCTAAAACCAACCGTGGTCTCGGACTCCAAGCTTAACCTGTCTCGACATCGGCAAAAGCCACGCTCCGAGTCTATCGGAGCACAGTCTTTTGGCAGTCCCTGTGGCACATTGGCTTTACGGCGCACAGATGCTAAACCAAATGATTGGCTCAGATTCAAACCAAAGCTAGAATTTCGTAGATGATGGTGATAATTTCTCCCCACAATACAATGAGGACAATTGGTACAAAGACCTACAAGGATGCCAGTGGTCTGGACACTTCACCAGATACTGGGTTAGTTTGGTTCTGTGTTCGTCTGGTCCTGCCATGGAGCGGAGTGCATCATTTGGAGTTGTGATCAGAAAAAATGCAGAGGTCCTTGACCGCTTCCATTTGGCTAGGTCCGCACCATAGAAATACCATATACATAAATATATATCTGCAGCTTCTGACTATGGAAGTTATAACCAACATCCTTACGGAAGTGCTGCCTGGTCAGGCACCTACTGTACCTTTCCTGCCCTTTTATGCAGCTCTTACAGATACGTTGTTGGGCACTTGTGCAAAACCATATTCTGATCCTCTGGTCAACAAACAGGTCGCTTGTCTCCAAAGACCAGCTCCAGGCGAACCTGAATTTCTCTCACAGCATCCAGCTCCACAGAGCTTGGTGGTTCATCTCAATGCCTTTCCTGTGACCCTTCTTGACCATGAATCAAAAAGTATGGAAGGATTGGCAAGTGGATGTTTTATTCTGTCAGCGTTGCCCTACGTTCAATTAATGCTAGCTGTCTCCTTGTTCGCTACATCCATGAACTATGGAATGTGGTCAATCTGATCTTACCAGCGGTCCCAGACTACCTGCGGGCATCTTTAGTCCAAACTCTTCAAAATGGGCAGGATGCGGGAATATTTGTTATCCAGTCTGGCCTGGACACAGCTATGCAATTGGCACACATGTGGTGCTTTAGCCCCATGCTTGGATGAGGTCTAAGGGCTTCTTAGGAGATGTCCAGGCATCCTTGATGGATATGCCATCCGATAGTTCTCACCTCTTCAGTAAGACAGCAGATTCAACCTAGAGCTGTTCAAAGAGAGTCGAGCCACAGTGGACCCACTAAGCCTCTCCACACTCACCAGGCAGTTTCCCTAGCAAATCTGCCAGTTTTGGAGTTACACCAGGGGTTTGGCATATCAACAATTCCCCCTCTGCCAGCATAGCACGCGCCTCACTCCTTTCGAGGTCAAGGCCGCAGTTATGAAAGTCAATTCTCTGGACATCAGGGACAGCGCACAGCTCAGTCCCCCACTGCTCCAGCAACCACAACTTCAAAACCACTCTAGTCTGTTAGAACCTCTTTCACTGGGCCACGGGGAAAGCACAAGCTACTGAGCCCAACCGTGGAGGTTGTGGCCTTTTACTCCTGATGTCCCGGGGCCAATGTACTGTGAGTCTTGAGTTAACTGGGCTAAGTATTACCCCTTCAGGACTTGACTCTCAGTAGTAGCACAAGTCGAGCATTCCAAGGCTTCTCCTGGGGACTTGAGTGTGAGTAGGTGCATGGTGTACACTGACTCACAACTCAAAACACGCCCAGCAACCACAATAAATGTATGTCCAGTCAGGTACTTGCTTTTAAACAAGTAGTATTTATTTACGGGCACAAACTAAATTTAGTTCCCAATTTACGTGAGGCGATCATTCAGGTTGGGTCCCACTAGAAAGTACAAGTCTCAGAAGTTCCACAATGGCTTCTTAAAAGTCTAAGTGTCCCAGCACAGTAGCCCTTTTAGTCAGAGCAAGTTCTCCCAAAGGCTTGATTGTCCGGCAGTCAGTTTTACCCCCTCTCACTTAGAGCTGCGGTTTGGCCGTTGGCCTCTATCGGCTGCTCCTGGGTTCTGATGAAGGAATCGGTGCTCTTCTCCTCCAGGCAACAACCTGCTGTGCTGCTTCAGGGCAATTTCAACAGCAGATATAAGGCGGCGGTCCCTTTGCGTCGCAACACTGCACAGGCTATGGTCTGCTTCTTGCCACAGTGCCCGCAGCCCCCACCTGGCAAAGACCAGTGCTGAAGTCCTCAACATGGACCCAGAATCACACACTCTGCTTCAGGGATCAACTTGACACTGGACCTCGCTCCTTCTAGGCAATCTCTTCATCCTCACAGGGTCCTCTGGTCTTGGCAGGCAGGTAGATGCTGGTGCTCCAGGGCTAACATCATTTTTAGTAGACAGAAGCCAGCAAGTCTGGATTCCACTCTGTTTGGCTAGCCCAAGGAAGGTGGACACTGGTATTCCTCAAGGTTCTGCCCTAAGTCCAACACTTTTCAACTTATACCTTACACCCATGCCATTTCTAGCAGAAGATTTGGGAGCGAAGGTGTAATCCTATGCAGACGACACTCCTGGAGTAAGGGATCTGAGCCGAACGGCACTCAAATTAAAATCTGCCTTACCGCAGTTTTCTACTGGCTAGCCAAAGCTCAACTCAAATGCAATGAAGAAAAAACAGAGATCCTCTTCTTTGGGACTTTTCCACCAAACTTCGGACCAACTATTTGGCCAGATGCTGCCTCCCCTCCTGGCCCTCAAAAGGACTTGGTAAGAAACCTGGGAATAACCTTTGACAACAAACTATCCTTTTGTCCTCAAGTCAAAAAGCTGGTAGGTCCATGTTTTGGAATTTTATGGTCTCTTAAGACATTTCTGCCCCTGCTCTCTTTTTCAGCAAGGAAAACAGTCATCCAAGCATTAGTTACATCTAGATTAGATTATGGTAATGCTCTATACCTGGGCACACCGGAATACCTAATGAATAAATTGCAGTTGATCTAGACTGCGGCAGCTTGCCTTCTGCTAAACATGCCAAAAAGACAACACATTAGCCCACATCTGCTGGGTATTCACTGGTTACCCATCAGAGAGAGGATCACATTTAAGGCTCTGACATTGGTTCATGATGCTTTGTTTCAGACGGGCCCCGAATACCTTAGAGCTAGATTCAGCTTCTATAACCTGTCTAGACATTTACGATCTACCAACAAACTTTTATCTGTAAACCCAAAGTTCCTGTGTCAAAGATCTGGAGGTAGATCACTAACATTCCTGGGTGGCTCAGCATGGAATCCGCTCCCATTGGAGCTACGCTCTGTTAGTAACTCATCGCTGTTTAGGAAGAAACTGAAAACCTGGCTCTTTGTGCAAGTCTAATGTCCACCCAGCCGACCTCTCTACGTTTGCACAGGGACACTCCTGGGAGTAGCTGTGCGCACTATAAATTGCTTATATAACAGGGCGAGTGGTCTTAATCCTCCTGGGCGATGTCCCTTCACCTAGCTGGGGAGAATGACAGACCTCAGTCCCAAGTCCTGGTCACATGAGGCAGAAGTCTTGCTGAGCTTCTCCACACTAAATTACAGTTCTAGTTTGACAGTTTTGGAAGGCTCAAGTTTCCTTTTTAGGTCGAGCCTAGGCAGAGCGCAAGTGCTGTCTCTTGACATGCTGTTATCTACTCTGGGGGCTTAGACCACACCCGCTTTCTGTTTTTTCCTTCATGTGGCTTTCAAAATTCCTTGCTTTTCATTGGTGAAAAATTTCTGTTTGTCCCTCCTTTTTGGTGTGGTGTTCCCTCCCATGGGCTGCCCCTCTTACGTGTCCCCCTACTCTTGTTTATTTATGCCTTTTTCAGCGCACTTTCTTTTTCCTTTACGCTTGTTTTACTAAGCGCACCGGACAGGCAGGCTGTTCACACGCTGTTTTCAGGGCTACCGTAGCCAGTCACCGGGCAAGGGGTGGAGCACAAAAACTGCTGTCCTCCCCGTATTATCGATAGCTTCCTGCCCAGTACCTACCTCGGGGCACTTCATGTCCGACCGAAGGTTGCGGTTTATTTTACAGTTCTTCTCCCTATCAGATCCACCATGTCCCGGGGTTTGCCATTGGTGGAGATGCTGATCTGTGTCAAGCTAGAGTTGTTTGTGAGGTTACAGCGGTCAAGCAATAGACTTCACTGAAAACGTCTCGTGACCAGTGCTAAGCATGTGCGTAGTGGTCTGTGCAGCGGAAGTAAAAAGCTTTGCCTGGCAGTGACAGTATTTCCTTGCTCACAGTAAACACCTGACAGGCCCGTGCGCAGTGCAGATTTTGCTCTCAAGTGTGGCTGGAAATGTAGTGCTGTATGTATCACTGCCCATTGCCCTGCTTGTCAGTCAGGCTCAAGATGTCATTGCTTTTTCCCGTGCTCTTCTTGCTTGCGATCCCAGCACTTACAGCTCGCCACACCCACGACTGGCGGTCCCTGGACGCGCGCCTGTTGCCAGCCTGGTACGATGAGGCCAAGTTCGGGATATTCCTGCCCTGGGAGTCTTCTCAGTACCTTCCTTTGGCTTTGAATAGTTTTGGTGGACCTGGGCAGGCGAGCACAAGCTGAAGTACATAAACTTCATGAAACAATGCTGTGCCCCAGGGTCCACGTACGCTGACACTGAGTGCGGAAAAGTAGCGAGGGCGGCTGGATGGGACGAATACAATAAACAAAGCACTCTGGTTTACTCTGCTCACACCCCCAGCATCCACATACATTGACAGTTTACATGCATGTATTTATGAAAGAGAGCATATCGCACAGTAATAAGAAGCGCGCTACAGAGCCAAGCATTTCGTCATAAATCAGACTGCAAAACCCAATATATAGTAAATGTATAGGTTTTCAATACCTAGCAGCACACTACACAAGATAATGTGCTGCATACCTAAACACTTATAAGGTCCCAAAGGTGAGACCTATTGGCTATGCCAATGCTTGTTTATAACCTGTTTCCAGTATTTCCTGGCAGAGATGTGATTTAGAGTTTGAGTCTTTGAAGTTTGTGATGTCGGGGTTGCTATGTTTGAAGTGCCCATTCCTTTGTCTAGGAACCAGTCTGTCACAGCAGCGACTTCAAAACTGAGAGCCTCACACATAGGCCCTGGAAGTGACTAGTGGATCACACCTAGATGACAGCCTCACTGATATATCAAAAGGTTACCAAAGCCCCCAGCCCTGTTCTTTATTATTCCCTTGTCAGTCCCATCTCCTTCCTGAGATATGCCTATGTCTCAATGACCGGTGACCTTTACAGGTGTGTGTGTGTGTGTGTGTGTGTGTGTGTGTGTGTGTGTGTGTTTCCCTCCCCCCTCCCCCCGCCCCCCCAACCAGCTCTCAGGAATGCAGGCAATCCACAAATCTGTCTGGGGTGGCTCCTCCCCTTCTACATGCCTCTCTGAGGCCTTGAGATTCCAAAACGTAAACCACAGGCTTCTACGATGCACAGATATATCACAGCGCACATATGCAATTACGCATGCGCTGCATAGTGCTACATACTAACATGATGAAGGGCGAGTTAGTTGCACAGCAGTGGAACCTTACATCAGTGGGACAGTAGGCGTCATTCCAGTGACACAGTTAAAAAGGCCCGTTCACTTTATTGATCATTGTTACAAAAAATGGTATGTTTCCAACACCGCTTTCATGCTACTTAACTCTGGATAAGAGCAGTACCCCTTTACCACCTACAAGGTAACGCTGTGTGCACCCCTCCCAGTCTAACAAAACAGCAATCCATGAGACAGGACTAAAGCATGGCGCTCATGCACGATCCGTGATTGCCCATGACGAAAAAGTCGGTACCAAGTATTCAGATATCCCTGCAGCTGGGGTACTCTGTGCAGGGGTGCCTGTCCATCACCATACAGGCAGCTCTTCCATCCAAACCGTGTCCTTGCCGACACACAACCTCCCTGTAGGAGGTAGGATCCGCCATTTTCTCCAGGGGTGGTAAAACATTACTTTTGACAGGTGGGTACTCTGAATTGCAGGGGCGGATCCTCCATTAGGGCGGAGGAGCGTCGCACAGCTGCTTTATCGCAGTGCGAGAAGCAGAAACATAAAATGGTAAAACAACCATTTTATGTTTCTGCTTCTCGCACTGCGAGAAAGCAGAAGTGTTTAGTTGGGGGCGGGCGGGTGGGCGGTTCTGCTGGAGGGCAGGAGTGGCTAGCCCAATGCTGTGGGCCGTGACTGTTTGGTCGACCCTCTGGAGCCGACCAAACCAGTCATGCCCACTCTCTCTTTACTCCATGTAGGCTGCTTGCAGCCTCCATGGAGAAAATGGCCTCCCCACAGGCGCCTGGCTGGGCGCCGTCCCCACCAATCACAACGCTGCCTTTGCAGCGTTGTGATTAGCTAAGGGAAGCTCTCTGCTTCCTGTTCCACGGGACCCGGCCAGGAGCTGAGAAGGCGCTGGACCCGGGAAGGTAAGTATTATTATTTTTTAAATTAAATCCCCCTGCGCGAGTCATGCCGGCCGCGACTGCTGAATTGTGCAACGGGTATACATCTCATTCCTTTCTATCATTCTGCATCTTCCACCCCCATCAGAGTGGCTGACATAGGAACACGTCAGTTCTGCAGCAGGAAGGGCAGGCCCTTTTGGCCATGGGGTACATAGAGAATATTCCTGCTTCAGAAGCAGAAACTGGGTGTTCCTCCTACTACTCCCTTGTGCCGAAGGATGAAGGTCTTCATCCTATTTTGGATCTTCGCTCTCCTAGCAATTTCCTGCGGAAGGACAAATTCAAAGTATTTTTGCTAGCCCAAGTTCTGTCTGCTGTGGACGCTGGTGAGTGGATACTAGCATTGGACCTGCAGGACGCTTGTTTCCATAGTCCATTCCTACGGGCCCAAAGATGTTAATTTCGGTTCACAGTGCACCAGGAATATTTTCTGTTTGTGATGCTCCCTTTTTACCTCACCAGTGCTCCTCAGGTGTTCATGAAAGTGATGGCGATGGTTGCGGTCCACCTTTGGAGGTCGGGTTTAAGTGTTCCAGTCTTCCCTGACTGGTAGTTGGAAGCAGGCCCCAGACAACAGCAAACCTTCTAACATCATTAGAGTTTACTATCAATGTTCCAAAGTCACATCAAACTCCTTCACAGGTGCTACCATTCTTCAGAGCCATCCTAGATATAGTGTAGATTTGATAGACTTCTATCCGCAGATTCCTTAACTTAGAATTATCCCCAGGCGTCAGACTAGATCCAGAAATGTTTCATGAGCAGTACCCCTGCGCGCCGGTAGTTGGCGTCATTCTGCTCTGCTTGGCGTCATCCGCGCCGGAAATGACGTTCGCGGTGCCTATATAGGATATAGGCTCCACCAAGGCACGCCGACGTCCGTTCTTTTCTTTCCATGCCAGTCAGTGCAGATCTGGGAATAGCTACCCGTTAGTCACTTTTTTGACCAGGTTTTTTTCTTATTAAGGATATCCTCCTGGTGTGGCAGGAATACGTAATCTAGGAAGGCCGGCTTCAAGCCATGCGGCACCTGTCACCAGCAGATGCCAGTGACAGACCCGCACCTTGTTTTCCTTTGGTGCCTCAAGCGGGACCACGACCTGAAGATCTGTCCCGACTGTAGCGCCCTGCACCCGAAGGCCTTGAGGAAGCGATCCCTCAAGCTTCTCCCAGCTCAATGTGTGACACTGCAACGATCGAGGTCCTGGTCGAGAGGAAGATCCCGGGAGCCGTCACGGAGCTCGAGGTCGTCGCCACAGTCCAAGTCGTCGACTCACTCCAGTAAGTCCAAACATAAAAAGAAGAAGTCGCAGCGTGCTGCGACTTCTCCTCGTCCATCAGCTGACGAGACGAGGGAGCGTCGCCACTCAAGGCCTGGCTCTGCGACTGAGCCAGTGTCTGGGTCGGCTCCGCGCCTCCCAGAGTTTCCAGAAGCCAGAGCAACTTCCGCCCAGCTTCTAGTTCATAGTTGGATGGTCCTTTCCCGCCAGCGCACCTTCAGGCCCTGCAGGTTTGGGAGGGGCCCCTTCTGGATCTTCGCTGGCAGCTACAGTGCCAGTTGTTGACTAGACACCTCCGACTCACTAGGCAGAGCAGTTTTATGGACGGTGGCTCCGAGACGCCATGCTTGTTTGAGGACTACTGGTTTTTCTGGGGATGTCCAGTCATCACTCATGGCATTGCCGTTTGATGGCTTCCGTCTTTTTGGATACAAGGTGGATTCGGCGCTGGAACGCTTTAAGGACAGCAGGGCTACGGCCAGATCCTTGGGCCCTTCCATGGCCCTTCATCACTCTCAATCCGCCTTTTAAGGCTACAAAAGGGGCGTACAGCTGCGTCCTTACCCATCCAGCCACCGCGACTCCCAAGCTTACCAATCTCTGCATGGCCGCGGACTCTGCTCCTACCGGTCCCATGGGTCGGGTGGCCAGCGGTCGGGTCAGTCCACCAACCCCCCTTTAACCGCAGCCTCCAAGTCCTCCTAGTCTGCCCGCTTACCATCATGGGCACCCAGTGGGAGGCAGGAGTCGCCATCACCTCCGCCACTGGCAGTCCATAACATCGGACAGGTAGTCCGAAGGGGCTACTCCCTCCCCTTCAAGGCTGGAACAGCAGGGCATATCACTGGTAGTTCAACATCTGGCGGGCTCTTGGAATGCCAGACTGATGTACTCGGCCTATGATTCCTAGCGGATCACGAATGGCATTTCCATCCGGAGGTGGTGCAAGGTCTCTTTCAGCAGTGGGGAGAGCCTGGGTTTGATCTGTTTGCCACCTACGAGAATGCACAATGTCAGCAGTTTTGCACGCTGGAGTTTCCAAGATGGCTCTCGCTCGGAGACGCTTTTTGTCTCGAGTGGTCCTCCTCACCTTTACGTCCATACCACTTCTGTCCAGAGTTTTCAAGAAGATCAGGAGCGACCGGGCCCAAGTCATCCTTGTGGCACCGGATTGGGCATGGAGAGTCTGGTATTCCGAGCTGTTGAGCAAGGCCATCGGTCCTCCAATCAGGCTAACCCTTCGGGGGGGATCTTATGTCGCAGCAGCAGGGGAGTGTTCTCCACCTGAACCTATCAGCTCTCCGCCTTCTTGCGTGGAGTTTGAGCGGTGACAGTTGGCAGCTTTCTACCTTCCGCCCGAAGTCTGTAATGTTATCTTGGCAGCCAGGCAGCCCTCTACCAAGACGGCTTATGCCTGCCATTGGGCAAAATTTGTGGCATGGTGTTCAGAACGACACATTAATCTTCTTTCTGCCCCCCTTTCTCAGGTTCTCCTGTTCGTTCTTTCCCTTGCCCAGCAGAACTCTGCTCTGGGTACTGTTAAGGGATATCTTTCTACAATCTCTGCTTTTCATCTGTTGCCTGACCAACCTTACTTTTTCTATGTTTCCTCCCATTCTTTTTGTTATGCCCCAGTGAGACCTCAATCTCGACCTCACTTTCTTATGCGCGCTCCCTTTGAGCTGCTGCACAATTGTCCACTCAGGCTCCTTACCATCAAGATAGCCTTTCTCATGGCTATAACATCTGCCTGAAGGATCAGTGAGCTTCAGACCTTGTCATCCAAGCTTCCTTATCTTACCATCAACCCAGACAAACTGGTGCTTCGTACGAGAGCTTCCTTTCTTCTGAAAGTGGTGTCTCCATTTCACGTAGACCAATCCACCACTCTACCTACTTTATAGGCTCCACCTCATCCCTCCAAGGAAGAGGAGCTACTTCACCATCTGGACCCAAAAAGAGCTTTGTTATTCTACCTTGACCACACACGAGAGTTCCAGGTGGACGGCCAACTCTTCGTGGGGTATGTTGGAGCGAAGAAAGGACAGGCCGTACAGAAGACACCATTCCCCATGGATCGTTCTCCGTATCAAAATCTTCTACGCTTTCCCTAAGAAGCAACCCTCTGAGGGTTTGCGCGCTCATTTCACCAGAGATAAAGCTGCAACCGCTGCATTAGATTGCGGTGTTCGGTCCTGGACGTCTGCCAGGCTGTAACATGGGTTTCCTTGCACACGTTCACAAAACCATACTGCCTGGACAGTCAGGTTCATCGGGGTGGGCACTTTGCCCGTTCAGTCCTGCAGCCCTTTTTTGGTAGACCCACCTCCGGGGAGGTATTGCTTGGGTATCTATTCTAAGTTAAGGAATCTTTGGCTAGAAGTCTCTATCAGATGGACAATTTATTTCCCTTTGGTAATGCCTTATCTGGTAGCCACTCTTTGTAGCTGCAGATTCCTTACTGACCCTCCGTGCTCTGTGATCGGATTTCTATAGACCGGGCTTTCCCCTTTCAGGGCCCTAGTTGTCCACACCGGTGGTCAGTGTACTTCGTGTCTCCGCACAACTGGCGTGGAAAGTCGCAAAGAGTAACGGACGTCAGCGCTCCTGTGTGGCTCCCTTATAGGCACAGCGAACGTTATTTCAGGCGCGGATGACTCCAACGACACCACGCGGAGCCGAACAATTTCACCTACCAACGCGCAGGGGTACTGTTCACAAAAAATATCCAGATACAGTCTGACGCCTGGGGATAGTTCTGAGGTAAGGAATCTGCGGCTAGATAGTCTCAACCAGATAAGGTTTACCAAAGGTAAGTAACTTGTCCTTTTGTGCTACTCTAAAGCAGAGTCCAGGACATTGAAGCCATGATCCAGATGTTTCAGCCTCTGTCCTGGATTTCAGTGAGGATGACTCTAAGGCTACTAAGATGCTGGCCTCCAGCATCTTGTAATTCGAACATGCCAAATGGCAGTGTGATCTGAAATCCAAGTGGGCTCAGCACTCTGGGAACCTGTTCGATTCCATCCAGGTATCGGAAGAGACTGCAAATGATCTGGAGTAGTGTCTGCTTGACCACGATGGGGCCAACAGCAGACTCCTCTCCTTACCTCACCCAGATCTGACAGTGGTGACAAATGCATTGCTGCTGCATTGACAGTGTCATCTGGGAATGGCAGAGATCAGAGTTCTCTGGTCTCCGGCAGAAACCTGCCTCTACATTAGTCTGTTGTAGTTTAGGGCGATACACGTAGCTTTGAGGGCAAACAGCAAAGGTAGGCTGGAACAGGTTCTCACAGACCACACTGCCATGTGGTACTGCAACATAAACTTTATTGCATTTTAATAATAAGAGACATAGCCACTTCACTATTTCAAGGGAATCTTGACATTATACATGAGAGAACAAATTGTTGCAATTCTGTCTCATTGGGATGATCAAGGCAATGCCATGTTGTACTGCAAAAAGCAGGGCATGATGGGGTCTTGGTTCTTGTTCCTGTAGGCTTTATGGCTCTGGAACTTGCTGAATTGAAAGGGCATTTCTCTGGTCATAAACCATCTGGCAGAATCTTCAAAAGCCAAGAAGAACAAATTCTGCTACCCACGCTTTTTGGATCACAAATGATGGTCAGACCCAGAGGTGGTGCAGGGCGTCCTCCAGCAGTGGGGAAAACCCTGACTTGATCTCTTCGCCACCACTGAGAATTGCAATGTCAACACTTTTTTGCGCTTTGGAGTTGCTAAAAAGGCTCTCTCATTTGGGGGTACATTCCTCCTAGGGTGGAACTCGGGACTTCTGGTTGCCTTTCCACCCCTGCCTCTCCTAGCTCTCATTCTGAAGACAATCAGGTATAACTGGACCAAAGCCACCTTAGTGGCTCTGGACTGGGCGAGGAGAGTGTAGTATCTGGACCCCCTGAGCATGAGCATCAGGCGTCGGATCAAGCTGCCACTTCAGGAGGATATTCTGTCACAACAGCAGGGCAGGGTCTTGCGCTTGGGCCTAGCCAACCTACACCTCCATGTATGGAAATTGAATGGCGGCAGTTGATTCCATTTGATCTCATGCCTGAATGTGTTGATGTTATCTTGACAGCTAGACACCCTTCCATATAGTCATTGTATGCCTTACGCAGGGACAAGTTTGTGGACTGGTGCTGCAACAACCAGATGGACCCATTACAAGGGCAAACTGTTGTATTTTTTTCTTTTCAATGTTTGGCCCAGCGCGGACTTGCACTGGGCACTGTCAAAGTCGACATGTTGACTCTTTCGGCTTTTTTGCGTTTGCCATCAACCGTCTTTGCTCAAATCACTGTTGTGATGAGACTTCTTAAAGAGTATAAAACATGTTCCAGCCAAAGTACTTTGTGATACCACAGTAGGACTTGAATTTGGTTCTCACTTTTCTTATGTGCACTTCTTTTGGGCCTGAGCACAGTTGTCCGCTGCACCTCTTGACCCTGAAAACATTCTCAGTTTTGACATTGATCATACCAGAAACCATCCAGTGAACGATCTGCTCCTTGTGGGTTTCACAGGGGCAAAGAAAGGTGAGGTAATAGAGAAAGGAACCATCTCTAGGTGGATAGTCCTCTGCGTTAAAACCTGCTACACACTAGCTAAAAAGCAACCCCCTGAAGGGTTACGGATCATTCCACTCAAGCCAAGGCTGTTACTACTGCTTTGGCAATCGGAGTACGCATCCTGGATATCAGTCAGGCTGCTGTGAGGGCATCAGAACAAATGTCCACAAAGCCCTACTACCTTGACAGTTAGGTCTGTAGGGATGGGCATGTTGCCCGTGAAGGCCTGCAGGACCTTTTGGTCTGAGTCATTCCACAGTCCCACCACCTTGGGTAGGTAGTGCTTTGGTATCTATTCACTAGGCGAGGAGTCTGTAGTTAGAAGTATCCATCAGAAGAACAAGTTACTTGCATCCGGTAACACTCTTTCTGGTGGATACAGACTCTAACCACAGATTCCTCACCACCCCCACTCCTTCCAATTTTGTAGAATGGACTCTTAACAATTAATGAGGTTACAATCTAAAGACCTGTACACTGGTCATACCAGCTTGCTGATGAGCTCTGCATCGGAGGGTACAGGCAAGCTTGCAAAAGAAACTGAGGTCAGCACACATGGGTGGTGGTTACATGTGGCTCCATTTGACATTTCCGTAGCAGAATGAAGTTGGTGCAGAGCTGCATGGTTCGACCTACCGGCGCTCAGGAGTACTGCTTTAGAATTTCTCCAGTTCCAGGCCGATGCCTGTGAAAATTCATAAACTGAGGAACCTGTGGTGAGGTAGAATATCCACCAGAAAGAGCTTTACCAGGGGTAAGTAACTTGTTCTTTTTGAAGCACAAATCTGTGCTCTCCCTGAAATTAGCACTTTCCCATTTAGTTAGTTTCTTTTGGTTTTGTAATGTTTTATACTTGCCTGTATCAACTGTAAGACCACGTACATACTGTTGTGCATGACCAGTATCATTGTAACTGCAAAATTATTATTGGAAAATGTACGCCTGCTAGGAATATAACTAATAAAATGTATATATATGTATATATTTTTTTTTAAAAACTCTCAACCTCACTACGAGTTCACTGTAAGCTTTTTTTAGTGCAACGAACGTCACTCAAAATTATTGCATGATGGAGAAACAGAAAGAGGGCTCTTGCACAGAAGCATTTTGTCAGTTTTAGAAACACTGAGCATTGCCAGAAAATACTTTAATGTTCATGTACATTTGGTGATGCCTATTCTGCTCCATTCTTTATAACACTATGCTTAACCTTACTGCAGGTTTCAAAGATTTTACAAAGAGGAAGAAAAGAGACGGCCTGGCAGTGTTATATTTAAAAAGAAGAGCTGCAAATGAAAATGCCTCTAATCCAACCAATGGTACAGTGACCTCAGCAACAATGCCAACTACCTCGCCAACAACCATATTAGTGACACAAGCAACATTAGTGCAACTAACAGAAACATCTTCAACTACCAATGGACCACTAACAGCCACTTCAGCGACCCCAAAGTCAACCAGCTCTCTATCAACAAAGGTTACCATACAAGCACCTACAAACACCACTCAGCTAGCTACTTTAGGCATTAAAACCACTTTACCGACTACTCAGACAGCAACCCATAGCAGAGAAACAACGTTGGTCGCCGAACCGGCAGTTGTATCTTTACATACAACTTCCAACTCTTCTACATTCACAATGTCTCTCACTCCAAAAACCACATATTCAACACCAGCAAGCAAGGTAACAGCTGAAGCTACTACAGAAACGTCGCCCTTGGCACTGAAATCAACAGATGGGTCCAGCTCCTCCACCACAAAACCATCTCTGCCAACAAGTCCACAGATTCTTTCAGTACCCTCGCAACCTGAGCCAACCGGTTTCATAACATCAACCGTCAAATCGGCTACACTCGGAGATGCAGATAATTCTACAGTGGAAATGGATTTGACCCCCGTAATACCAAATGCAATTAATACATATACTACTGAGCCTCAATCACAGACCTCCGATTTGGAAACCATAAACACCACGCAGTTGGCAAAAAATGATTCTCTATTCGACAACTCAACAGATCCCTTTCTTGTTAACCTAGTGACCGAAGCAACCACCGCTCTTTCCGAAATTATTTCAGTTGTAAAGACCCCCAAACCCACCTTTTTACCTACCACCACACATAAAGAAACTGTCCATATTAAGACTGAAGAGCCTCTAACTTACACTGCGACTCCCAAAAAAGAAACTACTACGTCTAAAACCACACTGCCCACTTTACAAGATACACACAGAACTGGTTCAACAAACTTCACCCCTCAGAGCTCTACAAGCATCCCAGGGGGCAGCCAAAATGATGTGAACGGTGACAAATATTTGAGTGCCACATGGCCTTTGGCGAGACATTTGATGGACACAAGTTCACTTTTAGCTGTTCTTTTATTTGGTATTGTATTTTTCTTAGCAGTAGTTTTTGTCTTTGCTGCCCAAGCCTATGAGAGCTACAAAAAGAAGGACTACACCCAAGTGGACTACCTAATCAATGGAATGTACACAGACTCAGAGCTATGACGTGACACTGGCAGAAACTACAACCTCATATTGTAGAAGCTTCTTTTATATTCGCTTGAACGATAGTGAATGACAGTGCTTCCAAATGAATTAAGGTGCAATTTAGGAAATATGCCATGGACTGTTAATTTAAATTTTTTATCATAGTGGATCAACGGGATGCCTAGCAGTATTTTAAAGTTGGAAATAATGCAAATCAGCAACCTGATCGGAATAAAATCAATGGCTAGCCCATTGAGGAATTGCTTGGAACTGTATAATTAAGCCTTTCTTCCATTTTAATATTTTTTTTCTTCCTTATGCCCCAGAAATCAGGTGGGGGCAGGGAAGGTGTACTATCCAGCACTTTATCTTCTACTTTTGTATTTATATGAAATGTGTTAAAATATAGCAACATAAAAGTGCCATTGCTAATTTTATTGCTGATAACTGTCTTTTTTCTGGAATACATGTTAACGTGCCAATAATACAGCTATATGATTTTATTTTTATATACATCATGGAATATAATGTTAAATAAAGATAATTTTGGGAAGAATTGTGACTTTGTATCGTATGTTTATTTATTCCATTACAAAACTAGAGTGACACAATTTCAAGTGAGCTGTAAGGCACAGAATAGTAAATGATCGAAAAAAGCAGGCAAACTGTTGTTTATAATAGAATAAGAACTGAGTTGCCATCGTCAACGTTGGAAATAATAGCTGAGTCATACCCCATGACCTCTTGGCATTTATGGCCTTGGTGGATCTTCCTTTCTTTTAAGTCTTTATAGCAAAAGAAGAGAAAAAACCAAGCTAGCTAGATTCCCCTATATAAAGGTACACATTGAACAGTCCTCTAATTAATTTTATAGTTGAAGGGTAATTACATTTTATTTTAGCAGTAAGATTGAAGGCTGAGCTTTGGTGACATTTCTGTTTACCATCTTCACTTTGAGTCCTCAACCCGTAGAAACAAGCAATTCGCTGATTTGACTTGGAGTTTTAAGGAGACCTTACAGTTGATGAGATGATCACCCTAAGGGACTTTGAACTTTTGCGACGGGAGGAATGCCCAGCCTCTCAGGTCGGAGCTCGCAGAAGGGTGTCACCGTCCTATATTGCAAATGAACCACACTTCTCTTTCAGAAGCACAGCGAGCCCACCAGTCGGTTTGCAACCCAGTTTCATTCATTTTGGTCAATACACCATGCACCTTAACATGTTTCAACCCTCCTGGGTCTTAGTCATATGCCAAGAGCAGGGTAGTGAGCCAATTGTTTTTTTAAGCACCTGATACATAGATATCGAAAAAAGACTTCCTTATTAGTAATTTCATCAAAATAATGGCAGTAATATTGGTCAACAGTTCATTTCAAAAGCAGGCATCTGTGGTCAGTGACTATTTTTTTCAAATATAGTTCTTACTTAGTGCACAGACATTCTCATGCTTTTATAGAATAACTCCAATTTGACAACATACCATACATGGACCACAGTATCCATAGTGCATTGCGTTTGTGCTACTCAATACGATACTCTCATTGCCTCAAGGAAATCAATTTCATGTAGGGCATTGCAATTTATTATCCTGCCACTCACGAAAGACAACACCTCTGCCATCACGTTTGTTTTTAAAAAAAACAGAACAGTTGTTCAGAGTGCCTTTGTGCATAATTAAAATTGCTTCCTAATCTGTGCAGGGTGAAAACCCACGCATACCCTGGCTGCTTCAATTGTTTTCCAGACTTCAAGTCTCTCGGGCAGGCACAATGCAGCATAACGCTGTAGAAACCCACTCACAAACTCACTCACACACCCACACAGATACTCTCACACCCACTCACAGACATTGACGAAGGCCAGGGGGCTGAAACGCGTTTCTCAGTTTGTGTTGAAAGCAATAAAATATCTTGAATATAGCCCAAGAGTGTGCGCCATTTCCTTTTTGGAATATATATATATTGACCAATCTTTGTGAAATTTTCCACAAAAAGTGTCCCTTATGATATTGTACATGGAAAGTTTTGGGGAGATCCGTGAAGCTGGGGCTGAGGGAAAAAAAGGGGGGAGGGGTGGGGTAAAAAAAAAAGTGAGTTTCCCATGTTAATTCCCATGGGGATTTTGAACAGGACCACAGCCTGAACCGCTGGACGGAATTACATCAAATATGGCAGAAACCAATCAGACACGGTTTGTAGAGTGCACTAATCATCAATGAGGGTCTCAAGGCGCTTGGGGGGGGGGGCGGGAGGGGGAGCAACTCCATTAGGGTCATTCGAAGAGCCAGGTAGCTCTTGATCCAGAATGCATGCTTTTTGTTATTTGGTGTAAATCCTTTCAGTAGTTTTGGAGATATCAAAGAAAATCCAAATTTGTATATCTAGGGTCCCGACTATTTCGCGAATACTCCTGATCTCATGCAGAGATCTGCTTGGCTGCCAACACTTCAACCAGGGAGTGTTGGCAGCCATTTGGGGAATCGGCCTGAGCTGCGTCCCAAAAAAACCCCGTAAAAAGAAAGAACAGGGCACAGGATAGGAATGTCCTGACCCCCTAGCCTTGGTACTGGGGTTCCCCAGGGACCCCTTTAGGGCAAAGAAGCATTTTTGTATTTACTTTTTATTGCAAAATCATGAATATTTGTGAAAACGCTGCAAAAATGAAAAAAATGTATTTAAACTCCCGGGTGGGCTAGGTCACGGGGTCATGCTTTAAAATAAAGAGGGGAGGCGCACGCAGCCTCCCTCCTGTGCATCTTTTGAGCCCCGGCACCACCGCCTCCCTGGGGCTTTATCAATATATTGGAGGGGGGCTGTTGGAAAACCGGGCCGTATCTGTGAGGCCTGCTCAAATAACATGTCACATTTGTCCTTCACTGGGAACCAAGCACTCTAGTGTAGCGCCTGGCTCTCAGAGGGTAGCGTTGCAGAGCAGGCTAAGGCTTACTCAAGGGAGGTGGTGTGGGCTAGTAATCGCCATTACAGGTGCGCAGAAATAACACTCAATAATTGATTGTCCAGTCTGTACTTTGCTTTATAAAAGTAAGAGTACATTTATTAAACACACACACTACTCAATACTATGCACCAATTTACAAATATGCATAAGCTGTTGGAATTACTTTGTGACATTGCATAACATCTCCACCCCTCCCGCAAGGGGGGGGGGGTCTAGTACCACCACTCCCAGGTATGCACATCATCTTGCCCCCTAATGCAGTGGGTTGACACAACCTGGGGCGAGGGCCTTGCCAACTGGCACCATCCCAGTGGCGCCCCTACCCCGTCACCTCAACAAGCATTAAAAGTAGGTACACCTGCCCTGGTGACACATAACCCTGACTGAGCATCTCATATTTAGCGCCAGGACACCTCCGGGTAACCGCTGCGCTTTAAAAATGTCATTAACATGACATATTGACCATACAGTATGCACCTCTACATCTTCGGGGTTAACAGTCTGGGTTGTTCTTCACCTAACGCAGCAGCAAGAATACATGGTTGGGCATCACTTTAAATGAGGTACTTTTCCTAGCGGATAACTGTTGTAATGCATTGCAATCACAGCCTCTAAAAGGCATCACAGGTAAAATCACAGGATTAAGCATTTACAGCCAGACCCCCTAGCAGGAATGTCTGGCAACATAACCCCACTTGGCTTATGACTCCACCGCACACAGGTACTTCACATTACACATGTGACTTTCAGTCCCTCTAAAAGAAATAACGTTAGTAAATGCATTTGTGGTGCAATTACACCTCTTCACCTCCAGTGAATGCCCTTTTCCAGACATCCCCAACTCAGCCCTTCACCCCTTGATGCACTTCTCCATACACCCCCAGCTGTAGAACAAAAGTTCCAGCCAAGGAGGTGAGTAAATGCTAGCTGAGCCCTTGAGGGCTTATTTCTTCAGAGTCCCCGGAGTCTTAGGGAGGGACTTTTCTTCTTCGTGCTCGGGGAGGCTGCATTTCTCCTGCAGCTCCCCCTGCACCTCTGCACACACCTCGTGGTGACCCCGTTCTCCTGGGGCCACCACACGCAGAAAAAGATCCGCTTTTCCTTGCAGGCCGGTCCGGGCCTGCAAGGCATTATGGGGTGATTCTCTCCAGCCCCTGTGCATTTGAGTTACCTGGAAGGGTAAACCCAATATGTGTCACTGGGACCTGGGTATACGTTAGTACCTTGGAACAGTGGTCCCAGTAAACCATAGATCAACAAACAAAATACATCAATTCCAAACAATTATTCAAAGACACGTAATAATTGGCATACAGTGTTATTTAATCACACTGAGCGCACATAGGTTTGTAATCTCATTAAATCTGTACAAAGTGCCCCTAGAGAAGGGATGAGGGAGAAGGGGGTTGTGAAAGTGTAGGAGGTGTTTGGTGAGGATAAAAGACAAGTGCAAATCACACAATCTGTTTAAAGTACACAGGGCGCATATCTTAGGCCCAAGAATTCGCAATTTTGTCAAAAACAAGTATAGCCATGATTAATAATAGTAACACAGTGATGAATCGCTGTTGATCCAACTGGCTAGTATTGTTGATGTCGACGTTTCGACCCCTAGATGTGTAGGTTATTACATCCCTTACGCCGGGTTCTTCATCAGGACAGGGGTGAAGGGAAGGGGAGATGACCTAGGGACAAAACATAAAAACACCTTAAAAATGGCATAGCCATTAGGGCTCACAAACTATTTAATGGGCCTAAGCTCCAAAATTTACCGTGGAACAAGCCCTTCACTGCGGGCCTGGTGGGGGATGGTGAGCGCCAAAATCACGAGAGCGGGAGCACCTGCAAAGGTAAGGTGCATTTTCAGAGAAATTCCTATGTACAAATGGCGCGCCGGAAGCAGTCCCTGTCTCACGCGCAGAGCGAGCAACAAGCTGGATTTGATCCGCTGAGCTTGTGACTAAATCCGTTTTGTGGTAGAAAACAAATGGAAAGGTCGCTAATAAGGGCCTGAGTAGGACACCCCAATTGTGGCTAAACGTAAGGTTATAATGTAACACACCACCCATTGCGGACTAAGTGAAATACCTTAATTATGTAAAAGGGCATAGACGCTCCTTGTAGAATCCGCTGCGACTGTAGTTAAATATCTTAAAAAAGGAGAAATCGACAGAGAAACGCTAAGTAGGACCTATGACGGCACCGTCACTGTAGCCGAAACCGAACCGGATTATAATACTAAGACGAAAAGGGTGTTACAGTCACACTGCACGCATCAAAAACTCACCGCTCATCGTGAAGGCATCTCCGTTAGTGCAACGAGAGGGACCGGGGCTCTACCCTAGTGGGTTAAATAGGCAGATGCACTGGGTGCCACGAGCGTGACGTCACTGTGCAGACGCTCGATGCCTGGCAAGCGTGACTGGTATGGTTGTAAGCGAAAACAGACTTAAAAAACGTAAGGACTGCATTGTCCCCTAATTGGTATACGAGGGAAAGACTATGTTCAGTGGCTCATAACTGAGCTAAAGATTAAAGGGCCGTGGGTGTCAGTGTCACGAGGTTATTCTGGGAGGATAGTACATCTAAGTCAAAAAGGATAAACATCAATTTTGGAGGATGAAGGCAAGAGTGTGAGGCATTGGATCGAAAAAGACATACCATATACACAGACAATGAGCGGTTAGCTGGTTTTAACAGTGAATTATATTTGATTCAAAACAGTCCAATTTGTTCATTGAAAACGCCGTTGTGAGGGACATAAGACAATATTCAAAAACTGAAAGGGCCATGACAAACAAAGGTCGTATTGTAAATAACATTATGCAGGCCTTGACAGCGATACATTGCAATAGTGATAACAAGGGACGACATAATAGAAATTAACCGATTTCTTACATTTGCATTGTACATGCGCACATCCCCACATCTATTAAGAACATCCAGATTGTCAATGGATTTGGTATTGGAGCGGATCCGGAAAGGTTGCTATTCACACAAGAACCATAGATATTAAGACATGTAAACAGTGCACTTGAAGTTTGTCTAGTTTAGATGTATCATATATCCTATTACATAGCCTCTAGGATGTCAATGGACAAATTATTCAAGTGTGAGGCAGCGGCATTTTAGAGCAGCGGCTCTCCCGCTGCTCCGGGGAGAGCCGCGCTGTCCTGGCGGGCGGCTTCTCGCCGCCAATACTCCTCGTTGGGGGCCCGGTCCCACCCGGGCCCCGTGCCTCCTCAGGTGAGTTGCTTTCCGCAGCTCGGGGAGCCCACCCCCGGCTGCTCCTGCCGGCTCCCTGCCCGGCCCGCACCCTCGTGCGCGGCCGCGGGAGCCGGCGTGTGCATTCTGGTCTGCCCGCTCCGGCGGGCAGACACGGAGACAGCTTCTTCACTAGCGGGTCTTCGGGGGAGTGCACCGGCACTCCCCCCGCCTTCCCACCACCGCGGGGAAGTGCGACGACACTTCCTCCGCCTTCCATTTGGGGCCCGGAGATGGGGTCCCGGGCCCCCTTGCACTTCCTCACGGGGAGCGCGACGGCGCTCCCTGACTTCCGCTTCGGGGCCCGGGGATGGGGTCCAGGGCCCCCCGCCCCCACGGGGCATATTCACGGGGAGCGCGACGGCGCTCCCCGGCTTAACTTCCGGGCGACGGGGCCCGTAGTTGGGATCCCGGGCCCCTTGGACTTCCTTGTGGGGGGGGGTGCGACGGCGCTCCCCGACTTGGCTTCTCCTCGTCGGGGCCCGGAGTTGGGATCCCAGGCCCCAAAGGCATCTTCATAGGGAGCGCAACAGTGCTTTGCTTCGTGTTGGGGGCAGCCCCCGGGACCGGACCCACCCCGGGGGCACATTCAAGACCGGCGGTGGATCCCCAAGAGCTTCGTTGTCGGTCCAATTAGAGGTCAAAGGTCGTCTACCTTCTGGGGGGCATATCTCAGCCCCCATGGTACGAATCTGCACCATTTTTGCCTCTTCTTGCTCATGGTGGCGCTCATCAGCCACTGGGAGCACTTTCCTTCACCCCCTTTGTACCACGGAGGGTGGATTCAGCAGGGAGCTGTCTTCACTGGCTCCCTGCGCCAGCCTTTCGCCTGGCTCCCCCCCTGGGCCTCTCTTCTCCTTGCGCAGAGGCCCAGGCTTCTGGTCACTTGTCCTGGTCTCCCCTTTTGGGGCAAGTCAGGGACCTGGGCCAGTCTGGAGGTTCTTCCTTCCAGCTGCCCATGGTGCCAGGCTCCAGCACCAGTCGTCCTCAGCAGACCACACCCCAGAGAGAGCTCCTCTTCCTGTGCAAACTCTTTTTAAGAATTGGGGAGGGGGCTGGCAGGAAGTCTCTGTTTGCCCTATCACACAGCGACACATCACTTCTCTGCCCCTGCTCCCTCCTTCCTGCCCAGGCCTCTGGGTTTGTTCAAAATGGCGTCGTCCAGGGGTCTCATACCACATGGTCTCTGAGAGCCCCTTCCCCCCCTCGCTGCCTTCTCTCCAGAGCAGCTTGGTGCCTGGCACCAGGTGACAGCTGCTGATGGATGAACCTGTAGCTCCACCCATCTTCTCTTCTTGGAGTGGAGGCTTTCGCCCTTGGAATGCTTGTTGGGTAGGGCTGCCTGGGGGAGGAAGGTCATCAATTCAGCCTGGCTGGGTCAGCCCCAGCCTGGCCCTGGTTATGAGCTGACTCAGAGAAATATGTCATTTCTGGATGACCCAAAAGCAGTACAAATATGACTTTGGACTCTGCAGAATACTTCTTCTCACATAGGTTACAGTGGACTTTGGTGCGTGTCTGGAATTTGTAGGCCCTAGGAAAGTAAAACTAGCCCATGTGCTCCCCATTCTCATAGGAGAATAATGGAATAAAAACAGTAAAGCACACTGACTTTCCCTCAAATGTTTCTTCCCATTGTAGAAAGCCTATTCCATGTCCCCACCCAATTCTGCATAAGTCCTGCCACACCATTCACTTTGTAGCTGCTCCGGGGCTGCGCACGCCAGAAATCTGTCCTGTGCAGCCCTTACACTTGTGCACACACATGTACACACGTGTTTGCATGTAACCAGCCCAGTGCCCCTTACTCTGGCTGCAGCGCAGCGGCCTACTCGCGCCAGAGGGACACCGGTAAAATACACATGCAGTCCCTTTCATCATGAGTTCACTGGGGGTGAGTCCCAACTTATGAGGCTCTCCCACAGTAAAAGCTCAACCAATAGGTGTTCAAAAAGCAAAAAATCCGGGCGGCTCAGATGGTCAGAACCACCTTCTAACAGGGGCCATGTGGCCCCCCCTCCTTCGGCTCATTAAAGGATGAAGCCCCTTGGATGCTGAGGGTCCTTGGGGGCCAAGAACCCCTCCTGTTACCACCAGTAAGTCCTGCGCAATGGGAATGCTGAGAGCTCGGCGGAGGTCCGCCTCCTTTCTCCACCCACTGTACAGGCCCAAACAGCCACTCACAAATACACTCAGCCACTCTCAAACCCACTCAGCCACTCTCAAACCCACTCAGCCACTCTCAAACCCACTCAGCCACTCTCAAACCCACTCACACACCCACATAACCACTCACACAGCCAGTCACAGACCAATACAGTCAGTCACAGATCCACTCACTGAACTACACAGCCACTCACTCACCCACTCACCGACCTATACAGCCATTCACACACCCACTCTGAAAGGGTACAGTTAGGAAATAAAATTTAAAAAACCTTTGAAATTCACTGGGAAAAAAAGGTTACAGGGACATTATAGTTGGGAAATAGAATTAAAAAGACCTTAGAAATTCACTGAAAAAACAAAGGTTACAGGGATGTTCTAGTTAGACTCACATTTCACTCGTACAAAACCATAGAAATTCAACAGTTATAGTTACCTGAGCTAACTATAACTGACGCTCCTGCAATGCACTGCTCATGACCTCACATATTACATCACTCATGACATGGTCA
This sequence comes from Calotriton arnoldi, assembly GCA_963921515.1. Classification (NCBI taxonomy): domain Eukaryota; kingdom Metazoa; phylum Chordata; class Amphibia; order Caudata; family Salamandridae; genus Calotriton; species Calotriton arnoldi. The sequence goes on from CAWUFW010005694.1 coordinate 921,790, forward strand.
GTGACATCACTGATGACATCTCAAATGACATCACTGATGACATCATCCAGTAAGTGTACGGGTGATATTATTTCTAATATGTCATCTGAGTGGCTATGAGACTGTCTGAATCTGTCTGTGACTGCAGTCTGAGTGGCCTTATGGTAGTGTGAGTGGCTGTATAGGTGAATAAGTGGGTGAGTGAGTAGCTTTATGGGTGAGTCATTGTTTCATAAAAGCAGAAGTGGTGTACTTGTAAGTTGATTTTTTTTTTTTATAACATTGAGTGAATAAAGAGTATTTAAGCTAAATACAAATAAGTGGTAGCGAGAAAGGAATCTTCACACTTCCAAGGAGATGACGGCTGAGAGATTAGACTCGTGCTGACGGGAGTTCTATATCCCTTTTCAAAGGCCACAAGCAGGGTCCTCCTGCCATCAGACAGGCCTTGTTGGTTTGCTCGAACATTAGCTGTCTTCATCCGAAACAATATCTCAATTTTTCTGTCGAGATACGCAAATGAAAGGCAAGGCCACCTAAGAAATTTTACAGGCTCCTTTTGTTCTAGAAGCAAGGAGGGGTTGCAGAACACATGCAGAGAAACTCGAAAATACACTTATAATACTGCAGAGTTTTCTAATATTTTATTTATTAGTCACTGTTGTTGCCACTTTTCTGTTTAGTTTTATAGTCACAACCATACACATCGTAGGTTCTGATTTTAATAAAAGTCATAAAGATATATTCTTAGCATGTATTTTGAGTGTGTTTATTCATTGTAAAAAGGGGTTTGGGCTCTACTAATACCAAATACTCCTGTGGATTTCGCAGGACTGATTGCTGCCCAGAACGCACCATCCTCATGTAACTGGCTGGTGGTTCGTGGGTTATAATCCACCGGGTTCTCTGAAGTTGTTATGTTGACTTAAGTTGGTGCTGCCATGGGCTCTAGCGAAACCAAAGCTCGGGCCTTATTCTGCAAGAATTTCAGAAAACATATCAATTTAATGTAACAGTAGTTATTTCTCCTACCCCTTATGTAGTTCACCCTCTCCACTTCAGCAGATTTATTAAGATTTCTTCTAAGACTTTTGTATAGTTCCAACACTCCAATGTAATGCAGAGTTTCCAGTAAGTCTGTTGTAAATTCACATCCTGTGGATAAGCTTACCATCTAGTGTTTGGCTTTGAATATACTTTTTCAGTCTTTTAAAAGGGGCATCATTAATAACTACTGATTCTCTGATACCATATGTTATTATAAGACTCTGTTATTAATCATACATTTCTGTATTGCCAAGCGAGGCTAAAATGCTGCTGTCTTAACCTTTCAGTGAAATGTTTTTATATCCAGATAAGTATTAGAGCTGTATAAAATATGGCACCTTTATCATGTGGCCCTTTGTAAATTTATTTTGCTAGAGAGGAAGCAGTTCCCCATAATAATTGCCTTGCAGTTATCCATCAATATCTTTAGAAAGTTTGAGTTAGTTCCGTTTTCTGCATTTGTGAAGTACTTCAGCCTTATCCAATTGTCAAAGTGTAGCAGTGGGTGTGAACAGAAAACTGACGTTATCCACCGCCGGGGTAGTGTCATTGTCATTTGTTCAAATGGTCTTAGATTCACAACTCATCCATTACTTGGATTTCAGGCTAATTTTGTCCTATAGTCGTAAAAGAATTTACTGAAATTGTTTTAATGTATGGTTTTTAATACCACACCGTTTTGGTAAATGGGCAGACCACTTTGAAAATATGTACCCTTTATTAACCCCTGTTCCATTGTTCCTACACTCTTCAACACCATTTAAGTCCTGCTGGTTATCATCCTTAACTTCTTTGTTTTTACTAATGATCATTCAAAGTTTGATAGTCTAATCATACATGTGAAATCCTTACACATCTTGATACCAAGACACACAAAAAAGATCTTCACCAGAAGCAGTCTCATTTTGCTTTCACACTAAATACCCGTTGGTAATCTAGACATTAATATATCTCTACAAACCAAACACTACCAAAATTCACCCAAACTTAAATAATCAATCCATTGTAAACCCCAAAACGGTTCAAAAGTGTGTCTTGGTCTTGAAAACACTATGGTGCCATACTCGTTGTAGATTGTGTTCTAGAAATGCAGATAAAGTATAATGTATGTATTTTTATGCCATTTATTTTCTCAGGATGCAGTGCGGGACTCACTTATCTTTCCATGCTAATCCCATCCATGTACTACTTCTACATTTGCATGCCTTAAGTAAGAAGATGGAGGAGTGAGCAGAGTGTGGTCCCGCCGGACAGAATCTATGCATTTCAGAGGGGCAAACTACTTTAAATATCTTTTTAAAGGCAAGAAGGACTACATGTACCGTGGGTGCGTCAGGGCTCTCACAAGACTTGCCAATGGTGGAAGTCATCATGAATACCTAGCTCCTCATAGTCCATAGCATTCTTGGTAGGCAATCGTGATGCAACTGGGACTTGTTGGCATCATTGGCACTTGTTATTCAGTGAAGCTGACAAAGACATCTTGGAATCAGAGAAGTGTGTCACATTACATTTTCAAAGGACATAGAATTGCACTTTGTTGTTTTCCACAAGGAGTCATTCCATAGGATTACATTTGCCCTTGTTATTTTTTTACAAGGAGTCCTACATTAAGATTACAAACTATATTTGCACTCGTTCATTTTCACAAGGAATCATGCATTAGGATTATGAACTCTATCTTTCACTTAGGAGTGCTGTGATGGGTTAAGAACTGATTCTTACTGCAAAGCTTTTATGAGAAATCAGTGAAATCATGTTGGTACAGAATTATTATAATAAGATTAGTATGGTATGCATATATCAATAAGTTCAAGTATATGGTCATCAAGGTTTTCGATGAGTTATGATATGAATAATTGTTTTTCATATTACAGTTAACGTGTTTCATGGTATGTAAACAGAACCACAGAAAGTCCTTTTAGAACATTGACTGTAGTCTTTCTAGTAAATGGCATCTAATATCTCCCAAGTGTTGATCACAGCTACTACATTAACTTTAATTGCATTCCAGCTCACAGGAAATATTGAGTTTCATTTCAGTACAGAAAGTGGCAGCTACAGATGTGTCAGCTGGTATATCACACAACATCCTAAGTTAACTTCCAGGTTTAACACTATAGTCATGCAAAATTATTTTCTTCTTTTTATTAATGAGCACTCCTGCAGTGTAGATTAAGCACAGCTGTGCAACCAGGCATTGCAACGATAGCCAGCATCTCTGTTTCTCTCTTGTCCTGTCCAAATCTCCTTTCCCTAACCTACACTGTAGCAGTGTGAGGTTAGCTGTGGGTTCAGCGCAGTGTGAAAGCTACCATCACTCCTGTTTGATCCAGCCTGCAAGGTGAGTGATCTTGACATAATTACAGGTAATTTGTTACAACAAGACTATTAGGAAAAAGACACTTGAATGGGTTTTTTGGAGGAGGGAAAGATGTGTCTTGTGGGCAGGGCAATACAGATGGGAAGCCAAAAGGGATTGATGCTTGCAGAGCGACACCAGTTAATTTAACAACTAAGTTTCAATTAGCTACATGTCGGCAGACCAAGGAGCTTCTTTCCAGGCAAACCATTAGCTGATGGTGAGCAAGATGTTGGATTTCTGTTTTTTGACTAATTAAGGTTAAGTTTGTTTTGTAAAATTCGAGCCTCTGATTGCTGAAAAACGTCGGAGGCAGAACAAGATGACACATCTTTGCTAGAACCATCTGGTTCTTTCATCATGCTAATGCTTACTACTAGGCTGGACGCTTTTGTAAGTGTTGAAAGGCGATAGAGGTGTGCACTAAGAACTCCACAGTCTAGTTAAGAAAATAATGGGCCTATTTTGAGTTGTGATTATAGTCACGCCAGGACCAGGTTTGAGAAGACATAACAATCTCTATCTCTTCTGAGATGGTGGTTGTCATCTGTATAAAACACTGTCAATAAGTAAAATCTATGAGGATGGCTGGTTCATTATGGAAGAATTGTCTTTGGAAAGCACAATAAATGTGGTGGCATGTCCCGTTAGAAAACTAGATGTATGGTGGTCACAAAACTTGCGATTTCTCCATCATTGACTCTTGATCACCTTTCTGATTTCAAAGATTCACGGTTTGACACTTGTTGGTGCAAAGGTATGAGAGGGGTAAAAAAAATGTCTTTAGCAGAGGTATGGGAGTTCAGGTTCTTGGAACAATTTGTTGACCGTGAGAGAGGAGCTTGAGCCAAGCAAGTTGCTCAAACAGGCGTAGATATATGCAAGAGTAAGGCCAGTCAGCAAGGGGAAGGCCTACTTCTTTTTGTGGTATCTAACATCTCATTGGAAGTGAATTACATTTTCCCTTGATATTAGTGAGGTAATGGTTATATCTTTTTCATTGCATTGGTCCATTTATTGTACGGGAGAATGCAAGGGTGTGAGCATTAAGTTGAGTTTTAATTCTGAGCCGAGTCTTGTGAAGGGAGTAGTCGAAGACCTTGAGGAAAGCTTCTTGTGTACTCTTTTATCATAGAACCAGTTTGTTACCTCTTAAATTATACTTTCCATCATTAGACATCACATCAGGATTGTCAGCCCAAAATTATCACTCCATGGCTTGTTGAAGTTGGGTAATGTGGAGTGGGAGTGAGGGATCCCTTCTTTTGGGGGGGTTGTGCATGTGTTGGTGATCCCTGAGGGACACCATGTGGATATGATTTCTGTTAATATATAATTTCCTGTCTATACTTGTGATCCCCAATTCGAAAGATGAGGCAAGCCATCTTATAGCTTCCTTTGAAGTTCTTGCTACCTCTTTTATCTGATCCAATAAGATACCAAGTTCAAATACTGCAAAGTGTTAACAGGGATAGTGATGCCTTTCCTCTGCCACTCATGAATAGATGTTCTTATATTTTAAAGAGTGCAGTTTCTAGACCCATCCTGGAAGGAAAAAGGGCTCAGATTCACAAAGAAGAATCATAGTCCTATAGCTGACCGACTTTTGAAAATTATCTTATTGTCTTGTGGTTTGTGGCCTCCTGGCCTGCCTTGCTGCGTTGTCTTATCGACCTCTGCTCTTGCCAAGTTATTTTAACGCTGTCTGCATTTTCTGTCTTTCACCTTTTCTCCGGTTCACTTTGGGCTTCATCTGCATAACATGTACAAGGTCGAATAACAACGTATTCTTGGTCCTGTTGATTTGGCCAGTCCCTCGCACCTAGACATAACACTATGGACAGCTGCCAGGGAGAAATTTGTGTGCTTTTAATATTGCGGTTTCCCCGCGCTGGGGCACTTGGAGAAAACCTTTCCAGAGAGAAGAGCTGTGATTGTCTGCTGATGTAGTTTTGCATCTAGAGATTGAGGTATGGGGGTTCGCTTGTCAAAACCCAGAGGTCTTCTATTTTTATAATAAACTAGCTTTCAGAACGGTGAGGGTGGTAAGGTCATTTAGCCTTATATCCACTGCTTTATGAGATGCTTTCCCGTTTGTATTTTATGGAGTTGTAACTATGCTGATCATATTATTCCTATGCATTATGCTAGTAGTACTGACACGTGTACTGTATCTTAGAGCACGTAAGTTGAAATAAACATTTTAACCTATACTGTGTCTCTTCTTACGCACGTTGTGGACAGGTACGAGTGAGTGACGAAAGAGTATTCTTGCTTCTGCGAGTCCTGAGAGAGAGAGAGAGAGATACCGTGTTCTGGGTTGTCTAATCATTGGTACATTGTTGCTAATGGGACGCTAAGGCTAGTTGGGTTGGGGTTTTAGGTGCTAAGGTTTATGTTTGGCTCACCACTATATTCCGAGGTCCTATTATCCTGTGCATAGCTCTGTGTGTGCAGAATCCCTATAACATGGCGCGACCAACGAGTGGGGCTTATCTACGAGATGCTTGAGTAGTACTTGTGCTTGTTCACAACCCCCTCACATACGCTTCCGGAAGCGCGTGTGACGGTGATACCTCCTATATTGATGTTTTTGTAGGTTCTTTCAAGCTTGAAGTTGTAAAAAGGTTTCTTAATCAAACCCTATATTGTGCTGCCTCTTGTTAGATTGTCGAATAACCCCGATTGAAATGGCGGGTGTAAACATACCGGCACATAGCCGCGGGGCACTCCGAGATCACTTGAGAGTGTATGGGGTGCCTGATGCAGGTGTCGAACTGATCTTTGTGGTACAAGCCGATCCGGCTTTCCACTTTGAGGTGTTCTACTCTTGGGTCACCTTTCCAGCGGTGGATGCAACCGATAATCTGTTCCTTGAATACGAACCCACCGCTGTTCCAGCTGCCTATAGACCTTATATGAAACTTGAAGTACCGCTCACGGCTTGGCAGCACCGTGTTTGGTTTGATGGCGCCCTCCCCCAACCGGTTACCACGGTTCGTTTAGGCCCCTTATCTATTGATGGGGCCACTTGGCCTGTTTTGGCCGGGTACACTCCACATCCGCGATATACGACAATACCACTCGCGGACTTGCGCAACATGTATTCGGCTCTGGTGCGAGTGCATCGAGCCTTAGTACAATATGTTACAGGCAACATCCAGGGAGCACCCCCTGGAGTTGCAGGCCCTCCAGCTGGTGCAGGCGCAGTGACCATAAGTCCTGTCATGGTGAATTCGGTGATGGGCAAACGCCCACAAAATAAGGATGATTTTCCTTACTGGCTTGCAGAGAAGTTTGACCAGCTGGAGGCGGTTTTTCCAAACACCACACCTGTGGATAAACATAGAATTCTTACGATTAGTTTGCCAAAAGACTTAATCCCCGATTTGGCAGCATGTACCAACTGGGGTAGGGTATTCGTGGCAGTTTATTCGAAGTGTTTCGGCACTCCTTCCATGACGGTTCTCCCCTCTGTAATTAAACGAGTGCAGGATGAACATGGCCCTGAAGCGGCTGTGGAATTAGGGATGAGACTGGTGGGAGTGTTCGAAGTAGTAGCTGAGCTGATCCTTGCGAATGTCAAGGGCGATGCAGTGAACTTTCAAGTAGCTAATGCTTTGGTCCCAGAATTGGACAAGCCGCGCGAATTACCGAAAAATATAACCCAGGCTTATAAAACTATTGGCCGAAATAGCCTGGGCAATAAGCCTTTTGCAAAACAGCAAACACAATCGCAACAACAACAACCTAAAACTCAATCTGAGAAAGATGAGAAACCAGTTTTTACTAAAAAGAGCTGGAGGTTGAAAAAACAGGGTAAGCAACAGAAGAAGCCGGGGTCGCGAGGCGCATCCCCGGTTTCTGTCTCTTCTGAACGCACATATGATTTGCGCGATAGGGCGAGAATTAAATCTCCAGAGAGATTTCACGTCCCTGATTCGCGTTCTCCTCGTTCTTCACAGGCACCAACATCTTCACAGGCTGGTGGAGGAGATCGCCAGGATAGAGGAAGGGGTCGAGAGGCTCCCCAGGGACGAGACCAACCTCGACAAGAGGTCAGAGGGAAAGCAGAAGACTTTCAGCGTTCTCGTCCACAATTTCAGAAGAAGAAAGTTGCCGCTGTAACAGCGAAATATGCCACAGACGGTGAGAACGAGACTCCTGAACTGGACGTGGGCAGTGACCCTCCTAGACAGCGCCGCGGAAGTTACCATAGTGCGGGAGGCGCTACATCCTCATATGGAGGCGACAGCAACTGAAACTTTCATAACTGTCGAGACAGCAGACACCAGAGTGGCACCCCTGACAGACTTTTTAATATAGTCATTCAAATTGAAGGTGATATACAGCGTGTAATAAAAGGGATTTTTTGGGAGAATCTGACCTCTTCATATGACTTTTTGTTGGCGGAGGTGGATTGGCCCCCATTCGTTCTTGCTGCGCGTAAAGGGGAGGAGGTGATACTTCCGAGCTTTTCTCGACATGTCCCAAAGGACAAAGCGGAGGCTCTTGCAGCCGAATGGGCTATATCCCTGGCTCCTGCGTTATACCGCAATCACGTGGGCTGGGATGAAGACTCTCCTTTCCATGAAATACCTTTGAGGTCCCTGCCGCAACCCCAATATCCCATTAAACGGGACGCAAAAGGTCCCGTTACTGAAATTCTGACTCAGTTGGAATATCAGGGAGTAATTGAAACATGCGTGTCACCTATGAACAATCCCCTTTTCGCAGTTTCTAAACCTGATGGATCGTACCGCTTAGTTTTGGATTACCGGCATTTGAACTCTCATTGTCGGACCTTTGCGGTGCAAAATACTCATAGTTCTGCGCTTGTAGACAGTCTTGTTCGTAAAAAATATAAAACGACACTTGACCTCTCCAATGGATTCTACACGCACAACTTAGCCCCGGAGAGTAGCCAATGGAGCGCTTTCACTTCCGGTGGTAAATTATTCAAATTCAGGCGTCTCCCTATGGGCTACAAAAATAGTCCAGGTGTATTCGCAGCCCGTGTTGTCTCTTTGTTAGACGGCATAGATCAAGATGCATGTTCGTACGTCGATGACATTTATCTGACGGACGACGAATTGTTCCCGCATCTCTCCAGAGTAGACCGCATTATTCTAGAATTTGCGGTTCAAGGTTATAAATTTAACTTTGCCAAATCTCATATTGCTGAATTTACTGTTTTGTTCTTGGGCTACGAGCTCAACAATGAAGGTAAGGGCTTAGCCCCCCACTTCCTAGAAAAATGTGCACTTTTGTGCCCTCCTACTAATCTGAAAAAACTTCAGTCTTTACTAGGTTTTCTGAACTTCGGGCGTACATACATTCCCGAATACGCCCAGCGTATCAAGCCACTGTATGCTTTGATACAACCTAACTTTTCGAAGTCTTGTTGGCTTCCGGAGCATTCCTCCATTCTGCAGTCCTTGCAGACAGACCTCCTTGAGTCTAAGTACCTGTTGACGCGTGATAACCACACAAACCTGGTGATTAGAATAATTCCGGGGGCAGTGGGTTTCACGTATTTAACCTTTAACGAAGGTGACACAGTACCCATCGCATACAAGTCACATCTGTACACTTCTGCAGAAATGCGCTTTTCATCTGTGGAGAAAGTTCTGACTGCAGTGCAAATGGCGATTCTAAAGGAGCGCGCACTGGCACAGGGAAAGCGCATTCTAGTGGTAACACCCTATCCTGCTCTAGAGGCAGTGACAAAGGCAAGTGTACCGAACTCTAAAGCTTTGCATCCCCGTTGGATACAATGGGCAACCTCTTTGACGTCTCCAGATGTCACTTTCATTTTCGATTCTTCTCTACAGACTCAGGAGTTTTTACAGTATGAGTTTGTTCATCCTCCTCCTCTGTCTTTACTGCCGCTTGAGGATTACGACTGTGTGATCTACACCGATGCATGCTTATTCAGCCGCATGTGCTATTGTTGCAGGTACCTTTGTGAACGGAGAGTTCAAATCCACTGTAGTGCACACTCAGGCACTCGGGGACAGTACTGCACAATTGGCCGAGCTGCGCGCATTGGTGCTTGCGCTTGAGTTCGTAAATCCGGATGTGACCACACTTATTGTATGCGATTCTTATTACTGTGTTCAATCATACAATGACAATCTGTTCTTTTGGTCGCAAAACGACTATAGAGACGCTAAAGGTAGCACAATCAAGCATAAGATGCTTTGGGTTCGGGTGGCAGAATTGAGACAACGTTTGCCACTCACACAGGTGGTACACACCCTAGGCCATCAGCGGGTGGGCGCACACGCTGTTGGTAACGGTCTGGCAGACGAAGCTGCCAGATCAGCAGTAGTCACGAGTTCAGTAGCAGCAGTTACCAGATCCATGTCAAAAATTGACACCGATATTTTGGCAGCTATTGCTGCGACAAAGGAAGGTGCTAATTACCCTAGGGGTTTTCCTTCCAAATTTTCTTATCAGTTAGGTCCCGAACAGGCTCCTTATGTAACAATACCTAACGTTGGTGATCGGCTGACACCCAACGCGGATCGCAGACTTTCCTTGATAACGGCAGCACACGAAGGCATGGCTTCGGCTCATGCTTGAGTGTCTGCGACCGTGTCCATCTTGCAGCAGCGTTACTGGTGGCGTGGTTTATATAAAGACACCCGTACTTATGTGCTTTCTTGTGACGTGTGTCAACAGATTAAGCCTTCTACGGTTACACGACCACCACAGACCTCGCTCTACATTTCTAACAGACCCTTTGGGTGTGTTTACCTGGATCACTGCGGTCCATTTTCTTCAGACACTGCCTGTAAATATATCTTAGTTGCAGTGGACTCGTGCACACGTTTCATCTGGGTCTGGTCACAAAGGAGTGCTGACGCTCGAAATGTCATCAGGGATTTGCGTATCTTTGTGGGAATTTTCGCTTGCGGCACCTTCCATTCTGACCAAGGTCCAGCATTTGCCTCTAAGGCGTACAAGGACGCAATGGGTTCACTGGGGGTGCGGGTGAAGTTTTCGTCTCCATATAGACCTGAGGGTAATTCAATTGTGGAGCGAATGAACCGTGATTTAAAGCAATCCTTGACAGCTAGAGTCTTAGGTACTGGCAGGAACTGGCTGGCCCACTTGTATACCGTACAACGTGCACTTAATAATCTCCCTAGAAGATCTCTGGGTGGGCGGACCCCATACGAAATGCTCTTTGGCATAAGAATGTTTGTGCCTGACCTTGATGGTCTAGACATGGCGGCGCAATCCGCCAAGTTTGATGTAGATAACCATTCTACTATGTTACAGGACTTACAAGAAGCCCGAGACAAACTTGCAAACGCACATTTACCTTCCGCCACAGATCCTGCCCTGCAGATTCCGGTTGCCAGCTGGCTTCCGAAGATTGGCGACCTGGTTCGAGAGAAGGTGGAGAACAAAAAAGAATTCGGCCCCTCTTATCGTGCACCGGTTCCAGTCCTGGGTTTGAAGGGAACACGTACAGTCATCTTACCACCGCTTCCTGGTCGCAAGGAGAACAGATACATCTCAGTGGAAAATGTCAAGCTACAACAACTGGCCGATCCTGAATAGTGTTACACCAGCGGTCTCTTGTCCAGCCATTTACCGGACTTGTGTTCGTGGCCCTCCTGCCCGAACGGTCACTGATGTTACAATTGAGATGGTTGATTTGCCTGAAAGTATACTCGAACTTCCTGTCTCCCCCTGCATCGACGAGAACGAGTATACCTATCCCGAAACAGAATCAGTGGCACACTTACCAACAACGCCACTGAGCCCAACACATTATTCCTTTGACTCGGATTCCGCCTCATCAATTGTCCCGTCCAAGTTCAGTATGTTTGTATCCTGGTTTAGAGACAATTTTTTGATTCCCCCCTGGACATACATCTGGTTGGTGCTTTTCTTGATCTTTTTGTTCATGTCCATTGGCTTTGTCACAGTGTTTTTTCTACTGATCAATGGTCACTATTTACCTGAACGCTCTGCTGTGAACAGTATTGCTGGAACTTTGGCTCCACATTCCTCATCTCACATCATGAAGCGTGACCACACATTGGTGAACATTTCAGCTTTTCCAGTTGCTGATGACATCGTATGGGATGCAGTAAATTTTCAAATTCATGGACCAACAGAAGTTATTAATGTACCAAACGTCCTTCGAGTTTCGATGGGTGATGTAGTAAAAAGTAATATTCATTCTGACGATTGGGATGTGCATGCAGTTGAAGCATTGTTCGCTGATTTAAAATATTATGCTTCATTTAATGCTGAAGATTTGTATATGAATTCTGCGAATTATGCCGATTTATACTGCTTCCAGCATTGGGGCAACCATTTTGTCCATAAACCAAGTGCACTACGTAGCTCTGTGGCCTACACTCAATGGGAACATTGCCCAAACCCTTTACCGGGTAGCTCCCAGACTCTTAGAAATAAATTGACCTATTTCACTGATTTTAATAGATCGAACCCTGGGTCCTATTATTTCAAATTACCCGCCCCATTCACACAGAAAATCATGTTGACCCACACCAAATTGCTTTATTCGGGTTCCTTTTTGAGCGCCTTAGCTGTGGGTGGTTATGAGTACTGGAAGGATACTGTGGATTTGAAATCAATCTGGGGCTCCAAGCCTTGGCAGGTGCAAGGCGCCGAGGCCTTGCACCGTGCCTGCCTTATCCCGGCCCAAATTGTGTTTCTGAATGCTTCCATCTATCAGACTACGTGTTGGGGTTTGGCTACCACAAAACAAATGATGCACCATCAATTCCATCCCTGTCTTCCACTCCAAACAACAGCTTGCACTTTAATATGTCCCTTTCGACTTTGCAGGTTTTGTTTCAGAACAATTCGTTTAATATTTCTACACTTGTTCAGTCACCCTGGTTGGCTTGGCCCATATCATCTAATGAGTGCCAACTGCGTTTTCACGACTCAGTTCCTGGCTATACTCAGGACCGACCCGATCCTAGGTTTTCTAACTCCCGTACAGTCACCACATATTCTGTTGGTAAATTATGTAAACAATGGTTGCAGCATTCTTCCTTAGACTCTGTTAAACAACATTTGTCCCTCCTTTCAGGCAATATTGATCTGTCCGACTTTATATTGGGACCTCGTGGTCCACGACCGAAGAGATTCATTTATGAAGCTTATAATGAACTCTGGAAGCTGTCGCAAATGGAAGCTGCTTCCCGTCTACGGGAAATGGACCAAGCAAATTTGGAAAAGGTGCTTGCTGTTGTTGACAATAGTATTAATACCCTGTCTTCCCGCATTTACACTTTGGAGAATATTGTGTCCTCTGTTGTTGATATTGTACGAGATGATGTTTCTGTGTTGTATCATGGGCAGAATCAATTACGTTCAGTTATGCAGTTTGCGTGGACTTTGCAAACACTTAAGTTAGGTAAAGTTCCTTGGCATTTTTTGAACACCACTGCCTTATTCCTGCCTTTTAATTTAACGGACAAACAGCAGTTCATGTCCATGAAAGATGCAGTTTACACTCTGTTACATATCGAGAAAGTGGAGCCCTTACCATTCTCTGTAGCGGAATTAGATTCTGCTGTGTGGCTAGTTCATGGGGTTATCGCTTTGCCTTTTTCCTTGTTTGAATTTAGTTTATGCATGAAACATTATCCTGTGGGCCGTTTTCAGCCTCTGGGTAGTGCCTTCCTGCATGAACTTTGGTCCCTGCCTTTCATGTACAAATGCCTTAGAGACGGGAAGGAAGTTTTTCTCACGGGGGAGTCATGCGATTCAACTGTGGGTCATTTCCTTGTTTGTAAACACATTAAATTGCACGGAGCTTGTAACGTTTCCGCTCCGAATCTTGCTTGTGTATTGAAGGGTATTCCCGCTCCTGCTATTTCTCCTACTTTTACTTTGCTTACAAATGGTAGCTACTTGCTTTTGAATAACGAAAACTGCTGTGGCATGCAGGCCGGCATACCCTTTATTGTTACGGTTTCGCACAGGGTTGTCTGCTGCAAGAATGTGCTTTTTCCTCCCCCTCACGACATCATAGATAGTTCTATTTGGCCTTCCATTCCTACCATGAAGGCAGATTTCAATAAACTGAGCAGAATAAAGGCGCTATTATTGAACCAGGAGGTAAATGCTCACATCCGCCAAGGAGACATTCATTCTCCAGGTGGCGAGTACCCACAGTGAAATCCAGGCCCTTTTGAACACAAACCTCCCACAGCATTTCGGGGAATTAATTCACCGTATTTTTAACGCATCTAACACTGAAGGTCTGGTGCACTTTTTTAAAGTTGTAGGGTCCGGCCTTGTGTCCTCTTTCCAAACTATTTTCGGTGTGATTCCGGCATTTATTCATTCGATTTTTTCCAGCGTCTTTGGTGGTTTCCCATTGATACTCGCCTTGGCGGCTGGTGTCCTGCTGTTGGTCTGTTTTCTGCGCAATGGCTGCTCCCCGATGGGCCCTTCTCGATCCCGAGCGCCTCCAGCTGCTCCATGAGCGTATTCTGGCTGGGTTCGGGGTTCTGCCATTGGCGACACTGAGTGTGTCCTATACCCTTTCTTTTCGCTTTGCGTATTTCACTTGCGTGCAACCTGTGATGTCTTGTGTCCGCTGTCCTTTCACCTGGACCATGGATTTCTGCCTCTCCAATACGTCGTTGTCTGTTCCGGACTTTGTTCAGTTGGTGGGACCTCTGGAGGCCCATGAACGGGAATGTTCCGTTGCAGGCTATATGACGCGTGCGGCTGCACTGGGGATTTTGGCGCAATGGGATATCTGGGCGGCTGCTCAGAATCTCCTTCAACAAAGCTATATTGAATATCACGCAAGCTGTCCCGCATTGCTTTTGGATGCTCCATCCGCAGAGGAACATTCCTGCTGCTTTGATCTGTTGGACTGGATGGCGTCTGTTTTCTGACGATTCCAATGATGTCCTTTTGGATGCTATAGCGTTTTTCTGCACTGACACGCTTTTGGACTGACGTGGACTACCTCGATGGCTCCCTTTTTTCCATCGGATGCTTCTGTTCTGCTCGGTCCATTTGAACTCTGTCTTCGTCCTTGGTCTTGGCCGATTGGACTGTCCAGGGGAGGTGTTCAAATACTGCAAAGTGTTAACAGGGATAGTGATGCCTTTCCTCTGCCACTCATGAATAGATGTTCTTATATTTTAAAGAGTGCAGTTTCTAGACCCATCCTGGAAGGAAAAAGGGCTCAGATTCACAAAGAAGAATCATAGTCCTATAGCTGACCGACTTTTGAAAATTATCTTATATTATGACAGTGTAAATTGGTAACAATAAAATTAATGGGTGTCCATAGCTTACATCTCCAAAATGTGAAACATATGCACAATATGCAATATATATGCCATAAACATTCCACAAAGAACCAAAAACAAATTGTTGAAATACATGGTGAAATACCAGCCTGAATGAAATTGCACAAAATGACATGATGGTACTACATACATACATACATACATACATATGTTTGTTTAGAACTCTTATATAAATTGTAAGTAGCCAACTGTGTTTCACTAGCCCCCATCAACTTCATTTAATTAAACAAACGTGCACCACATCCATGCAGATCATACTTCACTTCAACACAAAATACAAGTGTGCAGCAGTACATGAACTTCATATCTATAGGACGAGCCAGTATACCCACGGGACATGGATAAATAAATATCAATCTGTAAAAAAAAAAGTCACATGGAACTTATTCGAATCCAGAGTATTCTTTCAGAGGTATGAAGGCTCTCTAATGCGCACACATTCTGACCACAACCCGCTATTACTACACCTGACATGGGCAACGCCCCGCCCACCGATACCCATATGGTGCCTCAAACCGGCGGCTCTCAAAGACGCGTCATTCCGGGAGGCAGTGGGGATATTCACGGCAGAATATTTTGAACTAAACACTGGGACGACAGGGGACGACCTCACAGAATGGGAGGCGTTTAAGGTATCCATCAGGGGCAGATGTCTACGCATCAACTGGAATATCCGCAGACAGTTGGAGGCAGCGGTAACACGGGAAGAAGTAGAATTGATATAGTTGAAAATAGACTGGGCAAACAAATCCTCAGGAATAGCAACTCTAGAAGTAAAGAGAGGGGAACTGACTGGGCTGCTGGAGCATTTGCTTCAATTACACAGTGCACTCGGCCCGTCTTCATGCGCAATTAGATAAGGCAGGGCGGCTATTGGCATGACTTATTCGCCAAGACCAAACATCAAAACCTATAACCGCCCTCCGAACTAGTGAAGGCTGACTACTGCACACTCCAATAGAGATACACACAGAACAGGTGCGCCATTACACAGCCCTCTATACATCCAGGAACACATTTAGCGCGGAGAGATTTCTATCCATGCGGGATCGGATAACGTTTCCAACAATAGATCAGATACAGGTGTTGGAACTAGATGAACCAATCACTCCTATGGAGATTGGAGCGGCGATAAGGGCAATGGCTACAGGGAAGGCGGCGGCTACAGATGGCCTTCCCTCAGACTACTACAAAACATACGCGGCCACAGTAGTACCGCAGTTACAGCAGGTGTATAGTAGCATGCTCAATGTAGTTGTCCTCCCACCTTCCATGTGAGAGGCGTTGCTCGTGTCCCTCCTTAAGCCAGATAAAGATCCGACTGAGCCTGGCTCGTATCGTCCGTTGTCATTACTAAATATGGACTATAAGGTCCTGACCAAGGTACTTGCCGATCGGCTGGCCCTTCTGGTTGCTCTTCTAGTGGGAACCGACCAGAATGGCTTTGTCCCAGCTCGCTGTACGCCCCTTAACCTCCGACGATACTTCAGGGTGGCAGAGTATTCTCCGCGCGTCTGGCCCCACTCAGGATGCCTAGTATTGGACCTGGAGAAGGCCTTCGACTCCCTTGAGTGGGACTACCTGTTTGCAGTTCTCACTAAAACTAGGTATTACATGGCGATTTCTTAAATTGGTGCAGCTGCTCTACACACAGCCAACTGACAGGGTGAAGACGGGTGATTATATATCTCTGTGCCTATACGGATTGGCCGTGGTACTCGTCAGGGATGTCCCCTGTCTCCCCTGCTATTTGCCTTAGCAATGGAACCTTTAGCAGCAGTATTGAGAGAACAGGGAGCGGACTAGGGCATTCAGCTGGGCGATGGCACGCATGCAGTGTCTATGTATGCGGATGACATCCTGATATATCTTAAAGATGTGTGCACGCTCCCGGATACACACACGAATACGCTGACGCCTTTCGCCGAACTCTCAAGCCTAAGAGTCAACTGGAGCAAGTCATGCTTGCACCCCTTTAACCAGGAGCTGCCCGATCCTGAGCGAAGCTGCAACGGAGTTCGTACACGTTTAGGTACCTCGGGATCCGCATTTACAACACACGGGAAGACTTACTGGAGGGTAACAAGCGGAGAGCTCTCACTGCGCTACGCTCGCAGATGTCTTTCTGGCATACCTTACCGCTGTCAGTAGCGGGCCGCATTGCATTAGTGAAAATGGTGGTGCTCCCTAAACTATTGTACCACTTTGCAAATCTGCCTATATATGTGACCACGTCCCGCTTCCGGAAGCTAGACTCGCTACTGAGAGAATTCATATGGAACGGCGGCCGATGCCGGGTGGCACTTGCGAAGCTATGTCTCCCAGTTAGCGGGGGAGGCCTAGCTGTTCCTAATATGGAACAATACTACATAGCATCACAGCTACAATGGCTGTCGAGGTGGCTGGCCAGCCTGCAGCTCTCAGATACGGTGAGCATAGAGCCCCCTTGGTCTGAGAAGGACATTCGCCGAATGTTTCACCCGTGTACCAGAACCCGGCCACTAGAACAACTACTGCTCCAGATGGCGCATAAAGTATATTGCAGATGCCTTTTCTTGATGTGCGGGATAACCCCTTATGCACCAGCCCTCCCACTGCTGGGAACGCCTAGGGGGGCGGGTGCAACAACAGCGGAAGAGCTCTCAACCTGGCTAACAGCGGGAGTGCAGACATTGGGCGATCTCTATCACGAAGGGTCGCTCACTCCATTTGCGGAGCTGGTGGAGACATCCGGGGTACCACAGGGTCAGTTTTTACAATACTACACTATGGTCTCCACTGAGACCTCAGAAGACCTCCCGTTCATGACGTAGCAGAGGTCACTCATGACTTGGCGTACAGGCCGGATGGTTCCTTAATTTATCAACACTTGGCTTGCCCACTTTACGTGGGTTTACAGCTGCCTTAGGCACGAAGGATACACTGAAAGAAGTAGGCAAAGAAAGACGACGAGTACGATGGCCTGGCGCGCAGCAGCATGCCGTTGCTTTGGAACTTTGCTTACAAAGCGTTGTGGCTTTAAAGAGGGATGTAAGCAAGCCAGACTTTTGAAACCAGATGCCACAACTTCCTTACACATGTCTGGTGTGAGGAACATCTGGCTTTCCTTTCCAAGTATGTACACCGGTGCACACACAACCTTGGATCCAGATGAGCTAAAAAAGTTCCAAGCTTGGTCCCTGAGATGGTGGGACGAAGATGGAGTCTATTCTGTCCTACATTCTCTGAATGATCTCAGAGTGCCATTTATTAGAGATACGCTAATAAGTAAAAATAACAATCATGAGCCTGGCAGTCCATTGCTTGGTGTGAAACTTTTGGATGTTGGCTGCGGTGGAGGAGTGTTAAGTGAGGACCTCAAAATGGCGGCTGTCACCAACCTTCACCAGGATCTCTAGGCAGCACTGAACGGAGGGCCTCCATAGAACAAACATACACTGGTGTCCATAAAACAGCAGCAAATGCTGAGTCCTTGTCCCGGGGACCAACGCCCTAAAGTCATGCACGCCTGATTTAGAGTTGGTCCATTGGAGGCCAAGGACCATCAGTACTAAGACAGACAGCACTAAGATGGCTGCCGAGTTGTAGCTGGTCAAAGAATCTCCCAGGGCCGGGATCATTAACATTTAAATATCCCGCCGATACCCTGCCATCCACCAAACTCTTGTAACCAGCAACGCTACTAGAAAGGAACATAAATCGCTCTCTCACAAGCAATTCTTAGTTCCCCTTGGATGCAGCAGGAGTTCCCTTGATGACCAACTTGTTCCCCCAGGGACTATGAACCCCTGCCTGTGATGACTGCCTCTGCACGGGAAGCATTGCTATCGAGTGCATATCAACCCTACAGTAAGTCTGGGCTTCCCTGTAACACCGGGATGGGTGCTACCAATTTGATCTATGACGTTGCCCCCTGGACTGAAACCTTGAGCATTGTACACTCCACGGACCCGGATCAACAGGGCCCATGCCCGGTGGAACTTTGATGGAGCTTTCGATAGACTTTTTGACGATGCCACCTGGGCGGATACCAAAACTGTTTGTACTTACCTCGGTGCACGAGCAACCCTGGCCGATGCCCGGTGGAGCTGTCAAATGCAGCTATAGAGGAATCTGGCCCTGGTTTCACCCCCTCGGCCGTCACCTACCCAGCCGGTCATCTGACATTGTTTTCCTCGTTTCCCCGTTGTTTCCTTCCCTCCCCCCTCCTCCTCCCTCCTCCCTCCGTGATTCTTTGATTTAATTGATGTAAGTATGTAACCTGTAACTCGCTGATCCTCTGAAACCTTGAACATTGTACACACCACGGAGCCGGATCAACAGGGCCCTCACCCGGTGGAACTTTGATGGAACTTTCGATAGACCTTTGCCGATGCCCCCTGGGCGGATACCAATACTGTTTGTACTTACCTCGGTGCACGAGCAACCTTGGCCGATACCCGGTGGAGCTGTCATATGCAGCTGTAGAGGAGTCTGGCCCTGGTTTCACCCCCTCGGCCGTCACCTACCCAGCCGGTCATCTTACATTGTTTTCCTCGTTTCCCCGTTGTTTCCTTCCCTCCCCCTCCCTCCGTGATTCTTTGATTTAATTGATGTAACCATGTAACCTGTAACTCGCTGATCCTCTTTTAAAGCGCTCTGATACCTCCGGGTCTAGCCAGCGCTATATAAACTTTTCAAATAAACTACACGTTATTGGCAACATTTAGGAGCAGCTGGGGAGACATGAGCGCAGAGCACCCAATGCACCTTATGGTTTGGTATCTCCATGTCATGGGCAGGGGCAGGTACCTAATCAGATGGTTCGCAGACTCGCTCAGGACTCGCATGACAACATCAATGGCTCCTGTCAGGCAACAATGGGAGACAGATAGAGGGAAGCCATTCATGGATAAGGAATTGTCGGAGCTACTGCTCAGCCCCTCTCATATCCCGCGCAATTCACGCTTTTGACTCATACAGCACTACATCATTCAAAGGGCCTATCTCACCCCGGGGAGGATTAACAGGATCTATGGCTGTGCAGATGGGGCATGCCCCAGATGTAATCACGCTGGCGCCAACTTACAACATATGCTCTGGGCCTGCCCTTCACTACATTCATACTGGCAACACGTCAGTGACAATCTGATGGCTATAACAGATCGCCAGCTGGACCACACTTGGGATGAGTGCATACTACACTTATATGCTAAGAGCAAGAGGTTGAGGGCGACATCTCACTTCCTAGATCTGGGCATGCTGACCGCAAAACGTTTGATAACAAGGAGGTGGAAAAGACCGGAGCCACCATCAGTAATGGCTTGGAATCAATCACTATTGGTGTGGGCAAGGGCAGGGGCCACAGCGCTCCATGTGGAAGATATTCGTGGACTTCGTAAAGTTCCGCTAGCATCACAGTGGAAAACTATGCTACAGGAACTACGCGGGATGATGGAGGGGGACACAGAGGACACAGTCACTCCCTCCAACGGGGATCCCATACCCGGGGTAAACACACAACCAGACTAGTCTTTGGAAAGGCAATAGACCAGGGGGTCGGTCTCCAAATTATCCGGCAGGGGAGCTGGAGTTGCCCTACGGGATCTGGAAACTGGGAGGGGGAGACATGAGGGGATACTGGTAAGGCAGGCCCAAACACGGTAATTCCACCCGCATGTGCGCGCTCGCAATTAATAACCCTACATGAGACTACCACAGCGCATACCTCGTCCAGCTATACACAAGCATTGCCTACTAACCCTTACTGACTGTATGACGCTTATGGGTAAACCTTGACAACATCATAAGCCATATATGGCACCGCCCATGACGCTTACATGTGTGCCGCAGGACATGGCAAACTTAACGGTGGACAGCATATCAGAGTGATCCTACATAAGGTAGAGGGGTACATCTATATTACCAGGCTCAGAAGTTCTAGTTGTGTTAATCTGTTTTATTATCACCTGTAAGCCAGCTACAGTCGCGGCAGGGATCGCACTGCAATGGAGAATGCATTAGATAGTCCTGGCACAACAAAACATTATATGGTTAGTTGTAGAGAGATGAAGTCATGACTATAATAAACGTGTAACCTTTGCTTGGCCGAAACTGTAACGAGGAAAATTTAGCATATGTTAATTCTTCTGTAACATGTATTTTGTATGCTGATATGCTTACTCTGTAAACATGGGGAAAAAGAAAAGCACCAATAAACAGATGTTTAAAAACAAAATGAAGGCTCTCTAATCTACTTATTCACATTCAGTGCAAAGTTAAATGCATATGGAAACCATACTGAATCCTGGATATCGAATAATTAATAATAATACATAGGTGATTAATAAATAATGTGCTGGGCAAAGAGAATTTCTGTCATACATGTACAGTAGTCATGTACATACCAACAAATATGGGTATGGTGTGAAAAAGTGAATCAGTAGTGCAGATAACGCAGTGCTCACATAGTGTTAAAATGGACAATAGTTACTACATAGCAACCCTGTACATTCCCCAAAGGTTGTATACACTTGCCAAAAATGTGTGCAATGTAACGATTGTGCCTGTGGGGGTCAGGAACTCAGTTCCTGGTTGTGTATCTCTTAAACAATTTGATTGTGAATTGTGCTGCCACTCAGGTCCTTCCGCTCTTAATTTTATAGGTATGGTAGTTGGATGACAACGTCCTGAGGAGACCCCTCAAAGACATTGGGGTCGAAACATCGACAAAATCCCCCAATTGGTTGACACCTCAATGAACAGAGGGGGCTTGCTAACTTTATGGAAGCTTCCCTGGATTTTTGAGGACTTGAAAGTGTATACAACCTTTGGGGAATGTACAATGTTTTTGTGTAGTAATTGTTGTCCATTTTAACACTATGTGAGCACTGCGTCGTCTGCACTTCTGATTCACTTTTTCACACCATACCCATATTTGTGTGTATATATATATATATTCACTGAAAAAACCATAGGTTTTAGGGACAGTTATAGTTAGTTGGACATTGCACTCGTACAAAACCCGTGAAATTCCCCCGTTATAGTTAGTTCAGCTAACTATAACTCGCGCCCCCGCAATGCACTGCTGATGACGTCACATATTACATCACTCATGACATGGTCAGTGACATCACTGATGACATCTCAAATGACATCATCCAGTGACTGTGTGTTTCTGTAAAGTTTAAATATGTTTAATATATATAGGGAAAGGCGTATTGAAGAGTGAGTGGGTGTATAAGTGTCTGAATGGATGATTTAGTAGGTGCGTGACTAACTGTATAAGTGAGTGATTAAACGTATGTTACTGAATGCATGGGTTAGTGACTAAACTGGGTGAATGTCTGTATCCGTCTGTCTGTTGCTGTGTAAGTGGCTGCATGGGTTTGTGAATAGCTACATGAGTGTCTATATGAGTTATTGATTGGTTGTCTGAGTATCTGTATGGGTGCCTGAGTGTTTGTGTGGGTGGGGTGTGTGCGACTCTGTACGTAGATGTGAGAGTGGGTGATTCACTGGGTGCATGATTTGAAGAGTGTGTCTGTGATGGACTGCTTGGGTGGGTGAGTGTGTGTATGGGTGTGTTAGTGAGTGAATGTATATCTCAGTGGTACATGTGCGAGTAACTACATATGTAAAAGGAAGTATATATGTGTGTTAGAGTATTTAAAAGGCTATACGTGAGAGTGTGTGATTGTGAGAGTGGCTGTATGGATGCGTGTGTGCTTGTATCAGTTATTGTATAAGAGCGTAAGAATGTGCTAGTATTTGTATGAGTTATTGAGCTGGTGTGTGTATAACTCTATAGGTGAGTAAATGGGTGTGTGATTAATTTTTTGCATGACTGACTAGGTGTGTGAGTACCTCTATGGATGAGTGGCGGTGTGTCAGTGTTTATATAGGTGTATGAGTGCATATAATAGTCCTGTACTGAGTGACTGTAAGTATGAGTGACTGTACGGGTGGATGTGTGTGTAGACCTAAGAATCAGTGAGTTGGTATGTAGTTATTGGTATTGGAGTGTCTATGGTTTTGAGAATGGCAGTCTGTAATTTAGAGTGGGTGTATCAAAAGTTATATTAGGGTGTGAGAAGATGCATGAAATTATCACATGGATGATGTCATCAGTGATGTCATTTGAGATGTCATCAGTGATGTCATCAGTGATGACACTGACCATGTCATGAGTGATGTAATATGTGACGTCATCAGCAGTGCATTGCGGGCGCGAGTTATAGTTAGCTGAACTAACTATAACGGGGAATTTCACGGGTTTTGTACGAGTGCAATGTCCAACTAACTATAACTGTCCCTAAAACCTATGGTTTTTTCAGTGAATTTCAAAGGTTTTTAAATGCTAATTTCTAACTATAACATCTGAAACCTATGGTTTTTCAGTGAATTTCAAAGGTTTTTTAAATGCTAATTCCTAACTATAACATGTCTGAAACCTACGGTTTTTTCAGTGAATTTCAAAGGTTTTGTAAATGACAATTTTTAAATGTATTAATTGTTATATTAATTTTTTCATACTGATTTACTACATTTTTAGAAACAATTTTTTTTTACATATTTTATTTTTTAAATTACATTGTAATTACATTATACATTACATTACAAAAATACTTTCTCAGAATGAATTACTTTAGTTTAAATACTTTGCACATAGGCAATAGACTTTTAAGTACAGTAGTTACAGTTGTTGCAATGGGCAACACATTTTCAAACACAATGCAACATTCAGCTCAATGTGAATTTCTAGTTAAATGCAATTAGTTACTTTATGGATTACTTTTCTAACCACAGGACTGGATCCTAGATTCAGTCCTGGTACATCTCCTGTAAACAGTTGAGTAAAAGCGTTTTGGTTACAGTCGTGATTTTTAAGGAATATTATTGTATTTTAAAAGTTGACACTTTGAAACTTTTTCTCATAGAATCACCAATGTTATCCTATGGAAGGAAATTCACTTAGCAGGTAAAAACTGTTATCGTTACTTTTTCTTACTCAGTGTTGGATCCTGGAACCAGCACTGGTGCATCGCCTGTAAACAGTTGAAAGAATGCGTTTAAGTCATACAGGCGATTTTTAAGGAATATTTGTAGTTTGTGAAAATCGACACTTTGAAACTTTTCTGCTGAAAACCAGACAATGGATTCCTATGGAAGAAAATATAAGTTACTGGTAAGTACGGTTAAAATTACTTTTCAGGGTCAGTGCTGGGCTAAAAGATGCAGCACTGAGGTCTCTCCTGATAACAGGTTAGTAAATCGGAATTCGTATTTCGGCTGATTTTAGAGGAATATTTTAAAGTTCTAAAACTCCACACTTAGAAGAATTTCCAAGTGAAACCAGTCAATGTTAGCCTATGGAAGGAAATTCAAGTTACTGGTAAGTACGGTTAAAATTACTTTTCAGGACCAGTACTGGGCTGAAAGATACAGCACTGAGGTCTCTCCTGATAACAGGTGAGTAAATCGGAATTCGTATTTCGGCTGATTTTAGAGGAATATTTGTATGTTTCAAAAATCAACACTTAGAAACTTTTTCAGCAAAAAGCAGGCAATGATATCCTATGGAAGGAAATTCAAGTTACTGGTAAGTACGATTAAAATTACTTTTGAGGATCAGTACTGGGCTGAAAGATGCAGCACTGAGGTCTCTCCTGATAACAGGTGAGTAAATCGGAATTCGTAGTTCGGCAGATTTTAGAGGAATATTTGCACAATGGTGAAGGGAGGGGCGGGGCCTGAGGTGACATCTGTGCAAACGCGCCCCGTGGCGCGTTTTAAGTTGGGGGATTAAGTCCCCTTGAATCATGAGGGTCCCTAGGGGCCAACTAGCCCACCAGGAACCTCCAGTATGCGCCAGGGGCTGCGTTGCAGAGATGTGTAGAGAGGCCACACCCCTTTTTACACCTCTCTGCAACGCAGCTCTGTGGCGCTTTCTGGATGTACCTGTTGGGCTAGTTGGCCCCCAGGACCCTCAGGATTGAAGGGGATTTAATTCCCCATCTTAAAACGCGCCACGGGGCCTGTTTGCACACATGTCACCTCAGGCCCGCCCTCCCTTCACCACTGTGCAAACGCGCCCGTGGAGCGTTTTAAGTCGGGATTAACTCCCTTGAATCCTGAGGGTCCCTGGGGTGCAACTAGCCCACCAGCTACCTCCATTAAGCGCCACAGAGCTGCGTTGCAGAGAGGTGTAAAAAGGGGCATGGCCTCTGTACACCTCTCTGCAAGGCAGCTCCCTGGCGCATACTGGAGGTTCCTGGTGGGCTAGTTGGCCCCAGGGACCCCCAGTATTCAAGGGAATTACTTCCCTTTCTTAAAACGCGCCAGGGGGCACGTTTGCAGAGTACTGCAGGGGGCGGGGCCTCCGGCACCATGCCGTTTTTTATGGGAGGGGGCTGCATGGCCCCCTTCCCTCGGCCACTTTTGGCCCCGGGGACCCCATCCCCCGGGGCCTGAGCATTTTTTTGTTTTATTTAAAAAAAAAAAAAAACGGGAAGGGGGCCACGGGAAGGGGCCGCGTGGCCCCCTTCCCTGGGCCTCTATTGGCCCCGGGGACCCCATCCCCCGGGCATGCCCTCTTTTTAAATAAAAAATATGGAGGGGGCTGCGTGGCCCCCTCCTCAGGCCATTTAAGGCCCCGGGGACCCCATCTCCCGGGGCCGGCCTTGCCCTTATTTTTTTATTTATTTTTTTTTATTTGGGGAGGGGAGCTGCGTGGCCCCCTCCCGGGCCACTTATGGCCCCGGGGACCCCATCCCCGGGGCCTGGCCTCTGGTTGGGGACTGTGGGTGGTCCCCAATCCCCCACAGTCCCGCCGGCTCCCCGCGTCCTATGGGAGCCGGCATTGCTTTCCACATGGGGAGCAGCTAAGATGCTGCTCCCCATGTGGAAAGCTAATTGGTTTGCATTTTGAAAGAGAGAGCAGGTTTCCTGCTCTCTCTTTCAAAATGCAAACTAGTTTGCTATGACAGGGCGGGAGCCGCGAGGCTCCCGTCCTGTCATAGCAAACAGCAGTGTCCCGGGGGTAGGCACCCCGGGACACTGCAGGAGCCGGCCCTGGGGGTGGCGGTCCCCAGGGCCATCAAGGGCTCCAGGAGGGGCCGCGCGGCCCCCTCCCTACATTTTGAAAGCCCCGGGGAGGTGGTGGTCCCCGGGGCTTGGGGTCCAAAACGGACCCCATTTTCAATTTTCTTAGTGCCCCGGGGAGGTGGTGGTCCCGGGCGTGTGGGGTCTGGAGCCCCCACACAGGTTTTAAATTTTTTTTTTAAAAAGCCCGGGGGTGGTGGTCCCGGGGCTTGGAGGCCCTTAGAGGCCCCATACATAAAATAAACCCCCTCAGCATGCCCCCGGGACTTGGCCCACCCGGGGCAAGTAACTATCGAAGCGCGGAGACCGCGCTTTGATTTTTATCGGCAGGATCCGCGCACCCTGAGCGCATCCTGCCGATTTTAAAAAAAATGCTTTTTGCCCAGGGGGTCCTTGTGGGACCCCTGAGCAGACCAAGGGGTCAGGGTGTTTCTACCCTGCCCCTTTGTGCGCTTTGCGCACTTGTTTCTGTCCCTCGGTTCTACCGAGGGACAAAATGGCTGCCAACATTTCCTGAATCGGAATGTTGACAGCCAATTAACATGCAGCTCGTGATCGGGACGGTGCGCGCAGGGTGCGCTCAGGGTGCGCGGATCCTCCGTGCCCATAGATATATATGTACTTTTACTTTTGATTTTCTCAGCAACTACTGAACGGATTTACACCATTTAACAAAAAGGGTTCTTTCTGAACCAAGAACTACCTCTTTGCCAAATTTGGTGTAATTCCGTTCAGCAGCCGTGTCTAAAGTTTCCTATGGAAAAATGAATGGGGAAAACGTGTTTTGGGACCCCCCTTTTTTCTCGGCCCCCGCTTGACGAATCACCCCGAGACTTTCAGGGTAGGAGCGGACCGGAGCGCCCCACAAAGTTTGAAAATTTTGCGAAGATACGTCAACCGGCAAGAGAGTTATTTCAAATAGAATGTCGCGGATTTCCTATGGAAAATAGGTTCTAACTATAACTATCTACTGGCGACCGCCAGTAGATTATATATATATATATATATATATATATATATATATATATATATATATATATACACAATACATGTATGGCGGAAATTCTTTGTCCAGCACGTTATTTATTAATCATCTATGTATCATTATTGATTATTCGATAATCAGGATTCCTTACGGTTTCCGTATGTAATTAACTTTGCACTGCATGTGATTAAGTAGATTGCAGAGACTTCATACATCTGGGTGAATACTCTAGATTTGATTAAGTCCCACCTGACTTTTTGTACAGATTTATAAAACAGTACTTTAACAGCAACACCGATAACAGCATGCCTGCATTAATTACCAGATGAATACAAAGCTTGACAAGTCAAAAAAGTATCCCGCCCAATAGAAGATATCAACTAGGCACAGTTCTCTAGTCAGGAAGTCTCTTCAGATGGTACTATTACACCTGGGAGCAATTCCTTTTTGTATGGTAACACACGCCGGGAGATGCAGAACCGAGTAGGTGATGTTGCGGGGCCAGGATCCTTGATGACTGTCTGACTACAGGACTGCCCCGTCTCTGCACTCTTTGAGACTCGTGGAGTCCGCCCAAGTTGGGTCGGATGAACCAAGATTGAACGCACTGATTTAGGATAAGTATATCCACGAAGCGTAAAAGGTGTAACAGTTTTCTGTTCCACTACTTATAAACTTGATTTTACATTGGATCCAGGGAGGGAATTTTCTCTGTGGTTTGCCCTGATGAAAGCCGTGGATCCATATGGGCTGTTCACGGGCTGAAACATGTTGGCAATGTTTGTAGGGTCTTAGGACCATTGTATTCTTGGGACACCCTATCATTTGTTTTAATATCCTGCCAGTACTCCATATTAAAGGGATACCTGGAATATCTGAAGGATTTTTAATCTCTAACCCCCCTGGCCTTGTTCTCCAAAGTGCTCCCTGGAATACGGTCAAGCCCACCCTGGCCTTTAGGAGCCAGGGTGAACCCGATGATGAAGCATGACACTACTAGAGTGTGTGAGGGTTACCATACAAAAAGGAATTGCTCCCAGGTGTAATAGTACCATCTGAAGAGACTTCCTGACTAGAGAACTGTGCCTAGTTGATATTTTCTATTGGGCGGGATACTTTTTTGACTTGTTGATATTTAGTTGGGAGGACGTATCCCCTCCGTCCCTCTTCCAGTATTGTGGAAGATCCTCTCCACCCTTCAGGCCTTTGGCCACTATTTTGTACAAGAATAAAAATCTTGATCAACGATCAGTCATCTCGACAATATAAATGTTAATATTCAGAAACTGGGAAGAGCATTTGTATTTGCTGCAGTCACATATGATGTTATGTTATTATAACTTCTATAGCGCACGATTACCCGGAGGTGTCTTGGCGCTGGATTGTGTTTGTGATACATGCATCAGTAATTCTGAGTGATATTTGTACCTGCAGATTCTTCCCCGTATGAATATCCTACAGGACCCAGACTGGATCAGGAAACTTTTCCCTCAGCAATAGCTCTCCAGCATTGCCAGGCAACAGCATGCAGCTTCAGCAGTAACCTCGCATGCCCGGGATGTGACCTCACTGGGACTTCTAAGGCACCAATTGATGTCAGTTCCAGTTTGTCAACACCTCTTTGGCATGGGTCTAGAGCTACTCTTGGTGCTTTAGTGATGAAATTCACCAGCTTTCGAATGGTCAGGTTTTCCACCCCGCTCCACTGAAGCTACAGCTGCACACTTGCAGATTGAGCTGTGCCAATTAGAGACCACCTGCTTGCAACCAGAGCTTGCTTATGTCATCTTGACTATGAGGAAACCCGTCATAAAATGTAAGCTGGCTAGCAAGTCCGATCCGAACCCTTTCAGTTTCGCCTATTAGCCGTTCTGCTATGCTTCACGCTACCTTTTGCCCAGCAGACAAAGTGTATTTGGCTATCCCTCCCGCCTTCATGTGTATGTCTGACCTGCCTTATTTAAGTCACCACTAGTGGCCTTTTTTTGGTTGATTTTTTAAAAAATGTTTTCTCAAATTCTTTCCTCCCACTTTGCTTATTGTTCCACAGTGAGTTTTGAGCCTTGTGCTAACATTCTTCATGATGTCTCCATTTGATCTGATGCACAATTGTCCAGTTCTACTTTTGACCCTGGAAACCGTTTCCTTGTGGAATTAACTGTGGCCTATTAGGTTGGTAAATTTCAGACCCTTTCACTCCGACCAACCTTCACTTCATTCTAACCAGAAAAAGTGGTTCTTCTCACATGCCCTTCGTTCTTACAGAAAAGTGGTTATCTGCCTTTCGCTTGAGGCACTGTCACTCTTCCATATTTCTTCTGTTCTTCACATCCCTCCAAGGAGGAGGACAAACTGCATAGATTGGATCCTAGGTGTATATTTGCTTACTACATCGACCTCTCACAGCAGAATAGGACTGATAATCAGGTCTTTGGGAACTTGGGTGAAGCAAAAAATGCCAATTCAGTAACCAAGCAGACAATTCCATGTTAGGTCATGCCCTGAATAAAGATTTGCTGTGTTTTGGCCAAGAAAGAACCTCCAGCTGGCATTCATGCCCACTTCACGAGTGCTCCCACACTGTCATCCTTACATACTTTTGCATAAAACAGTTGCCTCACAGCTCAGGCTTGCAGTGACAGATACTTTACGATGTTGCCTGACTGTTTGGTTAATCAGTACTTCTCAATCATCTTTGGTAAAGACATTTCTGGTGGATACTATGTTTCCATCGATTTCTCATCCATTTCCCTGCTGAGTTAGTGCCTTGAGTACTAAGCTCCTCAGGTATGCAAACATGCAATATACTGTTTTTGTTGTTCTCTCTGTTCCTTTCCACATGACTCTAAGATATTTATATGGTAAGGATATAGTATCCATATAGTATCCACCAGAAATATTGTTCGAGATGGTACCTTTTTTTTGTATCAATTAACACACTTGCATCACAATTCACGTGTGCACTGTGTACACATTTCAGACATTGATTTTTCCATATCCTGTTTGGACAGCCATCCGTACTTGCATCGATATTCCTGCATAGAAAACCTACATATCAACATAGCAAGATGGCTGTGCAAGAGGCAATGTGTTAGACTTGGCATCTTTTGGCGTGTTTCCCCTGACTTTTTGCTTTCTGACCTCCCGGTTTTGACTCTGTTTTTGCTGGTGTAATGATTCTGCGCACGTTCCTCACTGCTGTCCAGTGGGAAAGTGCAAGTGCTCCTGTATAAAATGTGTTACGGATTGGCGTTTCCATGATTGGCCTATTTGGTTTATGTTTCAGTCCCTTGTAAAGTGCACTGCGAGTGCCAGGGCCTATAGAACAAATGCTGTTGGTGGGCTGCAGCACTGGATTGTGCCACCCACGCAAACAGCCCGTAAAGTGTAACTCGGGCCTGCCATTGCAGAGCCTGTGCGCAGCCTGGGGCCTCCATGTCGACTTGGCAAGTGCACACACTTGCAAGTCCCTAAACCTTCCCTTTTCTACATGTTAGTCACCCCTAAGGTAGGCCCAAGGTACCCCTGTGGGCAGGGTACGTTGTATGCGAAAGGTAGGACATGCCCTGGTGTGTGTGGCATGTCCTGATAGTGAATTACAGCCTAGTTCGTTTTTCACTATTGCAAGGCTACCTGTTCCCCATAGGCCAGAACGGGCAGTTTTGATTATTACAGCTTATAATCCTAACTGACCCCGGGAACATGGTAGAAATTCGAGTTTAGTATGCCTGGACTCAGAATGATAAAATGCATCTTTTAGTGAAGTTGGTTTTAACATTCTGCGTTTGAAAATACCACTTTTAGAAAGTGGGTATTTTCTTGTCTAACCATCCAAGCCTGCCTCTGCGAGGTTGTGTATTCCTTGTCTGGAGTGTGAGTGACAGGGGCTGGGGGATGCCAGGAGACCGGGTGAGTCAGCACAGGGCTGAATAGCAAGATCTACATGTAGATGGGTGGGAGGAGTTGCACCTGGGCCCTGAATAGGACAGTGCCTTCCCTCCACAATGCTGGCTCCACCTCCTGTGGTGCGTCTGATGTCCCTGGCCTACTCTCTGAAAGAAAGGACGGAGACTTGTCAACAAAGTGCTCCAGAACTGGTTTGGACTAGGCAAAGGCCTCTCTGCCTTCAGAGAACAAAGGAATTTGGGATATAAATATTGGGGCCCTGACCCCATGAATTTAGATCTGGCTGGAATCAAGGAACCTGCCAAGACGAAGAGCTGGAAGAGCTGCCAGGAGGAGTACTGCCCCTTTGCTGTGTTGTTGCTTTGTTGGGTTGGCCTGCAGCTGCTGCTTCTGCCTTGGGCAGTGAAAGTACTGAACTTTCTACAAACTTGTGCTGAGTATCTCCAAGGGCCTGGAACCGAGCTGGCCTCCTGTTAAGAAGTCTCAGGGACTACAAAGACTTCACAAGCCTCTGGGTACCGCTTCTGGAACGCTGTTTCAGTTGCCACAGAGGAAGGGAACTGCAACCGACTCCGTCAACCGAATCCATCCCTGACCGGTGACCTGTTTGCACCGCAGAACGCATCGCAACCCTGGTCTCACCGTGGGCGACGTCCGACGCCGCCAACACCGAGCCGCTGCTTGCACCGTGACCTGTGGGCACCGCAGTCCGCATCGCTTCACTGAACCAGCCGGACCCGACCGACGCGGACGCTGCAACTGGCTTAACAGTCGTGACCGCATCGCATTTGGGGCACCGCTCGCACGTTTGCGACGCACCGCTCCGACTCGCACCGCTGTCCGACGCCAGCTCCCGCACTCCGGCTTGGTCGCCTGCATCGCAACCTGTCAGCACCGCATCGTACATCGTCTCGCCCTGCACCGCACGCCTTGGACTCACCGACTCCGTCTGCACGACGCTCATCGAGCCGCTGCCTGCACCGCATCGAGGGACCCCGCACCTTGCATCGCTCCGTCTTGCACCGCAACCGCGACGAACGCCGACCGGCTCGTACACTCCGTACCAGCCACAACGAGAAAGGTACTGTGACTGAGTCTGTTCACGACTCTGCTGGCCCGTAGCGACGCGGTCGGCTGGAACTGTTAGACTCTGTGTAATTCAGCATCGCGGTAGACCCGGACGGGGCTACCGACTCGTACGAACTTTGCTTTTGTGTTATTCCTGCAAAGAAGAAGTTACCTTATCAAGCATTCATTTTTAAAGTATAGTATTGTGGATTTTTGTCGTAATTGGTCTTGTCTTGAGTATATAAAAATATTGGTTATTTTTCTAAACTGGTGTGGTGTCCGTTTGTAGTGCTTACACTGTATTACTGTTGGTTATGTGCAAATGCTTTACACACGGCCTCTAGAATAAGCCTGACTGCTCTATGAGGAAACCCGTCATAAAATGTAAGCTGGCTAGCAAGTCCGATCCGAACCCTTTCAGTTTCGCCTATTAGCCGTTCTGCTATGCTTCACGCTACCTTTTGCCCAGCAGACAAAGTGTATTTGGCTATCCCTCCCGCCTTCATGTGTATGTCTGACCTGCCTTATTTAAGTCACCACTAGTGGCCTTTTTTGGTTGATTTTTAAAAAAAAATTCTCAAATTCTTTCCTCCCACTTTGCTTATTGTTCCACAGTGAGTTTTGAGCCTTGTGCTAACATTCTTCATGATGTCTCCATTTGATCTGATGCACAATTGTCCAGTTCTACTTTTGACCCTGGAAACTGTTTCCTTGTGGAATTAACTGTGGCCTATTAGGTTGGTAAATTTCAGACCCTTTCACTCCGACCAACCTTCACTTCATTCTAACCAGAAAAAGTGGTTCTTCTCACATGCCCTTCGTTCTTACAGAAAAGTGGTTATCTGCCTTTCGCTTGAGGCACTGTCACTCTTCCATATTTCTTCTGTTCTTCACATCCCTCCAAGGAGGAGGACAAACTGCATAGATTGGATCCTAGGTGTATATTTGCTTACTACATCGACCTCTCACAGCAGAATAGGACTGATAATCAGGTCTTTGGGAACTTGGGTGAAGCAAAAATGCCAATTCAGTAACCAAGCAGACAATTCCATGTTAGGTCATGCCCTGAATAAAGATTTGCTGTGTTTTGGCCAAGAAAGAACCTCCAGCTGGCATTCATGCCCACTTCACGAGTGCTCCCACACTGTCATCCTTACATACTTTTGCATAAAACAGTTGCCTCACAGCTCAGGCTTGCAGTGACAGATACTTTACGATGTTGCCTGACTGTTTGGTTAATCAGTACTTCTCAATCATCTTTGGTAAAGACATTTCTGGTGGATACTATGTTTCCATCGATTTCTCATCCATTTCCCTGCTGAGTTAGTGCCTTGAGTACTAAGCTCCTCAGGTATGCAAACATGCAATATACTGTTTTTGTTGTTCTCTCTGTTCCTTTCCACATGACTCTAAGATATTTATATGGTAAGGATATAGTATCCATATAGTATCCACCAGAAATATTGTTAGAGATGGTACCTTTTTTGTATCAATTAACACACTTGCATCACAATTCACGTGTGCACTGTGTACACATTTCAGACATTGATTTTTCCATATCCTGTTTGGACAGCCATCCGTACTTGCATCGATATTCCTGCATAGAAAACCTACATATCAACATAGCAAGATGGCTGTGCAAGAGGCAATGTGTTAGACTTGGCATCTTTTGGCGTGTTTCCCCTGACTTTTTGCTTTCTGACCTCCCGGTTTTGACTCTGTTTTTGCTGGTGTAATGATTCTGCGCACGTTCCTCACTGCTGTCCAGTGGGAAAGTGCAAGTGCTCCTGTATAAAATGTGTTACGGATTGGCGTTTCCATGATTGGCCTATTTGGTTTATGTTTCAGTCCCTTGTAAAGTGCACTGCGAGTGCCAGGGCCTATAGAACAAATGCTGTTGGTGGGCTGCAGCACTGGATTGTGCCACCCACGCAAACAGCCCGTAAAGTGTAACTCGGGCCTGCCATTGCAGAGCCTGTGCGCAGCCTGGGGCCTGCCATGTCGACTTGGCAAGTGCACACACTTGCAAGTCCCTAAACCTTCCCTTTTCTACATGTTAGTCACCCCTAAGGTAGGCCCAAGGTACCCCTGTGGGCAGGGTGCGTTGTATGCGAAAGGTAGGACATGCCCTGGTGTGTGTGGCATGTCCTGATAGTGAATTACAGCCTAGTTCGTTTTTCACTATTGCAAGGCTACCTGTTCCCCATAGGCCAGAACGGGCAGTTTTGATTATTACAGCTTATAATCCTAACTGACCCCGGGAACATGGTAGAAATTCGAGTTTAGTATGCCTGGACTCAGAATGATAAAATGCATCTTTTAGTGAAGTTGGTTTTAACATTCTGTGTTTGAAAATACCACTTTTAGAAAGTGGGTATTTTCTTGTCTAACCATCCAAGCCTGCCTCTGCGAGGTTGTGTATTCCTTGTCTGGAGTGTGAGTGACAGGGGCTGGGGGATGCCAGGAGACAGGGTGAGTCAGCACAGGGCTGAATAGCAAGATCTACATGTAGATGGGTGGGAGGAGTTGCACCTGGGCCCTGAATAGGACAGTGCCTTCCCTCCACAATGCTGGCTCCACCTCCTGTGGTGCGTCTGATGTCCCTGGCCTACTCTCTGAAAGAAAGGACGGAGACTTGTCAACAAAGTGCTCCAGAACTGGTTTGGACTAGGCAAAGGCCTCTCTGCCTTCAGAGAACAAAGGAATTTGGGATATAAATATTGGGGCCCTGACCCCATGAATTTAGATCTCGCTGGAATCAAGGAACCTGCCAAGACGAAGAGCTGGAAGAGCTGCCAGGAGGAGTACTGCCCCTTTGCTGTGTTGTTGCTTTGTTGGGTTGGCCTGCAGCTGCTGCTTCTGCCTTGGGCAGTGAAAGTACTGAACTTTCTACAAACTTGTGCTGAGTATCTCCAAGGGCCTGGAACCGAGCTGGCCTCCTGTTAAGAAGTCTCAGGGACTACAAAGACTTCACAAGCCTCTGGGTACCGCTTCTGGAACGCTGTTTCAGTTGCCACAGAGGAAGGGAACTGCAACCGACTCCGTCAACCGAATCCATCCCTGACCGGTGACCTGTTTGCACCGCAGACCGCACGCTCGCATCGCAACCCTGGTCTCACCGTAGGCGACGTCCGACGCCGCCAACACCGAGCCGCTGCTTGCACCGTGACCTGTGGGCACCGCAGTTCCGCATCGCTTCACTGAACCAGCCGGACCCGACCGACGCGGACGCTGCAACTGGCTCAACAGTCGTGACCGCATCGCATTTGGGGCACCGCTCGCACGTTTGCGACGCACCGCTCCGACTCGCACCGCTGTCCGACGCCAGCTCCCGCACTCCGGCTTGGTCGCCTGCATCGCAACCTGTCAGCACCGCATCGTACATCGTCTCGCCCTGCACCGCACGCCTTGGACTCACCGACTCCGTCTGCACGACGCTCATCGAGCCGCTGCCTGCACCGCATCGAGGGACACCGCACCTTGCATCGCTCCGTCTTGCACCGCAACCGCGACGAACGCCGACCGGCTCGTACACTCCGTACCAGCCACAACGAGAAAGGTACTGTGACCGAGTCTGTTCACGACTCTGCTGGCCCGTAGCGACGCGGTCGGCTGGAACTGTTGGACTCTGTGTAATTCAGCATCGCGGTAGACCCGGACGGGGCTACCGACTCGTACGAACTTTGCTTTTGTGTTATTCCTGCAAAGAAGAAGTTACCTTATCAAGCATTCATTTTTAAAGTATAGTATTGTGGATTTTTGTCGTAATTGGTCTTGTCTTGAGTATATAAAAATATTGGTTATTTTTCTAAACTGGTGTGGTGTCCGTTTGTAGTGCTTACACTGTATTACTGTTGGTTATGTGCAAATGCTTTACACACTGCCTCTAGAATAAGCCTGACTGCTCGTGCCAAGCTACCAAGGGGTGAGCAGGGGTTATTTTAGGAGTGTAACTCCCTTACCCTGACTAGGAAGAAGGGTCCCTACTTGGACAAAGGTGCAAGCCCTTGCCAACTAGAGATCCCATTTCTAACATTGGTTGTCAGCGGTGAGGATAGGACGTGTGTTTGCACTTGACTTACAGTGATTGGTGTGCACTACTACCATATCGCAGACCATTACGTACCACATACTGGTTCTTTTTCTTTTGGCCTATTTTTGATCTTGCCAGTTTTCAACTCACTACTTTTGTCATGCCTGACTCAGCTGCATCATCCGTTGCATCTCTGGAAGTTATCTTTGAGGAGGATAGGTTGGAAACCTACGCCGTAAAGGAACTACGAGCAATTTGTAAAAACCTGAAAGTCCAAATTAAAGGCCTCACAAGGAAGGAGGAGCTACAGAAGGCGCTGAGGGCCTGGGTAGCAGCCAGACATGCCAGTGGGCAGCCTGGTAATCTCAGTGAGGAGGTGGAGGAGCCTATTTCCAGGGTGGATGTGCTTTTGGGTGGGGGGAACCCGCCAGGTCAGGCAGCAGCAGTCTGTCCCCAGAGGAGCTGGAGGACAGGCGAGAGGCAAGGCAGTTTGAGCTGCAGAAGCTCAGGCTGGAGGGTGAGCGGGAGGAGAAGAGGGAGGAGAGGAGATTGGCCATGGAGGAGAAGAAGATGCTCTTAGAGCATGAGAGAGAACTGAAGGAGCTAGAACTTAGGAGTAAGTCAGGCTCAGATGGTGGCAGCAATTCGTCCAGGAAGGCAGACAGGATTGTGCACATTCCCAAGAATGTAGGCAAGGAGTTCAAGAAGGGGGATGACATACAAAGGTGGTTTCAGGGTTATGAGGCAGCCATACACATGAATGGGGTCCCTGAGGAAAATTGGGGAGCAGGATTGTGGCCACTTTTCCCTGAAGAAGCAAGGGATGCTCTGATAGCTTTGGGTAAGGGGTATCACCTCACCTATGCTGACATGAAGGATGCCCTTCTCACTAAGTATGGTCTTACTCCTGAAAAGTACAGGGATCAGTTCAGGTCCAGTAAGAAGTCTGATGCCAACACTTGGTTGGAATGTGTGGATGTGTTCTGCAGGTCGCTGGATGGTTGGGTGAAGGGCAGTAGTGTAACAGATTTTCAGGGGCTCTACAACTTGATTGCATGGGAGCACTTGTCTAGTCTATGTTTTGCAGATCTGCGCCAGCACCTAGTGGATAGTAAGCTAACTGACCCCAGGAAGCTTGCTATGGAAGCGGACCGCTGGGTGAGTACCAGGGTCCACAAGAAAGCGTTTGGGGAGACTCAGCCAAAGGTGGGCAGGGTCCCCAGCAGAAAGGTGGGGGGACAAGGGTAAAGCACAGGAGTTCTCTAAAGGGCCCCAAACTAGTACCCAGGGTAAAGGTTCCCAGCCCCCGGTGATAAGAAGAAAGGGGTCTCTACAGGGAAGCCTGTTGAGCCCGGCCCCCGCAAGTGTTATGCATGTGACCAGGTAGGTCACTTTAAGGGGGACCCCAAGTGCCCAAAGGGGACACAGCCACCCACCGGTGGACAGTCCAAAGTGTTGGCTAGTGTAGCGCTTGGGGAGGAGGGGTGCCCACAGGAGGGTGGGGATCCCGCAGAAATGACCCTTGTCTCACTAGGGGACAGTGAGATGGTCCCAGGAAACCAGGTGCCCCCTAACACAAAGAAATATAGCACCTGGGTGACCATCAATGGGAACAGGGTAGAGGCTCTCAGAGATACTGGAGCCAGTGTGACCTCAGTCCGGTGTCACCTGGTCTCTGAGAAGCAGGTAGTCCCAGGGGCATTCCACCAAGTAGTTGCTGTAGACAACTCTGAGCGCCAGTGTATGGTGGCGCAGGTTCCCTTTGAATGGGGGGGGTCTCAGGTCCCTTGAGGGTGGTTGTGAGCCCTACCATGCCTGTAGATTGTCTGCTAGGTAACGACCTGGAGCAGTCCTTATGGAAGGATGTTGAGCTCAGGTCTCACTTGGAGATGCTTGGGTTGCCAGAGTGGGCATGCGTGTCTACTCGGTCAATGGCAGCCAGAAAGGGTGATCAAGAGGACTTGGAGCCTGGAACAGTGGCCCAAGTCCCTGCCAAGAGAAAGGGCAGGGGCGCGGGAAACCGGCCCCCGAAGTTCCCACGGACCGGGAGGAGGCGGACCTCGAGGGGGACGCCCCGGTGCCTACAGGGGAGCAGGTAGCCGAACTGGGAGACATCTCTGAGCTGACCCATTGGCAGCAAGAAGGGGGTCCCACCAGGGAGGAGTTCTGCAGGGAGCAGAACGAGTGCCCTACTCTGGAGGGTCTGCGGCGGCAGGCTGCAGACCAGGCAGCTGGTAATCAGTCCGGGTCACATCTGATCTACTGGGAGAGTGGTCTCCTATACAGTGAGCCTAAGGTTGCTGAGCCTGGGTCAGCCCGTGTGCTGGTGGTACCCCAGCGCTTCAGGACCTTCCTACTGGGTCTGGCTCATGACGTGCCTTTGGCAGGACATTTGGGGCAGGACAAGACCTTTGACAGGCTTGTCACCCACTTCTTTTGGCCCCAAATGCGAAGGCAGTCAGATGCACACTGTAGGTCTTGCCAAACTTGCCAGGCAAGTGGTAAGAGTGGGAGGAAGGTCAAAGCTCCTCTCCAACCTTTTCCTGTTGTTGGAACACCCTTTGAAAGGGTAGGGATGGATATTGTGGGGCCACTGGATCCCAAGACAGCCATGGGCAACAGGTACATCCTGGTCTTGGTGGACCATGCCACCCGGTACCCGGAGGCAATCCCTCTCAGGACAACGACGGCGCCAGTGGTGGGCCGGGCGTTAATGGGGATCTTTTCCCGTGTGGGATTCCCCAGAGAGGTGGTTTCTGATAGGGGGACCAATTTCATATCCAAGTATATGACATCCCTGTGGAAGGAGTGTGGTGTAACCTACAAGTTCACCACTCCTTACCACCCACAAGGAAACGGTCTGGTGGAGAGATTCAACCAGACCTTGAAAGGCATGATCAAGGGTCTAACAGAACCCATGAGGCGTAAGTGGGACGTCCTCTTGCCATGCCTACTCTTTGCATACAGGGAGGTGCCTCAGAAGTCTCTTGGGTACAGCCCCTTTGAGCTCCTGTATGGCCACCCTGTCAGAGGACCTCTGAGTTTGGTAAAGGAAGGCTGGGAGGCGGCTCCCAGGAAAACTCCCCAGGATGTATTTAGCTACATGCTGGCCTTTAGAAACCAAACTGCCCGCTTCAGGAAACTCGCTCAGGCGAACCTAGAAGCAAGCCAGGAAGAAATGAAGAGATGGTATGACCAGAATGCCACTCTGGTCGAATTTCAACCTGGGCAAAAAGTGTGGGTCATGGCCCCAGTGGCACCTTGTGCCTTGCAGGACAAGTGGACTGGGCCATATGAGGTAATGGAGCGCAAAAGTGACGTCACCTACCTGGTGGATTTGCAGGCTCCAAGGAACCCTTTGAGGGTCCTTCACGTGAACCGCCTCAAGCCCCACTTCGAGAGGTCCGAAGTGAGTATGCTCTTGGCGACAGATGATGGGGTGGAAGAGGAGAGTGAGCCTCTCCCTGACCTCCTGTCTACCAAGGAGCATGATGGGTCAGTAGAAGGTGTGATCCTCTCCCCTACTCTGACTCAGGAGCAGCAGGGGGACTGTCACCAGTTGTTGGGACAGTTCGCCCCACTGTTCTCTCTGACCCCCGGTGTTACTCACTGGTGTACCCATGACGTGGACACTGGTGACAGCCCTCCTGTGAAGCACAAGATTTACAGGTTGACTGACCGGGTCAGAGCCAGCATCCAGGAGGAGGTCTCTAAGATGTTGGCGTTAGGGGTGATTGAGCCCTCCCACAGTCCTTGGGCCAGCCCAGTGGTCTTGGTCCCAAAGGCTGCTGCGCCCGGTGCCACTCCAGAACTCCGGTTTTGTGTGGACTACCGTGGGCTCAATGCCGTCACCAGGACTGACGCGCACCCCATCCCCAGAGCTGATGAGCTCATTGATCGGTTGGGAGCTGCCCGGTTCCTCAGCACGTTTGATTTGACGTCTGGGTACTGGCAGATTGCCTTAACCGATGGGGCCAAGGAGAGATCAGCATTCTCAACCCCAGAAGGTCATTACCAATTCCGGGTGATGCCCTTTGGGTTGAAGAATGCCCCTGCCACCTTTCAGAGGTTGGTCAATCAGGTGTTGGCTGGGCTGGAGGATTTCAGTGCCGCCTACCTGGATGACATTGCTGTGTTCAGTTCCAGCTGGGAAGAACATTTACAGCACCTTGAGAAAGTGTTGAGGGCTCTGCAAGGTGCAGGCCTCACGATCAAGGCCAGTAAGTGCCAGATCGGGCAGGGTTCTGTGGTGTACTTGGGACACCAGGTAGGAAGCGGCCAGGTGGCGCCCCTACAACCCAAGATTGACACCATTCTGGCTTGGGAGCCCCCAAGACCCAGACAGAGGTGAGAGCCTTCTTAGGTCTCACCGGCTACTATAGGAGATTTGTTAAGGGCTATGGCACCATCGTTGCCCCCTTAACAGAGCTGACTTCTAAGAAGCAGCCCAGGAAAGTGATCTGGACTGAGTCCTGCCAGAAAGCTTTTGATGCCCTGAAGGCAGCCATGTGCACGGCGCCCGTGCTCAAGGCACCTGACTTCTCCAAGGAATTTGTCGTGCAGACTGACGCTTCAGAGCATGGTGTGGGAGCGGTGCTCTCACAACTGAACGAAGAGGGCCTGGATCAGCCTGTAGTCTTCCTTAGCAGGAGACTACTCCCCAGGGAACAGAGGTGGAGTGCCATAGAAAGGGAAGCTTTTGCTGTGGTCTGGGCGCTGAAGAAGTTGAGACCATACCTGTTTGGGACTCACTTCCGGGTTCAGACAGACCACAGGCCCCTCAGATGGTTGATGCAAATGAGGGGTGAGAATCCAAAACTGCTGAGGTGGTCCATCTCCCTACAGGGAATGGACTTTACGGTGGAACACCGTCCTGGTACAGAACACGCCAACGCAGATGGTCTGTCCAGGTTCTTCCGCCTTAGTGAAGAGAACTCCAATGGGGTTGGGTAGTTCTCCCTACTTTCAGCTGGAGGGGACATGTGTTAGACTTGGCATCTTTTGGCGTGTTTCCCCTGACTTTTTGCTTTCTGACCTCCCGGTTTTGACTCTGTTTTTGCTGGTGTAATGATTCTGCGCACTTTCCTCACTGCTGTCCAGTGGGAAAGTGCAAGTGCTCCTGTATAAAATGTGTTACGGATTGGCGTTTCCATGATTGGCCTATTTGGTTTATGTGTCAGTCCCTTGTAAAGTGCACTGCGAGTGCCAGGGCCTATAGACCAAATGCTGTTGGTGGGCTGCAGCACTGGATTGTGCCACCCACGCAAACAGCCCGTAAAGTGTAACTCGGGCCTGCCATTGCAGAGCCTGTGCGCAGCCTGGGGCTGCCATGTCGACTTGGCAAGTGCGCACACTTGCAAGTCCCTAAACCTTCCCTTTTCTACATGTTAGTCACCCCTAAGGTAGGCCCAAGGTACCCCTGTGGGCAGGGTGCGTTGTATGCGAAAGGTAGGACATGCCCTGGTGTGTGTGGCATGTCCTGATAGTGAATTACAGCCTAGTTCGTTTTTCACTATTGCAAGGCTACCTGTTCCCCATAGGCCAGAACGGGCAGTTTTGATTATTACAGCTTATAATCCTAACTGACCCCGGGAACATGGTAGAAATTCGAGTTTAGTATGCCTGGACTCAGAATGATAAAATGCATCTTTTAGTGAAGTTGGTTTTAACATTCTGTGTTTGAAAATACCACTTTTAGAAAGTGGGTATTTTCTTGTCTAACCATCCAAGCCTGCCTCTGCGAGGTTGTGTATTCCTTGTCTGGAGTGTGAGTGACAGGGGCTGGGGGATGCCAGGAGACAGGGTGAGTCAGCACAGGGCTGAATAGCAAGATCTACATGTAGATGGGTGGGAGGAGTTGCACCTGGGCCCTGAATAGGACAGTGCCTTCCCTCCACAATGCTGGCTCCACCTCCTGTGGTGCGTCTGATGTCCCTGGCCTACTCTCTGAAAGAAGGGACGGAGACTTGTCAACAAAGTGCTCCAGAACTGGTTTGGACTAGGCAAAGGCCTCTCTGCCTTCAGA
Source organism: Calotriton arnoldi (assembly GCA_963921515.1). Taxonomy (NCBI): domain Eukaryota; kingdom Metazoa; phylum Chordata; class Amphibia; order Caudata; family Salamandridae; genus Calotriton; species Calotriton arnoldi. The sequence goes on from CAWUFW010005694.1 coordinate 963,613, forward strand.
GAACAAAGGAATTTGGGATATAAATATTGGGGCCCTGACCCCATGAATTTAGATCTCGCTGGAATCAAGGAACCTGCCAAGACGAAGAGCTGGAAGAGCTGCCAGGAGGAGTACTGCCCCTTTGCTGTGTTGTTGCTTTGTTGGGTTGGCCTGCAGCTGCTGCTTCTGCCTTGGGCAGTGAAAGGACTGAACTTTCTACAAACTTGTGCTGAGTATCTCCAAGGGCCTGGAACCGAGCTGGCCTCCTGTTAAGAAGTCTCAGGGACTACAAAGACTTCACAAGCCTCTGGGTACCGCTTCTGGAACGCTGTTTCAGTTGCCACAGAGGAAGGGAACTGCAACCGACTCCGTCAACCGAATCCATCCCTGACCGGTGACCTGTTTGCACCGCAGACCGCATCGCCCCGCTTCGCATCGCAACCCTGGTCTCACCGTAGGCGACGTCCGACGCCGTCAACACCGAGCCGCTGCTTGCACCGTGACCTGTGGGCACCGCAGTTCGCATCGCATCGCTTCACTGAACCAGCCGGACCCGACCGACGCGGACGCTGCAACTGGCTCAACAGTCGTGACCGCATCGCATTTGGGGCACCGCTCGCACGTTTGCGACGCACCGCTCCGACTCGCACCGCTGTCCGACGCCAGCTCCCGCACTCCGGCTTGGTCGCCTGCATCGCAACCTGTCAGCACCGCATCGTACATCGTCTCGCCCTGCACCGCACGCCTTGGACTCACCGACTCCGTCTGCACGACGCTCATCGAGCCGCTGCCTGCACCGCATCGAGGGACACCGCACCTTGCATCGCTCCGTCTTGCACCGCAACCGCGACGAACGCCGACCGGCTCGTACACTCCGTACCAGCCACAACGAGAAAGGTACTGTGACCGAGTCTGTTCACGACTCTGCTGGCCCGTAGCGACGCGGTCGGCTGGAACTGTTGGACTCTGTGTAATTCAGCATCGCGGTAGACCCGGACGGGGCTACCGACTCGTACGAACTTTGCTTTTGTGTTATTCCTGCAAAGAAGAAGTTACCTTATCAAGCATTCATTTTTAAAGTATAGTATTGTGGATTTTTGTCGTAATTGGTCTTGTCTTGAGTATATAAAAATATTGGTTATTTTTCTAAACTGGTGTGGTGTCCGTTTGTAGTGCTTACACTGTATTACTGTTGGTTATGTGCAAATGCTTTACACACTGCCTCTAGAATAAGCCTGACTGCTCGTGCCAAGCTACCAAGGGGTGAGCAGGGTTATTTTAGGAGTGTAACTCCCTTACCCTGACTAGGAAGAAGGGTCCCTACTTGGACAAAGGTGCAAGCCCTTGCCAACTAGAGATCCCATTTCTAACATTGGTTGTCAGCGGTGAGGATAGGACTTGTGTTTGCACTTGACTTACAGTGATTGGTGTGCACTACTACCATATCGCAGACCATTACGTACCACATACTGGTTCTTTTTCTTTTGGCCTATTTTTGATCTTGCCAGTTTTCAACTCACTACTTTTGTCATGCCTGACTCAGCTGCATCATCCGTTGCATCTCTGGAAGTTATCTTTGAGGAGGATAGGTTGGAAACCTACGCCGTAAAGGAACTACGAGCAATTTGTAAAAACCTGAAAGTCCAAATTAAAGGCCTCACAAGGAAGGAGGAGCTACAGAAGGCGCTGAGGGCCTGGGTAGCAGCCAGACATGCCAGTGGGCAGCCTGGTAATCTCAGTGAGGAGGTGGAGGAGCCTATTTCCAGGGTGGATGTGCTTTTGGGTGCGGGGGAACCCGCCAGGTCAGGCAGCAGCAGTCTGTCCCCAGAGGAGCTGGAGGACAGGCGAGAGGCAAGGCAGTTTGAGCTGCAGAAGCTCAGGCTGGAGGGTGAGCGGGAGGAGAAGAGGGAGGAGAGGAGATTGGCCATGGAGGAGAAGAAGATGCTCTTAGAGCATGAGAGAGAACTGAAGGAGCTAGAACTTAGGAGTAAGTCAGGCTCAGATGGTGGCAGCAATTCGTCCAGGAAGGCAGACAGGATTGTGCACATTCCCAAGAATGTAGGCAAGGAGTTCAAGAAGGGGGATGACATACAAAGGTGGTTTCAGGGTTATGAGGCAGCCATACACATGAATGGGGTCCCTGAGGAAAATTGGGGAGCAGGATTGTGGCCACTTTTCCCTGAAGAAGCAAGGGATGCTCTGATAGCTTTGGGTAAGGGGTATCACCTCACCTATGCTGACATGAAGGATGCCCTTCTCACTAAGTATGGTCTTACTCCTGAAAAGTACAGGGATCAGTTCAGGTCCAGTAAGAAGTCTGATGCCAACACTTGGTTGGAATGTGTGGATGTGTTCTGCAGGTCGCTGGATGGTTGGGTGAAGGGCAGTAGTGTAACAGATTTTCAGGGGCTCTACAACTTGATTGCATGGGAGCACTTGTCTAGTCTATGTTTTGCAGATCTGTGCCAGCACCTAGTGGATAGTAAGCTAACTGACCCCAGGAAGCTTGCTATGGAAGCGGACCGCTGGGTGAGTACCAGGGTCCACAAGAAAGCGTTTGGGGGAGACTCAGCCAAAGGTGGGCAGGGTCCCCAGCAGAAAGGTGGGGGGACAAGGGTAAAGCACAGGAGTTCTCTAAAGGGCCCCAAACTAGTACCCAGGGTAAAGGTTCCCAGCCCCCGGTGATAAGAAGAAAGGGGTCTCTACAGGGAAGCCTGTTGAGCCCGGCCCCACGCAAGTGTTATGCATGTGACCAGGTAGGTCACTTTAAGGGGGACCCCAAGTGCCCAAAGGGGACACAGCCACCCACCGGTGGACAGTCCAAAGTGTTGGCTAGTGTAGCGCTTGGGGAGGAGGGGTGCCCACAGGAGGGTGGGGATCCCGCAGAAATGACCCTTGTCTCACTAGGGGACAGTGAGATGGTCCCAGGAAACCAGGTGCCCCCTAACACAAAGAAATATAGCACCTGGGTGACCATCAATGGGAACAGGGTAGAGGCTCTCAGAGATACTGGAGCCAGTGTGACCTCAGTCCGGTGTCACCTGGTCTCTGAGAAGCAGGTAGTCCCAGGGGCATTCCACCAAGTAGTTGCTGTAGACAACTCTGAGCGCCAGTGTATGGTGGCGCAGGTTCCCTTTGAATGGGGGGGTCTCAGGTCCCTTGAGGGTGGTTGTGAGCCCTACCATGCCTGTAGATTGTCTGCTAGGTAACGACCTGGAGCAGTCCTTATGGAAGGATGTTGAGCTCAGGTCTCACTTGGAGATGCTTGGGTTGCCAGAGTGGGCATGCGTGTCTACTCGGTCAATGGCAGCCAGAAAGGGTGATCAAGAGGACTTGGAGCCTGGAACAGTGGCCCAAGTCCCTGCCAAGAGAAAGGGCAGGGGCGCGGGAAACCGGCCCCCGAAGTTCCCACGGACCGGGAGGAGGCGGACCTCGAGGGGGACGCCCCGGTGCCTACAGGGGAGCAGGTAGCCGAACTGGGAGACATCTCTGAGCTGACCCATTGGCAGCAAGAGGGGGTCCCACCAGGGAGGAGTTCTGCAGGGAGCAGAACGAGTGCCCTACTCTGGAGGGTCTGCGGCGGCAGGCTGCAGACCAGGCAGCTGGTAATCAGTCCGGGTCACATCTGATCTACTGGGAGAGTGGTCTCCTATACAGTGAGCCTAAGGGTGCTGAGCCTGGGTCAGCCCGTGTGCTGGTGGTACCCCAGCGCTTCAGGACCTTCCTACTGGGTCTGGCTCATGACGTGCCTTTGGCAGGACATTTGGGGCAGGACAAGACCTTTGACAGGCTTGTCACCCACTTCTTTTGGCCCCAAATGCGAAGGCAGTCAGATGCACACTGTAGGTCTTGCCAAACTTGCCAGGCAAGTGGTAAGAGTGGGAGGAAGGTCAAAGCTCCTCTCCAACCTTTTCCTGTTGTTGGAACACCCTTTGAAAGGGTAGGGATGGATATTGTGGGGCCACTGGATCCCAAGACAGCCATTTGCAACAGGTACATCCTGGTCTTGGTGGACCATGCCACCCGGTACCCGGAGGCAATCCCTCTCAGGACAACGACGGCGCCAGTGGTGGGCCGGGCGTTAATGGGGATCTTTTCCCGTGTGGGATTCCCCAGAGAGGTGGTTTCTGATAGGGGGACCAATTTCATATCCAAGTATATGACATCCCTGTGGAAGGAGTGTGGTGTAACCTACAAGTTCACCACTCCTTACCACCCACAAGGAAACGGTCTGGTGGAGAGATTCAACCAGACCTTGAAAGGCATGATCAAGGGTCTAACAGAACCCATGAGGCGTAAGTGGGACGTCCTCTTGCCATGCCTACTCTTTGCATACAGGGAGGTGCCTCAGAAGTCTCTTGGGTACAGCCCCTTTGAGCTCCTGTATGGCCACCCTGTCAGAGGACCTCTGAGTTTGGTAAAGGAAGGCTGGGAGGCGGCTCCCAGGAAAACTCCCCAGGATGTATTTAGCTACATGCTGGCCTTTAGAAACCAAACTGCCCGCTTCAGGAAACTCGCTCAGGCGAACCTAGAAGCAAGCCAGGAAGAAATGAAGAGATGGTATGACCAGAATGCCACTCTGGTCGAATTTCAACCTGGGCAAGAAGTGTGGGTCATGGCCCCAGTGGCACCTTGTGCCTTGCAGGACAAGTGGACTGGGCCATATGAGGTAGAGGAGCGCAAAAGTGACGTCACCTACCTGGTGGATTTGCAGGCTCCAAGGAACCCTTTGAGGGTCCTTCACGTGAACCGCCTCAAGCCCCACTTCGAGAGGTCCGAAGTGAGTATGCTCTTGGCGACAGATGATGGGGTGGAAGAGGAGAGTGAGCCTCTCCCTGACGACCTGTCTACCAAGGAGCATGATGGGTCAGTAGAAGGTGTGATCCTCTCCCCTACTCTGACTCAGGAGCAGCAGGGGGACTGTCACTGTTCTCTCTGACCCCCGGTGTTACTCACTGGTGTACCCATGACGTGGACACTGGTGACAGCCCTCCTGTGAAGCACAAGATTTACAGGTTGACTGACCGGGTCAGAGCCAGCATCAAGGAGGAGGTCTCTAAGATGTTGGCGTTAGGGGTGATTGAGCCCTCCCACAGTCCTTGGGCCAGCCCAGTGGTCTTGGTCCCAAAGGCTGCTGCACCCGGTGCCACACCAGAACTCCGGTTTTGTGTGGACTACCGTGGGCTCAATGCAGTCACCAGGACTGACGCGCACCCCATCCCCAGAGCTGATGAGCTCATTGATCGGTTGGGAGCTGCCCGGTTCCTCAGCACGTTTGATTTGACGTCTGGGTACTGGCAGATTGCCTTAACCGATGGGGCCAAGGAGAGATCAGCATTCTCAACCCCAGAAGGTCATTACCAATTCCGGGTGATGCCCTTTGGGTTGAAGAATGCCCCTGCCACCTTTCAGAGGTTGGTCAATCAGGTGTTGGCTGGGCTGGAGGATTTCAGTGCCGCCTACCTGGATGACATTGCTGTGTTCAGTTCCAGCTGGGAAGAACATTTACAGCACCTTGAGAAAGTGTTGAGGGCTCTGCAAGGTGCAGGCCTCACGATCAAGGCCAGTAAGTGCCAGATCGGGCAGGGTTCTGTGGTGTACTTGGGACACCAGGTAGGAAGCGGCCAGGTGGCGCCCCTACAACCCAAGATTGACACCATTCTGGCTTGGGAGCCCCCAAGACCCAGACAGAGGTGAGAGCCTTCTTAGGTCTCACCGGCTACTATAGGAGATTTGTTAAGGGCTATGGCACCATCGTTGCCCCCTTAACAGAGCTGACTTCTAAGAAGCAGCCCAGGAAAGTGATCTGGACTGAGTCCTGCCAGAAAGCTTTTGATGCCCTGAAGGCAGCCATGTGCACGGCGCCCGTGCTCAAGGCACCTGACTTCTCCAAGGAATTCGTCGTGCAGACTGACGCTTCAGAGCATGGTGTGGGAGCGGTGCTCTCACAACTGAACGAAGAGGGCCTGGATCAGCCTGTAGTCTTCCTTAGCAGGAGACTACTCCCCAGGGAACAGAGGTGGAGTGCCATAGAAAGGGAAGCTTTTGCTGTGGTCTGGGCGCTGAAGAAGTTGAGACCATACCTGTTTGGGACTCACTTCCGGGTTCAGACAGACCACAGGCCCCTCAGATGGTTGATGCAAATGAGGGGTGAGAATCCAAAACTGCTGAGGTGGTCCATCTCCCTACAGGGAATGGACTTTACGGTGGAACACCGTCCTGGTACAGAACACGCCAACGCAGATGGTCTGTCCAGGTTCTTCCGCCTTAGTGAAGAGAACTCCAATGGGGTTGGGTAGTTCTCCCTACTTTCAGCTGGAGGGGACATGTGTTAGACTTGGCATCTTTTGTCGTGTTTCCCCTGACTTTTTGCTTTCTGACCTCCCGGTTTTGACTCTGTTTTTGCTGGTGTAATGATTCTGCGCACGTTCCTCACTGCTGTCCAGTGGGAAAGTGCAAGTGCTCCTGTATAAAATGTGTTACGGATTGGCGTTTCCATGATTGGCCTATTTGGTTTATGTGTCAGTCCCTTGTAAAGTGCACTGCGAGTGCCAGGGCCTATAGACCAAATGCTGTTGGTGGGCTGCAGCACTGGATTGTGCCACCCACGCAAACAGCCCGTAAAGTGTAACTCGGGCCTGCCATTGCAGAGCCTGTGCGCAGCCTGGGGCTGCCATGTCGACTTGGCAAGTGCACACACTTGCAAGTCCCTAAACCTTCCCTTTTCTACATGTTAGTCACCCCTAAGGTAGGCCCAAGGTACCCCTGTGGGCAGGGTGCGTTGTATGCGAAAGGTAGGACATGCCCTGGTGTGTGTGGCATGTCCTGATAGTGAATTACAGCCTAGTTCGTTTTTCACTATTGCAAGGCTACCTGTTCCCCATAGGCCAGAACGGGCAGTTTTGATTATTACAGCTTATAATCCTAACTGACGCCGGGAACATGGTAGAAATTCGAGTTTAGTATGCCTGGACTCAGAATGATAAAATGCATCTTTTAGTGAAGTTGGTTTTAACATTCTGCGTTTCAAAATACCACTTTTAGAAAGTGGGTATTTTCTTGTCTAACCATCCAAGCCTGCCTCTGCGAGGTTGTGTATTCCTTGTCTGGAGTGTGAGTGACAGGGGCTGGGGGATGCCAGGAGACAGGGTGAGTCAGCACAGGGCTGAATAGCAAGATCTACATGTAGATGGGTGGGAGGAGTTGCACCTGGGCCCTGAATAGGACAGTGCCTTCCCTCCACAATGCTGGCTCCACCTCCTGTGGTGCGTCTGATGTCCCTGGCCTACTCTCTGAAAGAAAGGACGGAGACTTGTCAACAAAGTGCTCCAGAACTGGTTTGGACTAGGCAAAGGCCTCTCTGCCTTCAGAGAACAAAGGAATTTGGGATATAAATATTGGGGCCCTGACCCCATGAATTTAGATCTCGCTGGAATCAAGGAACCTGCCAAGACGAAGAGCTGGAAGAGCTGCCAGGAGGAGTACTGCCCCTTTGCTGTGTTGTTGCTTTGTTGGGTTGGCCTGCAGCTGCTGCTTCTGCCTTGGGCAGTGAAAGGACTGAACTTTCTACAAACTTGTGCTGAGTATCTCCAAGGGCCTGGAACCGAGCTGGCCTCCTGTTAAGAAGTCTCAGGGACTACAAAGACTTCACAAGCCTCTGGGTACCACTTCTGGAACGCTGTTTCAGTTGCCACAGAGGAAGGGAACTGCAACCGACTCCGTCAACCGAATCCATCCCTGACCGGTGACCTGTTTGCACCGCAGAACGCATCGCCCCGCTTCGCATCGCAACCCTGGTCTCACCGTGGGCGACGTCCGACGCCGCCAACACCGAGCCGCTGCTTGCACCGTGACCTGTGGGCACCGCAGTCCGCATCGCATCACTTCACTGAACCAGCCGGACCCGGCGGACGCTGCAACTGGCTCAACAGTCGTGACCGCATCGCATTTGGGGCACCGTTCGCACGTTTGCGACGCACCGCTCCGACTCGCACCGCTGTCCGACGCCAGCTCCCGCACTCCGGCTTGGTCGCCTGCATCGCAACCTGTCAGCACCGCATCGTACATCGTCTCGCCCTGCACCGCACGCCTTGGACTCACCGACTCCGTCTGCACGACGCTCATCGAGCCGCTGCCTGCACCGCATCGAGGGACCCCGCACCTTGCATCGCTCCGTCTTGCACCGCAACCGCGACGAACGCCGACCGGCTCGTACACTCCGTACCAGCCACAACGAGAAAGGTACTGTGACCGAGTCTGTTCACGACTCTGCTGGCCCATAGCGACGCGGTCGGCTGGAACTGTTAGACTCTGTGTAATTCAGCATCGCGGTAGACCCGGACGGGGCTACCGACTCGCATCTGAACTTTGCTTTTGTGTTATTCCTGCAAAGAAGAAGTTACCTTATCAAGCATTCATTTTTAAAGTATAGTATTGTGGATTTTTGTCGTAATTGGTCTTGTCTTGAGTATATAAAAATATTGGTTATTTTTCTAAACTGGTGTGGTGTCCGTTTGTAGTGCTTACACTGTATTACTGTTGGTTATGTGCAAATGCTTTACACACGGCCTCTAGAATAAGCCTGACTGCTCGTGCCAAGCTGCCAAGGGGGTGAGCAGGGGTTATTTTAGGAGTGTAACTCCCTTACCCTGACTAGGAAGAAGGGTCCCTACTTGGACAAAGGTGCAAGCCCTTGCCAACTAGAGATCCCATTTCTAACACAATGGATCAGACAGATGCTTCTTTTTCATCTCTTCCTCACTTCAGTTGGGGTAAATGTGATTGGGCAGGAAGCACCTGCCAGCTCTGGACCATTGTTTTAGTGACGTGGGCAGCTGGAACACCTGGATCATCCCGCACACCTCCCGTCATGGCCCAGAAGGTGTTTAGACTGTCATCCTTCAACCGAACATTGAAGGTGATCAAGAAAGATGGGATGCCCTCAATCCAATATACAGATGACCTATTAGGAGGGAAGCACCATTTCCATCCATGAACTCGAAGGTCTAAAATCGAGTAATTACACAACAGTTAAAAGTGCTGAATGCCACATAGGAGAAAAAAACCTGCTAACACTAATGCCATGTTATTCAATCTTGTGTCATGTCACGTGTGGGTCACTCTGCCATCCAGAGCTGAGTGTAAGTAAGTATCCCAAGATCAGAAGTGGCAAGATTGTTTTTTCAAAAATTTGGCATGGTCATATTTGTGATAATCAATGCTCAGCCTCATGATACTTCCTTTATAGGTGTGTGTGAAGCAATATTGCCTATATAGCTCCATGTCACCAAACCCACATGTATGTGTATTTCTGCCACTGTGCCACATGAAATGCCAAATTCTGCTTGTAGACAATACAAAAATGTCTTGTTCTTTAACGATTTTTAAATTTCAGCCACATCTCCTGGATACTCTCACAGGTGAAAAGCAGCACTCTCCAAATCCACCTTACATACACAAAAACTGCAGGTGCAATAGGAACAACTCAGCAGGCCCACAACTGCAGGCTGGTGCATGCATAGATGAAGCTACTCCATCATAGCATAAGCGCTGCCTATGCCTACACATCAGGCCACAACAAACCATATCCATTGAAGAACCTTTTTGGAGGTCACCAATACCCTCGACAATGCATCACATAAACTGAGCGTCTGTGGCTACTGACCATGGCAACGGCTCACCATTGCCCCTGACAGGGTCACAGCAACTGACACATTGCACCCCTGCAACTGTAGAGCAGCTATCTCCCACAGTGGGAAGTTCAGGGTCCCTAGATGTTAAGATAGTTGAGCAGGGAGCATAAATATACGCTGATCTCCAATCCTTTTTTTTTTTTTTTTTTGTAGTCTTATATAGCGCGAACTTGACCCGAAGGTATCGGGTATTAGAGCGCTTTACAAGAGCACCAGTTGCGTTAAACAAGGACACATTCATTTTTTGTAGGTAGTCATTGATGGAAGCAGTTGAAAAAGAGAGCACCATACTTGCAGTGCAACAGATGGCAGTGCTGGACTTGTCCCAATCCACCACTCCGATGTGGTGGTACAGCACTACTGTCTCAACTGTTGCTGCAGTCACTCTATCAGAGGAGGCTGCTCCCATCCAGTCAAGATGTAACCACTCATTTCAGGCCTCCGTACGGTCAATCAATCAATCAAGCAATCAAACAAACATTTACAAAGTCCGGAAAATCACCGGTCAGGGTGTTGAGGCGCTGATGCATGTACGGTATGGTACATGAGCACACTTGCCAAGCAAGGAGACATCACAGCAGTGGGAGAAGTAAGACAACACTGAGGGTGTCCGTGCATGAAGCCCTAGAGCGGCTATTTTGTAGAACAGGAGGGCAACTGTCTGTCTGCCATCTTGGGAAGGTGGAGGCAGCTTAGACACCATGGATGGTGGCCTCCAGCGCCTCATGAGCCATGGAGGGTCATTGTGTCAATTTCCCTTTTCGCAATAACTCATTCGCTCCCCCTTTGTGCTTTCTTTATTTGCATGTATTGTGAATTTGCATGTTTAATTGATGTCTTGAGAAACTTCACTGTACCATGCTAGCAAACATGTAAACATCTGTTTCCAAGTGTGCAAGGAAAAATCTGTATTCCTAAAAATAGCATGTAGAGGTCACTGTGAGGTATACGGAATATGGAATAACAACAGTATCACTACCCTGTAGTCCAGTGAAGGGGATGTAAACGAAGAAAGTCCGCCTTCCAGGAATTGTCTAGCCAGAGACTGTAAAATGCTACAATTTACTTTCTTTAGGTGTTAATTTCCTTCCTTTGGGCATTTTAGTTATTGCAGGTCCACCTTCTGTAACAGAGAGGTCGTTTTTTGGGGTTTCTAGGGAAGCTACATGTTCTCTGATATGCTTGCTTATGTTTAGTGGCCGGGTACTGTACTTGGTTATTACACTTGCATGCCTTTTCGGCTGAAACAACGGATGAATGTTACCTTTCGTGAGATTTGTCATATTTCGGCTAAATAGAGTATGCTTTGAAATCCACATGTAATGTTGAAACCTAGGCCATGTCAGGGTACAGTTTGTCATGTAGTGGTATGTCCAGTCTGTCTTCTACGTCACAGTATATGCCGTGGCACAGTTATTTGTCAATATCCCAGTCCGGTGAGTGTCCGGATTTGTGAGTGTCTTGTGTGTAACCGTGAACTTCCAGAGCCCGTGATCAAGGCTGTACAGTTTTCCGTTTGAGTCCGTGCACCCAGTTCAAACCACATGCTATAACAGCAACTTTATACATTCCTCGGTTTTAAATGCGTATTTTACGATTCTCTCTAAATGAATGCAGTGTACGGACTAGTTTTTTTTTAACTAATCACTTTACAGGCCAACACTCTCAATGTCATTAATTGTGCCAAAAATATTGGGCTGCCCTTTGAAAAGATTTTCTACTAACGAGCCCACTTCTCCTGGCGGCCTGCAGGTCTGTAAATGTGATGGATTTTTCAGGAAGTATCGAGGCAATAATATCTGCTTTGGACCTGACTGTTCATTAAAACATAATGGATTTTTAAATCTGAATACATTTCCCGACATCAGCTAATTTGGTAGTATGGAGATACAGTGTTGTGCCGCTTGTTTGGTGAACTATCATTCCTTGGATTTTTTGCGGTTCTTGATTTTGTGTACAAACAAACTGACTAGTTTGTGGTGTTTGGTGTATTTATGGCATGAGGTGGCCAGAATGTGACCAGTTCACACAGCACACAACTCCTGAGATAAATAACATGCTTTTTTTCTCTAATGTGTATTTAGCTCCCATTTTGCTAGTTGTATATTCTTACAGGTTTTTATTTTGTAAACCTGCACAAAACAAAAACCTAACACCTGCTAGATCACTGCTGTGCTTCGATGGAAACTACCCGTGGTAGGAGTTCAGAGTATGTGTCCTGTGCGTATGTTCCAAGTAAAGTGAATATATTAAATAAAAAAAATAAAAAGTCAGGTAAGCCCTCACACACCATGCTTCATCTTCTGGCTTCCTCATTCGCCAAAATGTATAAATCTATTATAATGGTGAATGGGATTTCTCTAGTGAGGAAGCACTTAAATAGTTTTACTGGAAAAAGCAAGATCGGAATATTAGTAATTAAAAAACTCCAGGGTATCTCGAACATACTTTACTTAATATTGTACAGAGGAAACAGTAAAAAATGTGATGTATAAGATTCCTAGGCGAACTATAGCTGCGGCATCTTAGTGGTCAACATATTTCTGCCTGGTGGCCTCATTCCGAGTCCATGGCATTCATCAGGACCTGGATCCCTATAACTGTACAGACACTGCTCATACAAACTTTCATTCTTGATTCAGCACACTCAAGTAGTGTACTTGCTGAAATGGTACTCTGACTTCACTTGGTACATCCACTTATTAATAATTCAGGTAAAAATTGTATGCAATGTATATTTTACTTCTATAGCCTTGTATTTATTTGCATGAATGTGTGACTGCTGCTGAAGGCTGGGATAGGTCCAATCAGTGCATTGCCCTTGCCGTTGCTCTGGACTGACATGATGTCACGGGAAGACCTATGCTAGGCTACTGAGAATGTATTTTCCCATTGTGCGCCCAAAGGTTGACCTGGGATTTGTCTGTAATGTTCAGAGCCAAGCAGCGTTTTCAGTTTAGAAAGTTGTCTAAAGTGGCCTAGTGAGCAAAAAAGATAGACTGGAATTCAACCCTGTGTAATGGGCAGTGCCTGAGATTCACTCAAGCATTCCACCCATCACTGAGCGCTGAGCACTGAATTATTAATAATTAAGTAAGAAGGTGTTATTGTAATTGTAATTACAAAGGTGTTATGAGATCTGAATGTGATAAAAGCATACCCCCAGTAACTTTCATGCTTTAATTCTTAGAAGTTACCTGGAGTAGGTTTTGATGTTTTTGTAATCGGTTGCCATCTCACACCCTCCCTAAACAGGATAGATGGAAGACACTAGCAGGGCTTCCAGCCTTGCACAATCGTTTTATTGTGTACCTTCGCATCTGTGTTTGAGGCTGTGGGCCTGTATGAAGCGCACTTCAAAGATCTTTATCTGGTGTTGAGATCACTAGCCATAAACGAATTATGAAGAGGGATTAGAAACTTTCACATGAAGAAAGCCATGGCCGTGCTCATCGTTAGGGTATTGATGCTTCTGTACCTCTTATCTTATATAGTTCAGTTCGATGAATCTTTTATTGCATTGTAGGTAAAACAAAATATAATAGATTTACTAAATCGATTCATAAATATACAATACAAAATCGAACTGGGCTATATAAGATTAGGGGTACAGAAGCATTAATACCCTAAAGATGAGCAAGGTCATTGCTTTCTTCATGCATTCCCACAAACCTAAGTTTCAGAAGCTGAAAAACACCAGTCAGTGCTGATAGTCACAAGAGCATAGGGCTGTGGATGTTTGAGTGGGCACAATTTAAAACCGCATAGCAAAAGCTACAAATCTACATCAACTTCAGCACCTTGGTGAAGAGCTCAGTCTTTTACGGCCAAATCTAAACAAGCATTGGCAAAGCCAACAGGCCTTGCCTTTGAGACCTAGTAGCTCTGCCAGTGCCTTTTGTTCATGCCTTAAAACATGAACAAAAGGAGAGAAAAAAGGGCCAATGATGTGTCCGCTACTATCCGCGTCATTTTGTATGCACACAGATGCATGATGATGTATGTGTGCACATACAACTTAAAAATGAACTAAGCTTTCATGATGCTAGCTATAGCCAGGTGGACCTTAAAACCTTAAATCGTACTGCTTCAGTAACAGAATTGATGCTGCTTTCCGTGTGTGCCTTTCAGAGAAATCGATGTCTGATATCAGCCATACCCATACAACAACATATTACATGAGCAATTGTTTCATTCTTCACATTGCACAGTCTACACACTTTATTATTTTGTCTGCTGTACCCCAGGATGAAGTTATGGTCAGAATATCTTGTTGCCTTAATTGTTACCTCATGTAATTCATACTGTATCGATATATCATACTGAGGTATTAATTCCCTGCAGCACTGTAGACGGCTAAATTCTAAGATATTAGCTTCAAAGCTCCTGTTCTTGACTGCAATGTTTATTCTCTGTTTTATCGTGTTTTTAGTTAATATAGAATGCATTCAAGCAATTTATATTCTCCAAATTATGAGTCTAAGTTCTCATTACAAGTTGCACGATACTGGTGGGGTGCAAACTCTGCACATAAAAATAACTTTGTGTGGTAACGCCCCACCAGTACCATGCAATTATGCGTTAACCACCCTAGACTGAGTAATAATCGTGCAGCCCCAGTTTTAGAGGGTGGAATTTTGCACAGTTCTTTTCTGATGTATTAACTCTCACATTTACCATCTGCTAAATGTGAGCTGGGGGGAAGGTGCTGGGTGGGGTTCAGGGGGAAGGTGGGGGGGAAAGTTGAGATGGGGGGGGGGGCAAAGTACCCTAGCAAGGGAGAATGTTACATGCACCCTCTCTTGCTTAAAACCAGCATTGGCAAAGCCAATTCGTCTCGGCAATGTGAGCTGTATTGGCGTTGTCAATGGTATTGTCTTTTACCAACTACATTCTGATTCTTCCTATATTGCTACTTGCACTTTAAACATAGAACGACAGGGCCGTAGATATAAAAAAGAGGAACAGGTGATCTTAGTCAGTGCACCAGTTTACCTGTTACGCTCCCTACATTAACTGTCACTCACGAGGCATGCGAATATCACCCAAATGCACAAAGATAAAACAGAAATCATGTCACACGTATGCAGGCTAACAAATTGCTGGCTATCCACCTGGGTGATGGCAGACCTAATTCATTTCACTACGAGAGTCCTTTCTTTACTCCAGTTAAGCTGCGCAGTGTGACATTGAGCATATGCTGATGCGATGTGGAGTCTTTCCGGATCTTGAAATCCTTTGGTGTTTCCAGCAAATAAGACAATATAGACTACATTTCCCACAGTACAGTGCTTGATTGAAAGCCTTTCTGATTTCCGGGAACACACCCAATCGTAAGTGAAGAAGTCAGCGGTGATCTTGCTGTAATTTATAAAGAAGTAATCTACTATGATGTTATTTCAGCGAAATTACAACTCTGAGGAAACCATTTTTATTCTTTGAATTGTCATATGTGGACATTTCAAACTATTCTACGCATGTGTGAATCTGACTTTGTGTTCCTGGTGGCCTGTACAAAACAAGCATCAAAGCAGGAGGGGTTTAGTGGACGGAACAGGGGACCTCGGAAAACAGCATCTGACATTTGATCTCGGTCTTTGAATGCGCAGCAAATGTGACGAGATAAGAGCAAGATTTACAGACTTGTTTACAGAAATGGAGCTCGAAGTTCCTAAAACAGATGCTAAAATGGTGACCAGTGGATTGATATAGTACTTGGTCCCTGCTGTTGGGGAGTGCTAAACACAGAAAGAGGCATGACAAATGCATGCCATGGACAAATGGGAAGAAAGATTAGGAGAGCGACGATGGAGCCAGCAAATGGGAAGCATATGGGCAGACTGAAGCCCAAAAAGTATATACAAAATGTCTCGAAGAGACAGTGCAAGCACTGTCTAGCCTAGATCTGAAAATGGCCAGGCAGAGAGAGGACAAGAAAGTGGCTGCGGTTGCTGCCAAAGCCTTATACAATTTTACTACCTGAAATTACTGGGCAGTAAGAGTGGCTCTGGTGTACCCCATCCAGGAAAAGTAGGAGTGGGAGCACCAGACCAGTCGTGAATAGACAGCACAGTATCTTACCAGTAATGAGGATTCAAGTGCATTTGAAGTTTATAACTTGAATTACACTCCACAGTATGCCAATAGCTGGTCTTTGCAAATTATACATTCTATTTCTTCTCTTGGTTCTGAGAAATGGGCTGTTGCTCTTCTCATTTTTTCCTTGCTGCCGCATGATAAGTTAACACTGAAATCGGAGAGCAACTGACCCCCGGCTGCTCACCTTATGTTATTTTATCTTTAGACCAGGCCACAGCAGAACAACATGATCTCGTTTAGAACAGCACGGTTTTTCGATGAATTGCAATCGATGTGGAATGAACCGGACAGAGTACCTGCCGTATCACCGATGCCTGCAAGCCTTCACTGTAGTGCAGGGGCACTCTGTGTTGTCTTCTTTGCTGATGTAGGTCTGGGGGGATGTGTTCCCTGGATTATCTGCCAGTCAGACCAAATCACCAGAGGTGAGTGCCTGATGTGCCTCGTCGCACTGAAAAAGGAACTTACTACAATTTGAAAGTGTATATAGTATGCTGTATCCCACACAAGTGACAAGAAACTGTATGCAAATTGAATGGATTGGCATGGAATGTCACGGAACAACAGTGAAATGGTCCCAGTTCTGGTAAAGGCACCTAGTTTTATGTGTTGCACATGTTAAATCGTCACCACTGTTATATTTTAACATGTTTTCATTTACATATTGTACATTTTAAGATGACACACCCTAAAACTGGACAATGGTTTAAAAAGAATAGAGTATGCCCTTGAGTTGGAATTTCCATTCAGGGCACATTGCACTTTGTCTTTTGTTTTTACACAGTGTAGGCCGGCTCTCATTTCCTTAGAGTCCTTGCCAACACTATCTGTTTGTAATGCCATAATATCTTTTGTAAATGGCACTATCAGAATCAGGGGAAACTCTCCCTAATATAAATATAGAGATTTTGCCAAACAAATTTGTTTTTATTTGTTTAGTGTTTTTAAATGCTTTTTTATGACATGCTAACATATGGATGTATTGCACATATCAAACAAGAATTACGTTGATTGATTGATTGACGAGAAACTGTTTTTAAAAGCAAGCAAACTTGATTCACTCATTTTCTATTAAATTAGAACTCACAATTCTCTTTCTTATTGCCGGTTACATTGTTTTATTAAGGGACGGATCCCACAAACATGTATTCTAAGGGATCTGAGTTGTTGGCTGTACTTAAATTCTGATTAGTGAAAATGTTTAATTTTTATACGTGTTCCCTGGTGACTAGATACAGCCTACTTAGATGTTGTTAATGAAAGCAATTATCTCCGTTTTGCGCTTGTGTTCTATCAGTTTCCTAGAATTATTGCATTTCTTGTACTATTTTATTGTATTCCTGGTAAGGTATATTCAGCTTTATCTGGAAGCAGTGTATTCAAATAGCTAAATAATGCAATTGGATTGCAGTATTCACTTAAAGGAGACATTTCTTTGCACTCTTTCAGTCAGAGCTAGTTCCTGCTGTACCTGCATCTGGGTGCAAATTAAAAATTTTGTCCTCCTCGCCTTTACTGCAATGACCTATGCATTCAATACTTGTAGCATATCACTGGCCTTACAACAATGCCTACGGTGGTTATATTTGTTGTCAGAAATTATGGTGTCATTTAGACTATAGTCTCCCCATTGTCCGAGCTCTAGTTTTCCTTTCTCTTGTTCCCAAAGCCTAACATGCCATTGCTAATCCAAGACCAGACACTTTGATAGCTTTTATCATAACACTGTGCTCAACCCTATAGGTGCAGAACCAACCACTGTCACCTAAAACCTCAGTAATAAGCCCCATCTCTGCCAAGGAAGGTCCCTTTCTCAGTGGCAATTCTCTCAATATCATCCCATCAAGCGGTGTCAATGAAGACATAAATAACGACCTTGCTGTTAACGTGCCATCAATAGTCTTTCACAACATCCTCAACCAATACCATCAACATCACTCACTCGTCAACTACAACATTCTTTTCCTCCTTGCTTCTCATGCCACCATCTCCCTAACACACAAACCACTTTCTAACTTCATTCTCTCAATTCCATATTACTCTCCTCCAGCCTTTTAGCCTATTAGAATTCTTTGTGTTATGCATCTGCCAATTTCAGCTGTATATAATTTGTAAAAATAGTTGATATCAGAACTTTAATCTCACCTTTAATCCTAGCAAAGTATTCCTACTTACCATGGTCTTCTCACGTCTTTATTGTTAATATCCCCTTTTGTGGGTTATTCTCTCACATCTTTTCAGTCAGTCAAGTCTTCAGCTTTTTAAATTTTTTAAAAACTTCCTTTCTGTTCCCATAGCCCATCTTTTCTCAGTTCACTGGCTCCTTTTCTTTGTATTTCACTTGTTTTATATCATGTCCTAACCTTTGAATATGTAGTCCATGCCCTCCTTACATTCCAGCCCTTTTCGAATCATCTAGTCAGTAGCGTAGCTAGGGTGGCGCGGGAGGGCGGTCCACCCCGGGGGGCACTGTTTTTGGGTGCAGCGGAGGTGAGCAATTCATGTCTGTTGACTACAACCATCCCTCCGCCCCCCAAGAACAAGTCGTCCGTTGACTCTTAGCTGCAGCGGGCAGCAACTGGGCCGCCCTAGGTAGCAGGAGGTCCAGCTACGCCACTGAATCTGGTCACTCTTACATTCAACTTCGTACACATCTGCTCTTCCACAATCCACTCTAGCTAGCATTGACGCTTAATTCCCTTTCAGATAGAATTTCCCCAGTTCATTTGCCCTGCTGCCTCTTCAAATCCTTTTGTGTTTTATCTGTGTGACTAGCTTTGGGAGTAGATGGATCATTTGTGTTCTGGTCTTTATGCTTCTATGGCGTGTCCTTTGGCCCTTGCCTACAAAAGAAAAGATGATGAGACATAAGAATAAAGGACCGCTAAAAGAACAAACAATTCTAAGGTGTTCAGTAATTCAGGTGCAGTAATTTTTCACCCTGGAATTACCAATATCCAGGCAAAATTACCCTGGAATTTTGAGTAATCCCCTATCGAATGAAGAATACCATTGGAAATCAGTGTTTCAGCACCAATTTTCGAATGTAATTCCTGACATCTGGCTTATATTCTGGGGACAAATTCCTCCATGTATGCCTGCTTGGCGGTCATTTATAAATCAGGCAGGTGGTCCCTCCACCAAGGGGACGCAGTAATTTACTCCATCCCCCTTGCAGAACACTAGGCCATCCACCAAGTTATAAGTGAGGCCCTGAGGCGTGATGCATGTGAGGGCATGACCATCTGTGATTGCGCCTTAATGTGTTCCTCTTTTAATGGGAAATCTTGCTTCCTGCAACCGAAGAGTGGTATTAAGAATATGGTGAAATGGAGATTACACCTCAAGTGGAGTATACTACTATATACCAAGCTGGGTTATAAAATTGTTTTCCAGAATTGTAAGAATTGTTTTGGGCAACTGAGTTACTTACAAGTTATGCCCTCAGAATGGTAAGCTTCTGGTGAGGTAACTGAGTAAGGTAAGAGGGTAAGTATTGCGGTCTAGAAAAAAAATAGTTGCAGGACGTACTCCTGTTCTCCGATTGTTTATATCGATGCTTTCTGTTTTTCTTATTTTTTCTATTATCTTTTTTTAACCAATTTTATAGCGTGCTAACATTGGTCTAGGGAACTGCCTGTATCCCTGTAGAAAACTACATGTGGTTAGGAGTTCAGGAACTATCAGACCTGAAACAACCAACGTGCACTGCTCTTGTTATGTGTGATGATACACAAGAATGCTTATGAACTCTTCTGAACTTTAATTGACTATTATATTATCTAAATGAATAATACATACTCAAACTTTTCAATGTATTTATATCATGATTCTCTCATCATAATCTTTTCAAAACATTTTTTTGCTTTGCATTGTTATCATTATACAGACATATTTACAAATTACAAAAACATAATTTGTTTACATGGTGTACATGATTCACACATTTGAATATGAATTACTTTGGTGACTGTCGTTGCCTGCCCTATGCATTTCGGGACCCAACGTCCTTTAGTCAGGCGCCACTGAAATAATAAAGAAATAAATCAAATCTTGAGTGAAGTGTCAAAAACTGTTGTATGCCAAATACAATTTGATGTTCCAAAGAGGAAAACATTCCACAAACCATAATTCCTATGTGTATTTTCAACCGTAATTCCAGTACAATCCACCATCCCTGAAGAACCCTCTAGACTGAATGACTGTTAACCAATCACCCAAATGGTGATCCCTTGAGTTTAAAACCTCCATGTGTGAAACAAACTCGATGACACTCGCGTCATAACTAATATCTCAAACGGAATGTAGATCATTCAAGGATGCCGATCTGTATCTTCTGCTACCCAGGCTCACTATCTGGAAAACAACCAAGTTAACTGAATGCCCATCCTACCACCGTTGTGCTGCTATAACACCCAAATCACCTTGCATTACCTTGATTATTCGGAACTTCGTTCCCCAATACTCCTCCTCCTATGGCACTCTGTATGAAAAATGAGTAGCCATTAAACTCAGACGAACGATATGAATTTAGCCTCAACGGTATGCCAAGAAATACAAAATCTCTCCAGTACCTGAGAATTCCCCTATGTCTCTGCCGTGAAACCAACACGTACTCAAATCCACACCACGTCGCGCCGGTGTTTACGTTCTTCAACTGGACATCAACAACGGACTAACAACGCATGGTATAAACATCAATGACGGGCTATTTATGTGAGAACAACCTCAGGCAAGTCAAAAGCGGCGGCCATCTTAATACAGTATTAGTCATTGATATAAGATGTTCACTCTGCAATGTGTGTAATAACAACCAACCTCAACCAAATATTAGTGTAAGTCAAAGTTAGGGTGGTAAAAATGTCAATATGCCTAACACTAAAACACAATTACAAGTGTGCTAAAAAAATCGTACATAGTTGTACATTGACACACCAACATTTAATGACTCACTCCTGTTTGCATAATACCTACAACCTGTATTAGTGTGTTTATGTGATTGCCTCTCTATGTGGGTAATGGTTAACTGCTGGTTAGAGTATTCAACCCAGCTAGCGTAATGGGAGAGCAAGTCATGTTTCCCTGTTAACCTTAACCATATGTGGTTGTATGTAGATACATCATTCATGTGTCAACTATGATTGATTATAGCTGGATGTACGACTAGACTACAAAAATCAACTTGTGTCAAGTTTATCATTGAGACCCAGTGGGGTCAAGGTTTTAATTTTTTTTATCCAAAATAACTCATTTAAATTTTCGTAAACATGTTCTTAAAACAACTTCTCAAATCCGCATAGATCCACAGACGAATTTCAATTTTCTGTAAATAATAAAAAAGCAATGAATAATTCACCCTATATAATAAATCTTTTCTTTTTCCCTGTAAAATAATCTTTAGTTATTCACAAACATAATAATAACATCATGAAACCCAACGACCTCTCCTCCAAACCCGAAACATAGGGAGGGATAATGCTAGCCTCCTTGTCTTTAATAAAATCACGTTTCTCTATGCAATTAATCTATGAGAATCGACATTTTATGGCAAGACTGCACACTGAGTGAAGGCATCCACCGCTAAAGCCCCTGGATCCGGTCTCCAACTGAAGTAATCCTCCAACTGATAAGTCAGTCTGGAGGCAAACAGATCTACATCTAGTGGGCCCAGCTGCCTTTGAATCTCCTGAAAATCCTCCTTGTCCAACTTCCAATCGCTGAAATCTATCAAATTTCTCGAGTACCAATCCACAACTATGTTCTCTTGCCCTGGAAGATACTGTGCCTGAAGCAAAATCTTGTGTTCCAAGCAAAACTCCCAAATGTCCTGAGCAATTTCTGTCAATCTCCTTGACCTGCTCCCGCCTAGTTTGTTTCTGTACATGACCGCAGTGATGTTGTCCATCTTCAAAAGAACAGAGTTCCCTTGGAACAGGGACCTGAAACTTTGCAAAGCAAACTGACCTGCCCTCAATTCCAATAAATTTATATGTTATGTCTGTTCTATCGTATTCCAAACTCCACCTGTTCTCTGCTCCAAACAGGATGCTCCCCAACCTAGATTACTTGCATCTGTTTCCAAAACATAATCCGGCTTCAAACCAAAAATTGTTCGCCCCTTCCATGCTGTCAAATTTTCTAACCACCAAATCAACTCTCTCCTCGCTTCCTCTGTCATTTGTACACAATCTCTGTACCATAAACCAACAGCTAGACCTGAAGTCTTCAAGCGTTGTAATGCTCTGTAATTTAAAGGTCCAGGGAACACAGCCTGAATTGAAGATAAGAGTCCTATGACCCTTGCTAACTCTCTCAAACTCACCATCTGTTTCTTCAATAAAGACTTCACCTCTTTTTGTATTTTCTTTATCTTCTTTTCTGGTAACAGCAAATAACCTCTGAATGTGTCCTCTACAAAACCTAAAAACTCTAAAGCCTGAGCTGGTTCCAAAACTGATTTCTCTACATTTAATATGAAGCCCAAAGACTGCAAAAGCTCCATGACCGTCCCTAACTGTGACCTCAACTCAGTTACATCCTGATTCATAATTAACAGATCGTCCAGATAGACAATCATCCGAATTCCTCTTTCTCTCAAGAAACCAACAACAGCTCTCATCACCTTCGTAAAACACCATGGGGCTGATGAAAGACCGAATGGTAGCCAAACAAACTGGTAAATATGACCTTTCCACCTGAACTGGAGGTAACTCTGACACTTGCAGCTCATTGGAATTGTGAAATAAGCATCCTTTAGATCTAATTTCATCAACCAATCTTGATCTTGCAACACATCCCTCAAAAGATGTATCCCGCCCATCTTGAAATGTCTGTAAATTACAAAATAGTTTAAGTTTCTCAAATTGATTACTGGTCTCCAACCCTTCTCTTTCTTTTCTACAAGAAATAAGGTACTTACGAAGCCTATATCTACAATTTCTCCTTTCTTCAACATACTCTCTATTTCTTCCATTACTAATTTCTCTTGTTGTTCATTGAATCTTAATTACCTTGGTTCCTGAATTTGTTCTGGTTCTGAAGAGAATTCGATTTTGAACCCTGTCACAGCCTCTAACACCCAAAGATCCTTTGTAATTTCCTTCCATCTCTCAAAAAAATTCTTTAATCTTCCTCCTACCTTTCCTTGGATAAAACCAGTAAAAATCCTCGCATTCGAACTTACCTGATCCTTGAGCAGAGAATTGACCTCTTCCTCTTGTTCCTCTTGAACGGATTCCTCTCCCTCTCTGAGGGAAAAAACCGTATTGGCTTTGTGACCCTCTTGCAAATCCTCTTGTAAAAATACTTTGGGACCTATAAAAACTCCGGGCGGGAGGTTGCCCTCTCCTCCCAGCCCTGCCATAAAAACTACTTGCTCCACTTCCATTGAAAACCTTCCTCATATTCATCTGGGCTTTATCCAGGGAAGTGAATGTGTTAACATACTTCCCCAAAGCCCTGACCGAACCGTCTCCGAAAAGCAAGCCGTTCGGGTTCTCGCACGTTTCTTTTTTGGCAAATTCACCCAGCTTCGGGTTTATTTTGAATAAAACAGCTTTCTTTCTCTCCGCAATTAGGCCTGCATTTGCATTCCCTAGGAAGCAAATCGCCCTCTGGCACCATCCTCTCAATAAATTTATATCCAAATCTGTACCTTTAAGATACGCATCTTCAACTAAATCAAACATCCTAGCCTGTGGTCCCAATGTGTCCAAAAGCTTATCTTCACATTGTTTCAGTGCCTTTTCAAGACCCTTTCTTGGATCCCTACCTAATTTGAACATATAAGTAATTATATCAGGGTCCAAATTAGGAGTTAAAGAATCCTTCTCTCCGATCACTGGGCGTGAACATTCTGCCCTCATTATGTTCCTTTCACCCTTCTCCAAAGGCCTCCTTAACCAGTATCTTATGTATTCAGATACATGACTCATTGGCCACCAATCTGATCCTCTTGGATGACGAACATCCTTTGGGTCAAACAACTTCATTCCAAATAGGTCATGCACCATTTTTTTGCCTATTTTACTGGAGTTTTCACTCCCCAAATCATCCTCCAAATCATCCTTGTAATCCAAGTCTAAGACATATTCATCTATGTCTGACAAATCTGCAGGGAATTCCTGCCCATCCTTAATGTTGCCACGAACATTCATTCTTTTTGAGCCACTTTGGACCCCAATTCCTCCTGCACTGTCATCCAGATGCCTTCTTTTTGTTTTACATTTTCCATCTACTTCTCTACCTACTCTTTCTTCATTTTCTTCAACAGAAAAATACTCTTCCTCCCCACTGACATGAGGTCTCTTCACACCAGTAATAGCTGCACTAACTGCCTCTTTTATAAGTTTTTTAATCTCCTCTGATACTACTTCCCTTGACTCTCCTACACTCACCTCTACTTCTGACATATTTATATTTTAACAAATTAATGATATATATATATCCTGAAATCAAAAACTGTCCCTTCACCTCAGCTGTGAAACTCTTTCACCGTTTAACCACTCGTTTCACACGTTGCCTAGCAACGCTTAAACCAGCTCATAATAAAAGCCTATTGGCTTTAGAAACAAAACCGATCGCTTATGCCAACTAAATTGCGCACATAATTCATGCCATAATCAAATCGATAATGTTTTAATTCGGCTTATTAAAATACTTTGTTAATATATCTCTTTTTAAAAAAAGGTACAAACATCGTCCTTTCAATTTTTTAACGCGCACCCATCATGGTACGCACATGCGCCTTCAAATACGGGAAGTGAAATAGACTCGCTATTTCCTCATGCGCATCACTGTCTTTGGTATGCGCATGCGTCCTAAATTACGGAAATCGTTTTCCCATGCGCTGCACTCATTCGTCTCCGCAGCTCCAAAATGGCCACATACGTCCCGAGTGATCTCAAGCCCTCAATCAAGTCGTGCGCCCGCAATGGTAAGCGGCGACTTTAAATAATAACTCATTTTAAAATTACTGTAAGCCCGATGACACTCAAAATTTCTAACAAACTATCCCATGCTGATCAAACTTATACGCTAGAATATTAAAACTATTCTTTTTATTTACAATATTCTTACAAACGAAAACTACAAATATTTTTAAAACTTAAAAACCATACTCTTGCATCATTCAATGATCTTGTCCATAAATTGGACTTTCCACCAAATTAATTTAATCATTCATACAAAAATTACCATAAATACTACAAACACAACAAAGAGTACTTATCTGCTCCAGAAGCAACAAACAAAAGAGGAAGAAGATGGCGGATGTCAGGATCTTAAGGGACATTAGTGTTCTATTTAATTGTTTGACGATAAAGTTCTATTCTAAAGTTCTTTAAAGTGCTGCAGAAGTGGTGAATAAAAGTAATATGCATAATGCTAGCCTCCTATCTTGCCATAAAATCCCATCTGAGTAGCAGACAATGGCTCCTCGCCCTCTGGCAGTGTCTGCAGTAATACTGCGGCCTCTCACTCATTGATGCATTTACCTATGGGACTCACTAGCTGAAGATGGTTGCACTAGAGTTGAAGTTGATTGTACACTCCCTTTCATTTTCCCAGGTTCTCTGACTGACTGAGGGCAGAGGTATTAGGGTTCGGCAGGGAGTGTTTTTCAGGATGAAAAACACTCATGCCTTGGTATTCACCAAGATTAAGATGATGTGAGTTAGGCTATCAGGGTAGAGGGCTTCATCCTATGTTGCTTAGGTAGCTGTTGTTATGGATCTCCTTTGTCCTTGGCACAATCAAGGCCAGGTCTGACCGTGGCTTTGTTTGCATTTGGTCAGGTTTGAAATGCTTGGAGGGACATAGGCCACAGACCTTCTCCTGATTGGCTATATGATTTCAGGACCTTGGGCTGCTAGGGATAAATGTTGTTATGTTAAGTTGGGTGAGAGTAAGTGCAGTGCATTGTAGTGTCTGGGAGAGGACGAACACACACTCCTGCTTCTTTGACTTTTTTTTTTTTTGGGTAGAAAATATTTTATTGAGTTTCAAAAAATACATTGCAAAAAACCAAACATCCCACAAAAGTGGTCCCTCCCTCCCATTCCCCCCCACCCCCAATTAGGCAACATGTGACAACCCAGTAAGCACTATCCATCCAAAAGTTCAAAATGGTTGCTAGTCAGAGTTCATTGGTACTACTGCACAGATCAGTGTCTGGCCGCCCCGCCTCTCAAAGGCTGTCACCGTCCTAGGGTAAAAAACACTCCCTGTAGACTTCCCGGTTTATCCTCCAACTTAGCCCCCCTCACTGTCTCTGCCCATGTCTTCGTCCCGGGCCCTCCACGCTCACCAGATCTTTTCAAACCTTTTTAGGACAGACCCGGGCCTTATAAATTTGTTCCTCTGCTCTCAAACACCAATCCATGTTGTGGTCCCAGTCATCTACTCCCTGTGCCCCTTCACTGTTCCATTTTGTAATCACATCCCATCTAGCAACCATTAAGGCCACATCACAGAAAAGGTGCATAAATTTCTCTAACGATTGTTCACCCCAAATGCCTAACATGATGTGTTTCGGTGTGAGTTCTAGTGTAGTCAGTGCTTTAAATGGGCCGGTACTCACCGGTACTGAGTACCGGCACTTCTCAGTTTTTTCCCCCCTGAGTACCGGAACTTATTTTCGGGCAAGGAGAGTACCGGTACTCCATGAAGCAGCAGGGCTCAGGCCCTGAAGTACGGGTACGTGCAACAGATGGTGCGTGTTGAGGTGCTGCTCTGGCTGGCAACAGCCTGTGTATTTCTGTGCTGGGGTGCTCCTGCAGTGTTAGGTTCTCATCAGGCGAGCAAGCCCATTGGGATCAAAGGGCTTCAGACACCCCACCCCCCCTCCCCCATCGTGTGGCAGCCCGGGATGAAACAGCTTACCGGCGCGCACACAGCCTCACCCCAGTACTTCACAGGTCTTTAAAAGACCAATTGCTTTTTAACGAGGCTTTGTTGTTTCTCACCCCTTCTTAGAACCCCTGCATCTCTGCTGCCTATTGCTGAAAGAATTAGCTCTCCCCGAAATTTGACTCTAGTTGCCGCTCTGTTCTCATTGGCATCGCAACAAGAATGAGGATATGGTCATAGGTGCCGACAGTTGAACTGAAGAACCAGGGCTGAATCCCGACGTCCGCTCATCATCCTGTGGTTCTGGACAACTCCCTTAACCAGGGGTCTTAAAAAAGTAAGCTTTAATGCAGATGTTCTGATTGTATGTAAATCGCTTAAATGCCCATGGCCCAAATTCGCGCAATATCAAACTGCCAAAAATTAGGCTCTGTACGTATGACATAGAAGCTGATGCTTGCCATGTCTCTAATATAAGGAGGCAGTTTGATTTTGCGCGAATTTGGCCCATGGGCATTTAAGCGCTTTACATGACAATCAGAGCATTTGCGTTAAAGCTTACTTATATGGCAATTATTAAATTCCTGGCTCACAGACACGCCCCCAGACACGCCCCTAGACACGCCCCTAAATACCTACCCAGTCTAATTAGTGAGTACCGGCACTTCTAATTTCCCATTTAAAGCACTGAGTGTAGTGTCAATAATGGCGGATACCCTATTAGCCACGCCTGCCCTGAAGGACCTCCGGCCAGGACACCCCCATATCGTCTGAATGAATGAGCCCCATAGTAGGCAGCCCCTCGGGCACCTATCAGAAGAGCATCTGTTCATGGCAAAGAGTTGTGTCTTTGTAAAGTATGCCCTGTGCAGGATTTTGAGTTCAACCAGTGTAAAGTTTGCTCGGATTGCCACCTCCCCGGGGTAACAACATGCCTCTCCCCACTCGTGGTTCTCAAGCCTACCTAGGTCTTCCACTGATCTCTGAGGTGACTGGAGTGCCAGGGTGCTGTCTGCCTGCAGGGTATTGTACGCTGCTGATATGGCGTGCCTGTGCAGAGGGGCGCAAAGTACCCTAAACTCCAGAGGACTCTCCTCTGGGTGCTCCTCAACCTGGCCCAGACATCTGCTGACAAGGTGTCGGACCTGGACATACCGCAAGTACCCCCCAATTCATATATCACCAAGAGCATCTCAAAGGGGATTGGGCCTCGCGTATCCCCGACATCCGCTAACTTTGAGATCCCTAACAGATCCCATCTCATCCCTCCCTCTACTCCTCGTAGTGGTGGCACCACGTAAGACTTCCACAGGGGAATTTTCAGCGCGAGGACGTCCTGTCATTGGATATGTACTGCGCCCTTTTTAAAAGCCTCGACCGCCATGCCCGTGGGGGAGGGGAGCTGTGTCAGATGCCCTTTACCATATAGTTGCCCAACGTTGCTCCCTGGTGCCATTGCTCACCGATGAACCACTAACAAGGGGTCCCTCTGCTCCACAAATGATCAATCATTGACAAACACTAACTGTGTTTCCCAGAAGTAGAGACGGAGGTCCGGGAGGGCAATCCCCCCATTTAAGACTTTCTAGTCAGGACCGACAGCGCCATTCTGGGAGACCTGCCATCCCACAGTAGCAATCTCGTTATGGCTGCCACTTGCTTGAAGAAACTATCCCAGACCTCAAACATAGAGTTCTGAAGGTCCTATAGAAATTTTGGCAGGTATATCATTTTATGGAATGCAGCACGCCCTAGCAGTGACAGTGGTAGTTTACGCCAACGTCCCACATCTCTTCCGTACTCCCTCAGGCGCCACCCAATGTTTTTGTCAAAGAAAGGCAGGGGGCGCGAGTAATAAATATACCAAGGTAATGAAACTCTTGCTGGTCAACAAGAACCTGACAGCTTCAGCTGTTTCTGGGCCTCATTCACCGAAGCAGATAAAGAAAATATTTATCCCAGTTAATACATAGCCCTGAGTAGGAGCCGAAAACGCCAAAGAACTCCAATATCCTGTCAATGGAATACTCTGGATTGGCCAAATACAGGAGGATGTCGTCAGCATAGACTGTGACCACGTCCTCCCAGTCTTGCTCCCATCTGAGGCCGCAGACTAGGGCATCTCAGCCGATCCAGCATGCTACAGGCTTCATGGTGATTGCAAAGAGGAGCAGGGACAGCGGGTAACCCTGCCTCACCCCATGCGCCAAAGCGAACCCTGCAAGAGTGTATTGTTGACCTTGACACGAGCCGTAGGGCCAGTATAGTAGGCAAACCCAGGCTCAGAAATGTGTGCAAATGTTGATTCTCTCTAACAGCGCCATCAGGTACAGTCACTCCAGCGAGTCAAATGCCTTGGCAGCGTCGAGGGCCAACAATGTTGCTGGTTTCCTTAAGCAGCTTTTGCAGGCTAGGCATCCAAAGAGGCGTAAGAGATTGTGCCTAGTAGAGATGTATGGCATAAAACCAGATTGTTCTGAAGCCACTATGGTGTGTATCACCTGAAGCTGGTGTTGGCCAAGACTTTTGCCAGGACCTTTGTCTCTATGTTGAGGAGAAAGATCAGCCTGTAGGAGGAGCACAAATCCAGGAGCTTACCCTGTGTATGAAACAAAACTATATCAGCCTGCCAAAGGTCAGCTGGTAGTATCCCACGGGATCGAGCCTCCACCAACATTGTGTGGATCAGTTTCCCTACCTGCTGCTTCACACATCGAAAGAAATCCACATCAAAAGAGTTTCTCCCCCTTCAACTGTGCCAGTGTTTCCGCAATTTCCCGTTCCTGCAAGTCGCCTTCTAGCGATTTTGCTGCCCCCTTATCCAATCTCTCGAACTAGCCCAGAGAAAATCGCTTAAACCACCGTAGCGGTCGTCGTCCCACTGCTGGGCATAGAGATCTGACAGGTAGTCTGCATATTTATTACTCCTCCTGCATCTGTCCGTAATCTCAGGACTCACTTCTGGCCCTCTTTCTTCCTTGCCAACCACGCCAACAGTTTCCCTGCCTTGTTCCCAACCTCAGACAGTCTATGCTGTTGAGCTTGGAACAGGGACCTTGCCTCTTAGTATGCTAACTCCCGATATTCGGCCTTCGCGACCTCAATGCGGGCTGCCAGCTCTTCATTGGGATGTGCTATGTACTGGGCCTCCCAGTCCAGCAACTGCTCCTCCTTCTCTCTACTGGCTCTCTCCCTTTCTCTTTTTTTTTTACCCACAGTTAGGGCCATCACTCGACCATGTATCACAGCTTTATAGGCCTCCCACATTGTAGCCCCCGAGGACCCCAAGCCCTCGTTATCCTTGAAATAGGGCTCCGTGGCCTTCTGCACATATCTCTTCAAAGACCACTCCATGAGGATCCATGGGTCCATCCTCCATCGCTGGCCCTTGAGTTGCACCGTGCCCACCACTTGCATACTCAACGGTGAGTTGTCCGAAATCCCCCTCAGCAGGTATCGCACACTGCTGCATCTGCCCAATTGTCCTGCTGGAACCAGGAAATAATCTATTTACGAATATGACTGCAGTGTATTGGCTGCGAAAGAGAATGGCCTCTTTCCGGGATGTCCAGCCCGCCATGGGTCTTCCAAACGCATCACCCCCAAAATGTCCTCAATCTAGCATCATCCCTTGGGCTCTTTCCACCTTTAATCTTTCTATCCAACGCACCTTCCAACACAAGGCTCAGATCCCCCTCCCACCATCAGGAGTAGAAGCAATCCACCTCAACATCTTATCTAGGCCCTGTGCCTGGAGGCCTGGTAGGAAGTACCAGGACGCTACATACAGCTTCCCTCCCTGACACATGCCCACTGTGGGCACCCAGCAACCCACGTTTCCGTCACCTGGTAAGAGAGGGATCTACGCGCTAGTCCACAGGTGCCCCGGGAACCAGTTGTGAGAATCCCACATGGACTAGTACCGTGTATCTACCTTTACTCAGGAAACCAGTGGTTACCCCTTAAGTGGGTCTCCTGCAACAAGATGATGTCTAAAGCATCCCTAGCTAAATATTTCATCACCATTATAAGAACATAAGTCCCCAAGCACACGCAATGTCATATAAACACAGTTTTCTTGTATTCTTATGTCTTTTCTTTTTATTTGATTTCTTCTGTCAGCCAACACGTGTTTCATCAATGGGTGTGTCACCCTATGACTTCCTCAGGGCTGGAAAATCAAATTTAAATGTATCTTACAATTCATTCCATTGCACGATTCTTCTAATTATTCATATTATCTAACTCCCAAGGTAATATATAAACACATTTGTGGCAGTGGCCAGTATTTTAAAATATTTAACACCAAAACACCATAAACACCTTGTCACACAATCTATATACCTATTAATTACATATGTGACATTTTTCTATAATATGAGCATCTTTCTATTTTGGTTGCCACTACACGCAGTGAAAATTATTATATTTTAAGCTGAGTACCTGATTTTTATATGGTATATGTGTCATGCTAATGGGACACTTGTCCCCTATGTTAATCTAGTATTGTGTCCGTCACCAATCTACCATAAATACCTGTAATCCCCGAGTATCCTCTGTAAAATAAATGATATATATTTTATTTCTATTATCCGTAAATGTATTTCTAATCAAATTAATTTATTAAATAAACCACTAATATAACAGGCTAGAATAACTGTGTGTACTGTGCCGTTAAGCGCCGTATCACCTTGTATCTCCCCTGTATAATTATTTCATCACCATTCCTCGCTTGAGTTTATCTCCCATGCCAATCACATTCCAAGGACTGTGAGAGGGGTCCCTCACAGACTACGCAGTTGGAGTGATCCTACTGTGTGTGTTCCTGTTGCTTCTGTGCCCAACTTTCTGAATGGGTTTCAACCTGTGGTTGCCTATGTGCGACCCCCCCCCTTGCAAATCCCCCCAAACTAACCTTCCCAAACATTCCCAAACTCCCTAACACACCCTGTCTCCTCCTGGGGTGAGAAAAGAAACTTCCATCCCACAATGCTCAAGGTTCCTGTCGCCCACCCCTCAATATGTTCTACTTCACCCAAACAATTATGTAGTTCTATAATCTCGCAATGGGTTGCCGGGCCCGCAGCAGGCCTCTTAGTCCATAGATCCGCCTGGTGGGTCGCAGAGGTTCAGGCTCCAGCCTTCAACCGCTAGCGGTCCTGAGTCCTCAACCGGGTCTCTAACACAATTTTGGCCGTTGTCATGTGGGTCACCACGGGCAGGGTCAGTCTCCCACCCCTGTTACCAGAAACCCCGACACTGTCTCCTGAGTCAGGTGAGGCCATCGCCAACACGGACCATTTATTGTTGGAGGACCATGGGTGCCCCTCCTGGACTACTTTGGAGCATTCCATCTGGGCCTGATCTTTTGTGGGGGTCCCCCTGCCCCATCGCTGGGTTAACTGATGAGACCTCTGCTCTCGCCATTCCAGGTCTGCATTACGCTCTTGGGTAGTGCTTGCGTTCTAGCCAGTCCCAGACCTCCACTGCAAAGTAAAGAAGGAGTCCCCCCCCTCAACCGCAATTCACAGTTTTGCGGGGGAAACTAGAGCATATTTCAAATTCAGTCCTCTCAAATGTTGTTTCACTCTGATACATGTTTCCCTTTGGCGCTGACCTGCCACAGTGTAGTCTGGGAATATATTGACCTGATTGCCCTCGACCTGCCAAGGGCCTTTCGCACATGCCTATTGAAGAATGTGGTCCCGATCTCTGAAATTAAGTGGCCTGGCAATTATCGGCCTGGGAAGGGGCCTCTGGCGGGGGAGGTAACCCGGGACCCTATGTGTTTGTTCTACAGTATAGATGTTTGAACCCTTACCACTGAGCTCCTCTTTCAGCAGCCATTGTTCCACAAAGAGCCCAATGCTTGGGCCCTCTGCACATTCCTGGACCCCAGTAATATGTATGTTGTTCCACCGGGAGCGGCCTTCCACATGTTATGTTATGTTGTTATGTTATTTTAATTTTATAAGGCGCACAGCTACCCTAGGGTTTACCGGCGCCGCATCATCCATGCAAGCTGTCAGTCTTTTGATTTTTGGTTGCATCTGCTAAATTTGCGCTTTGTAGTCCGCAACCAAAACTGACCAATTAAGGAGCATTCTGTCTTTCCCACTTTCTCTGACAATTTTCGGTGGTCAACCCTGAG
Organism: Calotriton arnoldi; assembly: GCA_963921515.1. NCBI lineage: Eukaryota > Metazoa > Chordata > Amphibia > Caudata > Salamandridae > Calotriton > Calotriton arnoldi. Next base: position 996,382 of record CAWUFW010005694.1, read on the forward strand.
TAGGCCTACTGGGCTACTGTCTCTTTTTTCTGTTCCAGTTCAATTTTTGTATCATGAATGGCCACCAGGATTCTGTCCATGTGTGAATCAAGTGGCGAACCCGCTGCAGGCTGCACACCCACATCCGATTTGCACACCTGAGGTTTCAGCTCCTGCACCTGTTTGACCTGCTTTGGGCACACCATGGTTCTTTAGCAGTCTCCGGGTAGGCCCCTGGGGTCCGGCACCACATGTGCAAAGCAATCACCCCTGCAGCTTAGGCCATTCCCCAGTCTCTCCTTAGGCCAGAATAATCAAGGCTATCCATCCAGTTCCACAGGGCGACCTTCACCCTGGTCCACGATGTCTATGGCCTCTCTATGCCTGTTCTGAGTGCCCCCGATTCAGGGATAAGCCCCCGAGCAAATCGTCTCTCTTCTGGGTGGGTCTCCGCCCACTCACCCGATTCCTCCCAAGTCACGACAGGGCCTGAAATTTGCCTTTAGCGGAGTCCCGCCTCAATGGGCAAAACCAGTGCCGTACTAAGCTCCAGCACCCTGTGCCCACGCAGCCGCCGCTTCATCCATGTGGCACCACCAGTAAAAAAGTCACTGGGGATGACTCTGATCTGTCTGGGACATGCCCAGTCCAGGGATGGCACTTCCAGCAGGTCGCCAGTACAGTCTACAAAATATCCTGGGCCAGCCTGCTGTTCATGGGCGCGCCCCGCGGAGTCCTTCTATTACAGAGGCCTATTACAGCAGCCGCTCCCTACTGTCACGCATCTTCCGCTCACCAAAGTCACCTTCAGGCCACTATGTTACTGCAGGCCGGCGATGCAGATTCCCCAGCACTTCCGAGGCCAACGCGCCATCATCGAGCGCACGCTTTAATTAAGGTCATTTGTTCCCAGCAGTGGATGAACCTCTCCACTGCACGTCGCCCCAACTTTACAGTCGCCCTAGGGGCTGGGGAGAGGCACTCCTGCTGCATTGCTTCCCGCTGCACGACAGCATTGTTGAGGTTCGCCGGCTCCCTCGCCGAGGCCTCTGGTTCTCTGTAGCTTTGCGTCACCTGGTCTGCCTCGAGGCACTGCCGCTCAGAAACCACGGCTCACTGCCGCTAGAACCCAGGGAGGGTGGCTCAGCCCCCATTCGCCACCCACATGTTCCCCACATCGTCAGGGCTCCACGGACTCCGAACCAATTTGGAGTCATACAGTATTACTGTTGCTGCAAGGCCCGGTGGTGCAGGGCTCAACAAAGAGCGACTGCCGCCATTGCGCTTCAGGCCACGCCCCTTTTTGACTCTGTTGGGCTGTTCTGGGAGAATGATGTTATGTACATGTGGTGAGAGAGTGTGTGCAGTACAGTGCAATGTGACGTGTGCCCATGGGAGAGAACAGCACAGCAGACTTCTCTGTAGGAGTGGATACAGGCATAAGAAAGCAATATTGATATAGGCACCTTTTCATACTTTATTTGGGCTTGCCCTAAATTAAAAAAAACACTTTGGGCTGATATTTATTTTTTTAAGGATTGGCTCGGTTGTTGATTAAGGCCTCATGATATGCCTCGGTGTATACTTGTACATGTAGTGACACCTCGCTTACAATTTCTAGCCCTTCTACAGCAGAAAAAAATTATAGCAAACATGCTTTTATTTATCTTGGTGAGTGCATTATCTGTTAGCAGTTTTCTCTTTATATACTGAACACTTTATTAATAATGATTGTCCAGTACACACTGTGAATTGACTCAACTAAGCATCTAGGTGCTTGTATTTAATATGTATTTATATAAGGTGTTTTGTAGAGTGTTACCTTATCTAGGGCTATTGGAGAACTTTTCAAACAATAGTGTGAGACCTGAATGATTGTGAATGGTGACTGTGCTAACACTTTGCACTGCCTTCAAGTGTGAGGTAAGGGGAGACAGAACAATCCAGAGACTGCAGTCTTGCTCACAGTACCTCCAGAGGTTCTCTGGCGATACAAAGAAGTCTGCACTATTTCTTAATCAGTGTCCGTTACATGTGTTTGTGCAGATATACAACTTTCCCAGATCATCAAACTAAGGTGGTCATTTGTGGTCGTATTTGAGTGAAAATATGGCCAACTGGATTATTACATTGAAAGAAAGGATGGTCCTTTGCTTTATAATTTTTCTACTTTTTGTTATCAGATGTCATAGATATTTGATGAAAGTCACTTCCTCTGTACATTCAATTGCTTAGTAGTTGAGATGGGCGGAAAAGGGGCCAATGCCTCCAAAGTGAGTTGAAAATAACTTGGTGCAGGTGGTTAATTCTTCAGTGGAACAGTTGAATCATCACTTATTTTAAAGTTTGCTCAGAAACAAAAATCAAGATTTGTTAGTCCAGCCTATGAGAGAAGACAAATGTATGGAATCTTCTGAGCCAATGCATTTATGCTGCATAAGGGGGGTCCATATGTAAAGCAGAGAGAGTAAGAAGATGGGGAATGGTTTATGTTTGTACTTGAAATAGCAGCTCATTTTGTAAAAGACTGTAAACGCATACCCACTGCGACACTCCTATTGAAAAGTCACAGCTGGAGTAAAACTCTACATCTACCAAGAAAGGAACTTCTTTGTCGAGTGAATAAATTGTTAGTTCCCATATAGCTTGAGAATACTGGGCAGTCAGCTGTGGCACAACTGATGATTCTCATGATGCGTTTGCCAGAAAGCCATTGAAAGGTGATATCCGGCCTTATTGATTTAGGAGCTTCTGGGAATTATACTGCTATTAAGCTGCTAAATCTTTGCACATTCAAATAATTAGGAAAAAGATTCCTGAGGATGGTAAGGCAGGTGTGATTCTAATTTATCCTTCAGTCTAGTTAGGTTTTGTAAGAATCTGATTTCTTTGATTTGTTTTGGAAATCATTCTTAGAAAATTCAATTTGATTTGATTAATGCTTCTCAGTTTAAAGTCATTTTGGGAATGCCCCGGTTAACCTTACATAATCCCTCTATTGACTGGGCTGCCAAGACAGTTCAACTGAAGTCAGATTGTCAGACTAGTTGTATGATTTCATCTCAGTCCAGAGAGTTGTCTTCTAGGGTGTTTGAAGGAGTGTTAAGTTTATTAAATAATTGGTAAGTTACTTAAAACCATTGCAATAAAAATTGGACAAGATATATTTGCATAGTTCAATGTCTCGCATAAAAAAATAATTTAAAAAATAGGTTTAAAATTGAGTCTTTACATTCATTTTTAAAAGTATCAGTTTGTTAAAGAAAAAAATGAGGTTCAGCGGTATAGTGACCAGAATCACAGCAGTGTCACCTGTTAGAAGGTCGTACTGTTCATAAAGGATAATGTGTCCATTTTCCTTAAGTTGCAGTTTGGGTCTGCTGGGCTTGAGAAATTGTATTGTGACACAGTCTTTGCTCGACTTTCAACAAACATTTAACAGAGCAGCAATTCAGGTAGGGGTCCTGTGGGTCAAAGCAGGCCAGAACTGCCTGCCTTCTTGAACGGATTCCCCTTTGATTAAAAGCCTTAGTTAATAGCTGGCTCTTTTCTTCGTGTACAGTATTGCAGGAGCAGACTAAATGTAACAGGTCTTCCTTAGTGGTCCCACAGAGGCGTCGGGGAGCCTGGGTGCTAAGAGATGTTTTACTGGTAGATGCCCCAGCCGAAAACTTAAGAACTGCAGCTTGCTGAAGGCTGGGTAGCCGGTTGCAAAATATTTTTGGAGAGCGATGGTTTTGTAATTTGTAAGCGTCATCCACGCATGTGCTCTTTTTGATAGTGTGGCTTCGTCCTCAATGACAGATTGAATTTTGAGTGACTTCATAGCCAGACGCTTATGCCTGAAGACTACTAGGTGTATCCCAGAGTTGTGTAAGGCCTATGAGGTCGAGGGATTCTAGTAATTAGATTCTTACCGGTGACGTGTTGCGGCACTGTAGTTCTTTCCATAGCATGTGGTCCAAAGTGTTTGGTTCGGCTTTCCGAATCTTGTTCCAGCATATTATGTATGGTCCGCGCCTGGCAAGTGACTGTTTTATCAAACCAAATTCTAATCTTATCTGTGCAGGTGAGGTGTAACTTGGCAGAGAAAAAATTCTTCTGTAAGCACTAGTGATTATGGTGTCTGGAGTGCTTACGTTCCGGCCTCTTAGCTGTTTACTTCCGTATGAGATTGTTGGCGGAGGTTTCACTCTCGCAACTTCGAGCAGTGGCTTCAGGGAAGGGCCAGCATTTTTTTCTTTACGTTTTTGAGTGCTATAGCCAGAGCCAGGCCTTTCTTTTGTATCGCCTCCTTCTGGGCTGTGAAGGTGCCTTTCTTATCAAGGATAATCCAGAGGTATTTGTACTCCTCCGTGTTTTCCAGCCGAGTGTCACCCCAGTATTTGAGTATTTGAGTTTTCTTGTTATTGTAAACCATGGTTTTTATTTTGTCAAGATTGATCATCAAGCCGTTGGCAAGTGAGTAGGCCTTCGTGTTGTCTAGTAACCGTTGAAGCTCCATCTGAGTGTGACTGACTAGTATATAGAAAACTTGATATTACTTTGCTGCCTAATTTAGGAGCGTGGGAGTTGCAGGTCCTTAGTTATTCGGTCAGATCAGCCAAGAAGCGGTTAAATAAGGTCGGCGCCAAGATGCATCCTTGTTTTAGACCACGTGTGGTTGAGATTTTATGGGAGAGGTGTGTTCCTGCGCCTATCTTGGCTTGCACCCATGTGTCACTGTGCAGTATTATGAGTATGTTCAGCAGGTTTTGCAGAATACTTGAGCTTGCTAGCTTCCGCCACAGCCTCCCTCGGTCCACACAGTCAAAGGCTTCTTCAAAGGAGATGTAACAGAGAAATAGTGGTGTGTTGGAAGTGCCAACAGTGTCCATTAGTTGAGAGATTGCTAGAATGTTTTGTGATCGTGCCGGATGATTTTAAAAACCCAGTCTGATTGTATGGTATAATGGTATTGCTGGAGGCCCAAGCTGTTAACTCAGCAAGCACAGTTCCGGCAAAGTATTTGCCATCGTTGTTAATCAGGGTTATTAGGTGATAGTTTGCTGGAAGGGACCTGTCTCCACCCTTGAAAATTGGAGATATGATCGAGCCTTTCCATGACGCAAGGAGGCTACTTGTGATTCAGACCTGCATGAACAATCGTGCTAAAATTTCTCCCCAGAAGTCTGGCTCGTATTTGAACACTGCCGGAGGTATACTGTTAGGGCCCGGGGCTCCTTCTTTTCGCCCTTTAACTATTTGCTTTTTGATGCTCTCTGCCTCCACCTTGGGCTGCCCTTTGGCTTGTTCTGTGATTGAAGTTTCCCAAGGATCCATCTGGAGTCTATCTGTTGCTTCATGGTTAAAGTGTTTATTTAGATGTTGGGCCCGTGTGGCTAATGTGTTGCAAGAGTCAAGGCCTCTGTGGCCTGGTTTGAGGAGTTGGTTCACAGTAGCCCAAAATCTAGCATTTTGTGTTTTAGGTCGGTGTGTAGTTTAGCCCACAGTTCATCTTCCTGATCTCTTTTTATTGACCATTTTAATTTCTTGGTCTGTTTTTATGTTGTCTTAGGGCCGCGAGAGCGGTCACGTCACCTGGTCTTTTCCGCAGAATTCGAAGAGCTTTATTTATTTCAGTTTTGTGCTCTGCGAATCTAGGATCATGTATTACACTGGTGTCCTCCTTGTACACTTTATTGGCAAAGTTGGGTTTGTTAGCTTTTGCATGTATTTCCAGAAGTGTTTCTATGAGGATTTCCCACATGTTGACCACGTCAGATTCTATACCTATGAGATTTTGGAGTATATCCCCTGCAATTGCAGGCAGTTGCTGTTAGGAGTGGGTATTTTGTCATTTATTGGGTGAACTATCTTGTTGCCTCCTAGTTATGAAGAATTTAGTGATGTTTTTGACAAAAAGGCATATATGTCAATGACACACAGAAGCTTTGATTACAAGATTACTAATGTGGAGTTTGTAGGGCACATTATTACACCTGAGGGCATTAAAATGGATGAAAAGAAATTGGTAGCCATAGAGCAATGGTCTGCACCAACATCAGTTAAGACAATTTGAAGTTTTTGGGGTTTTGACAATTTGTATAGTCGGTTCATTCACCAATTTTCTGAAATCATAAAAGCAATTACCAAATTTCTTTGGAAAGGAGTAGTCTTTGTTTAGTCAAAAGAAGCAAATAAGGCATTCTGTTTTGTGAAAGATTGGTTTTCCTGAGAGCAAATTTTGCAACATCCTGATGTAGAATACCCTTTCATTGTTGAGACGGATGCATCTTATTGTGCGATGGAAGGCGTGTTATCTGAGAGAAACCCAAACACTGGTCTGGTTCGTCCAGTAGCTTACTTTTCAAAGACATTCTCACCAGCAGAGTTGAATTATACAATCACTGATGAGGAACTCTGAGCCTTTAATAGATCTTTTGAAGAATGGACACATTATTTAGCAAGGTGCAATCACACAATAGAGGAGAATACAGGTCACAGAAACGTGCAGTTCTTGAAATCATCCCAAGCACTCCTAGGAAACGTAGATGAACTTCGTTTTTCTCTCATGGTGATTTTCGGATAAATGATAGAGCAGATCCTAAGAATGGAAAGGTTTGTTCCTTATTACAGCAATATCAGGTGAAAACGAAGTGACTGAAGATCCACCATTAATTTTATCTTCAAATGTTTTTTATGCTCCTCATTCTATTGCGTTTATTAATGTAGACTAATGTCTGACCAAAGTACGTACTGAAAGTCAATTCATAGATAAAGAGGCTTTTTTAAAAGAACAAGGAAATAGACATGAAAAGGATAGATTGTTGTATCATGATAAGGTTGTATATTTATCTTCAGATCAAAGTAAGGCAACATGCCATGAGGTAGGCTGTTACTAGAGAAGCTTATAATTTTTATGCTGATCTTAAGAAAGCCCCAGCACCCCAGTATGTTGTAGGTCAGATACTTAGGTTACTCGAATAAAAAACTTGCATTTGAAAAATTCTTCTAAATTGCAAGTTAGATTTGTGGGCCCATTCGTGATTGAACAGATTTTGACTCTCAGGGGGAGATTTAACAAATCTCCACGCAACGCAGCGCAGCCTCCCGCGACTGGGAAGGAGCAGGAGAGTGCCATATTTTCAAAGAGATGGCTCTCTCCTTCCCTTTTCCTTGCGCCAGCGCTGATTACAGCTGCCGTGCGCCACGCACCACCTTAGCGCCATAGTGCATGCGTGTGTGTGTGTCTGTCTAGCATAGGCGCAAAATCTTAGTAAATCTCCCCCTAAGTATTATAATTTTAATATTGACTCATTCTATAAAAATCTATCCGATTTTTTTTATATTTCTTTGAAAAGAACTGGTTTTGCAAAAACACATCTTGCTTTCACATCCTATGCAAGTTTAGTTGAATTTAGAATATTAATGAGGTACATATGATTTTGAATGCAAGAATTATAAGAGAGTTGGAATGTTTGGTGGATTGGAAGGTTCCTGAGGAATGACTAGGGGAACCTGCTTCCAATCTTTGTTCACTGTGAGACTTTTAATTAAGACAGCTTGATAAACCAGCAGCCCCACTGCAGAAAGCGCAGCCTTTGCAGCGGGTGGGGCATTGCCAGGAAGCAGGATGGGAGACACTGTTTGTTGCTCAGTTTGGCTCATATGTGTGGAAACAGCAATTCAAATCTGGTTGCACTAAGATCCTTTCCGGGAAGTAAAGGCATGGGGTGGTGGCACAGTCTTGACTGAGGCTGTTCACATAAGGAGAACGTGCTATGCAGCAGTATGCTGGAGACAAACTGGGGTCAGGAGCTCTTGCGTGCTGTAGAAAGATAGAGGCTATCTTGGACAGTTGAGTGTAACTTTCCATGTGGTTCATGTCGTCCTTTGCTGGGCAATCGTGATAGAATGTAGCTGAAGCTGAGACCTCGCTACATGGATCTCTTATTTCCCTTGCTAGTACCTTTTGCTTCCTTAGAATTCATATTGGTGAACATTGGGAATAGAAATACTCTCAAAACTTCTTTTATTGTGAAAGCGAACTTTGAGTTATTTTATATGTTGAGATGCTTGTAATTTGTATGTGTAGTTTTTAAGAATTAGCAGTCTTATCCCAAACTACAGAATGAATGGACAAAAAAGATACTTCTAAAGCTCAGACATTCAGCTAAAAACGGATATCTTGACACTGAGAGTGTGCGAGTAGAAAACTGAGAAGAAAGGAAAAATAGGACGGAGAAACAAAAGCAGAATAATTGAGACAGAAACCCCATTATGTAAAGACATAAGTTTTTAGTTTCTTACGGAATAAACTGTAGGCAGCAAAAGATTTCAAAGTAGAGGGCAGCTGGTTCCAAGCTTTTGCTACCAGTACTGCAAAAGATCTGTCCCTAAAGGGGTCTCTCCTTACACCTCCACCAAGACATTGAAGGAGGAGCGGAGAGTGCGACCTGGATTATACTTTCTGATACTGGTACTCGGGGAAGAAGCCCATGCCCCATAGAGTACATTAAGGGCCAATAAAGGCCTTGAACTGTATCCTCTGGTTTACAGATAACCAGTGCAATTTGTTCCTGGCAACTGAGTTGTTGTTAAATTTCTGCAATCCAAATACTAGTCTGATAGCGGTGTTCTGAATCACCCATAAAACACGCATTTGTGTAATCCGTTCAGAAGAAAATAGACAATTCCACCACAGTAGGATGATTTTTAAGGGATATTACTCTCAGCGCTCTTCCTAACAATTCTCAAACATAGTGAGCAGAAGACCACAACAACATTAACCTGATCTTCTAAAGTGAGTCTCTTATAGAACTTAAAACCATGATTCTTTGCAACATTAGCAGGACATGGAGGAGGGTCGAGACTAACCCCAATAAGTCAACATTCCATGGGAAGCCAGAGCCACAGATGAGTACCTCCATCAGAGAGTCAGTTACACATGGATATTGCCAAGGTATTTCCATTCACTATTACAGTTAAGCATATAAACTCTAATGACAAGATACTTAGACCTCTCTCTTGTCTTTTAAATATCAAGTACATTCTGAAGCCATTCTCGGCTAACCAAGACAACATATCGGGGTGGTGGAGCCTTGTCGCTCTGTTTTCTCGCTTGTCCCATCCCCCTTTCCCCACTTCTACCACTGGCCCTCATATTTCTGTGTATGTGATCACTGGTGGGGTGATGAGGAACACAAAAGCATATTGGTCTTGTTGGATCCTGTGCACAATGTTAGTGCATCCTGATAACCACCCACCCCAAGGGTACAAGCCGGGATTGATGGTTAGGAAAAGTAAACAGCGCACACCAGGTCAGAGGAAGAGGCCGTTCATCCATGGGTGCTTACTGAAAAGAACAGAGCATCCGTACCCATGGCACAGGGTGAATGCAGGTTGGAAGCGGCAATTAGGAGCAGAGGTGCTAGGCTGAGGGTGCCACCCACCTCAATGGTACATACGAGAAAGAGGCGACTGCCTGCCCATAGGCACAAGTTGAATGGTTTGTGTTTTCATAATAAATGCTGGGATACTCCTTGACTCGGAGCGTGCAGAAAAGGTGGTGGATGGACTGAAGCAAGTTCTACCTTTTTGCCTTGAATAAGTGAGGGGGTGGGGAATCAGTCATACAGTCAAATCACATGACCCCAAAGTCACCTGAAGCCAATGGCCGGTCTTTCACATTCGTGTTTGAAGGTGCAGGAGGCAAAATGGTGCCTGGTAAGTTAGTCATATATGGTTCAAACACTTGTATCAGCTTTCCAGCACAACCTGTGATCCAAAGTCTACCACCTGGTTATGGACAACTCAACCTTTCACTCTCCCAAGATTTCCAAAATCTGAAACATGTTATATTGTTCGTTTCATTAATTATGATACAATCCAGAAGCTGGATGAATTCTGTATGAGGCTATGTGTAAAAAAGAAATATTCTTATTTGTTTTGGAGTATCTGCTCCACACGATCATCAGGTAGAAGAGCCTACATCACTGAGACAGAAATGTGATTTTATTTTTCCACTGTAGTTACATTTATTGACTAATTTATGCTAATGAGGATTTCCATGTTTTCCCAGTGGCGAAGCAAATGAGTTTTAGGCCCGAGGCAAGAAAGGAACTGGGCCCCTGGCAGCTTGCTGAACTGTAAAATACACCAATAATCTGTTTTTAGTGGGCCCCGCTGGCCTCTGGGCCCTGGTGCCACTGCACATTCTCCACCGATGGAAACTATGCCTGTGGTTTATCCTCCCTGTTCAGTCAAGCTTTAGAATTGAGTGACCTCTTGCTTATACTTTTTTCACTTGGTTGACACACCATGGGCTGTATTACAGAAAGTGCCCCAGGGCACAAGAGGCATGTGAGCCCACTTTGTGCATCAAGATATCAAAGAAGGGGGGAGTGGGAGCGGTTTGTAGAGAAAAGGCTCAGATCCAGTACCAATGCTCCCAAGGTTAAATGTCAAAAAACGTGTGGTAACTGTTCCTAAAGAGAAAGTAATAGTAATCAACCAATTTTGGTTGAGTATGTGTCTCAACAATATTAAGGTTGGATTAGTAAAGGTTGGGGGAATTCCTCCTTATGGAATTATTGCCCTCACACACCCTTGCGGGTATCATGCTTCATCATTGGGCTCTGCTCCTCGTGGGGGTGGCGCTGCAGTCCCTCACGGGCCCCGCGAGAGGGCTCTTTATCGGAGATCTTTTTAGGAGGTGCCGCAGTTGTGCATGCAGGTGTGTGGGCTTGGTGAAAATGAGTGTGTGTAAGTGTTCTAAAATTATCTCACCAGATCCCCAAAGTAGGTTTATTCCGGGGTCCGGAAGACAAATTTAAATTTGAGGACTGGAGTAAATCCTACGCAACAGATAAGTAGGGGGGACAGGTATGCTCCCACTGCTCTCAGTCCGTGAAAGTGAGGTGCACATGATAAGTGGTCAACATGTTTCGCGCAAATGGTAGGTCCCTAATGGATCCGCTATGCGCTTCGTCAGGACCGTGGAAAAAAGGTGGTAATAAATGATATTTAAGACCGTGGTAGTCAGGAAAGAACACCCTGTACTACCACCATACCTATATTAAGGTCAGCAAGCGTCTCTGCGCTAAAAAAAAAAAAATACGTCTTGTTCGTATTTAATGTAATCCCAACCTGTTGGAGACACAGAAAAGAGAACAGAAAGCGACAGAGAAAGGTTAAAAAACAGCAAAAGACAATATCATCAACCAAATAGGGATTGTCAAATCATAGTGAATAGTTTATCTCACTAGAATTTGTTGCAAATGCAACCGTGACTCATAGTAGTGCAGGAGAATGCATATATATAAGAAAACAGATCTAAAAAGAGGCACTGCTATGTTAAAATACACAACATGAAGGAGTATTGGAAAATCCGTAACCCCAACAACCATGTATTCGTCTATACGACAACCATATTGATTATAGCATGGTTGCCATAATGGTCGTTTAAGCGATGTGTGTACATTACATAGACATGTGGTTGAAGTGGCCAGGATACACAAGTGACAGTAAAGGTCATTATTAACCAACAGTTTTATCAGGTTCTAATCTTGCGTGTCAATAGCCCCAAAATGCTAGCAAAGAATGATCTCCTCGGTCAGAATGTGCGGTAAGGTATGCCCAATTATCGCAAAAAGTGCCAAAGTATAGAGCAACCAGTGCGACGGCGCGACGTGGTCTGGTGAAACAAACAAACACAAATAAACCTACCCTCCTAACAGTGAGGGATGGCTGCGCCGGCGAGTGCTGCGGAAGAACGGGGCGACCAAAACTGGAAAAGAGTGAAGAAATCACTCGGTAAGCATGGAGTTGGTTAATGCCAAAAAGCGTGACTAGGTTCGAGCAGTTGGAGCCTACTTACTGTGTCCCCCGTTGAAGTCAGCCACTGAACCTGCCCTCTCCGATCAGGATCGCCGGTAAACTGATGGAAGACGCCAGGCGCTAGATAAAGCCGGCTGGTTTCCGGAAGCGATCGTGACGGGGAGGGCGTGGCTTATGGCGCATGCTCAGTACGGTGGTAAAAGGCTAAGGAAAGGGGCGGCCATGATAGAATGGAGTTCCGGACCCTCATTAAACTATTATACATAAAGATGCAGTGCCAGTACCCTTCAAAATATGGTGACCAAGGTACAATAATCATATGAGAAGTGTGGTTGTAAAGGACGCTCAATTATGAATCGCCAGTTAGAAAAAATATAATCACAGTCCGATAAAAGGACAGATTGGAGATAAAGAAGTGTGTAAACCATATTATCAACAAGCTGTGACTCATACACACAGCCAACTCAAGAGAGCCAATGGTGTATGAGACTGCGCAATATGCATGTCTAAAAATGCCAATGATAAGGAGGTTTGTATACAACAACACTGATTGCACCTTGGATTATGATATTAACCACTGGTGAAGATGTGGGGTTATAGAGCAGGTGATGTGAACCTAGATTTTAGTTCATCATGGTGGTAAAATCTAGCCCAATTCTACCCATGGTATATCTTCATTTAATCAAACCCTGTTACTTTTCAGATGGAACACCCATCGTTGTTCTTGTCTGAATAGTGTTTGTGTGGACCAAAGGGGGTTGGATTCAATTATTGTCCAAAGTAGACTGTTTGGTAAGGGATTCTGCTCTAGGCAGTGGTTCTGAAGTCTTGTGTTGGTTTTTCTACATCGAATTGCACTCTTATGTTCCCCAATGCGGATCTTAACAGGGCGGGTCGTCATGCCCACATACCTCAGAGAACATGGGCAAGTTATGAGGTATATACAATTCTTTGTATTACAGTTTGTATGGCGTTTTTGGAGCCATGGTCTGTCAAGGCCAAGATCAAGTTGTTTAGAGGCTGAAGTTTGCGGACATATTACACATGTCCCACAGGGGAAATGCCCCTCCACTGGGGGAAGAAACCATAATGTAGTTTGTTTGTGTATTGTAGGTTTTGGACGAGTATGGACCAAGATGTCTCTAAAATTCTGTGTGCATTTAAATGCAAAGAGTGGTGGCGGACCAGGATTAAAACTGCCCGTGTCAAGGATCTTCCAATGTTTTTTAATGATTTTTTGAATTTTGTTTGAACTGGGTGTGAATGTCGTGACACATGTTAGTGATTCTGATTCAGATTTCTCTCTGACTTCCAGAAGGGCCTCCCTGTGGTTATTCCTCGCTCTCTTCCGGGCATTTCGTATGATCTTCTTTGGATAGTGTCATGCTGATAAGTTCTCAGTAAGTGTATCAGCTTTAGTCTCAAACTCAGCTGTGGTAGTGCAGTTCCTACGAAGTCGCATGAATTGGCCAACAGGTAAATTATTTCGCAGTGCCTTAGGGTGGTGACTTTCATACAGGAGCAGACTATTCCTGTCTGTGGGTTTCCTGTAGTTAGTGGTCTTGAGTGCGCCACCTTGTAAGGATATCAAGAGGTCAAGAAATGGAACCTCTTCACAGGACTTAGTACCGGTGAACTTCAGGAAGGGGTCAAGAGTATTGATCCATTCAAAGAAAAGGGCACATTGTTCCTCATTCCCTTGCCAAAACATGATGATATCGTCAATCTATCGACGCCACATTAGGATGTTATTCCTGTGGGGGTTATTTGCTGACTGAATGAATTTGTCTTCAAAATTGGCCATGTATAGGCATGCCAGACTCGGCGCGAAGGTGCTCCCCATGCTGGTGCCTTGAATTTGATGGTACAGTTGTCTCTGAAAACAGAAGAAGTTCTCTTTAAGAGCAAGGGAAGCACAGTCACAGATGAATACTATGGGAGTTTCATATGGCCATGGGTCAACCTTCCGTAGAGCACTCTCAAGGACTTCGAGTGTCGAGTCCTGCGGAATGTTCGTGTAGAGTGCCTCTACATCTAGGGTCACAAGGTAGTTGATGGATGCTGGTTCAGCAAAATTTTCAATCAGGTTTAAGACCTCCATGGTGTCTCTGAGGTATGTAGGTGTTCTTTCCACTAAAGGACGTAGATAAAAGTCGCAATATTTGCTGAGCGGTTCCAGCAGGGAATCAATGCCGGACACGATTGGTCGGCCTGGTGGTGGTGTGGTTCCCTTATGGATCTTGGGGAGCGTGTAGAAGTAAAGAACACGTAGGTCATCGTTGGTAAGGAAAACTGCTTCCTGAGCCGAGATCCATCCTTCCGTTTCAGCCTCGGATACAAGGGTTCCTGATCCTGGTAGACAAAAGTGCAGTGGGATCCTCATCTATCGGCCGGTAATACTTAGTGTCCGACAATTGGCGGAGACATTCAGCATCGTATGTGTCTATGTCCATAAGGACAATGGCCCCACCTTTATCTGCAGGTTTCAGGATGATGGTAGGGTCCTCTGTGATGGTTTGAAGTAAATGCCTCTCTTCCTTAGACAAGTTGTCAAAAGAATGCGTGTAGGTGATTTTCTGGACATCTTTCAGGATGGCTTGTTCAAAGGTTAATACCTCATTGGGTGTCATGGCAGCGGTGGGAGTAAATTTAGATTTCTTTCTCAGGCCAGTCCCAACAATGGGAGTTTCCGGTTTGCCTTGAAAAAAAGCCTTCAGTCTTATTTTACGAAAAAGCTGATGTAGCTCTTGATGGAGTCTGAAAGTATCTTCCCGGGTTCGAGACGAAACCAAGGCCCTTCTCCAGAAGTTGTGATTCCTCCTCAGTGACTGTCCGAGAGGAAAGATTGACTACTAAGATTTTGTTGTCTTGCTCCTCAGCACCATCTGTTCTGGGTCTTGCCAGTGGACGGTCTTGGATCCTCCTCTTCTTCTGCCTCTGCCCCTCCCTCTGTTGAGAAAAGGGTGGGCCGGGAATTGATGGTATTGAGGCATCAGTGGACCCTGACCTGGTGACAAATTCCACATGGGTTGTGGTCCCATCCATTGACCAGGATACAGCGGTGGTTGGAAAGATTGTGGTGGAAATCCTTGGAATAGAGGTGGGGGTTGTTGTCTCTAACCTCCTCTGTTGTGTTGTCTGTAGGTCATGTTCTCATTGCTTGATTCGCTACTAGTAGACCCTGATCTCGTCGAGTGGTTGCTACTGCCTTCATCAGATGACATATCATTACTTTGAATGACATAATCTTCCTTGGAATAAGGGTAGATTTTACCTTGATCGAAACGCTTTATGTCTTTTTGCAGTTTCTGGATTTTCTGTTTTGTTAAATATTCCTTGTGGTCGTTCATCTCCTCATTTATTTCCGATAAACGTGATTTAAAGGAGGAGATAGAAATACCAGCTTTAAGCCCATTTTCTGCAAGAGTAATCTGAATCAGAAGTTCATCTGAAAGGCGCTTGGCCGTGTTGATGATTAGCACAAGCCAATCGCGTGTGCATTTCCACGCGATCTTAGACCATTCACGACGGAAGGTCAGGTCTTCTAGGAAGATCCTGGGGGACAAAGTGACTAGGAGGCCATTAGGGGCTATATTGGCCCTCAAGTACTCCGTCATAATAATCCCATGTAAAGCTGTCTTAATCTGTAATTTTCTAAGTGTTTGAAGAGATTTCCAGTCATATTTGCGGCTCCCTGATGCTACACTGCCGTCTCCTGAGAGAAGAGATGGTGCTCTCAGTATTTCTGCCACAGTATCATCGTCAAGGCCAAGACCTGGATTGTCCATGTTGTAATCTGGTCAAGTGCCTATCTAAGACCAACTGAAAAGTGTATGGTCTTTTTTTTTTTTTTTTAGCGCAGAGACGCTTGCTGACCTTAATATAGGTATGGTGGTAGTACAGGGTGTTCTTTCCTGAGTACCACGGTCTTAAATATAATTTATTATCACCTTTTTTCCACGGTCCTGATGAAGCGCATAGCGGATCCATTAGGGACCTACCATTTGCGCGAAACATGTTGACCACTTATCACATGCACCTCACTTTCACGGACTGAGAGCAGTGGGAGCATACCTGTCCCCCCTACTTATCTGTTGCGTAGGATTTACTCCAGTCCTCAAATTTTAATTTGTCTTCCAGACCCCGGAATAAACCTACTTCGGGGATCTGGTGAGATAATTTTAGAACACTTACACACACTCATTTTCACCAAGCCCGCACACCAGCATGCACAACTGCGGCACCTCCTAAAAAGATCTCCGATAAAGAGCCCTCTCGTAGGGCCCGTGAGGGACTGCAGCGCCACCCCCACGAGGAGCAGATCCCGATGATGAAGCATGACACCCGCAAGGGTGTGTGAGGGCACTAATTCCATAAGGAGGAATTCCCCCAACCTTTACTATTCCAACCTTGATATTGTTGAGACACATATACTCAACCAAAATTGGTTGATTACTATTACCCACTTTGTGCATCCCTGGGGTACAAGCAACTGCGGGCCCCTCTGTAATACTGATAGCACTGGTGCACATATAGCGCTAGTGCTATCTCAAAAGGGCGTTCATGGCACCATGCAAATGATGGAATCTCTTTACTTCCTCGCAGTATTATGGACCAGGCGCAAAGGCAAAATAGCTTTCAGGAGGTGCACTGAAAGTGCTCCACAAAAAGGTGGCGCACTGTCACTGTGCCCCCCTGATGGCAGTCCTCTGGAGGTGGGAAAAGAGGTTCAGATGGACGCCTAAGACATCCCCTTGCAGGTGGGTGCAGTTACTCACTCAACTCGATTGCAAAGGGACCTCTAATCCTTCTTTAAAGTGCAGGCAGGTTGCCGCCTACACAGGAAAATACGGAGCTACTTTAAAGCAGCCACTCTCTATTTCACTTAAAAGCACTTCCCCCAAGGCAGCACGAGTTCGCAACTGCCCTGAGGGCAGCGCTTTTAACAGAATAGGGCGCACTTACCCTGTTTGTGCAAGACAGACCTGATTGAAGGTGCGCCTTGGCGCAAACAGGGAAAGTGCACAGTGGCGTAACAAAACTTGAGGGGTCCCCCCTGCAAAGTACAATAAGGGCCCCCCCCACGCTCCGGACCCAGTCAGGAGCTCTCAGGCCAGGCACAGTGCTGGACGGTGCACCACTCACCACAGCGTTACTGCGGGGCTATTGTTACGCCACTGAAAGTGCACCCTTTTCATAATATGGGGCCAGATACTCACTGCGGTTCAAAGGTGTACAAGACAGCACATCTGCCTCTCCTTCTTTCAACACTGGTGCGCTTGTCAGATATCAGTATAGGCAGCCTATATTCCCCCTGTCGAGCTTGTGGCCTTCCCTGGTTGCCTGCTAGTTGCTTACATTATATAGTTTGGGGCAACCCCGGCATAACATCATTCCTGTTTCCCTTGCTATAGCACTTCATGCATGAGATCATGCTACTAGGTGCTCAGGGTGTACAGCACAAATTCCAGCAGTGTACAGATGGGAGTCAAACTGGCGAATGCCAGCTCAGCACTTTCAAATATCCTGGCTCTGGAGTTGTATGAAAGGTATAGTCAAGATTACATACATGCGTAAACTGGCCGAGAACCGTATGGAATTAACAAGGGAACAACATCATTTGTGGACAGAAAATGTTTTCCATCACTTGACTTATTGAAAACCAGGCCATTGTACATACAGACATGTGGAGTAATTATGACTTTCCACCTACTAAGGCAAAGAGAGTGATTTTCAGTTCTGTGACGCAATCTCTCAGGCGCCTTTGAAGCCCCTTACCGAACTAATACAGATATAGAATGTCATGCTGTATTTATTAAACTTCGAACTTTGGTTTAGGGGATGAGAATCTTATCTTCTAACTTTATGGTAAGTTTATGTGTCCTTGCTCTTCGAAAACATGACTTGTCCTCAGTAGCATTTGTGTTTTAATATTAATTACGCTATTGGGGTCGCCACTGCAGTTTCTTGGATGGGACTGTAAGTCCTGGTTTGGGGCAGCGTGTGGTCATACAATGAATCATTTTCCTTTACCTTACTGGCCTACACCTGCTTGATCAATACTCAACATCAACTAGAATTGATCAACACACAATAATCTGGAGTAATGGCACTATATTTTTTTTTATTTCTTCATTATTATTTTTTTTTATTGTTTTTTTTTTGGGGGGGGTTGGCCATGATCACAAAATATTGTTAAAACTTATATATAAAAACACACAAAAAATAATAATCAGAAACACCCTACAAAGAATTGGCAGGATAAGAAGGCAGTATAACGACACGCCTCAGCAGTGGAAAATACCAGCCCAAATATATATCAAAGGCGTTTCACGCCATTAGGGCCCTTCGCCTCAGAAATAGCAGATTCTAGTTCATAGATCTAGCAGAGACGTGCCCACCACTCAGGTACCTTAGGGGGTAAAGAACTTGTCAAGGATCTGTCAAGACATAGCCAGGCTGTAATGATTGCAATAGACATCAATGCAATTAATTTAGGACTACAATCTGTTTTGTGAGCCAGCAAAAGCTCTCTAACAGATAGCTAAAAACCATGTCCGAGATAAAACGAGAGCGGCCGGACCACACCCGACCAGAAGTCCTGTAGCGCACATATGGACAATGTCTGCCGCAAACAGTCCAAACGTAGGGCAGTAGATCTTATCGGAAGAGTGGCTAGTAACCAATTTAGAAATCCTTTTGGGAGTATACTAGAGCATTGAGAAAGTCTTAAATCGCCGGAGCTTTAAGCTAACAGAGTGAACCGAACGATTAATGATTTCAAAAGCACCAGTAATCTCTTCAGGGAGGATATCCAACTTAAGCTCAATACTCCATTTTGAAGCCAGTGATGGAGCAAGGACTCATAAATGAGACTTGCTCGGATGCAATCTTCTCATAAGTATTAATGTATTAAACTTGTATTGTTCATACTAATAACTGCATACACAAATATAAGTAGCAAGGAAGCTTGCTTATGTGTTTAAACTAACAAGTAAAGCTTGTCTATTCTAAAATGGCCGCTTTTGCGCTGGAACTTTACTGCGCATGTCTCAACCATATCACGTGGTGTGACGTCTTTCTTTGCTTGGTGGGAAATTCTTGCTTCTGCGCAGTGTGCATTAAAATGGCTGCTTTATGTTTTCATGTGCTGCAGCTTGCTCTCATGTTACATTTAAACTGTGGTATTCTAACGCTACTAATGCGGGATAGAGTTTATAAGTAAATGGGAATAGAATAGAAAGAGTGGGTATACAGTGAAGCATTTTATTTGTGATTTTAATATTTTCTTCTTTGACTTTACTAGTTCGTAATAATTGGGCCTGGGGTTGGTGAACTGAAAACTCGTGTGACAATGGTTCTGCGCATGCTCCCTGAATGACTGCCCAGAGAGAGGAAGGATGAAGTCAACCTGGACGTCGTCCAAGGCCGTGACCTGATGCCCAATATTGCTGTATTCATGAATGTCCCAACTAATATGCAACAATGTACATGGAAAATGTATAAACTTTGTCATGAGACGGGTGGGAAATAAAGCAAATGTATTAAAAGTGAGGGGCGGTATTTTAAAACAATGGGCCTTAAGAAAATGAATTAAATCAATATGGTGTGAGGATCAACCCCCTGTCCAATTAGAAAGAGTGGTCCCATAATTCTGCAACATTTAGGGGAGGTACATGGGCGTAGAAGGGTATAACAGATATAGAATTAGCTAATTAGTAGAGACTTGACCCTGACACGAAGAGGCTCCGTACGTACTAGCTGATCAATTGCAGACTGAACCGCTGTTCCAGAGAGGTCCTGAGGAGGGGGCGGCGGAGTCCATTAGAAGTCTCGGGAGAATTCGAGGAGAAGTGAAGTACCAGAGAGGGGAATGACGCAGGCGTCGTTGATAGAGAGGTCATCAGTGCTGTACTGATCCTGGAGGAGGTCTTTACTCTTCATCCTTCCAGGGTCCTATTTTCCAACTCCTTGGCCAAGGGGTTTGGTTCTCGCACTTTTAGGTAAATATAAATGCAAACCTTAGTTGCGCTGCTGTCTCTATCTTCTCTTTCCTAAGGGACCGTCATTAATCGATAATTGATTATTATGCTTCATCCTTGATATGCAATTTAAGTATCATGTGGCTCTGTATTTTACTCTGCAAAATCTTTAGATAAATATTTTAAAACTTCTTGACTCAGTGATTATTTCAGAAATTATGAATTGTATGGAACGTCACTCATTTTAAACTTCCCAATTAACAAAGGGTCCATTGGTAAATCATTACTCTTCAATCGAAAAGTAATTGGTAGCAGGGATTTTGATAAAGAGTACCAACTGACCCACCAGCGGAAATTACTAGCGTAGTATGAATGTATGGGCCCAAGTGAGTATTTTGCGTATGAATGCTTGTTGCTAGTAACCGGCTGGATCACCAGCATCGAGCGATAATCAGTTCTATAAGCACTAAACATCTGATAGAGTGCCCTGATCGACGCCTTGCATGGTGCGCTGCATAGATAAGACAGAATGTCAGAGTCCTCCAAGGCTGCTCACTCTATACAACCGTGCAAGAAAAAGTCACGTATCTGTATGAATTTGAAAAAAAGACTAGTGGGGAATATGAGGTTTGAAGAAAAAAAAATGAACACAACCCATTGAGATCAAAGAGCTGCCCAACCACCTTTACCCAAGATTAGCCCAGATTTACCCACATGATCGTGAAAGATAGATGGAAAATTAGGATTCCCCCAGAATAGGGTGTATGCATGTAAAGAAGGTAAAGAATACTTAGAACAAATTTCCCCTCAGATTTGTGTGATGTCTTTAATGATCGGGAACCGGACCCACTTAAAGTAATTAGGATCTGACAGTCTATACAGAAAAAACTGGCATCTGACACTTGTGCCAGTTCCAGTAGCGGCCCGTGGTGGGAGTGCTGCCGGGCAGTGACGTGGGGCGGGGGAGGGGCAGGGTGGGGGTAGTAAATTACGGAATACAGCCGTACAGTAGCGGCCCGTGGTGGGAGTGCTGCCGGGCGGTGACGTGTGGCGGGAGAGGGGCAGGGTGGGGGGTAGTAAAGTACGGAATACGGCCGTATAGAGGTAAGTAGACATATAAATAAAACGAATTTCGTTGCGCGCGCTGCATCGCATTTGGCGAGGCAGCGCACGCAACGAAATTCGTTTTATTTATTTATATGTCTACTTCCCTCTATATGGCCGTATTCCGTACTTTACTACCCCCACCCTACTCCTCCCGTCGCCCCACGTCACCGCCCGGCAGCACTCCCACCACGGGCGCACTGCATGCCATATAGAGGTAGACATAAATAAATAAAACGAATTTCGTGCGCGCGCTGCATCGCATTTGGCGATGCAGCGCGCGCAACGAAATTCGTTTTATTTATTTATATGTCTACTTACCTCTATACGGCCGTATTCCGTACTTTACTACCCCCCACCCTGCCCCTCACCCGCCCCACATCACCGCCCGGCAGCATTCCCACCACGGGCCGCTACTGGCCAGTTCATATCCCAGTACAGACATGTCCGCATCCTGATCTGTAAGCAAATTCCTAATATGGCCTCCAAAGGCTGCTCAAAAGTAAAGCTTAAAGTCAAGTAGTTGAAACACCCCCCGCCCCCAGCTAAATGGAAGTTTCAGAAAACAAATAGCCTGCCTGCCCCTCCTATAGTCCCACAGGAAACTGCCAATGGAACCCTCAAAGCATTTGAAAAATGAGTCTGGGACCCGGAGCAATATCGCACAGAAAAGGTAAAGAAACTTCGGTAGAATGTTCATTTTTCATAATATTGCAACACCCTAATATGCTGACTGGGAGTCGATTCCAGGAACGCATCTTATCTATAGCCAATTGTAATAAAGGGTTGTAATTCATTTGAAAGAAACGGTCAACCCTAGTGCCAAGCCTGATTCCTAAATAGGTGGTAGTTGAAACTGTACCTGGAATTGCGTTTTCCGAATTAAAATTAAGTAAGACGTGTGTTTTTGTAATGTTATGTTTGCATCCAGAGAGGGCTCCGAACCTTGTAGCCTCATTTGACACTAAATCAATGGTAGAGAGTGAATCTGATGTGTAAATTGCCACATCATCGGCATAAGTTGTGATGTTAACCTCAATACCGTTAAATATTACTGACTGGATCAACTGATTGAGAATAAGGGACTTTAAGTATGGCTCAATATAGAGGGGACAGCAGACCACCCTTGCAGATATCCCAAGAGGTCCAAAATAATGGAGAGCTATAATCATCAAAGACTAATTAGACCATAGGATTTCTATAGGGAGACTGTACCCATGATATGAATCTGCCACCGACGCCGAAAGGTCCCATTGATGTCCATAGGAAATCCAATGTAACCCGATCAAAGGCTTTCTCTCTATCTAGCAATATCATACTGACCATTGAACACAATCACTCTGCAACATCGAATACAGCGATTGGTGAATTTGTATGATTGGTAGTATCCCTACAGGGTACAAAGCTGTGCTGTTGGGGTGAGACCAGATATTGGACCAGAGGAGCTAGCCGGGAAGCAAACAATTTCACAAAGATCTTGGCATCAGAATTGAACAGGAAGATAGGCCGGTATGAACCTCTGTCCTCCGGTGGCTTGTCTTTCTTTTAAAAAAAAAAAAACATTATTGGTAAGGTTCTAAGAGGCAGGGATCTCTCCACCCCTGTCAATATGGTCTACCAGCCTCATAAATTCTGCAAGAAGAATTTCGCTAAATGTCTTGTAAAACTCCAGAGGAATGGTACCTTCCCCCTGCTGCCTTCCCAGTTGGCTGAGCTCTAATAACCGCCTCTACTTCCGAAACATAGATATCTCCCTCCAGAGCCAGAGCCTGATATGAATCGAGGCAGGGTAAACACACCCCCTGCAAATATTCTGAGATCTCAGATTGTCCGATTGGCTGTGGCTGACAGTAAATATCCTTATAAAAATCACTGAACTGTTCAGCTATGGCTTGAGAACCATAGTGAAGAATACCAATATTGTCTTTGATACATTGTATTACTTTTCTGTATTTCCTCTCTGAGATCTGATGAGCTAACATCCTACCGACATTCTCCCCATATTCATACTGAAGCATTTTGTATGTATGATAATTAGCAGCAACCCTTTCCTTAAATCCTCGGTGCAATATACACCGACTTTCCACTAACTCGTGATAGATAGATAGCTCCTCCGGGCTTCTGTCTAAGACTGCTTGGGCATGCTGGAACTCTAGCTCCTGTATCTGTTGATGCAACTCAATTACCGCCTCTTGCTCTGACTTAATATTGTTAAGAATGAACTGCAAGGTGACCTCACATAAAAATACCTTTGTTGCATCCCATATACTATTAGGAGGAGCTGAGCTGGAATGAGATTGTGAACTCCTTGAGCAGCCCGGATAAGTGAGTTCTATAAGCAGGGTTAGAGAGGATAGAGTGGGGAAATAAATCCGGCGCCACTACCTTCCAGTACTGGGTAATGGAAACATAAGCAAAATCGGGTTATGCTCTGAGGTGATCTTAGGGCAGACCTCTATTTCAGAACATTAAATTAACCGAGGCCTGATAAACATCATAATGTTTCAAGAATATTGCTTATGAGGTGAGGAATAGAAAGTATAACCAGGGCTAAAAGGGTGAAGAGCCCTCCATATGTCAAATAATCCATGCACCTGAGCAATTTCTAGAATAGATGCCCTTATTTTGACCATACGGGGATGGGCAGAACGGTTAGTGGTATCAATCCCATAGCTCATTATACAGTTGAAGTTGCCCACCAATATTAGATCGCCCACCCAATCTAACAACTCTAGGTTCAGCTAGTCATATAACCCTGCTTTGTCAGTGTTTTGGCCATATATAGTATAAACAACACATTTCTTGTGGGAGATTATTATCTGAGCAATTGCCCACCTATCCTAAGGACTGGAAGAAGTTTTGAGAACTTTAAACTCGGGATACCTAGCACAAAGTACAGCAACCCCACAAATGGATATAGATTGGCTAGTACCTATAACAACATTATAACCAAGCTGCTTCAGCAAGTACTAATCTTTAGAAGCAAGGCGGGTCTCAGTTAAACACAACAGCTCAGGCTTGTAGAGTGTTATCTTCTCCATTACCAGTCGTCGCTTGAAAGGGCGATTTAAGGCCGGCCACATTCCAGCTCATTACCTTAAACTTAAACATTGTAGATACCTTTTTGTACAAAAAATGCCTGCTCCAGACTGATCTGGTCCAGCGTGCTACTCCACGAGCGCCCATGGGACGGATCAACCCCCGCAGCAACAACACAGATTGCTGAGGTACTGATGGACGTTGTGGGAGATAGGGAATTGGTTTTAGCTCCCTTCTTGGTTCCTTCTGCACTATCTCCGATACCTTGCAACAATGTATCAGTCACCTCGCTACAATGTATCAGTCACCTCGCTGGCCGCCTCGCAACAAGGTAACCCATTAACTCTGTCAGAATCCCCTTCTAACCCCTCCACCTCCCCAGCTGACAATGTAATACAGCAGGCTGAGCTCTCTAACTTAGAGGAAGTTAAGGATGCTGGGAACTCCTCTGCAGTGGCTATTGCACTTTCCCCATATGTGGGGTCACACTGGCTGACGGCTCCTAGTAAAAGGGTTGGGGGTAATCTGAAAAAAACTACTGTCTATCGGCCCCCATCCTTGCCCCCACAGCGAGGTTAACAGATCCCAAACCGCTATCTTGAACAGTAATGCTCAATCAGTCACTGCACCTAGCCAGGTTGATGTCTCCGAAAGGGTCTGGGAGGAGTCTTATACTGTGTCTACATGTACTGAGGGGGCACAAGGAATACAGTGGGCCTATCTGGGTCTCAGTAATGGCAAGAAGGGGCAAGATACTCAAAGGAAATCTGGATTGAGTAACCAGCACGCACCCAGATCTAAGGGTAACCCTAAGGTAGTCCGCTTCAACAGTGGGTCACTTCTAAGACAAAAAAAGTCTACAGCCTTCCGGTCGACTACTACAAACCTAAATTGTAACTCCCCTGATCATCATAGAGCTATTAGCAATGGTCAGAATCATGAGGCCGCTGTTCTTGCTGGCATCCCGTCTCCATCCAGCAGTATGCTCAATGTGATTCCTTCAGAAGGGGATGATCTATTGTCTGTGCTGGTCTCTAATCAGTCAAATCATATCTCCCCTGCACATTTCGCTGTCAGCCCTGCTGGCAAGCGGACAACTCCTACCAGTGGTGATCTTTCTATTGATTCTACTCCTGCTGCTCCTGTCACATCCCCAATACCTGAGCCGTCATTATCTATCATCATTCAACTTATGCAGGTTTAACACTTGGACGCACTGCGGCATTACACCCAAGTTAGAGAAGATAATCAGCAGCTACAGCAGTCCCTGGGTTGGGTGACTGGGAAAGTGACTGTGTTGTCCACACAGGTTGTGGAGTTCCATCAGTGGCTTTCTGGCACCGAAGAGGTCAGAAGAGCCTCCACAAGAGCACTGAGAAGACATTAGTCCAATCCAAGATAGAAGATCTGGAAAACCGTCAACGCAGCAACAACCTAAGGGTCTTCAGTATCCCTGAAGGAAAGGAAGGGGATGACCCCCAGCAATTTATTGTAAAACTATTAAAGAGAGCCTTCCCAGACTTAGCGGACTGGGACATGGACTGTCAAATCCAACATGCTCATCGCTTATCACTGACCCGTGATCTGACCAAAGCCAGCAAACTCCACCCCCATCCTGTATAGATCTATGTGGGTAACTTTTTGTTAAGACAAGCGATCTACCTTAAAGCCCGACCCTCAGCACCAATCTCCATTGATGTGTTGTCTGTATTTGTTCGATCAGATTTCTGTAGGCTAACAATGGATCGGCGGTGGAGGCTGCGTCAGAAGATCGATACGCTGAGAGAAGTGGGGGCTCAAGTG
Source organism: Calotriton arnoldi (assembly GCA_963921515.1). Lineage (NCBI taxonomy): Eukaryota > Metazoa > Chordata > Amphibia > Caudata > Salamandridae > Calotriton > Calotriton arnoldi. Next base: position 1,022,109 of record CAWUFW010005694.1, read on the forward strand.
TTCCTCCAAGAGCAGCTAGACTTAAGAGTATTAGGGAAGGGCCGGTCACAGATATGTTATACTGAGTCAGATACGGCTCGGATTTTTAGCTAATGGCAGGGGACGATCACCCCTACATGACGGCACTACAATTCAAACAATAGATCACTCTGTTCGGAGTGCCCTCAGCTATTGTTTGGTGTTACGTTGATCACTTTTTATTTACTTCACTGTGATTGATTTTGGCGGCAAAATTGGTGTAGCTGGTCCAGCCACACCTTAAAGAGCACGTGTAACATACAATCTCTCACAAACCTTATAACAAAATGATGTTCAAGCATTTGGAACACCTCTCCAATGCAATTTCATCTACTGGCAGAAAACTTGTTTTGTTAACCCACCTCCTTCTGCAAGATATTTCCCACTCAGATGTCCGCTCAAATTCAGCCTACAGTTTACTTCCTGGCAGTGGCACTGGAACAATTTTTAGAGTGGGAGTGCTGCCATCAATGTTCTATCACTGAAGTCATAGCGATTACGAAAAATCCAAGTGTCAGACAAAAAACACAAGTGTAGCAAATGTTCCACACCCATTCAGTAGTAGAGTGGTAAGTGTGTGCTATGTAGCTGGTGATGCCTTTTGGAGCACTGGTGAGGTAGTGCACAGTCATTTACAGACAGAAAGGTTTCCCTTGAAATGGCCAAAAAATTCGCATAGACATGCTGTTTTACTGGTGAAAATATATAGCACAAAAACAAATATGTGTGGAAATCAGGTTTCGCATCACCAAGTAAAGTGTCTTGATTTCTTTTGCTCCTATTAAAATCTTTGTGTCCATCTCACTTCAGAATTATAAAAAGTGCTTCATTTGTGCTTTCCTAATTGCTGATATAAATTGAACTATGTGCATAGTTAATTTCCCGATATTTAAATGTTGTACATACTACAGACTTTCCTTTCGTTTCCTGTCCAGGGGCGGTTCCTTCACGTGGGCGCTGGGGCTCCGCTCCCTTTATTTCCTTCCCCAAAATAGCTTTTTCTTAATGAAAAAATGTTTAAATCCACCATTCCAAAATGAAAGATTTTCTTTAGGGCAGTACTGGAAATAACTTGCCGTAAGTCAAAAACTCCTCGAGCAGTCCTCTGCTGCACCTGCGCAGCTAACTCAGTAAGGCTTGCATCAAATTACCATTTGCCGGGTGGATGAGCTCAAAGCCCTGAGGCCTGTGATGTCAACAGCTCGTCAAAGTCATTGCCTCCTGCGCTAAGCTCCACCCCCTGACAACATGGGTGGAAAGTTTGTCCCTGTGTGTTTGCGGCTGAAGCCCTGTAGCTCCAGGGGCTTCATGTCCATCAGGGACTCATCACAGGATGGGGTGGGAGCAAGCCTCACTGACCCCCATCCTGTGACGAGTTGTGAGAGAGTGGGTGGGGTTAGAGGATGGAAGCGGCAAGCTCAACCCTGGACTCTAGCCACCAGCGCTGTTTATTTTCTACAAATAAGTAAGTGTGAATACTGGCTAGTTATCTGCACGATCTCTCTGAATGCACAGCAACTTCTGCAGCACCGACCAGCCTTTCCAAGTGAGCTTGATTGATATCTTTTTTGTTTAACAATTTTTATTGAAAACAAAACAGCAGCAATCGTGACATTACATAAACATCTCAGCTGGAAATATATGCATTTTAGAATTACAAAAATAGCATTCCGCCCATCAGGAGCCCCCAAAATAACATAGAGCGAAAGGCTGATCAATCTAAAGAGAGATACAGTTACTTCGTTTGGTCTGGGAACATCACTTGTACTCACTATTCTTGTTGGCCCGGAGGATTATGCTATCCCATCTGCGCCCTCCTCCTCCAGTAATGCATGCCTCTCCCGTCTAAATTCCACTGTAGGGGAAATGCAGTTGTCCCCCCTGTATTTATTCCAGCGTCCCCATTTTTGATCCCATTTACGTGGGCAGCCTCTATCTTTGTATACAGTTTTCTCTGCTACCATGGCATGGTCCATGTCCTTAGCCCAATCTCGCAATTGTGGTATAGTGTCCACCCCCCACTTCTGGGCGATGTTCCTTTTCGCTATGCACCACCCCAGAGTGGCCCACGATTGTTCTGCTTGGGTGAGGTCTGTTGTCTCCCAGATATTAAGAAGGCATAGTTGGGGTGATGGATGTATGGGTTTATTAGTAGTCCTTGCCATTTGTCGGGTGACGTCTGTCCAGTACTGTTGTATGGGGGGGCATTCCCATAGAGTGTGTATGAACGTACCTAATTGATTACAATGTCGAAGACAAAGTGTATCTGGCCGTCGTCCTAATTTAAATAACAGTTTGGCATCAAAGTACACACGATGGAAAATCTTAAGCTGGACGAGCCGGAGTCGCATCGGGATTGCCACCTCCCGAGGCGAAGCCCGCGCTTCAATCCAGTCTTCGTCAGTTATTGCCCCCAGGTCCGCCTCCCAGTTAGCGCGCAGTTTCCGCGTTGGCTCAACCCGGTTATTGATCAGTTTTTTGTAGGTTAGGGAGATAGCCTTGCGGGCCATTGGGTCCAGCAACAACCTGTCCTCCAGAGGAGAGGAGTCAGGGAGGGGGGTGTCTGTAGGGAGGGCACAATCTATGGCGTGACTAATTTGAAGGTACCGGAAGTGCTCTGACGGTGCTAGCTGATATTTAAGTTGGAGATCTGCAAATGACGCCTTCTTGCCCTTGATCCACATATCTCCCACTGTGGAAATGCCAATCGTGTCCCACTTGTCAAATCCTACACAAACACTTAACCGTCCCAAGATGTCGGGTTCCCACAGGGGGGTAGCCTTCGTCAGGCGCCCATGCCATCCCATCCGCCGTTGGGTCCCGTGCCACACTTCTATCGTATGGGCCGTTGGGCCAGTTAAGCCTTGTTTCTTGGGGTTGGAGTATAGCGCTTTATTGTAGCCTCCCTTCCCCATCAACCACAGATCAGTGCGGAAACTGGGGTCAGTATGGGACCCAAACACCCAACTGTTGATGGCAATTAATTGCGACGCATGGTATTAAAGGCGCATATCCGGCAACCCAATGCCTCCATCGTACCATTCCATAGTGAGCTTATTTGTGGCTATCCAAGGCAGTCTATTATCCCATAGTAAATCTCTAATTGCTGCCTCGATCTGCGAAAAATAGGTTTCGGGGACCGGGATGGGAGTGTTCTGCAGGGCGTAGAGAAAACGTGGTTGGGCTAACATCTTAACTAATGACGCCCGCCCCAAAAGAGTAAGGGGTAGTGTCTTCCAGTGGATGACATCAGATTTAAACCTCTGCAGCGGTCCCATCAGATTCTGTTCATAGAACACTGCTACGTCAGTTGTGATAAAAATGCCGAGGTATTGGAAACCCTGGGTCGCCACTGGAATGGTGTAACCCCGAGGACTTTGCGGTGGATCACCCCAGAGGGAATACATCTGGGATTTGGCCCAGTTTATCTGGTAACCAGAGTGGGCCCCAAATATATGGAAGATGTGGAGAACGCGGCGGAGTGAGCGCGCCGGTGAGGTGAGATAAAGTAAAATGTCGTCTGCATATAGCGATATGCGGTCTTCATGTCCGTCTGTCCATTTAAAGCCTCTGATACCAGGGTCTCCCCTGACCCAGACTGCTAAAGGCTCCAGGACCAGGGCAAAGAGGAGGGGTGATAGTGGGCAGCCCTTCCTCGTACCACGACCAAGGGGGAAAGAGCCTAAGCGATGGTTGTTCACTGAGACATGGGCAGTGGGAAGGTTGTATAACAGTCTGATCCACCCAATCAACCTGGGCCCGAGCCCTATGCGATTCAAAACCGCAAACAGATAGTCCCATGCCACGGTGTCAAATGCCATTTTGGCGTCAAGCGCGAGCAAGATCGCCTCTTCCTCCATCGTTGCCACACGACCCAACGCGCCGTGAACGCGACGTAGGTTACGCGCCGTATTGCGACCTGGCATAAATCCCGACTGGTCAGGGTGGATCAAATCAGTGAGATATGGGAGTAGGCGGTTAGCCAACAGTTTAGCCAAGCTTTTGGCCTCTACGGTTATTAGGGAAATGGGTCGGTACGAGGTACACTCGTCCGCTGGTTTACCGGGTTTGCGGATGACCACAATAGTGGCCGCACGGATATCTGCCGGGAGAAGGCCAGCCTCATAGCATTCGTTATATAGATTTAGTAAATGGGGAGCGAGCTTCATAGCCATGGGTTTCATTAGTTCAATCGGAAGCCCATTTGGGCCCATGGCCTTACCCGCCCGGATATCTTGAATGGCCTTCTGAATCTCTTCAACCGAAATATCCGCCTCTAAGGCCTCTTTATCTGTTTGGGAGATACATGTGACCTCAATAGTAGCGAGGAGATCTGCCGCCCATGGCGCCTGTGAGTTCTGCGGCATAGTGTATATTTGCTCATAGTATTTCGCGAACGTCTCTGCAATGCTCTGAGGGTCGGTGATCAGAACATCACCGGGCCCTTTGATCGCGCGCACCCATCTCGCTGACTGTTCCTTGCGTTCCAGCCATGCCAATAATTTACCGGTTCGCTCTCCCTGCTCGTATATTCTATGACGGGTGGCGAGAGCACGCCTGTTGGCGTCCTCCAAAAGCAGTTGTCTATAATCTTGTCTCTTAACATTGAGGTTATGTTGAATGTCTTGATCCAAGTTCTGCGCAGTGGCGCGTTCGAGGTCCGAGATCTCCGATTCCAATTCACTCACTCGCCGGTTGCGCTCTGTCCTGTGGCCCACCATCATTGCCAAAGCTCTCCCCTTTATCACTGCCCCGTAGGCGCCCTAGAGCGTGATAGCTGATTTCACAGACCCTGTGTTTTCCTCAAAATAGTATTCAGTGTCTTTCCGTAGGTTTTCCCGAATGTGTGGGATCTTCAGCGCCCAGGGTTGGATCATGATGGGGCCCGGCTGCACCACACGGTGAGCTCCAAAGACTGTTGTAACCGGGGAATGATCCGACACTCCCCTCGCAAGGCAGGCGGAATCTGTGAAGTCCTGTATGTTTTGTGCGTGGGTAAACAGGTAGTCTATTCGTGATTGGCTGCCATGCACACCAGACTGGAACGTAAAGTGAGTGTCGTGAGGGTGTGACCATCTCCAGATATCTACCATCCCCAGGGCATTAGTAAAATCATGTAGTTGTGTGCTGTGTGCGGAGTCACGTCTGGGCGGGAATCGGTCTATTTGGCCATTCATTGTCAGGTTAAAGTCGCCTCCCATCACCAGTGTACCCACGGGTAAGTTCAATATTAGCACACCTATATCTGCTAGTGTCAAGCGTTGAAGGCCCGGTGGGGCATACACCGAGATAACGTTGAGGACTCTGCCTTCCCAGATGCCCGAGCAAGCTACATATCTACCCTGCGGGTCAGTCCACGTATTTTGTATCATATAGGGGCAGCCCTTTCGAAGGAGGAGCCCCACCCCTCTAGACCCGGAGGTAAAGCCAGAGTGTGCAGCCATACGATAACCCTTCCTATCCAGGGCCTTACAGGAGTTACCTATTAAATGTGTTTCTTGGAACAACACCATATCCAGCCCCTGACGGTGAATATAGTGTAGCACTATTCCACGCTTGATTTTGTCCCCCAGTCCGTTGACATTCCATGTCATGAATCTAAGTCCCTGACCTCTTGCCATCAGACACTAATATCGATTTAATGGAGTGAAAGGGGTGTGTCGAGTGGTTGTAACCCATAACGGCGATTTTCTGTGTTGCTCCTATTGTGTCACCACGCCCCATGGCTCCCCTAGGCGTGAACTCTGACGTGAGTGTCAATACCAGCTGTGATGCACTGATATGAAATGTAATTTCGTACTGCTGCATTAAAACAATAAAGAACAACCCCCCAACAAAACAAACCCAAACAAGCCCAAATCTGTAGTAACTCACCCCCCTCCCTGCCTCCCTGCATTACGGGACTAAAACCGCCCGCCACCCCCAACATGCAGAGCGCCTGTCGCCCACCCATAAACAATTCTAGGGAACGTGAGCTACCCCACTCCCATCACAGTTGCAGATAGTCAACTTGTTCCTTGTCCCCCGACCCCACCCCCAGCGCTATTTATAACACTAGGCTCAACCCGGATACTTGACCATCTCCAAACGGTGTCTCGGCCCAAGGTTCTATATGTCAACGGTCTCCACATTGGAAACGACCACCACCAGGTAATTTGACATAAGGAAAAGGCATAACGGTAACATTTGAAAATAGGCATTCAAACACTGAGTCAGTCCCCTCAGCAGTGACAAAGAATGCCGCTTCGTCAGCAAGGGTAGCCCCCTCCCTCCTCCCGATCAGAACCGTACCCGTTACTCTCACCCTCAGAGGTTTAGACTTTCGAGTCCACAACCAGGAGCATTTTGGGGAACCCTCGGGGATCGAGAGTAATCACACACAGTTTTACCAGCATCTAAGATTAGTGCCCCCCAGTGTGGTCCTGGGAATCAGAGTCTGAGTGTGGAGAAGTACGTCTCTGCTGGCGCCAGTCTTCGGCCGCATCAGCCGCCGAGAGTCCCTTATTTGCCTTTTTTTCCACCGTACGCCATCCCTCGAGCCAGTCCCATGCTTCTTCCGGGCGGGTGAAGAACCATGACTTCCCCTTGGCTTCCACTCTCAGCTTGGCGGGGAACATCATTGCGTATTTAACTTCTTGAACTCGGAGAGCTCGTTTCACCTCCAGGAAGCTGCGTCTCTGTTTCTGGACTCGCAGTGTGAAATCGGGAAAGAACATGATTTTGCTGTTTTCGATGGTTAGCGGCGGGGCCACCCGTGCCGTTTGGAGAATGATATCTCGGTCTCGGAAATTGATCACGCGGGCAAGGAGTGGCCTAGGGGGCGCCACCGGCCTGGGCCGACCTCCCGGCACCCAATGAGCTCTTTCGATCGAAAAACATTTAGAAAGTCCTCGGGCTGAAGATGTTTGAGGACCAAGTCCTCAATGAAAAGGTCCACTGCTTGCCCCTCTGCGTGTTCCGGAACACCTATAATACGAACATTGTTCCGGCGCATTCTGCCTTCATAGTCATCTAGCTGTTGAGCCATTGCTTCGTGGGAGGCGCGCAGTTCAGTGACTTCTCGCTTGAGAAGGCTGGTATCATTGCTCAGTTCTTTGGTCGTGCTCTCCACTGTACCCACACGCTCAGCGACTTTTTTCATGTTTTCCCTGATCAGCCCCACATCGGTGGCCACTGTGTCGATCTTCGCCTCGAGGGACGTTTTAATGGCAGTGATCGCTTCGAGGAGATCCTTATTCGTGGGTTCCGCCGTATCGTCTGAGGCCACCACCTCGTCCCGCTCCCCATTCTGTTGTTTTTGCCAGGCAAATTTATCCAGCTTGGTCTGTGTAGCTGATCTGTTGCTACGTCCGGACGCCATGGTCACCGCCCCGGTGGCACCACCCGGCTGCAGAGTGCGGCCGCTACTCCCCGCCGACTGCAGTGGGGTCTTCCACCCGGCCTGTCGGATTTCGCGGAATGCACCCCAACCAGGGGAGTACCCCACAGGGAGTGTAATGTCAGATGAGTTCTAGTGGCGCCCCACCAAACTCAGAATCCAACAAGAGAGGGTCTGGGTGGGTTTGGGCCTCTACCTCCACCGTTTTCACGTCTTCTTTTCAGCTATATAGTGTGTTGCTCCGGCCGCTGAGGCGGTCCAAGCGGGGCCAACGGGACACCGCGGAGATCCGCCGCAGTGTCTAATCTCACTGGACCTGGTGTGAGATATTCCTGTCGCGCTCGGAGCACCCTTGCTTCAGGTCGTCTAGGGCCCCACCCGCTGCTTGCGCCCGGCCTCAGTCACACAGCGGGGGGGAAAGGATTAGCGGGTTCCTGCGCCGGGCCTCGTCAGGTCACTGTTGTACCCCACACCGGATGCGTTAGGTACTCAACCAGCTTCTGGGTCATTTGTGGGCCCCGTGTTGTCCCGAATGTGCCCCCTCGAGTGCAGTAGAAAAGGCCGCAAAGTGCGGAGCCAGGATTGACGGGTCTCTATACCGGGCCCGCTCGAGCCACCGCAGGACCACGCAGCCGCTGTCCCAGGTCCGCAGTAGTTCTCCGGGTCGCTAGCGGGACTTTTGCATTCGTGGCCGGGCCCCCTTAGTCATAGGATTAGAGGCCACGGGGCCGATTATAGCGCTACTCACACGGACGGGCCTGACCAGGCCCTATGTTCTCCTGCGGGGTCGTCAACGCTCACTCTCCGGTTCCACCACCTCTCGGGCCTCCGAGCAATCCCCGCCGGCTCCCGCTGGGCCCAGGGTGAAGCGCCGGTTATTGCGTCTCGTCGGTCCCCGGGGTGGTAGGCCGCAGCCGCGGTCTCGCGTAGTTACGCGCACCAGCTGAGGTGCACCCCCTCCAGCGGGGACTCCGGCAAAGACTCGGTCCGTGGAGCTCGTCGCCGGTGCAGCCACCAATCCGGACCAAACTCGTACACAATGTCGCTAGGTGCCACCGGACATAGGAGAAGGCTGCAGGGTGTAGATCAGATTGGCAGGACCCTGGATTATTCGGTTAATGCGGGAGTGGCGCTCCGGAGCCGAGCTACCGAGCGGCCATTCCCATCGGCAGTTAGCCACGCCCCCCTTGATTGATATCTTGCAGTTGTCAGTGCTGACAGTATGCTGTGGCACAATTATATCGGCAACTCCTGGCATGTACTTTTAGTTTGGGGTGCCCACATGTGCGCATTTAATGACGTGTTACCAAAGTGACTTCACAACAGCCACACTGTGTTTTCTCTCACACCAGCCACGCACAGTGCCAGTTTTTTCCCCTCTCTGACTTCATGGTGCTGCTGTACGCTAGCATTTATTTCCAGTCAGGATACAATTTCGCCAGCAAATTGGGTTTCAATCCTTAAAAACAGATGCACTGATGAAGTGCCACTGTGTGGTGAGCACAGCCTGCTGGTTCCATTAACCATCTGAGGAGGTGCATTAGAAGAGGCAGGGGTGCAGCAAGGAATCTGAACACCAACCATAAGAGAAGGGTTAGAATTGTCCGACTGACTGCAGGATGCCGTGCAAACCTTTTGACTGTCTCTTTGTGCTTGGCTGAAAGTCAACATATGCAGGTCCCGGTGAGCTTTTCCTTTGCTGTTTAAAAGATTTTTGGCATCGCCCTGGCTAAAATGTTAAATGGCTGTGTTTTCTAATGACGTGATTTGTAAGTCTTTCTTCTCATCGCTTTGCAGAGGTGAAGAGAGGAACTGGGTTAAACAAGACACATGAAGTGCAAAATAATGTTCCTTTGTGAATAATTTTAAAGGGCTAGCTATGACATACGTTTTTGTCCTGTTGATCTGTCAAGAGTAATGTGCTGGTGGACCCATAAAACGTATCATAAAAGTACCCACCAGGAAGCTTCTTTGACTTTTTCTCTTTTGTCTAATAAAACTGTTGATTTTAGTCTGCACCATTGGTACCAGGCATATCCTGTCCAGTCAACAAAATACCATGCCTCCCTTCACGGCCTAGCCTCTCTTTCAGCAAATGCTACAGCCTTCAAACATCTTTAGCTTATGCCTACTCATGTTTGCTCACTAATGGAAAATTGGTGGCTTCATTTTATGCCTCACCTTTTTCAAACTTTACCAGCCGCCACTGCCTGTACCCCAGCAGGATTGTCACCTAGATCACTCTTGCAGTCACTTTGCAGTCAAAGAAATAAAAGTACTCTCCAGTTTCCAAATAAGCAGCAATTTGACTGAAGACATAGCCTGATATTTGACGTTCGTCTTTGAACGTGCAGCAAATGTGACAGGATACACACAAAATGTAAAGGCATCTGTTGCTCAGATATGAATTTACCTTATAGAAATGAAAAGACAAGAGACGTTTGGTGGAACAGGTGCTGAAGAAGTCTGGCCATTTCCTTAGAGCACCTCACTGCCTTAATTTCCAGGTCACACCAAGGCCTCCACTATTATTCTGCCAACAGGATTAGAAGGTTACAAAGGGTACCACCATGGTAGGTAACCTGTTTTCCTCTGGGGCAGGATAGCAGGTGGGTAGCACGTTACACATTGTGCTTGCACATTAACCCTCTGTGCAACTTTATAAGTCAAAACTGTGACTAGACAAAACACAAACCTCCCAGCAAGTGGATTAAACCCCAGAGTTATGTTATCATTCTCATCCCATGACAATTGCTGGGCCCATAAGCAAGTGCCTTACCCCATGCAGCCTCTCTGTGGCCAATTAAGTAAGGCATAACAGATTCACTGTCACATTTGTCCTTGCTGGCAGATGATTTTCAGCAGAGTTTTAAAACATAAATGTATAAATTGACTTTCAGACTCTTCTTTTAGTGACTTCGCCCCTTGTTACTCCACCACCTTTCCGCTGCCACCCCTTGACCCTCAATTAATTGGTTCGCTAAGTAACTTTTTCCCCCATTTCCAGCACTGGTCAAAATATAAAGGACATTTTAGATCAATAGATCCCGCTTATCTCCTCAGGATGCTGAAGGCTTCTGTGCCGCCATCCACTTGCCAGCAGGGGTCGTTGTGTCGCAGCGCCTTAAATTTCCAGCAACGCCCGCTCTCAAGTAGAATGAATGAACCTCCTTAGAGCCACGCCCGGCCACCAGAAGCCTCGAGGGCTTGAGAACTGCAGGCTCCTGCTCAACACGGGTTTTCCCACTTGGCACCGACATGCATCCGCCAACCTTCTCTGTGATCTCTGTTTGAATTTAGAATAATGTTCTCAATGAAGGAGGCTTCTCCGTCACACGTACATAATCAAACATCCTGCTATCGTAATTAAAGGGGAAAAGCAACCGGCCAGAAATATGCATCAAAGACCAATAAAATACCTGATGTTTGGCACTTTAATGTCAAAACTGGTACGTGCTGACGTGCTGTTAACACTTATTTTGAAAGCAGGTTGGTTGGGACTTAAAGGTTAAAATGTTTCATTATTTTATGGAGTGTTACAGACAGTTCTGTTGGGCAATCCGGAAAGTTAATAGGATTGGAACAGCCGAGCCATCGGTCTGGCTTAGCTCTAGCAGCCATGCCACGAGCCGAGCCATCAACATATTTGGCATATAAAATAATGCAACAAAAGTCAGGCAAAAAAATTGCTCAAGAATCTTGAAAACGAAAAAGGAAAAAAAAGTGTAATTCTTTAACATGTCGAAAGGCTGTACTTTAGTACATTAGATTTTATCACTAGTTTGAATGGCATTTATTACAAGTAATAGTTTCTAAACATAAAATTGGAAACGTTCCTGTTCCTCCAGTGCCTGATGATGACGCCATTGGTGAACCAAGAGACAGGTCTCGTGCACTCTCTATGCATCCTAAAATAACGTTAGAGATGGATCAATATTATTGTGTCTCAAACCATTGCCCTCCAAAACCCCGGAACAAGCTTGGGGCTGGCACTGTCACGACGATTTACAAATTGATATAAGCATGAAACTGGGGACTTTTTATGTTAGTTCTATTTCCCTGGGTAGTTTTATCCTGCAACATCTCTTTTAATGCATCATCCTGAACATAATCGAATATGTGCTTAAGGACTGAGACACATTTCCAACAGTGAGGGGCAGATTTACAAGAACTGGCGCATCCCTGCATATTAGCAGGGATGCGCCAGTTAAATTGCGACACGTAAAAAAACCCTTCGCCACCATGGATGCGCCGCATTTACAATGCGGCACACCGTGGCGCAAGGATAGACAGATGCGTGATGCATCTTTTCGGCGTAAGGGCAGTGCATTGCTGGAGTCGTGTCGCAAGTACGACGCAACTCCAGCAATGGTTAGGAATGCCTATTCCTAACATGCTGCGTCACTCCTTACGCCTGCTTCAAGCAGGCGCAAGGTGTTGACGCAGTGGCGTCGTAAAAGTGACTCCGTGAAATCTTGCAGATTTCACTGCGTCACTTTTACGAGGCTTTCCTGCGTGAGAACGCCCACACTGCATACATTATACCTGACGCAGGTATAATGTAGCGCAGGGCTTTTCAACGTGATGCATCTCTCTAGATGCGTCACGTTGTAAAAATGTCGCAACATGGCGCATTGTTTACGACACTGCTGCGTCACATAAGTGACGCAACGGCGGCGTAAAGATGTCACAAGGGGCTTGTAAATCTGCTCCTGAGCATCTAACGTAAATTGCATGAGATCTTCCTGAAATTGTACTGGAATTGCTATAATAAAATGATAAAATCCTACTGAAGGAAATTCAAAAATATATATCTATCAAACCATATACAAGACACGTTTTTATACAGCACGCTTCTCAATCATATGTATTTCAAGGGGCTCTAAAACGTAATTATGAAGGAAAAAGAGACACTGTTAAATAAATTAATTGCCCGGAACACTCAACTTGGTCACAAGGGTAAGCAGGGATTTGTCCCAGGTATCCTGGTTCTTAATTGTGTAGTTCAGCCATTATCAATAATCAATCAATCAGCCATTAGATATGTATATCTACCTTTCTCACTGTCATTTTACATCAAGACCCTAGAGAGTGCTGTGAAAGTGCTCGAAGAGGGACATAATGTTAATAATTTCTAAATCACCCTCTGTCACAGCAAACTGAAAAATCATTAGCATAACACCCCTCTTCAAGAACTTTTACAGCACTCTGTACGGTCTTCACTGATGTCCCATCTTCATAAAGACTGCAACGCTAGGCGGCATCTTCTACTGCAGGAGGGATGCCGCATTGACAGCTTGGTTTGTTTTTGTCCCAAGGGTCCTAGAGAACTTTGCTCTGATTCAGAGCCAGGCATCCGGCTCAGGCCTGACTTGAGCCTTCAGAGACTCGTCCAGCCCTACGCTACAGTAGATGTAGTTTGCAGTGGGTGGTAAAAATAGTGACAAATTAAAATAAAGATGGCTCTTCATCAGCAACACCATGCTGTCACCTTTTGGTGTCTGTGCTATCTGGGCAAACTCTTATCTTTTCTATAAAATGCTTTGCCCCCTCACATTTATCCCCATCAGAATGGGAACTGCAACACTGTAAATATCACAAGAACTCAGAAATGGCATTATTATGTCATGGAAATCTTTATACAATTTCTGAAGTGCATTTTAACAATTGAAAACCTCCTCAGATTTCCCAGTGTTTAAGATCTGTAATTCAATTGATTTTTTTAAATTCTTAGGATTTATGGAAACTGTACTACAGAAGTAATGTACCTGTCAAATGCAGGGTAGATCCCACTGCTGTGTGACTATAACTGCAGTTGAAGGGACCTTAATGTTACAAGTTGTATCCTAAAAACTCTCAAAGTTCCCTTGCGTGAGATTATGATTATGTCATTGGTCATACTGTATCTGGAGGTTGTGATGCAATGTCATAAATAATGTTATCTTCGATGTCAAGGATGAGGTGATGAGCTGTGCATTATGAAGTTTTTGTCATATAGCGCGGTCCATTTCAGGTTTTCCTGTATAGCATTATTATTTCGATAGGTGTTTTCTTGTCATCTATAAATCGGTTTATTAACATAGATTCTCCCTTATGCACGCCAAGGATCCTTAACAGCACCTCAACTCAAGCTCTTATAGCAAATATCATGGGTTGTTTGTACAGCACTACCCCCCACCCCCATGATGAGTTATAATCCTGAGCCACATGCAAGAATCTGTAATGAGGGAGAGGGCCTTTAACAACCGATATAGCCCTTGGAAGACAGGCTATAATGCTATTAGAACATTACACCCAATCAGGGTAGAATATTCTAAATTAATAATGGAGAAATACAAACACTTAAAGTTTTCAAAATAACTAGAAAGCTGTCCCAGTTTGAAGCATGGCCTGCACAGAAAGACATGCTGCTGTCAAGACAGCACGCTTTAGAATCCTTCACTTGCCAGCACAGTTGGCTGAATATGTTCATGAAATGGTTCTTCTGTCTACAGCTACACGATTCCCCAATAAATAAATTCCCCAAATGTTGTTTTTCTTTCCATGGGTATTTGATATATGTAAAGCGTTCCCAATGTGTAAACATTTTTTAAACTGAGTAACCCAAGACCATTTTCACAATTCAATGTCTATTTTTTCCTGTGATCCAGTCATGTATCAAAGTGACCAAGAATATTACTCATTTTAAAATATTATTAACTTTGAATGTCGTTATTTATAAGGTAGACACAGAAAGGCATATTTTACAGGTAAAAAATCTACATCTTTAAAAATTGTTTTAAATTTCTTATATTTTGCACACAATAAAAATAATTCTGAAGAGTGCTTTCATGCAAGGAGGTACAACTACTGAACAAATTCAGTAGTAAAAACAAAGTAAAACTCTAAGGGCCAGATGTCACACCATTCACTTTTGCGAGTCGCAAATTGCGTCAGATTGCGACTCGCAAAAGTGAATGTACAACAGTGTCTCAGACACTGTTTGCAATTCCCAATGGGGTCGCAAATTGCATGCCTCATTAATATTCACAAGGCAAGCACAATTTGCGACCCCATTGGGAAGGGCTAGCACTCCCAGGGATGGTGGCCTGCTGGGGTCAGCAGACCACCATGTCTGTGACTGCTTTTTAAATAAAACAGTTTTTTTTTTAATGCAGCCCGTTTTCCTTAAAGGAAAACGGGATGCATTTAAAAAAGAAAAATGAAACTTTCAGTTTCATTTTTTAAGGGCAGGCAGTGGTCCCTGGGACCACTGCCTGCTCTTAAAAAATGTTTTCGCACACATTCCCTGGGGACCCCTTCCCGTTTGTGAGTGGTGTACCACCTACTTGAAGTAGGTAGTAAACTGCGAGTGTTTTGTGGCCGCAAATGCGGTTGCAAAACAATAGTACATGGCATTGAGACTCCCTATTAGGAAGGGACGCCCCTTAAAGGAAAACGGGATGCATTTAAAAAAGAAAAATGAAACTTTTCAGTTTCATATTTTAAGGGCAGGCAGTGGTCCCTGGGACCCCTGCCTGCTCTTAAAATATGTTTTCTCACACATTCACAAAGGGGAAGGGGTCCCCTGGCTACCCCTTCCCGTTTGTGACTGGTTTACCACCTACTTCAAGTAGGTAGTAAACTGCGAGTGTTTTGCGGCCACAAATGCGGTCGTAAAACAATAGTACATGGCATTGAGACTCGCTATTAGGAAGGGTCGCACCTTCCTAATAGCGAGAGTCACAAACGTTATTTTGCGAGTCAGTGACTCACAAAATAGTGTTTGTACATGCCAGGACCCTTTTTTGCTGTCGCAAACGGTCCGATCTCCCATTTGTGAGCGCAAAAAAGGGTCGTACATGTTGCCCTTAATGTCCAAACAGCAACTGTTTCAGAAGTTCTGAATAGCCTTATGAGCTCAACCCTATTCACTCTAAATATGGGATATGTCTGTAAATAGCTTATTGCCATCCTCCTAAAAATCTATCCCCAGGCATTTAAGTGGAAGACTAAAAACCCATCTTTGTCTACCAAAAAGTTATTTTTTAAATGTAGGATGTTTTAAGTGACAGGAGGAGGTATAGTGTGAGGAAACAGATGTGTACAGGGGATGCGGAACATAAGTAGTATTTTTAACCATCTTAAAAAATATTATGCCATAAATACTAAAACCCCATGGATCTCTTCACATTTTTTGAAATAACTGTTTCTTATGTACAGTTACGCACAACACTATTTTACCACAACCTGCTCTGTAGGAATTGCTTTCAATTCAATAGCTTCTATTCTAGTAATATGGCATTCAGGCGTGTCTCAGTTTTGTCTTGAATATAGACTGTTAGCATTCTAGTTGTTCATTAGAAATCTGTAGTGTAACTATAGTAAACCACTGGGGAATCAACTGACAGATTGCTGTGGCTATTATGAATACATGTTTTACTGTAAATGCCAGTCGTCTGTCCTATATATTTGACAAAGACATTTGTACATTTATAGAAAATGTGTCCTCATTTTAGCTTTCTAGTCCCCTAGACAATTTCTATGAGAGTACCATGAGAGAAAACTATTGTTTCATAGATTGTTCATCAAATTTAAGCAGAGGTTCAGCAATTCTCAGATAGTGAACTAACCTTAGACTTCATCGAAATTCCTGAAAAATAATATGTGGTACCAACAACAATCTATACGTATTTAGTCTAAAATCTGTTATCACCCTTTTGTAACCCTCAAAAAAGGCATTAATTCTGATGCATTTCAACAGGAAAATTGGCAAAAGCCTTCTCAGCAAAACAATTCAGCAGTTATGCTTAATTTTTTTTTTTTGTAAACAGACTTTTATTGCATTTTCAATTATGCATTACAATCAAACAATATTCATTTACTTTTCTCATCTTAGTATTCCACAGTCATGTGGCGCATATATGCTTCTTCTTAATATTTTCACCTGACTCGGGTGCTCACCCATCAATACTAGAACCCCAATTCTAGAACATTTATTATTTACACATTGTCAATTTTTGCATGTGGCATTGCAAGTTGTAACTCAAATGACTCATCCATATTATCTTAACCGTATCCCAACTTTACCCCCCACCCTACCCACCCACGCAGGCGTGTCTCTATAGTCGGCTACCTGCCCAGTCGTCTGCTGGGCCACCTGTTTTTATCAGTGCGGGTCGTTAACATATACTCAAGGGTCCTTTCCCCGGCTCTAGGGGTGTAACTAATATGGGGTCTCTTCACTCAGTAGGCCCATCTCAGGGAAATCAGTCATCCCTATCTTGGCCTCCTTCCTCTTGATCACTCCCAACCGCAGCCTCTGGATTTTTAAATAATTCAAGCAAAGCTGACCACGCTCTAGCTACTTCCAGTGATTTCTCACTTCCCGTACTTTTAGCTATTCCCATTCTGACCACAGTTTCACATTCATCCCATTTAATGAACTCCTTTTTCCACCTAGCCAAACTAGGACCAGTTCTCGATTTCCAGTGACTGGTGATGTCTCTCTTAGCTAAAACTAACCCAAGGTCTTGGAACTTACTCGTCACCTTGTTTTTAGCTGTGTGGGGAAACCAGTGCAACAGACAGTATTCCGGAGTATTCCCTATTTCTTTCTCAGTCACTTCCGCCAATAGGAAAGTTACCTCCTCCTAGAATTCCCCTATGTTCGGGCAGCTCCAGAACATATGCAAAAAATCAGCTCCTATTGTATGACATCGTGGGCAGGCTGCAGTTTGCATATTGAAATATTTATTGAGCTTGTCTGGGGTAAGGTAGGCTCTGTGTAGTACATAAAAGTTGATCAATTGAAACCGTGCATTTCTAGTACTCTTCCACACCCTCTCCACCAGTATTCCCCATTCTTTATCCGCTATAGGCTTGCCCAGGTCTGTTTCCCATGCTCTATGGATTTTGGTCAGGGGAGGAAGTGCCATGTATGTAAGTCGCCTGTACAGACATGTGACTGCCTTAAAGGTGCCCGCCGCAGTAACCAAATATTGGCATCCCATCGAAATGTTCGGCTCAGACAGCCCCTCTCCCCAATGTTTCCTCATAGCCGCCGTAAGGGCTGTATGCAATAAAAAGTCTCCCCCCTGGAGCTCGTGACGCTCCCTGAGGTCGTTGAATGGGAGCAGCATGCCTTCCTCGTAAAGGTCTCCTATTGTAGATATACCCAGATCCGCCCATGCGCTCAACCTATGCCAGTCACCGCCGTGGGGGAGTGCCTCACACATAAGCAAGGGAATTTCCGGCGCATAAGGACGTTTGACCATGGCCCTCCGCAGACTTCTATTCCAACATTTACGCGCTACACTAAGGTCTCTGGGGAGGTCCTCTTCACTGCAAGGAAGTCTCAAAATTATGCGCGACAGGAGCCTCAGGTCAGGGGCCTCACCCCTCTGTTCCACTGGCCCCATAAGTTTATCCGCCACCCATTTCGTGAGCCATTGTAATTGCGCAGCTATGTAGTAGTGTTCAAAATCAGGTACTGCTAACCCTCCCTCCAGCCTGGGTCTCATTAGTGTATGAAGTGATACCCACCGCCTGCTGGGTCCCCATATGAACGCCGTTACCAGTGATTTCAGTTGGGTGAACATTCGGGTCGGGATTCAAACCGGGAGAACCCCATAATAATAGAGCAGCCGCGGGAGTGTCACCATTTTCAGGAGGGCCACTCTACCCGCGACCGATAGGGGCAGGGTCCCCCAAAAATCAAAGTTGCTTTTGACTCCTCGTAAAGCCCGCCCTACATTCCCTTCCAAGAGATCCTCAGGAGAATGATAAATCTGGGTGCCCAGGTAGGCTAAGCAGTGGGGTTGCCACTGTACTCCTTCTGTCGCCAAAGGGACAGCTACATCCGCCCTTACCGGGAACAGGGTTGCTTTTGCCCAGTTCACTTTTAGGCCTGCTACCTGCCCCAAACCATGGAGGAGGTCCTTTGCTCCTCTAAGTGCGTCACGATCATCCGCCAGAAACAGCAGCAGATCATCCGCATAGAGCGCTATGTGGTGAATCTGACCAGCTACCTCCATACCCGGGAAATATTGTCCAGTTCGGGATCTAGCCGCCAACGGCACCATGGCCAGGGCAAACAGCAGAGGCGACAAAGGGCACCCCTGCCGCGTGCCCCGTTCTATTTGACAACTTTCATAAATCAGTCTGCCCGTCTTGACCCGGGCCGTGGATTCCGCGTATAACAGAGCCGTCCACTTAATAAACGCCGGGCATAATCTAAACTTCCTCATCACCTCAAAGAAGTAGGCCCATTCAAGGCTATCAAAGGCCTTTTCAATATCCACTGAAAAGACTGTCTCACCATTCTCACAGTCAGATCTCGTCGCTAAGATTCGAAGGAGCCGCCTAACGTTTAATGCGGTGTTTCTGGTGGGAATAAAGCCCGCCTGATCCTGATGGATTAAAGTTGACATATTGTATTGTATTGTATTGTAATTGCATTTATATAGCGCTTACTACCCCTGACGAGGCGTCGAAGCGCTTTTTCGGCGAGTAGCACGCTACTCCGGGACCCATAGAGGATTAGTGTTGAATTAGTATAGTGAAACATGCAAGTACATTTTAAGTGGTGGATAGGTTAGTCAGTTATTTGGATTTGGAATGATAGCAGAAGGATAGAGGAGGAAAAAAGGTTTGTATTTATATAGCGCTTGTTACCCCAGATGGGGTGTTGAAGCACGCTACTCCGGAAGCCCATAAAGGATTAGTGGTGAATTAATATGGTGAAATATGAAAGTAGTTTCAGTGGTGGATATTAGTCAGTTATTTGGAATGAGAAGGATAGCGGAGGGATAAAAAGGGAAGAAAGGTTTGCATTCATATAGCACTTGTTACCCCTGATGGGTGTTGAAGCGCTTTTCTGGCGAGTAGCACGCCACTCCGGAACCCATTAAGGATTAGTGTTGAAAATTAGTATAGTAAAAAATGAAGTAATTAGAGTAGTGGATATGTTATTCAGTTATTTGGGTAGAGAAGGGTAGGTGGCGGGATAGAAGAGGGAAAGAGGTTTGTATTTATATAGCGCTTGCTACCCCTGATGGGGTTTTGAAGCGCAAGTAGCACGCTACTCTGGAACCCATAAGTATTAGTGTTGAATTAGTATGGTGAAACATGAAAGTAATTTTAGTGGTGGATATGTTAGTCAGTTATTTGGATTGAGAAGGGTTGGGGAGGGTAGAAAGGGAAAAGGTTTGCATTTATATAGCGCTTGTAACCCTGATGGGGTGTTGAGATGCTTTATTGGCGAGTAGCACCCTACTCTGGAACCCATAAAGGATTAGTGGTGAATTAGTATAGTTGAAAATGGAATTTGAGAATTGAACATGTTAGTCTGTTAATTTTGATTGAAAAGGATAGTGGAGGGATAAAAGAGTGAAGGAATTTTTTTTAATTTTTTTTTTAGGTCTTAGCAGTAGGAGGAGGCTTTTGGATGAGTAAAAGGGGGTTTTGGAGGGGAGGAGTCAGGGAAGAGTTTAGAAAGGTTTGTTTTAGGGGATCGGTATAGTAAAAGAGGTGTCAGATGATGCAAGGAGGGTAGAGTAGGAGAGTCTAGAAAGGGTTATTTTGGGGATCATAGTAGTGGTATGGGGTTTGGGATAAATGAGAGTGTGGATGTAGAGGAGATATTGATAAATGTATAGGATGAGAGATAGGGTAGTGCATTGGAAAGAGTAGTAGAAAGAAGTTTGAGATGAGTCAGAAGGTTGGGCTAGAAGATATATTGAGATAAGTATAGGCTGAGAACTAGGGTAGTGCCTTGGAAATGCTAAATTAGAAGAAAGTGATAAATATATAGATCCATAAGTACATTGAAAGTATATAGATACATAAAGGAGGTAAGTATATGTAGATTAAAGATATTGATAGAGGCACAGGATGAGAAATAGGGTAGTGCATTGGATATGCTTTTTCAGGAGAAAAATAACAGAGACACAGATCCAAGTACATGGAAGGTACACAGATGCACAATGGAAGTAAGTACATGTAGACCAAAGATGATATTTATTTATTTATTATTATTATTTTTTTTCTCTCAAAAACATAATTATTCTACATGTTTATACAAAGCAATACACAAAGATAGGTACATGTCTATAGTGAAAACAAATGCTTATATACAGAGAGATATGCTGTAAATTTCTGTTTGCGTATGGTGCTTATGTGGGGAAGAGCATCTTGAGTAGTTTTCTGAAGATAAGGTGGTTGTCGGTGGATCTTATGTTGGGGGTAAAGAGTTCCATAGTTTGGCTGCTTGAACAGAGAAGGATGTGCCACCCATGGTTTTTTTCTTGTATCTTGGGATTTTGAGGCGAGATGCTCCTTTAGAGCGGAGGTTCCTCTGTTGAATGAATTTGGTGATTTTATTCCTGATGAAGAGCGGTCCCATTCCATGTATTGCTTTGTGGGTGATACAAAGCAGCTTGAACGTGGATCTTCTGGCAACCGGTAACCAATGCAGGGCTTTCAAGGCAGGGGAGATGTGGTCTCGCGGTTTGATATGCAAGAGTAGTCTGGCAGCCGAGTTCTGAATCCGTTGTAGTCTTTTCATGGTTGTTAAAGGTGATCCGTGGTAGAGGCTATTGGCGTAATCGAGTTTGGACAGAACAAGGGAGATGGTAGCTTGGACCTTGTGTGGAAATCCCAAATGACGGAAAATTCGTCGCAGCGTTTTTATAGTGACAAAGCTTGATCTTGCTAGTTTGTCCACTTGGGCATTCATCAACAGCTTGGAGTCCATGGTCATTCCGAGGTTTCTTACTTCCTTCGATACTTTAGGTGGTGATCCCAGTTCATTAGGCCATGCGGCAAGCGGGTTGTAATGTTTCCAATCGCCACAAGTGAGTATTTCCGTTTTTGAAGTATCCAATTTGAGATGGCTCCAAGTCATCCACTGATCCACGGCTCTGAGCCAGCTGAAAATTGGTGATTTTCCAATGTCTTTGGGGCATTCCAGTTGAAGGAGTATTTGCGTGTCATCTGCATAGTTATAGCACGTGAGGTGAAATTTATTGATCAGTACTGGTAATGACTTCATGTAGATGTTGAAAAGCATGGGCAAGATGATAGAACCTTGAGGGACCCCTGCTTTTGTGGAGTACGGTTTGGACGAGAAAGGTGGGGTATGGATGACATTAGTTCTGTTTCGAAGGTAGGACGCAATCCAGTCTAGAGCAGTTCCCTCTATGCCGGCTTCATAGAGTCTTTGTTTCAGAGTGTCATGGTCAACCGTGTCAAAGGCAGCCGAGAGGTCCAAGAGGAGTAGCGCAGCAACTCCGTTGCGGTCAACTGTATTTTTCAGGTCATCCCAGATGGCAAGGAGGGCAGATTCAGTGCCTCTCCCCGGACGGAATCCTGTTTGGAAGTCTGAAAGAATGTCATTCTCTTCAATGAATTGTGACATCTGGGCGAACGCTTCTCTTTCTATCAGTTTGCCCAGGAAAGGTCCATTTGTAATGGGTCTGTAGTTGTCAGGGTTCAGCGGGTCCAAGTTTGTTTTCTTCAGTAAAGGGCGTATGTGTGATTTTTTGAGTTCTTCTGGATATATTCCGGTAGTGAAGGAATTGTTGATGATTCTTCTTACTGGAGTGGCAGCAGAGGTTGTTAAAAGAATTGTTTTGAAAATTTGTGGTGGACAGGGGTCAGAAGGGCTGCCGGCAGGCCTGCTTGCTTTGACCAGGTCCATAAATTCATCGTGTGAGATGTGTTGTAAGGAACGGAGAGGCTTGGTTAGAGTATTCTTGGATTGTTGTTTTGTACAAGGGTTAGTGCTGGTGCTTTGTTTCTGTTTTAAGTATGAGTCCAACGTGTCTGCTTTGTCCGTGTAATGATTTGCCAGTTTGTCTGTGAAATCTTGAGTAACAGGATGAGTTCCTTCTAGGCAATTTGGTTTGCGAAATTCATTGAGTATTTTATAGAATTCTTTATTTGCACATTTAGCGTTTTGAATTCTGTCTGAATAGTACCTTTTCTTAGCTTTTTTGATAGCCGACTTGTATAATCTGTAAATTTTTTGTAGGTGAAGTTTGTCTTGTTTGGCATTTGTTTTGAGCCAGGTACGTTGCAGCTTTCTAATTTGTTGTTTTATGTCTTTTATTTCTATGTTTCTCCAAGGTGCTTTTTTTCTTTTGTTCTGTTGTGTGGTTTTGAGTGGTATCAGGATGTCAAAAGCTTCTTGTAGCCACTCATATAGTTTTTGAACAGAATTCATTGTTTCTAGATTTGTACTTGATGTTAGTTGTGTTTCTAAGTGTTCCAAATTGAGTTTGTTCCACGGCCGATAGGTAGATGGATGTAAGGTAGTTTTAGGTGAGTCGCTTAGTGTTGTTTTATGTTGGAAAGCAAGCAAGTGGTGGTCTGACCATGTGACTGGAGTTATAGTTTGAAAGGTAACTAGTTCAGTATTAGCAAAAATTACATCTAGGATATGTCCAGCGGTGTGTGTCGGTTTGTGGACAATCTGATGGAGGTTCAGTGCGTCTAGGCCAGTGATTATTGTTTTTGGATGGGTCATATTGGGTTTGTCAAACCAAATGTTGAGGTCACCCAGAATGCATAGGTTGGAGTGTATTGTTATCAGGTTTGAAACTGTGTCTAGAAGTGCGTCTGGGAATGTTGCCTTGCTAGGTGGAGGTCTGTAAAGGAGCAGGAAGTTACAGGAGGAAGACGGTGTAGGATTGCATCTTGTTAGAAGAGCCTCACAATTCTTTATGGAGATGTCGTCAATTTTAGTGATCTGTATTGTTTGCCTGAATACAACAGCTAGAGCACCTCCTTTTTTGGCTATACGATTTTGGGTGATTGTTTGATAGCCTAGAGGAATGGCTTCATGCAGGACTGGAGCCATATCCTCTCCCAACCATGATTCGGTTATGAATAGTATGTCTGGTTTTGCATCTGTTTTGCATCATATGGGGGAGAAGCCGAGTCGCCAGTATCCGACTCAAGACCTTATAGTCCAGATTTAACATAGACAATGGCTGGTAAGCTGCCGTGTACCATGCTGGCTTCCCCGGTTTAAGTAATGGGATAATCACCGCCTCCCTCGTGGTGGTAGGGAGGTGCCCCTCCCGCAGCGCTTGGCTATAGAGCTCCACTAACTTAGGAGCGAGTAGCTCAATATAGGTCAAGTAGAACTCCACCAGGAGACCATCTGTACCTGGTGTCTTATTTCTGGACATGGTTTTTATAGCCCCTCTCACCTCACTTAACCCAATGTCTGCTCCCAGTTCCTCCGCTATTTCTTCAGACACCACCGGTAAGTCCACTGCATCAACAAAATTAGCCAAGTCGACAGGAGTGGGCGATTGTTTGCTCTTATATAACCTTTCATAAAATTCAAAGAATCTATTATTGATGTCCTGCTGGCGGTATAGGGGTTCCTCTCCTTGTGCCTTTAGTTCTAGTATCACTGATCCCCGTCGAGCCGGGTTGGCCAGCCAGGCCAGCAGGGCTCCAGATTTATCCCGTTCAGCATGGGCTCTGGCTATAAAGTTTTTATAGTCAAAACAACAAAGTCACTCCACCTGGGCAGCCACCTCTTCCCTAGCGGCTAGAAGTTCCTCCTGCTTGGCTCTTTGTTCCAGCCGTTCCCTCTCCAATTCCCGCAGCCTGCTTTCCGCCGATACCGTGTCCTGTAACAAAGTCTTACGTACTCCCACACATTCAGAGATACACCGCCCCCTAATAACTGACTTAAAGGCATCCCACTCTATTAGAGGTTGCTGTGCTGGCATTCTCCGCAAAATACTGCTCAATAGCAGTACCCACGGCCGCTTTGTAAGCCTGATATTCCAAAGCCTCTGGTTTCAAGCAACAGGTCGGAATTCTAGGGCGTTCACGTGACCATGTTAAGCCTAGCAATAACGGGTTATGATCTGAGATTGTTCTAGTGAGGTATTTGGATGTTTGTACATTTTCATGAATGTCTGGGGAGCATAGTACAGAGTCCAGTCTAACATGGAGTTCATGTAGGGCAGAAAAAAAGGAATAGTCCCTGTTGGCTGGATGTTGTGCTCTCCAGGAATCTATCAAACCGCACTGCAATTGCCAATTAAGGCGTGCTGCTGCTATTTTACGTGTAGGTGTGTTCGGGAGTGGCGGATGCGACCGGTCTAGGCCAACATCAGTAACACAATTAAAATCCCCACCTAGGAGTACTGGGCCCGTCAGTACAGTGGCCAGTGCCCCAGATAGCTGGGCCAAGAACGCTGGTTGTTCTGTATTTGGTCCATAGAGGCTGCCTAGAGCTACATCTCTACCATCTAACTTACCCATGACTACAATGTATCTGCCCGCTGGGTCAATCAGTTTATTCGTACATTGAAAGGGCACCCCTGCTCTTACCCAAATCAGGACCCCTCGAGCGAAAGCTGAGTAGTTAGTATAAAACACCTGACCTCTCCATCTACACTGGAGCGCAGCCCCCCTCTTTGGCCATGATATGAGTTTCTTGGAGTAATGCAATCTGGACTCCCCTCCTTATTAGAAAAGCATGTATCCTATGACGTTGAGACGGTGTGTGCATCCCCCGTACATTCCAAGAGATACATTTATCGTCTATGGGGGGTATCATTGAAGCAGGAGAAACATCTGATCTACGACTACACTGAATATGACACGCCTGGCCCAGCAGTTATGCTTCATGTAACGTTCTACCTAAACAGTACCATGAACCATGAAAAAGTATGCCATGTACCAAATGATTCTGAGAATTTCACCCCGATTTTTTATTTGATTTTCAGTACCAGTATTATTGAATTCTGAAGAAAACTCCCAGGTGGTTATTAACCGGGATGGAGCAATGCCCTAAGCTTTGCCTTCAACTCTGGACTTCACCTCAGTCGAAATCTACCTTGTAGTGCCACCTAAACTCCTGGATAAATATGTTTAAGTGACCAATTATCACTAACCCAATCCATGGAATAGGAAAAGCAGGCCTGCCCTCATAGTGTGTTCAGATCATAAATGTATGTATGTATGCTTGTGTGTACACTGATCATATGTAACTCTCAGTTACTCAAAACAGGATTCATAGCCCATTGAGAACCATGTTCATTACATATATTACAGTGCACAGCCAGTGGTTGATTAATTCTGAACTAGTTATATAGCCTGGATTCCAATGTCTTTGCTTTTGTAGAGGTTTATTCAAAACTATATTGGCGCTAGTGTAGCTATGTTATGACTGAGGATTAACTAGGGCTTGAATGCCATCCTGCTTCTTTGTTCATAACGGAGGACTTTCACTTCCCCCTGCATGCATGTTGTGAATTGTGACTGTATGCATATGGTGTGTTTAGTATTTGTGCATTAAATTGCTAAGAATGAATGCTCTGTCTTCGTGGTGTCCTTCCTGAGAACACTGTGGCCTGTGTGGGCGGCAGAAACGTGTGTATATTCCACCTGTAGAGCACGCATGTTGGAGTGATATAAGGAATTCACATTTAGCCACTGTAAGACCTCCACTTTGTTGGGAAAAATACATGGGCAAGCATCATTTTTGCAGCTTTTGCAGACATATATGGAAGATAGTTTGCCCCTACTTGAGAGTTCTGGCAAGGCAGTCTTGTGCTGAAGCCATCTCTGCCCTTGCACTTTCTCCTTCATTGTGAACAGTGTTTAGGGTACAGTTCTCTGAGCAGTTGGCACCTACCCCTCCTCCTTTACAGAGAAAGTAAGAGAAAACTTGCTCAGCTCAGATTAGTCATACAGATGGATATTGATAATGACACAAGTTTTATTTGGCCAGGCTTCCACTAGTGCCACATGAACTGATGAAGACATGGTTCTCCAGGACAATTTCATGAACTTGTCTGGAGTGCAAAAACCCCATTTTGATGTTGCCCCAAAAGACTGGAACAAAGTATAACTCATCTGAGTAGCTGTACTCCTGCATTCTACTTTGGATATTGAAGCTATGCACCCCTGGGAATTAACTACCTGTCCCTTAGGAACAAAGAGCAGGGCCCAATCGTCTGGATCTGTGTGGAAAATTGCTCAAGGAACTACACCTGCAACGAAGCCACAACAAGATGCAGCCAGCTAGCTTTGACCTAGTCGGGAGATATTGCCTTATAAGCTAGGACCATCAATTACTTTGCCTAATGGTGAGCCTGCAATGCATCTTAAATTTGTGCAAACCTGTATCCGGCTCATTCAAGCCTGAAAGGGATGCAGGAGTTTTGCCCTGTTACAGAACTCTTTGAACAATTCATCTTCTAATTATTGTTCCTGGCACATCATGGTTTAAAGAATTGTTAGGGCCCTGACCATACGACTCAGATTCCTGTTGCTAGTGGAAACCAGCTGGTCAAGTGAAATCTCAGGTCCAGTAGATGCCCTCACCACCTCGAAAACCCAAACATGTTCAACTGCAAAAGAGATGAGAGTCCCTCAAATTTGAAACCTAGGCGCACACCGATTTGGGTTTTCATGAGACAGTTAGTTATTTGAGTGCCAGAGAGAGGCGGCAAGGATTGAATACCATCAGTGTATTGAACAACCCAGGTCCGATAAGAGAACTGATTAGAGACTATCTTATTGCAGAGCCCCGCCGTTGTTGAGGAGGAATTCTGTGTGTGCATTTGGGTGCTATTTAAGAAAGGCAATTGTAATAAGCCTATTGCTTGCATGTATTATGCCATCTGGAGAATGTTAACTTTTGATTCCTTCTGAACATTGATAGTTGCTGCCTCTACTGTGCTTTGTGAAGATTCATGGCTCGTTGTTCCTAATAAAGCACTTTATCTATACCTCTGTGAGTATCTTCATCATTTCAACACTGAGCGGCCAGCATCATTCTGTTTGCTTTTTCAGTATATAATGAAGATATAATGGACTGGTTTATCAAAAACACAATAGGATTCGGATTGTACAGATTATCCGGTGCTAGAGATAGTTCATTGTTTTGAGATTCTGTGACAGTGACTCGAGCGAGCAGCAGGGAGCAGCAGCAGTGAGGTGTGAGCCGTGTGAGCGGCAGCAGCAGCGGTCTGTGCCTGAAAACACTGACCGGGTGCCACCGGACACTCTAACCTCTGAGGGGCTGCAGTTTCTGCTGCCGCGTCAGCCTGCGTGGCCCGGCAGCTTTTTCTGTGGAGATTGACGGTGATTGAGCTCTCGCGGACCTGATTGAGCTCCCGCTGAATTGGCGGAGCGGCTTGTGGCATGGTGCGCGGGGATCTGCAACGAAGCTCACCCCACCCCCACCCTGCCCGCCTTGCTCGCTCGCCTGCCTGCCTGAGTCTGCGAGCTGACCGCGAGCCGATCGTGGGTCTACCACAGTGAGCCCCTGTGAGCCCCTATAGGCGGGGGCTTTTTGAGGGTCCTTGAGCAGCTTTCAATCGGCGGCAGCCACCTCCACCAGTAAACCAGGTGAGCCGGGTGAGCCAGGTGAGCCCCTGTGAGCCCCTGTAGTGGAGGTGCAGGCGGGAGCCTGAGCACTGACCTAGACCCCTGTTCTGTTCCACCCCGTCCTGGTAACGAGAGGGAGCGGGTGAGCCGTGAGAACTGCAGAGAGCTGCGGAGAGTTGCGGTGGTGCTAAAGGAAAGCACAGCGGTGCAGTGGGACGGACCAGAGGCGTGGAGCATGGGGGGGCAGTGTTAAAGTCAGTTTTGGCCCCGACTAGGAAGAGCGGCCCCACAGCACCATAGCGCCGGAAGAATAGGGCGGAGACGGGTAGGAACGAACAGAGGTTGTTGTCTTGGCTCCAGGGCCGGTATTGGGGGCCACAGCACATTTAACCAGGTAAGCCTAAAGCGAGCCGTGGTGAACATAAGCTGTGTGTCAGTCTAAGTGCCATCTCTGGGCGCCGACCAGTGCAGTACAGAGGGGTCCTGTGGCTACTGCCTGACTTTCAGACTTTTAGACTTCGTTGGTGCAGCGGCCTGTGAAGCGGAAAATTGAAGTTCTTTCTCCCCATTAAGTGATTAAGCGTTTATACGTGTGGTGGCAGGAATCAACCAGGCAAGCCCGAAACCCAGAGCGAGATGACTTCTAGAAAATTGCGCTCAGGGCGTGTGCTCTCCTCCTCACCAAGTCATAAACTAAGAAGATCTTTTAGCGGCACTAGACAATTACAGCATCTCTGCTATAAATCCCACCCTGTTATAACAGTTTTTTTCCGTAAGATGCCTCGGATTGACCCTGAGGTGGCAGCTGTGGTCCAAGAAGGCCAGTCCTTTAATTTTCACCCTGTAACGCCTTCAATCTCTTCTTCATTGCCTCTCGCGGATTCGCAGGAACTTCAAGGTAACCTTGCTGGGTGCCAGATGCAGTCTAGTGGAGGGCCCCGGTCTCTGGATCAGATTACTGAAAGAGTGGAGGATGGTTCCAGTGAGCAACCGTTTGACGCACCTCCCAGTGCTCCTTTGGATTCTGATCTTCTTGCCATCCAGCAGAGCCAGCCAATCATTTTATTAAATAGGACAAAGCAGTCAAAGCAGTCAACGAATGACAATATGATTGAGGTTATACCGGTTGTTTCACCAGCCCGGGCGGACTCCCATAAGGGATCAGGCGGGGAAGGCGGTCTGGATGATCGCCTTGGCGCTCCCATGGTGGAGAAGGCAAAGTTATATGAAGAGTCAACGCCAGGGGAAGACTTTACACTCCCGGACATTGATATAGAAGCTCAAAAAAGGGACTGGGGAGACCATTTTGACTGTAGGCATAAGGACAATCAGTTAATGAGTGGACACAGGGGAGAAAACACTCCAATTGTAAACTCCTCTCCCAGGCGTCTTTCTATGCCTTTCTTATACTGTAGTCCAAGTCATTTGATTGGTACCTCTATGGAGTCTGCCCATGATGTATTCTTGCCTGATTCTCAACCGAAATGGGGAAATGAGAGAGATGGTGTGCCCTCAGAATATCTTGGGCCCGATTCACAGAACTAACTTACGTCAAAAACGTAAAGTTAGTACCTTTTGGTATTCACAGAATACACTTACTCATTTTGGTATTCACAGAATACACTTACTCATTTTGGTATTCACAGAATACACTTACTCATACTAAGTTTATGTCCGCACTCGGGCCGGAGATTCCGGCCCGGTGGTGGAGATTCCGGCCGTTTGTGGAGATTCCGGCCCGGAGGTGGAGATTCCGGCCCGGAGGTGGAGATTCCGGCCGTTTGTGGAGATTCCGGCCGGAGATTCCGGCCGTTTGTGGAGATTCCGGCCATTTGTGGAGATTCCGGCCGGTTGTGGAGATTCCGGCCGGTGGCGGAATCTCCACAAACGGCCGTAATCTCCACAAACGGCCGGAATCTCCACCTCCGGGCCGGAATCTCCACAAACGGCCGGAATCTCCGGCCCGAGTGCGGACATAAAGTTAATATGAGTAAGTGTATTCTGTGAATACCAAAATGAGTAAGTGTATTCTGTGAATACCAAAATGAGTAAGTGTATTCTGTGAATACCAAAAGGTACTAACTTTACGTTTTTGACGTAAGTTAGTTCTGTGAATCGGGCCCCTTGTTTGTATTGAAAAAAATTTAAATTCCATAGAGAAATCTGTACTGAGTTCTGACCACATATTGGAAATGATTTCTGTAATGTTATTTGAAGTGCAAAAGGTAAATAAGTCTGTTTCAACTAAACCTATCTCTACGATCCTCACCCAGATGAGAGAACGGCCAAGCGATAGGCGTGCACCATACCTTCCCTCGGGAGAGTCGAGAGACGCCTCCGTACAGGCAGGAACTCCTCTTTTCCTGGTGCCCTCCACGGCTCCCGTGTGTAATCTTGAAAAGGAAGAGTTATGTTTAAGCACATTATTTGAGGAGGCCGAACTGAGTCCCCCTTTGGAGAAGTCCATCTTGAAAATCTTCCCTCTGTTTAAGAAGGGTAGAATGGGGGGCGCCGGAGAAATTGAGAAAATCAGGGGCCATGCCAAGCAAACTAAGTAGATGGGGAGGGTGGGTGAGGAGGGGAGGCGTTAATCTCTCCTACTACTCAGGTGTACTCCCCCACATTATTAGGGAAGGGAGGACTGAAAGTAGGTAAGAGGGATAGTCTGGTATCAAAACATAAGGGGGAAAATATGAAAAAGAAACATAAAAAAACGAGACGATTTTCTAAACGGAAAGTGTCAAAATTGCACCTTTCCCGGATTTTGGAAAGCCAGAGTGATACCCACTTAATTACGGAGAAGGGAGGCCCTAAAACACCGTTAGCAGATGGCAACCCAAGAGAATCCATCAGAGTGCCTATTGCATTCACTGGGAGTTTGAGGGATTCTGGACCGGGAGAATTTTCTCTAACCCGGCTGTCGCAGTCCCTCCAAGTAATCCATCCCCCCTCTAATGAGTTAGTGGATCCATCGGGAGGGGAAATGCAAATGAGTTATGGGGTCCCCTTGTTGCAGACAGGGACTGGGGCCATTGACTCCACTGATCCCAGGGTGGACGGTAACATAGAGGGAGGGCCCCAAGCTCTAATTATTTCGCAGGTTGGGCCAAATAGAACCCATATAGGGACCTCATCTTCGTCTGATAGAAATATTGAGGCCCCAGCTCCCAAGACTGTTTCATACTCGAATATTCAACACCATGGTGGTACACAAGTTGCCAGCTTTACGGATAGGGTCCCTTTATGGATCCCCTGGAGAGATGCTCCAAAGAAAACTAGCGGGGTACAGACCGGTGTATCTCCCATGGTGGATTTTACCTGGCTATTTGATAATGAATCCACTCCGGTAAACAGAGGATGCATTCTTAGCTTATTCTCGGAACTAGAGGCATTAAAGCTGAAAGCAAGCAAGGATATTTTAAATGTGATGATTAATGTACATGACACTGTTCCGTATTCAAGGGTCACTTTTTTGCTCCCCGATTGTGGCCAACTTGGTTCTGAAGAATTGTGAGCACTTTTTGAAACGAGGGCTTGATATGACACCTGTTAATGAATATGAGGAATATCAAACTGCGAGCCCCAAAACCCATCATTTGAAAGTTTCTAGGGCTACTAATTCAGTGGCGCTAGATGCATTGGGCCCCGATACCGAGTATTCTGTGGGCAATTCCAAAGATATAGTGGTTTCCGTGGACTGGAGGGGGCGTTCAATAAATGTTGTGTCCAGTGTGGCAGTTGCCCCTCAGACTCCAGACATAGAAGATGAATTCGCCCAGTGGAGTTGGGTTGCAAGAGCCCTGAATAACACTCATCCGGAAGCAGTAAGGAATGCTACGTTGAGGTAGCCTGGGTGGGCTACTCTTGTCTTGGAATATGGCCGGTGTGGGACCCAATGAAACAAAACTGAATTCCTTGAAAATTATGAACCCTTTAATTATATGCTTACAAGAAACGTGGTCCTGTAAAGAGTTTGAATGTGATGGCTATTTTGTTTACTCTTGCCTTGCTAAGCGTTCGGAAAGGGGACACGCTAGTGGGGGGGTCTCTATTTTGCTTAAAACTTCCATTAATTGGAATCAGAAGGTCTTCTGCCACCCTTCAAACCTATGTATATGTGTGAAGTTGGCGTGTCTGGGAGATTCTGGCAGGTCCACTTACTTCCTTCCTTGTGGCAAACTTGAATATCCCCCCTGGGAAACATTTTGATAATCTTTTGCATGTATTTTTCTCTTTTATTCAGGATATAGCTATCGGGGAAGACTGCCCCCTAGTGACATTAGTGGGGGACTTAAATGCTAAGATTTCGAACTCTGCTTCGGGGATTTATGCCAATACTGACAAAGAGGAAATTTGGCACATTCCCGAGATTTTATTACCAAATAAAGTAAAAACAGATAAGCGGGGATTTCTTCTGCTTGATAGCATCAGAAGCCTAGATTTTGTTATTCTAAATGGGAGAGTGCCCGCTGATAAAATAGCACATTTCACCTTTCACTCTCAACACACTCCGAGACTTTTAGACTATGTGATTGTTTCTTATCAAATGTTTGGGGCTTGTGATAATTTCTTCGTCTGCCCGTCGATATGGAGCGACCATAGCATAGTGGGTATGACAGTGGCTTTTGATTTACCCACATTGGATTCGGGGAATGCTGGTCAGGGCATGGCCACTTTTAACAAAGCAAATGGTCGGTCCTTCTGGACGCAAAAAAACATCTTTGAAGTAGGCTCGATTGTGAAGATGGCTTATGTAGAAAAGCAGGGTTTTACTCACTCTAATATTATACCCTTCTTTGAGGCTCAAATGGAGAAGATTTATAATTTAAGCTCTACATCCTCTGAACCTCGCATGTATAAACAGGATACGTCCCATATGATATCTTTAAAACAAGCAATTAACCATCTCGTCCGAAAACAGCATATACATTTCCTCACTGGTCGGCAGCAGGAAATCAATCGCCTTAAGCGAGTGAGAAGACGTTTTATGCGCAGTGAAAAAAGAAGGGAGTGTGATGCTAAGTGGATTGGGCTGAGGGAAGCCGCAAAGGCCAAAGACTCAAGAAAGTATTGGCACTTGATCGCGGAATACTGTGATTCAAGGCAGAGGGCTCTACCCATACCGATTCCAGAAAAAGGACTGGGTGGATTACATCTCCCTATTATATGGAAATAATAGCCCAGTTTCTCTCGTGATGACAGATGGGGTTAAACCCGCATCTACTGAATTTACTGAATTTGGCCCCCCGTCAGGAGAGGAATTGGTCAGTTATATAAAGAATGCTAGAACCTCCGGCGCACAAGGGCCAGACGGAATCCCGATTGCACTAATCAAAAAGGAGCCAGAAGCATGGGGCGATTTTCTAGAGCCACTTTTTAAATATTGTTTTCTTATGAATAAAATCCCCCCCTCTTGGAAGGGGAGCATTATAGTCCCCCTGTATAAAAAAGGACCGAAAACGGCGCCGGCTAGTTTTAGACAGATTGCCCTTCTGGATGCCTCAGGCAAACTATTTGCAAAAAGCATATTATGTCATCTACAACAATGGGCTTATGGTCAGAATATTCTTCCACTGGAACAAGCTGGTTTTAGAAAGAACCATGGAACCCTGGATAATATAGCGGTTGTTCAGACAATTGTAGAGAAATATGTTTTCTCCCGAGGTATGCCAATGTATACAGCTTTTATTGATTTCTCCATGGCGTTTGACAAAGTGGACCGCCAGATGCTGTGGAGAAAGCTTGTCTTCCTTGGCATACCACATCACCTTTTGGGTCTGTTTATGGAATTGCATACAGACACCTGGTGCCAGGTTCTGATGGGAGGTTCGCGGGGGTTATCATGTAAAATTAGAACGCACAATGGGCTTAAGCAGGGTTGCCTATTAGCACCACTTTTATTTTCTTTGTACATTGTTGATCTCCCCGGCGTTCTGAATTCTGTAAGGGGGGATGCCCCCAAAATTGGTACAATGCCCGTTGGCTCTCTATTATATGCAGATGATGTTGCAATATTCGATCTAACGCCTATTGGCCTGCAACATCGGCTGGATGCTCTAAGTAAATATGCAGAGGCTCACTTCTTGAAAATTAATATTGCAAAAAGCAAGATTTTGGTTTTTCGAAGAAGGGGCTCAGAACAAAGAGATGTCTAAAATGGATGCTTGGTTCTGAAAAATTGGAACTGGTTGACTCATACCTATATTTAGGGAAGGTTTTTTCTAAAACAGGCCGAGGTTTGGAGCATATTAAACACTGTGTTAGTAAAGCTGTCTCCCAGGCAAGTGCATTAAACAGATTTTATAAAACTTGCGGGAGACGCCATTTTGGCCATGTTTTATCTGTTTTTAAGGTCAAAACCCCTCCCTCGTTAATATATGCTGCCGAAGTGTTGGACATGAAATATTGGCTCTCTTTCGATAAGGCGGAAGGGCTAAGCCTGCGTCAAATTTGCAATTTAAATTCTTTGGCTGCCCCACATGTACTGCGCCTTGAATTTTGATTAGTCTCGTCCTTCATTTTGTCCCTGGCAGCTGTTCTCAGGTGGGGTAACTCCCTCTTTTGGGGGGAGGAGGGTACACTTAGGGCTGCCCTGAGAATAGAAATCTTTGACACGCTAAAAGAAAAATCTATGTTTTTTAGGTCCTTTGTATGTGCAAGTGATACATTCGGTCTTAGTTTGAACCCCGCTTCTCCTATGCCTAAATCTGTACTGAAACAGTTTTTAAAGAAGTCTAGATCCCCTATCAGTTTGGCGAGAGACGTTGCCTCAAGTCAGTCCAGGTCTAGTAATGAGGCGGTCAGTGGGGGTGCCTTGGGGAATAAACCACAGCCTTATTTAACTTGGAATTTCCCTCACAGGATTAGAAGGCTGATTCTCCTACTGAGATTTAATTTGCTGCCTCTAAGAGAAGTCACTGGTATCTGGGATAAAACACCAAGAGAGAAGAGAATTTGCGAATTGTGCCAGTTACAAATCCAAGATCTAAATCATGTTTTATTTGTATGTTCAAAGTTGCAAAGTGCTAGGCGAGTGTTCTTAAAGCCAGTTTTTATCAAATTTAATATTCACTCTGCCCAGGAGGCACGATCTTTGGTTTTGTCCCCTCCGAATGAAATGGTTTGTTTTAAGATATATCAATTTTTTAAAACATTTCTGCCTATTTACTAGGAACTTTTTTAAACAGTAATTCTATTTTCATGATATAATATTGATTGGTTGGTTATTTGATTGCTTCATGTAATTATAGCACTATTTGCACATCTCTCAGTATGTTTGATATAAGAATTTGTACAGCAAAGTGTAAGGAAGAATTTTGTATTGTATGTAAAGTTTGTCTTTTTTAATCTGTTGGTGTGTTTTTGTGGACCTCCGTAGGAGTTCCATAACAAAATAAATAAATAAATTGAAATAAATTGGACTGGTTTATTTGGCTTGGTGTTGCAAAAAAGAAAAACAAGTCTAGTCTAAATCATTCTAATCAGTCAGTACATTGCCTGAGCAACATGGTTCCTGTAGTGTCTTGTAAATAAAGAAATGCTGGAACTCTTTTGGCTCCCACTGTACACAGTAGGCCTGGACGTAGGCGTTGGAGGGATGAGTTGAAGACAGGCTTAGAATGTTGATTTCAGACTTACACGCAGCAGAATAAAGACGTGTACAACTACTTTCCATGTGTGGCTTGGTTACTGGCAAGTACCGAGGCTGATAGGACGCTACAACTAGCGATGACATAGGGGACAGAAGCCCGTACATTGAAAGCGCTCTTCCAGAGAATTTCCCATGGTCCAGCAAACTGCTCATGCGTGCCACGTGTGCTGCAGTCGAAGTGCAGAATTGACGCAGGCACTGGTGGAGTCTCAGCACAATGCCGGCCTATGTGTAAACGCTTGAAATAAAGAAAGCGATATTGAAAGTCTACATTTTGGTTGCCAGGAACTGAATGAAACGGCCACAAATAAGAGGTACTGTGCCATTACATAAATTAATGCCATATGCTAAACGGAGTCAGAATGCTAAAGGCAAATGCAACCAGGTTATGAGAGCAGCGCACAATAGTAGTTCAGTGCAGATTAAACTGAAATGCATGTGCTATGAAGCAGAGATTAGCCAGGTGTTTGTAAAGAAACATTGAAGCACAAAGCTGACAAAATCTCATAATGTTATCTACTTTCATGGACTAGTAGTATACAAGGTTTATCTACTTACCAAAACCATTAACGAATCCTCGTTCCATGACATTCTGTGGAGTTGCCCCAGAAGGAGTGTCAAAGGGTTGTGTTTGCCAGCTGCGTGGCCCAGCACCAAAGCTGCCGCATAGGGACCCAGAACAACTCCCTAGACCGCCCTCACGCAAGGAGCTCTGATGGAGAGCCAGGGTGAGACTCAAGCTCCCAAAGTCAGTAAAGCTGACCCCGAAGTAAGCACATCACAAGGCACTAAAGAAGCTCTGCCTAATCAAGTTCCACAAAAAGCACTGGAGAGACAACTACTGTCCACCAATAGACATATGGCTGCTGCATTCTTAAAATCGTCATCTGCATTTGATACTGCCAAGAAACCCAATATTGGCAATAGATGGACTGCATGGATCTAGACTCTTGAAGATTTCATTGATGCAATAGATGAAAAAGATGATAAAAAGATCGTAAAGTATCTGAAGAACATGGCTGGGGAAGGAGTGAAAGAAGCCATGAAAAACATACCACCAGAAGGTGAGGTGACGTATTATCGAAATTAAAACAGCCTTGAATGCCAAATTTAATCCAGTGCCAAATGTGAATTATGAAAGACACATATTCAGTCAAGAACCCCAGAGACCAGGGGAAACCATTGATGAGTTTGTTGAGAGACTGGATGTTCTGGGGAAGCACTGTAGATTTAATGAGTTTAATGATGAAGAAGCTACCTGCCTCAGAGTAATCAATGGATGTCCATCAGATTCCTTTAGACAAAGAATGCTGAAGGAAATTCTGAGCTTAGAACAAGTGCTTGTGCTGAAGAGCATGCTGATCGTCAAGCGACTGATATGGAGGCTGGAGGCGCCCAAAGTGTGTCAATCATGAGCATGAAGAGTAAGCCAAAGCATAAGGCTGAGGGACACAAGCTGATGTCTCCACTGAAGAAGAACATGTGTTACAGATGTGGACTGTCATTTCACACGAAGGCAAATGTCCTGCAATTGGACAAATATGCATCAGCTGTGGTAAAGCAAACAATTTTGTGACGACTTGCAAGGCGAAGATAAAAGTCAGTGCGTCATAGCGTGAAGTCAAAATGGCCGACCGATCGCTACCTCAGCGACTTTTGACATGCACTCACAAGGCCATGCAGTCACAACAACCGAAGCAAATCAACACCAAACTAAGTTGATTATCATGTAAGTCATCAACAAAGAGTTCCTCAGTATCAGTTTCTAGTGAAAGGGACAGTGACAATTGTGCAATGTCGATGTTTTCTTCAGAAAGGCATGCACATGTGGGACTAGTCAGATGTAAGGAAAAATTCAAAGTGAAGAAAAATCAACATGAAATGGCACTACAGACATTCAAACATTGTCAGAAGATTACTCTAAAGATAAATGGGTGTTCGATACTGTTAGATTTGGCACCATTGGCGTGGGTCTCCCTTCCATTTTTTTGCTGTTGCCTCATCTGTTTTTGCTGGTCTAGATGCTTTGGGCACTTTGCCACTGCTGTTCAGTGCCAAAGTGCAAGTGCTCTCTTGTAAATTGATGTAATGGATTAGTGATTCCATGATTGGCTGATTTGATTTACTTGTCAGACTCTAGTACAGTGCACCATGTGTGCCCAGGGCCTGTAAATCAAATGCTGCTGGTGGGCTTGCAGCACTGATTGTGCCACCCACAAAAGCAGCTTGTAAAATGTGGCTCAGGCCTGCCATTGCAGAGCCTGTGTGCAGTCTGGGACTGCCATGTCGACTTGGCAAGTGCACACACTTGCCAGTCCCTAAACCTTCCCTTTTCTACATGTTAGTCACCCCTAAGGTAGGCCTAAAGTACCCCTGTGGGCAGGGTGCATTGTATGTAAAAGGTAGGACATGCCCTGATGTGTGGGGCATGTCCTGATAGTGAAATACTGTCAATTTCGTTTTTCAGTATTGCAAGGCTATCTGTTCCCATAGGCCAGAATGGGCAGTTAGTTTATAACATCTTATAAACATAACTGGCCCTAGGAACAAGATAGGAAAATAAAGTTTAGTATGCCTGAACTCAGAATGTTAAAGTGCATCTTTTAGTGTGGGTGATTTTTACATTCTGTGTTTGAAAATACCACTTTTAGAAAGTGGGTATTTTCTTGCCTAACCATCCAATGTGCCTCTGCTAGGTTTGTGTATTGCATGTCTGGCTTGTGAGTGACAGGAGCTGTAAGAGGGCAGTGGCTCCGGCAGTCTGATGAGTCAGGGCTGAATGGGACCTGGGTTGAATTTAGAGTAGGGGGAGGAGATTTCCTTTCACCTGCCTGGGCCAGGTATGCTTTCAACAATGCTGTCTCCACCTCCTGCCAGGAAGCTGCACCAGTGAGGACAGCACTGGTTTTGGCTGGGTACAGACACTCTCTGCCTTCAGAGAACAAAGAATTTGTGTGTATAAAAAGGGTGACCCAGACCCCAGAACTTTAGATCACTTCTGGGAATCAAGAGAAACCTTTGCCAAGGAGAAGCTGAGGAGGAGTACTGCCCCTGTGCTGTTTGCTGTTTAGGGTTGGCCTGCAGTGGCTGCTTGCTGCTTGCTACCAAGGAAAGGAGAAAAAGGACTTGAAACTGAGCTTGCCTCCTGTTCTGAAGTCTCAGGACACAAAGACTTCACCACCAGCTCCCCTGAATTTCCTTGCTGGGAATTCTAACCTGCAGAGAGGTGCCTGCTGTTGTTTAGGACCTCTAGAGACTGGTTGTCGCTGGGAGCTGGAAGATCGACGCAACGAGAAGAAGCGTACCGCATCCGCACCGATTCCCGACGCATTGCTGAGCCACGGGGAAGAAGCGTGCCGCATCCGCACTTGGTTCCGACGCCTCGCCGAGCAACCAGGAAGAAGCGCCCCGCATCCACACCGGTTCCTGATGCATCGCCGAGAAAACCGTCGCAGCACCTGCCGTGCGGCTGCAAAAGATCACGCATCGCACCGGACCGTCGCATTGCATCGAGCAGCCATTTTGTCGCATCGCACCGGATCGTCGCCATGCATCGAGGCGCCATCTTGTCGCATCGTAACCGGAACGCAGTAAGAAACAGACGCATCCCCTCCTATCCGGTAAGGAACAGATGCATCGCCTCCCCTGCGCTGCAGTAAGGAACAGACGCATCGCCTCCCCCGAGGCAAGGAACTGACGCATCCCCTTCCCTGCGACCCTTTTGTTTGTTTTGCGTGACGCATCTTAAGGTACTTTGTGAGAAAAGTGTCGCATTGATAACTTGCATTGAACTGAACTATTTCTACCATTTAAGAGTCTTATTTTTGATACTGTATTGTGGATTTTTGTCGTTTGGTCTTGTGTTAGTTTAGATAAAGATTACTTATTTTTCTAGACTGGTGTGGTGTCCATTTGTAGTGTTTTCACTGTGTTACTGTATGTGTTCACAAATGCTTTACACACTGCCTCTGAGATAAGCCTGTCTGCTCGTGCCAAGCTACCAAGGGGGTGAGCAGGGGTTATTTTAGGAGTGTATCCCCCTTACCCTGACTAGAAGCAAGGGCCGCTATTTGGACAAAGTTACCTACCTCTGCCAACTAGAGACCCCCATTTCTAACAGATACCATTCATAATTGACAATGGTGAGTCGATAAATATCATGCCTGAGGAGAAGTATCAAGAGTTATCTCTGTTACCTCAACTTATGAAGTAGAAAGACTAAAGTATACACATGAGCTGCCTCAATGCCCTTAAAGAGTCAAGGTTTGTTTGTAGCTACGATGAAACATAAGAAAACTGTGTTTAAGCAGCTATTTATGTACTTCAATGAACAGCCTCAAGTGCTTGTTTGCTGAGGTTTAACACTGCTGCTGATATGGGACTAATATCAGTGTACTGCAATTTGAACGCCCATCATGAAATTGTAAGTCAATTTCCTTCATTATTTCATGGGTTAGTAAAACTCAAAATAATGAAAGTAAAGTTGCACATAAATAAGAATGTTTGTCGTGTTGCACGAGGACATAGACTAATTGTGTTTCACTTGCAAGAGGCAGTTGAAAAGGAACTAAATCATTGCTTAAACATGACATAATTAAACGTTCCTCTGGTCCAACACCATGGGCTTCTCCCATTGTTGTAATGCCTAAAAGAGACAGTGAAGGAGCTGCACGCACCTGCGTTGACATGCGTCACACCAACAAGGCGAATGAGCAAGAGAGACATCCAAGTCCGCACATTGCTGATATGATAACTCAGCTGAATGGTGCGAAGTTCTTCTCTCGACTCGACTTAAATAAAGGATATCACCAATTGGAGCTTGAAGAAAAATCCTGGCACATTACAACATTTTCTACGCATATTGGTCTGTTTCGCTACAAGCGATTGAGTTTTGGTGTATCCTCTGTTGCAGAACTTTTCCAAGACATCATTCGACGTGTTATACAGCCTATAATAAATGCATACAACTATAGCGATGACATATTAGTTCTCAGAGCCACGCAGAGAGAGCATGACAGAGCTCTTATGCAAGTATGTTGTTTGCTGAACGATGCAGGTTTAACTCTAAATGTTGACAAATGTGAATACCACAAGAAAAGCTTGAAATTCTTTGTCCATGTATTTTCCGATGCGGGTATGAAACCTGATCCAGCTGCACAAGCATTGTCTACTGCCAGGCCCCACAGGACATTTCTATGTTACAATCATTTCTTGGAACGGGCAGTTACTGTTCTAGATTTTGCTGCGGTCAGTGCACCGTTACGAGAATTGACGAAAAAGAATGTGGCTTTACATTGGTCACGTGAATGTGAGAAGAGCTTCCAAAAATCAAACAAGCTATGAAGAATGACACTGGACTGGCTTACTTTGAGCCAAAACTTCATACAGAGGTTGTAGTTGACGCTAGCCCTGTCAAATTAGGTGGAGTACTGGCACAGCACAGCGGACGATTGTATATGGAATCATGCATGCGTTTTGCACGCATGCCTTTTTAACGCCGGCATTAGAATGTACGCGTCATTATGACGCGTTCCTTTTGTATGCAAGTCGTTACAACAACTTGCCTTAGGGGGGGCACTGGACTTTGGATTAGTATCATTTACTATTCCAACTCCAGTCTGCGCAAAAGTAAGGAATCCAACATCATTCCACCAATGCGTCCCCGTAAAGCAAGACGTAATGACTTGTGTGCTAAATTAATGCGTGGTAACAACGCGTTTGTTCTATTGCCGGCACTGTAAAGGCATGCCATGATTCTGGCTTCGTACTAAAGGATGTTTCCCCAGTGGACAACTGAATGCTCAGAGACATATTTTGACATATGCCAGCAAAAGCCTGCCACAAACAGAACGTGCTTACTCGCAACCTGAGAAAGAAAGTTTGATAGTGGTCTGGGCTTGTGACTATTTCCATGTGTTCTTGTACAGAAAGCTTTTCACAGTAGTGACTGATCATCAAGCACTGTTGACAATATTTGGCAATCCCAAAGCCAAAATGCCTCCTTGAATTGAACATTGGTGTTAGAGGTTGCAAGAATACAACTGTACAATTCTCGATCATCCAGGGAAAGATCAGAATCCTGCTGATTATTTTTCAAGAGTGCCCTTACAGTGTCCTGGTACATCATCTAAGACAACGGAGGGCTACATCAATTTTATTGTGAAATCGAGCACCCCAGATGCCATGTCTTTAGAACAAATTGTCACTGCCACGAGCCAAGATAATGACATGTTGAAGTTAATAGACATTATTGCTCATCACTCGTGGGACCAGCACTCTAGACCTCTCACTAATGACAAATAGTACTTGGAGTTCAAAAGTGTAAGAGATTAACTTTCAGTGACTCAAGAAGGCCTCATTCTGCGAGGTATACGTATTGTGATTCCCAAGAGTTTACGACAACAAGTGATCAACTACGCCCATGCGGGACATTGAGGAATAGTTGCCACCAAGAGCGCTCTCTGTGACAGAGTTTGGTTTCCATATCTCAACGAAAGAGACAAAAAAAAATCAAAGACTTGTCATATATGCAACTTGTCTTTCACCTCAAGTCATTCTGCATCCTGTGAATATGTCAGAATTGCCACATCATGCGTGGGAGAGAATTGCTATTGATTTCTTTGGTCCTCTTGAGAATGGGCATCATCTTCTGGTCATTGTTGATGATTACTTCCATTTTCCATTGGTAGAAGACATTTTATCCACTACACATGAAAAGGTTATTCAAAAGTTAGATGGCATCTTTGTGACATGGGGTGTACCTGCAATTGCTACGTCTGGCAACGGCCCACCTTTTAATAGTTGAGAATTTAAAGACTTTCTAAATAACCTCAATATAAAGCATCAAAAAAGCACTCCTCATTGGCCCCAGGCCAAAGATCTTCTAGAATGGGTCATGAGTACTTTAAAGAAAGCTGTTCAGCATGCTGCATTGGAGAAGCTCGACCTCAAAAGTGTTTTGAACATAACTCTTCGAGCTTACCATTCGACTCCTCACTCAGCGACAGCCCTAAAACTCTCATGTTTGGAAGAGCCAGGAAGACCAAGCTGCCCCAATAGACCAACCTCAGAACCAAGAGTGAAGGAGACATTCATATTATGGACTTTGGTCACAAACAGAAAATGAAAATTTATGCTGGCAGACGACGTCAATAAGACATGTCATCTTTACAAGAGGAGATCGAGTGCTTGTTAAACAACACAGAAAAAGAAAGCATGATGCTCCTTTTGAGGCTGAACCATTTATCATCACTAATACCAAAGGATAAATGGTGACTGGCCAGCGTCCTGGGAAGTCCCTTACGAGAGACTCCTCTCACTTTTGACATGTGGCCCATCACTCACCAAACATCGATGTCAATGTAGAGACTGCATCCAGACAGACTGTTGATTACTCTGTGTCTGCTGATGATTCCACCTCACCTGTGCAGATCACCAACACTTCCACTGTCTGTTCCCAGTTTCCAGTGACCCGATCAGGACGTGTGTTTCAGGCGCCACAATGATTAATTGAAGAATTATAATTGTCTGTATATCTATAGTCATCGATGTATTTATTCATGTATTTATTTGTATATTCATTCAGCTATTTCGTTATTTATCCATTTTGAAACATTATGACTGTTTATTTAACAAGGCAGGAGATGTAGTGTCTTGTAAATAAAGAAACGCTGTAACACTTTTGGTTACCACTGTACACTGTAGGCCTGTGACGTAAGCATTAGGGGGAAGAGTTGAAGACAGGCTTCTAATGTTGAGTTCTGACTTACATGCAGCAGAATAAAGACATGTACAAGTACTCTGCATGTGTGGCTTGGTTACTGGCAAGTACCAGGGCTGGTAGGACACTACAAATCCTAGAGCGAATCTCAGTTAAATCTCAACATATCACTTAACAATGATTTACTGAGTGGATCCTGAATGAAAACATTTCAGAGGAACATGGTAAATCAAAATACTTGAAAATGACACTTAAGACACACTTTTTTTTATTCAGATTGGGGTTCTGTAAGATGATGGGTCAAGAAGCACAGTGTTGGAAAATGGGTTACTGGTTGAGGGGGTTGAAACCCTACTCAAGTGCCAGCCACAGTTTCTGTCAGGGTGAAGTCACAAGCAAACCCCTAATTAACATGTGCCTAATCCTCTTGTAGCTTGGCATGAGCAGTCAGTCTTAACTTAGAGGCAATGTGTAAATTATTTATGCAGCACTTCAAACAGTAATAAAGTGAAAACTCAACACAAGAAAAACACCACACCAATTAAAATAAATATGGCTAAATGTAATTAATTTTTTGACGCCAAAACAACAAAAATTCAAGCAGTAGAACAGGAGATATGCAATTTTAAAGTTTTAAGTAAAAATAGTACCTAAAAGCACAAAGTCCCAACTGTGGTTATTTGGTCAATTGGGCGTTGAGCACAACAGAAAATCAGAGATCCAGATAAGTTGCAATGTATCATGTAAAAAGATAATTTTACCCTATACTGAGCGTAAACTGCAGGTATAGAATGAAGTTTAATGAATTTATAATCACGACAAATGTATATACCATTATATATTTATATTGCCTGTTTTGTTATAGCATTTCTAAACTTTAAGTTTTAGAATGCAATTACGAGGTAGTTAAATATTTAAACATGTTTCCGTATAAAATTATAATCATATTGCAATATACATTTGATGAAATCTATGAGGGTAAATAGAGCCAGGAGGGTGGGGTAGTCTTT
The DNA here is from genome assembly GCA_963921515.1 of Calotriton arnoldi. Lineage (NCBI taxonomy): Eukaryota > Metazoa > Chordata > Amphibia > Caudata > Salamandridae > Calotriton > Calotriton arnoldi. The sequence goes on from CAWUFW010005694.1 coordinate 1,066,235, forward strand.
TCACTATAGCCATAGCCTATTATTTAGTGGTCAAATATCAAGTGTTTGGTGTAAAAAATGGCCATAAAAATGACGCAAGAGCGACGCAGCCCACATGTGATCAGGGCAGCAGACGGCGGCCGAAACGCGTCATATGGACATGTAACGGACAATAAAGCACTTTTCAATTTGGAGTCTGTGCCCGACTGTTTGTAAATGACGAATTTGGGATTGTGTTATATATATATATATATATATATATATATATATATATATATATATATATATATCCTTTGTTTTTTTGTGTGTATGTATGTAGGTTATATATCTCACACCATAATCCTTCTTCCGTATTCCACAGAAGGGAGCCACATCATTGAGGTATTCACAAATCCAATATTTATTTAAGCTACCGCTTGGCGCATTTTGGCCATCTCCGCAGGGAGAAGGAGTCCGCATCAAGAAGCCCGCCATTGATCAGGAGCGCCACGGCAGTCAGCACAGTACGGAGAAATATATATGTATACATTTACACACACACATACTTATTATGATATATATATATATATATATATATATATATACCCACAAACGAGTGTCCCTTCCGTGACCCTGCGCCCGTGGGAGGTGGCGCACTGTGCCGGCGGGACACGCCGGACATTCAATCAATAAAGTCCATCCAAAATGATGTGCACTCTCGGGCGTCTAGCAGATCAGGATCTGCTAGACGCATGAGAGTGCACTTCATTTTGGATGGACTTTAGTGATATATATATATATGTATATATATATATATATATATATATGCCGAAGTTTCACTACAAAAGTTCCTGCAATCCCCAATCTCATGTGAACAAGGCCTCTGGTAGGCTGAAACGCGTCATGGCAGGCATGCTGAGATTTCAATAAACACTCACTTGCACTTTCAACGTGGTCGGTTATCGTCTGTTCCCGTTGTTTCCAGGAGATTGGGGATTGCAGGAACTTTTGTGGCGAAAACTTCGGCATTTAATTTACCGGGATTGCTTCTCCGGTATTCAAACTGACCCCTCCTTCGGACTTGGGCCAAGCAGCAGGAAGCAGCACTTTCGGTGCTCCGGAAGATATATATATATATATTTGTGAACAAGGCTGCGACTGGCAGCCTAAACGCGTAGTTGAATTTGTTGTTTCCTTAAATAAAATCTGTGAATTCTATTGGAGTGCCAACATCGTTCTTGAGTGAGAACAGGGGAACATATATATATATGATCAAGTCATGTGATCAAGGCTCTTCCGAGCCGAAACGCGTTAGACCGAGTAACAGCAATAAAACACTGCAGCACGACATCGTGGTCCGTCTCCGTCCATGGTATGAATGCCGAGGAGTGACGGAGTGATTGGATATATATATATATATATATATATATATATCTCCTTGAAATCCACGTGAACAATTCTTCCACGACGAATAAAACTCGCACACCAGGGTAAGTGTAAATAAAGTTTGTTATTGGCGACGCGTTTCGACCGGAGCAGTCTTTATCACTAGCCAATGTTTCACCCGTTGTTACCACCATTTAAAGTGTTTTTACAAAACATAAAAGAAGGACCATACACCATTGGTTAGGCATATAAACATAGAAAACAGACGTCTACAGCGTTATTTGTAGTTTACATACAATTGCAAATAGAGGAAAGACTTTCTACCGTGGTTTGATACAATGCTGCATTATAATTAGCGTTTACCAAAATCTATTCATGTTATACTATAAATCACATTTGATTTGGCATTTAATGATTATATGATAGAAAATCATTTAAAATAAATTTTGTAAAATAAATTCCTAAGTGAAGTCACAGACACATCACAATATATATCAGATTACCCACACAGGAGCACTGTCCTTCATTAAATACCAGTATTTCATGGTCCACGCTATTTCAATATTGAGCATTTTCAAGAACCCTTGCGCATTTAAATGCTGAGCCCAGTGGCTTTAAACGTGCAGGCCAAGTGGCCGAGTTCCGTAGAGGTAATCCTCTTACCTTTCTACACACACAAATTGGAAATTCAAATAATACCAATAAGGTCCTAAAACACGTGAGAAAAGAGGTCTACCTTAGTAAAACTAATGTGACCACTGTGCAACCCTCAATAGATACCCTAATCTACACAATGATACCAAAAAGAAAATTTTTACTATTTAGAAAAGGGAGGGGTGAAGGGGGGGGGGGGTCTTCTCGGGGAGGGAAAACACAGGTACAGTGACGGGGTGGGCAGGGTGAAAAACTGAAATTAAAAAGACAAAAAAGAAAACAAAAGGGAGCAGATTAACTGGGCCTCAGCATTCTCATGATCTCAGGATTAATAGGGTACCCCAATAGGTCCCTATTTAGACATAAATAAATTTAGATATTTACAGATAACAAGAGTGGATATCTCCCCCAAGCCTGCTATCTCCCCCATTTTAGTGTGGTTCTCAACTAGTTTCAAATTTTTTCGATTGTCCTCCACTCTTGTTATTTGTAAATATCTAAATTTATTTATGTCTAAATAGGGACCTATTGGGGTACTATAACTCAAGCCCTAAGGTAACTATAACTCGCGCCCCCGCCATGCACAGTTTTCTCATCAATCATTTTACTGCACAAGTTGCAGTGATATTATTCATTATTTCATAGAAGATGTCATCAGTGATGTAATATGTGGGCTAATTAGTAGTGCATGGAGAGGGCGCAAGTTATAGTTACCTTAGGCTACAAGTTATAGTTTCTCAGTACGTTTGTCAGTGCATGAATATCTGTATCTTTGCCAAACTGCGTGAAACTCTATGTTCGGTAATGTGTCAGGCTATGTGCATGCTTATTTTTCAATGAGTATCTGTATGTGTATTGCATGCACTATACAAAAACCATACCTAGCGGCTCTGATAATGATTGTTTAAACCAGATTCTAAATGAGACATCAGTCTCTCCGCAGGTGTCACCAGTGCTTAATTTCCACAATAAAAATAAACATTAATAAAATAAGTGGAGGGGCCCAAAGTTTTTCGTGGTAGCCCATCACTGGTGCTGCCAAATGACGAGCAAATAGCCAGGCTGTATACTCTTGGTTCTGACTCATGCTTCTTTCTTCCACCACCCTACACTTCCGGTCTCTTTACCCCACTCGTGCAAGTTCATATTTATACTTGCTTTCTACCATTGTTACTACTTTTCTTTCTTAGTCTTCATCATTGTTTCTACCTTTTCTTCTTTTCTCACTGTTGCTCAAGTGCCCACTAACTGCAACCTCCTGCACAAATTACACAACGCTGAGGACCCTCACAAAAAAACGTTCGTAGCTCACAGTAACGCAGTTGTCCTTATATCATGCTGCTTTTGAAAAGGCTGATAAGAATATTTTGAGGCCCTAACTTTATTTAGCTTCTCTGCATTTATTGTGTCAGGCATCTCTGCTAAGGTGAAAGGCAGTAACAGTACTCAGCACTCAATACTGTGGCACAGAATGATATCACATTATTAGGTAAAAATGCAATTTAAAGCAGCCACAAAACTCACTTCACCATGTACTGTAGAGATAATATATGTTTTCTGCCGAATTGTTGTTTTACCATGTTACACTCGTTACTTTTCTTGTTTGACTTTTTATGTCTTACTTATAAACCAAACTATATTAATAAGGAAAGAGTGATCAGTTGCGGCTCCTCCGCTAAGGCGGAGGAGTGTCGCCCCACTGCTTTTTGCAGTGTAAAAGAAGGAAAAATAAAATGATAATAACTCAAGGTTATTATCATTTTAGTTTTCCCTGTTACGGCGTCTTTGTGGGGCGGAGCTGCTCTCAGAGCAAGGGGAGGAGTGGTTTGCACTCCCTATGTGAGCATGAATGCTTGGCTGGCCCTCTCGGGCCACCCAAAACAGTCATGTGAACATACCGTGTTCTCCATGCAGGCTGCATTACAGTCTGTGTGGAGAACATGCCCACACCGCAAGCCCCTGGCTGAGCACCCTGTTACGGCGCTCAGTCCAATCACAACGCTGCATTGCAGCGTTGTGATAGGCTGCAGGGAGCCTGTGAGCCCTGATGCTTCCTGTCTCCCCCAAGAAGCCAGGAAGAGGACGTAGGAGATGCGGCAGCCGGCCAGTCGGCCGTCCGGCCGACCAGGAGGTAAGTTTTTTTATTTTTAACCCATCTCGCCCGCCCTTTCCCCCACCCCGCCCACTGCTGCTTCCAGGTAGCAGCCGCCACTGAGTGAATTGTGTAATGCCACTGTCTCTCATTTGTCATTTTCTCCTTCATTTGTCAGTAGTTATTATAAGACTGTCATTGCTGCCAATATAAGACAACAAACCTTCTCCATTTTTGTAACCATGAACAACATTCCTGTATGTACCAGGACAGTCTCAACCCTACTCATATTTAGGAACGAACTGAAGACATACCTCTTTAAAGGACACTACATTCTGACAAAGTACCAATCCTCCTCTACTCTCAGAACCCCTCCAATCACGCATTAACTCTATATTTGCCTTTGACCTTCTAAGACTCTCCTCTGCTATTTGTCTAGGTTTGTACTACACATAGCACATACATACATAGGTATAGATAGATAGATAGATAGATAGATAGATACATACATAGATACATGCATGCAGTGCAATTTCATGCATTGAGGCACAGAGAGAGGGAACCAAAACATGCAGGAGAGCTGCACAGTCTCAGAATTCTCAGAATATGTAGGATTTGAGGCAAGAACCCAGATACTTATCCACCAATCCTCCTACCTGTGGCATCCACACAAGCCAGTAATGGTACAACTGGTTGCTGGAATTCCCCAGGGAGAATAGTGGAAACGTCGATGAGAGGAGAAACAAAAAATTGGGTTCAACACTGTCCTCCAGACTTTGAGAATGGCTGCTTTGTCTGGGATGCCAATGGACCTTAAGAAGTTGTATCGTCACCAGGCCTCCAAACATCAGGGGTGGCAGGCTTAATTAGCAGGCTCGGAGGTATGAGTAGTATTGAGGTGTGTAATTCACAGTTTGGAAGACATGCTACACACCAATAATGAATGGATGAATGAATGGGGGTTATTGTAGAGCATGCAGCTACTCCAAGGAGAGTCCCGGCGCTAGTGGGCAATACCAGGTACGCAACTCCAGAGCAGAAAACGCACTTCCCCGCAGAGAAAAAACAAGTTTTAAGTTGTTTTCAGAAGATAAGCTCAGAAGCAATCTAGCGCAGTTCTAGGGGGCACTCAGTCCAAGCCTTAGCAGCTAGGAAAGAGAAGGCCTTGCCGCCTCTTTGAACATGCTTAAAGTGTGGAATAACAAAGAGTAAGGCAGAAGCAGAGCGCAGTGCTCTGGAGGGATTATTCTGAGTGAATTTCTCCGCCAGATAACCAGGGCTGGAGAGAAACACTGCTCTGTGAACCATCACTAGAGATTTGAATGGAATGCGTTTCTTAATGGGCAACCAATGCAGCGCCCTAGGTGCGACTCCCATTGAAACCCCACTAGGCAAACAAAGAAGTAGTCTGGCTGCTGCATTTTGTACCACCTGTAGGTGCTTCACCTGGGCTTCAGCCGCCCCTAAGTACAAGACATTTGCGTAATCCTGGCGCGAAGTAACCAAGGTGTGAATCACTACACTTCTCACCTCCAGAGGCAGGAGGGGGACAAATTTCTTAATAGTCCGGAGCAGCACAAGGAATTGGTCTACCACCGTAGAGATCTGAGCCCTCAAAGAAAGGGTATTATCCAGCTTCACCCCTAAGTTTTTAACCACTGTGGAAGGGGCAGCAGGGCTGGCAATGCAGGGGGCCAAAGATCTTCCCACCAGTTGGACGCATGAGAGCCAAAAGAGATAATCTCTGTCTTCTCTGCATTGCATTTGAGTTGACTGTTCTCCATCCAATCATAGACAGCATGCATGCAGTTGGAGAAAGGAGCTGCGATAGAGGCCGGAAAACCCTCGAAAAGAGCAACTGAGTGTCATTGGTGTAGGAAATTGTTTTATATCCAAACGGCTCGACAACAGAAGCCAAGGGGGCCCTAAAGATGTTAAAAAGGGTAGGACTCAATGTCGAGCCCTGTGAGACCCCTTGGTTAACTGCCCTAACCTTCGAGGAGAAAGGAGCAAGCCAAACTGATTGGCCTCTAGCCGTCAAGAATGACTTGCACCACTCCCACACGGAGCCTCCCACACCTAGAGCGAAAAGATGGTACAGGAGGATAAAGTGTGGGACAGTGTCAAAAACAGCTGACAAGTCGCGAAGGATCAATGCTGCGTATTTTCTTGAGTCCAACATCCATTTGATATGGTTAGATATTTCCAGCACTACTTATTCTGTGCTATGACGGGGACGGAAAAAAGATTGACTAGGATGTTGCAGTTTGCCCTCTTCAAGATATTCTGAAAAGCTGAGTGTTGGCTAGCTTTTATAACATTTTTGTAAAGGCTGTGAGCAGAGAAATGGTCCTGTAGTTGTGAAAGATGCTTGGGTCTAATTCAGGCTTCTTAAGCAAAGGGACCACTTTAGCAAGTTTCCAGGCATCAGGCACAATCCCAGAGGAAAGAGACAGATTAAAAATGGCGTTGATGATGTCCACGGCTTCTGCAAGCAGCATCGGTGGGCAGGCATCCAGGAGGGCCCCGAATTTGCATTTTTAGTATGACATCCCTGGTGTGCTCCAAGGATATGGGCCTGAACTAAGTAAACTTCTGGCTGCGCCGATCTAGCTCAAAATGACAGGCAGGAGGAGAAGAGACTGCTACGACAGGCAGTGTGTTCTGTAAGTCAGAAATTGTGTTTTCAAAGAATGTTGCCAACCCATTGCAGAGCTCTTGAGAGGGAGCAATAGCTCTATGCCAAGATTGTGGAGCTATAAAGGACTTCACAATCTGGAAGATAGAGTGGGATCTCTTCTCGGCATTATTGATTTTCTCAGTTAAGAACTGGCACTGGGCCTGTTTAAGAGAAACATGATAAGCTCTGAGAGCTGATATATATATATATCATATATATATCATTGCAATGAAATAACTTCAAATGAACTCATTATTTAATATTTGCACTGTGAAAACACCCGTGAATGACAAATATAATGGGGAAGTGATTAACAGAAAAATGCAAAATGAATTGGAGAATTTTCATTTGAAGTGCAGTTTGGGAATTGTAGTATTGGAGGACCATGCGAAGAGGGCGTGGTCCAAGAAGGCGTATAAAGTAGGAAATCACGCCACATTATCCCTGTATGCAGCTCACCTGTGAACAAGACTACTCACGTAGTTGAAACGCGTTAGGACTTTGAACGAGGCTGTAATTTGATGAATAAAAGAGTGCCTGTGAATCCCTGAAGTCTGGTCGGGCGCACTTCTTTTCTTTGAATTGGAGGTGTTTTGGATTTGAATGGAGGTTGTTCGCCCCCAGCGCCCTGACCGCCCGGAAGCAGTCCATGCTCTTTGCGAACAAATTTGGCTTGGATATATATATATATATATATATATATATATATATATATATATATATATATATATATATATATATATATATATATATATATATATATATATATATATATATATAATATAGATATAGATATATATAGATATATATATAGATATAGATATATATAGATATATATATAAATATAGATATATATATAGATATATATCTTTGCTGTAAGCAGAGTAGTCCTTGTGCCAAAAGCTTTTTACAAGCTTTGTGTTCCTTGGCCAGGTGTGAGGAATACCAAGGGCCTGCACTTGCCCATCTTCCACTCCTGCATGGGGCTAATGCATCTGTTGCCCCAAGAAGCCAGACTTTGACAGCCCCTACATCAAATGTGGGCATGTATTAGCAAGGAGGTCTACCCAGTCCAAGTACTTTACCCTCTTCCATGCCCTAGAGGTGTATATGAAGCAGAAAGGAACAGGCAAGGTAACTAAGGAACCAGGCTAGGAAACTTCTTGAAAAACTGAAAGGAAATGTGAACTTGGGAAGGGGAGAAGACAACAAAATGCATGGATGCACAATCCTGAACCAACTACTGGCAGTATATGGCAGTGATAACCATACAATTAAGAAAGTTGTGTGGCATTTGTTTCTTCCCACTCTCTCAATGAAGAAGGATGTTGTGCAAATGATGTTGAATGCAGCAGATAAATCCAGGAGGATTAATGCATAATGTCACTTCCATTCCACTACCACTGGCCTTTTGGGAAAGTGACTATAGTTTAAACACTGTGTCGAAATTAATGTTCCAGTAATACCCGACCTGATGCTTGTAGTGGGCATTCTAGAACCATTAATAATTGCATCAAGTTTCAAATGATCAGTAGGTAGTACGTTGTGGGAACTCCCTAATGCTAAGCAAAGGGTATGGGCAAAGTCGGGGAATTCATAAGCAGCAGATGCCAGCAAGTATAGGATCTCAAATAGAACCCAAGTGAAGGTACTGATTAGGGCAAGACAAATGTGCTTGCACAAGAACCTATCTCCATGAGCAAAATTAAAGGAGCAGGTAAGGGACATCCGTCTCTGAAGGTGAACAGAAGCAAGTCTAACTAGCTACGGTCTTAGTCACACAATTAAAACATGGAATTACATCAAAAAGATACAATTGCATAGGTTCTCACAGAGTAAGAATCAATAAAATCTAAACATTCACGATGAGTTCAGTGTCGGCCTGCTTCACATGAGTCAGGCAACAAGCAGCTTCTATACCACGACCTTCAAAGATATCAGACAAAGGGAGGACTTCTGCTCTGACTCCTTTCTTTCACAGGTACAGAGAGCTAGCATCCAAATCATTAAGGGCCTTTTTACAACTTTGGCGGACTTCCAATGGGACCGCCACTGCAGCGGTCCTATGAAGGCCGCCAAGGCCGTGGTAAGCCCACCAGCCGGATTATGAGTTTAATCCAGGGCGGGTGGGCGGTGCGGTGGCAGTCTCATGGTGGCGGGTGTGTTAGACTTATAGGAGAGCCATAACAGCATATTGCTGCTGTGAGAGTGCCTGCAGCACATTCCTGCCCGGTGTGGCATGCACCATGTCATGCATGCCACACTGTGCAGGAACTATGGTGCAATTCCAGGGGGGGGCACATCGCACGCACCCCCAACCCCAGATTTGGCCGGGCCCCTGTTATGGCCCCCTAACCTGCATGTCTGCCACCCTTTTCATGGCGGTTTTCCCGCCATGAAAAGTGCGGTGGATATGCAGGTCCGAATTTGCTTGGCGGTGCCAGCATCGGTGTGGAAATGTACCTTTTAGGGGTACACTGGTGCAGGGTCACCCTCTTGTCCACGGGTTCAAAGACCAACAAAATAGAGATCAGCACTGGAGTTGGACTAAATAACAAGTTTATTAATCACTCATGAGCGGGACCACGTCCATACAACACTCTCAAGTGTTGCAGGAGGTAGTACACTGAAGTCACAGAACACAGGTCTTTTATACAGGTTTTCTGCAATGCAAGCATGTGAACAGAAATAGGAAGAACAAGTTTTAGGAATAGATATCAGCAAACAAGGGCAGATGAATAACCATGTGGTCAGCAAAGTGGGAGGGGGAGCAGGAATGCTTATGGCAGCAGTAAATGGTCGACAGTTAACATCTGAGACCAGGTGCACTGACAACTATAAACCCTCAGCACGTACATTGCTTTAGCTGAGTCAGGAAGTCAACAAAAATAGATAACACAAGCAGAGTGAAAAGACGAAAGAATTACGAAGGAAACTTAAATGGACACCATAGCCAAAATGGCTGTTGCTTATGCTAAGTAAAATATTACACGTTTTCCACAGACGGCCCTTTTAGCATAAGCTAAGACATTTTTCTTATGCTTTAAAAGGGGTACGATAAATATCATGTATATCAATTAGCATCATGTCGCTAACTTCTCGATCTATTGCTAAACGGGCATTTACATTTTGGACATTCGTTTTTGATGGTAGACAAGTAGAACAAGTGGAAATACAGAGGGAACAAAGCATCGGTCCGCATTGGATACATAAACAACAGGAGAAGAGAATTGCAATAATTATGAACAAGGCCGATAATATTTTTAAACCCCATACAGAAAATACGTTCCAGAACCATCCAGCCCAAGTCCATGTTCCTGAATCTTGATGTATCTCAGTAGCTATTTTATAAATTTTGGAAATGGCATCATAAACAGAAGGGGCGTGGTCAGGGATAAATACACAACAACTACTACCGATAATGCGACATGCTCCACCACGATCAGCTAGAACCACGTCTAGCACCATTCGGTTTTGCAAAGTCACAATTCTCGTAATTTGGAGTTCTTCTGTAATATTCCCAAGCGCCATTGCTGTCTGATTAGTCACAGCCTCTACTACACGGGTTAAGCGTCTAATCTTCCTACTATTTAAAGCCGCACCAACAAAGAAAAAGAGTCCCAAATTAAAGTCAACATATTGCTGTAATGCAGTATCAGTTTGATCCACTTCATCATTATTTATAGTTCTTTTGAATCGGTTCAAGGAAATGTCATTAAACAGTTTTTGATCTTTATGATAAGATGCAGGTGCTAGGAACACAGGAGGAAGCAAAAAGGACACATAACAGATTCCAGACCATCCAATTGGTAGATGATAGTAGCTTTCCAGGTCCAGGGAAGACGTGGCTTGGCAGTTCAGTCTGGACTGTTCCCATGAGGCACAGGGTCAAGACTGATTTGCATATGGCTATGTCTGAACTGGGGTGGCGTGGTGAAGCAAAATAACGATGGATTAAACCCAGATCTGTGACTGGGGGTGAATGTATGCCAATGTGCAGCATTCCGTCCATCATCTTGTGTGTTTTGCATTTCGCCCTAAGTGGGAAGGGTATGCCCAGACGTGGGTCCTGTGCTCACTACGCCACTGGAGTCAAGCTATCCTGGCTGATGAAGGCTGATAGCCTGAAACTGGTCCTAGGATGCTTGATTCCGGTCCAGGGAAGACGTGGCTTGACAGTTCGGTCTGGACTGTTCCCATGAGGCACAGGGTCAAGACTGATTTGCATAAGCTATGTCTGAACTGGGGTGGCGTGGTGAAGCAAAATAACGATGGATTAAACCCAGATCTGTGACTGGGGGTGAATGTTTGCCAATGTGCAGCATTCCGTCCATCATCTTGTGTGTTTTGCATTTCGCCCTAAGTGGGAAGGGTATGCCCAGACGTGGGTCCCGTGCTCACTACGCCACTGGAGTCAAGCTATCCTGGCTGATGAAGGCTGATAGCCTGAAACCGGTCCTAGGATGCTTGATTCCGGTCCAGGGAAGACGTGGCTTGGCAGTTCGGTCTGGACTGTTCCCATGAGGCACAGGGTCAAGACTGATTTGCATATGGCTATGTCTGAACTGGGGTGGCGTGGTGAAGCAAAATAACGATGGATTAAACCCAGATCTGTGACTGGGGGTGAATGTTTGCCAATGTGCAGCATTCCGTCCATCATCTTGTGTGTTTTGCATTTCGCCCTAAGTGGGAAGGGTATGCCCAGACGTGGGTCCCGTGCTCACTACGCCACTGGAGTCAAGCTATCCTGGCTGATGAAGGCTGATAGCCTGAAACCGGTCCTAGGATGCTTGATTCCGGTCCAGGGAAGACGTGGCTTGGCAGTTCGGTCTGGACTGTTCCCATGAGGCACAGGGTCAAGACTGATTTGCATATGGCTATGTCTGAACTGGGGTGGCGTGGTGAAGCAAAATAACAATGGATTAAACCCAGATCTGTGACTGGGGGTGAATGTTTGCCAATGTGCAGCATTCCGTCCATCATCTTGTGTGTTTTGCAGTAGCCTTTACTCCCACAAATGAAATAAGTGTTGTGTGAGGACAGGAAACTGCTATTGTTCGTTCCAGTAATGTTCTTACTGTGGTACAGTCACTTTTTCCCACTGGGATACTACCAAAACTGCTCACACAAAGATTTGCTCGGGCTCTAGTAACAGCGATAACAAAAGGCCCGTTACCCTTGGCCGTTCGAGTGTTGGGGAAAACATAACGTGTGGAGGAATTTCCTTTGCGATACTCCTCCATTTCCCATACAGTTCCTTTGGCTTGTGGGTCCCCTTCCTCATCGGGGTAACAAACTTTATTAAGTTTGGCATTGAGGTCACCCACATCCCATGTTTCTGAGAGATTAAATACTTTAGAGGCATATAGAAGTTTGAACCAAGCTGGGCATGAGCCATTGTGAGAGAATGGCAGCGGTGACAACGGGATTCCTTTTATGTTCTAATGAGGAGGAATCTTGCCACAAACCCAACAGTTAGTAGCATTGCTTAGCTGGTGTGTCTGATGCAACATTTGAAGAAATGAATTGTTTCACAGATTTTGCCGGTATCCCTGTTCATGTTGCGGCAAATCAAAATGATGGTGCTTTTTTTTTGCAGCAAGTGATGTAACAGTAATGTTAGGTAAAGGCTCCGGGCATTACTTCCTCCACTACCCACATTACAGTAGCGATGATGGCAGCAGTCAAAGTCAGACCAAGGATGCAGATTGTACAGCCATTGTACGTTGTCGCAGCGATCTCCTTCTTCTTAGGCGAGCTCATTTTCATCGGCAAACAACAAAATAGATTATGCCCTAAGGTCCTGGGCAGGCGTTGGTTTCTTCACTAACATTGAGACGAGTAGTCACTAATAGGCTACCCCCCTTTGTAGTCAGTCTTTAACCACCCAGGACAGTGGCTCAAACAGTCTCTTCCTGCGATGAAATGTCTTTCTTCCTGGATTGAAGCAGATATCTGGATGTACCAGGGATCGTGTGGTCCGGCAAGACTTCCTCAGGCCCGTCAGGTGACTCTGCTCGTCCTCTCTTGGTGACCAAAATGTCGCAATGATCTGTCAGCACAGCAGGGCTCATGAAGGAAGAGCTTCCCGCACCTGCTGATAAATAGAAGACAAGCTATCAGTTAACTGGGACAAATAGTCACTCATACTGGTGCAGAACAAAGGGCTTGGCGTAACTATTGGAAGGCGCTCTGGCACTCAGTAGTCCATGGGAGGGGCATCGGAGTGTCTTTAGTCAAAAGGGCCAATAAAGGTTTAATAATGTGCGAGAAACTGGGGATCCACTGCCTACAGAAAGAAGTGAGGCCAATCAGTGCACGAACATCCTTCTGAGTACGGGGCATAGGAGTATCTAAAATGGTCTGAATGCGATCTGGTGTAAGTGCACGTCCCTCCTTAGACAGGAGGTGACCTAAATAGGTAACCTGCTGTCTACAAAATTGCAATTTCTTTCGCGAGACTTTGTGATTGTGAGATGCAAAAAATGATAACAATAACAGTGTTCCTTCTTCACACTGCTCAGGGGAATTCAAGTGGCTGTGAAAGTGGGCTAGGTGTAGGTGTCCCATCGAATCCTATCGATGTTATCATTATGCCGGACAGGGGAGCCCTAGGAACCAGTTTTTTAGACAGAGCACTACGGGTAGCCCCTGTATCAACCAGAAACCGATCAGTTGAGCCCAAGACGTTTGCGTCAACATAAGGACCCATTTGATCTACTGGCACCTCAACCGGTTCCTTACCCCATCCTAGGCATCCCTATGCGTAATCGGAATCTGGAAGGACCTCAGCAGAATTATCAGACATTTGGTATTGATTTTGTCTATCAAACGTATTAGAGTAATTTGGTCCTTGTTCAACTGTCTCAAACCTGGGACGAGCTCCTGTACCTCCCCTGCTTCCTGAATTCCCTGGGCGTCCTCTCATACTTCCCCTTCCCCGCTGGTACTGCTGACCTCGCAAAAGAGGGCACTCAGAACGCCAATGCCCAGTCTCTTTACAATAAGCACACTGATCAGGGGACAAATTTGCTCGAGGGAGAGGGGGTTCTCCAGGTGTATACATTGCACGTCCACCTCTTCCACTTCCCCTAAATGGTGGACCATATATTTGAGCCAACATAAATTTTGTCTTTAATTCTTTAACCTTCTTATCCTCCCTGCCTTTCGCTTCCTGTTCCTGTCGTTCATAATATTGGGCCATAGTCAAAAGGGAAACTGGGGAAGACGTAGTCCAAGAACTCTCACTGGCCTTTAAGCGACTAGCTATTTCCGGTAACATATTAGCGACAAATTTATCGACAAACAAATGCTTACCCGTATCATCGGCCAATGACTGACCACTAAAATCATGGAATGTTTCCTCAAACCTTGAAAAGAAATCAGAAACTGACTCATCCGTTTTCTGTTTACAGGACGCTAATGTAGTCCAATCTATTTTCTTAGGGGGTATGAGAGTCTTTCACTTAGTCACAATAGCTTTAGGAAGATCTAATATCTCCTTCTGAGGTTTCTGCGCTGGCTCCCTTTCCGCATCTATTTGTTCTAAATGTTCCCAGGTATCACCATATACTACATTGTCATCTATTTTACGTATTGTTCTCCACATATCAGGGGGCAAAATAAGCCCAAAGAACATATCAATATCTGGCAAGGTCATAGTGCAGGAGCTAATGGCTCCTTCCACCTCCTCATAGAAGGCGGCAGGATTTTTCCGGGGGTCGGGCAAAGCAGCTTTAAGAGCCATCACATCAGCTCTACTCCAGGGAGTGTAAACCCTATTATATATAAAATATCCCTTTGCATCATCCGAAGTTTTGTCATCATTTGTTCCCGCACCCTTCGGAGGAACATACAGGGGTGCAGCTTCACGCATAGGTTTTATAGTAACTGTAGTACTACTGGGTGCAGCCTCTTCCACCGGAGCATCTACATTCTGTGCTTGAGATTGAACCGCTTCTATACCTCTCTGTTTTCTAGCTAATTCTTGCTCCTTTCGTAAACGCAATGTTGCGTCTCGTATTTTAACCACTCGTCTAATCATATCAGATAGGTTTGAAAAAGGAAAAGTCCCCTCTGTTAATCGTTTGTAATCAGTATTTATATCAGCTGGCTCTAGTTCCTGAGAAATTTGTCTATAATCAAATATTACCTCCCAAACAAATTTTTCTACAAAATAAAATTGCTCTGCACTGTTCCACTGTTGAACCATAGTTACAATGAGCGATGCCGCGTGAGACCGACGAGCCTCCTCCCTAGCAGCAATTTTTAATTTATCTTTTTCTGCTTTAGTCAAAGTAGAGCAAGTCTGTCGCCCATCTTGTTTATCTTGTTCTTTGTCGTCTGAAGACAAATGCTCGTCGTCAGAAGCCTCATCAGGGGCACTTGGAGTGTGAGGTTTATACGGTGGTGGGGGATGTTCTAATAGGATGCAATCATCCTTAGTTGTATCAAGTAGGGAATAGAGAGGACGCCTAATAGGATACTGGCCATTTATCTCTAATCGACGTTCTCTATCTTCTTTTTCTGTTTTTTCCTTCTTTGCTTTATTTTTTAATTCTAGCGCTTTTTGATATATCGTTTTACGTTGTACTTTTTCTGCTATAGCTTCTGCTCTCTTCGTTCTCTCTCGCACTTCTTTCTCCCACATACGCACACAATCAAACATATCCTGTCGACTTCTTCTTTTAAACAAACACTGCTCTACATATTGAACCTTTTTAAGATCAAATGACCCATTCACTGGCCGTTGCAGATTGGAATCTTTCTTTGTGTATTTGTTCCACAGTGGACCGTACATTATGGAAGAAATACTATATTTGACATACATATCTCTATTAGGCGTCCCTTCTGGGGGAGCCGGCTGACTTTTTTCTAAGCTTTCTTTGGTACCACCAAAACAGCAACACCACCTACGGAGTGTGCTGAGAACAGGCATGTTTTACCAAAATATGTGTAAAATATTACTACTCCAAGCAAATATTTCAAAAGGAGAAAAATCTCCACATTACCTGCCTTCAAACTCTGCAAAGATTGAATAACAAATTTAAACAAAAAGCCCAGCTTAACAAATCAAGAGTGCCGCTTTAGCGACCTTACCAAACAGGAGACTCCAACTCCCACCTGCCGATCTCCGGTCGACCTAATGGTCACTACAGATTTGCGCCAAAGAAAACCCCAGTCGAGACCGGCCACCACCTGGAGGGTCAAATCGGGAAAACCGGAAAAGTCACGTCGGCCTGCAAAGACAAAGGTCTCCTCGTGCAGTGCGCTTCCTCAGTAATATTTCAGTCCTCCGTCAAGACCACTCCTTCGGACGGCCGCGTCTCCGATGGGGCCCCACGTGTCGGGCGCCAACTGTGGAAATGTACCTTTTAGGGGTACACTGGTGCACGGTCACCCTCTTGTCCACGGGTTCAAAGACCAACAAAATAGAGATCAGCACTGGAGTTGGAATAAATAACAAGTTTATTAATCACTCATGAGCGGAACCACGTCCATACAACACTCTCAAGTGTTGCAGGAGGTAGTACACTGAAGTCACAGAACACAGGTCTTTTATACAGGTTTTCTGCAATGCAAGCATGTGAACAGAAATAGGAAGAACAAGTTTTAGGAATAGCTATCAGCAAACAAGGGCAGATGAATAACCATGTGGTCAGCAAAGTGGGAGGGGGAGCAGGAATGCTTATGGCAGCAGTAAATGGTCGACAGTTAACATCTGAGACCAGGTGCACTGACAACTATAAACCCTCAGCACGTACATTGCTTTAGCTGAGTCAGGAAGTCAACAAAAATAGATAACACAAGCAGAGTGAAAAGACGAAAGAATTACGAAGGAAACTTAAATGGACACCATAGCCAAAATGGCTGTTGCTTATGCTAAGTAAAATATTACACGTTTTCCACATCGGCACCGCCAGCATATTCAGGCCCCTTTATGAACCACCACCACCGCGGGATCCTGGATACAGGCGGAGGCGTCAGTCCTGTGGCAGTCCCACTGCCACCATCGTAGTACGGCGGGTGGACCCGCAGTGGTGGTGGTGGTCAGACTGCCACCGTGAGTACGGCAGTCCCAGGACCGCCGTTCTCGTAATAAGGCTCTTAGTTACATGAAACAACCTTCACAATACATTTTATCAATAACATTTCAGATTAACGAGTTTGCAGCAGCTCTTGGTGCATAGAACGAAAGAAAGGTTATGTACAACAGGCAAAAATATAACATTTCGTTTAAAATGGAGCCGGTCATCTGAAACCTACAATGACTCCGGCTAAATTAGTATGACCACACACTAACTCTAGTTAACTATTAATGTAAATTCACTCATCATCATCTATCTAAATATAAAATCTTGCGTGTAGATAGGCAAGCAATGATTATACATGAAAATATTAGCATGTTATTTGAATGCAAAACGAAACAGATTACTCAGTGACACCAAGTGTGATGTTGAGAGATGCAGTAAATGGAGATGTTGAGGGATGGGGAAAATGGGTATTTTGAATGATGTAACAAGTGATGATGTAGCCTGGCTAGAGCTTGAGTGATGGTTGGTTAGAGAGGAACCTAATAATTCTGGTTACTTTAGGTGAATAAAGACCAGTATTGGACTGAAATTTTGAACAGTCTGGCACTGCCAGATGTGCATCTAGAAAGGGCCAGTTTTTGGGCTGTCTTTTTTTGATTCGGTGGGCAATGACGGGGCAAAAAAAAAAGTCCACACACTTGCCGTTTTAAGCTACCCCAACTGGCAATGCCAGACTGCCACACTGCCCTCAATTCCAGTGCAACACTGGTGAAAACACGTTGCAAGGGCCACAGAGCATAAGCATCGGGGAAGGCAAGTGACGTGTGGAGGGCAGAAACTAAGCAGGATATGCAGAATAATATCGATTTGTTTCTGGGACTTAAAGACACACGTCCAGCTACATTTCTGAGACCCAATAATTAACTTGGAACGTCATTGTTCAAGGGTTTCCACTTTGCTTCTTTACTGGCAATAGTAAACCATGTACAATTAGCCTATTTCTGGAACTGGAGATGCACTGAGAAGGGAATTCTGGTGGCTAGTTAAAGCAAATTAGCAAATGTGACTAAGAGGGAGATGATGCATTGAGATTCCACCTCTGTATACTTAAGACTGATGACAGTGTCAATGTGTTTGTACTTCATAAACCAGTAATATAATTTTTAGAAAAAAAAAAAAATAGATGGTAAAATGGACCGACCAGAGCATAATGTATTGCATTTCTTCGTACACAAGCAGTCCTGGAAAAAATAGGCTTTCTGAAATCTAGTCAGCAAAAACTCTTTCAATGAGACTGATTCCTGGTGAATGTTCTTCATGCTGAAAAAATACATGCAGTGCCTTTTTCCAGGATCATGTAGATCCCCTTTTACGTGCTGGGAAGCCAAAATTCCCCACTTCGCCACCTTCTCTTTTACACTCACATTTTCTTGTTTGTGGATGGGAGTACCCATAGACCCAGCCCTTTTCTCTCCTCAAGTTTTCACCTTAGTTCCCAAGTCAGTTCTTCTCTCTTTTTCAATCAACTATGGGGCATATTTACAATGGAAGTGACAGAGCATGGCGTTAGCCTCCTTGGCTTAACGCCGTGCTCCGCCACTTCTGAAACACAGACCTGCACCATATTTACAACAATATGGTGCAGCCCTGCATTTCCCCCTGTGCTGGTGCTAAATTTAGCTGCCTAGCGCCAATGCAGGGACCCTTGCATCAGAGTGCAAGGGTGTCTGCATTGCAGGGGAAGATTGTTTAAGTGCAGGAAGGTGTCCCTTCCAGCACATAAACAATCTTTAAATGGCGTTTTGTAACTTCTGTGTGTGCTGCTTAATGCAGCACACATAGAAGTTGCACAAAATGTCATTTTTAATGATTGTTTATGTGCAGGAAGGGACACCTTCCTGCACATAAACAATCCATGCCGTTTTGCTGTTTAGAAACAGCAAAAACGAGGAGAAATTAAACATTTCTCCTCGTTTCGCCTGGGTAGGACATGGTTTTACCTGATCTTAATTTTGGCACTGCCCCATATTTACGCCACCCTTATAAATATGGAGCAGCGTCAAAATCAAAATCAATGGGTGTTGTGGTGGAACGCCCACCACAACACCCATTGCCCTCCCCTTTCACGCTAAGTATAGCGTGAAAAAGTACCTTATTTGCAAGACAGCGTTAAGCCACGTTAAGTGGCTTAACGCTGCCTTGTAAATAAGGCGAAGCCCCTATCACCACCACAACGTCCAAAAAAGTGATGTTGTGGTGGCGATAGGGGCTTGTAAATATGCCCCTAGGTTTTTTATTTTCCCCGTCCTCTGCTCCAGACTGTACCTTTTACATCTACCACATCCTGATCCACTGAGCCTTCACCCATACTTTTCTCCCTACTTATACCCTAGCATCTCTATCCCCTGCTTATAAAATACTGCCTCTCCCCATACCTATACAAGAGTACATTTACCCCTGCCTTTACCCCTACCTATACCAGAGTACCTCTACCCCTACCTATACTTTGAGATATCTACTCATGCTATATACTCTGTTCCCTCAACTCCTGCATATACCCTAAAACCTCTACTCATGTTGTACTCTGGCACCTCTACCCCAACCGCAATATCTCTAGACATACCTATATTCTCGTATCCCCATCCATGCCTATACTCCCCTGCCTATACCCAAGTATTGCCACCCCAACCTATATCCCATTACAGCTATGCCTGCCTAAACTCTAGTATCTCGATGTAGAGAGCCATGTGGCACTACACAACAATGTATTGTTGCAACACCCCTCTTGACCGGGCTCGGTCCGAGGGTATAAATAAATGCGCCCCAGGTCGCACGTGACCTTCGGCCGAGAAATAGTATTGGTGCAGTTGTGTGTGTTCCCGAGCGCGCTGCAGTTAGGCCGAGACACCTACCTTGCCCCGGCATTTCACACTGGCGACGAGGGGAGTACGGACCTTCACTCTCCTCCGCTCTGCTACAACGTTGATCCGGCAGGCAGTATCATCCATACAGTCACCGGCTGTCCAGCGGCCACTGAACGACCCGCCAGCATCGCAGACTCCAGCCCACGCCCTGCGGAGGTACGTCGTGCCAGCGCACGTGACGGCGAGCTGCTCTGCCCGGGGCCGCGCGGTGGCGTACCCATGAATCGGAGCGGAAGAGCTCCGCAACGTGCAGTGTGCTGCCCCCCCGATGCCCAGCCCGCGCAAGTCACGCGAGGGC
Organism: Calotriton arnoldi; assembly: GCA_963921515.1. Taxonomy (NCBI): domain Eukaryota; kingdom Metazoa; phylum Chordata; class Amphibia; order Caudata; family Salamandridae; genus Calotriton; species Calotriton arnoldi. The sequence continues at coordinate 1,086,261 of CAWUFW010005694.1, forward strand.
GGGCTTAAGAACCTGTGACGCGGCCTGGCTCCGGACCAGGTGGAGGCCCTCAAGTGCACGCGGACTCACCCTGCCAGCCTCACTGCAGTGAAAAAAAGAAAAAAAAGAAGGCAAGAGACACACCAAACTGGGTGGACACCGTGCAAAAAAACAACACAAATAAAAAAAGAGAGAGAGAGGCAGGGCACACAACAGCAACCAGTGCCGAGTGCCCATACTGTGCACCATGACCAGACATGCAGCCATGAGATGGGAGCACTGGCGGGAAGTCATACCCCAGTAACCAACAGGTCAGGCGCAAGGTCACAAAGGAAAAGTGCCACTGAGCACTAGCGGCAGCGCAATAAGACACAGGAGGAGATCAGGCACACTGTGCAGGGGGCAGAGGTTTGCAGCGGTACCTCACTCACGGTACACATCGCCACACTCATCTCAGGAAGGAACAAGTTCCTGTGCGCCATGGGAGACCCACCGCTGCCACAGCAGCAGGCACAAGCGCCAACAGCGCCATACTTCCACGCGTCGGTGACGCCGATACCCCCCGTTCAGCCAGCTCGCCAACCCCGCCACGGCCGCGCCCAGATGGAAGCTCTGGGTAGGTCGCCTGAACCACTACTTTACAGGGACCAGAGAGACAGATGGGACGGTCAAACGTTCCCTGTTGATGCACTTTGGAGGCGACCAGCTTTATGAGATGTTCGAGATGCTGCCGGACACCGGGGCGCCCCACGAATATGATGCGGCTATCGCAGCACTCAACAGGTACTTCGACCCACAAATTAACCCAGATTATGAGCGGTTCAAGCTGCGCCAGGCCCGGCAAACCGAGGCAGAAACGGTAGACATGCTCTACGCCTGGCTCAGGAAGTTAGCGTGCACGTGTACGAACATCAACCAGACGGAGGAAATCAGGGTGCAGATCATCCAGGGATGCAAATCCGTCACGCTGAGGCACCACATGCTTCGTCAACCTGGAATATCCCTGGACGAGACCCTCATCCTTGCCCGCTCCCACGAGTTATCGGACAAACGGGCGGAAGAGATGGAGGCCGTTCGAGTGATCAACACTCCAGCTGCTCCGACGCAGAAAATGGTCCACGTCAAGGAAGAGACGGTGGAAGTCATGCAGAGGCGACCCGGACCGGGACCAGGGCGGGGCACCGGGAACCGGCCTGGTGGGAAGTGTGGACATTGCGGGTTTGACCACAAGGCACAATACCGATGTCCAGCGAGAGGACAGACCTGCTCGAAATGTGGCAAGGCCAATCACTACACCAGCATCTGCGTAAGCGGAGGAGGACGCTCCAGAGGAGGCACATCCAGAGAACGCCCTACAACCATTCGGCACCTCATGGTCGAAGAGGGCGACATCACAGAAACACCAAAAGAACAAGGTGCTACTGCCTACTATGAGGAGGATGACGACACTTTTGTCATCTCGTTTGCAGGAAGGCCTGGCCGCAAGAAGCGCCCCCCTCCGACACATGACCCCGACGATGGATGACATTGTGGCGGACCTCAACGGGGTCCAATGGTTCTCCAAGCTGGATGTGAACTCTGGGTATCATCAGTTGGAGTTGGCGCCAGAAAGCCGCTACATAACCACGTTCTCCACGCACATGGGCCTCCGACGGTATACCCGGCTCAGCTTTGGTGTGTCCTCCGCCGCGGAGGTGTTTCAAAACGCCATCAAGTAAACCCTCTCAGGCCTGGTCGGAGTGATCAATCTAAGTGATGATATCTTAATATACTCACAGAGCCTGGAGGAACATCATGTCCGGCTGAGAGCGACCCTACAGAGGTTGGCAGACTGCGGGCTTACCCTACACAAAAAGAAATGCACTTTCTACCAAGGATCAATAGACTTTTTCAGATATGTCTTCTCGCGAGACGGACTCCGTGTTGACCCACGCAAAGCAGAGGCCATCAGAAACGCCCCGGTCCCACAGTAACCTACTGAAATCAGGAGTTTCCTCGGGATGGTGACGTACGGTGGGAGGTTTATCCCGAACCTAGCCACGATCTCGGAATCACTGCGACAGCTGACAAAGACCGGCGCACCCTGGGAATGGGGGGGCAGAGAAGAATCGGCGTTCCAGGACATCAAGAAGGCTCTTCTGGACCAGACAACCATGACATACTTTCACCCCAAGAGGAGGACGGAGCTCGTGGTGGACGCCAGTCCCATCGGGATAGGGGTGGTCCTTCTGCAAGAGGACACCAAGGGAGTATGTGTCCCCGTCGCCTATGCCAGTCGGGCGCTATCCCCGACGGAAACAAGATACGCACAGATAGAGCGCTAGGCTCTGGCTATTAGATGGGCATGCCAACACTTCCTCTGCGGTCATCCATTCCGAGTGATAACGGATCACAAACTCCTCCTGCCACTGTTTAATGGATCATCACGCCTAGCACCCCCAAGAATAGAGAGGTGGGCGGTCCAGCTACAGGTGTACTCGTTCCAGCTGCTCTATAGACCAGGGGCGGACAACCCAGCTGACTTCCTGTCCAGACAACCCACTCGAAGGGACGACGAAACGGCACAGGGCGACACCGAAAACACAGAAGCATTCGTGAATATGGTCGAAGCAGGCGCCTGCCCCGTGGCCGTGACAAAGGAAGATCTTCGAGATGCAACCGACGCGGATGACACCCTAGGAAGGGTGAAGGAAGCCCTGGAGAGGGGGCAGTGGCATCTGTTCCTCGAAGGGGCCAAGTTGCTTACAGTAGAGGAACGGAATTCCCGAAGCCGCCAAGTTGCTTACAGTAGAGGAACGGAATTCCCGAAGCCAGCTCTGCAAAGTACGGCACGAACTCAGTGTCAGTGGATCGGGACTGCTGCTACCGGGACAACGGATCGTCCTCCCCAAAAGTCTATGCCAGCGAATGGTCACGCTCGCCCATCAAGGCCATCAATGGACTGCCAAGACAAAGGCAAGATTGTGCTCAAAGGTGTGGTTCCCCAACATGGACGAAATAGTGGACGAAGAGGTCAAGCACTGCCACCCATGCGCCATCACCCGTGCCGACCCCACTCCGGCGCCGATACTGACCGAAGAACCCTGCCTCACACCTTGGAAGAAGATCAGTGTTGACTTTGGGAGCTTCCCAGATGGGCAGCACACCATGGTAATCCTGGACTCGTTTTCAAAATTTCCCATTGTCGAGTTGGTGCCATCCACGGCGTTCAGCCACGTTCGACCGGCCTTGGAGAAAACGTTTGCTATGTTCGGGTTTCTGGAAGAAGTCAAATCAGACAATGGGCCACCTTTCCAGGGTCAGGACTTCCACGACTTCCTGGCGCAAAGAGCTGTCAAACATCGCCGGATCACCCCTCAATGGTCTCAAGCCAACGGCGAGGTGGAGCGATTTATGAGGACGCTCAACAGAGCCTTCAGGATCGGAGTGGATCAGCACCAAGACCCGGAAGTATGCCTGCACCAGTTCCTACTCGCCTACCGGCAAACACCCCACTCAGCGACCGGGTGCGCACCAGCCTCGCTACTGCTCACGCGATCGCTGCGGGACATAATCCCCGAGGACCCAGAATGGGTGCCACGTTGCATGGACGTCGAAAAGGCTCAGCAAAAACTGCGGACGACTAATGACAAAGCCACTGAGAGTCGCAGAGCAAAGGTTCCAACACTGCGGGTAGGGTCCAAAGTAATCCTGAAAGACCGACACCCAGGCTGGAAATTTTGCACGCCATACGAGCCCGAGGTATGGACTGTAACGTGCATGGATGGCACCATGATCACGGCACAACGAGGCGGGCACACAGTGGTGCGAAACATGTCCTGGTTCAAGGAGCTGGTCAGTGGTCCTGCACCCGATGGTTCATCTCGAGAGGAGGACGCAGAGCCTGTGGGCACCCCCATGATGCCCGCTCCCGAGAGAAGCCAAAATCAAGCACCCTCTATGCTACAACCCGAGTCCAGCACATCCGGGAACGGCCAAGGAGAACGAGTGTGCCGAGAGGAATCGGCGGGGTGTCCCGACGGTACAACAGACGACTCCGAGGGAGCAAATCATCGAAGCCAACGCATTCGGCTGCGACCCAATCCAGTGCCCACCCAAAGACTAAGAGACTTTATGTGTTAAGCGATTATTGCACATGCTGAAGCCATGCTGGTGATCAGAGACTATAATCTATCACTGTGATAGCTGTGCATTATTCTGCTGTTTTCTTCTTTCTTCTTCTTCTTCTTCTTTTCTTTCCTACTCTTTCCCTTCTCCCCATTTCATTATATCTGTCTAAAAGAAAGGAGGGATGTAGATAGCCCTCCTGCCACTACACAACAATGTATTGTTGCCACACCCATTCGTGACTGGGCTCGGTCCGAGGGTATAAATAAATGGGCCCCAGGTCGCACGTGACCTTTGGCCAAGAAATAGTATCGGTGCAGTTGTGTGTGTTACCAAGCACGCTGCAGTTAGGCCGAGACACCTACCTTGCACCGAGACACCTACCTTGCACCTACCTTGCATTTCACACTTCCTTCCCACTTGGGCCCAAGCCCCTCCTTCCCTACCTTGGAACCTGCCCCAAAATAGTTTGGCAGATCAGTATATCCATGACGGTATTCTGGTTGTAACCCCTAATTTTGGAAATTCACAAATTGACTGAATTATCCTTGAAACGAGGTGAAAGCATTCGAGCCCTGAGAAGCGCCTTTTTCTGCCTTGAGAAATACTCACACAGTAGGGGACCCCTAAGATGGCGTCTGACATACTGTTTGGTGCTAGAGCTGTGCGCAGTCAGGCACACCGCAGCACCCTAGGTAGATTCATTTGATTCCCAACTCACTTACCAACCTCTGTATAGGAAGTGTTAAGAAACAACGCTCCCTAGCACAGATTGAAATATAACGTATGATCACTTTAAACTGTTTTAACCCACACATTACCAGAATCCCTTGCTCTTCTGTTTTCTTTTTGGTCGCACCGGTGCCGCCATGAATGACTTATGGCCTACAGTCAAAGGCGAGGATAATTTAATGGACTGATTCAGCTGAGACAACAGACGCAGTAACGGTATGTAAATAGCAGATGACAGCGAGAAGCCGCATATTTTAACTTTGAAGCCCATAAGTTAATAGGCGCAACCCTAAAATCTAAGCAGGATTGGCTAGCAGGCACAGCCACTAAAAGAACAATTTCGCAATGGGCTGCTTGGGGATTGTTTGCGAATTCTCCAGCAGATGACACGCGCTTCTACACGTCCCTTCTACAGACAATATGGCACTAGTCAAGGGACTGTAAAGTTCAGCGCTGTATTCCCGCCACAGCAAAGTGGGACTCTGAGGGAAGTCTGCTTTCCTGCCTGTGTTTCGGGCAGGCAGTCACGTCCAGCTGAGATCAGGAATATCACATCCTGTGTGACAGGTCCCAGGATTTTAGATTGTCTCCGGACCTCTTAGGAAGGAAATGTATTCGTCTTCATTTGGGACCGCTGTCTGACTTCCTCCTCTCTGAGGTCAGAGGGTAGGCAGAACTGGCCAAGGCTGTTGTCAGAGAAGGTGAAAGTGCACCTGGGCAGCACCTCTAGGCAAAGGAGGCTGTGTGTGTCTCAATATATTTAAAGATAGAGGTGGTATGACATAGGAAGGTGGATCAGGTGATCGACTTATCTAACGCTGCCACCTTCTTGGGGTGCTGGCTTAAAGCCATTCCTGAGAATAGATTTATCATCTGGTTCAGTTACTTTCTGTTCCAAATGCTGCACCCCCCTGTTGTGTTCAGGACAGCTCATAATACAATACCAATACCTATACACAGTCCCCTGCACTGCCTACGGTTCACCCCAACCCCCTTTAGCTCAGGACATGATACTATAAATTGGTCAACCACTGGCCTAAAATGTTTCATAGATGGTTCGCACCTGCATAGCTTTATGAACAATAAAAGCAATGTTCAGCAAAGAAACAACCACTGCTGTCCTCACCCGCTCTGCAAGCTGTTAAGTAAGCTGAGTGAAGGTTGGGTATGCCCTCTCTGTAGCCTTCTGTGATTAGGGCTCTGCGTGACCCTCAACCTTGAATCCTCAGTAAGAGGTTCCTCTCAATACTATAACGACCTGTTCTAGTCTATATGTTCTGTCTGAACATCGTTGAACACATTCAAAATAAATAAGTGATAAAGTCCTTATAGCCTATAACTTGCTTACGTTCTTTGAAACACTGCTTAATGTTTGAAATCAATAAGAGAGAAGTCAATATATATATTTCCTTAAAGCCTTATCCATCATTTAAAAGCAAAATGATCACTGGGAAAGAAAACCCACACAAATATATTCAAGCAGGCTAAATTAGCACATTGCAATAGATACCTCAATTAATAAATGTGCATTTATATTTGAAACGTAACCTAAGTAACCAACTATATATAAGTCCAAAGGGGGATAGTTTTAGAACTGGGGTTTCTGGTTGGCAGAGGCATGCACCCTCTGGAACCACCACTCTAGTCAGGGTAAGCTAGATACACACTAAAAGATAACCTGCGCTCACCCTCTGGTAGCTTGGCACAAAGCAGTCATGCTTATCTAAAGAAGCAATGTGTAAAGTATTTGAGTAACACACACACACACAAACACAGTAACACAATGAAAGACCACAAAAATACTCCACACAGGGTTAGAAAAATAGACTATATTTTTTGAGTAAAACAAGACCAAAACTACAAAAGTCCAATCAGTAGAACCGAAGTTAGGAAATCTTAGAGAATAAATCAAAAAGTAGTGCTCAGAAGAAAATAGCACTTAGGGGTTTCTTGAGGTCGCGCTGGACCGAGGTAAATACAAAGTTCAGGCCGATGGAGGGCAGGCCGGCTACAGAACTCATACAGGTACCACTGAAAAAGTACCTTGGATGGAGTAAACATCGACGTCAAAGACTCGCTGCGACGGTTCTGATCCATGCAGGTGATGAAAGGTTCGTCGACAAACCCCTTTATGTTGCAGGCACTGCGTCGTCATCGAGCCGTGCTGTCCACTGTCGTTGAGCCACGCAGTACTTTGATGTGATGTCGTTGATCTGTTCCTGTGTTGAAGGGCAATGCGTCAGCTCCAATCGGCACAAAGTCGTCACTACGTTGATTTTGATCATTCTGTACAGCAGAAGTCACTTTTCAAGGGCCCAGGACTGGATTGGCACCAGTTGGCAGGGCAGGACTCACAGATGACTGAGTCCAGGTGCTGTTGCAGGGTTGAAGGAAGTCTTTGATGGTCCTGACACTTTAGAACAGGGGGCAAGCCAGCAAGCCCTTGGAGTCACTCTGGGTTCATGCGAGATGGGTCCAGTCCCTGTCCTCAGCAAGGCACAGATCAGGAGGGCAGCACAGGAAGGCAGAAAAGCAGTTCTTCTAGAGCAAAAATCAAGCACACTGGCAATCTTTGTAGCACAGCAATCTTTACTCCTGGCGGAATTCTTCACAGTTCCAATAGAGTACTCTCTTGGTAGGGTCAGAGCCCCAGTTCATATACCCAGTTGTGCCTTTGAAGTGTGGGTGACTTCAAAGAAGGGTCTTTGAAGTGTACACAAGTCCTTTCTTCCCAGCCCTGGCTCCAGACTATCAGTAGGGGGTAATCAGCCCTTCGTGTGGGAAACAGGACACTGCCTATTCAGGTGTCAGTGACAGCCCCCCCTCCCTATTCCTGCCCAGGAAGAGCTATCAGAATTTAAAATAATGCAGATGAGTTCTCTGTCACACCCACCCTTCCTGTGTTTGTGGTAGTCTAGAGAGACTGCACAAAGTGTAGCTGTCACCCATCCAAGACGTGTATTGGAGACAGGCTACATGGCACACAGAGCAGTAAAAGCAAAGAAATATCCACTTTCTAAAAGTGGCATTTCTAAAACAGTAATGTTAAATCCAACTTTATCAGTAAAGATGATTTATCATTACCATTCCAAAGAGATGAAACATGATGCAAGTACTCCTTTCTAATCAGGAATTACAGCTTAAAAGTGTTTTAAGAATTCGCAATGCTAGCCCAAGAGAGGAGTAGGTCTCACAGGAGTGAAAAACAAATGTAGCTGTTTGTCACTACCAGAACATGTAAACCTTAAAAGTACATGTCCTACCTTACACAGCAATTTGAACAATTTGTGGGAATTAGAGCAGCTATGACAGCACCTATCTGCTAGTGAGGCAAAAGTTCTTTGTTTTATGGTGCACAGGATCTGGAGCTCAATTCCCCTTAAGCTCCCTGGGATAAACTCCCACAATGACAAGATTCAACAAAATGATCCAGCACTTCATATAATATCAAGCAAAGACATCAATATTAAATTATAGAAGCATTATTTTCTTCATATAAAAGACACGATGTCTGTTCTTCAGGGCAATAAAAGTGAACCTGTACCGGGACTACGCTGTTCACCAAGCAACCGTGCACCAGAAGTGAAGGAATGGGGCAACACTGACTTTAGTGCTTTGCCGTGATTTTTGGTCCTCAATTGTAACGGCCAATTAGAATCTTTAATCCAAGTGATTTACATTGTAGAAGAGAAAGAGAAAGATCTACGCATAAGATACCCCCTTTTAACCATGAAATGGATCTAGGGAATTGACTGATATAATACACCGATTCTTAAGATAGAACTACTGATTACTTTTATTGCCATGAAGAAGTCCTTGTGACGAAACGCGTTGGCTACGGTTTTATCTAATTATCAAGAAGAAATTAAGAATAAAGAGATTGAAACTCTCCTGTTGAACAGACGTCGTGTCTTTTATATGAAGAAAATAATGCTTCTATAATTTAATATTGATGATTAAGGTAACCCTACCCCCTCTTGGGGGTGGGTGGAATGAGGCGAGGGACGTCAATATGCGATCTCGAGGGAGAAGTACTAGGTCTACTGACCGAGAGGTTATCATACAAGTAAGTAGTTTTGCATTACAGGTTGTATACTGAAACCGAGCACGCTCCGGGGTTTGGTCTCAGCGCGTTTTGGTATTCTTCTGCATCTTTCATTTCCAACATGATCCTCGATCGGAAAACGGCAAATGACAATGTTTCTCCTCCGTTTTTTCTAGAGTTCCAGTTGGAACCCTCTCACCCCGATTGAGACCATGAGGCACATTGTTGCTTAAATTACAGTATGTTAATCATGTTTCACGTTACATGTCTGTCTATTTGTTTGTCATGTCCACGGTGTAGTTACCAGGTGCATTTTTAACCCCCCTTTTTCCTTTAACACGCCTAAATTCCACCATAACTTTAGGCAAGCATGTTATTTCGCAGTTCTGCATGGTTAATCACATCTTGGCAGAATAAAAGCACGCATCGCAAGGAGCCCTTGGGTATTACGCCTCATTCCACCCACCCCCAAGAGGGGTAGGGTTACCTTAATCATTGTTCTTTCTTTATTCTTTTTACAGATACTACGGGACTATTATGTACCCATACTACGTGACAAATGTGTACTGTATGTATTACTAACAATTGTCTTATTTTGCAGCATTTAGTAGTTTTCACTTAAATCACTGTAGGTCACTTTGGAGTGGTACACACAGGGCGGGACCCTGTGCTGTCCTGAAGAAGAGCTGTGGGGAAGCTCAAAACATGTTGACGTCTACTAGGGACCCCTAACGCATTAGGATAGGCCCACTAGAGACTCACCCCGGTTTTAATAGACCAACTAGGAGCCCGAATAAAGTTTTTTCTGCCCACTAGTTAGGTACTTTTTAATAAACTCCACTCCACCACACCACTGCACCACACATAGCTTCTCACGATTAGTGCTCCTACGTCTCATCGCAAGTCGTAGCACGCCTCAGCCCGTAGCGGGTTGAGATGGCCCCAATGATGAAGCATGTCACCATGGGGAAACCCTGGTGAGTGAGGGGACTCAAGAAAGGAAAGTTTTCCTTCCTTAAGATTTTTAAGCTCGCATTGAGTAAAAGTCTACATCCCAGCTAGGTCCCTATCCGGTCACACCGGATGTGCAGGAAGGGACACCTTCCTGCACAAAATCAATCAATCCAGGCGATTTCCTTTTTCTATTTGTGCTGCAGAATGCTGCACACATAGAAAAAAGAAAAAAAGAGGAGAAATGAAAACAGTCATCCTTGTCGCGCCTCCCAAATTTGGGGTGGTGTTAGATTCTGATGCATTCCCAGGTTTCTGGTTTCTCGTAAATCTGGGAATGCTTCAGATTACATGGGTTTTGCGTGGTAACGCCCACAGCAACACCCATGGAACGCCTTATTCACACACTTTCATGCGTGAAAGGGGCACATATTTACAAGGTAATGAAAAGCCACATAAAGAGGCTTTACGTGGCCTTGTAAACATGCTGTGGCACATTGCACCACTGGAACGTCAAAAAGCGACATTCCAGCGGTGAAAAAAGTGCGGCTAGGGCCTCATAATTGAGGCCCTTGGACAATAGAAGACCTGCCACAATTCATCCTTGGCAAGGTCAACAATGCCATGGACCTCCTGCCATTGCAGCTAGGAGAACCAAGGACACCACCGCCATGCCTGTCATGCGTCACTCACCTGAACAACTGCTCCATTCCCTTTGGGTGACGACTGGACCTGATCCCCTCTAAATGCTGACCTCGGTAGACCGGAACTTCAGCAACAGGAAGCTGGAGTCAGAAAGCCAGAGACTTTCCAGAGCTGTCTGGAACTGTGGAAGGAGAGACGCACAATCAGTCAACCTTAAATTAGGTCATCTGCCATCTGAGGAGGTGGTGTTCTGGTCAGTTAGGTTGTCCAGGTGGAAGTTGAGGTCTTCGAGTAGGATGTAGTCGATGGATGCGAGAGCCTGGGGTGCGATGAGGTCTAAGATGGTGTCGGTGAAGGGGTGTCAGGGGCCGGGGGCCTGTAGACGAGGGTGCCATGGAGGGTGGTGTTGGTCTGGATCTGGAAGTGGAGGTGTTCCATGGTCGCTATTGGGTCTTTAGAGTGCGTGGTCAGTCGGAGTGTTCTTTTGTGGACAATGGCAATGCCTCCTCCTGGGTGGTCGCGGTGGTCCTTGCGGGTGATTTTGTAGCCATCGGGAATGGCGATGTCCGGTCTGGAGCAGAAGTTGGTCCAGGTTTCCGTGAAGAAGGCGATGTCTGGAGAGGTGGCTTCGAGAGGCCCCAGATTTCTGTGGCGTGTTTGTGGAGGGACCGCACGTTGAGGAGGATGTAGTTGAGCCAGTCGGGTGCACTGTTGGTCGGCTGGGCAGTGAGAGGAGCTGGTGTGTTGGCGTGGCAGAAGATGCGGTTGCACTTTCGACAGTCAAAGGGTCCAAGGGTATTCTTTGGTGATACTAGATGGCAGGCGGCGTGGTGTCCAGGGTTGAGGGCGAGGAGGGTGCTGGTGTTGTAGCGGTGAAGTGTTTGAGAGGCAGGGTCCCTGGCGCTGGGCACAGTCGAGGAGCGGACGGGTGCAGATGGGCTTGCCTTTGGCGCGTGGACGCACAGTGGCCTCCATTAAGTAGTGCTGCGGGGTGCTGGAAAGCTGGGAGGCAGGAAACACGGGAGCGGGAAAGGACACTGGAGAGGGGCGGGGCCGCCGGGATCTCAGCGACAACAAGGGAGGGGATAGGGAAAGAGGAACTGAAAAAAAGCACAGAAAAAACAAAGCCAAACAAAGCAAATTAAAAAAACAAAGCCAGAGGCAGAAATGCAATGGAGAAGAGCAGAAAGAGGAACAGAAACAGCAGAAAAGAGGGACAGGAGGGCAGTCAAGCAGCAGAACAGTGACTCTCTACCACTGGACCACCAGGGATGAGGCGCAGGCAGGAGCCTGCGAGTGGGGGCGGGCCTCGAACTCCTGACCTCCAGGTCAGAGGAACCAGCAGCAGCAGATGGGGACAGCAGCAGCAGCTACCAAATGGTGCTGCGCTGTGGAAGGAGCAAGTCCACTAAGGGATAGTCCCCCGTACACCCAAAAGTGCACTAACCGGGTGCGAGGAAGGGCAGCACCACCCAGTTGCCTCCTCCGATCTAACAGTGGTGACCAGATTCCATGTTTCCCAGTGCTCCAGCGAGTAACAGCAAATCAAGCCCAAGGGCCTGGGCCAGACTGGCCCCCGTGCCCTGGCACGCGCTGCCACCAACGGCCGATATCAATGACTTGAGCCAGTTAGTGTAGTCTCCCACCGGTCTTGTGCGGTGTCCTCGGTGATGTGGGTCCGCCGCAGCGCAGGGATTGCTCATGGCACGATGTGCACCACCCACGAGCGCTAGGTCTGGGCCCGACACGATCCCCGTCCCACATTCTACTCACCTGGATGTCGACACCAGGGCTCAATCCATCGCACTCTCCCTGAATCCTTGACTCAGCCAGTAGGACCATCAGCCAGGCCGGATTTCACAAGCCTGGGTACAGCAGTCGCCTCCGAGTCCACAGGTGATGCAACTGGGCCCTCTCAGGTGCGAAGTCGCAGCGCTCCCACCACACAAGTTCGGCGCACCTCAGGGACCTCACCCTCCACAGCTGCACCACCTCCTCCGGCCTGTAATGCAGAGAGGTGCCGCCCACCATCAGCAATCTCCTCCGTGCACCCCAGTGTAGTTGTTGCGTGTGTTATGCAATGCATACTTCCCCACGTCGGTTTCAGGAGCGCCTCTACCGATCACAGCTCCAAGGGGCACCAGGTGGTCTTCTCACACAGGTCAGCAATGTATCTTCTTCCGACCTGCCAGACTTCACCACCAGGTAAGGGCGATCGCTCACGCCTCAATGTCTACAGCCGAGGACCACAGGCTCGGGCCCAACGTGACCCCCCTCCAAGTTCACGCCGCAGTAACTCCACAGCACCGGTGCCTCCTACTCAGGGTCTCAGACGCAGGCCCAGCAAGGCCTCCAGGCCCCAGGGACTGTCCGTGCTTCCATGCATCGGCCGCCATGGTGTCGCAAGAATGGCGCAATGAAAAGTGCTGCATCGCTATTTTTCCCCAGCGATGCGCCACTTTTCATTAATGAGGCCCTGATTCTGCATTTCCTCTTTCCCTGGTACTATGGCAGGTCATCCTGGCTGTTGGGAGGTTTGTGGGGGTTGTTGACCTGTGCTGAACCCTGTCCTGGCTGCTCCATTCTGCATTCCGGTGTTTTTATTTTCTTTTATTTCCTTAGAGGTGTATTTGTAGGCTCTTTTTGCCGGCCGTCACTTTTTTCACTCTAGCGTCAAGATTTTTATCGCTGTGATGCTAGAGTTAGCTGTAATTTTCACCGCCGCTAGCTGATCCTAACACCATGTGACGACATATTGTAAATACGTCGCTAACATGGCAATGGATTTCAGCGATAGGCAGCGGTAAAAAAATTGACGCTAAGCAACGTCAAAACTGCTCAGCGGCAATTCTTGTAAATATGCCCCTCTGTTTCTTCCAACCACATTAGACAACATGCCTGCTGTGGGACCTGGATACACATTGACATTCCCTACCTGCTGCAAAGATGTTGCCTGTCCTGAGAAGGAAGCATAATTTCTCAGCAGAGGAGACTAACATGATAGTCAGATTTGTAGTTTTAAACAAAAAAAAACTGCATGGTCTAACGCCTCACATTGCAAATGCGAAACAGAAGGCAGCCTTATAACAGTAGTTGGCAAATTCTGTCAGTGCACTGGGGGAAGCGTCCTGACCGTAACTGAGATCAAGAAAAAGTAGCAGGATGACAGGAGACGGGTGGTGCTAGGTAATACATGAGCACAAAGATCTGTTATATTTGTAAATATGTGTTTTCCCATTTGCAGTGGTGACCATGGAAGGCACTCCATGTTTGTGCAATAACTCATAGTAATTTTTACTCTTATGTGTATCATTTTATCTATCACACTACAAGTCCCAGAATCCTAAGTAAAGATACATTAAGGTTCCATTATCATCTTGAGTAACACTCGTCAATCCTCTAACTTTGGTTTGAGATATGAATTATAACTGGCTCATGGAAATTACCCTAATTGTGTTACCATCATAGCTGCATTGTATATTTTAACTACTTAGCTATGTTCGTATATGGCCATGATCATCAATTGTTGTATTTGTGTGTAATCTCCTATATTTAATTTCCACAGACAACCAGAGAATCCTTCCACTGGGGCAGGTCCATGGACCTGCAGGAGGTCGACATCAAGGGCCAGGTCAACCACAACCACCTGCATGAACTGGTTAGTAAAAATGCTAACAGGAAGTGTGTTCGATGTAGTACTGTAAATTTAGACATTAGATATATTTTGTCAACTTCATCAATTTGTTTTTACATGCAAACTTAACTCACATATGTTAGTTTGACATGTGATTTATAGAATATCAATAGAAATGCACCCATATTCTTATAGGCCCTATGATGCTGGCCAAGACCCCATCCCAGGCAAGAGTGACTTCTGCTCCTCGTACTGATGTCACAACTTGTCAGGCACCACACAGCAGATGGATAGTAGACATTGATAAAGTCTTTAAACTTCTCATGACACTAATTGTCAGATTTCATGGATGATATGCTAACAGTATGTGATGTGTCAAATATCCCTGTTGTCACTCAGCTCAATACACACAAATATGATTTATAGGAATAGAAACCTTCATTTTTTAAAAACTATTTTCATTGAGGTTTATATTTTTTGCACAACATATCATGGTTACATTTGTACAGGCATAATGATAGCTACAGTTGTGGTAGGCAGTCCAGCTATATAGTGCAGTCTGCAAATCGGCTCAGCAGAGGTAGCGGGTCGGGGTGACGAGTTGTAGGAGTGGCCCCTTGCGGGGCTCAGAAGGGATTGTGCTGACCGTGTGGAGCTGGGCAGTGGCCCGTGGAGAATGGGGCTTTAGCCATGGATTGGGACATATGTGTACCTCTGTAATAACAAAACTGGGGGGGAGGGAGCAGCTAAACAACAGCACAGTGTGAATGAGGATGTGTCGGTAGGTCAGAGGTGGCTGTTGCTGGGGCAAGCAGCTGGCTTTGGGGCTACAATTGTCAGCAGGGTCGTTCACCCATGTGGGGTGGCATCAGCGATTGTGTGGGGGCTGAGAGGGTCATGGACGTACCTGAGACCAGCGGCAGGGGCGAGCAGGGCAGGTGAAGGGAGTGTAATTGATTCTATGTCTGTTCATCACGTGGGGGCTTGTCCTCTCAAAGTAGTTCCCGGAACTGTGCAAGCATAGTGACCGAGGCTACTGTTATAAGCTTTTTGTGAAGTCGCCCTGCCTACTCATGGTGGAGGTTAGTGCTTTCGGCCTCTCCCCATCGGAACAGGGTTTTGCACCATTGGGTAGGTGAAGCGGGCTGGGGAGACCTCCAAGTGTAGCGTGAGAGTGCGTTTAACCAATAAGAGGGCCAAGTCCGCCGCAAACTAAGCTCAGACTGACTGATTCTTCTCCTGCTTGAATATCCCCAGGGCGGTTGTTGCCCATACATTCAAATGCAGGAGTTCAGTGACCCTAGCAAGGGCATCATGGATGACTTGCCAATAATTCACCAGGGAGGGACAAGACCATAGCATGTGTTCATTGGACTGACATCTTGGGCGAATTAGCTGGGCTGTGAGAAATATGTGGTTAAGTTTGGACAGAATTAGGTAGGCCCTGTGTAGCATCATGTATTGTATTTTTTTAATCGTGCATTACGAGATACGCCCTGTGGAGTTTCAAGCGCCATTGTCCACTCAGAGTCGTGTAGGTGCACCCAATGTCTTCCTTCCATTTCTGTTGAAGGGGTGCTAGAGGGGTGCTCCTGGATGGCCTTATTTAGCTACTTCAGCAAATGTTGCCCCTCACCCATGGTATATAGAGTGTGTAGGACAGCATGGGGAGGGGGTGATTCCTCATCTATTGTGTGCCACAGATGTAGGAATGTGGACATTAGTTGGCCATGGAACATGAATTGCCCAAGGGGGATGCTGTGGTCTTGTTGCAGTTGATCCAGAGTTAGCAAGTGCCGTTCTTGAAACAGGTCATCGACTATATCGATTGGCCTGTAGTGCCAGGCGGTTAAGTCCTCGGCTGTGAAAAATCCAGGGAATCGCTGCAGGCCGAGGAGGGGAATATGAGGCGCATAAGGTAGGATGTGGCGTGCCAATTGGAAAATTCATTGGAGACACCTGAGGGACAACCAGATATGTGGGTACCATGATTGCTGCAACTTAACAGCAGGTTGGAGCAGCTAATAGAGGACATCGGGTTGTAAGGGCCCATCTCCAGCACTGGTTTTGTACAGGTTAATACCAGCCAGCCAGTGTGAGACCCACTGAATCTGGGCTGCAAGACAATATGGCTCAAAGGATGGGGCTCCCAATCCGCCCTTCCCCACCAGCAGTTGGAGTTTGCCTCGATCGATATGGTGGCAGTTGTTCAGGGAAACAGAGTTGTAGAGGGAATACTAGTACATTAACAAAATAGTACAATAATCTTGGGAGGATTACCATTTAGGAGAGGGCGATTCTTCCTGTGAGGGCCCGGGGTAGCCGCTTCCAAAATTTAGCCTAGGATTTAAGGGCTGTGAACGCCCGTTTTAGGTTCCCTTTGAATAATTCACTCTGGGAATGATAGATGTCGATTCTGAGATAGCAAACTGTTTCCCCCTGTCCAGGACATCTGAGTACCACCTAACCGAAGTGCCCGGGCGGCTTATCATGGTGATGGTGGGAAGACGGATGACTTTGTCCAGTTCACCCAAAGGCCAGCCTCCGCCTCGAAAGCCAGAAGAGTTATGAATATTGCCTCAGTACCAGCATTGGTGTCGCAAAGATATAGCCATAAGTCATCAACATAAAGTGATACTGCGTGGATCGTACCAGCTAGCAGAATCCCCCATTGCTCCCCCTCCCTGAAGATGAATGGACAGGGGCTCCATGGCTATGGCAAAGAGGATAGGATAGAGGGGAGGAGTAGACACCTCCATACTATGCTAGATAATGTGAGTGTATGACCCAACTATGTAACAAAATAAATCATATTGTCTCCTCTAAGGAGTAGTGGCTCAAACGTTTTAGAAAGTGTATTCAAGTGACACATACATTATATTTAACACAGAAGCCTTTGTTCTCTAATATGTATATGTTGCCTTCATTACAGCTGCTGGCCATACCAACTTGGTCACCAGGAGCACAAACCTCAACACATCTTGTGTATCCAGAGACCTACTGGCAGCAGCAATTAGACGCACTACCATCCATCCATCAAGTAAGTGTGCCAAATTGTCTAGCTACCTGTCATTTTGCATAGTGATCACCATAAATAACTCTTTGAGACATTACATTGGCAGAAGATGTAACTTGTTCCAAGCATGTAATGGGGGTGTGTGATATTTCAAATATGTGCAGTTATGTTCATGCTTTGTTATTCATGTTCACTTATTACTAATGCTGAATATTAATGAAGGTTATACTTATTTTGACATCTGCTGGATCAAGGAACTTGACATCTATCCAAGATTCGAGGAGCCAGGTTCAGCAGTTGACCTCATGGGGCAGTGGCTCCCAAACTGTGGTCCACGGACCCCCAGCCGTCCGTGACACATTCCCAGGGTTCGTAGGCAGCAGTTTTAAAAGCACTGCAAAGTTCCTTGTATAATCAGCAGCTTTTGGGCAACAATAAGAGTGTCAAGATAACTCGGGTGAATAATGTACGTGCTGGAAAAAGATGGGAGTTTTGTCCAGTGGCAGCTTTGATTCATCTAAGGTAGCGCAGATGGTTAATATGCCTGCTTCAAAGAATGTGTACCATGCATTTCAAAAACAGTATTTTATGTGCATAGCCCAGTGAGATACTGCTTTTGTGACAGAGATTCTTTTGTCACCGTGCAGTTCATAAGTTACAATCATAATCTAGTGCAGGGAGCTATGAACTGCCATCAAAGAGCTGCAAGCAAACTGCATGGTACAAGTTAGTAAGTTATGTTTTTCTTCCCAGTCTTTCATTATCCTGATGCTGCTAAAAAAAGGTTTGTTTGGGTAGAAATACATTCTTATTATTAAAGTCAACGCTAACCACTGTGTTATGTTCTGAATCGTGGGTTTGTGCTTCTCCAGACCAAGCACTCTTAAACAATGCCTACCAGTGTGGATGACGTGAATCCTGCACCTTGTAGTCCCCTTTGCCTTATGTAACATTTTATATACATTGATTTACACATATATGATTCATTTTCTCTGTATGTGTGTGATGTAAAGTGCTCTGACACCCTACACTGGTATGAGAGGTGATAGAAAACAAGTGAAATACATGTGACAGCAGGGCAATGGAGAGATGAGAGGCACTGTTGGAGGGTGATAGTGAGGGAATCATTGACGAGCCCCAACAAAGATTGTCATATCCTGGTGCACAGTAAGTTCATCATTTACTATGCTTTAAAAACGAATACAATTCAATATATAATGACAAATGTGTTGTAGAATGCACCCTTTTTTCCCAGATTTTCTTGGGGGTAGCCTCCCCAAAGCCCCATTTGTAGTGGTCAGGCTCACTCGCTGCAATTGGTGTGCACCGTACGGGGACTGTTCTGACCACATTTGCCAGGGTTGCTTTGGGTTTCCACTCCGACCCTGGCAGGAGTAGAAGCCTTGTAATACGAAATAAAACCAGACATTTAAATGTTAGTCGCCTAGATGCAGCACCAATCTTCCCATTAAAAGTTTTCAATTTTTGCAAATTTTTTCAATATAAAATACTAAAATCTTTAGTAATTTGAGTATTTGGTTGGAGTGCACACGTGTGTGTTAATTGTTTTCGAATTACTGTCTTAATGTTTGAAATTTAAACTGTACAAATTGCCTGGGGATCCCCGGCTTCCAGTAGTGACTCAATGTGGGTCCTCAGGAGTCAAACTTTTGGAAACCACTGTCATGGAGGATATCCAAACCACACAGATCTGTGGCTGGAGTTGATGAGTTAGAGTTTGCATTTCACATTCGTTTATCTCCTCATAGCTAAACTCAGAACTTGGATTACACAAACCACATACCATGAGTAACCATAAATAGAGCAGAAGATGTATTCAATTAATCTGTAGTTTTATAGCACTTAAACTAGTATTTCATATACTTCATCTATAGCATTCTCCGTCTTTCAGGTACTGGGGACAATGAGATACTTGATGAAGCTTAACCATCCTCCACCAGAGGGTGGCAGGCAATCTGAGGAGAGAATCCGATCCTCCTCCAAGCAGCAATGTCAGCAGCCAGCACAGCTCTGCAAGAGGAGGACGAGGAGGAAGAAGATGAGCAGGACCTGGTTGAGGAGGAGGTCATGGATGAAGGGGAGGGCATTGTTGGCCCACTGCTCAGAAGACTGAAGGCTATATCATGTCAAGCCAGCATTGTACCTCCCAGTTCCCTTCTGAGGATTGCCAGTCCCCAGCAGTCAGCCAACTAGCCATAGAGTATACCACCCCCAACATAACCATCACTTCCTCATAGCCTTCACATCCTAGGTTGATGTGTAGATTCTCCTACAGACTCCTTTCAGAAAGGTGCAACCCAGGCCTACTTTCAAACATCTAAAGGAGAGAGCACCCCTGGTGAGGCGCAGGTATCCCAGAGGTATGAATACCCACTCACATCCTCACATCTGCAATCTACCCCCCCAATGGTCAACCTAATGGTCATATCAGAGAGTGTCTCATGTGGAGGGGGATGGCAGATGCTCATTTTGGCCAGAAGGAGGAACATTTTTTCCAACAACAAGCCGATGTCCAACAAGACATTTGTGCACTAGGGGCTACTCTGTCTGACATTGCAGATTCACATCAAAGACTCCCTCAGATGCTTGACATGTAGACCCACCCCCACCTGTTCAGCCACCCCCACCTGTACAGCCACCCGCCCACCTGTGTAAGCACCCCACCCCAACTGATACACCTGCACAGGCAGATGCAACACAGACACACTCACATCGGCAATCACCCACAATGTGCACTCACTCACAAAGATCCTCACCCCCACAATTGCGAATCAGTAGAGATATCCCCTGTGACTACTGTAAATATGTGTAAATAAACCACATATATTTGTATATAAATGAAAAATATTTACACCAATCCCAACTTCAATCCTGAGTTGAGTTTGATGATATTTAAAATGATTACCCATGGCTCTATAACTGGGTGTGAGTATTGCATATTTACTTGTAGGACCATCCGTGAGACAAGATATGGGATATTTCAGTAATTTGGGGCAACAGGCTCCCAGAAAATTGGGGTAGTGGGTAGTTTTATTCCTCTAACATAGGGAGATACATAAATGAATGATAGAATACTTATAAACCACCTGTTTTCTATTGGCAAAGAAACACTGAAGCGAGGACCACCCCTGACCACTGATACCAATATCAGTGAGACACTGAAGGAATACAGTGCGTGACACCATGTCAAATGCTGCCGATCGGTCTTAAAGGGTTAGTACAGCACTCTGACCATTGTCCAATGTGAGTGTTATTTTTTCCAACACCTCAAGGAGGGCGGATTCAGTGGTGTGCCTGGGCCTAAACCCAGATTGAGAGGGGTGTAGAATCTTAAAATTTTCAAGACGTCCATTAATTGCTCCTTTACTCACTTTTCTAGCATTTTAGTAAGAGCTGGAAGCAGGGAGATAGGCCTAAAATTGGAAAGGAGACTTGGATCCACAGGTCAGCTTCCAAGACTCTGGCACCACCGCCAAAGTATGAGAGGTATTTAAAATAGACTGATAATGGGATTGTTAACCTCAGTGGCCTTTTTAAATGCAGCTGGATGGCACTGATCCAATGGGGAACTAGATTGGAGATAGAATGGCCTTGTAAAATGAGAAGGAAGGATTGGGGGAAGAGTGGAAAAAGGGATGGTTGCGGGTTGTTGATAGCAGTACATGTTTTGAAGCACAAGAATGAGATGAAGAGAGCAGATGGTGACCAGTGTGCCAAGCTGTAGCGAGAGTTGATAAAAATACCAGAAACTGAAAGTTTCATCCAGAACAATGGGAGTATAAAAGTTCTCTCCTGGAACTGAATAGACTAGATAGTAAGATCAAGAGAGGCATAGAATTTCAATACCTGAAGAGCCATGACCTGGAATTGGTGTTTCTTCAAGAGACCGACCTAATGGGCAACACTTGTTGAATGTTAATCAGAGGGAGATATCAACTCATAAAGGATGACTACTACACTTCCTACTCCAGAGGAGTGGCCATATTGATAAAGAAGGTTTTCCCACTCAAGATGAACCAGGTAGTAAGGGATCAGCAGGGTTGATATGTGATGTTGGTTGGAAGTTGGGTTGTCATGAGTCTCATACTTAGTTCCCTCTATCTCCCTCCCCATCTGCAAACTGGGAGATTGAGGGATTTGGGGAGAGAGCCAGCGCAGTAGCCAAAAGAAATACTGATCATGGGGTGGGGGGATTTCAACCTCACTTTGGATGAAAGGATAGAGAGGCGGCACCAGGAGGGGGGTAGTGGAGGATCACATCTCCGAAGGTTCGCGGATGTACATAGGCTGGTGATAGTTTGGAGGGGACATAACCCAATAGTACCACAGTTCTTCTTTTACTTGGGAGCGCATAGCTCTTATTCACAGCTGGACTATTTATTTACTCAGGGACTGCACAGACATAGAATCTCGAGTGTCAGATTCTTAGCTAAAGGAAACTCAGAAAATTCATTGATTTTTGTCAGAGGTCGGGAGTCAGAAAAAGAGGAACTATCAGGGTTGCAAACTAGATACATGTGTGCAGCTTTCGAAGGTAATGGAGGAGCTGAGGTTAACCACAGAAGTCTACTTCTGAGAAAATACAGGCACAGTAGATTCCAGAGTGGTCTTTTGCAAGGCTTATAGGACAGTGCTAAAGGGTCAAGCAATCTCTTTGACCTCCGCCAGTAGAAAGCGAAGATGGGATGAAATGCAAAAGGTGGAGACACAGTTATTAGTTCCAGAGCAGCGGCCCACAAAACATGCACATGAAGAGTTGCTTCACCAACTGGAAATAATGAGGCAGGAATATTAGGCATTATCTACATTTGCGGCGCGTAATCAATACTTAGCGACACAGCAGAGATTATACGATGTGGGCAATAAGGTGCATAAACTGCTTGCATGGTTAGGGAAGAGATTTGAAGAAACAAGATGGATGAGTGGAGTTGTGGAGCAGGTGGGAGATAGTGACAGGGAAGGAACACATTGCAGAGGCCTTCACTGAGTATTTTTTGGGTTCTGTATGCTTCCTGTGGTGATTGCTCAGAGGCGGAAACTCAAGATTTTTTGGCAATTATCCCCCTGCTGCATATGGGGAATGTAGATAGAGTCACCTTAGATGAAGATATTGCAATAATAGAAACTGAGGATGCCATACACGTCTTGCAATCAGGGAAGGCCCTAGGATACAATGTCATACCCGTTGAGATTTACAAAAGCTTGGCCAGCGTGTTGCCAAATCATCTCCTGGATATGTATAAAGAGGCACAAAAGGAAGGATGCTTGATAGGTTATTGCAGGCAAGCCACAATTGTTGTTATTCAGAAAAATGGAAAACTCCCAATAGCCTGTTTTTCTTACAGGCCCATTTCATTATTAAATATTGAAACCAAAATATTGACCAATTTTCTGGCAATTAGGTTTACATAGGTAATTGCAAGACTGGTCCACTCTCACCAATCTGGATTTATCCAGAAGACAGGAACATGGTTGAACCTGAGACACAAACTGAAACACTTGCAGAACCTGCAATGGTAGTGTCATTAGACGCCTTCAAGCCCTTCAGTTACCTAGAGTGGAATTACTTTTTTAGGTTCTGGAAAGGAAGATTTTTGGACCCAAAAATCTAGCATGGGTTAAACTATTGTATTGGAGCTCTACTACTTGCACCAGGGTCAATGGGCCCTACTCATAACTATTTGCCGTGGGAAGGGGCACAAGACAGGGGTGTCCCCTTTCCCTCATGATCTTTGCCTCAGCATGGTGCTATTTGCTTGCTGGGTGAGGGAGGATGTCTTGTGAGAGGATTTCGATGGGATACAGGATGGGAAGAAATAATCCCATTGTATGTATACTTTTATACATGTCAGACCCAGAGCTTACTATTGACAGGTTCATGCAAATGTAACTCATTTTCAGTAAATACAGTGGGTTTTGGATTCATTGCACAAAATCAGTGATTTACCCAATTTCAGCCTGGAATCCTCAGGGGCCGATTAGGGGGGAAATTCCAATTAATCCCCAGGAGTTCTGCTATCTGGATATGTATGTTATGAGAGGCCAAAATGTTTTTCTTGAGGAGAATCTATATACTATTCCAGCCAAGTTCAAAGATGTTGCAAGCTATTGGGAACATCTGCAGCTCCCTCTTCTGGGTAAGGGGATATGTTGAAAACGATTGTGCTTCCTAAACCCATATCCTCTACAAAACAAGTGGCTCTTGTCAATAACTGGATATTTATGCCACAAGTGGAGCCTGGGGTGCAACGAGATCTGACTTTCGGGGGGGCTGACTCTTCAGTCAGTGGTGTGAGGCAAGGATTTCATGCGATGTAGGCGGAGGGCTGACTCTTCAGTCAGTGGTGCGAGGCAAGCATTTCATGCCATGTAGGCGGAGATATCTTTACAGCCAATATGAGGGAAAGAATTGCCAAACTGCAGTTTTAACGTATTAGACAAACACGATCTTATTATGAGTGACAGATGGGAGTACGTATTGATCTCTAAATTCCTTACTTAGGCTCAGCTGTTGGTGGCAGGCCTACTTGATGCGGCCATATTGTTGATGGGCAGTGTTTGATCCATTTACTGCATATGGATCAATTTGTGATGTGTTTAATTTGCTGTAGTTAGATATCATCCATTATTTGACTTTGAGATATTGTCCGATTGAGTATGAGGCAAAGTCAGATTCATTTTCATACTTAATTATGATTTGTTTATAATCATTCACTGAACCCAGGGCGGTGAAGGCTTGACACATGTGCGCACATGTCGTTGTTGTTGGATAATATTGTTCTCAATTCAAATAGCAACGCTCAACTCCCCGTGGCCTACCGCTCACAGGCCAAAATCCTCAATGAAACAATACCAATAGGAAAGGAGCGTATCCACTTCTTTCAATGTTATCAATCAATTATCGAATCTCTCAAAGAAAGTCCAGTCCACAGGCCATTTTTTTCAGTTTCAAAGAATTTTTGTTCCAAATTTATTAAAGAAAGAACATCATATAATGTCATTCATTCAATTTCATCAAATCTTTTCAGCCTACGCGTTTCGTCCTAACCTGGACTTCATCAGGGCTTGTTCAATTCTTGTTGGACCTTTATTCATATCACAAGTCAAACGTGCATCTTTTTTAAGCGCTCCCATGAATAACCTCTTTATTTCATGTAACCAATTTCTTATACATTCTTCACGATCAATCCGTAATCGACGTCCTGATTTTCATACTATCTCATTCACGAATACTGTGTCCTTGTTTCACATCAACAGTTTTTGCTCAGTCCTCACGATCTTCCTTATTCCATATTCTGTAGTCCTCTCTTTCACAATCACAAGTGCTGCATTCTTCTCTACTTCTGTAAGTCATTCCCGTAAACAGCCGGTCCGATAAATCCCGCCGACCGGAACAAAAATTCTTTGGAACTGAAAAAAATGGCCTGTGGACTGGACTTTCTTTGAGAGATTCAATAATTGATTGATAACATTGAAAGAAGGGGATACGCTTCTTTCCTATTGGTATTGTTTCAATGATTTGTTTATACTCTGCTTAACAGTAACACTTGAAATTGAAGGAGCAGATTGGGTGCAATATAGATGTAAGGTAAATGTTAAAGAGGGGGTAAAGACGTTTGGTACATTAGTTGTGAAATAATGGAGTTGACATGAAGCGAGCAGTGAGATGAGGATCTGTGTGGTAGAAAAGATGCAATCTGCTTCAGTTATGTGCCGTGCACTCTGATGTTGTCAAGTCTCTGTAGAAGGTTGGTATGGTGAACAGTAACAAAGGGAAGGGAGGGTTCAAGTAATAGGTGTGCCAGTACTCCAGTTTCAATCCACTGTTGTTTTAAAATCATCCCATGTGGAAATCACTTCTGCTTCTGTGCCTTAGCCATACTAAAATCTGTTTTGGTTGTCTTAAAGCAGATTATTTTCTTTGAATGTAGGTATATGTTTTGAGTCAGATCTTTCAATCATTCTATCTTTTTGACTAAAACAGTCTGTTGTTGGCCAGCGGTTAGAAGGATCTCTTGGCTCAAAGCCTGCTTGATTTAGGGAGGGTTTTATCTAAGGCATTTAGAGTTCCTTTAGGAAAATACATATATTCAATGAGTTGTTAACTGCTCTAACTAGATTGGCTTCAGCGCCAGTCATTGACATGAGTCTGCAGGCAATTCTGCTGGCCCATAGGCATTTGCAACCTTCCTTGCACTCCAGGAGTGCTGCTCACTGCATCCTTAGTTTGCGTTCCTGCGTCACAACATCCTCATCCCAGACCCTCCTCCTACACCAACCTACAGCCTCACTTCACTCTCCTCAACTTCACTGGCTCCTTCATGGACTGCTCCCATCTCACTCACCAGTTGTAGCCTCAGCACGCTCTCCACTACGATACCGGCAACTGCAGAGCGCTATTGCTATGCAGGCCAACAGGGCCCAGATGTTGGTCTACATCATGGCTTCAGTTCAGCAAAAGCAACATGTCTGGCCACACGTGACTGCTCCACCTTTCTTCACAGTGGCTGTTATGAAGGCCGCTGGGGCTCAGTGCAGGACCAACAAGCACCTCTTGAGCTGTAAATTCTTCCCTCACCCTTAGCCTGCAGTACTTGTCATCTCCTACACCAGATCACAGCCACAGTTGTAGTGCTTCATCCTTAGCCCTGTTGTGCTGCTCCATGTCCCGCTGCCTTCGCCTGCTTTCACCACTCCTCTTGGCTGATCCCCAAAGCCTAAGACTGATTCCGGCTCCCACACCAGCCCCCACAGCCCCAGCTCAATCTCCTTTCCCGTACCAGCCCACAGTCTTAGTATACTCTCCCCTCATGCTTTGCACCTGTAGTTACGGATGGAACTGAATAAGCATCTAGTACTGTGGGAAGGACAGGTATTCTGTGACTGCATTTGTAGACGTGTGCATGTTCACAAGTGTTTGGTAGTTTAATGTATGCTGTGTTACAGGTGTGGTCTGAAAGTACTGAGTGACGGTGAGTGGTGCAAGTGCAGGGTGAGCACTGTGAGTGCAGGGTGAAAGGAATGCCTGTGTAAGTGCAGGGTGAGAGGTGTGAGTGCAGGGTGAGTGGAGTCCCTGTGTGAGAACTCTGTGACCAGAACGCACTTCTAAGTGGATGGGAAGAGTAAAAGGTGAGCCCATGTGAGTAGAGGATGACTCATGAACCTGTGTGAGTGTAGTGTGAGCTGTATGAATGCAGGATGATGTATCCCTAGACACTCTAAGTAATTCACCTTATCCGTGGCAGTTGTCAAGTGGGATTCAGGTGTAATTAGAACTATGGTTATCAAAGCTGATCCTGCAAGAAAATGACAGCGTTTTGGACATGCTGAAAGGTACTTTTCACGAGGTGGAAGAGTCATTGAAGGCCAGACCCAGGTGCTTCTCTGGCAAAAATCCTCTTGGAACTGTGGGCCAAGACTTCTTGTGGATTCTGCCACCTTCTTGTGGATCAGTCACAAAGCTACTTCCCCTTCATCTAGTGGATAAATTATGCACCGTAAAACCTGAAAACCTGGTTTCAAGCTCGGTTTACTTGCTAGACAAAATCTGTTTAATGCTAGGCAATTACTTTATATCACTGTGCCTCCATGTCTTCTATCGTCCCTTTTAAAAGTACCTTTAAAAAAACCTCAATTTAGCATGCACCCGCTACAAAAACGTAACTATTATATGTTTTGATAGACTTTAATGTTGTTCCATATGTTCTAAAATCTAGTCGGGGTTCACATGACAACTGACTTGCCTCTTGGTTCACTACTAGCCAGGGCCACTTATTAATACTAATTAAACATCTAAATACAGCATTAAGCAACTGAAATATGACCATTCAAAATGTGCGAAGGGCCTTCCAGAGCGCAGGGACAGGTATCACCATGTTTTTATAAAATTTTGATCCATCTGAGCTAGAAACTATTTCTGGGCCATATTATCAAGCCCCTATCGCCACCACAACGTCACTTTTTGTGACGTTGTGGTGGCGATAGGGTCAGCCACTGGCGTAGCAAGGGGGGGGCGGAGGGGGCGGTACGCCCCGGGCGGCACGAGAATTCGGGGCGGCAGGTAAATTTATCGCCAGCACCCCCCCCCGGCTCTTAGGCGCTCGGCGGCAAAAGGCAGGGACCGCCACGGGCGGCAGAGTGCCTAGCTACGCCACTGGGGTCAGCTCCCTATTATCAAGGCAGTGTTAAGCCAGTTAACGTGGCTTAAAGCCTCGTTAATTGGCTTAACGCTGCCATGATAATAGTGCCCCTTTCACGCTAAATTTAGCGTGAAAGGGGCGTGCAGTGGGTATTGCGGTGGGCGTTCCACCGCAACACCCATTCACTTCGACGCTGCCACCTATTATCAAGAGAGGCGATAATAGGTGGCAGCGCCGAACTTAAGACCAGTAAAATCCTGGTCTTAAGGTGGCGATACGAGGAGAAATGCTTCATTTCTCCTCGTATTTTGCTTTTTCCATGTGTGCTGCCTTGTGCAGCACACATGGAAAGCAAAATGCCAAGGTTTGTTTATATACAGGAAGGTGTCCCTTCCTGTACATAAACAAACCTTTTTCAAAATGCCATTTTGTAACTTACATGTGTGCTGCATGAAGCAGCACACATGTAAGTTACAAAATGGCATTTTAGAGTTTGTTTATGTACAGGAAGGGACACCTTCCTGTACATAAACAAACCTCCCTGCTCGCAGACACCCTTGCACTCTGGTGCAAGGGTGCCTGCGTTGGCGTTAAGTCGTGAGACTTAGCGCCATCGCAGGGGGAAACGCCAGGCTGCACCATATCCTTGGTAATATGGTGCAGCCTGGCGCTTCCGAAGTGGCGATGAGAGGCGTTAAGCCAAGGAGGCTAACGCCTCTCATCGCCACTTCCTTGCTAATATGCCCCTATTGCTTTTATCTAAATCTACAGATTATGCCGCAGACAAAGAATTATGTGGCAAATGTGGCAAATCCTAATATTATTAGAAAAATGCTTGAATTGCATAATTCCAGTGGCCCTGCTAATAGCATCGTCATCGCAGGCATAAATGTTTCAAAGTTTAAGTTTGGAAACTGAATTCTTATAAATGTCAGTCAATGCAGAAATTCATGTTAGTATACTTAAGTGAAACACTTCCAACCATAAACAAATATGCCTTTTGGTAATGTGAGTATTTGACACATTTTTCAGTTATGAAGTATACACCACATAAAGGGCTCAGTTCCTGTTTTGGAGCTTAGATGCAAACCAGGTCAATGGCTGGGCACTTTATATTTATGTGCTACGTGCCCATGTTTATATTGTAAATGAAATCTTTTCATCCTTTCTCCCTCTCTAGCAACAACAGTTCATACCATCAGTGGGGACAGAAGGGGGACCAATAGCAATTAAAATACACAAAGACCCGTGAACTGATAAATGGTCTTTTGAAGACCTGCAAAGTACTTTGGATGAGGCTAGTCTGAGCAGGGCTGGACTGGCCGCAGCGGGCCTCTGGCGTTTCCCTGGGAGACTGGGGGCCGGTTTTTCGGCAGTGCTGCAATATCGGCCCCCAATAACATAGGCAGCAGTGCTCAACACCTGCAACCCCCCCACCACCACGGGAGGCTGGTCTGACTAAATTGCCAGGGCTGCTTTGAGTTTCTAGTCCGGCCCTGAGAACTGCTTGTGCAGATGGGGGGGGAAAATGGGGGGGAGGGGCTAAAGCCATTTCAGCCTAATGGGCGTTACGCACCTAGGTGGAGCCATCAATTAAGCATTATAGGCATTGGATGCGTCCGAGATGTTATCCAGACGCCCTACATGGGAAACAGCATGGAGTAGGATGGCCGATGTATATACTGGTAGTCCAGCAGATATGGGAAAAAGGGGCTAAACAGCTCGGATGGCATAATATTTTAACAAAGGTGATGCCTCTTTGGGACTCGCATGGGTATGAAAAACAAGCAGATTGCCTAGCTTTGGAGGACGGGACTTAATAGGTGTAAGCAAACTAGGTGATCTGTGGGGCGAGGATGCTTTGAAAACTTTTCAGGTTCTTAAGGAAGATGCTGTACTGTGACTTTTTTCGTAATCTTAGACTTAGACAAATGGACATGCCCATGGGTACTCAAGTGGAGGACATCAAACCTCTAGAAGATAGAATACTAGCGGAGCCTCTGTCGCAAAAAGAAGTGTCAATTAATTATAAGAAAATAGTCAATAACATGCCAGACGTATTAGAGGCTGTAAAAGCACATGTTTGATCCGAGCCTTAAAAATATTCAACAAGTAAATCAAGCAGAAAATATAATAAAGTCTCTTCAAAATTCAAAAAAGTGTTTTTCTTTCACATGCGGATATTTTTCACCTTAGTGCCTTAGATTATATCACTGCATTGGACGGCACCTATTTAAAGTGATAATGATAATTTTTAAACATGAACTTAAAAGCATTAATGCCCCCGTCTCTGACATGATGACACTGTCACTTGTGAACTAAGAGACAAATACATTGTCGTGTGAAGCCTACATGTGGGCTGGATTCTTATACACGGAGCTACGTTAGAATCTATTAAATTAAGAAGGTTTTGTGAAGTTCACATCCTAAATTGACATATTTGAAGGTGTGCTCTCATGTGTCACAATTAAGAAAAAGGCAGCTCGTGAAATAAAATATTTGCCTCGGATCACACAATTTGGTTAAGGGGGGATGCCAGGACTGATCACAGTTTTTCTGGTGTCACAATGTGCAATTCAGTCACCAGATAAAGGTCTCTGTTTCTTTCCTTTTTTCCACCAAATGTCACTGCTTTGTTTTTAATTCTTTGTGCATGAGCCATGTGAAAAAATGGCTTATTTTGAGCTCTAGGGTCCAAAAGCACTTCGAACTGAGCCAGAACCAGGAAATTATGGAGCATATTTACAAAAAAAAATCAGTGCGCGGAGCTACACCATATTCAGCAGTGCCATTATCTGATATTTTTAAAATGCTGGGATGCGCTGTATTTACAAGAATATGGCACGCCCCTGTGTTTACCCTAGCGCTGGTGCAAAAAAAGCTGCCTAGCGCTAGCGCAGGCACCCCGCCATGTTGCAAGGGTACCTGCGCTGCAGGGGCGATTGTTCCTGTACATAAACAAACAATAATGGCGATTTGCTTTTTCTCTGTGTGCTGCAGAAAGCAGCACACATGGAAAAAGCAAAAAACTGGAGAAATTAATAATTTCTCCTTGTATCACCATTCTAACACCTGGTAATCCATTGCGTTAGAATGGCACTGTTTTTGGCGCTGCCTCAGCTTTGTAAATCTGAGGCGGCCTCAAAAAACAATGGGTGTTGCGCTGGAATGCCCCTTTGCCTGTGAGGACTGCGGCAGAAAGGGGCATATTTACAAGATGGCGTTAAGGCTTAGCGCCATCTTGTAAATATGGGAAATGGCGCTATGCCACCGGAGTGTCAAAAAAAGTGACTCTCTGGTGGCGAATGGGGTTTGCAAATATGCCCTGATGTGTTCTCAGAATGTGAGGGGAAGATACGAGTTCCAGGTACCAAAACTTATTTTGCAACATGGGCACGAGAATGTCCCCGCGAAATATAGCTAGACTGTGGGGACTGCCCCTTCCGCCCTCATATGAGCAGGGGGGCAATAACATGGACTGGTGTATGGGTGCAGAAAGATTCATATATGAGAGTCGGGGTGGTCCTCCCCATCAATTTGAAAAGATATGGGGTCCGTGGAAGCATCACCGGGGCTATGGCTGAAGTACCACGTCACTCTTGTTAAGACCTACTCCTTCCCGGTGTAAGTGATGGTGCAGGGGAACAGTGGCCTATTCAGCCTGCGCATGAGTAGCAACCTTAGACCTTCTCCATGTGTGCGCCTTGTGATCATACTATGGGATATTTCACAGAATTGTGTAAACTGTACGATGTTTGGTTCGATATGCCCCAATAAAAATATTTTTAAAAACTAATGTTAAACGGAGTGCTAGGCTTGCAAAACTCATCAACGTATTCACTTTGTTGGGTTGGGAGAGCAACCCCTGTGGCACCAATGCACAGTAGCTTATTCTAAGGATTAAGCAGAGTTTCTGCATATGTACAGTTCCGCCACAATGTTGGTTGTAGACCTCTTGGTATTACTGATGTTATTTTTTGGCTGTGTTTCTCTCCTGCTGTAATTTCCGTTGCAAAATAAAATGACAAGTAATCAAAATAATGTCTAAACTTAATTAATACAAACTTAGCAGCAATACTGCCTTGGTGAATCTCCCTTTGCCAAAACAGGCCATCACGTCCTGAGGAAAATTCCTATAAACGTTTTTCTTTCCATTCCAACCTATTTACACACCAGCTGAAGTATATTTGCTTAACATTTAGCATAAATTAAGTGAAAGGTCGGGGAGAACACTGAAGATTGTGTTATACAGAAAAGGAGAGACTTTGTAAGGGGCCCGGTCAGTTCAAAGCTGATGAGTGCGCCTCAACAACCAGGTCGTCCTCTCAAACCTCAGTCACTTCACAGCCCATCTTGAAACCTTTGCTGCAGGCGTCAGTGCTAACTCAACCATGACTGCTCTCACCCTTTGTGCATGTTGCGAAGCACTCATCTACGCCAACCATGCCAGCTTCTAACCAATAACTCACTGATAATATGAAACTCAACCAAATACATCAACCAGTTTGACGCTGGTCAACGAGATCCAAAAACCGTAAATGGCACCCAGGTTCCAAAGAGCATCTAGGCCATACCAAGGTTGGGAATACGCTACACAAATGCACTTAACATGGCATAACTACTACTCCATCCATACGGCTCTGTTAGGTGTTGACATATGAAATGATTGGATAGTGTCACAAACCATGGAGTATCTGACTCCTTTATCAGAGAAGATCATTTTGCCATCCTTTAATTGGGTTGAGTTTTCTAGGGCGCCATTGGATAAAGGTTGACAGATTAATAAAATTACACTCCAAGAGTAATTTTTCAAGGTTCTGAATTTTCAAGACAGGTTCCAGTTTATTTCAAAAGTTTCATCCATTTGCCTTTAGTGGCAAAAAAACCCCAAGTCAAATATTTGTTCACGATGGGACTTGTTGAGAGTGGAGGATCTCCGTAAACTCAAATGATTATTTTAGGGAGTTAAGCTCTTTGGTGGCCTTTTATGTTTTATGTGGGTGATTTTCAGTTTGGGAATTAGGTGGCCAACTGGATTTCTTTGTCTTTGTCACGAATTTTAGAATTTGCTTGTAAATCTTGCTATATGATCTGGCTTGGAAGAAAGATACCCCATTGTTCTCTTTAAATTGGGATCACTAAACCTCTGTTGCCTCTGCCATGCTGACTAAACCAGAGCTCCCAAATCTAAAGTTGTCCTCTGTTTTGGCATGTATTTTTACCTAAAGACTGCTACTTGGTACAAGGTAACATCCATTTTGAGGTGAAAAGTGAAAAAACTGGTGGGTGGGGTGCATACAAGATGTGTTTCCTGAAGAGAGACCCCAAACTGAGGTTTCAGTGGCAGGGATCACATAACTAATGTCCCCCACACAGAGTGAGCATTCTCCCAGCATGTGGGGGCGGAGAGTGTGGGAAGGGCATCTTAAGTGTTTTTCTGTCCTCTCCAGGAGCAGCAGTATCCCATGGCAGTCCTGACAGAAGGGAAGCTTGTGGAACAGGCAGAGATGCCCTTCTGCTGGTGCCAAGGATGTGAGAGGGGCTTCCTGAGGCAATATCATATCTGTTTTGCGGCTGGTAAAGCACATCATGGCTAGAACTAGCATGATGAAATCTGAGCCCCCTCCTTAAAGTATGTGGAGTTGCCCCTTTCGTACAGACTTCCAGTGTGAAGACAACAGATGGCACAGAGCAGGAGCCCAGTGGCCCCCTATCCAGTGATATGCAGGGCCCTGTGTGATGCCCCAGCTCATGTGTTAGCCAGCAGCAGGTAGTGAATATGTTCCCAGCGTAGTGAGAGATCAAACAACCCCTGCTCTTGAAACCATTGACTAATAA
The DNA here is from genome assembly GCA_963921515.1 of Calotriton arnoldi. Classification (NCBI taxonomy): domain Eukaryota; kingdom Metazoa; phylum Chordata; class Amphibia; order Caudata; family Salamandridae; genus Calotriton; species Calotriton arnoldi. The sequence continues at coordinate 1,119,368 of CAWUFW010005694.1, forward strand.
TTAGCAGCAACAAGGGCTTGTTTCTGCCCATTTCAGTTGGTCCCAAGCCTCAGAAGTAATGATGAGGCAAGGCTGACAGCAATAGAGTAGAGTTCCATTTACACAATTGCATAACAAGGTTTAACAAATGTGCTTCAGCCGGGACGCCCTCCACACCCTATTCTCCGAACTTACCGTTGTGGGCACTGTCAGCCTTTCAAGAAATAACCCTTCACCACATCACAAAGAACTGGAGAGAATGCGGGCTAACTACACTGGGGGATATGTACTCACACAAGATACTGCTCTTGTTTCAGGAGGTGATTGACAATAATGGAATAGGTCTGGGACACTTATTGGCATACAATGCACTGACACATACGATCAAACAGACATGGAAGCAAGACCAGGAGGACCTAAACTCTCAGACACCTTGAGGCTCTTACTAGAACATGGGGGAGTAGGAAGGCGGGCACCCTATTGTATAACACACTGCTGGGAGGTCGACTCAACAGGTATCCGGCTGCAAAGGAGAGAAGGAATACAATTGTAGGTCAGGAACTGACAGACAAACAATGGGCGACTGTTGCAGAACATGTCAAAACGGTGTCTAGAAATCCTAGACTCAAGTGCACACACTTTAATTACATACATCAGGTGTACCTCACGCCAGCTCAAATTGGACATATGTTTCCTGGCACGGTGCCAAAAAAGCCCCAGATACGACTCACGAGACGCAGACTTCCAGCACATGGTTTGGTCTTGCCCCGAGATTACACGATATTGAGAGTCTCTAGTGGCACTTGTGGCCGAACTCATAAATTAACCACTCACGAGAGATCTGGCAATGCTTATTGGGACTAAGACTTCGCACTAAACAAACAAAATATGTAGTGGCATTTATAACTCTGGCACATACCGTAGCCAAGAGGCAAATTGCGATGGCGTGGAAGTCACCGGTAGCGCCACCTCTATGCAGGAGGCTATGAGATCTCCATAGATGGGCAACAGCGGAGACAGATGCTTGGGCTAAACTTCATGCTCAGGGTCTTAGAGGCCTACTGAGTGATACAGGAGACACCTACCTGGTAGCGTTGTCATCCAAAACAGATGACGTGCCTCCCTGAAACATGGACACAGGATAGCTCCAGTTTACTCTGGGGATAGGTACATGGGATGCAAGAGCAGGTTACCAAGGTCTGCACAGCGCAGAGGCAGTGTCTCACTGCGCTAACAGTGGTCACAGCCACTCCTCAGGATCACCCTAGGCTCACAGACATGAGGGGCGCACACACACGGTGAGGGTCACATGCACATTGGACTCAATGCAACTGTGAGGAACATACAGGGCTTGTACACGATACATGTACGGTGTCGCACAGATAAAGTGTAATCGGTAATGATGTGACTGAGGCTGTCCACATGGTTTTCTTTATGTTTACAATTGCTATGTTATTCTATCGCGGACGGGTAGAGGCGTTATTCCATTATCGCCCTCCTCCTCGGTTTAATTGCTTAATCTCGCCCAATTGATGCCAGGTAAAATGTGCCCATTGTGAGTGAACCGATACATCTTGCTAAGGCCGTTGACAAATGCATTACATGATTGTTTGATTATTGACTAAATCAATTTTCAAGGGTGGTATGGGCTTAGATATGATGAATAGAATCCCCTGGCTGCGGAATATAAAACAGGCTCTGTTGTGATTGGGCCAGACAGAGAGGGACTTATGGTCTCACCCAGAGGAAATGTGAAGATATTCCAAAAAAGATGTAAAAGAGCATGCACATGTTTGGAGTCTGTCGTGGGAAGAGGGAACAAGTAGACCTCCCCATGGTAACAGTGGGGCGGTATATAGCATGGAATGATCAGCCTGGATGTAGATTTTACCTCACGATAACCAATAATGCACAGCATAGATACCTTTTAACCCATTTTAACTGTCTTGGCGCTGTGTGAGTTTTGGTTTTATGAGATGCATGTTTTTAACTAATATATCTTATTGCATTAACTTCTTGCTTTTATGGTTCACATACTTTGTGCCGAACAAAGCTTTTTTGATCTTGATCTTGCATTACATTGTTGTTTGATTATTGAATCATCCAAGGAGACTTCCAAATATCAGATATGTAGAATGTATGCACCCTTGAGCCAATTCTCACTTTTCTGCATCGCTGCCTGCTCTGGTGTACATGAAAAGAAATAAAGAGATACTTGGGGAAAAAACAAATGTGCTTCAGCCATTATGGATAACAAGTAGATCAATCCTTTTATTGAGTGACCTCCTTCTTACTTTGCAGTAGTACTATGTTATGTATTGCAAATTTATATATACAGCGCACAGTTACCCAAAAAGGGAAAAAAAGACATCCAGGCGCCAGCTACTGATCATTACACGGTATCCCGAGTGTAGACTAATACCAGGGATTAATTAGAGCAGGCAGGTTTTGAAGGCTTTCTGCTTGTCAGTCAGAAATGTTGTCCCCTCACATAATAACATCATGTTTGCCCATCTAGGCATCTTGTTTAAAGGAGCAAAGTGGTAAAAATGTGCACTGCTGGGTTCCTGCACATTAGTGCAGTTTTTGCTGATTTTAGTCTGTGACGGGTGATGGAATAAGCATGGCACTTTGTGGATATTCCGTCACGGTGACCGGTTACCACCACCAGCACAAAGGACTGGTGGTAAAGTGCAGGCACAAAAGGAATACAACAGTGGCGACTTAGCTATGTAGTACGTTATCCCACATGCTTTCCAGTGGGAACTAAACACAGTGCTAAGGCAGCACTGTTCTGGACCAGGTATCAGAAATGATCTACGCTAGAATGATGGACGGAGTCACAAACTGTGGAGAAATTCACGGCAATTGAGGGAGGGAACATGCAAGTTAATTATAGGGAAGTTTGATGGTATTTTAGCATAACGTAATTACCACTGCTGGCCTCTACTGCTGTATTTAGCACCGAGTTTTAAACGAGGGCCCACGTGTTCAAAGTGTCAGAAGTAATACTGCAGCACCTACTTTCATTGTTACCCTGAGTGCTCGGGAGAGCGGATGCCTGGGGAGGTATCACCCTCACTGATAATCAATAGTCTTACAATGCAAGTGAATCCAGAAACAATGACCTCTTGTCGAGGTGCACTGGCTGGCCTCCAATATGGTGATGTCAAAGGAAGGATTAAGGCTGTCTGGCCCTTTCTCAAGGTCTCGCGAGAGTCAGTTGTTACTGAACAGTTGACTTGAGTAACTATCACTGTAAACTGTGCCTGGTTTTCGTGCTCCAGAGTGTGTCAGAAGGTGTGTAGCAAAGTATCTCTACCATGTGCCTGCTCTTTGTTCTCGTTTCTGTGCAGTACATGGTGAAATAAGATAACTTAAGCCCAAGCTGCAGCAATTGTCTCAAACCCAAAAAATCCCACCGCCCTGCAGTGAGCTGAGAATCCCACCCATGCTGAGAGGGAGATAGGTTTCCCAGGGAAAACTAGTCAGTGTGGTAACCCTTATGTCAGGGCTTCCACACTAGGGCTACTAAGAGTTTATGTTACTGGACTCTCCGAAATGAAGCAGCAGAATCACAAAACTGGCAATGTGAATGTTCACTGTCCCGGGAGCTAGCAAAAGTCAGATTTTCAATTTGTATTTATCACACTAGGGATTTACACAACTGTTGGTTGGTAGTGATCAACTTTTTGGGTGGCGAGGCACAAATGAGCAAGTGGTCTCTAAGGGACTGTTGGCTCCCATGGGGGAAAGAGGAGTATCCTCGGTAATGTTAGAGTGCAAACACCTTGGAACTGTGATATCGCTGGACCTAGAGCTTGTAGGAGTCCGGGGTGTGCTTTGGCCCAGAAGGACCCACCACCAAGGGAGAAACCAGTATGTTCCTCTCAGACTCAGGAAAGGCCACCCAGCACTTCAAGTACATCTCTACTGTAGGTTTGATCCTATGTGTCAAACTGTAGCCAACAGATCACAATGGTCCTTTCACTCCAATGACAAATCCCATTTCCTCCAGAGTTCCCCAAGTGTCCTCACATTCACCGCATCTCTTCGACATCTACATGCAACAATTGTCAGGTGTAATTTTGTTACATCAATTGCAGTTACAAATGTACGTAGATGACACTCATATCGCTATCTGGATGGGTGCCAGTGAGAAATGTTTACATAATATCATGGGGTGAATGAGAACAATCCACTGCTGAATAAAGGATAAAGATCAGTGCTTCTATCAGTCTAAAACTGACATCCTTATGACTGGGAGATAAACAATCAACACAATTCCATTGCCTCCAGAACTGTATTCCAGACCCACTTCGGCTGCGAAAGTGAAAGATGCTTTAATCAGAATCACTTCTGTGAGAATCAGACCTCAGCCATTTAAAAAAACATACATTTTCAATTGATGTTTTTCAGAAATGTTCCCCCTCCAGACAAAGCAGTGAGCAGAGTTCACCTAACCACTTGTTCTCCTCTGGTCGGTCTGTTTTATTATAGTGTATAACGAGCACCAAGGAAAAAGATACAAAAACTCCAGAGAAGGCAAGGCTTGTCTGAATTTGTGTGAAAAAGACTACATCACCTAGCCCTGAAAGAGCTTTACTGACTTCCAATAAAACAATGGAACAAATTCAATATTCTATGTGATGACTTCAAAGCCTATGTAGTTAGAGGACCTGAAGGACTACCAAAACCAACATTTCTGGTTGGTGTCTAAGTTTGAGCAACTCCAAGAGAGTTGTTCAAGAAAACTTTAATGCAAGAAACATGGTGGACAAATAATCAACATTCTTAGGCCCAGACTCTGGAATGACCTGAACAAGGCTCTGAGAGATTAGCTGGCTTCAACAGTGCAGTAAAGATACACATTTCCAAGAAGATTCATTGCTCTGTACTTGGAGGTAAAGCAGGCGCTATGAATTTTGATCAAGATTCACACACCTTTGCACTTCTGACCAAGTTTGATAAACCTTGAAGCAGCAAACTGAAATGTATGTTGTTGATCCGGGTTACCAGACTCTGAGCACTGAAAAGTGACCTGAAGGCAATATGCTAAGTGTCACAAACCCTACATATAAATAAGTATAAACGGAAACTAAATTGGTTGTCATACTGAAGTGCTAAACTAACCCACTTGCAAACAGTAGTTCTGCACAATGTCCCCAGGTTGAACTGGAAGCTTTAAGGACTCAGGTCCTCTAATGCACAGCTACCTTTCTCCTTCTTCCCTCAGCAGCACTAAGCATTCTCCTTGAGGTGCGGAAATCCATAGATTCTAGCTGGCTGGTGTAGCCCCATAGAATCTACATGTAGTACTGATCACCAACAGAATGCTTGGATATCTAGTTATCGTAGGTTGGATTAAAGCACTATTTGTTTAGAAATAAAGTACTCTTTGAGAAGCCCTTAGTTTGTGAATTAGCAAAGAATTCAAAGGGTTCTAAGTCTAAGCAAATGATACGTTGCAATAACAGCTATGAAATATATGAGAGTCAGCCGCTGGCAGTGCATAAACCCTATGGACAAAAGATACACCTGTGACCTTTAAATATAAACCAGTTGCTTAAAGACAGTTGTGGAGTTCCCCATCGGCTCTCCACAGATCTTTGCAGCAACCGAAGCACATACTGAACAATGCCCTGCAGACACTGATCCAATATGGAGAATTTGTGGTCTAGAGGACTCGGTGTGGAATTCCGCTGCTCTGGTTTTCCTGGGGTATGCGAAGAGCCATGTGAAAGACAGCAGAGTTTGCCTCACGTCAAAGCAGGAGTAGAACTTGTGGATAAAATAGGAAATGGTGGTAATATGTCTACCCACCACAAACTTGTTTTTTCTGCTCGTCAGCCTCCTACCCGCCATCTTCACTGTTTTTATACCCACCCTATGTTGACATTTTAACACTGTTGCCCACCTCTTGCCAAAGCCAAAGTAACAACAAGGTCGTCCATTGTAGGCCAATGATGTTTGAAAGTAAGGAGCCCGAAGAGGTTTGCTATGGAGTTGTAAACATTTCCACCAGTGCTGCCAAACCAGAAAAGAGGAAGAGGACTGGTGGCAGATGCAAAGAGTGCTCCATGGAAGCCCAGAGCGAGGCGGCTGCCGGTTCTTGTATCTGATGCACTCTGAGGAATGGAAGCAATGCCTTTGGATAAAAATAACATTTCAAATTCTAACTTTGACAGGCAAGCAAAAAAAGACAAAATTATAGCTTTGGGGACGCAGAGTGGTCGAGATTTAGCTTTCTGTACTAAATCTGAAGTGAAGAGGGTTTGGTGGTGAGCACCGGGTTTCCCGGGGTGTGTAAGAAATGCGAGGGGCAGCTGTTTTCCATTATGGTCACTAAGGGATGCCAGATTATAAGATAGCCATGAGCACTACACCAGGGAGCCTGCATTCAAAAGCTATCAAGACAAATAATGCAGATATCAAGACCTGTCACTTCACAGGGATGGGGAATCCGCCTGAACCTGTATAGGGGTGCCTCAAACTATAGTATCTCAGAGGGTGCAACCATGAAACAGCAAGGGGCAATCACCATGTCCTTTTTTAGGTCTCGCACCTAGCGTTGCAGTGCGCAGAACTGCTCGCGCAGCGAGAGACTTCTTGTTTCCTGTGTCACAGACCCAACCTTGAACGGTGAATACTTCCCTCGATGGCATTGCGACCTAAAACAGCATAGAACATGAGGAAACCTGGTCCAATTCTCAGTGGTGAATCTATCAACCACGAGCCCCTGTGGCAATCAAGTCTTTTCAAGGAGCTTTAGCTATTTGGGGAGGGATGGTGGTGGGGATTTAGTTAACTAGGAAGGCTTTGAGCCTTTTCACGTTGGTCAGTAGGTTGTATAGCTGCCAAGGTTTTAAGAGGCTCTTGTTCCACGTAAAGGAGTGAGATGCAACAAAATTAAATTATATATTCTTCATTCCAAGCTGTATGCTTATAGCCTTATTTAGAGGACCTAAAAATATGTTCTTAGCTCAAACTGTGTACCTATACCCTCACTTGGAGTACCTAAAAATCTTATAATGTGCGGTAATTAACAGAAATGTAATGCAGGGCCTAACGTGGTGTAACTGCGTACTGTAATGTGGTAGCATCACATTACATCGTGGAAAAACTATACACAAGTAAAAAAGTGTTGCTAACTGCTCTGCACCTAATTGTGGCAAGCTGTGAGTAAACGGGGTTGTTACAAATTACACTCATACATGGGTGGAAAACTCTAATCAGGAGTAATACCACACCTGCTGTGGTAATGTATTTTAACTCAAGTCACAAAACCTGTTGTAGCACAGCATTTCAATGAAGGCCTGTGTGCATTACAAGGTTGTATGACATAACCACGCATGCCTTAACCACGCGGTCTTTACAATGACCACGTCTTTACCACGCATGCCTTGACAATCAATTTAGTTGTAAAGTCATGATTGGTAAAGGTACATGTGTGGTAAAGATCCCACCCCAGCAGCCCTACCCTGAGCCCTTAAACCCAGCACCCTAGCCCAAATAAACTACCCGACCCCAGCACCATGAGCCCCAAAAATTGCCCTTCCCCCGCCCTGAGCCCTAAAATTTGGCCCCTGCTCTAAAAACTACCCCTACCCCAGCCCCTTGCCCTGAGCCCTAAAACCAGTCCCCACCTCTAAAACCTACCCCCAACTCCCCCCGGCCCTAGCCCAACTTGCAAAGCTGCGTCCTGGTCCTTCTTCCTGCCGTGATCTTTCCAGTTCCTCTCCCCACCCATCTACTCAGACAGCTAGAACACCGACTGCCTTAACCACAGATATGCATGGTTAAGACATATGTGTGGTTAAGGCAAGAGTTGTTTAGCTTGCGGGGTAACAGCACGCGTGCTTAAGCCTGCGTTGTAAAGGCCGTTTCCCGCTTCATAGAGGTGTGGTGACCTTGAATAGTGATAAATAGTTTGCTGCTGGAAAATAGTCTACCCGGTGCTTAAAGGCAACCAGTTAAAGTGATTTTTTTGGCATCTTTAGCTCATGAAGTTGTCATTCATCCAGCTAGTGATGGTGTTGAGGAGGGTACCGGAGTGTTCATTTCAAACTAATAATATTAGCTGTTTGAGTGTATCCTTCTACTGCAAACCGAGTGCTTGCGTTCAGGCGTTACTTTACAACTATAGCCCTCTCTGTTCAGTCCTGCTGACTCACTCCGTGTGTTTCGCTCTAATGTGCTAATGCTGCACGTTAGAACATTGATTAAAGCCAAACCCGGGGTCATATTTACTAAGGGCTTGTGTTGCCTTTGTGTCATGCAAAGTTCCGCAAGGCAAAGCAAACCCTTAACTGAGATTTACTAAGCCACTCAAAGCCACCGTGCATGGCTCTGAGTGGTTTTGTAAATCCAAGGTAACACTAAGCAGCTCATTTTGCTTTCTTGCATTACTTTGCAGCAGGGAGGCGTTCCATGGATGGAGTGTGGGCGTTCCCACGAATCCACCCATAGATTTTGGAACATTCCCAGTTTTACAAAGAGTTGTAAACCTGGGAATGCGTCAAAATGGTATGCCTCCCAGACCCAGACGTAAGGAGGAGAAATATTCTGCATCACACATAGAAAAAGGAAAATGCCTTTAAGGATTTCTTTTTTACTGGAAGGTGTCCCTTCCTGCACAAAAATAATCCTCCTCGTAACGCAGGTACCTTTGCACTATGGTGCAAGGATGTCTGCATTGGCGCTAGGCTGCACACAGTGCACCAGCACAAGGAGGCAGGAAAAATGTGCCATATCTTTGTAAATATGGCGCATTTCTGATGTCTTCCTTTCAGGCAATGCAACGCAGCACATTGCCGTGGTGCGCTGCACTGTGTGAAATGGTAGGTAATCGGCCCACCAATGACTTTGCAAAGCTTGTTAATATTTTCAGATTCAAGTGTAGGTTTAGAATCAAGGTAGTCAGTGAGGATCAGTGTGAGTTTTTTCAGAGGTAGCGTCATACATGCCTTTGCTAGATTCTATTTGTGTGTTAAATTAGGCTTCAGGGTTTGCAGCAATCAGTCGTTCACAGCCATGGACATCACACAGCACCAGACTTCACGGAAGGCAAACTTGCAGCCCAATTTAGGGGCAGATTTACAAGCCCCTTGCAACAATTTTGCGCCGCCGTTGCATCACGTTTTGTGACGCAGCGGTGGCGTAAACAATGCACCACATTGCGGCTCATTTACAACGTGACTTTCTAGGGAGATGCGTCATGTTGTAAAGCCCTGCGTCACATTATACCTGCATTTACAACAGTTCACTGTGTCACTCTATGCCTTCACTGCATCAAAATCCCTGCGCCTGCTCAGACCAGGAATAAGGAATGACACAGGGCTTTTGAATGGGACTCATCTGTTGTGGCTCATTGCTGGAGTTGGGTCACTTTCATGAGCAACTCCAGCAATGCGTCAATTTTGGGCCAACAGATGCATCAGAAATTCTGACGCATCTGTTAATCCTTGCACCATAGACCACTGTATTGTAAATGCAGCGCATCCATGGTGGCGCAAGGACATTTGGCGCTGGCGCGAGGAAACTGACGCATCCATGCAGATGCATCAGTTTCTTGTAAATCTGCCCCTGTGTATTCATTGGAGTCAAATTAAAAGGAGCATTGTTTTCTTCTATTGGCACTAGCATCTTATAATGTCTGTAAAACGACATCAAAAGTTTCCTGGTCAAAGCATAGGCATTCATTGCTCCTGTTGATTTTGCTGCAGCGGCCAGTGCTTGTTTCATGGCATTGTTTTCACTTCAAAGCTTTGGCCCTGTGTTATCATCAATAGTATTGCATAAAGTCTCAAGATCACACAGTGTTTCACCACGTGTGTTCACCATGTTCCTTCCCCATTAAATCAGTCCCATTATGCGGCCCGGCTGCATCTTCATTCAGCTTCTATCTAACTGATATATAAAAACGGACCCTGTACAATCCCCACAAACTCGTGCGACTTCCCTCATTTTTTCCTTTTCTCCACTGCACCCAGCAGTATTTTACTACACTCCCCTCTCCAAATCCCCACTCCCACCTTTCGGGGCAGTATACAACCAGCGACAAAAGGTGCATCCCTGTGGGTGCCCCAAAAATCACGTGGTCTGGCCCCTGGGTATATCATGCCTGAGGTGGGGTCCATCATTTTGTTGCAGGTCACCTTATCCAGCTTCCGGGGGCAACATTTCTAAAGAGAGAGGACTGGGTGTGTTTTTTTCCCTTTCATATTTCTACAAGCAAAATCCGAACCCCTATATTCTGAATACGTATTTATCCCTGAGGTCAAAGGTGAAAGTAATTCTTGATATACTGATTACTTATGTTGGGTCTTGTGTAGCTCTTAATGCCACTTTATGGCCACCTCAAAGCCCTAGGAGTGAGGGCAGAGCAGTGTACCTTAGGCATCGTACTGGGAAGGATACTTCAAAAGAAGCAAAGGGGGTCGAAATCAAGAGGGAAGGAAGAGCAAAATTTTGAAACATGGTGCACTGTTAGAGAGATGCGAGAGTAAGGAAAAACAAACTAGGTGCCCATGTACGCAGAGAAACTTGTCAAAGAGAGAAAACACATTCAATAACTATACGAAAACACAGTCTCACCCGAAGATACAATCACTCACTACCCGTGCTCGGACAAATGAGGAGCTAAGAGAGGCCATGGGTAATATGCCTGCTGTAAAGCTAACATGTAACATGCAGATCACAGATTTGTATTTTGTGTAAATACATAAGCGGGCTACTGCTTTTCACACTGAGATAATTTTGTGACTTCTAGTTCATAAGTTACAAATCTGTTGCTATTCTAAGATTGCAAAGAAGGGTTCCTTTGGGAAGCAATAAAGTCTTGTTAGTACAGACAACCCAAATCACTGTGCTATGTTGTATATCCTGGCTTAGTGTGTCTCCCATCCATTCACTCTTAACATATCATGCCTACAAGTATGGACAATATGTGATTCCTACACCTTACAACCCTCTTTGTCTTATGTAACATTCCCTTCACATTGATTTACAAACTTGTATGACTTATTGTGTCTCTGTGTGTGATGTAAAGCAGTTTGACATACTAGACTGGGACAAGTAGCGATATGCAAAGGACAATAAACTCCCCTGTTTTTCAGCCTTACCTTTCTGTAATTCATCTCTCTCTAGCTCTGTATTGTTGTATCTCATTCTCATCTCTTTCTTCCTCACAAATCAGTAAACCTCCAACTTTCTCTCTACCTCTTTCCCACCTCAACTCTCTCAAACTCAACAATCATGAGGACTTGAATTAGAGGAAAATGAGTAATTAAAGTAATGGTGTTCCAAAAAGTCAACACCAAAATATGCCTTTCCTTGGGCCCCAAAAATCTCTAGGATGACACTGCACACAGTAACTTTAACAAGAACACAGGAAATGTGTGCAGGTTACAGTGTATTTGCCTGGGACACAAGTTGTATGTCAGTGAAATGTAGAGTGCAGGTCAGGTATTCCTGGCCCTTTGACATATCTCCGTGAAAAAATTGTGTCCAGAGATTTTTATTACAGAAGTAATTTACCTTCTTGGGTAGACATTGCAAATCCGGGTCGAATTTTTCTGGACAACAGTTTTAAAAATGCCGGATGTGTTGCAGTGATGATGTAAGTGTTCAGGAACCATGAGACCTATATACTTCATTTTCGTGTCAAAACTTAGATTTTGGGGTCAAGTAGTCTCATAGAGACAGAAAATAACTCTTCAGAGAAACTCTTCTACCATTTTCCAAAATGGTGGCTCTATACTGATGTGTTTTAGCCATCATATTGGTAATTAATTTTAAAATATTGTTTTTGTTTCAGGTTTTCGGGTTTTCCGTTGATTATGAGTAAGGCTCCCTGTTTTCCGTTTTTACTGATTTTTACAGATAAATACAGACAGAAAACATTCATTTTCTTGTCTGTATTTATTTTTAAATGTGGATAAATACAGAAATTGGGTTGCTTTTTGAGTAATTATAAACACTGTCTTCCATGACTGCCAGGCCAATAGATGTGTTAGTTGATAGAAAAGGGGTTAAAAAAGAAAGAAATTTTAGTAAAGGTGCTTTAAAAGCAGTAGATATACACAAGGTTGATACTGAAATTTGCATATTTTCATGTAAGTGCACTGATTTATCTTCTGCGGGTCTTCACAGCGCTGAAACCTGGCAGACATTCAAGTATGAGTGCATATTTATCGGTTAAATAAATGTGGAAATTTACTAATTTCAGCTTAATTTTTCCACACAACCCAAAATAAATATGGATAAATACAGATAAAGTTAGCAAAAATAAATATGGATAAATACAGACGGAAATGGCAAAAAAATTAAATACCATAAAACCGGGAGCCCTAATTATGAGCAAAGTAGGTGGTAGCAGAGGATCTTTACCTTCTGACAGAGTGCTGCTAACTACAAAATCTGAGGACTCTTTCAACAAAGAAAAATGTGTCATAAGCCAAACTAATCCGAAAGAAAAGCTAACATCAACTGCTGCTGGACAGAAGAGAGTTCAAGATGCTGCAGCACTACTGCAATACAAAGTTCGCAAAAGATTGAAACTGATGGGTGAAGAGGATCAAATATTTTATCATTGTTATAACAAGTGCTACAAGTCCTATACAATAGAAAAAAGCCTGGAAAACATTTGTCAAAAAATAGCAGAAAACAGTTTTTCACAACAAGAATCCCAGTCTTCTGAGAAAGCGATGACAACCAAACCCAATGCCTATCCACTTAGATCGATGGCTACCCCTTGTCCACCTTCAACAACTAATCAGAAAGTAGAGGATCTTCAATGTGTTATTTGCGGTTTAGCCAGAACAAGGGCCAAAGACATTGACAAAAGAACAGAATATGGGAGTATCAAAGGGCAAACATGTTTTTTTCTGCAGCTAGTTTCTTCCGAGATGACGTTTTCAGCCGAGTAGCTGATCTAAACAGCGAGGTGAATGTATTTGCAGCGGATTTGTATGCCCACCCGAACTGCATGCATGCATACTTTCGAAAATATGAATGTACAATCAGCTCCCAACAGCAGCAATGTAACCGGCAGCATTCAGTTAAGTTTGCACTCTTTGAAAAAGCAAATTAAGTTTTAAAGGCACTCTTTAGTGCTGGCTATGGGTTCACACTCAGTGAGATCAGAGAAATAATGGTCAACATTGATGAAACTGTATTGATCCATAATAACAAAATTAAGATTTTTCTGGTGAGAATGTACAATGACAGAATGAGCCACTTATGGTATTCTCAGCTGATTTGACTCCTGAAGTTCTTGCTGCCAAAATAAGATCACAGGATGCAATAAAATCAGCAGGAACCATTCTAAGAAATATTCTGAAAGATTTAGATTCTGGACTTAATGACAAATTTTGTGATGTCAACAAGAATGCCTGATGTTGTCTTAACATTTTTTACATCATTGTTTAATATAAGCAAATCAAAACTGTTACAAACTACAGTTCTTGAGTGCGGAACAGAAGCCGACAACATTGATGATGGCTTTGAAGGTATAAGTGAAGAAGTGGAAGACAATCCCATGAACCGACAGGCTTATGCTGTGCATATGTACTGTCTTTTCCAAATTATGTTTTATTAATTAAATCACTGCAAAAAGAAAACTCTGCTACACATAATGACTGCCCACGCAATCTATGACTAGTGCAAAAGTAGAGAGCTAATCACTTCAATGAACAGGATTGGTGTATCAACAAGTTATAATGACATAGTACGGAGCAGAAATTTGTTAGCAGCTCATGCTGTAAAATCTTGTGAATCCGACAGCATACCATTTAAAAGTCACTTTACCAGGAATGGATTTACAATTGCTGCTCTTCATAATTTTTATTTTGAAGACAGCTCTTCTTTGTCTGGAACATCCAGCACACATGATACTGCCATGGTGCTTTTTCAAGACTGTACCAATGAAGTAGCTGCTAGAAAACAAGCAGTGCCAGCTCTAGGCATAAACAAATGAAGGTGCAAACTTATAACCCAACTGCCTTGCCAATGTGTGCAAAATCACTACAAGCCATCAACAAGTCCCAGTCTACCAGAACGTTTCAAAGTGGCTGAGGACATGGATCTTCTTCTACCTGATGCTGCATTCCGCAAAGCTGATTTAACTGAATTTATCATTTCGCTCATTCAGGGCGGACTGAAGGATGGAGAAAAGCCAGTTCATCTGTAGGCTGAAATTCATCCTCTGATCTCCCAGAATACCGCCCCACTGAAGAAGGTTGGGTTTTTACCAGTAATACCATATCCAACACAAACTACGCAACAGTATACAAAGTTCTAAAAAATTTCAAAAATTTGCGTGCTCAGCTTGAAGACCAGTTTATCCTGCCAATAGTCTGCAATGAAGGTGTTTTACGTATTGTAGCTGACACTTTTATGAACAATCCAGTAGAATTTGATGATCTTTATCTAATGATGGTCGTTTTCCATGTGTCAAAAGTTGTGTTGCGGTGTGCAGTTAGTCATCTCAGTGGATGTGGCATAGAAAATGCACTTATTGAGGCTGAAATCTTTGGAAGCAAAACAGTCCAGTCAGTATTGTGCGGAACCCATCATGTTTGTTCATTGCAAGGTATGCCCATCATATCTGAGGCTATAGAAACATTGCGTTGAAATGCTTTCTAGAACAAGAATTACAAATTAGGTTTTGCTTATTTTATCTCAGAAGTGAACAAGGCACAGGGTGCATTTCATTCATAAGACATGAGGCAAAGACAGGCAATGTTCAATACACTCAGTTCAAAATCAGAAAACCAAGTTTGTAGAATTTGTCAAAGAAAGGGAAGTAAAATCAGAACTTTTCAAGTACTGGGGAAATGTTTTACACATGATAGCTTTAGTGAAAAACTTGGTACATGCTGATCGAGAAGGTGATTGGGAGCTGCTTATGAAGACTGTGGAGTCACTGATTACTCTGTTTAGCTAATTCAATTGCATAAACTACTTCAGATATGGGTCCTGGTATTTGAAAAGAGTGAAGAAGCTAGAGGTGGAAAAACCATACCTCTACAGAAAATACATCCAAAGACATTTTGCGGTGAAAGACAGAGAGGGAAGGATTAATGGTGTGGCTACAGATCTGAAACTGGAACAGATGATCTAGAGATCACAGAAAAGCTCCAAGGGAATTGTTGGTCAGACACATAAAAGTGATTATGTTGCTCAATGGCAGCTAGTTTACCATGAATTCCTTTCTCTTTGCAATTTTTTCAGAGAGATGAAAAATTCAAAATTAATGAACCATCGTGAAACTGTTCCTCACCACGAACTTAAGGAAAAGAGAGGGGAACTTTTAATAAACATGTTGACAGCCTTCTTCATTTTACGCAGCAGCAAGGAAGCTTCTTTGAAATGACAGAGCCAACTTCGTGACCAAACAATATGTGGATAACGAAATAAAGACACGTCTACTAGATGTCCTGGAATATGGATCGAAACTATACGCAGAACTGAAGCAGGAGAGATTTGTATTGAAAGAGAAAAAGCTGTTTGACATAATCACTAAAACTAAACTATCATGCTTTAATTGCCATAGTAAGAGGTTCGTCCAACCAGCCACTAGAAAACAGGTTACAAAAAAACAACTTTCCTAAGCACATAGAGAGATGGATGTAGCAAAAGAAAGGGGTGACTTTATCAAGGACATTTTGTCGCATGATCTTCTTCCAATAAACACAATATTTAATGGAGATGCTGCAACCAAACCAGTGAAGTACAAACTCATACAACAACTCAAAAAAACTTTCACCTGAAGAATTTTAATTCGAAAAGGTGTCCTCATTAAAAACTGCTGTTTTTGCAAACTATATGTCACAATTGCGAATGGTAAAGATTTCATCCATGCAAAACTTCGGAGAGGGCGATCAGGCTGTTTTTCAGATGTCAAAGTTGGTGTGCACCATGCAAGAACTGCACATTGTCTTTGGCAGTTATCTTGAACTATCTGCCAAAAAATGTGAGAGAATCAGACAAGTGGAACAATTGACCTTTGCTGCATCAAATATTCGACACCTATACCTGTGCAACTTGATACATTCTGCTCATCAACATCGAACAAGATGAACTTGGAGATGTTAACTCGACAAAACATTGCTGATGCTTCAGTGAATACTGAATTTCCAATTATTGCAAGTGGAATGAATGTCAATGAGGAATTGGTGCCTGCAGAGATATATTCAAAATGTACAGACCCTATTGTTCACGAACTTAACAGGAAATTGAAGGAAGCTGACCTTCGTGTTGTGCCACAGGTTGAGTGGGCTGTTTGAAATGGTTCCAACCGAGTCATTGTACTGTCATATGACACAGATGTTATTATTGTGCTACTTAGATTTGTTGCAATGTTCATAAGTCAAGGATTGTCAGAGTTATGGATACAGGTTGGAACAGGTGAGAAAAGACAATTAATCCCGCTTCATATTCCGCACAAGAAACTTGACCCAGAGATGCCCAGTGTTCATATCAAGGCATAAATTCTTACAGGTGATGACATTAAGATCAACGTTGGTAAAAAGCTTGGAGCTTTAAGTGCTGAACCTGTGAAGTTTCTAAAAGGATTTGCTGAGACAGAAGTAGAATGTTACTTTAAAGACGTAGAAAAATACCTTGTGCATGTGTGGAAAACGAGTTCTGACTGTCACACATTTGACGATCTTTGGTACAGTGAGTTCAAGAGATCAGTCCCGCTAAGTGACCTTCCACCGACGTCATATTCTGTGTGTGGACACATTAAAAGAGCGTTCTACTTGATCAGAAGAAGTGTAAATGTTTTGGATCGTGCATAAGTAGAGCATGATCCGTGTGAATTTGGTTGGGAAAATATTGATGGGGTACTAAAACCTACAAAAATTTTAAACCCTCTACCCACAGAACATATACGTACATGTACTTGCAAAATCTGTGCTACAAAAAGATGTCCCTGTCGATATGCCCTTCTGCAAATGTACCATGAGCGATTGCCGGAACAAATAAATAAAGTGAACTATGAAAATGTGTCTAAAACAGGAGCGATAAACCTTATTTGTTTTCATATTCGGGTCATAAACATTATTTGGTGTATACATAAAAGGATTAAAGACCATTATTAGTTGTTTCATTTTTATATATGTCCCTTCTTCCTCTATTATAGCCTCTATTTTGGAAAATGGGGAAGGGTTGCTCTGAGGATTTATTTTCTGTCTCTATAAGAATGCATGACCCCCAAAACCTATGTTTTGACACCAAAATTCAGGATATAGGTCTCATGGTTCCTGAAATATCACATCATCACTGCAACACATACGCCATTTTTAAAAATGTTGTGCAGAAAATTTCAAACCGGATCAGCAATGTCTACCCAAGCTAAATTACTTCTCTGATGATCCAAAAACACAAATCAAAAATGAAAATCTCTGGACAACTATTTTTTTACAGAGGTATATCAGGGGGCCAGGATTAAGGGATATAATGGGTTGTATGACAGAAACATGGTATATTTATCAAGGCACGAAGCATGGGCCAGGGGCCCAAACTTGTGTTAGAGACATTCTATTTATTAGAGCTGTTTTCCAACTGATATATTTTTGGTATTTTATTTTTTACTTTAGCAAAAGTTTCAAATCACAGGTCTGAATTTACAATATCAGTTGTCATTTTAATTTATATAGTCTTCATTCTCTTTGCTAAAAAGCAAATATTATAATAAAAAAACTCCAATTCTTTCCCCACTGAATATCATATCTTTTACAGTTTGAGGAGTTTCTGAAGTGCACTTTTTCATCATCATTTTAAGTTCTCCATTTTGAAGTTCTTCTTCCTTCTTTTTTTTTTACAGCAGCAACTGGCATAAATCAACATCCAAACAAATATATTTAGTTTCAGATAAGCGCTACTAACTCATCAGAAGATTACATTTTTAAGTCCATAGTTTGTAGGCCAGTAGGATGTTGTCTACCTGTGCCATCACTACTGGCTGTCATTATCACACTTTTCAGAATATTTAGCACACCAAGGGCCAGATGTATGAAAGCTTTTTGCATTTCTTAACGAGCTGAATCGCAATTTCAACCCATTAAGTCAGTGCTTCCCAAACTTTTTCGACCCGCGTCTCCCATGACCCATCGGCCATTGCCCGTGGCTCCCCACTGTTACTTTTATTTGGAGGGCGAGAGGGATGTAAGCCCAGCCTCGGGAGTACTTGCAGTTTTCTCCCTCAGAATAATTGGGATGAAGCTGATGAAGGTATTACAATCATATACAGGGCCGGCTCTAGGGCAGTGCGACCGGTGCCACCGCACCGGGTGCTGACTCTTCGAGGGGGCGCCTGTTTGGAAGTATTTTATGGTTTTAAAAGCACCTGCTGCTGCATTGCTGGCCTCCACAATTTTCATACAAAAATAAACATGTCAAAATAACTCGGTGATTAATGTTCTTCCTGGAGAGAGGAGTTTTGTCAAGTGGAAGTTCTAACTCATTTTATGGTAGCACAGAGGGTTAATGTGCCTGTTGCAAAGAATGTGTATCATGCAGATCACAAAGTGCATATAGTTTAAATAGGTCAGTGCTTTTTTCAGCGAGATCCTTTTGTTACTAGCAGTGTAGATGTTAAAATCGTAACATGGAACAGTGAGCTAGTAACTGTCATCAAAGAGCTGCATGTAAACTGCAAGGTATAGATTAGAGCTTTATGATGTTTTCCTCCGTCTTTCATTATTCAAATTTTTCAAAAAAGGTTAATTTCGGTAAAAAAAAAAAATCCTTATTATTAAATGTAACCGCCCCCAACCATGGGGTTATGTTTTACATTTTTAGTCTGTGCTTCTCCAGAACAAACACTCTTAAACTATACTGTCTACCAGTATGGATGACATGCAACTCCTACACCTTGTAGTCCTCTGTATTATGTAACATTTCCTATACACTGATTTACACACCTATGATTGATTGTCTCTGTGTATTGTTTGTGATGTAAAGTGCTCTGAAACCCTACACTGGTAAAGGTGGGGCTATTAAATACATCTGAGAGAGAGTGGTTATGGAGGCTTGAGGGGGCACTGTTAAAGGGTAGTAGTGTGGGAGTCTGTGGGGGGCGCGTGTGGGGTGGCACCAACAAACATTGTCGCACAGAGCGCCACCAGCGCTAAAGCCGGCCCTGATCATATACGCTGGGTGTTTCGTATTACTAAGGCGGCGCCTCTAATAAAATATTCCTAGTTATACTTCTTTGCCCATGTCTTTTTTAGAGTACCCTCTCAAACTTTTTTACCCCACTTACAGTGCTAGTTAGCACCCCTGTGCATGTAGGCCCCCTTGCCAAAGTGTTTCTGCGCTTGAAGAATATTTGCATGCACTTCCATTTCTAGCCATGTCATATGTGCCAACACACCTGCCTCAGCAGGGTGACTCACGATTTATTAAACCACATACTGCTTTATTTTTGCTGTCTCCTCCCTAAAATTGCCTCCAAATCAATGCAAGTAAAATAAATTCCTCAGATTTTTTTTTTTTTAACATCCCTCTTTCTGGTTTCCAAGTGATTTACTTCCCTGTGCTCAAGGAGAGAGCAGGCCTGTCTGGAAATGTGTGTGCACTGAAAGAAATGTGTACTGAAAGTACCTATGATTCAAGTACAAATGTCAATACTTAATAATACTTAGTGTGTTTAATAGACAGGACAACTGTACTTTCCTGATAACTTGCATTGGTGTAAAATGCATTTGGAAAAAAACGAAACTATTAACGAGTTTAACAAAATAAATCAGGCGTCTTCCTCTTACTTTGGGAGTGTTGGAACGTGAAGATCCAGTGAAATATGGAGGTCATCTCCCTCGACATGCCCTCAATTAAGCACTACGTTTACAGCTTTAGGCATGTCACTTACAAATCATCGACATCATGCGTTTAAGTCTAATTAGTTTAACTGAAGCCAACAGACCCTTCAACATTAAATGCATTAAGGTGCTTGGTGCACGGCTCCCCTGGCTAGGTTTGATGGCTTCCTAGGGAGCCATGGTGCACAGTTTGGGAACCACTGCGTTAAGTAATGCAAAACAGCCTTTTCATATGTACAAAGCCCAAAAAACTGTTGCAAATTGCGACTGCGATTCAGGAAACGCAAATAGGGATTACCGATTTGCGAGTCCTGAAGCATATATACAATGCATTTCCTAAATGCAAATTGGGCATTTAGGAAATGCTATAACCATCGACTCAAAGTAGATGGGAACCATGGGCCACATGTATCAAAAATCAATTTTGCAGTCCCTAAATAGCAAATTTTAGGTAATCGCTATTTAAGGAATGCAAAATGGTATGTAGGAAAATAAAGATTACCTAAAAGCGATTCCTACAGAGTTGCAATTGCAATTAGGTAACTGCTATTAGGTAATACTACTCCATTCGTTCCTATGGGCCTCAAGGCCCATATGTGCGAATGGTTTTGCTTTACCTAATTTGCGATTACCTAATTGGTAATTGCAAATTAGGTAATGCAAAACCAAGGCCCCCCTGAAGCACCCCCAAAATGAACGTGCACATGTAAAGCGTACACATGGCCTAGGTGCATGTGTGGGCTACATGGCACTTTGAAAAATGCATTTTTGTGCATTTTCAAAAATTGAACATGGTTATCATCTACTTAGAGTCGATTATAATAGCATGTCCTAAATGCCCAGTTTGCATTTAGGAAATGCATGGTAAGTGTGCTTGTGGAATTGAATATTGCGATTCCCTATTTGGAATCGCAATTTTAGGTAAACGCAAAAAATTGCAATTACCTAAAATGCACTGTAATAGCTTTTCATACATCTTGAAAGGCTATTCTGCATTCGCAGGTGGTCATATTGAGCGATTCGCACAGTTAGAGAATGTAAAAGGTTGATACATGTGGCCCCATGTGCAAAATAAAAAAATGTATTTAAAAATGCATTTTTAATTGTGACATGAAGCGCACATATGCCCCTCGGGCATATGTACACTTATATGTGCACTACGAATTTCGGAATGCCTCCAGGGGGCCATAAGGCCAGAGGCACCCTTGGGTTTGGATTTACTAAATTGCAATTTCCTATTAGGAAATCACAGTTTAGGAAATGCAAACCATTTCCTGTTTGGCCCATAGTTGACAATGCAATAGCATTTCCTATTTGCGATTTCCTAATAGCGATTCCTACTCTCGCAAATTTGTACATACCATTTTGCATTTCCTATGGAATTGCCATTTAGGAAATGCAAAATAAGAATTTTGTATTCTGCCCCAAGTATCTTATCAGTATTTACAATTTGTAAAAGGATGGTCGGATGCTGAGCCAGAAGGGCAAGGCACTCTTGTGCAGTCTGGCCTCATTTACAAGGAATAAACGTTGCTTAATGCGGCACACATAGAAGTTGAAAACGTAATTTTTTTTAATGATTGTTTATGTGCAGGAAGGGACACTTTCCTGCACATAAATAATCACAAGAGGTGATTTCCTCATTCTATGTCTGCTGCACGCATAGAAAGAGGAAAAAGACAAAAAGAAATGAAAACATTTCTCCTCGTTGCTCCTCCCTACACCTCCTTTGTGGAGGCATAGCATTCTGACGCATTTCAAGGTTTATGATTTCTCGTATATCTGGAAATGTAGCAGAAGCCATGAGTGTTGCGTGGGACACACCCACAGCAACACCCATGGCACGCCCCTTTCACGCAAAGTGTTGCGTGTAAAGGGGCCATATTTACAAGGACACGAAAAGCCGCAGCAGGTTGCGCCGCTGGTGCATCACAAAAAATGACACACCAGTGGCTCAAGGGGCTTGTGAATAAGCCCCTCTGTCCTCTAATAAATGAGATTTCTACATGGTTAACAATTGACAACATTCATAGCTCCATGCTTCTTTCATCCGTTGTTCAACTTAGTTGTGCTGTTTCTTTATTTAATAAACTGTTTGTTTTATTTAATTAACTTCGTAGTCCTTCAAGGCAGCTCCAGCCGCCATTAACAAAGGGTGGTGGGCGGGTTGAGGGTGCGGGGGGAGCGCGCGGGGGGGTGTTAAAAATAAGAAATAAAATAACGGACCTGACGCCACCTTCCGTGCTGCGTCGCTCCTGCTGGCCTCTTCCTGGGTCCCAGCAGCCCCTGGGACAGATTCCTAGCCAATCCCCGTGCTACAGAGCAGCACGGGGATTGGCCTGAGTGGGCAGGAAAGGCGCCCTGCTCAGGTCATGGAGTCTGTGGGGTTTCCCAGGCCGACTGCTCAATGCTTGAGAAAACCTAAGTGTGCATGTGTGTTTTGGTCGACCTGAGACGGCCGGCCAAACACACAGGAGCACTTAGGGAGTGCACAAGCACTCCTCCTCCACCCTCCTATTTCCCGCCTACCCCTCTCAAGCTGGCTCAGAGCCGGCAAACGAAAAATAAAACGATGCTAGAGCATCGTTTTATTTTTTGTTTGCTGGCTCTGCGCCAGGGTGACTCTCCACCGCCATTGCGGAGGAGCCGCCACTGCTTTGAGGCAGTACTTGGAAATGCTGAACAAGCCTTTCCAATTTTTACTGTAATCTGGTATATTTCACAATCACAATATTTGAGGATCAGAAACATTGAAGATCGATGCACTCCCCTAGAGAATTAATTCTATTATCGCATTTTAGCCAGAAGAGAGTATAGTGAATCACAGGCTTCTGAAGATCACAGTTGAATAACCTTTAATTTGAGCTTTCAGCTATCGTGCCTTTGGAGAGAATTGTTCAGTGCTTTAAAAAATTGGGTCAAAGACGTTTATACAAAAAGGGTTTCAATCACACAAAAACATAAAGGTATCATATTGAGTAAAACTATTATAAAAGAAGTGTTTAAATCAACCAAAGAAACTAATCCTATATGACTTTGTAATTAGGGACACAGAACTATGTCAAATAGTTTGTATTTCCATTAGAAATCTTGGCTACAAAACAATGGATATACCAGAACTGAGTTCACATCTGGGAAATCTTAAAATGAGTCTACCTTCCCTCCATAGTGCTTCTCTGCCAACTATGGTCAAACAATCACATTATTTGTTCAAGAGTTTTAGACCAGCAAGATGTCTGGACGGACGTGATCCGATCCAGCTCCGCCACCAGCCGGCTGTCGGGAGCGGCTTTTTGAGCTCCAACGTAGCTGATCAACGCAGGAATCGGTGACGGACAAGGTGGGGAACCGCGGGATCCCGATGTATGCGGCTGGCCCACAAGAAAACCAATGTTATCACTGGATTTGCCAGCACGGCACGAACCACCAAAATGGCGTTGATCCCCTGAGGTCCGAGCTCCGACGGATGAGACGGGCAGGGCACTGCCTAGAACGGAGCAGTGGCAGCATCAGAGGGGCGCAGGGCTTTAAAGAGGCTGCCAGCAGAAGGAGTTACCGGCACACACGGCAGTGCGGTCGTGGGCTGGGTCCGGGAGTCGAGTACCCTCGAGCTCTTGGTTGCCGTGGATGGCGGGACACTGGAGAGAGCCGGCAGGGATGAGTACGCGGCGCTTCAGCTGGGGTGCACTTACCTGCGCTCCCCAAGGCCAGTGAGGCGCAGCCATAGGCAAGGAGGCAGCATCAGGCATGGAGCAGATTCCCTCCTTCGGCGCGCCTGATCCCAAAATGGCAGCCGCAGCACCAAAGTGGGAAAACCTCAGTCGCAGAGGCCCAGGAGGCACCAGATAAGAGGGAGGTCACAAGCGGGAGGCCCCTGGGACCGCAGAGGAGCAGAGTGAAGACCAGACGCGAGGAGAGTATAGAACTGTGCCTAACGCCTGACCCTAAGATGGCCACCGCTGGGGACATCTGACACGTGGAGCTACCTCTTGGTTAAGACCCAAAAGCAGCAGCTCACCTGGTCCAGGAAGGATCGTACCTAATCCTAAAATGGTGACCGACCCTCTGCCGAAAGCAGGTTGCGGCCCTCCCAACGGGCAAGGCGGGGACGCCTTGAGGCGATCTGACGAGGCCACAGGGCCGCGGGAGTGCGACAGTCACCAGCCAGCCAGGCTAAGACCCAAAAGCAGCAGCACACCGGGTCCAGGAAGGATCATGCCTGACCCTAAAATGGCGGCCTACCCCCCGCCGAATGCATGACCGAATATGGGGATCAGCTAAGTAAGTGCCCTCGGCGAACTTTAATAATCAACTCTCTACCCAATCACAGCAGCAGAGAATGTAAGGAAAGAGTGAGCCTGAGCCTCCCCCACGAACTAAACTTTTCACGAACTCCTAAGCGCAAAGAGACCGATTAACATGGCCGATGTCCGGTGGAGCTGCCTAGACAGCTATAGAGGAGATCGGCTCTGGGTCACCCCCTTGGCCGTCACCTACCCAGCCGGACTTTGGACATAGTTCTCCTCGTCTCTCCACTGTATATGTTGTTGTTGTTATTAACACTTGTTTTTGCAGTGTAACACTGTTTTGCCGTCCTATGTTTTTTAATATGCTCTTGTAACTGATATAATGTTTGCAACTTGTATCTCACTGATCCTCTTGTAAAGCGCTCTGATACCTCCGGGTCTAGCCAGCGCTATATAAAACTCTTCAAATAAAAAAAATAAAAAGTGGGCCATTTTATCAAAATTAATGAGCACAGTTTGGGCTGATCAAGTAGAGGCATTAACTCTCAATCCCAATGTGATGGGAACCACCGCAGCAAAATACATTTACATGGGAAGCCAGCAGCGCAAGCGCACCAAGATGGCCGCTCATCGATGAGCTCCATTTTAGCTTGTTGACAAAGCTCTGACGACGAGAGGGGTCGGTTTCCTGTTTTGTTGTTGAATGGATTTGGAGGTCTTCTATGGAGGAGAAGCATGCAGCAGTCTCTGTTTGTTTACTTAGTAGCAGTTTGATCACAGAAGGCAGCAGTATGGGATCGGCCGTCTGGCTCCCTTTGAGGTAAAAGCGCAGGGCCGCCTTCATAACTTTATGTTGTGAGGCAGGGTTGCAGCAAAGTCCACTAAACAAGGGTTCGTATAGTCATAATGAAATCTTATGGTACAATCACAGGGTAAAATAAAAGTAAACATGTATTATGTAAAATATCTATTACTAAGTCTGGTAAACAGAAAAATCTTTACTGATACATGGTGCTGCAAACTAAGATGACCGCCAACACAAGTTCAGATGCCAGAATTAAAGTAAGCTCCAGTCCTGCCAAGTACCACGCATCAGGCATTAGACTAACGCATTTCATTGTGGTGGTCCGCATCACTACACTGAAATGCATAGTCACGCATAATTAGCACCTCCTGAGCTGTCAAGCAGGAGCGCTAGTAACCATGCACCAAGATCACTGAAACTAAAGCTGGAGGAGTGGCAGGGCGCCGTGGGTAGGGTGACCAACCGGCCGTAGATTTCACAGACTGCCCGTAATTTGGGCCTCTTGTCCGTAAGGGTTTCTTCCACGGACGCCTTTTGTCCGTAATTTCAGACATTGGCGTGAGCTGCCCCCTGCAAGCAGCCTGTAACTCTCACTGCAGGGGCCAGCTCACGCTCCTGCTGTGATCTGTGGCCTGCAGCAGCCCCTCCCCGATCTGGCACACACTGCTATCAGGCCCATTATCATTCTGTATGTTGGCCTAATTATCACATACGGAATGATAATGGGCCTCTCTGAGCAGTGACAGCATTTCGGATCAGCTGTTTTTTTTCAGTGGGGAAGAGGGGGCATGTAAGATCTGAGAAGCCTTCAGCGTTGATCTTTTTCTTCACTTTTTTTTTTAATATGCAAACGCAGGTGTTCAAGTTTCACTCGCATACACAACAGATGCAGTGCAAGGTTCTCTCAACCTAATCTAAACTTATTTTGACTTGTGCTTGTGTTGGTTGTCTATTTACTTATGCACTATTGCGCGACCTCCTCTGATGTGTATGCAAAACGTACCTTTTGTGCCGAATTTTTGTCCTGAATTCTGACCTTTTGTCCTGAATTTTGACCCTTTGTCCTGAATTTTTGCACTCACTGTCCTGAATTTGCACCCATGCCAGTTGGTCACCCTAGCCGTGGGCGCTGCTCCCCGGGGCTGACTCAGAGACCGGAGCTGTAGCCGCTACTCTGTTACAATGCAACAATGATACTAGGATTCACCCCTGACACCGCCGGACGCTGCGCAGCATATTTGATACATTCCTGACTGCTGTGATAGTTACTATCCAATGGATACTACCGAGTCTTGAGGTCAGGACGAGTTTTGTGACCCACTCTTTAACAGGCACCATGGTACGTTCTGCTGCCGCTTGCGGTGGCACTGGCGGCTGCAGTTTTGGCATACTCGCACCGCGTTGTGCTGCAGTAATGTACATTAAACATGATCCAGCAACTGGAGGGAGCCGGCAGCTGAGTGAGCTCCCGACGGTGGGCCGCAGCTCTGGAATTGTTCAGCCCAGAGCACACCAGTCTCTCCACACAGCTGCCGAGCCTCAAAATCAATGCTGAGTCGTTGTGGCCAGGACGAGGCGGCCCATACGAACTGCTGCTCACCTCAAAGCAAAATGAGTGACTGGAGTGAACTCTGCTTGAGCAAAAAATTTGCTTTAATTGAATAGTGCTAGCGCGTGGTGACAACACTGGTGGCGGTCCAACAAATTACTTTCAGCATGGCCAATGGCGTCAGTTAAGTCAGCAGAGCCTGGTGATGTAGTAGCTCTTTGACAGGCTGTTGGTGTGATCTGGTCAGTGGTTAATTTGTAAAATAAAAAGTGCCGGGGCTCTCCTCAGGAGGCAGTGCTAACAAGAGAATTGTGCTGGTGCAAACTGCCTCCTGACTAGAGCCCCGGCACGTATTATTCTGGAGTGGACTTGGCCTAATGGCCAGAGCTGCCGATTTCGGAGCTGGGGAACCGGGTTTGAGTCTCGGCGTAACTCAACATCCTGTGATTCTGGGGAAAATCGCATGCCTTCCAAATGAGTGTGTCCTTAACTGGTGCTATAAGCGCCAGTGCTGAGGATTAGGTGCCGGTGCTGAGCACCAGAAAGCACCGGCTCAAATTAAGCACTGGATCTAGTGTCGGGCTGGGGCTGGGCAGGTAGCGGTGTGCCAGCCATAGCGGACACCTCTCAGCTTCTCAGTAATCATTTGTATTAGGGTTGAGCAGTACTACTACTGAAGTCTACGGTCTCTGAAGTACTTACAGCGTCCTGGCTTGCCTGCCAATGCCTGTGCTGTCTGCGACGGCTCATGAGTCAGCTGACTACTGACTCTTAATTTATAATATATTTTCATATATTAAAAACATCCTGCCTGTGCCGGCCGGATCCTCCTCCCGCAGCATCACGAAAGTCAGTGAGTCTGCCCACGTGGGACCCGCCCTGTGAGAGCCCAGGCGCCAGCAGCTTTATTCTAGCTAGAAAGTTTAGTGTCAGGGCTACTACAACACAAGGCTCTGCTGACTTAACTGACTAGTTAATTTATGATAACCATTTGTGATATAAATGACCGGTCCTACAAATTACTTTAAGCGCGGCCAGCGGCATCAGTTAAATGAAGAGAATATGTTCTCCATTTAACAGGAAATTGAAATAATTATTCATGTTGTCAACATATATTAATTTATGATATTTAGGCAGCTGGCGTCAGTTGAGTCAGCTAAGAAGATCCATGTGGGGGGCCCTCAGTAGCACTGGTACCCGTTCTCCATTTATATGTGCCAATTAAATTGTTTCTTTTAACATTCTGGTAACTTTCTTTGCAAGCCGGACCCCCAGGAATTGCTCACTGCCCCCCTGCCTGTGTTCGACCTCCTGACCTCGACACACAAGTAACCTTCAATTTCTGGTGCTGTGCAGCAGTTTTAAAATGTTCTTTGGGTTTATCGCTGCTCAAATGTATATAATTTCTGATATTTATATGCGTCCCTCGTAAATATTTCCCTCTTCTTCATTGCTTGATTTTGCTTGTGAGAAAGTGTCACTCATAGTCGTTGAAATGTCACTCATAATTACACTGAAATTATGAAAATATCACACATGGCAATCTGAAACCTTGGCAGCTAAGAATCTCGATCTCGCAAGTTGCCTAATCACATGCTCTTCTGGGAACCATAAGGATATCAGCCATCTTGTAGACACTCTATAAAAGTAGAGAATTCACTGCAATACCTTGCTTCCCAAACAGAGTTCTTTTCATCTTTCGGAGGTGCTTTTCCCAATTGCCGACTCCTCATCTGCAGACCTAGGGCCACATCTTTGACAGAAACATTTTGGGGATTCCTAATTGTGACTTTTTGGACTCCCATTTAGGAACTCGCAAAATGCAATGTACAACAGTGTCTCAGACACTGTTTACGATTCCCAAAGGGGTCAAAATTGACCTGCCTCATCAATATTCATGAGTCAGGTTGCAATTTGCGACCCATTGGGAATGGCCGGTAATCACAGGGATGGTGGCCTGCTGGGGTCAGCAGACCACCATAGTCTGTGATTGCTTTTTAAATAAAGATTTTTTTTATATTTTAAATGCAGCCCATTTTGCTTAAAGGAAAACGGGATGCATTTCAAAAACAAAAATAAAAAGCTACCTTTTCATTTTTTAAGAGGGATGCCCCGGTGACTCGCTATTAGGGAGGGATGCCCTTCAAACACCCCTTCCTAATACTTGAGTCGCAAACCCTTTTTTGTGAGTCGGTAATAGGTTACTGACTCACAAAATAGGGTTAGTACATGTGAAAATACTCTTTAGCGGTCGCAAACGGCCCGATTCCCCATTCGCGAGCGGTAAAATGGGTCATACATGTGGCCCCTGATTCTTATAAGATTGTTTACGCTTTCGTTTGAGTTTGAATTTATGTTTATTGGTAGGATGGTACCCATTTGGATTTGTGGTGAACAATTATATATTTTCTCTTGGAGCGCTCACAGAGGTGAGAAGCTTCATCTGAACTCTTTTTTGACGTCATGTATTTGTTATTCCCCAATTTGTGTTATAACCTTTTACATGATGTGGGTGAGGGGAAATATATCAAAGTCATTACAGATGTATGGGAGACTGTCTAAATTCGAAATGTATGTTTTCTCTCTTTAGGATTCATATAAATATATAAAGCATACAATGAGAAGACAGTTAAGACCAGAGGTGACCAGGTAAAAGTTGGATGTATTAAGTATTAATATTTTTCTTCAATGGTACTGATTCTCAATTCTGGTCAAAACCTCATGTTATATAAAATGTTTAATAGACAAGTACTGGGAGACATCAACGATAGAACTGACTGGAGCTACCTCGTGTAGACTGTCTTCTCTTCCCACTTCCGCTTTCACTCTTGTAAATTAGGCGCCTAGTAATTTCCTATTTTATGGGTGGAAGACGTTTTTTTAGGTGTGTTTTTATTGTGAGAAGGAGATACATCGCATTTGTGGCATTCCTGCAAAAAAGGTCAGTAAGCGACTTCGATTTTAATACTTAAGATAGTCAGGGGCATTTCTTTGCTTATGCTGGAAATAAGAAAATGTATATCTAGATAGAGCGACAGTGCAGAAATAATTTTATTTATTATGTCCTTGTCTGAAAGAAGCTGAATACAAATATGGTTTGTTTGTTCCCTCATCTATAATAATTTGGAAAGGTGATAGTTCCAAATCCTTTACTACTCCTGCTGATTTGATCACTTATCGAGATGTTCAAGCTCTGATTCTGGTGGATTCTCAAGATAGTGAAGACTTATAAGTTTACTAGTGTCACCTGACCCTTCTATGACCTCAGTTCATCAGTGTTTATTGAACATTATCCTACTTTCACTTTTAGGTGTTTTTTGCATGTAATTCCGTGATGTTCTTCTTAGTGGGTTCCTCCATACTTCACTTTTATATTTATGTGGTTCTTTTATGGAACCTTTTATGAGAATTGTGCATTCTTCTTTGTGTGGACTTGATATGTGACAAATTAACCTCTCTTCAATATTATTGTAATTATAATTCTATTAGAAATGTAAGCGGAAATTTCAAACGCTGTTGACAACTCATCCCATTGGACCCACTGGCCCACACCCCAGCCATGTGCCCCGGCAGCCATTTGTTTCTGTGCATATGGGCATGGACTTCAGGGGATCACTCAGGGCCTGGAATGTAGGCCTCTCGCATCTTCTCGTGAGGTCAAGCTCCAAACTGGGAGACTGTGAGACCGCCAGCCATGTTTGGGCTTGGCAAGCATATTTAAGGCCATGCCCAAATTGCCGACCTCGCTTTCTGTCCAGAACGCTAGTGGAAGCAGGAGCACCGCTTCGGCTCCAAACTTTGACAGCACAACACTGTCATATTGTGTGCCTGACCAGCGTTGATTCCAACCACTTACCTGTTTTCCTCTTTCCCCCCATCCTATTCGACTTCTATCAGCAGCAGGAATGGACCTGAAAAAAAAGGTAAGACAAGAACTCAACAGCCTTTATTTAAAGTATGCAAAAGACACACAGTTGATTGACGGAATGCAGAACAAATCAAAACATTCACCCCCAGTCAAGTGATCTGGGTTAAATCCATCATTCTTTTGCTCACCATGCCACCCCAGTTTAGACCTAGCCATATGCAAATCAGTCTTGACCCTGTGCCTCATGGGAACAGTCCAGCCCGAACTGCCAAGCCAGGTCTTCCCTGGAGCGGAGACAAGCATCCTAGGACCAGTTTCAGTGTTTCACCCCTCACCAGCCAGGATAGCTTGAATCCAGTGGCACAGTGAGCCCGGGACCCACGTCTGGGCATACCCGGCGCACATAGGGCGAGAAAGCAAAAGACACACAGTTGATGGACGGAATGCAGAACAAATCAAAAAATTCACCCCCAGTCAAGAGATCTGGGTTAAATCCATCATTCTTTTGCTCACCATGCCACCCCAGTTTAGACCTAGCCATATGCAAATCAGTCTTGACCCTGTGCCTCATGGGAACAGTCCAGCCCGAACAGCCAAGCCAGGTCCTCCCTGGACCTGAAACAAGCATCCTAGGACCGGTTTCGGCGTTTCACCCCTCATCAGCCAGGATAGCTTGAATCCAGTGGCACAGTGAGCCCGGGACCCATGTCTGGGCATACACGGCGCACTTAGGGCGAGAAAGCAAAAGACACACAGTTGATGGACGTGGGTCCCATGCTCTCCATGCCACTGGAGTCAAACTATCCTGGCTGATGAGGGGTGAAACCCCAAAACCGGTCCTAGGATGCTTGTTTCCAGTCCTGGGAGGACCTGGCCTGGCAGTTCGCGCTGGACTGTTCCCATTGGGCGCAGGGTCAAGACTGATTTGCATATGGCTGGGTCCAAACTGGAAAGGCATGGTGAGCAAAAAAACGATGGATTTAGGCCCAGATCTCTGTACTGGGGTGAATGTATGACATTGTTCTGCATTCTGTCCATCAATTGTTCTTTTTGCATTTGTCACCCCGAGTGGGACGGGTATGCCCAGACATGGTTCCCGTGCTCTCCATGCCACTGGAGTCAAGCTATCCTGGCTGATATGGGGTGAAACCCTGAAACCGGTCCTAGGATGCTTGTTTCCAGTCCAGCAAGGACCTGGCCTGGCAGTTCGGGCTGGACTGTTCCCATTGGGCGCAGGGTCAAGACTGATTTGCATATGGCTGGGTCCAAACTGGAAAGGCACGGTGAGCAAAAAAACGATGGATTTAGGCCCAGATCTCTGTACTGGGGTGAATGTATGACATTGTTCTGCAGTCTGTCCATCAATTGTTCTTTTTGCATTTATTTAAAATAAGGCACAGGCGGATTTCTCAACCCACCTGATCCACACCACAATACTAAAGCAAAGGTACCTTGAGAAAGAGAGAACATTATAAACATTTGAGTTAAAGCTCACTCATAAGACAAAGGGCCCCATTACGATGTCGGGCGGAAGGCCATCCAACAACTCGTCTGTGGCATTCAGCCCGACATCTGAGGCATCGGTCTGACCACCGTATTAAAATACGGGCGGTCCGACCGATGCCTGCGGGGAGAATCTGCTCCACCTCCAACAGGCGAAGGGTGGATCGTAATCCCCAAAATGGAGGTGTGCCTGCTTGGGGATTACAATACACGTTACCGACACCCTCTTTATGGTGGTCCAACTGCCATAGAAAGGCTGTCGGAGATGGACTTTGGGGGCCACTAGCAGGGCCTCCGTCCCCCCACGGCCTCCGCTATGAGGCCTGGGGGGCACCTGAGGTGCCCTTCCAAACATCCATGCATCATGTGGCAAGCACCACATGGTGCCTGCCACACGGTGCATGGATATTTTCTATTGTAGCTTGTGCTGCAGCCTGCAGCAAAAGCAGCAATAGGAAATATACACATTCCAATCGCCGTGAAGGCAGTCGCATCCTAATGTGGGAAGCGGAACCGCTGCCTCCTTGTCGGGCGGTTCCATTTCCGACACAATGCTGGTCGGACACTCAGCCGACTGGCATCGTAATGGGGCCCAAAGTTGTGAACAATGTTTTGACATTTTCTATCAGTTTAGGTTGAGACTAAAGCGCTCTCTTGAAGAAGGATTCCAGAACTAAGCAGTGTTTTTTGGGACATTTAAAAGAACATTACGAATTCACCTTTGCTCAGAAGTTGAGGGGGTGATTTAACCTCCCTCGCAATGACTTTGGGCATTACATTTTCCCAAGAAAGGGAACAGGTAATTCTCCCTCAAGTATGCTTAAGAGGTCTCCAAGAATCAAGGGTGAATAAGGCTAATACTTTTGTGTTTCTTTCCCCAGAAACCCCCAGTTATCACTCTAGAGAGCCACCACCCAGCCTTTACGTGGGAAAGGGGAAACAAACACGAAGGTGGGTATAGTGTGAACACTCAACCGGAACATCCACCGGGAGAATCTACTTAGGGGGTGAGTTGGAGGGTTGATTGATTTCTAAGTAGTTGTGCTATCTGTTCTAGTTTCGACCGCAACCCAGCAGAACCACACAGAGCAAGTTTGAGACGACCTCATACCACTCCAATATCTCACGGCGATCTTCATCAGACTTCTCTTCCCCTTCCAACCCACTTTCCCCTACTCCTCTGGTATTAGCCTTCATGTCAATTTGCGTAGCCGGCCTAGAGAGGTAGCAGTGAGGTGGGCATAGCTACTCGGCGGATGCGTGTCGCTCCTTTGGGAGGAAAGCACAGTTTGGCACCCAAAGACCTGATATGATGGAAACCCTAAGTAAAAAGGCATGACTGAGCGACAGGGATCTGCAAGGAATAACTCTTAGTGATTTGGCAGGCATGATGACTAGCTTACAAGAGCAGAGTAGGGAGATGTAAATAGTCCTGGCCCAATCTCAAGGAATCCCCCAATGTCTAAGCCAGTAAGTGCATTATTTAGACAAAATAGTCTCACGAGAAAGAGATAAGGAAGGTCCTTGGATGTTACCTCCTTCAGTCAACCATAAACCTCGACCACTTTTTTGCCCAGCAACCTAACTAGGTCCTCAGCCAAATGTCATGGCTTTCACTGCTACTGGATTCCGAGCCAGGAGCAGGAGGAGGCGGTGACTTTATTTGCTTGAACTGTTGTACAGTAATCATGTTCGACCACACCATTATAATTTTCTACTGGCACACTGCACAAAATTATCCAATGAATTATTTATTCCAGGAATATGTTCCATCTTAAAACAAAATGGCTGCATGCAATTCTCACAGTTTGTAATCCTTAGTGCCACTTTTCCACACATTTGGTAGACAATAAATCCACCAATGGCCTGTGATCGCTCATCACCAGTAACTCTGTTTCCCAGGCGCACTATATAAAATAGTTTACACCCCACCTTCAGGCAGATGTTTCATTCATCCTTCTGAATGGTGAAATAACTAATTTCTGCCCCTCCCAAAAGGGCATATTTACTAACATTTCCGCCGGGATGGCATCACAAAAGTCAAGCAAACTGGTGCAAATTATTTATTTAGAATTTACTTTCAAGTGCAAAACAAGTTGTCTGTAACTAACGCAAAGCAGTCTTTGCTCTGCTTTGCATTACTTTGCATCGGTGGTCATTCATCATTCCATGAGTGATACTTGAGCATTCCCATGCAACCATCCATGGATTTTTACACAAAGCCCTATCTACTAACAATGATAGACAGAGTTTTGCACAAAAAATATGCTTTTTCAAAATTTGGCATTAACTTGGAGAAATGCTTTTATTTCTCCAAATGTTTGTGACTTGCACCTGTGCAACAGTTTACAGCACACATCCAAAGTGGGAAAAGTTTTAATGTTTTTCTAGTCATAGTAATGTGTACTGTAAGAGGGTATCCTTCTAGCACTAAATGTATGCAAGTCATGACGCAGACTCATTTTCACTGTGGTGAAGAGGTGTGCGTGTGGCACTCGGTAGCCTGACAGTGCGCCAGAGCAAAGGAGAGCAGGACAGGCCCATATTGCTCTGTGCTGCTCTCTGCCTCTCACTAAAGGCCTTGCAGCAACTTTGTTTGCTGTGTTGCTTTGCATGACAACTTTGTCAATCTACCACAAAGTCTCTTCTTTACCTTCTTTAATATGCACACACAATTGGATGAACAGGTTGAATGAGGCACACTGGTGCAGCCAGCATCAACCTTCTT
The DNA here is from genome assembly GCA_963921515.1 of Calotriton arnoldi. NCBI lineage: Eukaryota > Metazoa > Chordata > Amphibia > Caudata > Salamandridae > Calotriton > Calotriton arnoldi. The sequence goes on from CAWUFW010005694.1 coordinate 1,153,876, forward strand.
CGAGCCTCAATTGAGTTGTGACCAGAGGTGTTCTGATTGCAAGGGGCCAATGGACATGCACAAACGCACTTTCCGACCTCCCCGCTAGGTAGCAGGCAGGAAGAACTGTTAGATATTCCTTCCCTTTCTTACCCTCCTTTGCCATCTCCTCCATAACATAACATAACATAACATAACACTTGTATTTGTAAAGCGCACTTGTCACCCATGGGTCTCAAGGCGCTGAATAACAGATGTTTATTGTTACCCATGGGGGTGAGTTGCCACACAAGGCTGCAAACTATCTAAATGTTTCTCTAGAAGTGAATGAGAATACATTAAAGAAAATGGTGGCCTAAGGTGAATATGACCAAACTAGAGGAACTCTCATCCATGTAATGTACCACCAGTATTTTAAGAGCACATGCAGGTATACAGAGAATTGGATAAGTGCACCACATTGATGGCTAAAGTACTTTCCAGAAGTAGGCACCTTTGACATTTAGTGCTTGAATAACCTAAAAAAATGAAAGATCCTAAAAATAATCCTAGTCCAGAACAGTGGTTAGCTTTCTTAAAGTAGTATGGCAAGGGCAAGAAATGCATTTGAGAGATAGAATATGAGCCTGTAGCCCTATTGCATCACACCCTTCATATTTATTTGTCCAAATTAGTCCATACTTATTAGTTGTTCATGAAACAATTGAAGGAGAAGATTAGGAGATGTTAGATATTCTGATTTTCCCATTTGGGGCATGAGATGCTGCTGGCCTGTTGTAACTGGGAACGGTGCAGTACTAGCCTATGTTCACATGGATGTGGCAGAGGCAGGGACCTCACAAGTGAGCACAGTGGGTGCAGCGGGTGCTATAAAGAATAGACTGGCACGGAGCACTAAGTCTCACATTCATGAGATAAACACCAGGGAATTATGAGATGCTGACGCAACTACTCCACATTTACTACCTATGATATGAACTTGTTTGTTAGCCCACCAAGGCAAAATGCTGGTTCAGAGCACTCGGGCAAGGAGTCAGGATGTTACCTGGGATACCCTGAGGCCAAATGCACAACAGAGAGCTCGAAACTCTGACCATGTGCTGTGATCCAACAGATGGGCCCTTTCTCTTAGTGGTAAGGATATTGATTCCTCCAGTGGCATGACATGATGCATTCTTAAACTTGCAATGTCACTCTGATCCCAGGGAGAGGAGTTATGTCACTACCCATCAACTTGGGTTCCCATATGACCTTCTGAATATCACCCGCCACTTCGCTAACTTGTGGGACAATCCATATACATTCAAAGAGAAAATGCAAACTGTTTTTAAATGTTACAGTCATAACTCAACCGATGTTAATTAATAGCTGTGTGCTATGCAAGGAAATCTAAAAGTCCAGCTGGTAATCAAAGCCAACTGACAACCACAAACACTTGCAAATAGTTTTGCTCTAATCGCCACTACAGAGGCCCTGTTGAACGCTGTTAAAGGTGTGACCTGCTAAAACTGATTCAACCAAGAATAATACTTAAGTAAACAAATTATGTATGATCGTTATTCTTGTCCTGTGAATGCTGCTGAAGCGGTTCAAGAAACAGGAGGAGTCGCTTTTATTCAGGGATTGTTACTTAAAGGGCAAGAGAAATTGGAAACTATTTGTATTGACAGGCAAAACAGAGAAAAAAACATAAATATGTTTGAATTGGTTGATTCACTGTGTTGCAGTTCTAAAGCATAACAAAAACATCCACTGAATCTAAACTGATGTCATTAAGAATGCAAACCTTCTAACAAAGGAAGGGGCGGTTGACGAATGGGGAAACAGGGTGAGCATGGAGGGCAGAGTGGACAGCGAGGCAGGAGAGTGGGAAGAAATCAAGGGCGGGTAAAGGGAGAGTGTGCTCCACCTGGTAACACCTCATGTTTCAATTATTGTCAGCAATGGAACTGAAGCAAGATTACCCAGACTTACCCCAGAGCTCACAAAACAGTCTGATTTCCGTCCTCACCAAAGTTTAAGGACAGTCCAATGGAAGCCAACTGCCCTGTACATGCTTTGATTTCTGTAGATCAGAAAGGGATGTATGACAATGTGTTATTCATGGAAAGCCCACTTGATCCTTATTCATACTGGTGCGAGTCAATCAGCCCTGAAAAACTCAGGATTTCCTACTCTTCACCTCTGGGGCAAAACAATTGATGCAGTTGGCATTTCAAACACACATGATCCACACATCATTACTGATCTTGCATATGTTTCTTTAGGTCCAATCACAGAACAGCACACCTTCCTTCTCATAGCCTTTTGCAAATCTGCTGGGAATTCACCTCTTGTGTGAATTCAAGTGTACTGTTGTCCAGGGCCGACTTAACAGCATTATAGGCCTCTGGGCAAAGCAGTGCACTGGGCCCTGCCTACACAATCACTCACAGGTATAAAAATGTTTAATGGAAAACTAGTGTTAAATTCTGGTCTACATGGGGCCCCTATGTTCGTGGGGTGCCCGGGCAACTGCCCAGCGTGCCCATGCGTTAAGACAGCACTGCTGTTGACTGCACGAGTGATGGTACCCATTTGAATGTGCCCATTGAGAACGAAATGTATGTTTTAGCTGTGCTATAAAGGAATGTTTTTCCCTTTAACATGCCTGTTACTGTGAACATGCACTTTCCTCTTTATCGTCTCAACATGCTAGCACTGTAAGTAGTATTTTAACTGCTAATCTGATCAAAATCAAGTTGAACCCAAAGGAGAAACTCCCCAATATGAAATTACGTCCTGTGGCGGGAGGAGGAATCTGCCTGGTTATTGCTGTTTTGTTAAAGCAAAAGCTTTACGGTACCCGTTGCCAGCACTAGCAACTCTCCAATCCTTCCCATCAAAAACCTGTTAGGAACTCATACCAATGTGTACAAGACCTATGTGCTATAAATGCTGTTGTATAACTGAGTTTTCTTGTTGTACCTAATCCAGAACTCATAGTTCACTGCTTTTGATTTATGTTCTGCATTCTTCTCAGTTCCTATGCATCCTGATAGCTAGTGCCTACTCACCTTTAGCTTTTTCTGTGTCCCAGTTAACGTGGATTCAGCTCCTACAATGGCGTATAGAGTCACCTTCCATCTTCTCACAAATCTTTAAGATTTGGACACCCTGGTCTTTCAAGAGGGTGTATGTTTGTTCATTATTGAGGATTTGTTGGTTGCTTCTGACTCCTTGGGCCAATGCAAAAGCAATTCCTTGTATCTACTCTCTGAATTAGGTAAGCAAGAACATAAAGTTTTTAGGGAAAATTTGCAATTCTGATTACCGTGTTTGGCATTTAGGTAATCTGAACTGGAGTAAGGCATCTGTCCATCAACTGCATCAAAGTGGAACATTAACAACCCCGACGTGTTACCATCTCCCAGTTATGCACTCCTATGGGAATGGCAACAACTGTAAGCAATGGGTTTTAGGATATGCTAGTATTGTTATACATTTGCAAGACTTCATTAAAAAAGATACCTGTAACCACTGTCCTGGTCCAAGGTAACAGAATAAGCCTATGGGTTTTCAAAATATGCTTTCTTTTCTCCACCTGCTTTGTGTTTACCCAATTATGTTAAACCTTTTAAACTGTACAGTTATGAGGAATGTACCCTAGAGTTGTTAGTGCAAAATCATAGAGAAAAAAACAAACTGTCTGCTTTTTACCAGGGCCACTGGAATTATGTGATTCTGAGGCTGCTGTTGTTATCCACATAGTTGTGGTTTTGCCACACTAGCCACATAACCCATCAACTTCTGTGTATTTTGCAGAGTTTAACAAAATTTGTTTATAGCTCAAATAAGTCATAAGTTACTAAAAATGCTGCCACATATGTTGCTGTGCAGTGGCAGGCTCCTTGCTTCACAGTGGCAGGCCACCTTTAAATTGCTGATTGCTGTATTTATACTAATAAGATTAAGCCTTTGCCCAGACAGTGCTAACGGATAAAATGACCAAACAGTGAACCACAAAATGTGCTGCATTAAGCTACATAATTTGTCTTTTCTTGCTGCAGAATTTAGTCAACCATGCCGCATTATTTGTTCCTCCCTTGTCATATAATCCTGGGACCCAGCTTACCACTCTTCTGTCCTTGATACTGTGGCTACTTCCATATCAGCAAAAAACTAAAAACATGAGAAAACCTGTTGACCCAGTTGAGACCTGGGTAAATATGTTTAGCAAAGTGACAATGTCTCAACCGGTAATCATTAAGTTAGACAAGTACAAGAGGAAAACAATTCAGTGTCACACAAAGAGAAATAAGGGAGGCCACAATGATTTAGGGAGAACCATGTAAATTGGTCTGTTTTTAGTAAAAGTAGTTATATCAGCACTACATTACATTATATGCAAGTGTAACCCAAACGTTTGTGTGCACATATGTGCTCGTGGAGAGGGTGAAAGGCGCAGGTGACACGTGACAAAAGTGAGGTAACAGCGAAAACGACGCAAGAAACAATTTAGGTAATGGTTACGAAACAGTCAGTAGGTAATTCATAAAAAGTTTCAACTGTTTTAAGAAACCACAATAACGCCTCGGGATACGCTGAATGGTCGACGGCGTTTCAACCTGTACAATTTCAGTTCATCATCAGGAGCTGGGGGTCGCGTAACTAGTTAGCATGGAGGAGTCTCGTTCGTCATCGGAATTAACCAGACAAATCGCTCCACCAACTAAGAGCAGCCATGCACCACCCCACATGATGGTCGTTCTTAGGTGGTGGAGCGATTTGTTTGGTTAACGTCGTCGACCATTCAGCGTATCCCGAGCTGCGAGCGAAAGAAATTCAAAATTCACCCCCATAGAAGCTCCCTTGCCAACCAGATAACTTTGGCACCCTTGCCCTGTGAAGATTCTACATTTGAGTTTAGTCACTTTTTTGAAGCTTGGATTTCTCCAGCGGGGCAAGTATGCCAACTGTAGTCGAACAGGGTTCCACGAAGCCGGATACCCTCTCCACGACATCCTGATGAACCAGATTTGTTGCTGCAGAAAAACTCCAAGCGGAAGCAACCTGAACCTTTGGACCAGTGGCAATACACCTTCATTTGATTGACTTGGTTGGTTTGTCTCTGAGGTCTTTGGAGCCAAAAGATTTCTAAGTCACAGGTTTTTTAGGATGTTAGGAGGAGTACACTATGACACAGGCGGGGGTCCTAGGACCTCAGAAACAGCACTTAGGGGTCAAGACTCACTCCAGCAGAACTCACCAGCAGCATCCAGGGCAGTTCCAGTTGTAACTGGTCAGCTGGATTCTTCAGAAAAAAGGCTTCTAGCATTGTGTTGTGTCCCTGTAGCTTAACAGGAGGTAAGCCAAATGACCCTTGGAGTCCACTTCTTTGTCCTGTGTACAAGTTGACGGGTCCAGACTTTCAGCTCTCCTCAAAGGTCTCAACAGCAGGTGAAGTCCTCCTTCTGTCTTCCGCAGGTCCAGTAGTGTTATGAAGAGGGTGTCCAGTGGTGCCACATTTATGCCTGGTACTACCCTGTGGGTGGGTGTGACTCCTGGCTGCCCTACTGCAAACAACCCCATGGTGCCCCTCTCTATCTAAAACCAAGATGGCAGACCATTTTTCCTTTATACAGAGCTCTGCGCTCACCCTGTGGTCACTGAAAACCAGTTCTGGGGCAGCTCCTCTCTCACTGGAATGGTTGCCAGGCTGACTAGAAGGACAAAGGAGGGGGCAGGCCCAGGTGTTAGCTGCATCTGCCTATGACAGAGTTAGCCTTTTTTTAAGTTAATTATGTTCCTGGTCACAGCCCAGATGGTCATTCTGCCAAAGGAACAGAACACCTCTACATACTGAGGCCTTTGTCTCAGCTCCAAAAGCAAGTTCACACCTCATCAAAGGGGTTACTCAGCTCCTGGCTGACAGTTGGAAGCTCATACAAATGGGCCTTTATAGGCTTTAGGGAGGGAAAAGGTAACTATCTAAAAGTTCCTTTTCCAAAATATTTATTACAAATCTGACTTTATAAGTGAATTGGGCTTGGAATAAATATTTTTTAAAAGTCCAAGAATGAACTTTTTAGCTGTGTCTTAGATGGAGATAACATTATTAAATTCAATATTGTATCCCAGCTCTTTCCTTTATTTTGACAGGTCCAATTTGTAGTTTTAAAAATACACAAACAGGCTACAGTGGCAAGCCTGTAGTCAAGTTTGCACTGTCACTATAGTAGGTGGCACAATGGGTGCTGCAGTCCACTAGTTACCTTTACTGTACAGGCCAAGGGTACATTTTATACAATACACTAGGGACTTATAGATAAGTTAAATGTGCCATTTAGATATGTAGCAATTCACCATGTTTTTAGGGGTCAGAACGCATATACTGGGTACTGGTCAGCAGTGTCCTAGTGGGTAGAGTCTAAAAACCAGAAATAAAATTTAGCAAAAAATGGGAGTGAACATACATAAAAAAGGGCCATTTTCCTACTTTGATATTATGTGCCATTTATCACCAGTAGTTATAAATGAAGTGCCGTATTTTGATGATATGTGCCTTTGATTGCCAGTAGTGTGACCGATCTTCACGTCTCATGTGTCCGGAGTGCTGAATATATGGCCATACCTGTTTCTTTATGCTGCTGTGCTGCCATATGCTGACTGACTCCATTGGCGGAGTACCACTGATCCCAGTTCCTTTGATTGGAAGGAGTCATGGGATTTCTTATGTACCCTTGAATAGGCACTTTGTTCCTGAATGTGACTATGCAACCCAAACTAACAATGCCCTTGCTCAATCAACAGATTTTATTCATGGCTCTACATCTTGCTTCAATTGCCCAAGGATTCGTTTGTGAGGTTGGAAATGGCAGCACTTTCATGGGACACAGTGGGTGCAATGTATCCTCAAGTGTACCTCCACAGTTCTGTTTCCAAGCATTATCCGAGTTTAAATGGCATGGATAATCTTCTCATCTCGTGTATTAGCAGTGGCACTGCTGATCTGACTGGAACTTAAAACGTTTGCGGCAACACAACTTATGTGTGGCTGCCCAAGGACTGGTGTGGATCTTGTTATCTTACATATATTTTGCTAACTATCAGACATTTCGCTGCTCAACATCCTGCCCTGCACAGGAGACATTCCAGAGACATTCCAGAGACTGCTCAGTTCTTTGCCATCTTGATGCCAAGCTACAGAATGGGACTATCTATGCGATATGCCAAATGGCCAATGCATTAGAGTAGTTAGCAAATTCAACTGAAAATGCCCTAGAGATAGTTACTCCCCAATTAGTGAACTCATAAAAACTGTAAGCTTGCAAAATAGAATGGATGATCATTTTGTTCTGTCTGCCAAGGGAGGTATTTATGCTATCACTAGAGTTGAACGTTGCACCAATTGCCTGAGAAATTCAATTCTCATCCATGAGCAGACTGATAAAATATGCAAAAGTTTAAAGGTCTTGAAAGCCATGGACGATGGGATGGGTTTTGAAGGATGGGATGGCGGATGGGGTCGGGATATGACAATACTCAAAGTTGTTTTGATAATTGAAACTGATTCAGAGCAAGATATGTATTGATTAATGAATGTCAAAGTGTCTTGAATTGCAGAAATAAATAGTACAGGAGGAAGGGATTCTGAATAACTTTAAACACACTTGCCCTTATTAGTGTAACTGTATCTTGCTTCAGACATGTTTCTTTGCTAAGTCTAACATTGACTTCGGGAAGTGCCCATATCTGGAGTTGAGCTACTTTGCCTTTTGGCTCTTGAGGCGTGAGAATAATTAAGTAGCTTACTCAGCCGAAAACTGTTTACATTTTACTAGTGAAGGTCATTCTTCCGTTCTCCCGTTCTTATGGACTCAGGCACCTGCCTGCATTCTTTACTATAAACCTAAATTCTAGAGGGAAGAAAGAGATTGATGGGGTGTTCAAGATAGTCAAAACAAGGGCCAGAAAACACCCATTTAGGTGAGACACCCCCTCTGTGGGAAGAGTCTTGATAAAATCCAAATCCATGGACTCACAGGCTGGCCACCTGGGAACTAATGACGAGGGAATCAACTCCCAAATAAGTAAAAACACTCGATAACGAGAGAGTAAAAGGTAAAGTTTTATTCATATACCGAAACACACTCACTAATACTTACTGTAGGTTAGCCCCCACTTTTTGCCTGATGTCTGATGTGATTTCGAACTGTAAGTGCACTGGGTCCCTGCTAATCAGGTCCCCAGTGCCAGATCTCTTGGCCAAAACCTGTGCCATGATTGGCACAACTTCAGTTACCCCTGTATGTCCCTAGTAAAGGGTTCTCCTGATACCTAGGGCATGGGTACTGAAGAGGGTCCTCTGGAGCTGCAGCTGGGGCTACAGCACTAGTTGTGCCATCCCAGAGACCCCTCACCAAGGCTATGCACTCTGCCATTGCAGGCTGCTTGTCTTGGTGCAGAGAAATGCGAAGAGTCAACATGGCACACAGCCCTGTGTGCCATGCCACCCATACACTGCATAAGATATAGGTAAGTCACCCCTACTGCAGGCCTTCAGCCCTAAGGCAGGGTGCACTATATCCTATGTGTGGGCATATCAGCATGAGCAGATATGGCCCTACAATCTCCAGTCTATTCTGAGATGTTGTAAGTGCACAGGGATGCCATGAAGAGTACATGGGCTGGATACTTGTCAATACGAGTTTCACAGCTTCATGATGGCTTCACTGATTTCTAAGCTGTTTGGTACCAAACATCTTGTCTTAATAAATCCTCACAGATACCAATGGTGGATTTATTAATAAATAATACATTCACACAGGAAACCCTTTTAGAGGGTCCCCTGAAAACCTATCAAATACTGGTGTGGTTCCTGACTTGTTTTCACCAGCCTGCCACTACCAGGCTTGTTTATGACCTCATGGGGTCAGAGCCAGCCCTCTCAGAGGACAGAGACGAAGCCTGCTTTGGGCAGACGCCTCCTCCAGGACAGGATGGCTTACCTTGGTGGGAAGCTTCAAAGGTGATACCGCCTTTGAAATCCAACCCAGGAACCTCCAGATAGTGGAGGAAGCCAAGCCCCCTTTCCTGCTCTTCCACCTTTGGTGGGAGGAAAGGCAGGAAAATTTGTTAGATTAGGAGGAGGGTCCTCACCAAGGCGGGGTAGGTGATGTGAACTCCTCTCCTGAAATTCCACCATCTTGGGATGGTAGGAAAACATCCTATCAGGGCTAGGGTAGTGCCTCTACCCACAGGGAGTGGTCACTAGAGAGTGTAAACACCCTAAAGGTAGGTATCCCATTCGCTACTACCTGTCTCCCCTTGTAACATCCCATAATTCAAAATTTAGGTAGCCCCCTGAAACCTGAACATCAGATTCGATGGACAAGAGAAGACCAGGACAAAGAAGACCTGCTGCATAAGAACTGAAGCCCTGCTGCAGAAGAAAAAGGCACCAAACCCTGCCTGCTGCTCCCAGGACTCGACAATCGCTGCTGTTGTTGTGTCGTCCTGAAACCTGAGAGGACTCCAAGATCCCCGGAGCACCTCCAGCCTTCAAGAAATTGCTGAGAAGCTCCCTTGGAATGAAGGTATCACTCCCTTGCACATCGCAGGCACTGATCCTGAAAAGTCTGGTTTGTTGACTTGCTGCTTCTTGACGACCTCGATGCTGCACCCAAGCAAGAGAATTTACAACAGCTCCAGAGGGCAGATCTATCTCCCCACCAAGTTTGGAGACACCAGGACCTACCAGAGTTGCGGCGTACCAATACCTGGGGTACGGGACCCCCATTGGCAAACACCAAGAAGAAGAGTCTCCTCTGGACTTCCAAAACACCAGAAGCAAGCACTCATCAATGGACACTGAGACACCCGAGATCCACTTCCTGAGTGGCCTAGCTGTCCCGAGATCGCCTCACCAATTTGCCTGCTCCTGGCCGCTAGGACCTCAAGCCTCACGAAGCCTGGCTGGCCTGTTTGCTCTGCAGCCAGCCCAACCGGCCCCAGCACTGACCAACCAGTCCTGCTCCTGTGGTCCCCAGTCGCTTGTGACCTCCTCCCTCTAAGGAGACCCACCGGGCTTACCTATAAGTCCCTCTGTGCAGTGCATTTTTGAAGTGGCCCCTTTCATTTGCGCACCAGCTTCCTTGACCTCAGCATTCTGCTCCTGGCTGATCCGGTACATCTCCTGCTGGAACTTTGGACCTGGTCCCGTAATCGACCTACAACGAGAAGGTGAACTTCGTGAAAGCATTGAATGGATTTCTATGCATTTTCCTGCTTTTTCCCCATTGTTTTCTATGGTGCGTAACTGTGAATAGAAGTGATGTATTTATCGAACTTTGCAAAATCGTATCTCTGAAAGTACTTACCTTAGAACTGTGTTCTTGGTCTTAAAAATTATATAAAAATGTATATTATTTTACAGATTGGTCTAGGATTTATTCTTGAGTGTGTGTCTCATTTATTGCCTCTGTGTGTACAACAAATACTTAGCACTACCCTCTGATAAGCTTAACTGTTCGTCCACACTACCACAAAAAGAGAGTTAGTATTATCTACTTATACCTCTGCATACCCATTGGGGAGTCCCCGGCCTCTATACATAGCGTACTTCATTTTAGTACACTGTACAGAGGAGAGCCAGTTTCCTACACTTGCCATTAACGTTTTTCAAGGCCCCTGAAAGACAGGGAAGTCTTCACGCCAACGCTCCACTCCGAAGCCCTAAGGAGAAGAAGACAAGCAAAGGGTATAAGGAGACACACCACCTGTCCAGTAGCGGCTCCTGGAGGGAGTTCCGCCGGGCAATGCAGCGCGCGCAACGAAATTCGTTTTATTTATTTATTTGCTAACTTACCTCGGTTCGGCCGGATTCCGGTTTTTACTACCCCCCACCCTGCCCCTCCCCCGCCCCACGTCACCGCCCGGCGGAACTCCCTCCAGGAGCCGCTACTGCACCTGTCACTCCCATATACCCCGACGTTAGTGAAGCAACCAACCAAGCTGGACGTTTTCATTCTTTTCATTTAGTCAATAAAAGAAATATAAGCATCTAACCCACTGAGTTCTTTTGTTCTTTTGACCAACGTCTCACAACTGGATTTACCCTTAAGGCACACAGGCCTGAACAAAAGATCAGTTGCGAGACTATATGTTAGTTCCAGCTTGCGCTGGCTCTAAGTACTTACTGTAGGTTGGATCTCTTTGACCCTTGGTAAGGGTTGTTAGACACTCAAGGATATGTCTTAATGCTAAAACGAGGATTCGTTCCCTCAGAACATGTAGGTTGGGCTCAAGAAGAACAATGGGCGCATAAAGGCCCGCAATTCATATCAAGTGATGGTGGAATTTCTTGCCTCATGGAGAAGGATGTAAGGTATTTATTTCTATACTTCAAAGTCAGAACCCCAGATTTAATTTCAACTTGAAATTTTCAAGGAATGCAGCGAGATAGATTATGCTCATATGAGTCTGTGGGAAGAGAGCTTACATATCTGTGCTCATAATAGACTGTAGAGATACGATTGTCTTTGGATAAAGAAGTAGGAAACGTATTATTAGGGGGTCGTTTATTTGACCTGTGAACAATGGCTGCTGCTGCGGAGCAGTAGATCACATGATTTACAAAGCTGGATCTTGCCTCAATATGAGTCAGGGGCCCTTGGTGCACAGACACTGATAGAGTTTATGTTCCGGTGCCCATCCTGACTAAAACTGTCCACTATTTTTAACAACAGATCACAAGACTGAGATCGCATGTGATGTACAGCATCCTATGTACGACCCGGATGTATTTAAGGAGGTTCAGTAGAACTCTAGCATAGGGAAAGACGTGTAAGAGCATCCTTTCTTTGCAGGTAAGAGAACAGTATTGATGTGGTCCATAGACTTAAGGGAGTCTGAGGCTATTAGCAGTTTTAGTGTTATGAACAGTATGACAATGATTCAAATTCAAATTTAAGTTTATTGTTTGATTACTAAAAACCATAACAAAATGTTAAAACCATGTGACTCATGAATACATATACAAAGATTTTAAAATGAAACAAAAAAAGAACCCCGATTAGTGCAAGGGCAGTGCAATAATCTTGCGATAAAAGAGAGTTGAAATTAAAATAGAGTCCTTCTGTCTTTTAGCAGAGCTGGGCATGTGCAGGCTATATGCTCCAAGCTTTCGGAGTGGTAGCCGCATTACCTGCATTCGATATTGAGACTGAGGCGCCGCCATTGTGGCAAATACTTTAAAAAGGGCCACTCGCCTAGCCTTAGGGCCATGAACTTAACCTTCCAAAAGAGGGAGTATGTGCTTGATAAGTAGGATGACTCAACCCCCGGTTTATAATCAGAGACAACGGCACAGGCATGTTTTCTTCTGTACGGTCTTCAAATGCCTGTTGTGGTGGATTTGTTCCCCAATATTCCGTGACTCCGAGTAGTTGTAGGGAGTGGGCCAAGTGGTGCCAGTATTTTTGGCTAAATACGCTGGTCGATATTTCATTCCAGAGTTTAGACTCAAGACTGCCATCCCGGAAGTTGCGCAGTCTGTTGCAGAACTTGATAAAAGCACCAGCCTCGACGCCGTTATGATCTAGCAAGCCAAGTTCTAATCTGACTTGTGCCGGAGATGAAGACCTCGGCAGGCGCCATGCTCGCTTAAAGATTCTGGTGGTTGATTTATTTAAAATGATGTTTGTTGAGCCCATCATGATCTCATGTCCATATGATAAGGAATTGGTGATCTTGGCTTTCATCACCTTAAGCAGAGGGGTTAGGCTTGGCCCTAGTAGATGTTTTGAAAGTTTTGCCGACGCAACCTCAAGCGACAGTGCTTTAGCCTTGACGGCGTCTTTTTGTTTGGCGAAGGAACCTCTGGAGTCAAGGAAAATTCCCAAATATTTATAGTGTGGCACTGTATCGATGCTTTTATTATTGAAGAACCACCTACTTTTCCGCTGCTTCTGTTTGCTGAAATGAATTATTTTAGTTTTTGACAGATTCAATTCGAAGGCATTGTCAAGAGTGTAGGGAAGAAGTTTGTCAAGAAGCCTCTGCCGGCCTACCTTTGTGTGGCTCAGTAACACAAGGTCGTCAGCGTATAACAGATTGCTGATGCGGGTTCCGTCCAGTTGAGGCGGGTGGGAGTTAACTTTGTCTAGTGTGGGAGACAGGTCCGAGATAAACAGGTTAAAAGAAGGGGCGCCAAGACGCAGCCTTGTTTAACACCGCTTCCTGTTTGGATCTTTTTTAAACATGGGACCCGTCGCCCAACTTTATCCTTATCCAGGTCTGTGTGTGGAGTTGGATTATGGCTTGTAGGAGGGCGGGGGTATGCCCCAGCGGTCTAATTTTTGCCATAGGCGGCCGTGTGGCACCCGATCAAACGCCGCCTTGAAGTCAATGAAGCAGCAGTATAGTTGCATACGACGAACGTCTGCCTTCTCCATCAAAACGGTTAATGTCAATAGGTTGCTGGTTGTGCCTGAATTAGCTACGAAGCCGGTCTGATTGAAGGGGAGACGCTGTGATGATTCAGCCCAGGTTGACAGTTCTTCTAGTAAAATGCTGGCGTAGTATTTGGATTCGATATCGAGAAGGGCTATCATTCTGTAATTTTTTGGATCATCTCTTTTACCACTTTTGTAGATGGGATGAATGATGGCACCTTTCCAGGAATCCGGGATGTGGTCATTGAGCCTGCAGTGTAAAAACAGTGGTGCAAGGAGACCTGACCACAGCGTTTCGCCTGACTTGAACAAGCCCTGAGGTAGACCGTTGGGGCCGGGGGCTCCGTCGGACCTGCCTTTCCTAATTATCCGGGCAATGGTGTTTATTAAAACTCCGTGTGTCGTCAAGATCTCTGGGGTTGAATCGTTTCTTGGCTCCTTTCGCTCAATTATAGGTGAATCCAGGACACCTTCAGCTGTAGTAGTGGACCCGGTGCTGCCTGTGCAGTGGTCTTCGGTGAGTGGTGGCCAAAGTTTGCACGTCGAATGGGGACTGGGGTGCTCTGTCCCAGGCGCGGTGCGTCCATTGGGGCGTTGGGGCATTGCCCCCCCCCGCCCGCAGCTCCCTCGGCGTCTCTGACTCAGTTTACTTAAGTTCAGAGACGCCGAGGGAGAACTGACAATCATGTCAGTCAGCATGACGTCGGACCGCCCACCCCCTTCAGAGTCTGAAGGGGGTGGGCGGTCCGGCGTCATGTTGACTGACATGCATTGTCAGACCAGCCAGGGACAGTCAGCAGCACATGTGCGCATGAGTGGGGAAGGTGAGCGAATTTTTCGCCCGTGCCCAGTCATGCGCACTTGTGTTTGCACTGGCTTGCGCATGCCCATTAGGAGCCCCTCGGTCTCCTAATGGGCAGGCGGCGGGCGAAGAATAACCGTGCCCTAAGCCAATCCTGGCGCTGCAGCAGCGCCAGGATTGGCTGAGGGGTTGCCACTCCAGTGCTGTTCCTGAAGAGGCGCCAACGCGGACCAGGAGCAGAGGCGGTCAGGTAAGTTTTGTAAATTTTATTTTCCCTCGGTCGGCCCCCCACCCCCACGCGACCCCCCACCCCCTCGCGATCCCTCTTCCCCCCGCGAGTACTGCGAGCCGCGACTGATAGAGGGGCTAGCTCCCAATAAACGTTTGAAATGCTCAAGGGCACGTGGGTTGACAGAGAGGCGGCGGGCTCGCTGATCCTCAATGTGTTTTCTGGAAGTTTAACTAGCTGTTCGGCTTTTTCAAATTTCAAAATGATCACCTGTTTACTTTAGTGAATGGCGTCGATGCACGGAAACGGCGGAATCCATTGAGATTTTAGTGTCGCCTGGGTCGCTCGACAAACATCTCAGTAAAGTCGCCTTTTTCCGCTAAGGTGGCTCGGTGTGTTAAGCCCCTGCTGCATTGACTCGGGATGGGCTCGAATCGCGGACTTCCAACTCTGCCCGACGTCCTACCGAGTTTGAGTCCATTGAGTAATAGAAGGAAATGTTCTGCCGGTCTGTCACCGGAGTTACCCGGTTGAAATGAGCAAATGTTGGTAGATATGGAAATAGTAAGATATTCTCTAGTCTGTCAGCCTCTCACCAATTTGACCCGGTTGAAATGCGTAGATGTGGGAACTTGTTTTTAAAATGTCACTCTCCGTTTCAGACACGCCGCTTTTGTGGCGTCAGACTACTGTAGCCCAGCATCAGGTAGAAATTCTACCCAGAGCAGTTCACTCTCTCACTGAATTTATTGTTCCCTGTGACAGTAAACGAATGGAAGGGCGGACAGAGACTTTACCACTGAGGCCACCTTGAGAGCACCAGGCTTCGCTAAGAGTAATTCAGTTTAATATTTAGACGCACCAATCGGTGTATGGTCGAGTCGGATGCCAGCATCAAGGCTCATTTCTACCCCAGAAGTGGAGTCAATCGACTAGTGTGTATTTTCATCCAGTCAGATGGTGCACACCCAGTCCTTCTTTTGTCCACTTTTGTGTGCAGCACGTAGGCAGTCTCGGGCTATAGTGGCCCGATTGACGAGACAACACGCACCCTCTGACAATTTCTGATTAAATGACAACATGCAATCAAAAGATGGCTGCAAACTCAAGTGACACAGGACTGTCCCATTGATGCAAATGTCCCGCTTTCAATAAGACGCATGATATGTTATTTTTTACAATTTACAGACACTGACAATGTTGTTGCACAATGGAACTAAGACAAAGTGGGCTAAAATGATTGCACAGGAGCACACAATGTGGTCTGGATAGTAAAGTAGTAAAATGTGTCATATGTACGTGTGGGCTGGAGTTATCATCAGCCTGGTGCTTCTATTGGTGTGCTGGGGAACAGTCGGCATTTTATTTAGTTATTGAGTTTTATATAGCGCGAACATAACCCTTTTGGGTATGAGTACATTTCAAAATATGTTTATTGTGTGAGACTGTGACCCATAATCTCACGTTTAAAATGTATCTTTAATGTATGGGAATTAGAATTTAGTGGCTCTAATCTCATTGCTCACAATGCACCTTCTGTGCCCAGCCATGGTTGTGAAACTGATTTGTCGTTTAGTCCCATACATTTTCACTCTATTTTATGACACGTCACACGAGGGTGTGGTTGCCCATAGTGATTCTCGTTGGTTGCTTCTTCTGGGATTGTGCATGATATCATTTGGAGTGGCTTGAAACACCTGTTACATTTACTGGATTGATGTGTAAAATGAGAAGCATAAGTCTATTTTTGCCATCAGAGAGTGATGGACTCATCTACTCACTGCTTTGTAATCTGTGCTATCCCTGTGCATTAGTTTGTCCTCTTTTCAATTGCTATATGTTTGTGTAGTGTATTCCATCTCTTGGGGTGTTACAGGGTAGGTTTGTGCTGTTTATATTTTAATTCTGGATGTGAGGAAACTCGATTATTACTTTCCGGAATGGTGTAAAAAATCATTGAGAATACTGCTTATGAGAAGAATTTATTATTGCATTCTCGCACAGCTTGAAATGTGGAATGTTTGGAAATATTTGCGGTTTTGTGGCCACGTCATATAATGTCATTTTGGATCGAATGAAGCAGGGATGTCCCGAGTTGCTTCACAAGAGCTTGAATTTAGCCATAATTTCAGGATAACCAAAGAATATGTAAATGATACAATTTAGATCAACTTTATGCATGATTGTCATATGTGTATATAATAAAATCTGATATGAATTCATTCCAACCTTCATCGACCAACATTGGACATCACTGCCAGAAAGGGCCTCTGTGGTGGAGCTAGTCTGGTAACATTGGCCCCTTTTAATATACATTGGCTATGAGCATGTGCGTTGTCGGACTCTCTCTCGTCGTGGTGATGCCTGGGGATGCCATTGGGCCACGTACAGGCCTTCAGACTCTATGTTAACTAGATTTTCATTTCTGTGAGGAGGTTGTTTTCGATGCTATGAATGAATTCACATATGTCCAAAAAGCAACCAGCAGCTACTTGTAAAGTGTTCATTAGCTTTCACACTCATTTGTTTTTCGGTAAATATTTCTCTGATGAAACAGTGTGCATCTTTGAGTGCAGTGCAGCGAAGGGTGAGTGATGTCTGTGTGAGTGCAGGTTGAGCAGTGTGCCTGTGTGAGTCCAGGGTGAGTTATGTGGATGGGTGAATGCAGGCTTAGTGATGTGTCAGGGAAGGGTGAGTAATGGGTCTATGAGTGCAGGGTGAGTAGTGTGCCTATGTGAATGCAGGGAGAGTGATGTATCTGTGCAAGTGCAAAGAGACTTGTCTGGCTACTCCCAGATGTGTTCGCCAAGCCACCTCTTTCTCAAATTTGCTTGAAAATGCACCATTTGCCCACTCTTTTTTCAAAATTTTCTCGGGGGAAAACACCCCCGAACTCCCTGTAGGTGGTTCCGGCTCGCTCGCTACGCTCGCTCGCCACAGTGCAGTATTTACGCCCACCACTTTCAAATGTCACCAGCCGCCCCTGCTCTGTTCTACTTAGATGTTCTCTAAAGTGATTAGATAGAAACTCAGTCCAGTCGTCAGCACTTATGTTTGCGCTGCTTTGTCCTCTGCCTCCTAGTGGGCCACTGTTCACAAGGGACCAGAACAACTTTGTGTTGGACCTTTTGCTGGCGTGGACTAACTTTAACCAGAACTGGTCTGACGCCGATTGTTTGTCTCTGTGAACGGATGCCTTAAAAAGTTTTTGAGCTTGCTTGTAGTGGTTGAATAAAATTACGTTTCCCGGGCTTTTTCTGGCCCGGCGTAGAGCAGCGTTTTTTAGTAATTTTAACGTTTTTGTTGCTGGTGAAATGCGAAATTGTGGTGGATCTTGCCGGGGGTAAGATTTGGATGGAAATTCATTTAATAGACTGTTTACCAGCGCTTCCCAGCCCTCGATGATAGGCACATTTTTTGCACATTGTAAATGTAGAAGATGACCGCATTTCTCCATGACAGTGGGGACAACGCTGGACGACCATTTCATTCGCCTTAGATTTTCCGAGTGGCTGTATGATGTCGTGTGAGCAAGGGCATGATGGTGAGGCATATTAAGAGATAATGTTATTATTTGAGGTCGATGGTCGCTTTCCCCCAGTGCTGCGATGTAGTGGCACTCAATTAAGGAGAGCATTTCGCTGTTTCCTAATGTAAAATCCAAAAATTAATGGGTTCGGCCGTTAGTTCTTGTCCAGGCCGGGGGGGTATCTGTATATGAGCGACCGTTTATTACTATATAGCCTATTCTGCTAAATTGGAGCACTGCATATTCGCCCAGTTTAGACGATCTGAGTCCTGGCGGCAATGTTTGTGTGGCGAGATGTGGGGGGACCGCTGGAAGGATGATCCCTAGGTCTTCAAACTGGTTATGAAAGAGGTTAGTATTAAAGTCTCCAGAGATTAAACATGGTATACTGCCATATGTGTTTAAGATGTTGCATAAAATTTCGGTCAGGCAGTCCAGTTTGGATTTTTTCTCACTGGTACATGGGGAGATGTAAACATTTAGGAGTAGTAGCTTGCTCTCTGATGAAAATTTTTCAACCACAATGCCAGTGACCCAATCAACTTCGAATTTTAGCTGTTTAATGCGTGCTGACAATCTAGAAGCCACGTAGATAGACAGCCCACCGCACAGTCTGCCAAACTTGCTCTTTCTTGTAGCTGGCGATATAAATTCCAGGTACCCTTCAATTGGGTTGCTCGTTGATAGCCAGGTTTCCTGGAAAAAAATAATGTCGTGTTTTATAAAGAATCCAAGTATGTCTGGAGATTGCAGTTTTGATGAAAGACCATTGATATTCCAGGAACAGATTGTTAGACCGTGTTCCAGGTTATTTCAGCTGATCCTACTTTGGGATAGGGCTGCCGGCAGCCATGACCAGTCTGCACTTCTGATGGTTTGCTGGACTTCACTACGCTCGTCATTGTTGACTGGAGAGCAGCTTCTGGCTGACTTTAAAATAGAGAAGGGGGGGGTGACTTGTACTTGAAGCTGGGACCCGGCTGGGTGCGAGTATTGAAGGGTATCGGGGAACTCGGGGTGTCGCTATAATTATTCCCCAGTTTTTGAATTGGTCAGCTTTAGATTGAACCAGTTCCCTTATGGCTTTAGATGCTAGTGTGATTAGAGTCGATTCTCCCGTTTGGGAGCCGAGGCTGGGTTTAAATTCGATGGCAAGGATATCTTTTGAATCCAGCTTGCACAGGTCCGGATTCGATTTGAAGAGCCGGATTATGTTCCCGCGATTTAGTATGTCTTGCGGGCCTTGAGAGACATACTCTGGTGTTAAAATTAGTTTGGTTTCATTGGTAACTATGGCTGGGTTGTGGATTTCAGCGGGTATGGACTTAGATGGCTTCAGCTTAACTTCTGGTGTTCGTTGAGAAATTGATGTACAATGCGAGGGGGAGGCTTGCTCACTGACTTGGTTGGTTGACGCTGAGGTAGAAACTGTTTTGCGCATGCACGCCAAAGGAAGTTGGGTGGATGGAATTGCCGGAAATTGGTGGACCAGTTCTTTGGTGGGATTAGCTGCGCAATGTGAGCCTGGATTGTTGGTCGTCAATTGAGGTGAAGAGGAAGGTTTGGTGGTTGGTGAACGCTTTTGGGAGGGCGTGGTTGTGACGGACCTGGTAACTGTTATTAGCTCTTCATTGATTTGTATTGTATTGATTTGTAATTGCCTATTTCCAGTGTGGGAGGGCGTGGTTGTGGCGGACCTGGTAACTGTTATTAGCTCTTCATTGATTTGTAATTGCCTATTTCCAGTATAACCAATTTTATCCTGAGATGTTGCGTCTGGGGAATGCCTTGGGGCTTGTGGTGGCTCCGTTTTTATTGAGGAATTTGCTTTTAAGAGTCCTTTTTGGGACGTTGGGGACTGGGCTGCTTGCGTCTGACCGGTGGGGACGGTAAGCACTGTGCTCGAGGCCTGTGCTGTCACTGGTTTATTGTTTGTAAAGTAGTTGCAAATAGTTTTTTTGGGCTCTTCTATGGGCCTATTACGGGATTTCCGGAGTCTTTTTTTTTCCCGTTTTGATAATCGATGGGCAGGTTGTTGGGGTGATTTGACGTTAGTGGTTGTATCGGTGGGTGCATTAGCTTTGGCTTTGAGTGATGGTAAAGAAACGGGTGATGATTTGTCGGACGTGTGCTCGGGATCCAGATGATTCGGGTGTTTGCCATGTAGAAGAGCCAGTGGCGTGGAGACGGGAAGCCTGGACTCTGGGATCCTCTGAATTTCTGTTAGTACTGATGACAGAAATTGGGGCAATGAGGATAAAGAGTCGATAATAGGAGAGCAGCAACATACTTATTGAACTAGTTGCACTTGAGATTGGGCTTTAATTATCAGCGAGTTAAGCGCCTCCATTTTTTGATCAATTCCTACGGTGTACACAGCAAGAGTGTTTAATAGATCCACCTGATGATCCATTTTGTCCGAGTGGTAGTTCAATGCTGACACTGTGGATTGAAGAGTTTGGAGGAGTTGTAACCAGAGCTCATTTAGGTTTAAAGATGGAGGGCTGACACTCGATCTGTTGGGTTCTTTGGTAAAAAAGGATAAATCAAGGTGGGTATTGGGCGTGGTGTTGTGGCCCCAGCCTGTGTTAATCTTTTGTCGACAACTATTGGCAATTGGTGGTGAAATTGTTGGGAATGACGTTGTAGGGTTGCTTGGATGTTCGTTTGCCTGGGTTGCAACTTGCGGGGTGAGAACTTTGGTGGTTGCTGTTGAATGGGCCTAAAGGGCTTGGGGCTTGTTGGCTAGGGGAGAAAACTGGCTAGAAATCCAAACGGAGTGATGGTCTGGCGAGGTCAACTGGCATCCAGTGAGGGGTGGAGGGGAAACAGAAGCCGATGCGTGAAGGTTGTTAACTTGTGAATCGAAGGAGGACTGGTCAAGAGCCTGGGTAAGAGTCCGGGGAGATGGAGTAGCCACTAACACTTCTTTTATTTGGAGATCGGCACTTTTTGGGAGGCCTGGGAACGATGAACTAAGGCCTTTCTTGCCGGCATACACATGGATCATGGGCTGAACCAGTTTTTGATGCTGTGCTGGGGCTGAGACTAAGGATGAGGCAATTGAAGCAGGGGTCCGAGGTATGTAGAGTGAGCTTGATCTTGACTTTAAAGAGGATACAGAGCTTCTGAAATAGTCCCTCAAAGACATTTTTTTAGTTGAAGAGACTGAGAAGGCTGAAGATTTCAAATGCGTATCTTTGCGGTTTTGATTTCCCTTGAGCACACTGACTCCGACCGGCTCCGCTTGTTATTTGTTGGACGAGGAGAGACTGAACTTGAGATGAGGACTGTGGGGGTTGTAACTCAGTTGCAGTATCCGTGGCTGTATCTGTGGCAATTCCCGATTGAAACTGTAAGTCCGACAATTTTGACGGGTTTTCGGGTGGCAATTGGTCCACTACTGCATCGTCAGAGACCTTCTTTTTAATGTCTTTTTTTGAAGGAATAGAGGGAGCTTTCCTGGTTTTCCCAGATCTCATCGCTGGAGGACCGAACTGCTTGGGTTAGTAAGAATGTTCTATATGCCTGGAGAGATCGCCCAGGGGATCGTGGCTCAGCGATGCCGTGCAGGGAGCCAACAATTGGTTGGTTTCTTCCTTGATTCTGATGAGACAGTGGGTATTCAGGTGAGGCGGTGGCTGGCGCTTTTATTAATTTGGCTTTAAAAGCACTGGTGAATTGGTAGGTGTTTTGTTGTGAAAGAGCCTCTTTCTTATAGGCGCAAGTTTAGTGCCAAAAGTTGAAAGTGAGATTAAAAAAAAGCGTTAGAGTAGCAAATTCAAGTAAATACCCCCAGGGGGATGTTACGGTTTGTGTCGTGGGCCTCAAGGAGCACAGCAGGCTCGAAGTTCCAGAGAACGCACAAGGAACCACGCGACTGGACCGGGCACCACAACAGAACGATCGCCGCGGCCCTTGCCGCTGCTGAAGGGGTTTCGCTGCTGCTGGAAGGTTTTTTCGCTGCTCCCACCGCTGTGGGGGGGCTGTGGGGGGGCTCGTGGCTCCTGTGGCTCCTACCACTGTCAGGCTGTTGGGCGGATCCTGCGGTTCCTGCTGATCTGGGCAGCTCCTGCTACTGAGGCGAGACTCTCCTGCCGCTGCGGGGGCACTGGCGCGGCTCCTGCCGCTGCAGGGACACTGACACGGCTCCTGCCGCTGCGGGGGCACTAGCGCGGCTCCTGGCAGGGGCACTGACGCAGCCCCCGCCACTGCCGGGGCACAGGTGCGGCTCCTGCCGCTGGTGGGTGCACTGGCGCGGCTCCTGCCGCTGCGGGGGGCACTGGCGAGGCTCCTGCCGCTGCGGGGGGTGCAGGCGTGGCTCCTGCCGCTGGCGGGGGGACTGGCGCGGCTCCTGCCCCTGCGGGGGCACAGGCGCGGCTCCTGCCGCTGCCGGGGCACAGGTGCGGCTCCTGCCGCTGGTGGGTGCACTGGCGCGGCTCCTGCCGCTGCGGGGGGCACTGGCGAGGCTCCTGCCGCTGCGGGGGGTGCAGGCGTGGCTCCTGCCGCTGGCAGGTGCACTGACGCGGCTCCTGCCGCTGCAGGGGGCACTGGAGACACTAGCGCGGCCCCCTGCTGCTGCTGGAGCACAGGTGCGGCTCCTGCCGCTGCGAGGGCACTAGCACTAGCGCGGCTCCCGTGGCTTCTGCCGCTTTTAGGGTGACTTTCGCGTCACCGCTGCAGAGAAGCCCTCACACCGCAATGAGTCCTCGCAGCCTCCGACAGCCCCGCTCTCACTGCCACACGGCAGCAAGAACCGGCAGCTGCGAGCCGGCAGCAGGGAGCAGGGAAACCGCACCGGCAACCTCCAGCGGCCTCTAGCTCCAACTGGGAACAGCTGACGAGAATTCTCACACCTGAGACGGCTTCAGTCAGTCAGCACCGGCAACCTCAGACATCCACTTTCAGAGAGTAGTGGCAAAGAAAGAGACAGAAAGTCTAACAATCGAGAAAAACAGCACACAAGTAAACGTGAGCAGTATTTTCTTTCCATGGACATGCACAAAAAAGGAAAGAAGCAGGCGCGTATCCCAGCCACCTAAGGAGTGTTGGGTAGCATTGGCAGTGAGCACACCATCCATTTGATTAGATTTTTTTTCTCCAAAAAACAGTACTCTGGCTTAGCAGGTAAGAAAAGAGTACCGATATGGTAGGTCAATGATACTCAAAGTCCGGCCCGGGAGCCGCCTGCACCCCCCTTGACCTTTACATGCGGCCCTGGGGTCAAGGGCAGCACTGGGCCGCTGTTTACTGACTCAGCAATATCATCCAGAAATGTGTTAAATGAGCAAGCATTTATTTACAGGCCAACTGAAGTGAAAGAAAGGAAGTAACTAGAGTGTCCTGCCTTCTTAACATTAAGAACATTTTCATTTTAAAGCCGTATTGCAACAAACGTGCAAAAATATGATAGTCTCTTCAAAATTCAAAAAGTGTATTTCATTAACATGCAGAAGCATTTCACCGTAGTACATCAGATTATATCAGGACATTGAGAAGGTTTTTTTTCCAGTGATACATTTCAAACAGATATTTACTAACATCCATGGTTCCCTCCACCCTGACAGCATGGCCAATAGTGAACTAAGAGGTAAGTCAATTGTTATGAGCACTCTCTGGGTGGCCTGGGTTTCTTTTATACATGGGCAACGCTATACTTTATTGAATCAAACACTAGTGAGTGTTTTCTACAGCGCATATCCTGAAGCAATGTATTTCTAGGTCCTCATATATGTGTTCATAAAGAAAAAGAATGGAACGTGAAATAAAACCTGGTATCACACAATTTAGGCAAGTGAGGAAGCCAGGATTGATACTAGGTTTTCTAGTTTCACATTGTGCAATTCAGCCACTATATGTACATGCTTTGCATCCACTATGCCCACCTTACATACCCGCCACCTGACAGGCACCCTGAGGGCCCCGGTCACACCACAGATCAAACTTTTTGGCCCCTGGGAAAATGTTTGTGAGTACCCATGTGGTAGATAGACATGAGAGTTTGAGGTTGTCATCAGTTCTAGTGTTTTGCATAGGATTCTGGAGGGGGCAGTTGACTGTGAAGCTGTTGTTGGGGGAGGTTCAGTAATGGATGGTAGGAGTCAGAGACATAATACATGATATGTCCTGTTGTACAGTACCCTGGCCTGGAGGTAGACTTGTTTCGTAGGAGTGGAATCCAGTAATACGACCAAGAAAACGTCAATGGGACACATAAATCAGCGTCAAGAAGTTTCAGCGTCAATTGCACCGCGTTCAGCCACACAGACTGGCACTTCCTGCACGTCTCTGCGCAAAGTTTAGTGGAGGGACTGTAACACAAAGATCCCAAGCTCCAGCATCAACAACTTTGCCTTCCAGGCGGTGTTTCGGCATTTTGGTGCATGACCCAGTGTGGCATCACTGAATGAAGGGGTCACTCGCGTGCATCAAGCAGACCCACTGGGCACCTTGTCATTATTCAATGCATGAATGTGTCACTATAGCAGCAAATTTGTGAGATGCATTAAAGGTTTTTAAAACAAAAGGACAGAAAAGCTGTGGCTTGAAGAAACACAAATAAGAAGCGAACTGGAATTGGATAATATTCTGATTCTGTATGAGTTTTGTCTGGAAAGACATTGAATTCTGTTAGTGGCTTGTTTATAGGGCCTATTGCTCTACAGTGTGTTACTGCACTGTGATTCCAAGGGCAGGGAATTTCCATAAAGCGTTTACATTTGTCTTGCATATTTCATTTTAATAGCCACCTACTTAATTTATGTAAATTCACAATACTGTTGAATACAATTAATCATAAAATGTATTATTATTCTGTCTCTTCATACTTGGGAGTCGTTAAGTTGTGACTGGTGTTCACGGCTATATTAGACTGGAGACAGATATGCAAAACGTATCACCACAACCTTTCTGTCTGTCTCATCGAGGTGAACCAGTATTCAATTGGAGTAAATGGAAGCACGTTTTTTTCCAATTAGGTTCCTGTGTGGGCCATCTCGGAGTAGAAAGAAAACTGGCTTTACCTACACACTGTCTAGGCGCAGAAGGGCAAGACGTTTTGGAAAACCAGATCTTGACCAAGAAGATGGACAGGGATTGAATGAGCTTGAGGTTGCTGTTGAGGAACTGGATTTGCATCATTTCCAAAAGTCAGTACAATCCAAGAAAGATTTCATTTTGACAGAAAAGCACAGAAAGAAGAGGAAACTGTGAAACATACATCACAGCACTCAGGAAACTCTCAGCATCCTGTAAATTTGGCGCTCTTTCCAAGGGGTGCAGAAGAGATTCATTTGTACTACACTGCAAGTCAGGCAAAATTAAGAAGGAGCTATCGCTTAAAGACGAGTCTCCTGTATGCAAAGTTATTGCTACTGTAGAACGTGTGGAGCACATGCTCAAGTATGTGGAGGGATTGGGATGTGATGTGGACTTGAAAACAGAGGTGAGTGTAATCAAGGTGGGAACGAGGAAAGTGGAACATTTGCTTAACCTTTCCTCTGTTTTGAATGGTATATGTTTTTGTTGTGGGGTGCATGGGCACACGGACAATTTTAAAGACTGTCCAGTTGTGAAAGTAATTTGCTATATTGATCATTTTGAAAATTATTAAAGGAGAGGGAAGAAATCAAAAGAGTTGTTAAGGAAGTGTGTAGGTATGGTTCTTCAGACTGGGCAAAGGCAGCCCCTGTGACAAAGTGAACATCTATGATTATGAAGGAGCAGTTTTGTTTGACTCATGTTCTAGACTGACTATTGTTTTGATGCAAGTATAAAACAACACTTTGATGGTTTGATAGATCTGAAGAAGATGGATATTTATCTTGGGAAGTATGAAGGTCACTTAAAAAACCTATTTTTTCATGCTCTCCACGTTTTTAGAGGGCTATTGTGCAGGGTAAGGTCACGTAACTGTGAAGGGTATTTCTCCATCCTAATGCTGAGCATCAAGTGTATGTGAGTCAGATAGTTAGTGGTTATTTGGATTTTCCAAAGTTAATTCCCAGGTGTTCACCACAAAGCTGGGATGTCTCTGAAATTATTCCCACCACATCAAATTGCAGAAAGGAGCAACTCAACTAGTGCAAAGGTAAGAAGAATGCCAGTGAACCTGTTAGAAGCAGTTAAAAAGGAATTGTCCAGATTTTGCGAGGAGGTTATCATAGTACCTGTAGAGGCTCATGAAAGGTTAGCGCCTGTGGTGGTAACCTGTTAGCGCATTTGAAATATCACGTTATGCTCTGACCTTAGAGCTTAGACTAAAGAGGTGGTAGTCGGTTTCCAATTTGATAGAAATGTTGTCAACTATTTTGGACGCCAAGTTCTTCACCAACTTTGAATCGGCATCCACTTATCACCAAATCAGATTACATGAAAATTCTCTAGAGCTTACAGCATTCATCACATCCATGGGTTCTTAGAAGTTCCTTAGTATGCTGTTTGGATTAGTCTCGACTGCTTCAGTTTCTTCAAAGGCTAATACACAATCTGGTAGGGGACCTGGTAGAAATAAAGTGCTTCCAAGATAACTTATTCAGCTGTACAGCTCATGGGTGGAGCATACTCCCAGGGTGCAAGTTGTGTTGAAGCAGTTGGAGGGACCAGATATAACTCTGAAAGTCGACAAATGCAAGTTTGGTGAGGAGGAGATTACTTCCCTAGGTTATTCTGTGTAAAAACATAGGAGTTAAACTAAAGTAAGAACTAATTGTGCCCATTCGTGCTTTAGCCAACCTGGGGACTAAAGAAGGGGTGTTGTCCTTTTTTGGAATTAAGGAATTTTACAGTAAGTACACACCCCATATCTCGTACAAATCCGATTGAGAAAACTGTGCAAAACAAATGTGGAATTTGTCTGGAGCGAAGAATGTCAAAAAGAATGTGATTTCTTAAAAGAGGAACTAGCTCATGCTCCCAACATGAAAGCATTTGTGTCAGGAAGCGACTATAGTAGTAATGGATGTTAGTGGGAGAGATTTAGGAGCAGTGTTGTTGCAGAGACATGAAGGGAGAGAACAAATCATATCGTGCTTCCAGAGGGCTGAGAGGACCTGAACTTAGCTACTCAGTAATTGAGTCATGCAGTGTGCTAAATAACAATGGACTGGGATGCGGCCCTGAGTAAATACCAGTGGCTGACATTATTTCAAGCATTCCATCCATCACTCTTTTGTATACTTTAGTGAATCTCCCTAAGTTGGACTGGTAAACCCAGATGTTGTTCCCGTGCTCACTGAGCCACTGGAAGCTAGCTATATCTGGCTGATGATCCCTAACTAGGGTAAAGGCAGTCCTGGGTTGCTTGTATTCTGGTTCACGGAAGACCTGGCCTGGCAGTTCGGTCCGGATTGTTCCCATTGCAGCAGGGTCAAGACTGATTTGCTTATGGCTGGGTCCAAACTGAGGTGGCATGGTGTGCAAAATAACGATGGACTGGGATGCGGCCCGAGGAATTACCAGTGGCTGAGATCAAGTCAAGCTTTCCATCCATCCCTTTTCTGTATACTTTAATGACAAGGTATGTAGCATGCGCGTTCCACCCACTGTATATATGGATTTGCCCAGTGGTCCAAGGCAAGAGGCAGCTGTAGTCATTGTAGATCCATTAAGAGTTAGGGGTCCACGCCATACCTAAGTGTGTCTATGGATGTTTTCTCAAGGTTGCTTTAAAATATCTTGTGCGAGCAGCAACACATGCAGCTCTTTTATACATTTTTTACAAGGTTTGTTCCATCAAGAAGGTTTTACCTGTATTTTATTAACAGAAATGGGGTTGAGCTTTGTATCAGGGAACTTTAGTGATTTCTTCAGAGCTGTGGCATTAAACACAAAAACCTCAAGACAAAGGGGATAATTAAAGCTTTAATGGTACAATCAAGGAGGACATCCAGTTGGCTAAAGTGGACAGGCTGAACTTAAAGAGAGTGCTTCAGGAATGTTTGGTGGCATTCAGGCTCTCCCTGCACCGTACCACTGGTAAAACTCAGTTTGAAAATTTCTATGGTAAAAGGCCCTATTCTGTATTACTAACAGGGTGGGTGTCATGGAGAAATGGATGGGTTAATGTTCTTGTTACAGATAGCTGGAGAGAAGTAGATTTGAAGAAGATGGATGCCAGGAAGTAAAAGTGTGATGTGAGCAAATGTGTGATACATCTGAATGTTAAAGTCAGTGATTTGGTTAGAACTCGAGCACCAGAAGGAACAAGTGTCTGGTCCAAGCTCTGTGAACCCAGAGAGGTTGTGAACATTTCCACTAATTCTGTGGATTCAAATGATGGCCACATTTGAAACATGAGCAGAGTCTTGCATCTTCTGCAAGCAGTCTGATCGCCAGAGAAATGGGAGGGTCTGGTGGTGTTAGAATAAAAAGAATCCTACTTATGCATTGTTATACGTATGTTAGCATTCGCAGCGCCATTTTATATGTAGACGCAATTTTGGGTTACAATCAAAACTTATACCATGCTATTTCCGAGAAAAGGACTCAGTAAAGTTTTGTTTCTCCAAGGTTAAGGTTTTGCTTTGCTAATGAATACACTGTTCTTATTAACGCATACCTTTTCCCTTAGATAGAAACCCTCTCACATATGTCTAGTGGCGGGCACGGGCAGGATGACCTTGACTGTTAGATAGTGTGCGCCCGGCTGCAGAATCGAAACTTATTTTTTTTGTATTCCACAGTTTTGCGGTATCTGTTTGGAAAATTCCATTGTGGGCATGCCTTCATTCGTTCTGAAATGTACATAATGTATCTTTATGCTTGCTGATGTCAGTCCCTCTGCAGCACTCCTTAGAGACTGGGCAGACCGGGCTCCGCTCTGAGCGTACTCTGAATAAACAGATATTGGTATCTATTCTCTACTGTCTGACTGACTCTTCATTTGGTATGGAAGGCTGAGAGGTGGTCTTGTGTGACCCGGGTGACCTGAATCGGGTCACTTCCTTCAGTTGGCACCCAAACAGGGGCTCCTTCGGGTGAGTGACCCATCCCCTTCCGTGGACGGGGGGGAGGTCGAGGCCATCGTCGGGTCGGACTGACGGTTCAGGGATCCCTGTATGAGGAGCATTGATTGCTCGCAGCTGCCCCTTCCGTCCTGCCGGACGGTGCCTCGCCCAGTGGTCATCCCGACTGGAGTCCTAAACGGCGAAACCCTTGGATCTGACTGTTTGGTCTGAAGAGTCGGCAGTGGAGAATTAATTTGCTTCGACCTGCATATATCAGGTGAGTTTGTTTTGGTTTTTCGTGGATATGGTACCATTTTGGTTTGTATTAGAAATGGTCTGAGGACCGTCTTTGGGACAAAAGCATTTGCAACTGCTTTACCAGGCATAGAATAGTGAACTTGTTTTCTTTTGAGAATGCCTGGAATCAGTAAGCTGTTTTCTTTGTGTTGTCGTTGTTGTTCTACAGATGCTCGATTGGAAGAAGCTCAGCCGGTGCCTCCAGAAGGCACTCCAAATTTTGATATGTGCGTGAAACATGGTCTTGGCCCTATCATGATTAGTACATTATGGCACAAATATACAAGGGACAATGCCGAATTGCAGTGGCCGTTAACGGGCACTTTTGATGAACAAAAGATTGGGTATTTACAGGAACAGTTATTCAAGAGGCGAAGTAGACAGTCTATGTTTGATTCTCTTAGGACGTGGCAGAAGGCAGCTAGGCAGAGACGATTGAAGTCTGAGAAAGAGGCCCGGAAAGGAAAAATGCAGACACTGACTCAGAAAGCTGTAGCATATGATAGAGAAAAACAGGAAAAGGGAGTTGAATGCGAAGATAGGAGGTTTCGATTGCATATTGATAAATCGTATTTGGCTCAGGCGGAAACTGATACCTTTGTGGAAGAATTGTTAGATACTCGACCCCCGCCCCTGTATGCTCCGCAAAGGATATATCCCACTGTTCCCGTGCCATCACAGCCGCCTGTTACAGCTGTTCTTTCTGTTCCTGTGTCTACTGCCGTCTTTTCAACAGCTGTGGCCTCGGCTCCTTCTCCTCCTTCTTCTGTTTCTTTGTCGTCTGTGGCAACAATGACTGTTAGTACTCCTTCCACACCTATTGTCTCAGCATCCCTGTCCCCTGCGCTTACTCCTGCGACGCACCTGCCTGCGACACTTGTGCCTGTTACTTCTGTTGCTTCTCCCGCTGCGGTTCTTCATCCCCCTATATTTGTAAGCACTGAGACACCAGTTTGTGGGTTCGAGGATAGAGATTTATCAAAATTTCATGACCGTATGGGCCCTTTTGTACGGTCTGCGGTGGGAGATGAAGAGAAGAAGGTTGTAGCTAATCAAGCCGCACAGTGGGGCCGTAATCCCATTTACAGTGTGGAGGATGTCTGGAGTGTGATGAAAGATTATGAGCCTTTTGTACAGCAGCATGCCCTTAAATATATGTCCTCTACGTTGATTGGCCTTTGGCAGCAATATTTTGGGGATGATGCGTCACAAATTTTATTTGATATTAGAGACCGTGTGTATGCTAGTGGTTTGGACCCAGGCCAAGTGTTTGGGAACATTACCACGTTGGTTGCTTATAGAGGTTGGTTGCACAACAAGAGTCCTACCACGGTATCTCAGTTTCCGATGCGAGAGGTTCATCCCATATATCATCCAGAGATACCAGAGTTAACGGATCAGCGTGGTAATGTCACTCGAGCTGGTGTAGCGGCCCGGTTTCAGGAGCAATGGGTTCATACTCTGTGGAAAAGAAGTGAGGTTTTATCTCTTAAAACTCATTTGCCTGATTCTAGGAAAAATCCTACTGCTTATTATAAAGAATTGACCGAAGCCGCTTCTTCGACGGTAATGACTCTTGCTGATATTGAAATGTTTTTCGGTCTTCTTGTTCTGGTTGATATTTGGAGGCAGGTCCATACTCAAGATCATGTTCCGGAGTTGGGTGGTACTTGGGATCAAATTAAAGCATGGGACCAAGAGAGAAAACCTGGTGATAAGCCCCGAGCGGAAATTTTAGCGTTGCCAGGCAGCATTATTACTTATATGCATTCTCTTATTCCACCGAGGAAAGTAGATTGGGATAAATTGTCGGCTTGTCGCCAGAAGAAAGATGAGAGTGTGTCTGATTTTTTTACTCGGTTCGAGGATACGTTTTTGGATTATAGTGGCCAGGATTTGTCTATTGAGGGGGGTGTTCGGTTGTTGGTTAATAGATTTGTCTCTAATTTGCTTCCTGAAATTGCGACTCAATTGCAGGCTTCTGAGAGTACTTGGTCCACCTCTGCCTCTTCCGTTATTTTGAACATGGATCAATATTATGAGCATCGAGACAATGAGGAGAAAGAAAGGACAGAGAAGAAGCATAAAGATTTAAAAACAAAGGTGTTGTTGCAACAAGCCTTTAGAGGGAATGGTAGGGGACGTGGTGGTTTTGTCCGACAGCTTCCACGTACTAGTAGGCAGCCGAACACAATGCCTCTGGGGCCGAATCAGTGTGCGTATTGTAAAGAGGAGGGTCACTGGCGTAGCGAGTGTCGCGTGCTTTTGCAGAAGGTGGCGGTCCACAGAGGACGAGGTTCTCATGGACGGGGTAGTGGGGCTGGAGGGGCTGATAGGGGTTAGAACGCTGCAGCTTCACAGGGTCGTACCGATAACAATTACTTTGACGATCCTCATGATGTACAGTATTATCATGATGATTATGATATGGAGGAGGTGACAGGAATGTCGTATAGCTAGGACAGCCAGGGACAGAGTGAAGAACCAGTTACGATACCTGTAGACCAGCGTGGACCTTATGTAACAGCGGAACTGCAAGGTTCGACTAAGGGATTTTTGGTGGACACAGTTGCGACAAAAAGTTCTGTTTCTCAAAATATGGTCCCTGGGGCAGCTCTGTCTGGCCATAATAATGTTTCGGTAGGTTTTTCTGGTGTACCGGTAGTAATCCCCATTTCAAGACCCCTTGCACTAACTGTTGGTCCTTTTACAGTGGATTCATCATTTTTGTTAACATCTAATTGTGGTGAGAATTTGATGGGTTAGGATTTGTTGAAAAAATTGCATAGTACGATTTATTGTTCTACGGAAGGCATGTACATGACGATGGGTCCAAATGTGAGCACTAGACAGTGTCTGTCTCTTCCTCTTCCTGCTGAATTTGCTGACATACCATCTACTTTGTGGGCAACTGGTGATACAGATGTGGGATTGCTGCATATCTCGCCGGTTTCGATAAAGGTTAAAGACAATGCTATTCTGCCTCGTATTCCTCAGTATAAAATACCAGAGGCCGGAGAGTGAGCCTTATTGCAAATTATTCAGGAACTGATCAAGAAAGGAGTTGTTGAGGAGACGTCTGCCAATATTTGTAATAGTCCTATTCTTCCGATTCTTAAATCGTCACTCTCAGGTTCCCCTGATGATCATGAAGATGTTTATCGTTTTGTGATTGATTTGCGTGAAGTTGAAAAAATAGTGGTTCCTCAGTTTCCAGTGGTCCCAGACATTACTATGCTTTTGACGATGATTCCTTGTACTGCTAAATTCTTTTCTGTCATTGATTTGAAAAATGCCTTCTTTAGTATTCCTATACATCCGGATAGTAGATACTTCTTTGGGTTTACGAAAACTGGCAGAAGCGTTAGGTTCTGTTGAGCTCCTCAGGGCTATACTGAGAGTCTGAGTACTTACAGCCAGGCTTTAAAGAGTCAGTTGGATTCCCTTTCGCTTCCTGCAGGTAATGTATTGGTGCAGTATGTTGATGATCTCCTCATCGCCTCCGATTCAGAGCAAGGTTGTAAAGACCGTACGGTTCAATTGTTGCTGCATTTGGCTCACCATGGACATAAGGTTTCTCTTTCTAAATTTCAGTATTGTCGACAGGAGGTCACCTACTTAGGTCACCTACTGTCGAAGGAGGGTAGGAGATTAACCCCTGAGCGTATCAGCACCATTGTTAAAATGCCTGTTCCACAAACTCAGAAAGATGTGCGCGCTTTTATAGGTATCACTTCCTACTGTCGGCAGTGGATACCTAGCTACTCCCTATTAATCAAACCTTGCCTGCACTAACAACGAAAGATGTGCATGAGCCTTGGATGCCCGAATGTCAGCAGTCTTTTGAGCAATTGAAAACTGCGCTTTGTTCGGCTCCAGTACTAGGCACCCCAGATTACAATAAACCATTTGTGTTGTACGTCCATGAGATGGCTGGTTGCGTGCGTTCTGTTTTAACAAAGAAATTTGAAGATAAGCAACGGCCGTGTGCTTATTTTTCTGCTGTCCTTGATCCAGTCGCGAGAGCTCTTCCGAGTTGTCTAAGAGCGGTTTCGGCCATGGCCGTTTCGATTAGACAATCGGCCGGACTCGTGCTGGATACTGACCTCACAGTGATGGTACCCCATGCTGTGAATACACTTTTGAATAAGACAAAGACATAGCACCTCACCAGTGA
This sequence comes from Calotriton arnoldi, assembly GCA_963921515.1. NCBI lineage: Eukaryota > Metazoa > Chordata > Amphibia > Caudata > Salamandridae > Calotriton > Calotriton arnoldi. Next base: position 1,187,271 of record CAWUFW010005694.1, read on the forward strand.
ACATCTGACTGGCTATGAATTTACACTGTTTGCCAAACACATCACGATCAAAAGATGTGCCACTCTGAATCCAGCCACATTACTACCCCTCCCTTCTGAAAGTGATGAAGTCGACAAACATGACTGTATCTTCCGGACGGAAGAAGAGACGAAAGGACGGGTAGACTTGACCGATGTTCCCTTATCTGACCCACAAGGGGAACTATATGTCGATGGCTCTTGTTTTAAATTACCAGATGGCACTACTACTGCTGCTTATCCTATTACTACGTACGTACGGTAGTGGAGACATCACGAGTCCCTTATCAGTCGGCTCAAGCCGCTGAACTTGTTCCCCTCATACGAGCTTGTGAATTGAGTGAAGGACTGGTTGTCAATATTTATACTGACAGTCAGTATGCCTTCGGGGTCGCGCATAGTTTTGGGCGACTCTGGGCAGAGAGAGGGTTCCTTACTTCACATGGCACCAAAATTCAGCATGGACACCTTATATTGAGGCTTTTGTCTGCTTTGACACTTCCTAAAAAATTGGCTATAGTAAAGTGTAGTGCCCATCGGAAAGTCATTGACGATGTGGGAAGGGGGCATGCTTTTGTGGATCAGATAGCAAAAGAAACGGCTCAGACTAAAATGAAACGGATGTTTGTAGCAGGCCCGGCTAGGTGGGAGCCTGAAGTTACCATGTTTGGAGATACACTTGACAACGTGAAAGAGATACAGCGTGAAGCCACAATAGAAGAGTTAGCAATGTGGCAGGAAAGTACAGCACAATTGAACGATGAGGGATGTTGGATTGATAAGTCAGGAAAGCAGAGATGGATGTTGCCTGATGCATATGTTCTTCCTGTAGTTACGATGGCCCATGGTCCAGCCCATATTAGTGCTAAGGGTATTTGCAAGTTGTTAGACCCTGTTTGGCAGAACGACAACATTTCGAAAATGGCTGCACATTTAGTGAAGTATTGTATGGTGTGCATGATGCACAATACTGGAAAGTACACCCACACCGCCTGGTAATTTTGCACCACCCACTTTCCCTTTTGAGGTCTTTTAGATGGATTATATGGAGTTAGAAAGGTGCAATAATTTGAAGTATGTTTTGCTAGTTGTTTGCCCATTCAGTAAATGGGTTGAGGCCTATCCCACTAAGGACAATACAGCCATTACGACTGCAAAGGTACTCCTGAAGGAGTTCTTTCCTCGTTTCGGCTTGCCCCATTTGATTTTTTGTGATAACGGAAGTCAGTTCAATTCAAAAGTGGTTCAATTGATTTGTGATGGTCTGTGTATTAAACAGAAGTTTCATGCTGCCAATCATCCACAATCAGCAGGTTTGGTTGAGAAATACAATGGTACTCTCAAACTTAAACTGGCAAAAATGCAGGAGACCACAGGGTTAAAATGGCCAGATGCCTTACCGTTAGCTCTTCTATCCACAAGAACAACAGCACATTCTAGGACAGGATTGTCACTGTACGAGGTCGTGTATGGGCGCCCGGCAAATGTCTGGGGCGTCCCACGCCCTCGACGGTTTTCAGATATTAAGTACCCGTTGTTGATTGACTACCTCTGCCAGTTAACTGAAAGTTTGCGTTCTATTTACCAACAGGTCCAGGAATCCCTGCCAGCTAAACCCGAGGGGCCCGGACACACAATTCAGCCTGGGGACTACATCCTCATAAGGAACTTCCAGCAGAAGAAAAGTTTGGAGCCGCGTTGGAAGGGACCGGAGCAGGTCCTTCTAGCCACACGCACCGCAGTCAAAGTTGCTGGCCGTAAGAACTGGATCCATGTGACTCATTGTCGAAGGGTCCCTTTGCCTTTGCCCTATGATCAATGGGTGAAGGATGGAGTAGGAGACTCTGAGTGTGAGACAGTGCCTCAGTTTGTCCCCTTCAGCGATGCCAGGCTGACCTGGATGCGAACAGATGAGGAAAATGATGAAGTGCTAAATGCGGCAGTTGCTCCAGACATACGGGCGATTCAGGAGCCGCTTTTTGTTGATCCTTCTGTGTCTGGAGTCACTATGTAGAATTTGCGCCCTCGACTGGAGAAAAGTGTACTAAAGGAGAAGTCAGATTAGCTAGGGATGGACTGTGTAAGTTAGGGTGTACTTTGCTATAGTACCAACGGAGTTAGCTTGGAGTGATGAGAAATTTGTGCACTATTTGAACATTGGACAGGATAGATCAAAGGTATCTCCCGAGGGATATATTATCCTGGTGACGTGGGAACCCGAGCTTAGGACAGAGCAAGCTCCACCGCCCGTGCTCAAGAGCACCAACGTTTTGCTGAACAATAGGAGCCTGTACCAGTGAGGCTCTGACGGACACTGGGAACTTGTATATTTCTCTCATTTGCATTTAGTCCCATTTCATTATTTGTTATGCATCCCTTTGGCAGAATGGTTGCTGAGGAAGAGCAGCCAGTGATTTTTCCTGTTCATACACGTCTTTTGGTCTACAAAGAAAAAGTTTGTATGTGTTGTTCTTGTGATTCTGTTGCTATTGGCTTTGGGTGGGGTGTCATGGGTTTTGGAGCATAACCAGGATGTGACATTATGTACCAAGGGTAAGATTATCCCTCAAGGTCGACAGAAAAGAATGACGCTGAATAATATCTTTTTAGACACACATAAAAGATTTTTTGGAGAAGGTACAGCTTGCTATCCAACTGAATCTGTCACAAGTTTATGGACTGCTTACCCATTGTCACTTGTCAATTATGCGTATACCCGCCCATCCCAGTTCGTAGAGGTGAGGGCAGGGGCGTAACACAGGCCCCCGCAACCCCAGCGGTGCGGGGGGGCCTCGAGCTGCAGGGGGCCCCCTCAGCACTGTACTCAGGCCTGAGAGCTCAGGATTAAATCCGGAGCGGGGGCCCCTCTGTCTACCTTGCAGGGGGGCCCCCTCAGCTTCCGTTACGCCACTGGGTGAGGGGTGAGTTTGGTATGGGGTATCCTGGCCCTTATCTATATTACAGAAAGCCACGAGGAAAGGGGTATCCAGGGTGTGACAATAATACGTATTGTGATAATTTGTATATGAAAGAACAGAATGTTACTTTAGTGGGCTGGCATTACCAAGATTTAACAGTCACCCGGAAAGCTGGTTATTATCCTGCCTGTTGCCCGATAATAAATAGTACTGATGCATTTCTGTACGTCAATTGTTCTGGGATAGTGTTGTTCAAAAATACGATGTCTTTAGCAAAAGAAAAGGATCCGAGCACCTTTGGAATGAACACCAGATATGCTCCAGTAGATTATGAAGGACCACTTTATGCACATCCAGGATTTTATTTCCTGTCTAACGGTACTTACTCAAATGTTTATAATGGCACAGATGATGTTGCTCTAGGAATGGTGCTTCCCCTAGGTGTGCCTTGTAAGTACAGTAAGCCAAGTGTAAGATGGGTAAAGAGAACGTTGACTGCAGAGTTCTGTGATGGAGTGACAGATTTGGAAGTCAACAATTACAGTAATGGGATCACTTTTGGATACATTCTCTCCTCCATAATTGCGTTTGGTGGCACTGCTATGGCTAGGGTGAGAAAGCTAGAGAGTATTTAGGATGTAAGCTACAGATACTGTCTAATTCCACTGTAGCAGCTTTGCATGACATCACCACTCAATTGGAAAGTATGCAGATTTATTCCGAGCAGACTAGATATGCAGTTGACTTCATCTTGGCAAAGAGTGGTGGTGTGTGCGCTGTAGTCGGGGACCAATGTGTAGTCAGGATTTAAGAATATGGAACAAAATATTACTAAACATATATTAGATATCTTGGGGAATGTCAAAGGAATGGAAAGTGGAAACTGGAGTTGGTTGTTGTTTGGCAACTGGGGTTGGATTTTTGAGAAAATAATTTATTTAGTTGTAGCGCTGATACTTTGTTGTATCCTCATTCAATGTCTCCCATTCTGTTGTTCCTCTTGCACCACTCTATTCCTTCCAAAGAAGACATCCATCCATGATACTAATGCTGCAATTATAGTCCAAAAAGACATAGGTGCCCTTATGCAAATTGATGATGGCATTTTTGAGACTTCTTCCCTCCTTATTGTTTCTGTCTCTGATCCTGAGGATATGGACTGTTCATAGTCAACTTTACTTATGATTCTTGTTCAATTGTTTTGCATCTTTTATAAAAATGTTTAGCTCATGCTAAAAGGAGGGTCTGTTAGAATAAAAAGAATCCTACTTATGCATTGTTATACATATGTTAGCATTCGCGGCGCCATTTTATATGTGGACGCCATTTTGGGTTACAATCAAAACTTATACTTTGCTATTTCCGAGAAAAGGCCTCAGTTAGGTTCTGTTCTCCAAGGTTAAGGTTTTGCTTTGCTAATGAATACACTGTTCTTATTAACGCATACCTTTTCCCTTAGATAGAAACCCTCTCCCACTTGTCTAGTGGCGGGCACGGGCAGAATGACCTTGACTGTTAGATAGTGTGTGCCCGGCTGCAGAATCGAAACTTATTTTTTTTGTATTCCACAGTTTCGCTGTATTTGCTTGGAAAATTTCATTGTGGGTGTGCCTTCATTCGTTCTGAAATGTACATAATGTATCTTTATGCTTGCTGATGTCAGTCCCTCTGCAGCACTCCTTAGAGACTGGGCAGACCGGGCTCTGCTCTGAGCGTACTCTGAATAAACAGATATTGGTTTGTATTCTCTACTGTCTGACCGACTCTTCATTTGGTATGGAAGGCTGAGAGGTGGTCTTGTGTGACCTGGGTGACCCGAATCGGGTCATTTCCTTTACTGGAAGGCCTCAAGGGTCTCCTAAGCACAACCACTGTGTTCATGGAGGTCCTGCAATAGTTGAAGCTAAACAAGATGGTGTGAACTTTGGTACTGATTCAAAGGACAAAATGCAAACACAGGGTGTTGATTTCAATCTCACTAGAGCTTGAAGAACTTGGAAGGCAACCTACTAATTAAAAGACTAACTTTTGTCTTTATTCATGGTAGACTGTGGTTAGTTTTGACTTACGCTGTTATTTCGGTTGGTGAGAAAAGGGTTTCTCATGGATTTTGTGTTTTTGTATTTGTGTGTCAAAGAGAATATGTGGGATGTCTTGACTCTAATTCTTTCCTTACTCATTGCTGCCCATTTTAGAATCCTGTAAAATATTTAGGATTGAAAGGATTCTACAGGGGATCCTGACTGGGAAGCTGTTGGCAGCTCAGGTTTAGTAACAGAGGCGTTACTTCAACGTTCGCGCATCATTTTCTTTTTAACTTCACAATAGGTTGCTCCAGTGGTTGTTGTTGAAAGGAATCAACACAGATGCTTGCACATTAACCTTCTGAGGAAAGTCTCTCTGGGAAGACAGATGAATGTGAGATGTCTCACTGTATCTTGGACGAGACGAGTTTTACATATACCAGAATGGACTGCCAAAAACTCATAGAATAAGACCAAATGAGGTATTATTAATAAGAGTGGCTAAGAGATGTGGTGTACTTTTTATCTTACGAGTCTTTTTTTTCTGAATCACAATTCTCAGTGTTATGGCATATGTGCACCTTTAAGGTATAGAATTAAAAAGTGTTGCATGCACGATCTTGGCAATATGCATCCTGATTCGACCGATTCACAATGCCATAGGATCTTAGAGAACACTGTGTTATATCCTGCATTTAACTGTGTTTATTGTTTACCCCTTTCTTTCCACTCTTCCCTTGTTGTTGTCTGCCCATGTTTCCCTCTCATTTGTTCCTCGACCTCCTTCCACTTTTATAATATTCTCGCAAATGGAATTGGGATTTTAAATGTTGAAGGGATATTCGTTATTTGCTGTTCATGGTGCAATTTGAATGTATTCGTGCTTTGCTCATCTCGCTCTATCAGCCCAATGAAGAGCACCTTGGCATCCACATCAGGGCTTCAGACACGGTCCGTGCAGGTAAGAGCGGTGGGGCCCGGTGGGGTTGGGGGGGGCGGATTCGACAGGCGATGACGATAGAAAATTAAATAAATAATTGCTTTTACCTCATCGTTCTCCTCATGTTGTGATCCTTTACCAAATACGAGAAGAAGAAAAGTAGGGTGAGATGGAGGGGGGGGGGGATGGAGAGAGATTTACTTGGAGAGAGAAAGCGAGAGAGACGCAGAAAGTGAGAGATAAAAGGCAGTTACCAAAAATCCTTCCTCTGCACCCTCTTCTACCTCATGCAAGCAGGTCTAACACACTTTGGCATCTTTAAAGGCCTTCACCAGGAGACAGACAGGGCTCAGCTAAGGCCTGGCAGAGTGCACAGCAAAGCAATACACACAGGAGAGCTGAAGATGCCCACCTGGACTTGCCAGCTGTAGAGCACTGGCACCAAAGCATAGTCACTTCCTAGAAGTATTTGAAAGCAATTGAAACTGAAAAAATACCATTCCCTAATCATACTGACTCCCTCGCACTATATAGTAAGGACATGCTGGGCACAAGCAAAGCAACATGTGTCAATAAGACCTGGAAGCCAAATTATGTACTGCAACATAGCTGTTGATTGATCCTGTAGTTTAGGCTCCGCACTGAGATCAGGGGATTAGAAAAGTTATTGCACGAGGGAGGCAAAGATGGCATGTGACTAACTGCCACTACTCTCGCCGTCTCTCTCGATGGAACCATGGCTCGACGAGCAGCTCCTTAGCCTGGGACTGACCTCGGAGAATCGCTCGCTGTGTGGCTGCTGCAGGTAGTGCTACGGTGGATTGTAGGGAATGCTCCTTTCCAGCGTCTTTTTTTGGTCGGAAGAGGCTGGCGGCAACAGCAGCACGGTGGAATCCCGCCGATTCAATCAATGGCGGCCAGAGGTGGAAAACCGGGGAGAACACGGACCGCAGGAATCCCCAGCGGAGGCGCAGCCATGGCAGGGGGCAGTCAGTCAGCGGAGACCTGTGGAGCAACTGCCGATGTGAGACAGCATAGCGGGTCTGGAAAGCCAAAACGAGAAATCGGACTGAAGAAAGCAACAGCCAAAATGGCAATTCAGGTAGAGGAGGGTTCTGTACAACCTACTGTTGCTTCTATGTTTTCCCGCATGACAGTTGACCCACAAAAAAAAATGCATCATGGGAGGTGGGGGGAGCTGGAAATATAGCGGATGAGAACTGCAGCAGGAATGAGAGGGACATAGTGGAGGCAGAACCCTGTGGGCTGTTGGATAGCGGAGTAGATGGCCCCAAAGCCCCAGATGTGCTACCTGATCCTTACCATAAGAACTTAGTAGAGAACTCAGTGGATACTGGCGAAACAAACCAATTAGCTACGAAAGAGCCCGCAACACAAAATATGGCTGCTGAGATGCCCGGCCAGCTGAAAGGAGGTCCTGGGGATTCAAAATTGAATATACTGGCGAGTGCAGGGAATTCTAAAGCCTCACGGCTAGGCAGGGGGGAGCTGTCACCTGATCTTTCAGGACAGAAGTTTTTCTCGCTAACAGAAGACTTGGATTCTACTGATCAGGGAAACACGCTCTCAAGTAGTGAGACTCTCTTGGATTCTGTTAGTAGCACATCAGTCGACGAAGCTCTAGTGACACAGAGGAAGAAATCTGCTGGAAAAATGAAGAAAAAGGGGAAAGATAGCCAGAGGAAGAGTGCTGGCAAACAACTAATATGGGACTATTCGGACACTCAACTGATATCTCAGGAAGAGGGAGCTGAAGAACGCCCAAAGGAGGGCCCAAAAGAAGACACACAATCACAAGAACCCTCTCTTACGGCTATCTTTATGTCCATTAAGCAAGTACAAGAAGACACCAGGAACGACGGGCGAAGAGCAAGAGTTGCTGCAAAAAAGGTACAAGCCGTTATTCGCAAGTTAAATAAAACATGTGGCAAAATTGCCGAACGGCTGACCTCTGTGGAAACACGGACTGAGACTCTAGAAGCTTAGGTTGAATCTCTGAAACAACAAAGCACCAGCCAAGGAGCGATCATGTCAGATGTAATGTTTAAGCTGGAGGAACAGGAAAATCGCCAGTGAAAGAACAGCTTGCGCTTTTTAGGGATTCCGTAGGGTATAGAGGGCACCAATCCTAGAATTTACATGGTAAACCTCCTCAAAAGCGTTTTCCCTGGCCAGCTGAACTTGGACTGGGATTCCAACATCCAACAAGCTCATCGAGTTCCATTAATGATGAAAAGCATCCGCAAGAGAGACCTAGAGCGATGCTGGCATTTTGTGTGAACTTCTTACTGAAACAACTAGTATATGATCAAGCTCGTCCCAATGCCCTGAAATCCAGCATCGGTGTGTCATTTTTTGTCAAACCAGACTTTGCCCACGCCACAGTGGAAAGACGCTGGCGTCTACGACAATTGTTTCCCCCCTTTCAAAAAATGGGGGCTGAGGTTTTTCTTCAAGACCCAGCAAGACTCAAAATGTAATTTTTCACCAAACTATACGTAGTTTTACAACAGAGATCTAAGCACGAGAATACTTGGAAGAATTAAGAGGAAAGGAGAAAGGGGGGACTCCCTCTAAATGAAGGGATGGCGCTATGTTGAGCTCCTCTAAGATGAACAAAGGGACTAAGTAGCTGGTTTTACTGATATAATAATATTGTTATGAGAGAGACGGCGGGGCAGTATGTCAGATGCTCATCGTTCAGGCTGTGCCTGTTTGCTGGCATACATGGGGGGGTCGAGGGGGGTAGGGTGGTTTATACACAGTGGGGTTTGGAGGGATGTAGACAAGTAACGGCCTTTGTAGGGTCAGTGCCACATGGATGTATTGTGGGGTGCGTAGGTGAATTGCCAAAGGCTAAAAACCTATGTCAGATTAATAGAACTCAAAGATGGGTAGACTGTGGATAGCAATGATAAATATTTGCGGACTAAATTATGTGAAAAAAGGCAGATGGTAGCACAAGGGCTGCAATTATTGCAGGCAGACATTGTCTGCCTGCAAGAGACTCATCTAGAGGATAAACAGAAGGCCCTGCTAAAATACCTGGGTTATAATATAGTGGGGGCAATGACACAAGAGACTCGCTCTCGGGGGGTCGCAATTCTAACTTGCAACAAATGGATTCAGTTTCCCCAAGTCCGGGTGGATGCAATGGGGCGATGGGTCATAGCTGATTGTAGAGCTCCAGGGTTTCCTAGCTTTACATTATGCTCTTTATACGGTAGTAACATGGATGACCCTTCCTTACTAGAGTGGGTAACTAATGAACTAGCACATTGGCAACTCCCCATTGTAATATGTGGAGATCTCAATATCAACCTTACACTGGACTGGGGGCTTAGTCAAAAATATATGGGGAGGAAGCCCAAGGTGTTTCAAGCACTATGTAATCTTTGTCAGGCACATGGTCTGAGCGATGCATGGGCCGAAATGAGACCTCTAGAACACAGGTTCACATACTATTCTGCTCCTCATTTGAAACATGTTCGATTGGATTACTTTTTGGTATCATCTTCGGTTATGAGAAAAGAGGGAGCGACCCCACTAGCCAAGAGACAGGGTACTTCAAGTAATGATCAAAGTAAATGCTCTTGGATCAGATAGAAAATTATATTCATAACTTACACTCACAAATATTCATATATCAATTATACAGTCATACCTATAATCCATGCCTCATGAACCCCGAAAACAATTGTATGGACATGTATCTACACGACAATAAGTTAAAACAGCGTTATTTTATTGTTGCAAACAATATATCATTAATAAAAATCCTTTCTTGATCAATTTAAAAACATCTACATTCAATTTATACAGTAATACAAAAAAGTTTTACATGCACATAAACACAAAAATTGGGAGAGACAATTTGCATGTGAAACATTAAGAAAACATCATCAGCTGGTTATTCCATCTGGAATCGATCACAATGGTCCCCTGTGCACTAGTTAAGTTGGGCCATCCGAATTCCTTGGATATAACCTTGATAAAATTGGCGTCGACGCGTTTCAGTGGTAACAAACAGATTATACCACCACCTTCATCAGGACACAGTTAATAAGTTGTCTCTCATAACACCTATGTTAAAAAACACAAATTTTAAAAATCACAACCTATTCTGATACAAATATTTATTCTTTGACCAAGAACAATTTATCCATATAGATTTAATCTATGATATCTCATATGGTCTGAGCGATGCATGGGCCGAAATGAGACCTCTAGAACACAGGTTCACATACTATTCTGCTCCTCATTTGAAACATGTTCGATTGGATTACTTTTTGGTATCATCTTCGGTTAGGCAGAAGAGCAAATTGAATCTTTTTCAAGATTTCTGTCAGATCACAACCCGCTGGTACTAGAGGTGGAGGGTGGCGGCCCCACGGAAAGACCTACCTCTTGGACCTTTGAGAGAGCACTCCTACTGGACGAAAGTTATGTAGGTGACATGAAGGTGTGGATTAAAGAATTTCTGCAAAATGATTTGGGAACGGCCTCATTGGGTATAGTTTGGAACACCTTAAAAGCAGGTATTTGGGGCGAAACAATCCAATTCTCGATTGGAAGGAGAAAAAAGGAAAATGATTATATGCGGCTCGTCCATCAAAGCCTAGCCCAGGCAGAAGGTAATCTGGTTATTGCCTTGCAACAGAAAGAAGGGGTAGATGAAGCCCAAATGGAAGTAGCTCTTGCTAAAGCTGCCTTTGGTGAAAAATGTATGGAAAAGGTAATAGACAAGGTAACGGCAGGACAAGAGGAAATGTATGAGTGCAGTGAAAGGGTGGGCCATTTACTCGCAGTACGAACTAGACAGGAACTTATACACAATGAAATTAGCATGGTGAGGGAATCGTACTTTGGGTCTGGTTTTGGAAGATGGCGAAATACGAGCTGCCTTTTATAAATATTAGCAGACCTTATATACAGAAGACTTAGGAAGCCTGCCTGAGGATTTAATATGCAGGTACTTGGACACTGCTGGGGGGGAGACATTATCCCAGGAAGAAAGGGATCAATTAGATCTCCCATTGATTTGGGATGAGACCTTGTCAGCTATGTCAAAATTACCTAGAGGGAAAGCAGCGGGTCCTGACCTAATCCCAACAGAATTCTATAAGATCTTCCATGAGCAGTTAAAAGAAATTATGACAACTATGTATGTACAGATCTCGAAAGGAACTGCTCCACTGATGTCCTGGACCTCTGCAAAGATCATAGTTTTTCCAAAGAAAACCAAACCTTTACACGAGTTGGGGTCTTACCGTCCAATAACCCTGATTAAAGGAGATGTGAAAATATACTCAAAAGTTTTAGCCTCCCGCCTGTCACAGGTTATTCATAGGGTTGTCTCCATGGGGCAGCACGGTTTCATCCCCGGCAGGGGCACTGTAGAACATATTAGAAAAATCATTACCCTGTTTGATGCCAGACAGGTGTCAGGAGGCCCTATGGCTGCAATTTGTTTAGATACTGATAAAGCATTTGATGGGGTCTCCTGGCAATTCCTCTGGATTTCAATGCACAAGAATGGGATAGGGACTAGTTTTATTGGGGCAGTTATAGCACTGTATAAAGATCCCGAGGCCAAAATCTGTATAAATGGGGAAGAGACAAAAGCCTGTAAAATTACAAGAGGAACGCAACAAGGGTGTCCCTGTTCACCTCTCCTGTTCGCACTGTATATTGACCCCTTCCTGAAGTATCTGGAAGGGGCTGCCGATATTCCCCCTCTAGTCTTGTTTGAGCAGGAAAGCAAGGTACTGGCTTATGCCGATGACATAGCCCTAGTTACCTGAAGAAGCAGCACGGAGATATAGCGCACTATTAGGTTATGTCCTGAACACGGATAAGACGCAGATCATTATTAATGAATTTGTTTCATTCACCAACTGCAGAGTAGTAAATAAAGCTGTTTACTTAGGGGTCACAATAAGTTCTGATCTGGATGAGGTGGTAAAGGAAAACTTGGGGCCATGTGCTGACGAGACTCAAAAGGCACTTAAAAGGGTGGACAGTCTACGTCTAACATTGATTGGAGGAGTAACTTAATTAAAATGGTATTCTTTCCAAAAAATACTTTATTTTTTAAGAGCAATTCCTATGGTTTTCTCAAATTGTTGGCTAAAGAAATTCGAAAGCATCTTTCCACAATTTATTTGGGAATATTCAAAACCAAGGAGAGCGTTAAAGAACTTGTCATTACCCAGGGAACGCGGCGGGCTGGCACTGCCTAATTTAAATCTATATTGGTGGGCAGCCTCAATGGTACAATATGCAATACTGCTGAGGGGAGATACCAGCAGAGACCGAACTACGGGGTCATCCCCTTTAGAAATACTGATTGGCCCTGAAGCCTGGGGGTGTCTATGGCGTCATCTAGAGTATGGATATTACAAAAGGGTACGTTTTAAGACACTGCTCACTGCATTTAAGGGATGAACCTTGGTAAGCAGGCTTTTAGGGATAGGGAAGTCAAATCTTTACACCCCATTGTGGCAAAATAAAAACCTGCCTGATATTTTTAACCACCCTTATTTTTATAATTGGATAAAGTCGGAAATGAATCAATTAGGTTGTTTTTATACATCTTGTGGGCTTATAACATATGAGGAACTCAGAGTGAAATTTGGTCTCACTCATAGAGAGGTTTTTAAATATCTATAGATTAGAGACTATTTACAGAGGAAGGGGGTAGACCGGAGAGATATAAGAAAAATTAATTAGTGGATAAAATAATGCAGCCAACCCCACCCCGTATAGGGAACCTGTATAAAATGTTGAATGAATATATGAAGGATGATATGGAAAATTGTTCGGGCAAATGGCAAGTGAACCTAGGTATTACTGATATAGCTTACCATAGCTCTTTCTCAAACACATTAGTGACCCTGATGCCTGCTTACCTTGAAACTCAGCATTATAAAACCTGTTTTGAGCTCTATTATACACCTTATCGGATTGCTAAATGGGGCGAGGGGAAAGGTGTGTATTGTCCATGCTGTGCGCTATATAAAGCTGACCTAGTCCACATGTTTGCTACTTGCAAAGAGCTTGGGTCATTAATTAAAGAGATTAATGAGATTATTAATACAGACTGAGGTAACTCCTCCGCTAATACTATTGGGAATAACTAATTTGAGAGTACAGGATGGAGGAGCCCTTGTAAGTATAGCAATGGCAGTGTATAGATTATGCATTGCCTCAGCATGGCTGGACTCTGTCTCTCCTTCGTTTCATCAATGGTTGGCTCGACTATTAGGGACCTATAATCTAGAGAAAGCTATATATATGTGAAAGGGGCACAGGGCTAAAAAGAGCTTGGGTCATTAATTAAAGAGATTAATGAGATTATTAATACAGACTGAGGTAACTCCTCCGCTAATACTATTGGGAATAACTAATTTGAGAGTACAGGATGGAGGAGCCCTTGTAAGTATAGCAATGGCAGTGTATAGATTATGCATTGCCTCAGCATGGCTGGACTCTGTCTCTCCTTCGTTTCATCAATGGTTGGCTCGACTATTACGGACCTATAATCTAGAGAAAGCTATATATATGTGAAAGGGGCACAGGGCTAAAAAGAAAGGGAGAAGAATTTGGAAACACTTTGCCAACTGGGTAGAACACTCGGGCGCTTAAAATAACATTTGTTTGGTGTGGACATACTTCATGAAAAACAGACCCAGGAACCGCCAGTTCCAGTTATATTATATCTGTTATATAATCTGCACTAAAGCACTTTTTGAACCCGCCTTTTTAAAAAAAAAAAAGCTAATTTGGGTAATAGGATAGAAATGATGACGTTTTAATCTGCACTAGCACTTTGTGGAGTTCCTATACTGCTATAAGACCAATATTTGAATCCTAAACTAGACTTGGCACCCACTCTTGTTTGCACTATTATGTTTTGCACATATCGCACTATTGCACTTTGAATTTGCTGCTAAATGATGAACTGTAATGATTATTATCCACTCTCCATATGATTGTTTTCGTGATGTATTAAAAGGTATGGGAGGGATAGCGGTTTGGGTGTGCTTCAAAAATAAAAATGTGGGCGGGGGAGGAAAACTTTGGTTTATTTTTCTTACTCAACAATAAAAATATTTAAAACGAAAAAAAAGAGATCAGGAGAGGGTATACAAGGGGTCTACTGCTTCTGGCTTGACTGGTCCAGGTAAGATTCCTGGTTTGGAGGACCTGTTTGCATGTCCTCTCAGCCTGTATGGTTGTGAGAGTACCCTTCTTCTGGGCCTCAATTGAACCCAGAACTTTGTGAGGACGATGTCGCTTTACCCAAGTAAACAGGATCTGCTAGTTCACCTGATCAGTCGCCACTGGGTTACCCAGCAAACCCTTTGACCAGACTAGACCTTGTCAGGCGCCACAACTACCTTTCAGCTGTCTTCCTGCTGTAAACAGTGAGCTGCTTCTTCACATAAATACCCAAGCCATGGCAGAGGAATCCCTCTGGGACGTAGACAGAGTACCAGCTCTGAAGCAGTGGTGTTTACCAATAATTTGGTAAAACTCACTATTTGCCAACAGACACCAGCCCCTGCAGGGCTTGCCAGGCCCTCTCACTGCCATAGTTGTTTAGTGCTGAAGGAAATGCATCACCTCTTGCATTTACACAAACTAACATTTAGAATGGCGCACAGTAATGTTGTCATTATATTACATTTAATAAACACGATTTTTAAAACAAATCATATATTAACCAGCTTTGAAAAACCGAAATAGTGGTATTTTTCTGAATTACTTTGTATGCCTGCCTTTGCATTTCCGGTCCAGAGATCCTGGAAGTTCCTCTCACATTACAGTTGCAGTTAAAAACAAAAGGGGTTTACTTTGGAAACATTTACAATCTGCGAGTTACAGATCCAATTGTTATCATAATTTTAAAGGCTTTTAATGGAAATACCTCTTGTTATTAACAACAAGATATTTATTAATACTGGCAGAGTGTGCATATTGTATCCTTGTTTTAAGGTTATAACATCACCACCACAATGATAAGCAATTGGCTGGTATTTGGATTGGTAAAACAATAATACACTATGCATAGATAGCCACCCAGTAAACATCACACTGGGCGGTCATTATGCAATCATTGTACCAATCCAAAATGGCTGACATGTTGCTTCCAAATGTGGTGACCATCTTGAAACTAAAACAATGATGCACTAAGTACAATACCATTTCAGGATGGGTGCCTGGTTAAGAAGCAGTGGCCTCATGGGAGGTGGCACACTGCACATAAAAAGTACAACAAGCATGAAGTTTGATAGTAGTGTCTGGAGAGCTACCGGGAGCATCAAAAAAAGCAAAACAAGAAAATGAGAAGGAAAGGACTGCCTGGGGATATAAAAAAGGGAAAACCTACAAAATGCAAGGACTAGACTAACAGCACTCATTTTCAGGGGAATGTGCACATGTGACCAGGCTAAATGTTGTCATTTTCAGGGCACAAGAAGCAGTGGCTGAAGAGGTCTGACTCAGTGCCCTATGCTACATGCTGTTACGAGGGGAAATCAAATGGCTCAGGAGGCTTCCCAAAGCCCTTTTATGAATGTATTTGTACACGTGTATATTTTATGTTTATTTTTATTTCAATAGCCTGTGTGTGAGACTAGTTCTATAAACTACTTGAATGAACACACAGCTCAACACTAAGCAAAACACGACAAATCTATAAAAAATGAATATCAGAAAAACAACATACATCCCCTCCTAGGAGGTCTAGTGTAGATGATCACATGCAAATCTTCTATCCACATGGTCAGTTAAGCACCAACCCCCTTGGCTACTATGGTACTGTGCATAAAGTGATGTAACAAAATACCTATCTATAGGCCTTAACACAGGTCTTTAGGGTTTAACATATATTTTTCAGTACAGATAAGTCGGCCCTACTGTCCTCATCAGAAATTTTCATAATAAAACCTGTGCCATCTGACATACCCTTTCCAAATGAACAAATCAGGCTGATAGACTTTATCATTGGTTTGTCACCATAACCAACTAAGGCTATGTAATTGAACATAACATGGTTCACAAGACATCCATCAGGCATACAATCATAAAATTACAAATGTATAAAACTACAGTTGAAGCACAATATACAACCCCGCCTAAGAAGGATTCTCATAGTGCAAAACCTCTACCCCAGGGTTTGTCAATGAGAATAAGCAACACCAAAAACCTTGCCTACTACAGTAACCTGTGAGCTTCTAAATACCTTTCTACATGCTTCACCACAGTGTAATACAATCCAACGTTGAAGGCCGATTGGCATTAGCATCTGTTTCTCTCAATAAATATGCCATTCCTTCCGTATTTGTTAAAACCTTTCATGCTAAACAGGTTAGACCAATGATATTTGACTTAACTTTTCCCAAAGGAACAAATCATATTTATGTCCTTTACTGCTGCCTTGCCCCAGTAAGCAAATCAAGTCTACCGTAGTGGTTATATGTTTTCCCCGAGGCAACCATCAGATAAGACAGCAGTCAAACTTCCAAAAAGGGCCTTACAAGGATTATTACAGTAAGAATCAACTACCACAGGGCTCTTTGAGAAGGAAGTTTAATCAATTCCAAAACCCTTGCCTACTGCAGTAATCTGAGATTTAATGTATTGAAATACTAATCACCATGCTTTAACAAACTGTAACAACAACATATCCTTGTAGGCTTTTTGGCTTTAATTTATGCTTTTCGCAATAAATAAGTCAGGCCTCCTGCATTTTTTTCGTAACTTTTCATAATACATAGATCAGACCAAGGATTACAAAAAACAGAAAAGCACACAGCAGCAGACCAAGGTCAAGCACATTAAATTCCACTAGTTACATATATTTCGCACAAGTGCAACTGCTCCCGGCATCCGCTGCTGGGGGATGTCAATTATAGAGAAAGTCCACAAGGAAGGGAGGTGCACTCTGATTGAAGTCAGTCAGAAGACATAAGTTATCCAAAATTCTTCTCTTTATTGTCGTACTTAGTCTTAAAACCGGCACAAAGCCAACGCGTTTCGTTCCCTAGTGCCACGGGAACTTCGTCAGGGCTGTAATAATCATGAGATATACAACATAAATATACATATATAACATATAAATATACAATACTCACTAAAAGTAAATAATATATTATAACTAAACAAAATTATACATATACAATGACCCAAAAGGCACAAACAAAGACACAATTAAAATACACACAATTCTTCCAAACAGTAAAACAAATATAAAGTGCCGCATAGGATATTAAAAAGCAATTAGGTGCATAAGCAATATGAATCAGAATTTACACAAAATAGACATAAAATATTCAACAAACAAAATCATACAAATAACAATATACACGGTGGGAAACAGAAAAAAAGATAGAAAAAGGGGAAAAGAAAAAGTTAAAGAATAAATTAATAAGAACAAAATACACCACATGTAAACATGTTAACCACATAAGCAAACATAAGAAACCACATAAATATGGACAAAACCTGTGCTCCTAGTTTGCAAAACAAAAATGAAAATAAGAAGGGCAGAAAGGGAAAAAAAGAAGCAAAGTAATAACAATGAGTAGAAGAGTAATATGAGAATATATACATGTACAGGTTTATCCAAAATTATTATGGATAAAAGTCTAAAAATATTACAAAGGGACACCAAAGATCACAATACAGGGCCCAATAATGCGAGAAAGCATCTCACCTTACTCAAAATACAACAGGACACGTACGACCTGAAAGTAATTCAAATTTTCATCAGTATGCGATGTCACCAATTAGGATCGTCTCGTGCGTACTGTCCAATCAATTCTAATGCAAAAAATAAATCAACAACCAAAAATCAACAAAAAGTATAGTAAGAGTTTACTGGGGAGAATTGAATACCATAGACAAAGACAAGATATATAAATAAAATCTACAGAATGTAGATCAGAATAATTAAGTAAAGCGGAACTACAAGGATCCGCATGGAACTAATCGTACTAGTAAAGGATCACGGTGAGGATGAGTATAGCCAGAGCAAACATCTCACCTCCAATATAGTCCACTCCTTCCAATGCCAATATCATAGATATATTGTATCACAAGGAAAAATTGCCCTAACTCCCCTGGATTCTAAAAAATGGCACAAATAAAAAGTACCAATCAGCAATATGATGAATTAGAAAATGAACACATCTAAATAGAGAAAATGAGGGGGTAATATGCCAAAATATCTAATAGAATTCAATCAGATTTTATTTGATAAATAAGGGTGGTAGCACTAGTGAATTCGCAAATGCTGAAAATAGTACCAAATGATGGCGAGAATATTTCCAAAACCGATCATCTCACCTTGAAGTCAATCAATAGATCGTCAATTATAAAAAGCCCCAGGGCACACACAGAGATCCTCTCATATGGTAAAGACAACTATCAAAAAGCATCAGCAACGAATATTCCTGTGAATAGAATAGACAAAGGATAACAATGATGACTAAGAGTGAGATAATATACTCACCCCAGTCCCCATATATTACTCATACTTACACCACCAGCTTTCTCACCTTTTAATAGAATTAAAGTTAAAAAAAGTTAAAAAAAAGGGGGATCCCGATGTGGGACCCCAGGAAACACACAAATCCTTAATGTCGAAAGGTCGGCTGTCAATAGATTGCAAATATACATTATAGATCAATCGCATTTAATTAAAGAATTACACAAAATCTAAGAATGTGATGTCACCCCACCTTCCTGTGCAAAAGTTATGTTTGTACTTTAGCCCCATAGATATAAGACAAGCGGCCAATATTGATTAACCCAAATAGCACAACTCTATATATATGGAAATTCAGAAAAAATGACAATATTGTACAAAGGACCTCAGCGTGCACTGTGACCCAAGGCAAGTTTCAAAAAAGAAGAAAACAATATAGTTGGACTCACGGACATAATGGTGCGACGACCGCTTACCTCTCTATAAAATAAGTGTCCTAACCGGCATGCTAACCAGAAAACCCCAGGGCACACAATACTCCTTAGTTTCTTTTCCCCCTTTTTTCTATCTTTTTTTCTGTTTCCCACCGTGTATATTGTTATTTGTATGATTTTGTTTGTTGAATATTTTATGTCTATTTTGTGTAAATTCTGATTCATATTGCTTATGCACCTAATTGCTTTTTAATATCCTATGCGGCACTTTATATTTGTTTTACTGTTTGGAAGAATTGTGTGTATTTTAATTGTGTCTTTGTTTGTGCCTTTTGGGTCATTGTATATGTATAATTTTGTTTAGTTATAATATATTATTTACTTTTTAGTGAGTATTGTATATTTATATGTTATATATGTATATTTATGTTGTATATCTCATGATTATTACAGCCCTGACGAAGTTCCCGTGGCACTAGGGAACGAAACGCGTTGGCTGTGTGCCGGTTTTAAGACTAAGTACGACAATAAAGAGAAGAATTTTGGATAACTTATGTCTTCTGATAGATCAGACCTAGGGCTTCTGATTTATGGCATCTGCAGATTGTTAGATTACCTAAAAGTATCTTACCACCCTTTCTTCTTTTGCCGTAGTGTAATTCTATCAACCTTTTCTCAAGACGAGCACTCTGCTTATTCTCTATGGACCCTCGCACACCCTATTAGTCATGGTTCATCATCGGGTCGCACCTCGTTCTCTAAAAACAGCGGTGGGCTGAAACATATCCCAGGGAGCACTTTGGATATTGTTCCTAATCTAATGAGGACTATAGAATTATTGCAAATACGTAGTTCAATCAATCAATCAGTCAAGTAGTTAGCACCATGGTTTCCTTTTATTGTTGGGTGCCGCTGGTATGATTAAAAACTACTAGTCGGATATTATCTTAGGGGAGGGTTGCTACCCCTGTACCCTACTGCTGTGTCAACATGTTTTAGCCCTTCTAAACGGCCATATATATGTCCTGGGCTTTCATCAGGATTGCTTTCATTCAATGCCCTGTGTTTTTATGCAGTATTTCTGCTGTCCTACCTATTGTTTTAGGTCAGCCAACCGTCCCTTGTGATGACATAGACAAACATATGCATAGACATGCATTTGTGTATAGGGCAAGCCTACCTGCCTGTCCTTCGCCTGGAGAGGCCCCTATTGGTTGCCTCCCCGATGTATAGTCATACCGTAGACAGGCTGGTGGGGCATGTCCCTGTTGTCACACTCACTCCAAGGGTTGCATGGCGCTATATGCCTAGGAATGCAACCATTCACCTGTGCCGAATAAGCATAAGTGCTCTTCTTGAGAAAAGGTTGATAGAATTACACTAAGGCAAAAGAAGAATACTTTTAGGAAATTTGATTCTAGACAAGGAGACTGTATCCTTCGGTTCCCTTAGAAAATTGCCTCTCTCCCCTCATTCACACACACGTGTGGGTCAGAATAATAATTTCTAGATTGTCGTAGGAAACAACTCAAGCCTACTGTACTGAGCATGAGCTTTCCAATGAGGCATAAACTGCCCTACAAACACTCTTTTTCAGAGGAAGGACACAACCTCTGCCCCATACATTCTAACATTTTAGAAGAGGAAAGTGGGAGATTTTAGAAAAACAATCGGGAGAATCTATTTCTCCCGTTGACTATATTGAGGCCTGAATTGGGACTGTTGTCAAGTATTGGACTTAAAAGTGTGCTGCTGCAG
This sequence comes from Calotriton arnoldi, assembly GCA_963921515.1. Classification (NCBI taxonomy): domain Eukaryota; kingdom Metazoa; phylum Chordata; class Amphibia; order Caudata; family Salamandridae; genus Calotriton; species Calotriton arnoldi. The sequence continues at coordinate 1,207,880 of CAWUFW010005694.1, forward strand.
ACCGGATAACCGAAATGCCGATAACATGTTTTTTCCCTTACCTGTCAGGAGCTCGGAGGAAGTGCTATGGCAGGCAGAGAGTGCGTGACAAAAATGCTGTCCACTAGCCCGCAGGAGCAGGTTACTGGCAGTGAATACTACAAGTCTCACTAGACCTGTCCCGGTCGGCAGAAGCCCGCCTAGGAATCAGGTTTTTGAATGCAGGGAGGCGGGAGACTAGCCTTGAAATCGGTAGTGTTCCGCCTGAATTGGGAGGGTTGGCATGTATGCTACCCAAGCAAATGCTTTAGGAAGAATGATCAACATGTGGGAAGAACCAAAGCCCTCTCTCATTAATGCTTCCTCAAGCTCTGCTTCTGTTGATCATATGCGGTCTAGCAAGGGCTGACTGTCAAGCCAGACCTAAGAAGGTGATTTCTTAAAATCAAATCAGCACTTGAAATTAGGATTTCTTATTTTAGGTTTTTAACTGCTAGAAATTACACTACAGCACACATTCATTTTGTTTTTAGCTGTTTTGTATTTTAGTTCGGGTTGGCGGAGGCAGAAATGTAGGATTGCTATCTTTTTACCATTAATAGCACATTTGTTTCGAAGCATCCACCACTGGATTGCTTTGAGACATCCACTGACAAGTGACAATGATAGACTTGTGCTAGTGCCACCTGGTTCCTTTAGCATCCCGGAGCACACTACCAGCTAGACGCTGTTGATCATTTCAGCAGGAGCCTCGGGTACAAGATGAAGAGAGCAGATGACAGAGAAGAACTCAGAGGAACTCTTCAGTCGATTGCCATGTTATGGGCCATTTCCAATTGTCACCTGTTGCTAAAAAATGATTTTAGCTATGCCAGGTTTGAGATGGTAAACCTGGTAAACCTGTCTCTTAATTTGTTGGCAAGAAGATGGTGATTAAGCACGTGTTTTGAAGGCTGCCACATACATCCAGAAGTATGAGAATGGCTGGTTGGCTTTGATTCAGCTCTTCATGAATGACTTACCAGATGTCAACCAAGGGAGCTTTGGTGGACAACTTTCTTTTTAAAAGACCGCAAAAGCTTAGCTGCCTGTGATAATTTGTTTGCGAAGAGATGACGGTGTAAGGACAAGCAAATATCTTAAAAGTGCAGAGATTAAAGCCGGAATAGGTGCAAGTGATGAGGAGGAAAGCCTACTGCATTATGGTAACTAAAACCTAAGCTGCAATGAAAAGCCCAAAGCAACAGAGGCTCAGGATAACATCCCTAAAAGTTATATACTCTTAAAAGTCTTCTACTGAGCTCCAACCAAACAAGGGGTGCACTTTTTAGGTTTTGTCTACTTCACAGATCATGTGCTGCCTATTGCAAGACGTATTGTCAGCTTATAGAGGGCTAAGAGCCTGCCCATTCACCACCAATTTTTTGATTTATTGTTACTCTCATTTGCTTGCTTCTTATTTGTTAGCTTGTGTGGGCTTTCCTTCCCCTGGAGCATGGACACTTTATTCGTGTCTTTTCCTTTTTGGTTAAGCACTCCACATGTGTGCATGCATTTTCCAGCTCTCTCCTTCATGAACTTCTGTCCTGCCCAGCAGCCTCATGTGGCTCTCTCTCTCGCCTGTTTTCTTTTCTCCCCACCCCATGCTCCTCATTGCTCTCTCTGTGTCAGCTGTGTCTCCCCACCCAAGTTCTCTGTTTTGGTTCCCCTTTATTCGCTCTCTGTGTTGCTTCTCCCACCAATGCCCCTGTTTTGTAACTGCAGAACCTGTGTTGCTTCTGCCACCTTTCTTCCACTCCCCGCTCCTTCTCCCCACCCACTTTAGAAAATAACGCTTTCGTGGATCCACAAATAAAAAGAAACAAAAGCTGCTGCATCATTTTGTAGATGCTCGCATGTATCTATAAAATGATGCGGCCAACCGCCACACAGGCTTTTTTATTTTTATTTAGCCATGCTGCACAGCATCAAGGATGTTAGGCAGCGCTGATAAAATCCATTGAGAAAGCCAATTGGTCCCAGACGCGAGACCTATTGGCTTTGGCATTGCCTATTTTGATTTGTTGCTACTTACAGTCCATTCCATGGTTTGATTATCTGCATTCATCCGAAAAAAAATCGAAAACCCTTAATTAAAAAAAATATTTACATCTGCTACACTCTGTAGTGGATACAGTTCTCTGTCTTTCTCTTTCAAGTGCTTATAGAACGAGAAGACAATAGCATTCCTTCCGACTCAAGTTTAAGGTGAATATTTCCTGAAGCGGTACACGCGCACTTTCACACGGGGATGAAGTGGCAGCTCGGAGTACGTTATTAATCCATGACATCAGCACGCAACGTGCCAGCAGAATGCAGTCATGTGTTTTGACTCAAGGCAGAACGGTGCAGGCTGAGCCAAGGTAAATATTTGAGCATGGAAAGACTTGAAATCATCTCCACGACATAATTGAGCACTGGGGAGTGGGCTGATATAACTGTGCCCCAGTCACTTAATTAGGAAGGTCAACTACCAGGAAGCTGCTACCCTCGCAAAGTTGTTGTAAGAACAGTGGGGCTTATTTATAAGCCCCTTGCACCGCTGGTGCGTCACTTTTTGTGACACTCCGGTGGAGCAGGAGCCTGCTCCTTATTTACCAGGCAGCACTAAGCCACTTTTTTGGGCGTAATGCTGCCTTGTAAATATCGTTCCCTTTAACGCAGTTTTCTGTGTTAAAGGGGCGTGCAATGGGTTTTGCTGGGGACCTTCCCAGCAACATCCATGGGTTTTTGACACTGCCCCAGATTTACAAGAAATTGTAACTCTGAGGCAGCACCAAAAACTTACGCCTCCCAGGGGAGGCGAAAGGGAGGCACAACAAGGAGAAATATCTTTATTTCTCCTAGTTTTTCCTTTTTCTATGTGTGCTGCAGAAAGAGGAAAAAGTCTCTTGTGATTGTTTTTGTGCAGGAAGGTTTCCCTTCCTGCACAAAAATAATTATCCCCGCAACGCAGGCACCCTTGCACCATGGTGCAAAGGTGCCTGCATTAGCGCACGGCAGCCCATTGTGCACCAGTGCAGTGGAAAAGGACAGGAATGCGCCTTATCTGATAGATGCAGTGCATTTCTGCCCTTTTCTTTTGCCGTTGGGCTGCGCAGCAGGAAGGCCTGCGGCACTGCCCGAAGGCAAAAACTCATAAATGAAGCCCAGTATCGGTTAGGGAAAGACAAAGCCGCTTTAGCACCGTTTCCGCACAGTGCAACAATCATTGTCAACGCCCCCAGTGACCTCCTTCTCCACGGATTCCCTCACCATACATGCCAATATTTTCAAGCATGGAAGTGGGAGATTTTGAAAAAATATCGGGATGTATTTACCCCCATAGGCCTATATTGAAGCAGAGGTAATTTTAGGCAAGAGACACTTAAAATAGAGCAGTTTTCAGCTTAAAAAATCGAGAGTCTCCCTCCACAATTGGGTCTATTGGCATATATGACTCTCCACCACCCTCCCGTGGTGACCCTCCTGGGGCATGTACTTAATTCTTTTATTGCGCTACTTAGACCAATGTAGGGTGCAAGAGCACTTTACATCACCAACATATTATACAGGGACAATTAAATTCAGCAGCAGTGGGGCGGGGAAGGGGAAACAGGGGGGAAGAGGGTGTTTAAAAAAAATAGAAAAAACACTTACCTGCCGGCCGGCCTCCTGGCCAGCCGCTGCTGCCTCTCCTACGTCCTCTTCCTGGCTTCTTCTCTGCAAAGGAAGCGGGAAGCACCCGGCTCACAGCCTCCCGATAGCCAATCACAACGCTGCAATGCAATGCAGCGTTGTGCTTGGTCTGAGCGCCGTGGATCGGCGCTCAGACAGAGAATAGGAGGCTGGGCATGTTCTCCATGCAGGCTGTAATGCAGCTTGCATGGAGAGCATGCAAAGTGTGCATGAATGTTTGGCCGGCCCCAGAGGGTGGCTCAAACATTCATGCGCACTTACATAGTGCCCACCACTCCTCCCCCTGCTCTGAGAGCAGAGCAGATCTACCCCGCCCCACCCGCCGAAACACCACGGCAGGCAAAATAAAATGATAATAACATAGAGTTATTATCCTTTTAGTTTTCCTTTTTTTCCAAAGCGAAAAGCAGTGGGGCGACGTTCCTACGCCTTAGCGGAGGAGCCGCCACTGCCTGACTTCTAATCTTATGAGACCCGTGCAGCAGGAGGAGGACACGTGGCATGGACTTTCTGCTGAGTCTGCCAGCAAAAGCAGCGGAGGGTGGAGATTTAAGAGCGCTGTTTCAGTCCATCCATCGCATGAATTTTAAGAGATTGAGTCCTTAAATTTATTTTAACTGACTTCGCTCCACTCATTACAAACCTAAGGAATGCATCCTTGCAGACGTTAGCTCACATTGTTAAGCAGTCACAGGCTGTTCTGAGCCCCACTTGAAATGCCAGAGTGCACTGTTAGGGTTGCCACCTTTTACAGAGAAAAATATTGACCTTCTGATCACGTTTTAAGATTTTGCCAAGGCCTGGACGTCATTCTTAAGCAGACTTGTATATAAAATAGTCTGTATTCACTTTTAACATGCCCTTTCAGTCTTTGCTTACTTTAATTATCAGTCAGGGGGCATCAGTGCTTAATTTGAAAAACATTAAGTGCCAGAGCCCGTTTCGTGAGGCCCCTGCAGCTTGCATCACCCATTGCCCCTGCCAATGCTGTAAATGACAGTACCAACATAACTAATAACCATCTCACTTCTACAAGCGGGACTATTCTGACTACTCCAGGACACCCAAAGCTATTACAATATTATTGATAGCAGATATTATTCATGTTAAATCAATATTGAATTATTAAACACTGTTCGTCTACTCATCTCAAACTTTGATAGACAGCGCCACCATGTGGTAAATTGTCACTAGAGCCGGTGTTGAGAATAAAGTGCCGGTACCGAGCACCGGAAACCACAAGCTCAAATTAAGTACTGGAGGTCATTAGTAAGCTGTAGGAAACATTTTACATTGTTTTCTTCTAACATTAACTATTTAAAGTATGTACTGGTAAGGAGAAAATACCGGTTTTAGGTGATTTTTCTAATTTTTGAAACAGCAGGGACAATAAACTATTGGTCATGTCGGTGGAAACTTGACCAGGTGGCAAACCTATACATGGATGATTCCCCTTTATTTTTTCAAAGTAGTGACATTTTGTGCACATTTCCAATATTTTGTACAGTAAATAAAGGACAATCAGATAAGAAAACAGAAAAAAATACTGAAGTAAAATCAAGTAAAATAGTCTACCACACTGTTTCCCAAACTGTGAGTGGGTCACACGCTGATTTTTTGTGGTTGTGAAAGTTCAAGCAATAAATAAAGATACCTTTAAATTCTGAATTCTTGTCACATTTGTTGCACTTCTAAGACAGTATATGTATAACACAGGAATTGGTGTTTACAAACTCCTCTCACTTTGCAGTCAGAGAAAGAAAAGTAAAGTGAATTATGTGACACTCTTGCTGGGATGCAGTGTTTGAAAAGAAAAGCTGTAGGTTGTCATTTTTTGTAAAACACAACAAAATGTAAATATCTGTAAATGTACTGCACACATGAGATGCATACGAAACCTCCAGGAAACGAACGCCAAGCTGGAATAGGCACGTAGGGCAACCTGGAACTGATGCTGAAACCAAGTGCGGAGACACCGCAAGGGACGAGAGATACCCTGTTAAAGGGGACCCCGGCTGCCACGGAATCCAGTGGAGAAGACGGAATAAAGCTGGGAGGCCACCATGACCTCAAATTGCCCTGCCACATTCCTGAAGGGACATGGCTAACTGAGGTACGTGCTCGTTTCCTGGGGCAGGGCGAGAAACAGGAGGTGGGTGAGCGGGAAGACGCCAAGATTTGGGAGGCGGAAGGTTCTCCTGTTTAAAGGGCTGACTTTTGTTGAATGTTACAGTGTCTTAGGGGCTTTGCAGCCTGTAAATGTGACCCTTCTGAGCTATTCCCTGCTTTGATAACGGAACCCTCTGTTGGGATTCTTTGGTTTTCTTTTACTTTACTACTCATCTTTATTCAAACTCTGGGCCTGGTGAGGTTTAGCCAGGTCAAGAATTAAGGCACTTACGTTGCTCTGCTCGTGGTGGAGGGACAATAATAAACTGAAAATGGGTGTTCTCCCTCATGAACCCCTTCCCCATCCGTATTATCGATTTGATAATGGAGCACTTACCTGCAGCTTTTCTTCTCCTGAGGGGCAAAGTTCCTCTGTGGTGGCCTCCGTCTTCCTGATCCTGTAAAGAAGGAAAAGAAGAAGAGGAAGTTAAAAACTACCTTGTGGAGTTATAGCAAGAAATAAAGAACATTATATAGTGGTTATAGTCTTCAGTGTGTTATATCCTGTCCAATTAAGTGTCCTATATTCACCAGGCCCAAAAGGTGACAACATTATTCTGGGGGTATGTTATGATGTGTATACAAATGCAATAGAATCTGGTATTACCTGCCTCCAATCTAACACTTTGCTTTCTTTCTTAGTCTGCCAGCTGTATTCCCAGTTAATTTGAGCCGGTGGTTGACAGGGAGTCACCAGCACTTGTTTTTGGAGACCAGCACTTATTTTTCTTCATCAGGAAAGAAGAAGGAAAAAGGAAGACAAAGACGGAAAAACCTTCACAAAGGGAGAAATCAGGGACCCACAAAAGTGAGAAAAAGGAGCAGAGAGTGCCTGGTAGTGGATTAAAGAGATGTGAGGTGGATTCATGAATACACAGCCTTCGTTTGGGCGTACTGACCTTTAGTACCACCAGCCGTGGGCTTCTGAGCAGAGCTTTGAGCACTGGCACTCATTCTGTTACAAATTAAGTAGTGTGTATTCCTAAATCATTTGTCCTCTTTGATTTTAATCCTAGTACTTCTTAAGATCGGTCTCTCCATAGTGCTTTGTACAGTATTGTTATGAATCTACCCCCTTTTCTTAGGGCATGTAGATCTTGTAATGTATGATGTTCTCATGGCCTACCAGAGAATCCTACCCATATACATCCTACCTTGATGGTCAGTTACGTGTATAGTATAAATAGGCCTGGTCTGACACCAAATTGTTCCAGAGCTTTGGCAAACGTTAGAAAAGTTTCACCTATATAGCGAACACCCTACAGTAGGGAAAGCGTTGGATTTTGGAGGGGTACAATTTGCTATTCCCACTGCAGATAGTCAACAATAGGGAAAGTGTTGGACTTCAGAGGGGTAAAATTTACTATTCCAACTCCAATCTGTGCAACAGTAGGGAAAGTATTAGACTTTGGAGTGGTGAAATTTACTGTTCCCACTCCAAACAGCGCAACAGTAGGGAAAGTGTTAACTGCAAAGAGCTTAATTTTACTATTCCCTCTGCAGAATACGCAAGAGTAGGGAAAATACTTCACTTCAAACACATTACATATATGAGAAACTCCATTAATGTAGAAAAAATATTAAACTCCTAGTTTAAAAAAAAAGAAACATAAATAAATATGTATCAAATAACTAAAACCAATGAATTTACATACTTGCTATTCAATAAAATATTTATTACCAAATAATAAATAATTTGTGTTCAGTTATTAATTCATTAACTTTCCACCCTGTACCCCTACAAACCTAGCAGACCACACCAAAAATATAAATAAAAAAATAACTATGCCATAACTTAGATATTTAAAATAAATTAAATAAATAATTTACAAATAATAATTAATAGTTAATTAATTATTGCTTACTTAACTACCCACCCTATTCCCGTACACACCTAGCATCCTGCAAGTAAAATAAATCAATATTCCATATTTTACATAATTAAATGTCCATTAAATAATCAATTAACAATTAATAATAATTTGTCAATTAATTATTTCTTAATTATCTTCCCATCCTACACCCCTAAAAACCTAGCAGCCCACAACTAAAATATAAGTAAAATTACTAAGTATTCTATAAATTACATAACTAAAAATCAATTAAATCATTAATTTACAATTAATAATTAATTGGTAATTAATGATTACTTAATTAACTTCTCACCCTATACCGCTACAAACCCAACAGCCCACAAATAACATATAACAAAAATAAATCAGTATTACATAAATTACATAATAAATATCAATTATATAATTAAAATTTATTAAATAATTCTTAATTAATTATTACCTAATTAACTTTCCACCCTATCCCCTACAAACCCAACAACCCACTACAACACTATAAATTACTATTAGACATGAACAAAAAATTCTAAATCACTTAAAATTACAAGCTACATTTTTATAAACAATAACAGTTATACAAACAATAGTAACACAAAATTAATATATCAACTAAAACACATTAAAATAATTATAAAACGATATTTTTAACCATTACATTAATTAAAATATATTAAAAACATTGATATTATTTACAACAATATTACTTACCTTAAAAGCGATTTTCTTATCAACGATATTTGTGCATCACAATATATGTGTGTAACTATATTTAATTTCTGATATTTCTGTCTCCCAATATTTTGTAATCGATATTTTGTCCAAACACCAGTGTGGGTGGTGATGGCACTTGCAGAAGATTCTGTGCTCTCATCACTTGCATTAAATCTGCATGTAAGTCCTCTGAGCATAGTCACCCTTGGCATCCAACTGCATTGGCTTCACTTCTCCCAGAGTCTGATGACATGCTGGTGCACATGTGAGTCATTAGGCACAGCAAGAAGCACAATCACCTCGATGAAGTGTTTTGAAAGCGTTGACCTCTAAATGAGCCACTTTTGGGCCAAAGATCAGCAGACTGGATATATCACTCCATCTTTCCTCAGCAAGCCCTTCTGAGGCCATTACAAGTTACAGCTTGAACGACTCAGGCAGACAGAGGGTCTCATTTATGGGGTTTTTGCCGTAGCACAGTGCAGCAGGCCTTGCTGCTGCGCTGCCCTACAGCAAAAGAAAAGGGCAGGAATGCACCAATGCAGGCACCTTTGAACCATGCTGCATGGGTGCCTGCATTGCGGGGATGATTATTTTTGTGCAGGAAGGGAAACCTTCCTCCACAAACACAATCACAAGATGCTTTTTCCTCTTTCTATGTGTGCTTCAGAATACAGCACACATACAAAGAGGAAAAACGAGGAGAAAAAAGGTATTTCTCCTCGTTTTGCTTCCCTTACGGAGGCGTAGGGTTTTGGCGTTGCCTCAGACTTATGATTTCTCGTAAATCTTGGGCAGTGCCGGGAACGCCCCCCAGCAACACCCATGGAGTGCCCCTTTCACGCAGTTTTCTGCGTGAAAGGGCACATATTTATAAGGCCATGAAAAGCCACGTAACGTGGCTTTACGTGGCCTTATAAATATGCCAGTGGCATATTGCGTCACCGGAATGTCAAAAAAGTGATGTTCCGGCAGCGCAAAAGTGCCAGTAGGGCCTTATCAATGAGGCTCAGAATTTGTAGTCAAAATGAAAATCCAAGGGTTAACGCATAAAGAGACATATTCACAGGGGTCCAGGTTATGGCCATTCTCCATTCAGGGTTGTCCATTTGAGGACACTTACCACCTGATTACGAATTTGGTGGTGCGGCACCGGGTCCGCCCCACCGCCAAAGCCGTGGTTGGGCCACATATATATCCACCCCAGCAAAAAATTGAAAAAGGAAAAACTGGTATGCCTGATTAACCTAATCAAGGTTTTGCAGAAAAGCTATCAAAATAGTGAGATGATAATCACCGGTGATTTTAATTCCAACCTAATAGGGAGCAAGATAAATAAGAGAATGTGTCAAACGGAGCGGGCGGCTAATGAACTGAAAAACGATCTGGACACTTTAGGATTACACATTCTAAACGGCAAAATAAAGGGAGATCAACCAGCAAGGATTACCTTTCTAAGTGGGAGGAAACACTTTAAGATTAAGATTAAGATTAAGAAAAGAAAAAATACTTTATTTGGTTTTTTACAACCATAAAATAAAACACCTAAAATTATTAAAATGTGAAGTTAAAACAAATTCACGATAAAATGCATCATTATGTCAAAATATGTACAAACATTTCCCCTTCTTTCTTTCCATCCAACTCATTATTAACCCTATTATGACTGTATATCTGCAGGATTTTCCAACTCATTAATAGCCAAGTTCATAAGTTCAAAATCCGCTTTTCTTAACAGTGTGTCAATCAAAGTTAAAAACTTTACCCCTCGACAAATTAGAATATTTGATGACCCCCCCGCCCAGCAAATAATAGTCTGTCTACAAGTACGAATGTTAAGGACTTTTAAAATTGGTTTTAGAAATGTTCTTCTTGCTTCGCAGACAGTGGGACAGACACACATCGCGTGGCATAGTGATTCATTGTGATATCCACATAGTCTACATGTTGTGTTAAGATATTTCCCTTTCCAACTTGGTTGCAAATCCTTGGTTTCATATACTCCAAACCGATACAGCATGTACTTCTTCTTTAGAAACAATCTGAAGTGCGCTGCTAGGTAATCCTGAGGTTTTAGTTTTACATAAGAATTTATTACTGTCCAAGAATGTCGTCTTTTTGCCACTGTGTTTTTGTCATCTAAGAAAGATAATTTTTTTGCGGCGCCATTACACACTCTATTAAACGCCATTCTCTCCATCTTATTGTCCCATGCCTCTTGAATGTCCAATTCCACCAGGGCTGATCTTAGATGTTCACCCCATGATTCCGGATTGTTTTGTTCAAACTGGGCCCTTATTTCTGTCCAGCATAGATTGTTCATGGTGCCGGGTTCCGAGGAGCGAAGTTTCCAACATAGTTTCACAAAAACCGATTGTCTCTGGAATTTCTGATTTTGTAGCCCAAATTCCAGACGAATCTGTGCTGGTGACACTACTCTAGGGAGGTTAAAAACTGCTTTATACACTTTTGTTTGTAAATCATTTAAAATTCCAAATTCCCGACCGTGCCATATTTCCAAACCGTATGCCAATGCTGGAAGTAATTGTGCTGCCATTGTTTTTAAAAGATGGCTGTAAGACGGGCAACTTTATTTCATTTGTAACTGTTTGTATGCAAAAATTAAAGTTTGTGCCTTTGCTCTTATTGCACTTTTTTGATCAGTAAAGGACATACATCGCCCTAAATTAATGCCCAGATACTTGTAGGTGCCAACTTCCTCTATTTCTTTACCCTTGGCTGACCACTTGAATTTTTTTTTTAGACTTGGTCCTACTAATCGCACCACCTTTTTTTTTTCATATTTATCTCCAGCCCCTGACAGTCAAAATAGTTGGTTAAGTAGTCAATGACTCTTTGTAAGCCAATGGGGGTTTGGCTAAGGACCACTATGTCATCTGCATATTGCAGATACTGAATGTGGTCCTCTGCCAATTTCGGAGGATGGCCGTTTACTTTTGACAAGTGGGTATGCAAATCAGCAAGGTACAAGTTAAAAAGGCTTGGGGCCAAAACACACCCCTGTTTCAGGCCATTTTTTATATCGATCTTTTATGATGCTATACTACCATCCCCCAGCTTTACCCGGGCCCAGGTTTCACTATGGAGGGCTACTATGGAGTTAATTAGTTGTTGTGGTACACCCCAACCTTTCAATTTTGTCCATAGTCGTTCACGTGGGACTCTATCAAAAGCCGATTTTAAATCGATATAACATACAAATAGACCTGATTTCTTTAAAATTGCTTTTTCCGTAAGGAGTGCAATTACTGCCAGGTTTGTGCTAGTACCCATTCCTTGTCTAAAACCGGTTTGATATTTGGGAATTATACCTTTCTCTTCCATCCATCCCTGTAAGTGTAATAATAAACAGGAAGCATATAGTTTTGCATCAACATCCGTCAGGGCTATAAGCCTGTAATTTCCAGGCTCCCTGCGATTACCATTTTTATATATTGGATGAAATATGCTCCCTCTCCATGATTTAATGATCTTGTTTTGATAATACAGGTAATTGAAGAGTGGAGTAAGAAAATTTGCCCAAAATTCCACATCATATTTAAAAATTGCGTTCGGAAGCCCATTAGGCCTTGCGGCTCCCTCCGTTTTCAATTTTTTTATTATATCTTTTAATTGGTTTATATTAATTAAGATGGTTGAGGCATTATGATTTGGTTCCTGTAACTTGTCTTTGATTTGAACTTTATCGTGATTGACTATAATTTTTTCAGGTTGCACTATTTTCCAGGAAATGGGGCTGATGTCAAATTTTGTATGCTTGTCCTCCTCCAGAATATCCAGATCAGGTTCCAAATTCGTTATCATTTCATGGTTCGTAATATTGTATACATTTTGGATGTGTTGTTCCCATATCTTCTCACTTATTCCTGCTTTTTGAGACATTCCTGTTCCCTTTGTTAACTTATTTATTATGCCCCAAAATTCACAACTATTAGACAATTTGCTGGCCCAGAGTAATTGTTCCCAGAGTTTTTCCATACGTTCCTTTTTTGCCATTCTACACCTCTCCCTATAGTTCTTCCTTATGTGTCTAATATTGTTGTTTGTTACTGGATTTCCGAATTTTACGGCCAAAACTGCTTTTCTCGATTCCCTAGTGATTTCCCTTTTTAGGTTACGCAGCTGTATATTGAACCATGGTTCAAAAGTTGTACTTTGTGTACCATGACGTCCCGGGAGAACCGGAAATTTGTTTAGAAGAAACTTTCCCAAATGTTCCCAAATATCTTCTGGTGACTTGGTACACTGTGACCCGCCATCGATTATGTATTTATGCACAGCAGCCATTATTTTTGAGACATTCGTACCGCGCCATTTTAGTTTCTTCAGATTGTATATTACCGGGATTTCTGTCAATACAGTTATTTTCTCTTTCTGAGACAGTTTTGCGTTGATGGTCAAAACTTGCGGCAAATGGTCACTTTCCGGGCGGGATTCAATATAAAACGAGTCAACTGTAATGTATAGTTCATTACTGACCATGGTGTAGTCAATGGTTGATTGTTTCCTCCCACTTAGAAAGGTAATCCTTGCTGGTTGATCTCCCTTTATTTTGCCGTTTAGAATGTGTAATCCTAAAGTGTCCAGATCGTTTTTCAGTTCATTAGCCGCCCGCTCCGTTTGACACATTCTCTTATTTATCTTGCTCCCTATTAGGTTGGAATTAAAATCACCGGTGATTATCATCTCACTATTTTGATAGCTTTTCTGCAAAACCTTGATTAGGTTAATAAGGCATACCAGTTTTTCCTTTTTCAATTTTTTGCTGGGGTGGATATATATGTTTAAGACCAGGAGCTGCCAAGGCATTTTATTTACTAAGTTGTTACTTTCCAATTTCACAACCTGTATCCAATTTTCACAAGTGTCAAGTTCTTCCGTATGACAGGCTAATTTTTCTGTTAAATAGGAAGACAACCCACCCCTAGGATGCCCATATTTATAAAATTGTTCTGCCAAAACATGAAATTCCACATATCCACTAATGGATTAAGAAGTCAGATTCCAGGTTTCCTGTAACAATATAATATCAAAGCTTTGTAGAAAGGCTTGCGTCTCAGGGTCTTGCCCCATTTCCTTGAACCCATGGATATTCCATGAGCAGATTCTTATTTTGTCATCCTTAGGCGTGCCTGGGTATATCATTGGTGGCTTTAACCTGTTAGAATCATTGGATTCATCAGGATCGTTTATGACTCAAGAAATGTGGCACCCATGACCAATCGTGAAATTCTTCTGGCCCTTCGGTTATTCGAGCTCTGTTTTGATTTGTTTTCTCCAATGTCTTATTTTTCCAGATATGTGTTTTCAGGAGTAGTACTTCTGGCCCCCTTAAACATGTAGTTGGATGAATCTCCTTTCCAGATGTAATCGGGTTCATTATATCCATTAATAATGGGTACGGATATTTTGTTTTTTTGGATAAGATAGAGAAATTCCCCAAGCATCAAAATTTGCTCTTTCTGAGAAAATCAGAGCTGTTAGTTCCTTTGAGAACCAAGTTGTAAGAGTAACCTCTTTTCCTGATATATTATCTATTTGCAAGAACTCAACTGTCAAGAGATCTGCTGTTGTAATATTTTGCAGCCTTGGTATCTCCTTAAACAATCTCATTAGGTTGTGGAGAAGTGTGGCTCAATGGTTAGAGCGGCAGACCCTGATGCAGAGATCTGGCCCGGGACCAGGGTTCAATTCCCGCCTCGGCGGGTCTTGGGCTCAATTTCCTCGGACCTGATAATTCTCGCCTCGGTGCCTATTCTAATCATGGGTCCCACTCTGCAACTCTGGGCAATAGCTTGCTTAATCTCCACAACGGCCCCACCAGCACTGGGATGCCTGGCTTCACCTTGGGGGTGCCCAGGAGTGGACATTTCACAGGAAAAGACAGGAAGGGTTCCACAGCGGTATGCATACAGCGCCAGGACACCCTAGGGTAACAGTGCGCTGTACAAATTTCATTTCATTCATTTCATTTCCCCTGTTTAAAGAATCCGATCTGCCCTTTGTTTGATATTTAGGCTCAAAGATCAGTTTATTCGATGACTTTTCATGTTCACCACTTTGAATCCCTATTTGGGGGGAACTCGTCTGTTCCAGCTGCGTATTATAGACTTTGTTTCCACTTTGCACTATATTGTCAAGAATTTTCCTTTCTTGATGTAGTACCTTTACTTGTCCGTTGCTTGTTGTTGTACTTAGAAGTTTATCTGTTTTTTTGACATACTTCCGTGATTATGAGATCATGTGAATTAGATGTATCTTTTGGAAACTCACAGACTCGTCCCTGTTTGTCCAAAGAAATTTTTAGTTTATTCCAATTTTTATTTCCTATACTTTCACTTAAAATACCCTGGGATTTTTCTGACATTATTAAAGACCGCCGGTCTAATTTAGATCTATTTGGATCTTCCTAAACTCTATCTTTGAAGTTTACCATGCTGTGTTCGATTGAATTTCCTTCCCCATTTAAAGATATAATTTGTACATTTGGTGAGATTCCATTTCCACCATCTTGTCTGTTGGTTACTTTTTTGTCACCAACCCGTGTTTTCAGGGTAATAATATCCTTGTTGGCAATTTTTTGTCCGTATCCTTCTTTTGGCGAATCTTTGATTATTCCTTGTTTATGTTCCAAGGTATTGTCTCTAATAGGAATTTTAAATAGAACTGGAATGTCCTGTTTTTTTACAGTTGTTATACACTCTTTGTCACATTTTGTTTGCTTGACACCTTCCTTTAAGTGTACATTGCTTTCTTGTATACCTAATGATGTATCACGTTGCAAGGAATTATCAAAATTTACAACTGGATCTTGCAAATGAACCGTAGATCCACATGAAACCCCAGAAGGGCTTTTGTTGCAATGCTGGTTAATTTTATGGCTGTACAATTGGGAAAATATTGGATAAACTTGCTTTTTTTCTAGACCAGTGTGCTTATTCACATTAAGCCTGGCCTTACGAGCTCTTTTTCGTTGTCTTTTTGTTAATCCACCATTTGATAGACTAAGGGGCCGATTCCGATTCGGGCCGGAAATCTCTCCGACCGAGCCGGACCCGGAGAGATTTTCGACCGAATCGGACCCGTGCAGCCCGACCGAACGAGTACGATGCGCACGTATGCCATCGGACTCGAGTCGGTCGGACTCCCATTGAAGTCAATGGGAGCCTGTCGTACAACGCGTACGCGGGCTCCCATTGACTCAATGGGTGCGAGGTGGACAAGGGCGCCCCCTACAGTGTGTACACGGCGAAGCGACTCGCGCCGTACACGCACAGATAGGGGGACCCATGGGTCCCCCCTGTGTGCGACTCGCGCGGCTATGCATACAGGGGGGTCCGACACGGATCCCCAAACTACGGCTCCGACTGCACTTTGGAGCCGGAGTGCGCGGCTCGGTCGGACTGCTCGCGGCGCGCATCGTACTTACCCGGCCGGGGAACGTCTCCATTGCGCGGTGCGAGTCGAGTCCGAGCGAGTCGGTCGGTGCGGTTAGACCCGGGAACGAGTCGGTCGGAGCGGTCGGGACGCCCGGACGAGTCGGTCGGCGATTTTGCATCGTACTCGCTCGCCCGGACGCGCGTACGAATCGGTCGGGAAATAGGGCTCCGAATCGGATCCGGTTAAGCCGGATCCGATTCGGAGCCCTACCGGCCGAGATCGGAATCGGCCCCTAAGTATAGAAGTTATTTCATGGACAGTTTGTGCTTCCCCTGATCGAGTTGATTCCTAGATTTTGTTTTTTGTTACGCTGTCATCATGTTGAGGGTAATGTATTAAGTCTTCAGCGCCCACTTTATCGTTCATCTCCTCTTTTCTTTTGGTCATGGCAGGGTGTTCCTTGTCAACCTTATTTTCTGTTGGCTTGACGACATGTAAAATCTCTGTTAATATTTCTGGCAGAGATGCCAATTTATCTATTATCTGGCTACATCCACAAATTGAGTTTGATTGATGTCCACTGCTGGCAGCCTTAATATGGTTGTCCTTAGTGATCAATACTGATAATGTGTCCAGTTTGCTGTTAATCCCTGCGATATATGTCGCGATCAAGTTCATTAAATCAATATGAACATCAAGTTTATCTGATTGGAAATTTAGTAGGTCTATAGCTCGCTGTAAAGATCTTAATAGAGTATCACTCCATTTTATTAAGTGGGAGGATTTCGACGAGGGCTCTGAAATTAGATCAATTCCACTCACTGAGGAGATTGTAATTGGCGGTGACCTAGATGATTGACTACACGTGGGACTGGAATTTAGCGTAATATTTTCCCCCTCCTGCTGGTCCGTGCACACTGGATATTTTATTGGGGTGGAGGCTACCCCTCCTTTCTCCCCAATATGCTGGTCCGGAGGTGTGCCGAAGGCTGGCCTCTTTCCTAGATCTTGAATATGTGCATCCTCTTTTGGTTGTGTGTTCAAGTCCAGTGCTTGAATGAGGTCAGCATCGTCTGATACGGAGAAAGAACTAATACAATCCTCAGTTTGTACTTTATTATTTTCTTTGGCTCTAACTGCACCGGGGTCTACTTTTTCATTTAGGTATTCTCCATGTTTCCCTTCTTTATTTAGATCAAACATATCCTTAGGCAAGTCCTTAGGCAGATGCACCTGCGCTGTGGTAGTTATCCGCCCTTTGTTTGAGGAAACTTCAACTCTGGCCGCCTCACAATTTGCTTCTTGATTTGCCTTGTTTATGTTAAACTCACTTTTATTTGATTCATGGCTTGCCATCCATGTAAGTGGGGAGCTTTCTCTTACAGAACTAGATTGTGTTAATTTGGTGTTGGTACTTAAACGTCCCGGCGACAAGAGGCTTCTTTTGTCCTGTTTTTTTTGTGTAATTGGACTCGGCAATCCTTGTGTCCCAGCTGTGGCATAGATTGCGGCCATTGGGTCCTTTAGAAAATGGAATTTCTGGTTCTTGTTTTTTCCTCCAAAATTAAAAAATGCACTTATTGGTGTTAAATTTTCTTTCCTTCTCTTAATGTTTGAGACTGTATTCAAATCTGTTTTTGACACTCTCTTTTTTGGTTTTCTCTGTGGTGTTTGTCGAGTTTTTCCTGATCTCATAATCCTGGATTGCTCACTCACACCCCAGATGAAAAACTATGCTCGCCCAAAATGATTTCACTGATTCAAACTTGCCAACCTGTCAACCTGCCAGGACTTTTTTTACACACAGTCCACCTGACTGGCGGCACAGAGGGCACACGATTGATTTCTTCCCTACTTTGACTCTGGCAAGAACAGCTGTTATTCAAATTCCTCCAGTTTAACAAGCAAGCAATGTGCGTTAATTCATCACTTTGTTGCCTCCGCGGCTCACGGATTTTTGGTGGCTGATTTGCGCCTCCCACCTGGGGCGACCTAGGGTGAATCCTGCTGCACAAGCCACAAGCCACAAGCCACAAGCCACACGTGTAAACTGCTGTAAACCCACTCGGCGGGCTGGACCTGGGGTGACTCCTGCCACACAAGCCACAAGCCAACAAGCCACAAGCCAACAAGCCACCTAGGGAAACTCAGGAAACTCAGGAAACAGCTGTAGGTCCCAATACTGCGGGCCGGGCCCAAACACTCCCACGCACGCAGCTGCTACAGCTTCCACAGTCTCGGCTACCCAGGGGAACTCATGCTCATGCTCTTGCTCTTACAAAATGTAGCTGCAGCTGCAGCGGGAGGCAAAAACTCAGGAACACTCACTCTGCTTCTGATGAGCTGCTCCTGGGCGGCTCTCGCACTATACAATGTCCGCCGCTCCAACTCCAGCGGATTTTCCACGGACCTCACGGCACCCAGCCAACCGGAACTCCTGGGCACCAACCACCTCTTGAGGCCGCCGCCCGACGTCCACCACCAGGTCCACCGCCTCCACCTCCGCCGCCTCCCGGGAGTAAGAGAAGCGGGAGAGGGAGCAAAGAACCAGGACCGGGACCGGGGCAACAGCAACGGCCACAGGTAGACGAGGCACAAGACACAGGCAGGCAGCCAGCCCGTCCGTCTGAAGACAGGAAACAGCAACTCCAGCAACCCCAGTCAAAATCCGGCGAAGCAACTTGCTTCCGCTGCACCAGACACCGAAAAAGGTCCGGTAGCTGCCGCTGGGGGGTCGGGGGGGCGCGGCTCGGCGTTTTGACCGTATACCGCTCCCAGCCGTTCTCCGTCCTCAGCTCCCCTCGCTCCTCGCTCCTCGCTCCTTGGGTCAAACGTCAAACGTCAGGCACACGCATGCGCATGAATCGCTGTAGGCCCAGAGCTGTTCGATCAGACCATGGCTGACTCCTGCCAGATTAAGAGTTTCCTACTGTCTGGCGGACATTTTTTTTTGGGCGTTCCCACGGCGGTGCCTCTAAAAATGGGCACCACAATGGGAACGCTAAAAACAGTTCCTGCACGGCATGGACTATTAAGTCCATGACGTGCAGGAACTGGTGTGCATGCACACAGGGGGGCACATGTTGTGCTCCTGTGTGCATCCATATGGCATGAGGCACCAGGGGGCCCGGTAGGGCCCCTTTTTGTTTCATCTCCGCCACAGTTTTTATGGAGGAGGAACCGCCATAAAAACCATGGCGGAGAAGAAACTTGTATAATGCTTGGTGGGACCGCGGCGTTCCTGCCATGCATAATACTGCCTCTACACTGCTGCACCACCTCCAGCACCTGGCGGCTGCGGTGGGGCAATGGTGGTCCGACCACCCATATTGTAATAGGGCAGTCGGGAGACCACCACCGCCACACCCACCCCCCACGAGTCTGGAACTCCGTGGACCGCCAGACTCGTAATCAAGCCCTTAGAGAAAATAACTTTTTTCCCATTCCTAGCAAGGACGTTCGTCATGCCAGCATCAACTTATGGTGATGTTCGGTTTCTAGGCATCTTAAGTCAGATGCCCTAAGCTCGCACATGCTTATCAATATGGGTGTTAGGCTTGTTGTGTACATGGAGGAATGCTTTGTATAGGGTCAAAGGCAAACTATAGTCAACAAGTGATAGGAGAGGTAGCTGGTTTGTGGACTGGGTGGATAAGCGTCAGCATCCCTTGAGTGAGCAAAAGCTTTTCATTCAGGATTTTAAATATGCAGGCTTGTTATTACTTATCAGAACACTTGTAGTGGCTATGCTTTACCTCCTAATTACTTACTGTTCTTTGGAAAGAAGCTTATGAATTTTCATAATCATTTCAATGTTTGTAGTCACCTTCAGTTTAATCTCTTTAATTTTTGTTGTTGGACAAATTATTTTGTATCTCCATGTTGTTCATAAAAGCCATACCTAGCCCTTACACACACCGGGCCGATTCACAGAACTAATCTGAGATAAAATCCTAAACTTACTACTTTTGGTATTCACAGAAGGCATTTAGTAGTAGTAAAGTTAGGACTCCTAACTTTAGTACTACTAAACTGAGATAAAATCCTAAACTTACTACTTTTGGTATTCACAGAAGGCATTTAGTAGTAGTAAAGTTAGGACTCCTAACTTTACTACTACTAAACGCCTTTGTGAATACCGAAAGTTGTAAAGTTAGGATTTTGTCTCAGTTTAGTAGTAGTAAAGTTAGGAGTCCTAACTTTACTACTACTAAATGCCTTCTGTGAATACCAAAAGTAGTAAGTTTAGGATTTTAGCTCAGATTAGTTCTGTGAATCGGCCCACCGTCTCCATCCAAAAATGGAGTTCACATTTGCTGTCGATTTCTCCATCAAACAGAAAAGAATACAATATAGAATGCACTCTAATTACAGCATGAATATAATTTATATATTTATTTATAGGGCTGCGAGTTACCTTTCAGTTAATTCAGATTACTCTAGGAACAAATAATGTTAAAAAGAACAGGGGAAATGGACTGGTGAGCATGAGAAGACTCAGATTATTATGACATTGGCAGCCTTTAGAAAGCTACACATGATTTATCATATACCCAAAAAGTTGAAACAGCAAGCCTATAAGGTACCCGCACCTCCCTCAATAATACCCCATTTGTAATATCTATGTGGTTTCTACTTTATTCCATTTGGAAATTGTTAACATTGTATTGTCCTTGTATATACAAAATGTGTTGTTGTCTGTCTTTTTTATTTTTTATGCTTTATTATACACTCTATGTTTTGTATGTTCTACAGCCTTGACGAAGTCCACAGATGTTGGACGAAACGCGTTGGCTGGATTTAAAGAATTTTGTTGTGAAGATTAAAGATTATTCTGGACACAAATTGACTTTGATGGACTATATCTTTCCGGAAAACACTTCATGGTGGTGCATTCCACAATTGTGAAAAAAATAACATGATTTATCATGATGAAGTTCCTGAATACTAACATTTTATATAACTGCATTTATTACATGTATTTTAGAAAGTTTTACAAGTCCAAGCAATAGTTACATTGACAATATGCTCTTAATTACTCGTTATGGATGACACCATAGCCACAGATAACATGGATATCACAAGACCAAGTAACCAAGAGGCATGACACAACAACACCTGCAATCCACTGATGAGGGTATACACTTTCTACTGCCATGCTGCAGCTCATGAGCCTCCAGCTGAGTGTGGAGTTCCTGCCAGGGTATTTTGAGGACCCTTCTGTGCAGTGGGCTGAGTCTGTGGTACCAGATATGGGCCTAAAAGAAGTCCACAGCACATTTCATGCCTTCAGGGATTCCCGGCAACATAGGTCCTCACAGCATGTGTTGGCTCTATGTGCATGTATTCCCACTGCACAGGCAGTGCCTGGTGGTGTCTGCTCATATGTCTATGTATAGTGCATTGCTCAACTGGGCGACCCACCCCATAGAGCTGAGGAACATTTTGGAGGACTCCCCACTGATGATTTTCACTTCCTCTGGGGAGAGGTTGGGAAACTCTTGTATTTTTTCTTAACTATTATGGGACATATGGAATGAAAAGGTAAGCAGGATGGAGAAGAATTGTGCTCTGGTCTAATCATGGGTCTGGAAGTGCCTTCTTCCTCTTCCTGTATGTAACTTTCGATTTGTCACGGTTGGCAGAAAACTTCACTTCTGCTATGTCGTTGTATGCCTTTGCAGTGGAGGCAGAGAAATCCCCCCTCCTACATAGTTCTGTTCTGTGAAAGTAGGAAAAAAGAGATAGAGTAAAGGGGACAACATGCCTGGAATGATAAATGCCACCTTAGTAGTACCACACAACACTTCCCAGTGAAATAACACACTCGGAATATAAACATTTAAAATGTGTAAAGTAACATATGCACAGTAAATAGTACTCCTATATGTGTTAGGTGTTGTTCTCCGCATGCAAGATGTGTGGTGCCCTTTTCTACATCTAAATTCACTATACGTGGTTAGGTGTGGAAAATTTATACATACTTACTCTTCAATATTTTGTAATTGTAGTTGTACATTGTATTTATATAGCACTTACTACCCTTGATAAGGCATTGATCAGCTGAATTTACTCAACAATAAACCCATCAATGTCGACAGCGCTAAATCCCTAGGTGTCATACTTGACAAAAGACTCAACCTAATCTCCCACATCAACTCCATTGCTAAGAACGCACGTTACCAGCTGCGCCTTCTGTGGGGGATTCGTCGGTTCTTCCCGGAGAAAGCCCTAAAAACCTTGGTCCAATCGCTAGTTCTCTCTAGACTGGATTACTGCAATTCTCTTCTGACTGGCCTACCCAAATCTCACCTCTCCCCCCTCAAATCCGTCCTCCATTCAGCAGCTCGCTTTGTTTCAGGGTCCAAACGAGGTGACCACATCACTCCTATCCTGTCTTCTCTTCGATGGCTTCCCATCGAGGCAAGATCTATTTACAAAACTGCCTGCATCACCCACAAAGCCTTGCACACTTCCGCCCCTCATTACCTGGCGAATAAACTGAAAATGTCTGGAGGCTCGAGACCTTCACGGAATGCGGAAAAGTTTCTGCTTGAGCCCCCCTCCTTCAAAAGGGAAAGATCGATGGCTCAATCGTTCTCAGGTAATGCGGTGAGAATCTGGAACTCGCTTCCTCCATTGCTCCGTGCCACCACCTTTATCCGGATCTTCAAAGCTGACCTCAAATCTCTTCTCTTCCAAAGACACTTTCAGAACTAATACCTTCATTCTCAGACCCCTCTAGGAAGTTCGTTCATCATTGTAAATTTTGTAATATTTTCTTGTACATTCCTCACCCTTGCTTGATGTGTTTGATATTGTGTTCTTGCCTTCTATGGTTTTACCCTACCTCTTCTAGTCTCCTGTTTATTTTTGTAACGTTCTATTTTGTAACATTTCTCTCATGTAACGTAACTGGTTCTATTGTACAGCGCTCTGACACCTTCGGGTAAAGTCTGCGCTATATAAAAATCCATTAAATAAATAAATAAAATTGAAGTGCTTTGCTGCAAGTAGCACACTACTTTGAAACCAGACATAAGAGTTAAATAGTTAGCAGATTAGTAATACGCGTTTTTTTTCCTTGTGGATTAGTTGTGTTAATTTAGTGCTCTTGAGTACTTGTGTGTTTAGAAAAGGGGAAGTAGTAAGTCATTATTGTAAGTAGTGGACATATGCGCCTGTTAGTAGGGTGAATTGGCTAAAATGGAGAGGAAAGTTTGAAAAGGATGTCTGGCAGTTAGGACGTTTTGGGATAGGTCATAGAGAGAAGGGATGGAACAAACTTGAAAGGAAGTAGATTTCTTTTAACAAAACTGAGTTATAGTTCCTAGAGATAACTATAACTGGTGAATTTCAGTGGTTCTTTTAGTTACAAATGTTTCATTGTTATTGAAATTTTCACCTAACTTTAACATTACTTGAATCTTTGCTTTTTTTTAATTGAAATTCTAAGGGTTATTTTAATGTAAAGTGAGATATAATTACAATCCTAACTATAACGCCACTTTAACCTGTGGTTAATCAGTGAATTTCTGTTTTTTTTTAAACTCAAAGTAAAATGTTATTACCATACATAAAGCCAACCCCACGCTGCACTTGGCCTTTGGCCATGCATGGCATGTTGTTGGCGGCAGGGCTGGCCTGCGGTCAGGCTATTCATCCAGTCCTCCGCAGGCAGTCAACCCCAAGCTACTCATAGCCTTAAGCCGTGCACTGCGTAGCGTTGGCCACAGGGCCTAGCTGCAGAGCTAGGTCCTGCACCCAACCCCTCACAAGCAGCCAACCCCACGCCATTCATGGCCTTTTGGCATGTGCAGCATGTGTATTGTCTCGCAGGTCGTGGCTGAACTCAGGCAGACTTACTGACTCACAAAACCTAAATATTAAAAGTGGGCATATTGGCTTTATCAAGGGGTGAGCATAACAATATATATAATGTAGATCTATCATCTTTCTCCAAAAGTCACCAATATTTTAATCAAATGTATACCTCAGTAATTCACACAATCCAGTGTTTAATAATAGTGATCACTATAAAATATTTAAGAAAGTTTTGTTTACATTGTTTTTATTGTTGCATTTTGTGAGTTAAAAAATGTTGAAAGAAAGGCATTGCTCCCACCCAGCAGGAGTAGGGGTTTTTTACTGCTCCCGGCAGGCTGGAGCAACCTGGTTTCCTTGCCCGCAAGAGCGCGGGCAGGAAAACAAATGTCTGCTCATACCTGGCGAGAGCATTTTTGAAGCTCCCTCTGTGTTGAAGCAGACAAGTGTTCCCTACCCGTCCTCTCATGGACAAGGTAACAGTGTCCCAGGGGTGGGCCACCCGGGATTAATATTATGACCCAGTCCAAGGTTATGGGGTCCCCGA
The DNA here is from genome assembly GCA_963921515.1 of Calotriton arnoldi. NCBI lineage: Eukaryota > Metazoa > Chordata > Amphibia > Caudata > Salamandridae > Calotriton > Calotriton arnoldi. Next base: position 1,232,081 of record CAWUFW010005694.1, read on the forward strand.
GATCTTTACAGGCTGGGGGAGGAGGGCTGCGCACCCCTCCCCTTAACTTTTATGATCCAGTGCAGGGGATTGGATCCCTGGGGACCTTTTAGACTCAGAGAGGGGGACCACGTGCCCCCTACTCTTTACTTTTATGTTTCGGCTCCTGTGGTGGGGTCCCGAAGGCCTTTAGAGTCTCGGGGAGGAGGGCCTCGTGCCGCTCTCCCCTTTGACTAAAATGGGGGGACCCAAGCGATAGGGACCCTGAGACCAAAATCAGCTCGGGGAGGGGGACCTATTGTAGGAAGCTGGCTCTGTATATACTATACCAAAATGAGGTATAGTGTGCACAGAGTATAGTGAAACCCCAAAGGTAGGCAGAGGTAAAAGTAGATAGCACCTTACTCTCTATTTGTGGTAGTGTGGGCTAGCAGTAAGTCTTTATCAGAGGGTAGTGTTAAGCATTTGTTGTACACACTCAATCAGCAAATGATGTCACACACTCAAAGACTGAACTCAGACCAATTTTGTTTGTATAAAAATATTATTAAGTTATTTTATTTCTACAACCAAGCTAAGCCTGGCACAGGTAAGTGAAATAAATGCTTTGCAAAATCTTATACAGTGTTTTACAATTGAATGCAGGTTCAAATGCAGTTGATTGAAATACAGGTAGGTCAAAATGTCGAAATTACTTTTCAGATTACTTTTCAGTTACTTTTCAGATTACTTTTTAAGTTACTTTTTCTACTCAGGGTGATATGCCTAGATATCACACTGGGACATTTCCTAGAGATAAGGTAAGTAAAATCAGTTTTGCACAGTTGTAGTTTTTCAGGTTTTCATACAAATCAACTCCACACTTAAAACATTTTTCAAGGAAAAACAGTCACTGTATTCCTATGGAGAGAAATGAAGTTATCGGTTAACATGTAAGTACTCGGTCTTTGGGGTTGAGTTTCTGGGGTTAGAACAAGGGTTCCCCCAAGGTCAAGGATGCACTCTCAAAGCACCCTCAGCGGCTAGGGCGGCCGCTGCAGAGTGCTGAGGCCCAATGTTATCCATATAGCAGGAGGTGGAGCCAGCGGCCGTAATGGCCGCTCGGAGCTGAAGCTCCATGGAAGTCCCGCGCACAACAACCGAGCGCGGTGCTTTACCGCACCAAATCCAACAGAAAGAACGTGCTCCCGGCATCGGAGCATCTGGAGCGTCTGCTGCCGTGGGCGCCGATCCCCCAAACTGCATCATTGCTGAGTAATCGGCCGAAATCTCACCCGGCGATCGCACTACAAAATGGCGCCTGGAGTGGAGCGGTCTTGCTTCAACGGATATTAGAGTGGGGGCCACGTAGTCAGGAGCGGGCTCCCGGGAGGCAATGTCGGAGGAGCAGCGAGACCTGGAACTGCCCCCTCTTTAACTCCGGTGAGTGCCTGCAACGGAAATGGCACTTCTGTGGCCGATGACGCTGCGTTGAATATACACAGCCTGCCCGAGACACACCATTGAGGCTGAGGCGGGCGTGGAGCGCACCCGACCTCCCAGAGTAGCGCGTCCCTGTCTGGCTGCGACCCCCCCGGCGGCATACCTGGGACGCCGCGGGTCAAGAGGGGAGGCACCTGTGGCAATGGGAAGTCCGGATTCCAGCCTTACTTAACAAATTTGAGATCTCGGGTCAGTTATATGCCAGGGGGCTCCTGCAGGGAAGAAAGAGTGGTGAAGGCTGCGTGTCCATTGGGAGACAACGACACCACTGGAGAGTCTGGGCAGAACTTAAAAGGCACTACACCCCTCAAAGCCTGTTGTTTATCTGTACTAACACCCATGCCATCTTGCATTCGACAATAGAGCTACCTCAACTATCATTAACTATTGCAATAACTGCTTGGAGGGGCCTCACAGTGGGAGTAACACTCTTGGATCCAGTGCACTGTTGACTGTATGGGAGTGAAGAGTACGGTCCCAGGGAATGATGCGCAAAGACCCTAAGCAGCGCTTATTGCATTTTGAGGAGTCCAAGGCACCGGAGGGCCGGCAACCTCAAGAGATGCTATCTACCATTGAGACCTAGCACTTTGGCTGATGCCCGGTGGAGCTACCTTGTTAGCTATAGAGGAGATGGGCTGTGGACTTACCCCTCGGCCGTCACCTACCCAGCCGGACTTTGGGCAAACTTTCCTTCGTCTCACCGCCATACCTCCCTCCTACCCTTCTACCTGACCCCCTTTACCCCTCTACCCTCCTTATCTTGTCCTCTATGCTTTTATGTTTTTAGAAACTGATGTAACTTGTACCTGATGTAACTTTGTAACAATGTGGAACCTCATGTAAAGCGCTCTGATACCTCCGTGTCTAGCCAGCGCTATATAAAACTCATCAAATAAAAAATAAATAATTTTTTTTTAAAAATGTTATCCAATGGAGCAGACCACAGGATTGTGGGAGCAAAGCTCCTGGAGTTAGGCTCAGGGCAAAGGGGGATCCGAGTTAGCACCCAAAGTACACCCGCAGAGGCGCAGGGGCGGCTGGGTGCAGGGTGCTGTTTTGGCTTCGGGTTTCCTGTTGGTTTCAAAGGGGATTCTCTGGTTTTGACAAAGACTGCAGGCTCGGGGACAAAGATCTTCTGGAGGTGACCACCGGTTGGAGAGGTAAGTTGGGATGCCTGGTGATGCTGGGACACCGTCGGTTGGGCCACCCAAGGCCGTGGAACTTCGGTTGCAGGGGTGTCGATTCAGGTCAGAGATCACCAGATCTCAGGTCAGGATCGCCGGGGAGACCTCCTTGTGGTGTTGGGCCACTCGGGCCGGGGGTGTTGGGTGCAGAGTGGTGCAGACTCATGGATTTGGCCGGAGCCAGAGTCTGTGGGTGAGCAATCTGGTGCCCACGGGAGACAGAGTCTTTTTTGTGGAAGGCAGGGCAGGTCTTTGGGGTTCTTGAGGTTGCTGGCTGCAGGACACACCAGGATTTTGCTTCTGCAGGTTCGAGGTTGGGACAGGCCGGTAGGGCTGGGGCCAAGTCAGTGGGCGTCTTCCTCTTCTTAGCTTCAGCATGGCTCTTCGGTCCTTCTTCTTCTTTTCTTCTTGGTTGGTTCTTGTCTGAGGAGGCAAGATTCAGGGGTGCCCCTAAATACTAGATTTAGGGACATTACAGGTAAGTAAAGGTTGGGACCGATGGGTCCCTTCCTTGGGGTGGGTACACCCCCTATTATGCCACCCTCCAGTGGGAGGGGATCATATGCCTCACTCTGGTTGGCTGGGTCCCCCCATCTGCAAGATGGCGGGGACTGAGAGTTGTGCTTCACCTCGCCTTCCCCACCTGAGGGGTGGGGTTGGCAAAGGTGGGCACACCTCCCTTCCTCGCTTGGTTTTACCGCCAATTCTCCAGCCCAAAGTGGGGGTCAGAACCGGTGGGGACCAGTTGCTGGAAGCTGCAAGAGGCCTGGGGAAGCTCACAAAGGCGGCAAGCCTTTGAAGCTTCCCCTTCGTGGACCATGCCCATCCTGGGGGAGGAGGCTTGGCAACTCGTCCCAGGATGTGCATTGTTTCAGACCCCCGAGAGTAGCAGACTCTCGACCCAAGGGTCCAGAAACATGTCTGGTGGTGGCAGCTGGTGAGCAACCACTCAGCCTGGACACTAGTGTTAGGTCGTTTTTCAGGGGGCATCTCTAAGATGCCCTCTGTGTGCATTTGTCATTAAATCCCACACTGGCATCAGTGTGGGTTTAATGTGCTGAGAAGTTTGATACCAAACTTCTCAGTTTTCAGTAAAGCCATTATGGTACTGTGCAGTTCATAATGACAAACTCCCAGCACCATATACTCTTAATGGCATTACTGCACCTACAATGTCTAAGAATTGGCTTAGACACTGTAGGGGTACAGGGCTCATGCACCTGTACCCTCACCACTGGTATAGTGCACCCATCTAGAGGGGTGGCTGATATAGGCCAGGGCAGTGGGTTGTAGGCATGACACACAGGGATGTGTGCCATGTCGACTCTTCACTTTGTTCTGCACCAAAACACGCAGCCTGCAAAGGCAGTGTGTGTGTGTGTGTAAAGGTACAGGGCCTCTAAGGGTGGCACAATAAGTGCTGCAGCCTTTAGAGGCCTTCCCTGGCCACAGTGCCCTTGGTACCTGTGGTATCATTTATAAGGGGCTGACCTGTGGCCAGAGAGTGCCAATTGGGTTTTGTTTTCAATGCAGTTTTAGGGAAAGAACATAGGCCCTGGGTACCCGTTTGGCAGGAGCCCAGGGCACACTCAGTCAAAGTACATCAGCAGTTTAGCAAAAAGTGGGGGGCAACCATGCAAAAAGAGGGCACTTTCTTACACAACCCCCCCCCCCCAAACGAAAGAGGATGAGACTAACCTTTGTCTAGAGAATCTTCATTGTCTAAGTGGAAGAACACGGAAAGTCCATCTGCATTGGCATGGGCAGTCCCAGGTCTTTGTTCCCCTATAAAGTCCATTCCCTGTAGGGAGATGGGCCACCTCAAAAGTTTAGGATTTTCACCTTTTGTCTACATTAGCCATTTGAGAGGTCTGTGGTCAGTTTGAACTAGGAAGTGAGTACCAAACAAGTATGGTCTCAGCTTCTTCAGGGACCAAACCACAGCAAAGGCCTCCCGCTCAATGGCACTCCAACGCTGCTCCCTGGGGAGAAGCCTTCTTCAGGTTGGTCTTGGCCTTCATCATTGGTCTGGGATAGGTCCGCTCCTATCCCTAGCTCAGAGGCATCAGTCTGCACTATGAACTGCTTGGTATAGTCTGGAGCTTTGAGAATTGGTGCTGAGCACATTGCCTCTTTCAGGGTGTCAAAAGCCTTTTGACAGCTAACTGTCCAGTTTACCTTTTTGGGCATCTTCTTGGAGGTATGTTCTGTGAGGGGAGTCACAATGGACCCATATCCCTTCACAAACATCCTGTAGTACCCAGTCAAGCCAAGGAATGCCCTGACTTGGGTATGGGTTGTTGGGGCTGACCAGTCCAGGATGGCCTGGATCTTGGGCTGTAAGAGTTGCACTTGGCCTCCACCAACAAGGTGGCCCAAGTATACCACTGTCCCTGCCCTATCTGGCATTTGGATGCCTTGATAGTTAAGCCTGCAGTTTGCAGGACTTTTAAAATCTTCCCCAGGTGGATCAGGTGATATTGCCAGGTGGAGCTAAAGACAGCAATATCATCTAGATATGCTGCACTAAAGGACTTCAATCTAGCAAGGACTTGATTCACCAACCTTTGGAAGGTGGCAGGGGCATTCTTTAAACCATAAGGCATAACAGTGAACTGATAATGCCCATCAGGTGTGGAGGATGCTGTCTTTTCATTTGCTCCTGGTGCCATGTCAATCTACCAGTACCCTGCAGTTAAGTCAAAGGTACTTAGAAATGTGGCTGCACCTAACTTATCCATCAATTCATCAGCTCTTGGGATAGGGTGAGAATCTGTCTTGGTGACAGAGTTGAGCCCTCTATAGTCACACAGAACCTCATTTCTCTCTTTCCACCCTGTGGATGAGGTTTGGGGACTAGAACCACTGGCCTGGCCCGGGGGCTCTCAGAGGGTTCAATAACCCCTAGCTCCAGCATCTTGCTGACTTCAGCTCTGATGCTCTCCTTAACTTGATCACACTGACAATAGATTTTGTTTTTGACAGGTACACTGTCCCTAGTGTCCACATCATGGGTACACCTGTTTGTCTGACCAGGGGTTAAGGAAAAGAGCTTAGCATACTGCTGCAAGACTTGCTTGCAGTCAGTCTCCTGTTGGGTAGTGAGGGTGTCTGAAAAGACAACTCCATCCACTGACCCATCTTTGGGGCTGTATGAGAGGAGGTCAGGGAGAGGTTCACTCTCTGTCTCCTGATCGTCATTAGTCACCATCAGTATGGTGATGTCAGCCCTATCATGGAAAAGCTTAAGGCGGTTCACATGGATCACCCTTTTGGGTGTCCTGCTTGTGCCCAGGTCAACCAAGTAGGCAACCTCACTTTTCATTTCTAAGATGGGGTAAGGGCCACACCATGTGTCCTGGAGAACCCTTGGTGCCACTGGCTCCAAATCCCACACCTTTTGCTCTGGTTGAAATTCTACCAGTGCAGATTTGTGGTCATACCGGTGCTTCTGGAGCTCCTGGCTGGCCTCAAGATTTTTGGAAGCTTTTTTTATGTACTCTGCCATTCTGGACCTTAGGCTTAGTACATAGTCCACAATGTCTTGTTTGGGTTCCTGGAGAGGCTTCTCCAAACCCTCCTTTACAAGACAGAGTGGTCCCCTAACAGGATGGCCAAACAGAAGTTTAAAGGGGGAAAACCCTACTCCCTTCTGAGGCACCTCTCTGTAGGCGAAAAGCAAGCATGGTAAGAGGTCATCCTATCTCCTTTTGAGTTTTTCAGGGAGCCCCATAATCATGCCTTTCAATGTCTTGTTAAACCTCTCAACAAGACTATTGGTTTGTGGGTGATAGGGTGTAGTAAACTTGTACTGCACTCCACACTCTTTCCACATATGTTTTAGGTAAGCAGACATAAAGTTTCACCCTCTGTCTGAAACCACCTCCTTAGGAAACCCTACCCTGGTGAAGACACCAATGAGGGCCTTGGCTACTGCAGGAACTGTGGTAGTCCTAAGGGGAATTGCCTCAGGATACCTAGTGGCATGATCCACTACCACTAGTATAAATTTGTTTCCTGATGCTGTGGGAGGTTCAAGTGGACCCACTATGTCTACACCTACCCTTTCAAAGGGAACCCCAACCACTGGTAGTGGAATCAAGGGGGCCTTTGGGTATCCACCTGTTTTGCCACTGGCTTGACAGGTGACACAGGAGCTGACAAACCCCTTTACTTTCTGAGACATCTGGGGCCAGTAAAAGTAGCTAACTAGCCTTTCCCAGGTTTTGGTTTGGCCCAGATGTCCAGCTAGGGGGATGTCATGAGCTAAGGGGAGTAGGAACTCTCTGTACTTCTGAGGCACTACCACTCTCCTAGTGGCTCCAGGGTTGGGGTCTCTGGCCTCAATGTACAGTAGTCCCTCCTCCCAATAGACTCTGTGGGTTCCACTGACATCTCCCTTTTCCTGTGCAGCAGCTTGCTGTCTCAGGCTTCAAGAGTTGGACAGTCCTGCTGTCCAAGGCACAGCTCTTCCCTAGAGGGTCCCCCTGGGCCTAAGAGCTCAACCTGGTAAGGGTCAAGTTCCAAAGGCTCAGTTCCCTCTGGGGTTTCCAAGTCCTCTCTCTGAGGAGAGGGGTCCTGATCCTTTTGCTGTACAGAAGCTGGTTTCCCAGTCTTCCTACCTTTTCTCTTGGAAGGTTGGGCCATTCTTTCAGGCTCCAACACTTCTTGTTCACCCTGTTTTCGGCTCTGTGCTCTAGTCTTTACACACACAATCTCAGGGATGCCCAGCATTGCTGCATGGCTTTTTAATTCTACCTCAGCCCATGCTGAGGTTTTCAGCTCATTACAAAGCAGACAGGCAGCTGGAAGCTTTGGAGAGACCACTGCCTGTTTCAGGCCAGTAACCCTCCCCCCCCAGTCTAATGTCACCATAGCCATGGCATGGTTAGTAGTAACACTGTCAGTATTGGTGACTGGGTAAGTGTTCCCAATCAGGTATTGCTCTGGGGAAACCAGTGTATCGCTCACCATAGTGACACTGGCACCTGTATCCCTCAGGGCTTCTATTCTAGTCCCATTGATCCACGGGTATTGCAAATAATAATTTAAGTTGGGTGGCCACACAGCTAGAGTGGCAAACTCAACTTCACCCTCAGTGACTAGAACTGCTTCAGTGTGCAACCTGATTTTCTCTGGGCACGCTGTTGATCCCATCTGGAGACTGACTACACCAGTAGGAGCTGCAGGAGGACTAGGGGGCTTCTTGTTAGGACAAGTAGCATCTCCAGTTAAGTGTCCCAATTTCTTACAGTTGTGACACCAGGTCTTGAAAGGATCAAAGATCTTTCCCCTATACCTATTATTGGACTAGGAAGAGTTTTGGGACCCACCCGCCTGTGCAGGTTTTTGAAGACTCAGGCTTTTTATCTTGGGGATTCTCACAACCTTTCTCCTGGGTAGGTTTTGTAATCCCTTTCCTTTGGTCACCCCTAGTGGCTGTTTTTGTCACCCTTGTCTTGAGCCAGTGGTCTGCCCTCTTTCCCAATTCTTGGGGAGAAATTAGACCTAGGTCTACCAAATGCTGATGTAACTTTTCATTAGTGCAATTACTTAAAATATGTTCTTTCATAAAGAAATTGTAAAGTCCATTGAAATCATGCACATTATTTCCAGTTAACCAACCATCTAGTGTCTTAACTGAGTAGTCAACTAAGTCAATCCAGGACTGATTTTGGGTTTTGTGAGCCCCCCCTGAATCTAATTCTATATTCCTCAGTTGTGAGTCCAAAGCCTGCAATCAGAGTACTCTTCCTGAGGTCATAAGACCCAGTATCTGCTCCTGTAAGGGTCAGGAGTCTGTCCCTGCAGTTACCAGTGAACAGTTCCCAAAGGAGTGCCCCCCAGTGTGACTTCTTCACTTTTCTAATTTCACAAGCCCTCTCAAAGGCTGTGAACCATTTTGTGATATCACCACCCTCTTCATATTTAGGGACAATACCTTTGGGGATTTTAGGATCATAAGATTGCTCTTTATCCTTATTTAGTAAATTGCTGCCACCATTGATGGGAGCTAAGCCCATCTCTGCTCTCTCTTTCTCTAGAGACATGAGTCTGGTCTGTAGATCCAATCATTTGGTCAACCTTCCTAAAAGGTTGTCCTCCTCATTGAGGCTGTCGCCAATGTCTTCAGCAGCACCTGATCCACCTGTGTGGGCTCTAGGTGCTGAGAGGTTTATTCTTGGAGTCAAGGGCACTGTCCCAGCACCATATACTCCCAGCACCATATACTCTTAATGGCACTTGGAGGGGCTTGGTAGTTATCCTCATCCCCTCCCACTACTTCTTCTTCTGAGAGGTCTTCACCATTCTCAGTAGGATGGTCCTTAGCACACCCTACCTACAGCTCCTGGAGCTTTTGTTTGGAGGGATGCGACCCCATTATTATATTTTTAAGTTTGCATAGAGACCTTAACTCCCTAAATTCTAAGTGGAGATAAGGTGTGAGGTCGAGCTCCTCAACCTGGTGCTCTATGCCATTATGGTTATCTTCACTAACAGCTGGGTTCTTGTTAAGAGACATTGTCAAAAACACTTCTAACCCCTCTTACCCCTAACTAAAGTGAACTTGTATTTTTCTAAAATTCTAAAGGGACTTAACCAAGGCCCTAAGAAGACTTTTAGTAATTTGGAAAAACTTGTCAATTTAAAAAAATTAGAATTCTAAAGACAATTTAAGAGTTCTGTCATGTGATCAGGTGGTAACCAAGTTAGTCCAAAAAATGCAAAGTTTTATATCCCACCGCTGATCCACCAATGTAGGAAGCTGGCTCTGTATATACTATACCAAAATGAGGTATAGCGTGCACAGAGTCCAGTGGAATCCCAAAGGTAGGCAGAGGTAAAAGTAGATAGCACCTTACTCTCTATTTGTGGTAGTGTGGGCGAGCAGTAAGACTTTATCAGAGGGTATTGTTAAGCATTTGTTGTACACAATCAATCAGCAAATGATGTCACACACTCAAAGACTGAACTCAGACCAATTTTGTTTGTATAAAAATATTATTAAGTTATTTTATTTCTAGAACCAAGCCAAGCCTGGCACAGGTAAGTGAAATAAATGCTTTGCAAAATCTTATGCAGTGTTTTACAATTGAATGCAGGTTCAAATGGAGTTGATTGAAATACAGGTAGGTCAAAATGTCGAAATTACTTTTCAGATTAATTTTCAGTTACTTTTCAGATTACTTTTTAAGTTACTTTTTCTACTCAGGGTGATATGCCTAGATATCACACTGGAACATTTCCTAGAGAAAAGGTATGTAAAATCAGTTTTGCACAGTTGTAGTTTTTCAGGTTTTCATACAGATCAACTCCACACTTAGAACATTTTTGAAGGAAAAACAGTCAATGTATTCCTATGGAGAGAAATGAAGTTATCGGTTAACAGGTAAGTACTCCGTCTTTGGGGTTGAGTTTCTGGGGTTAGAACAAGGGTTCCCCCAGGGTCAAGGATGCACTCTCAAAGCACCCTCAGCTGCACTAGGGTGCCGGGTGCACAGTGCTGAGGCCCAATGTTATCCAATGGGGGAGAGGGGGCCTCCTCCGGTTGGTGGCTGCTCACGAGCAGGCCACAGGGTTGTGGGAGCAAAGCTCCAGGTGTTAGGCTCAGTGCAAAGGGTGATCCGAGTTAGCACCCAAAGTACACCCTCAGCGTTGCAGGGGCGGCTGGGTGCAGGGTGCTGTTTTGGCATCGGTGCCCTGTTGGTTTCAAAGGGGATTCTCCGGTTTTGACAAAGACTGCAGGCTCGGGGACAAAGATCTTCTGGAGGTGACCACCGGTTGGAGAGGTAAGTTGGGATGCCTGGGGACTCTGGGACACCGTCGGTTGGGCCACCAAAAGCCGTGGGACTTTGGGTGCAGGGGTGTCTTTAGGCGTCGGGTTTTCTTACTAGCTCCGGTCGCGGTCGCGGGATCCTCCAGAAAGAGACTGCAGGCGTCATGGAGAGGGTTGAGGCAGGTCAGAGATCACCAGATCTCAGGTCAGGATCGCCGGGGAGACCTCCTTGTGGTTTTGTGCCACTAGAACTCGGGCCGGGTGCGTCGGGTGCAGAGTGGTGCAGACTCGCTGATTTGGCCGGAGCCAGAGTCTGTGGGTGAGCAAATCCGGTGCTCACGGATGACAGGCAAGGTTCAGGGGTGCCCCTAAATACTAGATTTATGGGGCGTTACAGGTAAGTAAAGGTTGGGACCAATGGGTCCCTTCCTTGGGGTGGGTATACCCCCTATTATGCCACCTATTATGCCACCCTTCAGTGGGGGGGGCATATGCCTCACTCTGGTTGGCTGGGTCCCCCCCATCTGCAAGATGGCAGGGACTGAGAGTTGTGCTGCACCTCACCTTCCCTACCTGAGGGGTGGGGTTGGCAAAGGTGGGCCCACCTTACTTGGATTTCCCGCCGATTCTCCCACCCAAAGTGGGGGTCAGAACCGGTGGGGGCCAGTTGCTGGAAGCAGCAAAAGGCCTGGGGAAGCTCACAAAGGCGGCAAGCCTTTGAAGCTTCCCCTTCGTGGACCCCGACCATCCTGGGGGAGGAGGCTTGGCACCTCGTCAAAGGATTGCATTGTTTCAGACCCCCGAGAGCAGCAGGCTCTCGACCCAGGTTTCCAGAAACATGTCTGGTCGTGGCAGCTGGTGAGCAGCCACTCAGCCTGGACACTAGTGTTAGGTCGTTTTTCAGGGGGCATCTCTAAGATGCCCTCTGTGTGCATTTTTCATTAAATCCCACACTGGCATTAGTGTGGGTTTAATGTGCTGACAAGTTTGATACCATACTTCCCTGTTTTCAGTAAAGCCATTATGGTACTGTGGAGTTCGTAATGACAAACTCCCAGCACCATATACTCTTAATGGCATTACTGCACTTTCAATGTATAAGAATTGGCTTAGACACTGTAGGGGTACACGGCTCATGCACCTGTACCCTCACCACTGGTATAGTGCACCCAGCTAGAGGGGTGGCTGATCTAGGTCAGGGCAGTGGGTTGTAGGCATGGCACACAGGGATGTGTGCCATGTCGACTCTTCGCTTTGTTCTGCACCAAAACACTCAGCCTGCAAAGGCAGTGTGTGTGTGTAAAGGTACAGGGCCTCTAAGGGTGGCACAATAAGTGCTGCAGCCCTTAGAGGCCTTCCCTGGACACAGTGGCCTTCTTACCTGTGGTACCATTTACAAGGGGCTGACCTGTGGCCAGATAGTGCCAATTGGGTTTTATTTTCAATGCAGTTTTAGGGAAAGAACATAGGCCCTGGGTACCTGTTTGGCAGGAGCCCAGGGCACACTCAGTCAACGTACATCAGCAGTTTAGCAAAAAGTGGAGGCAACCATGCAAAAGAGGGCACTTTCTTACACCTATGCAGACTCCCTCTTCAATTAATTAATTAAATGTTGACACCCACTCCCAGAGGCTACTTAGATTTTTAAATGACGGTTGATGTTTTTTTTTTCCTTTGATCCTACGGTACTTTTGTAGCATCGCGAGAATTGTATTTTTTTTGTTTTTAATTTTGGCCCCCAGGGGATGTCCCTCTGGGACCCTCCCCACCTTCCACAAGGGCTAAGGGGACAGGGTATCCCTAACCTGCTCTCTTATATCTCTCTTTTAAAGACATTTTCAGGACAGGGGACTTAGGGCCAGATGTACAAAAGTTATTTGACGTCTCAAATGGCCCGATTTGCAGAATCGGGATGTTTGCGACTGCAAAAAAGGCTTTTTTAATGTACAAAATGCTGTATTTGGAACGGGCGTGTTTAGGATACCTAGCAATCCTAAAATGTTGCAAACTGCGACCTACCTCTTTAATATTCATAAGGTAGATCGATTTGCGAACCGCAAGGAATTGCTATTTGAAGGATGTAAGTTTTCATTCATCAGGAATTGCAATTTCCCAATTGTGATTCAGTAAGAATCGCAATGAAGAAATCACAGTTCTGGATTTTTATACATGTGGCCCTAACACCCCGAGTCCTGTAATGGCTGCTGCAACATTTTGTTCATGTTGCGGCCAGCCAATCGGAGCGCTCGCTGCCGCGGGTGCCTCATTCCCACAGGACCAAAATGGCCCAAGAGGAAAAAAGCCCCCATCAGCTAATCAGAACACTGTATTTTTTTAAGTTTCACTCGCGGGACTCATGCGGGAGAACCTTGAACCCATCCATCCAGACATACAAATAAATTTGTACCTTCATTTCTCAAAAAATACTGAACAGATTTACACCAAATCACAAAAATCACGCTTTCTGGACCAAGATTTAGCTTTCTGTCCAAAGTGGTGCAATTCTGTTCAGGCATTTTTATTGTAGCCCTTTTCAAAAATCTCTATGGAAGTTGGATGGGGATTTTGTGTTTTTGGACCTCCCTTTTTTCTAAGCCCCCGCTTGACAGATCACCCCTAAACTTTCTATGAAGAAATTACGCAAAAAAGAGCTCTTTATTTGGGAAAGGTTCGTGAAGTTTTGACAAAAGGTGGCAGAGTTATTAGCAAATCAAAAAAGCATTTCCTATAGAAATGCAGGCCTAACTATAACCACACAGTGGCCACTATATATGTATTCCTCCTGCGATAGGAGGTTTCCGGCTGGGGTCATTTGTGATCAGTATGATGGTAGGTAGCGGGAGCGTCTCGACTGCTTAAAATCTTTTAAACCACTCACCCTTCCTTGCAAGAACTACTGCCACTCAGAAAACTGTCTGCATGAATATATTTTATTCTTGGCTCCGAACTGAACACATCTACGTGTTTCGGCTTGAGAAAGTCTTGCTCATGATGCGTGATGCCATTTTGGAGTTCATTTAAATACACCATGTGCACCCATTATTGTGACATGGCTTGGCAGTTCGGGCTGGACTGTTCCCAAGAGGCACAGGGTCAGACTGATTTGCATATGGCCATGTCTGAACTGGGGTGGTGGAGTGAACTAAAGAAGAATGATGATGGATTACACCCAGATCAGTTGACTGGGGGTGAGTGTTTGATTTGCTCTAACGCTCCGTCCATCATCCCCTTTGGTATCGCCCTATTCTGGTTTCCTCAAGTCTTTGGATTAGTATGTCATGATCCACTATGCCAAAGGTAGCTGAAAGGTCCAAGAGAAGAAGGGCAACAAGCCAGTTCTGGCTACTGCCTTTTTAAGGTCACCCCAGATTGAAACTAGGGCTAATTCAGTACCTCTTCCTGGATGGAATCCAGTTTGGAAGTTGGAAAGTATGGAATTGTCTTCAATGAATTGTGGCATCTGGTCGAAGGCTGCTCTTTCTATAAGTTTGCACTGGAATGGTCTGTTTGCTATAGGTTTGAACTTGAGGTCTTGATTGTCCTGGTTAGATTTGATTAATAACAGGCATATGTAAGCCTTTTTTAAGTCTTCTGGGAAAACTCCTGTTGTTTAGCAGTTTATGATGAGTGTTCTGACTGGAAGGGACACTGAAGTTGTTGAAATAATGTTTTTGAAGACTTGAGGTGAACAAGGGTCAGAGGGGCAGCTGGCTAGCTTGCTATCTTGGACAAGATCCAGAAATTCAGTTGGTAATTGTTCTTCGAAGGAGCATAGAGGCTGTGTTTGCCTTCCTATGGAAGGTTTTGTTTTAAGCGGGTTGGGGCAGTTGTGTTTTTTTGGTTGTTTGTGTAAGAATCCAAAATATTTGCTTTAGTTGTGTAATGATTGCCAGTTTGTCACAAAGCTCTTGAGAACTGGGATTGGTAGCTTCTGTGCATTTTGGCTTACGGAATTCTGTGAGTTTTCTATATAATTCTTTATTGGTACACTTGGTATTGTGGATTCGGCTGGAATAGTATAGTTTTTTTGCTTTTTTGATTGTTGACTTGTATATTCTGTTATGTCTGTGTAGGCATATCTTGGATTGAGGGCTGTTTGTTTTGAACCAGTTGCGTTGAAACTTAGCAATTTGTTTTTTTACTTTTTAAAATTATTTATTCAGCCAAGGGTCGTGTTTTCTTTTATGTGTAGATCTTTTCAGAAAAAATAAGAGAACAAAAGCTTCCTGGAATCATCCATAAAGTGCTTGTACAGAATTTATTGTGACCAGATCTGTGTTGGAGGTAAGCAGGTTTTCTAGTTCCTCCAAATATAGCTTGTTCCAAGGTTGATATGTAATTTTGGGTAAGATGATTTTAGCTGGTGTGAGCTGAGGTGTCTTGTGTTGGAAGGCAACATGGTAGTGGTCTGACCACGTGACCGGAGTAATCCATTGGAATGTGACTAGGTCTGTGTTGGTGAACATTGTATCTAATGTGTGCCTAGCAATGTGTGTGGGATTGGGGATGAACTGTTGTAGGTTGTGTGTGCCTATGCCAGTGAGGATGGTTTTGGGTGTGGCATATTAGGCTTGTCAAACCATATGTTGATGTCATGTGGTGGTCTATCTATGAAAAGATTGGGTTGCCTCACAAACTTATAAAGAAACATTCTCAGCGTTTGTGAGATTTGTTGTTTCTTTAAATATGATGGCTAAGGTGCCTCCTTTTTTGCCTATGCCATTTTGTGTCACAGTTTGATATCCTGGTGGAACAGCTTCATGCAATACTGGTGCCATATATTCCTCCAGCCATGATTCAGTTATGAAAAGTAAGTCAGTTTCTATGTCTATCAATAGTTGAATATGTGGTACTTGTTTTTTTTTTTTTTAAATTGAACAAGCATTTATCAGTAGGAAGTCTAAGGAATGTTTTTCGAGGTGGTGGGAGTTTGTGTTGCAGGAGAGTGAATATTGCCCTTTGAAGTTGTAGATGGTGTGCTATTGCTGGTGGTAACTGTTGCAGGACATAGAAAGTGTTGTTTTTGTTTATCATTATCTTCCTCCAAAAAGGCTTAGAAGACAAATGTTTGGGTATGCATGTGTGTGGGTGGTGGTGAATTTGGTTGAAATTGAGGGGTTGGGCTGTGGAATTATGTGTGAAAAGTAGGCTTGTTGTGTGATAGACAAGGAGATACTGGATTATGAAGAGTGTTGTGTAGTTGCTTTCTTTTGCTTATGTTGAAGGTAGAAGGTGTATGGGTTTTGGGTGATGGAGAATGAGGGTTGTGTTTTATGGCTCTGGATTCAGCAATGGATGAAAGATGTGTGAGTGTTGCCGTGTGTTTGTGCATTGAGCGATTGGTGTATTTTTTGCATAAAGTGTGGGGTAGAGATGGGTTCGAATGTGTGTTATTTTTGTTGTTATTCAGAGAAGAGTGAATGCGTGTAGGTATGTTGGGATGGTTGGGTGTTTTTGAATGTGTGAGATTTTATTCAGATAAATTTTTATGTCTGTTTGTTTTTGTGGGGTAGATTCATCTGGTTTTTTGGTGGTGACTTGAGGTGTAGGATTTTAGTGTGAAGGAATGGTAAGTTCTGTATGTTGAAGGAGAAGTGGCTGGTACTGGGTATGAGAGTAGAGTCTCTGTGTAGTGTGAGAGTTGGTAAACAGGGGTTTTGAGAGTTGGTTGTAGGTGGACTAGGGGGATGATTTAGCCTTATTGGTTGAGAGGAGTGTTGAAAGAGTGCTGTCATTGGTCTAGTGTGATAAGAAGAGGATGGTTGTGTGGTAAAGAGGTATAATAGATGGTTGAAGACTGAGCTCTGAGGGGTGGCAAGTGCAATTGTGGGAGTAGGCAGAAGACAGTGGAGAGGGTTTTATTTGGAAAGGGTGGGGGTTTGTAAGATTGAGGTTGGGTATTTTGTGGGTTATTGCTATATAAGCAAAATGTGTATTTGACTTTGTTGTAGTACACAGTTGCGGTTTGTGTGGAAGTGTGTGGATGTAGAGGTAGAAGGGTATGTAGGAGTATATTATAAGACTGGGTACTGTTTGTTGAGTGAGTGGTGGGTGGATTTAACTTGTTTGCTAATAGAAAGAGGTATGTGTTTGTTATGAGCCTGTGTGCATGGCTGTGTTTGTTGCTGTTCCCTGGAGTATGGTTCTACATTGTAAAACGGGCAGAATCTCTGTCCCTCCTCCCTTCTCGGCCTGAAGAGGCTCAAACAGCCATTCACCCTTGTTCTATCCTCCCTTAGCCTCAACACACAGGCCGAAATGCCCTGGGTGTAGGGTTTGGAAAAGCTGTTGGAAGTCATGTGACCCTCCCAGACTCTAAGGCTCAGCTGCAGGCTCAGCCAAGCGGTTGCCCAGCAGCCACCAAATGAGTGCACCTGGAGGGTGAGTGTGTTCAGCTTCCTAATCCACAAATTGTGTTCAGCTTTCTAATCCACAAGCTGTGCCTCAATATTCTGTTCATGATACAAAGGTCCCACTATATTCCCTACTTAGGGGCCGAATCCGATTCGGGCCGGAAAACGTACCGACCGACTCGGTGCGGGATTTTAGTCCGACCGACTCGGACCGGCGCCGTACGACCCGGGTAGTACGATGAAATGCATGTGAAACCCGACCGACTCGGACGGAATACAAAACGAACGACCGAGCCGGACGGAAACAAGCCATCCGGCCGGAAAATCTCCCGAAACGCTCCCGGATTGAACCCGAACGAAACGTACCCGCGAACTCCGACCCGCGTAGTACGATGCTGTGCGCGCAAAACACAACCGACTCGCATGGAGCTCAAGCCGTACGACCGACACGCATACAAAACCCAGCCGAAGCAACCCAAAACTCCGCGACCGACTCGTACGCCGCATATGAAATATAGCTGACACACAGCGGGAACGAGTCGGACAACAGCGCACCAGACAACAGCAGCGTCCGACTCAGACACAAGAACGACACCTACATGCACCAATAGCACCAAGGAAAAAAAGTCACAAAAAAAGGGCCAAACAAGCAACCACTAAGCCAATAAATACTGGGGGGGAATGGAACAAGGACACACCTCCAACTCCACCTACATAAAGGCCACAAATCCCTACCATGATCCTTTGCAAATTCCACTGACCTGCCAGCAAACAACACCATCACACAGCAACCACAGACACACTCACAGCTCATATATCACACAAGCCACACACCATTACCACACCTACAAATCGCACCCTCACACACACCCAGCTAAACCTACACTCACACCCCCCCACTTGCACACACACACACATCAAGCACCACCACCACCATGCCCCTAAAGAAGAATCCAAAGTTCCTAGATAGTGAATTGGAAGTCATGGTAGATGAGATCCTCAGGGTAGAGCCACAGTTGTTTGGTACATTGGTACAACAGACCCCCATGTCGCAGAAAACCAAGATGTGGGCGAGGATTGTTGACAGGTTGAACGCACAATCACCATGTTTGCGCACAAAGGAAGACATCCAGAACAGGTGGTATGATGTGCGCAGGAGGGTCCGGGACCTACTTAAAAAGGATTACCTCCTCAGCCAGCACACCGGCAGTGGCCCTCCTGCAAAACCAGTATACCTCAGGCCCTGGGAGGAGAAGGTGCGGGCCATCCTACCACCAGTGAGCGTATACGGACTAACAGACATCCCAGAGCCTGGTGAGTACACAACTAATATACACAATATGGTGTGACAATACACACACAGCACTCTCAAAGGGATAGGCAAACCATGCACCCTTAGCAAATACACAGCAACCAAAACATATTCATCCCAAGATGTGAATGCTAGTCAGACTAACACAATACCTGCCATCTCATAGTGATATCTAACTGTGTCATGACATGTACAAACCTAACAACAAATACAGCAAGGCAGTGGCACAAATAGAACCAACAAACACTCTCAGATATTTTGACACCACTAGAACACCACCTCACAGGGAAGATCACTGAAAGGAAGGAATTCTGTGTATGCTGGTCAAGTCAGTGTAGCCAATAGCATGATGGGAGTTGGAGTAATAGATATTGCCCAGCCTCACAATTGGCCCATCAACACCACCCTGAAACATGCTCACATCACAGGGAGTGGAAAAGGACTCACAAGATGGCTGACACTGGGTACTGCTGGGGGAGCACAAGGCCCTGCTGGGAACTGTGCAACAACCAACAGCAGGACACCACTGACTGACATCCTGAAAGACAACTTGCACTCCCTGCAATGGAAGCACGGTCCATGGTGGGATATCTGGCTGGGTGGGAAGGAGGACTCACAGCTCTTACCATAGTTACAAGCACTTCTCCTCACACACCCCCTCAACACTAACTCCACATAACCCACCTGGGAGAATGCAATGCCTCACACTCTAACTGAAGATCCCACAAAGAACCGCCACCCTGGGTCATGCTGTGTGAAGCACAGGGACACTCTTGGGACTTGTAGCCAAACAACCGCAAGGAGAACACTCACAGCCATCCTGTCAGCACAGGCACTTCCCCACGGGGAAGCAGAGTCAAAAGGAAGGAAGGATGGGCATTCTGGGAAGGGGGGTGGAGGCAATAGCATGATGGGAGTTGTAGGCACAGATATTGCTCACCCTCACAAGTGGCCCATCAACACCACCCTGAACCATGCACACATCACAGGGAGTGGAAAAGGACTCACACGATGGCTGACACTGGGTACTGCTGTGGGGAGCACAAGGCCCTGCTGGGAACTGTGCAACAACCAACAGCAGGACACCACTGACTGACATCCTGAAAGACAACTTGCACTCCCTGCAATGGAAGCACGGTCCATGGTGGGATATCTGGCTGGGTGGGAAGGAGGACTCACAGCTCTGACCATAGTTACAAGCACTTCTCCTCACACACCCCCTCAACGCTAACTCCACATAACCCACCTGGGAGAATGCAATGCCTCACACTCTAACTGAAGATCCCACAAAGAACCACCACCCTGGGTCATGCTGTGTGAAGCACAGGGACACTCTTGGGACTTGTAGCCAAACAACCGCAAGGAGAACACTCACAGCCATCCTGTCAGCACAGGCACCCCACCCCACAGGGAAGCAGAGTCAAAAGGAAGGAAGGATGGGCATGCTGGGAAGGGGGTGGAGGCAATAGCATGATGGGAGTTGTAGGCACAGATATTGGTCACCCTCACAATTGGCCCATCAACACCACTCTGAACCATGCTCACATCACAGGGAGTGGATAAGGACTGACAAGATGGCTGACACTGGCTACTGCTGTGGGGAGCACAAGGCTCTGCTGGGAACTGGGCACAAACAAACAACACGACCACATTGTCAGCCATCTTGCCATTGCTGTCACACTCACACACACTGAAGTCCACTCAAAAGGAAGGAAGGATGGGCATTCTGGGAAGGGGGGTGGAGGCAACAGCATGATGGGAGTGGTAGTCACAGATATTGCTCACCCTCACAAGTGGCCCATCAACACCACCCTGAACCATGCACACACTCAGGGAGTGGAAAAGGACTCACAATATGGCTGACACTGGGTACTGCTGGGGGAAGCACAAGGCCCTGCTGGGAACTGGGCACAAACAAACAACACGACCACATTGTCAGCCATCTTGCCATTGCTGTCACACTCACACACACTGAAGTCCACTCAAAAGGAAGGAAGGATGGGCATTCTGGGAAGGGGGGTGGAGGCAATAGCATGATGGGAGTGGTAGTCACAGATATTGCTCACCCTCACAAGTGGCCCATCAACACCACCCTGAACCATGCACACATCACAGGGAGTGGAAAAGGACTCACAAGATGGCTGACACTGGGTACTGCTGGGGGAAGCACAAGGCCCTGCTGGGAACTGTGCAACAACCAACAGCAGGACACCACTGACTGACATCCTGAAAGACAACTTGCACTCCCTGCAATGGAAGCACGGTCCATGGTGGGATATCTGGCTGGGTGGGAAGGAGGACTCACAGCTCTGACCATAGTTACAAGCACTTCTCCTCACACACCCCCTCAACACTAACTCCACATAACCCACCTGGGAGAAGCAATGCCTCACATTCTAACTGAAGATCCCACAAAGAACCAACACCCTGGGTAATGCTGTGTGAAGCACAGGGACACTCTTGGGACTTGTAGCCAAACAACCGCAAGGAGAACACTCACAGCCATCCTGTCAGCACAGGCACCCCACCCCACAGGGAAGCAGAGTCAAAAGGAAGGAAGGATGGGCATTCTGGGAAGGGGGTGGAGGCAATAGCATGATGGGAGTTGTAGGCACAGATATTGGTCACCCTCACAATTGGCCCATCAACACCACTCTGAACCATGCTCACATCACAGTGAGTGGATAAGGACTGACAAGATGGCTGACACTGGCTACTGCTGTGGGGAGCACAAGGCCCTGCTGGGAACTGGGCACAAACAAACAACACAACCACATTGTCAGCCATCTTGCCATTGCTGTCACACTCACACACACTGAAGTCCACTCAAAAGGAAGGAAGGATGGGCATTCTGGGAAGGGTGGTGGAGGCAATAGCATGATGGGAGTGGTAGTCACAGATATTGCTCACCCTCACAAGTGGCCCATCAACACCACCCTGAACCATGCACACATCACAGGGAGTGGAAAAGGACTCACAAGATGGCTGACACTGGGAACTGCTGTGGAGAGCACAAGGCCCTGCTGGGAACTGTGCAACAACCAACAGCAGGACACCACTGACTGACATCCTGAAAGACAACGTGCACTCCCTGCAATGGAAGCACGGTCCATGGTGGAATATCTGGGCTGGGGGGAGAAGGAGGCCCGGATGGCAACCAAATAGCACCAATGCTGGTCAGGCACACACCTCAACATTCATATTGACACGCCACAGGTTGGCAGGACAATGTGCTACACCAATATCACTCTCTGACTGTCACAATTTAGGAGAATGCTATGTCCAGGCCCGCATCCAGAGGTACAGTCACAACTGTCAGGTGTTTGAACAATTGATGCTTGTAGAAACATACCATACAATCTGTGTCTCTCCCCAAAACAGGTGATGATGGGGACTCTGCAGCAGACCAGGAGGAGTCCCTGTCCCAGGCTCCAGGGGACACTGAGCTCACTGGTGTGGATCAGCCTCTGCACTCCTCGGATGGCGAAGAACTAGCTGGACCCTCCGGTGTCAGTCATCATGCAGCACCAGCAGGACCAACATCTGCACCCCTGCACCCACCCCTCCAACAACTGGCAACACACAGGCCACCCCTGCCAACACGGACACACCAAGGACCACAGGTGACAACAGCGCAGGGACCCAGGCCCAAACTGGAGCTGCTGACAACGAGCCCACGAACAACACCCAAGTGGGCACACGGTCACCTGTGCGTGCCACCGCAGGTCCCGCACGTGTCGCCAGGGGTGGTGGGAGGGGTGGTAGACACAGGTCGCTCTTTGCAGAGGGGTCGGGACTGCATGATGACCCACAACTGGCACGCATCGCGGATGCGTTCCAGACTAGCACTGGAGAGGTCAGCCAGGTAGTGGGGATCCTCAAGGACATACAACAGCAGCAGGCTACCCATCATGCCCGTTTGGACTCCCACATGTCCCGTGTCGAGACACACATGTCACATGTCGATACACACATGTCTGGCATAGAGTCCAAGTGGGACACATTGGAACAACTAACAGCGGTGCATAGGGACATACTTACATGCCTCCGCCAGATTAGCACCAACATGGCCTCACCTCCCTGTGTGCCCACAACATCTGCTGCTGAAACAACTGCAAATGCCACAGGGAGGGCGGAGGACTCTGGCGGAGAGTCCCCTGCACAGCGGCAGCCTGCACCTGAGGGTCCCCCCCAAGAAGAGGGGCCGTCCGAGGAGGCCAAACTGAGAGGCCGATGGCCAGCTACATCCCCCAGGAAGCCAACACCTGTTCTGGAACTTTTCCTCTGTGTGCAAACTGCACGCCCTGTCGAAGGCAACCCAACTCGCCCACATGACATGGGGAGCTCTAGTTGTCCAAATTCATCAGATGACTGTGGACTTTACTCTGGACATTTCAGCTACCAAGACTTCCAAATCACATGGGAACTTTGGATTCCAATTTCTATGTACAGCACCCACCATCCTGTGCACCATCCCCACACCTTTTGTAAATAAACTCACCAATACACCATATCTGCCTCTGTTGTGATTCCAACGTGGTGTCTGTCATGGAGATGGTGATCAGAAAAATTACACTGTGCATGCTAACTGCTACAGCAACTCCAACACCGTCATGTCAGTCATGGCGACGTGACACATATGAGGGAGACACACCACTAGGGCCACACAACACATACACACCAGGGCCATCAGACTCATCCCCTACACTGATGTTGCCAGGAAATACAGTGCAATGCACAGACACCACACCTATTCACAGTCTGTGTCAACTAGACTACAGGTGCAGTAAGCAAATGTCACTCAGATGTGTGACTACAGACAACGCACATCCCAAAGTGAAGCACAGGTTTATTACACATTTGCAACATGTTGTTTCCACTACAAATGCAAGCTAATCCCACCTGGCTGTGGCCACAAAGTCAAACAATGCAGAAGATAGAAAGTCCAGGGGTGTGTGGCACATCACCTGTAGGTAAACAACTGCTGCCACCTTGGAAGTTGAATCATGGATTCGGGGGATCCAAGTTGATCAAACAACTCCGGCAGCACCCTGTGAAGGACAGACATGACACACAGTCAGAACCACTGAAGAACAGCACAGAACGGCAATACTCATGTCTAATACCTGTCACAAGATAACTACACAAAAGCAAGTTAGCAGGTCAACACTGTTGGGCAGTACAGACCACCTGCAAGGACACATTCCTGCACGCATCCAGTCAAGTTGCACATGGCCACACTCAAACAGCACCAGAGCACCACACACACATATCATGCAAATCAAAATCATTGACATCACAACCCTCTGGATACTCACATTCAGCTGAAGAAGTTGGTGATGAGCTGTGTGCGGACATCACCATCATCATCATCATCATCACTGGCATCGTGGCCCAGGCCAGGATCCTCCACAGGTGGCGGATGTTGGTCATCGTCATCCAGGATGAGAGGCAACTCCTTCCGCACTGCCAGGTTGTGTAGCATGCAGCAGACGATGACAATCTTGCACACCTTTGCTGGGGCATATGGGAGGGACCCTCCTGTCTTGTCCAGGCAGCGAAAGCGGCTCTTCAGGAGACCAAAGGTCCGCTCAATCACCCTCCTCGTCCGACCATGTGCCTCATTGTAGCGCATCTGGGCTGGTGTCACAGGGTTCCTGAGGGGTGTCAGCAACCACAGCATGTTGGGGTATCCTGAGTCACCTACAGACAGACAATTGCACATTAGCCGATTTGGAAAAGTGTGCGGAAAGCAACATAGCAGAACACACACAATGGTACAAAGTCAGTACACACCGACAAGCCAGGCACGCTAGTTCTGCATCTGTGACATCATCCTCGGGATGCGACTACTCCTCATCACGTAGGCATCGTGTGCCGAACCGGGGAAACGGGCACACACATGTATGATGGTCATATCTGCAAGACATACCACCAGATCATTGATAGAATGGTAATGTTTACGGTTCCTGTATGCCTGCTCATGTGCCTGTGGTGGTACCAAAGCCACATGTGTCCCATCAATGGAGCCAATGACATGTGGCATCCTCCCCAGGGCATAGAAGTCACTCTTGACGTCAGTGAGTCATTGACGTGGTGGGAAATAGATGTACTGGTTAAGGCATCTCAACATTGCCACCAAAACATCGCGTAGCACACGGCTGAACATAG
The DNA here is from genome assembly GCA_963921515.1 of Calotriton arnoldi. Classification (NCBI taxonomy): domain Eukaryota; kingdom Metazoa; phylum Chordata; class Amphibia; order Caudata; family Salamandridae; genus Calotriton; species Calotriton arnoldi. The sequence goes on from CAWUFW010005694.1 coordinate 1,256,342, forward strand.
TCTGTGACATACCACCAGTAGATGCCACAGTGTGTTGAAAGGTACCGGTGGCAAAGAAGTGTAGGGCTGCCATCACCTTCACCTTGGGGGTCAGCGCTGTAGGATACGGCCGGCCAGGCTGCAAATGTGGGTCCAACCGCACTGCCAAATCCTCAATCAGCTGCCTGGTGAAGCGGTACCGTCGGATGCTGTCACGTTCCACCATCGTTGCCAGGTCTGGGAATGGTCTATGGACAGCAGGAGCCCTGCAGTGCAGAGGTGAAGAAAGCAAGATTGCCAGTCACCCCACATATGTTCCGTTCACCATACTCAATTTCACATGATACATCATTACCAAACACAAGTACTTGATGTGTGTCTCGTTCTGTTTGGACATATATGGCACCTACATGGACATCATCTAACATCTCTGTTCAACAAGTGTGGACAACAGGTCCCAGGGTGTGCAATGTGAAACCATTTGGATGTGTCACAGTACCCATTTACTGCTCTCACATTCCACACACATACCACAGTGACATGTCTGGACAGATGCGCCACAGGCATCACAACTCATTGACAGGTAGATTCCCAGGGACCCTGTCTTGCCACATGGACACTGGCATGACATGGCGTATCATGTACACGTCAGAAAAACAAACATGACACCCACAGGTGGTGGCCCCAGTAGCCTCTGCAGGACAGACATGGACGTCTGTGACACACACACACAACATCTAAGTCCATGCACAAACAACGTGGATGTGGATACTGTCTCCCATTGTGCACATGGAGTCAGACATGTGAAACACAACATGCACACAGACTGCGGAGGGACATGACCATTGTGGCAATGGGCCACCCTGTGACGTACATGCCTTACCACATGAGCCTGAGGGTATGTGACATGTCATACACATACACAACCTGGAAATGTGACCATGCCACATGCTCCAAAATGAACATTTGCACATCACAGTGGTCATGTTCACAACACACAAAGGACCCTGTCCCCATGGACACGTGCACAGCCTGGGTGTGTCTGCCCCCAAGTGCCACCCCAAAAACAACATGTACACCCCCATACACAGATAAGGTTATGCTGCCACACATGCCTTAGATACAGTGTGGACTGGGTGTGGTGTAGTAGGTGTGCCCCTGAGTCCCTGGAAAGTATATGTGGCTGGCATAGGTTCACCAGTGACCAGCATGGTGACATATGCGTGTGGCCTGTCCAGGGACGCGTTGTACAGCAATGGTCCGATCGGTGTGCCCGCACGGACCATTGCATTGAATGTGGCGAGTGCGCGTTGTATCGCAGTGCGCGTTGTACAGCAATGGTCCGATCGGTGTGCCCGCACGGACCATTGCATTGAATGTGAGCGGGTAGCGTTGTATCGCGGGTATGCGTTGTACAGCAATGGTCTGATCGGTGTGCCCGCACGGACCATTGCATTGAATGTGGCGGGTACGCGTTGTATCGCGGGTACGCGTTGTACAGCAATGGTCCGATCGGTGTGCCCGCACGGACCATTGCATTGAATGTGAGCGGGTACGCGTTGTACAGCAATGGTCCGATCGGTGTGCCCGCACGGACCATTGCATTGAATGTGGCGAGTGCGTGGTGTTGTACAGCAATGGTCCGATCGGTGTGCCCGCACGGACCATTGCATTGAATGTGAGCGGGTACGCGTTGTATCGCGGATGCAGCGTTGTACAGCAATGGTCCGATCGGTGTGCCCGCACGGACCATTGCATTGAATGTGAGCGGGTACGCGTTGTATCGCAGGTACGCATTGTACAGCAATGGTCCGATCAGTGTGCCCGCACGGACCATTGCATTGAATGTGAGCGGGTACGCGTTGTATCTCAGGTACGCGTTGTCCAGCAATGGTCCGATCGGTGTGCCCGCACGGACCATTGCATTGAATGTGAGCCGGAGTGCAGCGTTGTACAGCAATGGTCCGATCGGTGTGCCCGCACGGACCATTGCATTGAATGTGAGCAGGTACGCGTTGTACAGCAATGGTCCGATCGGTGTGCCCGCACGGACCATTGCATTGAATGTGGCGAGTACGCGTTGTATCGCGGGTACGCGTTGTACAGCAATGGTCCGATCGGTGCGCACGCATTGGCTGGGGCCTGGCATGGCAACGGACGCGTTTTTGAAGCTTCAACGAGTCTGATGCAGTGAATTCAGTTGGCCAGCCACAACAATGTTGCAAATTCATGGGTGTCATGAAGTTGAATTTTTGAAGGATGCTGTGGGCGTGTCTTGGTGCTGCTATTCCATGGATTGGTCAGATTCAGAAGATGCATACGACTTGGACCTATCACTTTGGACACATGGCACAGTATCTGCCTCTGCAGCACACATATAATGCTGGCTGTTCCCCTGAGGGCTCACTTGCCTGCACTACATGCTCCAGGACGACATCTGCCACTACACTGCTGCTGTCTCTGCATCCTCTGGCTACTGCAATGGCACGTACTGTGGAGAGAGCCCCAGCCTTCACCCATGAGGAGAACCAGGCCCTGGTGGACAACCTCCTTCCACAGTACAGCAAGCTGTATGGGACACCAGGGGAGCAGGTGAGTGTGCTGTCCACTGCCTTACTAATTGTGCATGTTGTCTGACTAGCAGGATTTACAGTGTGCACACCACTGGCTAGCATGCTCACTGAGTAGTTTGCACCCCCAAAGTGTGTAGTCACATGCACTGAACAGGTACAGTGGAGTAACAGTGCATTCAAACAAGGTTCACTTCCCATGCAATGATACCATGTAGTAACTGCTGGCAAACTGTCCATAGCCCTCGTTGCACTGCCTGTGTACATCATATGCCCCTGTGATTGAGACATGTATTTCCAACTGTGTGATGCACGGATATGTTGCATGTGTAGTAATGGCCTTTTCACTTTGTCATCCTCACAGGTTGATGCCCATCAGAAACAGGATATCTGGCTGGCCATCGTCCGGGCAGTCAGATCCGTGGGGGTCTACAAGCGCCGGATCCGCAACTGCCAGAAGAGGTGGCAGGACCTTCGGGGCTGGACCCGGAGGATCGCAAGGGTCCAGCTGAAGCTGTCGCCTCCTCGCAGGAGGGGCGGACACCGGACCCTGACCCCCACATGCTCCAGATCCTGCCGGTGGTCTTCCCGGAGCTGGATGGGCAGCTGAAGGGCAGACAGCAGCAAGGAGGGGGTGAGTCAAAGACTGCACTGTGAACTCTGTCTAACATGCTATGTGCCCTCCTCTGGCGTGGTTAAACTTCCCCAGTACATCAGTCTTGTTGTCCAGTACCCATGTCCCTCTATTGTGACATGGCCACTACCCATCTGATAGGCCGGGGTGCTCCTTACGCTCAGGATAATTGTGTCACTCGGGTACAGGGTCCTTGCATTTTGCTTTGCTCAAGGTGGGTGACGGCTTTTGTTCCCGTGATATTGTGTTAGCCTTCATGGGTGGGTTAATTGCTCACACAATGCCTGAGTCGTGCAATGTAGTCTGGGTGTAACTTTGATATGTGATCCACTTGCAGATCAGAATCACCACATGTCCCTGGGATATTTGCCACACCCCAATGCTGCGGGTGGGTACAATGTTTGGGCCTCAGGAGTATGTATGTCAAGTGTGTCACACATGCTTAGCCACCTGCCTACTGACCAGGGCTCATCCATCTTGCAGGTGGAGCCGGACAGTCATGCCTACTCCAGGGCATACAATACACTCTGTACTCCCACTCCCGTGTATCAGCTGACATGCTGTGCTCAGTGAAATGTTCCCTCAGGTGTCTGCCTCTGTGTCGTTGTGCTGTGACTACGTTGTCGGGACTCCTGTGATGTTTATCGGTTAGGGGTCAGCATGCCATCTGCTATTGGACCATGTGAGACAAGACTTCTGTGACTTATAGGTGTTTGATCACATGACTGTGCAGACAGGTGTATGCCACTGTGACTTTCAGGCAGCTGTTTTTCATTCTCAGCACACTGTGAGGTGCTCATGTTCAGAGAGTTGTGTTTCATGTCCCCCATATGTCCAATTGGTATGACGTGGACAAATAGTAGTTCAGATGATGTGGTTTTTGGGGGATGGACATGTGCACTTGTCAGTTACATAACTTGCATTCCCCATGTCCTAGGATTGTGACACAGTGCAGACTGTTGTTGGCTGGCTGCCATGGCCATGTGACTGGAGACAGTGATGTATGACTTTGCACGCATGCCTGTGTCATGGCATTAAACTTCCTAAGACTGATCCTGCAGGGGAGTGACATGTGCAACATGCACCCCATTGTGGCATTGACTATCCGGACATGGGTGCATCATGGTGTCTGGTGCTGGTATGCATCACATGCATTTCTATTAAGACTCTGGCCATCCCTTCATCCGGACACCTGCACTGACTCAGTGGCAAGAGATGTGTTGTGTGCATGTTCACATACTGCACCGTGTTCCCTGCAATGTCCAACAACTGTGTAGGTGGTGCATGTGTCCACACTGGGGTCTTACCATCAGACAGGCACCAGACAGATGTGTGCAAGTGCAGGAGGGTGTGAGTCCCATGGTTGACCATCAGACTGACAATTGGCTTCCCCGAATCTGTGTGAGGACTTTAGGCAATGTTCAACTAAAGATGCCAGGGCTTGCTCTGTGATGTGCTGTATTTACTGTGGTGTGTGCGGTCAGTGCAGGTGACTGATGTTTGTCTGTTTCCCTAATTGTTTGCAGATACATCCACGGCCACAGGAGGGGACAGCTCCACAGACCAGGAGGAGCAGCGGAGCCAGACTGGGTCAGCGTCCGATGAGGGGTCCCAGTGGCACGGAGGGCGAGGGGAGCCACACCGAGGAGTCCTCAGCACCATCCACCTCAGCTGAGGACCACAGCAGCTCGGAGGATGACTCCCTTGTGGAGGCGGGTGTCAGCAGCCACCACACCCCAGCTACTCTATCTGGCCCCGCCACCACCACCACCACCACCACCGCCCTCCCATTGGCTCCCATTCCAGAGGTCCGTGGAGGCTCCCGTCGTCGGGAGCGTGTCTCCTTCGTGCCAGGCACCGCACCCCCTGCCCCTGTGTCCCCTGCTGCCCTGAGTGAGGAGTCTGTGTACCTCCTTCGGCAGCTCCATGTAGGGCAGACAGCAATGCTGACTGTCCTCCATGCACACACCACTCTGTTGACACAGCTGGTGTCGTTCATGGAGGGCATCTCAACGGGTATGTCTGCCCTACAGAGGAGCAATAGGTCCATGGACTCCTCCCTGGCGGCAGCAGTGTCCCTCCTCCAAAAGTCCCTCACCCCTCCCACCTCTGCCCCATCCACACTTCCTACCACCCTACCTGTCCAAAGCACATGCACACCTGCACATTCACCCAAGCACACAGACACGAGCAGCACAGACACACCCAAGAGAAAGGCAAGACGTGCAGACAAGCATCCTCAGGGGACTGATACCACAGACACAGGGGATGGGGAAGACACACACACACAGGCATCCACATTCACTCCGCAGTCCTCCAAATCCTCTCCCTCCAAGACCCCTTCCCTTGCCTCGCCTGCTACCACACCTACACAGAAGATCTTCCTGTCTGACCTCGGCCTCTTCCCCTCTGATCCTGCTGATCCAGCATACCGGGGAAGAGGAAGTCCACCCACACAGAGGGGAGTGCCCCTCGCCCCCGGACACCCTCCCCCAGGCGCAGGCAGAGTGAGCCCCCCACCCGCAAGTCCCCCGGTCCCGGAAGAGCAAGACCCCGCCACCGCCCAGCAAGTCAACCACCCAGTCTCTCACCTCCATCCCCCAGGCCACCACTCCACAGGTTCCCCCACCACACCCTGCCCCAGGTTCCCCCACACACCGATACCGCATCCCCAGACTGCTTAGGCCCTCCCCCCAGCCACTTGCTCTTCCACCCCCAACCCAGACGCTCTGCCTGTTAGTGGCACTGGTGTGGGGACCGGGTCCCCCCTCTGTCCTGCCCACCTCATCTGCCCTCCCTTCCACTCCCTTGGAGTTATGCACTGCAGTGGAGTCCACACGCACCCCGTCTGACTCGGGCACTGCAGTGGGGACCCAGTCCACTTCATCAGACCAGCCCACTGCAGTGGTTGCACCACCCACACCAACTGACTTGTGTAGCACGGTGGTGCTGGCCCCCACTGAGTCAGACAGCTCCACTGCAGTTGCCGGTGACACTCCTGCACCCACCACCCCTTCACTGCCTCACTCTGCCATCCCCTGATCCTGTCCCTGCGGTGCCTGGCCTGCCCCTTGTATGCCCCTCCAAGGGGGATGTCCCCTGTCCCTACCAGTGCAGGCAAGCAATGGATGACCAGTTGAGACTTATCACCCTGTTGGGACTGTGTTTTTGGACTGGCCATTGGCCTTAGTTTCTTTTGGAATTCGGACTTTTCTACTCCATTTGCTGAATAAAGCCTCCTTTTGTTTAATTGTGGTATTTCTTTTGATGTACATGATGTAGATGAGTAGCATCCTGCATTTGCAGTTGTAATAGTGTTCAGATCAGGAAAATGAAGTGTTGCTGTGATGGACTCCATGTCGTCCATGGGATATGTGTCCTGTTGTTGTGTGGATCTATGGCATCCTTTGCTGCAGTCTGAGGGTGTGATGTTCAGCATTTGACACAGGGATGTACGTTTAGCATTCGTAAATGAACATATTTGTCTTACACTGATGCACATCTGGTGGGCTTACCAATGTTCAATGTTCTAATTTCCCTGACTGTGTGCCCATCTCCACTGGACATGCAGTTTTGCACATCAATGTTGAAGGACTCATCTGTGTATACAGTACAACTGGATTGCCACGTGTTTTGGGTGTATGCAGATGACTGACGTGACACTCCCGCACCCAGGCTGATGTGAGCAGAGGCTTCTTTGTGTTGTAGTTGTTGACTCACTGATGGAGTGTCCTGCTGACATGTTTGAGTCGTGCACAGACAAGGTTTGGCACAGCGGACCTTCCACAGGAGTGGAGTGCCCTCATGGCAGTGTGTATTCTGGTGACATTGCGTGTGCCCGTGTTGTATGTTGTGTGAGCATGTCTGTACATGTTCCCTTCCCTTTTCATACACAGGCTGTGTCCCTAGGGATGTTCATGTTTGTGATGCTTGCAGAGTTGGTATGAGTTCATCCAGCATCTTGGACCTGGTTTCTCCGTGATGTGGGTGCATGGCAAACTAATGTTCATGAGGTTCTCATCCCAGATTGTCTTTGTTGTCAGGGCTGGGTATGTGGGCAAACGCTGATGGGACACATTCAGGATTCCCCTTGGCACTTGTTGTTTCCACAAGTAATGTTATTTAGTGTTTGTGTATGCTTTCAGTGATTGTGACACGTTGTGTGTGTGACTGCTGCCACTCCTCAGGGTCAGAGCTGCAATGTTGGAAGTTGTGTACGTGTGTTCTTTGTGTGTCACCTTGGCTTCTTCGTTGGTGTGTGACTATGGCCATGATCCCATTGTTTGTTGTGGATTACACATCATGCGCATGTACGGAGTACTGTGCTGTGTGTCAGACATAGACGGGTCATGTTGAGTGGGCATGTGTGATGGGTTTCTGCACCTTAGTTTCTCCCACCACCCCTGGGATTGTCATGGGTGCATGTGCAATGTCACCAGTCCATGTGAGCTTCACTGCTGCACATTGGTGGAGATCAGGGTGTGTGGTGTTGAGTGTGCAAATGTGAGTTGTTGCATGGCTGGACCCCTACCTCCATATTGGCCTTGGCTGGCAGGCCGTGCTGATTGATTGGAGCTTGTGTAGGTGTGATGGTAGTTTGTTGCTCAGGACACATGGCTGTGGTTCACAGTGTGAACGACATCTACCTTTGTCATCACAGTGGAATTGTCATGCAGGCTACTGTCAGCACAATGTAGGGTCCCTGGGGGTAGTGCTGTGGTGGGTCTGTCTCTTGCTGTGTTAGTTGCTGTTCCTACAAGCTTGTGTGACATGTGTAATTTGGGCTCCCTCTCATCTAACAATGCCAGATTGGCCACATAGGGGAATCCAATCCATGAGTTACTTGTGTGTGGCACTGTATACACATCTGTGTAATTGGGATTCAGGCCTCCTCATGTGTTGTGTGGTTGCCTGGGGACACTGGCACACCCCCCCATCACTTGTTGTGTTTGATATGCAGTGTGAGTCTGCCTGTTTGTGTTAGTGCATTTGCATCACTGCGTTGGCATTTCTGTAGTGTGCCATTGGCTGTATGTAGTTTGGTGGTTTTCCCCTGCTCTCCCTGGGACTCCTAGGTCATCAGTCAGCACAATGATCATGGTTTGTATGTCCCATTGCTGCCATGGTATGGTATTTGTTCACCTGACATCGACAGTCTCCACAGGATATCAACATTTGTGTGTCCATTGGTGCAGAAATGTGGCTCAGCATCATGATGGTCACTTCTGTCATTGTGTTATTGGCTGAATGTTGACAATGTGGTCTCCCATGTGTGATGTTTGTATGCACATGGCCAAAATGATGTTTCTGTGACACTGCACTGTTAGCCTCGCCCAATCTATGTTGCAATGGGACACAAGCACTACTATGCCACAGATGTTTTAGTTGTTGTGTGACCAGGATTCATCCATACAGTTTGTCTTTGGCAGCTTTTACCATGCCTACACTTACCTTATGATCACCGTGGTGATGGTGCTTTAGGCCCCATTGCCACACTGATCAAAAGGTGCTTCAGCCATGGACCCCACACTTACCTTTTGGTGACTGTGGTGATGGGGCTTTAGGCCCCATTGCCACACTGATCAAAAGATGCATCAGCCATGGACCCCACACTTACCTTTGGTGACTGTGGTGATGGGGCTTTAGGCCCCATTGCCACTGTGGCCATGGTCGGCTTGTATTGTGGAGGCCACACACATTTATGTGTGACACATGTGATAGTGGGTCACATTGTATGTTCATTGTCATGTTCAGTGTTGTAGGCATTTGACATAGACTACACACGCTTGTCATGTTGTTTGGGTGGATGTAATTTTCGGTAATTCCTTATGTGGGAGTATGCTGGTTGTGTCATGCATTACGCTTCCTATGAGTAGGGGTGGTGGTAGTGATAGGCATCCAGCCCCCCATGAGTGGGGATGGTAGTAGTGATGGGCATCCAGGCCCCCCTGAGTAGGGGTGGTGGTAGTGATAGGCATCCAGCCCCCTGAGTAGGGGTGGTGGTAGTGGCAGGCATCCAGCCCCCATGAGTGGGGATGGTAGTAGTGATGGGCATCCAGCCCCCATGAGTGGGGATGGTAGTAGTGATAGGCATGCAGGCCCCCTGAGTAGGGGTGGTGGTAGTGGCAGGCATCCAGCCCCCATGAGTGGGGATGGTAGTAGTGATAGGCATCCAGCCCCCATGAGTGGGGATGGTAGTAGTGATGGGCATCCAGCCCCCATGAGTGGGAATGGTAGTAGTGATGGGCATCCAGCCCCCATGAGTGGGGATGGTAGTGGTGATGGGCATCCAGGCCCCCTGAGTAGGGGTGGTGATAGTGATAGGCATCCAGCCCCCATGAGTAGGGGTGGTGGTAGTGGCAGGCATCCAGCCCCCATGAGTGGGGATGGTAGTAGTGATGGGCATCCAGCCCCCATGAGTGGGGATGGTAGTAGTGATGGGCATCCAGCCCCCATGAGTGGGGATGGTAGTAGTGATAGGCATCCAGCCCCCATGAGTGGGGATGGTAGTAGTGATAGGCATGCAGGCCCCCTGAGTAGGGGTGGTGGTAGTGGCAGGCATCCAGCCCCCATGAGTGGGGATGGTAGTAGTGATAGGCATCCAGCCCCCATGAGTGGGGATGGTAGTAGTGATGGGCATCCAGCCCCCATGAGTGGGGATGGTAGTAGTGATGGGCATCCAGCCCCCCATGAGTGGGGATGGTAGTAGTGATGCGCATCCAGCCCCCCATGAGTGGGGATGGTAGTGGTGATGGGCATCCAGGCCCCCTTGAGTAGGGGTGGTGGTAGTGGCAGGCATCCAGCCCCCCATGAGTTGGGATGGTAGTAGTGATGGGCATGCAGGCCCCCCTGAGTAGGGGTGGTGGTAGTGGCAGGCATCCAGCCCCCCATGAGTGGGGATGGTAGTAGTGATAGGCATCCAGCCCCCATGAGTGGGGATGGTAGTAGTGATGGGCATCCAGCCCCCATGAGTGGGGATGGTAGTGGTGATGGGCATCCAGGCCCCCTGAGTAGGGGTGGTGGTAGTGATAGGCATCCAGCCCCCATGAGTAGGGGTGGTGGTAGTGGCAGGCATCCAGCCCCCATGAGTAGGGGTGGTGGTAGTGATAGGCATCCAGCCCCCATGAGTAGGGGTGGTGGTAGTGGCAGGCATCCAGCCCCCCATGATTAGGGGTGGTGGTAGTGATAGGCATCCAGCCCCCCATGAGTAGGGGTGGTGGTAGTGGCAGGCATTTAGCCAACCCATGAGTGGGGATGGTAGTAGTGATGGGCATGCAGGCCCCCATGAGTAGGGGTGGTGGTAGTGGCAGGCATCCAGCCCACCATGAGTGGGGATGGTAGTAGTGATGGGCATGCAAGCCCCCCTGAGTAGGGGTGGTGGTAGTGGCAGGCATCCAGCCCCCCATGAGTGGGGATGGTAGTAGTGATAGGCATCCAGCCCCCATGAGTAGGGGTGGTGGTAGTGATAGGCATCCAGCCCCCATGAGTGGGGATGGTAGTAGTGATAGGCATGCAGGCCCCCTGAGTAGGGGTGGTGGTAGTGGCAGGCATCCAGCCCCCATGAGTGGGGATGGTAGTAGTGATAGGCATCCAGCCCCCCATGAGTGGGGATGGTAGTAGTGATAGGCATGCAGGCCCCCTGAGTAGGGGTGGTGGTAGTGGCAGGCATCCAGCCCCCATGAGTGGGGATGGTAGTAGTGATAGGCATCCAGCCCCCATGAGTGGGGATGGTAGTAGTGATGGGCATCCAGCCCCCCATGAGTGGGGATGGTAGTAGTGATGGGCATCCAGCCCCCCATGAGTGGGGATGGTAGTAGTGATAGGCATCCAGGCCCCCCTGAGTAGGGGTGGTGGTAGTGGCAGGCATCCAGGCCCCTATGGGTGTGTATGGCATTGGTGATGCCCATCCCACCCCTATGATTGTGCTGTTGCTAGTGTACGTCATTTGTGCATCCCTATGGGTGTGTGAAATATTTTGGGTACGTGTAGTTAGTTTGTATTGTTGGTGTTTGACTTACCGTCTGCGCCGTACGCGTCCGAACCGGTCCCGGTAATAGATGTAGAGTATAGGTAGGACCTGCGCTATGGGATTCATGGTTGGGTCGTCTCGTTCGGGTTTCGCGTGTCTTCGACTCATACTCGTCGCTGGCTTGTTCGTCTCGTAGCCGTGGATCTTCTTGTGGCGCGAATCGGAGCTTATGTGCGGCTCTCCCGGATGCTCAAACGTGCCGGATGTAGCGACGAGTTCGGCGCAAACGGAAGACGCATCGTACTAGTCCGGCCGGAAGGTGCTGTGTATTTGCTTCCGTGCGACTCGATTTGGCGTTTACGGATCCGGCTCGGGCGGGGAACAGGAGCTGGATTGGGTAAGTATGGCTCGCTCGGAATCTGGGCTGTTATGCGCATCGTACTTGTTCGTTCGGACGGGTGTTCGAGTCGGTCGGAAAACACGCGTTCGGCTGGTATTTTTTCCGGACGAATACTGTTAGGTGTGCTTCCGGCCGACATCGGAATCGACCCCTTAATATTTAGGATGCACACCCTGAGGCATGGCTTCAGGATCCCAAAGTGCACTCAGTGACGACTCGCACACATGTGTGTACCCTTCTATCTCTGTTGGAGCAGGGTGTTTAGACGTCAAAATGGGTGATGAGAGGATGAGAAAGAGGCTATGCCTGGCATTACTTGCAACAAATACATGATATTTGTGTTGATGTGGTTCCCATGGGAATGCTACTGCCAGCCCATACTTTAGTTAGGTAAACTTACCTAGTAGCCATATGTCACTGGTATTAACTGCATCCAACTGATGTGCAAGAGCTGACTGTAAGAAATATAGCTATTGTGTGTGAAGTCAAACAACTGTTCCCTCCTGGCTATCCCAAAGATCAGAAGAGCCAGAGGTGGAGGACGGTCCTTTGCATACTTGGCATCCAAGCTCTGGAAATCCCTCCCCATACATTTGAGAGCAAACCACAATCTCCTGAGTTTTAGAAAGCAATTGAAGACACATCTGTTCAGTTAGGTACCACATTAGCTCTTCGTTATCATGCCTGCCAGCACTGCAAAGCCCGTGTTTGTGTAAACACGGGCTCTAGAAATCTAGGTAACATAGCATAACATAGTATCATTTTTGCTTTGCTTTCTAGATAGTGTAGTCCTTTGTTATTAATGAAGAGTTTTACTTTGTATTGTAGAATTTCGGACATTTCTTTGGTTTTTTTCTGTAGATATTACATATTTCTAGGAATTGTTAGAGCGTACTGTGGCTTCAGCCTAATGTGGCGTTGTGCCATCCTTCAACTGAGTTGTTGGTATTGGTTTGTTGGTGCACACACATATATATCCCAAACCCCCTCCTTTTTTAAAAGACCCTTACCTCCTTTTACATCTACCTGCCCCTGAGCCCTCGAATACCATTCCCTCCTTTTACACCTACCCTTCCCTTGACCCTAAAATCACCCTTTACCTCTGCTCACCCATAAACCTTCAAATGTTACAGGTATATATTTATAACTGTATGTGAAAATATAGTTTTCATTTTAACATTTTAGCATGCGTTATAACTTTTTGCATTTTATACTTACATTTTGTTCTTTCCATTTAATGTGCTGCTTTTTTCCTTTAGCTTTTTTTGGGTTGTGTCGAGATTTGGGTTAGGTGTGTTTTCCCCTGTTGGATATAAATTGTTTGTTTTAATGCAGTGTTTGTAAAAACATTTGTTTAGCTTTGGTGGTGTTTGGGTGTGAGTTTTATTTTTAATGTTTAGGGCGTTGTTGTTCTTTTATAGTGAATGACATTTACTTTTTAAATATTTCTTTGTGGATTTTGTCATTTGGGAAGTTGGTGTTTTTTTCTGCAGGACTACTTTTTTGTTTGAAATCCGCTAATGGAAGCTAGCTAAAGTTTGGAGACATAAAGAAAAGAAATATTTTAGTGGCTTATTTTAAGTTAAACTGTAAGCTGTTAGTTTAAGGTATTTTTAAGTTGGTGTGTTTATGTGATTTACATTTTGACGTGGATGGTATGTTTTCTAAAGGGTAGGGCCTGGATTTTCTGTCTTGAATCCGGCAGTGTTGCTTTTCTCTACATGCAATGTTTTTGCTGCAAAGTGTATGAAGATTTTTGCTCTTTGTATAGTGTCATTTAATTACTTATAGTTTTTTATTGATTTCTCTGTTTTACATAAATGTTTATTGGATGCTTTGTGATTAGTTAGATTTTTTTTACAGTTTGTTTCTTTATTGATGGACACTATCTACTGGTTATATTCAACTGTCATATATATACATATGTATATGTAGAAAGATTATGTTTTAAGTTTATATAGTAATATATAATATTTGAGTTGTTAATGTTTTGTAATTTGATTTTAATTTATTTGTTATAATTAATTAATTTATAGGTAATTGGTTTTATGTGGTCTATATTTATTTTAGTTGTATTGTGCGTAGATATGGTTTAATAAATAAGTTATAGTATTTTATTTTTGGTTTATATGGTAGATACATTGTTTTATATTATTTATATTGTGTGTTGTTCATTTGTATTATTTTAGTTAATGATGATTTTTTAAGGAGTTAGATGATTTTTTTAAATGTAGTTAACCAATATTGTTGTAGTCAATATTTTTGTTTTTAATATTTTTGTCATTTTGTATATATTTAATGGTTTAAAGATATTTTATATTTTCACGTTTTTTTGTTCAAGATTATGGTATTTAAGGGGGGCGTGGCCAGCTGCTGACTGGAATGGCCGCAGCTTGAGACAGCTCCAACCAGCCACCGCCGATTCCCTCGTCAATCCGACTAATTATCCGAGGGGCACCACCAGTGTAGATTGCGGAAGCAAGGGTGAGACCAGCGGTATCCATACGAGCAGCGAACCGGCGGAGGAAAGCCCCCGGAAGGAAAGTTAAGACGGCGGCCTGGCAGAGACCCCAACGCGGCGAGCTGAGGTAGCGGGGCGGAGCCGCCCGGAAGTGCAGGCACGTCAGCTGGGGCATTGATGCAAGTCTGCGGTCTTCCGGGCCTTGCCTAGGAGCCCGGAGACAGTGGAAGTCGGTGGAAGACTGGTGCCGGCTACCATCGATAACGAGGCCGGAGCTGTGAATCCCGTAAGTGAGGGATCTGCGGGGCAATGAGGCAGCGGAGGCGCCCTGGGAGCGGTGGGATTGACTGACTTTCTGAAGTGCCGGAGGTGAAGGGGAGGTGGGGCCTCAATATCGCTACCGGCTCCCCCCCCCCTCCTGAGCAACCCCTGAATCACCGGGGTCTTGGAGCTCTTCCCCCCTCCCACTCGCTGGAAAACCGGGGTCTGGGCAGGCACTGCTGAGGGGGCGATTGGTGGACTGGAGTAGTCCCTGACCCTGAGACGGGCTCCAAAGCGGCGATAAGGAAGGCAGGAGACGCCGCTTAAGACGCCGGCGAAGTGTGGTGCGACATCACCAGCACCACTGTGAATTAAAAGAGTGAGGGTTTGGAGACAGAAGCTGGGTGGAACGTGGTGGAGATGGAGAGACCCCGACAGGTCATGGGTGATTGTTTTGCGCCTCAGGCGGCGGGTGCTTTCTTGCTTCCCCACCAACCCCTCCCCCTCTTACTAACGACTAGCGGCAGTGTCCCGTGATGACTACAAAGGGACACCGGACAGCCCTTCAAACCAAAATGGAGAAATACGCCCAGCCGAGGGCAGAGGCCCACACCGGGGAGGGAGATACCAATACTTCCCCTAACCAAGTGCAGAGCTCGAACAAAGATGGCTCTCCGACCCTTCACGACGTCATGGCTGCAATACAAAAAGTGCAAACCACTCTGGAGAGCAATATAGATACAGTCTCTGTGGAGGTGAACTTGATGCGAGCAGACCTGCATAAGATGGGAGCGAGGGATAAAGAAAACGAAGACTCTATCGCCGTGCTCCAAACTGAGACCAAAACTCTACGAGCGCAAGTCGGTGAATTGAGGGAGCTAACGCAAGTATTAGAGAACAGAATGGAAGATGCCGAGGGACATTCTAGACGTAACAACGTTCGCATTCTTGGTGTTCCCGAAAATGCAGAAGGCCCGGCAGTCAACTTGCTTGTGGAAGAGTTGATCCTTCAACATCTCCAGCCCAAAAGCCTATCAAAATATTTCTCTGTGGAGCGCGCCCACCGGGTGCTGGGAAAGGCGCCACGGCCGGGCAACCCCCCTCGTCCAATCATAGCCCTAATTTTTAACTTCAGGGACAGAGACGTGATACTTCAGGCTGCTCGCTCGGCACAGCCAGTGAAGTGGGAAAACAGCACGATTACGTTCTTTCCAGACTTCACCCTTCTGGTTCAAAGAATGAGACAATCGTTCCTGGAGGTGAAGAAAGCTCTAAGGGAAAAAGAGCTGAAATACGCAATGCAGTTCCCGGCGAGACTAAGAGTTGTGGCGGACAACTTGGTTTTTTGATACTCCGGAGGAAGTCTGGTCCTGGCTGGAGTGATGGCGAACGGTCGGCAGAGGAAGCGGATCAGGAGAAAGTGCTGCAGTGACGACGGGGCCAAACTGAGGAAGTCTAACAAAAGACGTTTCTGTATGAGGCATAGGAAGACAAGTACACTTTGGAGATAGACTGCCTGCAGTTAAATGCGAAATGGTTTTGCCAAAGAAGAGAACCGTGGACAAAGGAACAATGAGTAATATAGTGATCAGGTGAATGTAGAAGCTCAGGGAGTCCATTTGGCATTGGTTCTTCAAATGAGGCTTTCCAGGGCGGTGGTAGCCTACAGTGAGCAAACGTTCATCCAGGTGGTAATGTAAACTGTTGGTGTGTGTATGAGACTGAATGGGGGGTGGTTCATGGCCGGGGCTGCGGCCTCCACTCCTCAAGTGTTTAAAATGTGTTTTGGGGTTAGAAGCACTCTGCATAGTTGGGGTGGCGGGCAGTTTGAACCCGTAATGCAGGGAGGGGGGAGAAGTTGAGAACAGGGATTGTTTTGGTTGTAAGAGTTTTTGCCATCTATGACAATTGTGGTGCCAACAGGCGAGGTTTGACAATTTGCGGACTAAACTGTGGCCCCATATATCAGCAGGTCCACACATCATGGGACTGACCTAATATGAAGCTATGTCTGTAAAGGTTTCGGGAGAAGCTTGGAATGAACACGAGCATGCAGCCGGCCCTCAGAAACTGGACGTTGTGGTCCCCCGGGGGACAAATAAAGGGTTTAAGGTGATGTCCTGGAACGTCAATGGGATGGGAGACAGAATAAAAAGGGGAATAGTCCTCCAATATTTGAAAAGGCATGCACCAGACGTGGTCCTCCTACAGGAGACGCACATTCAGGGCACACAATATGCGGCGCTCAACCGATGGGGCTATAAGTTAATTGCACACTCTGGGTACACTAGGGGCTCTCGAGGAGTCGGTATATTGATACACACTTCCTTTCCCTTTACGAATACAAGGGTAATGACCCCCAGGGTAGGATGGTTGCGCTTACAGGTGGCTGGGAGGGACACGTCTTTAATATCATCTCTCTGTATATGCCCCCCAAACAACAATCCTTGGTTCTGCCAGAACTGGGGGCTCTCCTTTTGAATCTCCCGGAGGGGGTGATGGTCATCGGAGGTGAATGTAGCGCTGCCCTGTCCCCGACACTAGACCATCTTCCACCACGACCACAAAACCAGACGGGCACGACATTAGCTGACTTTGTGTCTGCCATGGGCCTACACGATATCTGGAGGGGCCTCAATCCTAATTCATGACATTACACATATCTCTCGGGGCGCATGGTAGCATGTCACGTATAGATTACTTTTTCACACTAACCCAGCAGGCACCCCAGTTTAGAGAGGTTTATAATATGGCCCGGGTAATATCAGATCATTCTCCAATTTGTGTCCATTACGAAGTGTCCGAGCTCAGGCCGAAACATCTGGGCAGGATTAATCCCTGGTACTTTCAAATCCCCGCGAGTAGATCCAAAATGTATGAGGCAACTGATCTCTACATAACAGAAAACACTTGCGCAGTGGACTTAGCCTGCACACTTTGGGAGGCTTATAAGGCGGTGATCAGGGGGCAGGGAATATCTCTCATAGCGGGTAAAAAAAAGCAGAAGCGTGCACAACTGGAGGATATAGAACGAAGTATCCTGGCCCTGTAGGCAAGCCTGATCAGTAATAATGACATGGGAATCAAGCATCAGTTGAGTTTGAAGAAAGCGGAGTTTAAGGCGGTAGCTGAAGAGGCCGCAAAAGCCAGATATCGGGCGATGCAGCAAAACCTCTATGAAGTGGGAGACAAAGCAGGCAAATTGCTGGCATGGTTGGACAGGAAATCGGAGGCCTCTAGATGGGTTCAGGCAGTGAAAAGGAGGGATGGAACCAATGTTCGGGATGGGAGTCAGATAGCAGAGGCATTTGCAGATTATTACGAGCATCTATATGCTTCAGATTCCAGCACTACCACTGTGGCCTCACGGGCGCAACTGGCTACGCTTAGATTGCCGCACCTCGGACCGGAGGAAAAGGAGTCACTAGAGCAGGACTTGGAGGGTTCAGAAATAACCAAAGCAATTACAGACCTTCGATCAGGTAAAGCCGGAGGCCCTAATGGGCTTTCGATTGAACTATATAAAATTACATCGACTAAAGTGACACCTCTGTTACATAAAATGATTAACGAAAGCTGTAACAAAGGACTGCTCCCCAGAGACCAGCGAATAGCGAATATCGCAGTGATCCCAAAACCAAGTAAGGCCCCAAATGACTGCGGCTCATGTAGACCGATTTCACTATTGAATGCCAAGCCTAAAATCCTGGCCAAGCTTTTGGCTAACTGTCTACTCCCGGTGATAGATTCTCTGGTCCACCCTGACCAATCAGGCTTCATGCCAAGACGTAACACTGCTCTTAATCTTAGGCGGCTGCACGGGGTGATCGGCAGAGCAGCGACCATAGAGGAAGATGTGTTGGTGGTGTCACTGGACGCACGCATGGCGTTCAACACGGTGGAATGGCATTTTTTGTTCGCAGTACTGTAGAGACTGGGTTTCGGACCCAAATTTTTAAGCTGGATCAGGCTCTTGTATGCGGAGCCCCTTGCACAGGTCTCGGTAAATTGGAGTAGGTCTAGAGTGTTTGAACTTCGGAGGGGGACGCGACAGGGGTGTCCGATTTCCCCCCTGTTGTTTGCGTTGGTCCTGGAACCCTTGGCGGCCTGGATTTGTGAAGATCCCATGATCCGTGGGTTACGATGGACCCCGGAGTGGGAGGATAAAATCTCTCTGTATGCAGACGATGTCCTTCTGTATGAAGCAAACCCAAGGGTCACAATCCATAGGATGCTCAATATATTCGAACTATTCCGCAAATATTCGGGGTACACAATAAATTGGGACAAGTCAGTGATTTACGTATTAGCAGGAGGCCAGCCTGCACTCCCCAGGGGATGTCAACTCCGAATAGATACAAAGGGATTTCGATACTTGGGCATATATATATCACTAAAGATCATAAGAGCTTCTATGAGCAAAATTTGGCCCGTCTGTTGCATCGTCTGCAATGTGACATCCAACACTGGCGATTGTTACCCCTCTCCCTCCTGGGTAGAGCGGCACTTTTTAAAATGATGGCTATGCCCAGATTCCTCTATGTGCTCCGTAACACGCCCTATCTAGTGCCCCCGCTGTATTTTCAGCAAATAGATGCAACAATGCAACAGCTGTTGTGGGATGGGGGAACGGCCCAAATCTCGTTAATAAAATTGACCAGGGGATGGTATGATGGGGGTATTTCACATCCCTCGCTTAGACACTACGACTGGGCGGCCCAGCTCACAGTCATTAATCACTGGGTATATAAATCCCTGAGTGAGCCTGCATATAGGATGGACCGTCACAACATGCAACCGGGAGGATACCTTCGGGCGCTGTATGGGGAAGGCGCAATGGATTCCTTTTACCCCCCGACCTCTACTACGCTTCGACTTTGGCGGGAAGGTTCAAAGGCGCTGGGTTGGCGGGGTAGAATTACTTTGATGACTCCCCTGTGGGATTCGAGGAGATTAGGCCTGCTGGGGCTTAGGGCGAGCTTTACTGGATGGGACATGATTGGGATTTCGAAAATGGGCGGCCTCTGGGAGGGAGGGGACAGTAAGACCTTTTGCAGAAGGAATATCAGATGCCACAACCTGAAACTTTTAGATAGCTCCAAATCACACACGCGCTAAGAGCGGCAATACCCAAAGGTACTGTACTGCCGGAGGCCTCCCCACTGGAGGACATGTTATTAGATGACTATCTCGACACAAAAGCGATATCATTGGTTTACCGGAAACTTACAAATAATCTGTCAGACCCCTTGACATCGTTGCGGAGTAGGTGGGAGAAAGACCTGGGTTTGTTGGACGATGAGTAGTGGGTGGAAGCCATGGCCTCACCCAGGGAAGTGGCTATAAGACTGCGCTTTGGATTAATACAACTTAAGATTCTTCACAGAGTTTATTATGCATGCACCACGCAGGTAAAAATGGGGATACTCACCTCGCCATTGTGCCCGGGGGGTTTGGGCAGGAAGGTACCTTCCTCCACATAATGTGGGAGTGTCCACCACTTCAACATTCTTGGACAGCACCATTGAGGATTATGAGGCAGGTCTATAAGGTGGAGGAGGAAAAGTCACCACAATGGTGTCTGCTAAATATTTGGGGAGATTCGGACCTTACAAATGCTGAGCGCATGTGGGTAACATTGGGGTTTATGATCCCAAAACGCAATATCGCAAAGAAATGGAGGGCGCTAGATGCCCCGACACTGAAAGAGTGGGAAATGGATCTGGACTGGTGTATGCAGGCGGAAAGGAAGATTTATGAGAGTAGAGGGTGCCCGAAAAAATGGACAAAGATTTGGGGGAAGTGGAACAGTTATCGGGGAATGCTGTGTAGCCCAGTTGCCGAACAAGATCAGGAGCGGGAGACAATATTTTAAAAAATAAGTAAAATCCCTACTGTTAAGGAAATTCTCATGAAACATTGTACATATACATCTACGCAACTGAGAACTGTATTACAAGTCTTAATTATGTATTCCTGTGTTCCTTGTGTTTCCTACTCTCGACTCATGTAAAGCGCTCTGGATACCAGCAAGGGTCATGTTCGCGCTATATAAAACCTTCAAAATAAAATAAATAAAAATAAATATAATCAACTGATGTGCTGGGGTAGGGGTGGGGGGACTTTCTGAGTGTTTTTCATGTACTATGATACTACTGTTGTCAATTTATTGGTTGGTACGGGAATTGTCGAAACGATTGCAATATGTATCCGTTAAAGAGATGGCATGGTTTTGATTTGATAATTTATAAATAAAAAATTTTTTTTAAAAAGATTATGGTATTTCCGATATTTTTATGCAATATTTTTTGTGATATTTGTATATTTCTTGTTTAAGTAGAGAGTGACAATATTTTGGTTAAACGATATTTTTTGGGCAATATTATCTTAAATTAATATTGTGATGGTCGATCTTGTGTAGTACAACCAACATGAAGACAGAATAATAATTTAAAGGTTTGAAGCACACGCCATTCCAATCAATTACAGTTTTGTACAAAATATCATCAGAGTTAGTAAATAGACAAATGATCTGTCGTCTTGTCTACAGGTGTTTTGTTTTATTTCATCTTCTTCAGATGATCTTCTTTAAGCCATAGACAACATGTGTTTCGTTGTATCCTGGAAGTTTGCCTACGACTTCGTCAGGGCTAAAAATAATGCAAATAGCAACGCTGTATTCCAAAAAATATATATAACATAGTTTTCATAATGCGATTACAGTACATGCTCTTAACCAAACTTCAGGCGCTTACAGCACCATCACACTCAATGTGTGACCTGGTTGTCATTGCAAATGTGGAAACCCGTGCCAAATTAATTTCCAAAGTTTATATGGCTATATTACTGTGACATACTGTGTGGATCAATACAAGTCATGCACAAAGTGAAGAAACATCTGTCGCATTGAACTCAAGCACGCCTGTAGAACTATCGTGACATGTGACAAACTTGTGTGACAAACGTGGAAAATCCATATGTCTATCACATCGCCAAGATTTATAAGGTGAAGGACAATTATATCTGTGTCCTGGAAAGTAAAGTGAAATATTGAATTCACTCTGTGTGCGCTCACTCCGAAGGCATATTGTACCTGAACTATGTAGTGGTTCCATAGTCAGACCTATGTATTGACAAGAAAGATTGCAATAATAAGCGTAATGCTCGGGTATTTTTAGGCTTACTTCCTGTCTGGATATGTCAGCGTGGAAGGTCAAGAATTCCGGTATTCCTAGGTGTGATATCACATCATATGTAGAATATCCTCTGGATAAGGTGGTATAGAGTAAAGGGCAATATCCCTCTGTATGGATAGAACGTGGTATGCATAAGTTTAAGGCATGCATAGAAATGAGATTTTGTATATGCATCAGAGACAGTAAGGTACTTACCCCATGATGCTGCCCGTATGCTTGTCTCAGTAGATAATGAGAATGATAGCAGGATAATATGCTGCCAATTAAGTCAGGGCTCGAAGTAGTGAGATCCCTGTAAACTAAAAATGAATATCTAAGCTTGAGGCATAGTGTTATATATGCCATCATAAATGTAAGTTAGATCGGCCCGTGAGAGAGCATGCTGCTCTGAGCATAAGAATATTCTAGAAAAGAATTCCGAGTCTTAAGGGTGAAGCTAAATCACATTGAATATACACAGTATATGTAAAGATTAATTCCGGTGTAAGGATGGCTTCAGTTATTGATATCTCTACCATGCGGGCAATAAGACATGGTGCTCGGCAGGCGGGTACAGATATACTCGAAGTCGACCAAGTAACCTGCTTGCATGATGCAGCTGATTTCGATCTCGTTCGGAAAGCAAACCGAACGACTCGTGTCCGCAATGCTTTCCGTACGACTCGTGTCAGGGGAGTCAGAGCGAACAAGTGCGATGCATTTGAATGCATCCGGATATGATTAGGTTGGACTCCCATTGACAAAAGGGGTGGTTGGGGATCATCGTGCACCCTGTGGCAGGCACCACTTGGTGCCTGCCACACTGTACATGGTCTGAAAGGGGGGACCCATGGGTACCCACCTGGGCACGAGTCGGAGGGCCCCGGGTGAAGGGTGGCCTGGTACGGGCCCCCAAAGACCGATTCCAGCAGCCTTTTCGATCCAGGCAAAAGGAATCGTAAAGGCTGTCCGAATCGTTCATCGTACTTGCTCGCTTGGAAAACCTACTCCATAGAGCTGTACAATTCGGCTTTAGGGGGCTCTATCTCTCCGTATGCCTTCCGGAAACGATTTGATCAGTGCTAAGGGTTTCCAGGCATCGGAATTCGGAATTGGGAATGAGTCGGTCGGAAAGAAGGGCTCCGGATCAGTTTAGGTAAAACCAAATTCGATTCGGAGCCCTTCCGACCGAGATTGGAATCAGGCCCTATGTCCGCTTCACAAATAGGCTCAAAAGCCATGGGAAACCCCTTACCTGGAGTCATGAGTAAACCGGTCAGTGTGTTGCCAGCGAGGACGCCGGCTACCGGCAGTATATGCCGGAAGAACATAGTGAAGGGACTAAGTCCAAACTATGGTCTTAGGCCTGGAAACGTAGCGCCATTTTGGAGTGGTGAAAGGCCAAAGCATATGCCCTGGCAAGTTATAAAATTGCATGTGTAACGCGTTGACAATAATGAGTCCGATTGAATTCTAAATTAAATGTGTTAGAAACACAGAATACATTGGAGATCCCACTTGTGGCAATGTCTCTGTCATGGAATCTATGTCCGAGGATTTGTGAGGCAAGATGTCACTTGGGGACAGAAAAGACCAAAGGTCCCTGAGGAAGAAGCTCTTCAGGAACTTTGACTGAGCTCTTTCCTATAGACATCAATGTGAACAACAGGGCCGGAATGGACCCCAAATCACCCTTTGCAGAAATGTTCAAACAGTCCCACACTGCAGGAGGCTGTGACTAAAATCAATGAGCAAGCCAGGGTGTTATGACCTTATGTCTACCTCTAAGTTAAGTTAAAGTATTATAAGGTGTTAGAAATGGGGATCTCTAGTTGGCCGCGGCTGGCGCCGAGGTCCAAATAGGGATCCTTCTTCCTAAGTCAGAGTAAGGGGGCTACACCCTTTGATAACCCCTGCTCAACCCTGTGGTAACGTAGCACGAGCAGACAGGCCTATCTCAGAGGCAGTGTGTGAAGCATTTATGACCATACACAATAACACAGGAGAGACGCTACAAACGGACACCACAAGTAGTTATAGAAAAATAGTTATCTTTATATAGACTGAACATGAGGCTAAAAGCATTCAAGGAGCCACAATGCACACAATTACAGATTCACTTCAAAAGCAATAAAGGCACTCGAAACGGGGGTGGAACGGACTTAGTTCGGGGCCGGGGTCCACGCGACCCGGTAATGCACAATGTACCTGAGATGCAAAGAGGCACGGCACGCAGCCTCACAAGGAAGCCGCGGTGATGACAGGTGGACTCGCAGCGGCCACAGCTCCCGGCTGTAGCAGTCCGCGGCGTGCACTCACGATAATCCTGGGACGGGGCTTAAGGCGGGCACCCAGCGGCACACGCAGGTGGTAACAAGATCCTGGAAGTGGTGACTAGTGCGGGCACTCAGCGGCACAGCTCCTCAGCTGCAGCAGCCCACAATAGCGATAGCGATGATTCTCGTAGGACGGCAAATGCGGGCATTCAGCGGCACAGCTCCTCAGCTGCAGCGGCCCACAATAGCGATAGCGATGATTTCCGTAGGATGGCAAATGCGGGCACTCAGCGGAACAGCTCCTCAGCTGCAGCGGCCCACAATAGCGATAGCGATGATTTCCGTAGGATGGCAAATGCGGGCACTCATCGGCACAGCTCCTCAGCTGCAGCGGCCCACAATAGCGATAACGACTTTCAGCCCGCGTTCCCCGCAGTAGAACCAGAGGCTCTGGAATTCTCAACAGAGGACTCACCTGCGGGTAGAATCCCTCTCAAATAGGAATCCAGATGGCTGATGGGTGAAGTCTAATGTCCCTGAGACTTCAGTAGGAGGCGAGCTCAAATCAGGCCCTTGGGTAGTTGCTTCAGCAAGATGGATCAAAGTTTCAAAGTCCTTTCCCTCTAGTTACACGGACCGAGGTTCGTCTTGGCATCCAGAAGTAACACACTCGTGGGGGTTTTCGCGCACATCTTTATACCCCCCTCGCCTTTGTTCTCTCAAGTCACAAGTCACTGAACCCAGTCTGAACCAGTTCGGTGAGGTCCTGGGGGCACGTTATTTACGAGGCGGCATCCTGCCTTTGAGGAAGAGGGGTCTGCCATCAGACGCACAGTGGGGGCTGGAGCCATCATTCACCTTGCCAGGCGCAGCCCTGCTCAGATCAAAGGGTCACCCCTCCCCATACTCCAGCTGCAGATCTCTCTACTCGACCCAGGTCGGGTTCAACCTACCCTGTCCCTCTAAAACCAGACAGCCAATACACATAACAGCAGAGCACACTGGAAGACTTAGGCAAGAAAATACCCACTTTCCCAAAGTGGTATTTTCAGACACAGAATATAGAAATAACCCTCACAAAAAGATGTACTTTAATATTCCGAGCTCAGGCATACTAAATTCGACTTTCCACTTTAAAAGCTGCTTCTGTGGGTGGCGCAATCAGCGCTGCAGGCCCACCAGCCCTGGGCACGCACGGTGCACTATACTAGAGACTAACAGGTAAACCAAATGAGCCAATTATGGGAACATCAGTTCATACAGTCAATTTACAATAGGGAGCATTCGCGCTGTGGCACGGAATGGCCGTGGCACAGCGCCCAGAGCATCTAACACCATCAAAGACAGAGGAGACCAAAAAGGAAAAATGGAGGGGAGACCCACGCCAATGGTGCCAGGTCTAACACGTGTCCCCTCCAGCTGAAATGTGGGGAGAACTACCCACCCACTTGGGAGTTCTCATCACTAAGGCGGAAAAATCTGGACAGACCATCAGCATTGGCGTGCTCTGTACCAGGGCGGTGTTCCACCGTAAAGTCCATACCCTGTAGGGAAATGGACCACCTCAACAACTTTGGATTCTCTCCCCTCATCTGCATCAACCATCTGAGGGGCCTGTGGTCTGTCTGAACCCGGAAGTGAGTCCCAAACAGGTATGGTCTCAGCTTCTTCAGTGCCCAGACCACGGCAAATGCCTCACGCTCAATTGCACTCCACTTCTGTTCCCGTGGAAGTAACCTCCTACTAATGAAGGCTACAGCTTGGTCTAGGCCCTCCTCATTGATCTGTGACAGAACGGACCCCACACCATGCTCGGAAGCGTCTGTCTGGACAACAAATTCTTTTGAAAAGTTGTGAGCCTGAAGTAGAGATGCTGTGCACATGGCAGTCTTCAGGGCGTCAAAAGCGTTCTGACAGGTGTCAGTCCAGTTCACCATCTTGGGCTGCTTCTTAGAAGTCAGCTCAGTCAAGGGTGCAACAATGTTGCCATACCCCTTGACAAACCTCCTGTAATAACCTGTGAGTCCTAAAAAGGCTCTCACCTGTGTCTGGGTCTTGGGGGGGATCACTGACATAATATCGACAACAAAAATATCGAATATACAAAATATCGGCGTCATAATATCGACTACAATAATATCGACTACCAATACTTATTTATAAAAATACAAAAATATCGAGTACACAATATCGTATATAAAAAATA
The DNA here is from genome assembly GCA_963921515.1 of Calotriton arnoldi. Classification (NCBI taxonomy): domain Eukaryota; kingdom Metazoa; phylum Chordata; class Amphibia; order Caudata; family Salamandridae; genus Calotriton; species Calotriton arnoldi. Next base: position 1,282,273 of record CAWUFW010005694.1, read on the forward strand.
TCGTACACCACAATATCGAAATGCAAAATATCGTTACATTAAATATCGTTTACATTTAAATAACATACAAAATAACAAAAATATCGAATACCAAAATATAGACATCAATATTATCGACTTTTTAAAAATATCGACTATAGAAAAACTGCTCAATTAAATATATCTTTAGCACCAAATATAAATTCACATTATAAAACAATATAAAACACTTAAACAACATAATAAAATAATTTGCAAACACATCAATATATAAAACTAAATTTTTTCTCTAAACAAACAATTACAGTAATAAAATAAAAGCTGTAAAATATATAATGCTTGCATCATTTCACATTAAAAACAATGTTTAAAATATTTTAAAAAAGCAAAACGAAAAAATAATTACTTTCTACTAACAGTTTCTTAATTAGCGTTTCCCTTACATGGAAACAAACAGCCGAAACAATAAAAACAATTAACTTCAACCAATCAAATACTCACATTTTAAAATACACCAATAACATAAAGCAACCAATTAAATAAACAATATATAAACATCAAATATATACATCTCTTTTACACTTCTAACCTACAATAAAGAAGAAGGTGAAACTCTGCCCAACTGTTTCCTGAAAGAAAACTTTCATTACTGAAGAAATCTTTAAAACTGCACTAAGTAAGTAAAACTGTATTTAAAATATAACAATACTACTACCCTTCAACAATAATTATTTCTGAGACCTAATTTACTATTCTTTCATTCCTTACATTTATATCAGCTCTACAGATATCTTACAAAGCCAGAAAAATATTTTCAAAATCCTCACCAATAAAAGAACAATAAATGTAAGTATATTATATTTTTGCCAAACCTACCTAAAAATATTTTTCAAACGTTATTCACTAATATATATTTTCTTTTTTATCTATCTCCTCTGCAGCCAACAGCAAACGCTTCCAAAATAATTCTACAACCACTAACCAACTAAATACAATTAAAAAGTAAGGGGCACATTACGATACCCGGCGTAAATAAATCCGCCAGGCATGGAAGCGGCAAAAATCCGCCCGCACACACCGCCTGAACACCGACCACGCCATTATGAGTACACAAACTGAAAACCGCCATCGGCGGAAAAATCATACAAAATACCGCCCGCCATCGTCCGAGTCGGAGTCAAACCGCCTGCCACGGACGGAAACACGCACGACAACACAAAACCGCCCGCCCACACGGCCGACACACCGCACGTGAAATTACGATCGCACCGCCATGAGCGCGGAAAAACAACAAATATACCGCCCGCCAGCGCAAACAACGCCGATGAGAATCGACACGGCAGAAGCCATGGCGCCCACGTACCTGCACAGAAACCATCCGCACACAAAACCAATAGCACACAACATGGCCAACAAGTCCACACAGCAAGGCACGCACAAATACACAAGCACAGGACACATCCCGAAAACACCCCCGGACAAACAAAAAATACAAAGGCCAGAACCCCAGACACAACACACCTGAAAACAACAGACCATGAGGACACACCCACATAGGTGAGTACAAAAGCAGCACTCCCACAGACCACAACCCCTTGCTACATTGCAAACCAGAGAGGAGAGGAGAGGACACAGTGACACAGCAAGGACAGCAGCACACCACAGAAACGCACACATCACAACCACCACCACCACCACCACCACCACCAAACACCGGCACCACAAACCCCCTGCACATTACACAACACACACCGCACCAGCACCACAAACACCATGGCACCACAAAGGATGCCCAAGTTCACGCCCATGGAGCTGACGGTCATGGTCGACGAGATCATCAAGGTGTACCCACAAATCTATGGGAACATGGTCCAGCACACACCACTAGCCACCAGAAACAGAATGTGGACCCGGATCGTAGACCAGGTCAATGCAGTCGGGACCCTGCCCAGGAACAGAACCGAGATAAACAAACGTTGGAATGACGTAAAGAGCCTGGTCAAGAAGAAGGAGGGCAAAAACAGAGAGCTGGCTGCCGTCACTGGCGGAGGGAATCCCGCGCTCTTTAAGACCTTCAAAGCGTGGGAGGAGAAGGTGCGAGTCGTAATCCATCCGGAGATCCTCGCCGGATTAGCAGGGGAGTGGAGGCTGGTAAGTACAAACTAATGTATACCAGCACACCGCTATGTACACACATGCGCAACCACCATGCCACAGCTCCCAGGGACAAACACCCCCATGTCCAGCACACAATACACAACACATCACACGCACATGCAACAGACACTACCTCACACAGGCCAAACCGAACAACTGTAAGATGCGTGGGGACATGTGTACACTAAGCCAGCCACATAACCACCAATAGGTCCCCAAATATGCCAGAAGCGCCACAACGAGCACCCACCACACCCATGTGTCCGCCACAGCTGCACCAACTGACAAGTAACAGGTAAGTGGCAGGAACACAAAGTGCAGTGGGTCGGAGGGGGACAGCTGAAGTACAACACCCACCAGGCCCCCACTCCCACAGACCAGCAAGGTGGAGCACTCCCCACACCCATGTGCCAGGCACAGCTGCACCAACCGACAAGTAACAGGTAAGTGGCAGGAACACAAAGTGCAGTGGGTGGGACGGTGGACAGCCCAAGTACAACACACACCAGGCCCCAGTCCCACAGCACAGCAAGGAGGAGCACTCCCCACACCCCACACCCACGTGTCAGCCACCGCAGTGCACAACGACAGCCGAAAGGCAGACATCACGGTCCACAGCAATCGGTGTCAGTGGGTGTACAGCCACCCCACGACCCACTACACCCCCCACCCCCACAGACCTGCAACATGGAGCACCCCCCGCTAAGAGCCATGTGGCATCCAGTACAGTGCACGCACGAACAACTTGCAGGTGGGAAACTGGACAGGGCTGGATTACTGGAGGCATGAGGACCATAACACCACCAACACATGGGACATGTCACGTAGCACACGAACACGCAGCACCTCCCACCGTCACGAACAAGTGAACAATGTGCACACGGACATGAACAGCAGACTCACACCCCACATGACCCATCACAGACATAGCAACACCCAAGGAGCCACGTCTGCATGCACAAGCCACACTGAATATAGTCCCACACGGCAGCCACTGTGCAACTCATCACACACAACCGAAACACCATTGAAGTCCTGTCCATGTAGCCCCTACTGCCTGTCAACCACACACCCCACAACTACGCCTATGTAAGACAAACAACACTAGACGCAACAGAGCGGAACAACAGAAATGCACACGAACACCACTGAACCCATCAAACACACAGACACACCATGCACATACAACATACCATCCATCCCATCCGTCAGCCCCAGTCTCATGAAAGGCATGTCATCCGCACAGCTGCCACACATACAGCAGTCACGCTAAGACACATGCCCATGACCAACCATGTGCCAGAAGTCAATTAAGCGCACGACACACTGTGAGCAACAACACACAACATGGGCCACACCCCCCGAGCACTGCAGTGATGCACATGGCACAGGGCAGCACGCACACCAAGGAGATGGGACAACTGCAATACGTTGGCTGGCACACAACTATCACTCACTCATAACGATGCGTCCAATGCCATGTCCAGTAACCACAACAGACAGCAAATATGCAGGGCATGTCAGGCATGCACACACCTCAGACCATGCACTGTCATGCTGCCACAACACATGTCACGTTCGGCACCCATGGCTCACAGCATGTACCCCAAAAGCATATTCCATCCCAAATGCGAATCTGGGGCATGGCCCCCATGTTGCCATATGCGTTCCTAAAGCGTTCCATTTGAACCCCAAAAGCATATTCCATCCCAAATGCGAATCTGGGGCATGGCCCCCATGTTGCCATATGCGTTCCTAAAGCGTTCCATTTGAACCCCAAAAGCATATTCCATCCCAAATGCGAATCTGGGGCATGGCCCCCATGTTGCCATATGCGTTCCTAAAGCGTTCCATTTGAATCCCAAAAGCATATTCCATCCCAAATGCGAATCTGGGGCATGGCCCCCATGTTGCCATATGCGTTCCTAAGCGTTCCATTTGAACTCCAAAAGCAAAGTACAAACCAGACCCAGGATGGGCCAGGAGCCCGCATACACCAGAGTCACAATGAGTAGGGGCAAAGCAACACACCCATCGGCATGGCCAATCCGTCCCATGCCACATGTGCACAGCACACAGTACCATTGCCTAGCAC